>BSBN01000172.1:0-1369333 GCA_027924645.1 Cunninghamia lanceolata | reverse complement strand
TTACCTTGGGTAGATGGTAGATACTCATGCTACAGTGAAGAGGTTGTTAGTTATGCAGAAAAGGAATTGAGGTATTATGGATTTGAGGAATTTGAGTTGGCCCGAAGGTTTGATCCCTTTCATAGAATTCAAAATACAATTGATTCTAAGTTCAAACATCAAATACATATTGAAGACTTTTGGTCAGACTGTAAGGATGATAAAGAGGTAAGAAAGAGGGCTCATAAAAGATTAACAGTTGATCAAATGAAGTCTATGGGAGATATATAAGTTCCCATAGAGGTTAAAGATGATGGTAAATTGCTACATCATAGTTATGAAAGTGCCAGGCTTACTCCTATTGGAGAGCCTGATTGGTCACAACCATGGAACACTTCTTTAGACACATTGTCCAAACCAGTCATCTTGTTTTCAAAGACATGGTTGAAAGTCAGAATTGAGGAGCTTAAAGCTAAAGGAGTGGAGATCACATATCCAAAGAAAGGGAAAAAGAGAGTAAGAGAGCATAGTGATGATCTCCAATGCTTCTATGAGAAGAAAAGAAAGATTGTGGAAGCCAAAATTGTAGAGAAGGATAAAAATGCTACTTTGATGGATCCTTATGCATTGGGAGTGACAGTAGCAGTGTCATCTAGTATATTTGTGGAGGAAAAATCATTAAGCCATGATATTAGCATAGAAGAAGCATAGGCCTCCAAAGAAATACGAGGACAAAAGGTTAGAAAAGAAATACCAGTGAGCATATCTAAAGGGGAGACTTTAAAAAAGAGTGAAGTCATAGGAGCACAATAGGTAGGTGCTGAGTTGAGTGATATACCTGGTGCAACCACCTTAGTAGGAAAAAGACAAGTATATGCTCAGGTAAAGATAGAATTGGATGAAGAAATGCTGCAAGGGTCAAAAGTGCATAAAGCCAAACAAGTCACTAAAACTATCCACATTGAGGATGATAGCAGTGAAAGTGAAGAGAGAAATGGATTCAGGAAAAGAAGTTGGAATTAAAGAAGAATCCAGTGAATTCTTAAGTGAAGAAGAAGAGCAAGACACCCAAGCTGAAATGGCAACTGAACAAGGTTCAGTATCTGAAAAGGAAAGGGTATAAGAAGAATCAGGAACAGTAGATCCATTTGGTACCTTGGTGTCTCCTGAAATAATAAAGGATGTGCAAGATGAAGCACATAAAATTAAAGAGCCTAAAAAGGAAGATGTCCCTGAGGAAGCAGTAAAGGAAACACTTGCTCAAGCCAAAGAAGAAATAGGAGCTAGTACATCAAGTGTAGATGTATTAAATATTCTAAATATGTATGGAGAGCAAAGTGAAGAGGATAAGAATACAGAAAGCAGAAAGGAATATGAAAAAGAAATGAAAGGGGCCGATATAATGGGGGACTCACCTTCACATACAGAGAAAATTAGCATGTCTGAAAAGGTACCAAAAGAAGGTGGAACTATAGAAGATGCGACCAATAAACCTGAAAACAAAGAACATACAGAAAATATTGATGAAGGTAAAACTGAAAAACAAGCAGAAGATATAGACATGACAAATGTAGAACAAACAAATAAAGAGGAAGACCAAGCAAAGGAATCATCAAGGAAGGAAGGTCCTGAGGAAGAGGATGAAGGTGGAGGGGATACAGAAATTGAAGAGGAAGAAAATGAGGGTGAATCTAAACAACAGAATGATCTGAGCTAGCCCCTCAACAGCAGCCTCCTCTACAATAGCAACAGGAACAACAATAGCAACAACAAGAGCAGGGAGAAGTAGAAAGACCTCAGGAAGAGGTAATTAATGAAGGAAAAAATGCTGAAGGCACAAAAGAAGTTCCAACCTGGTTATGTACAGAGGTAAGGAAATAAAAGGTGGAGGTACAATTAGTACCTATAGACATCAAAACTCTATTGGGTGATACAATGCGAAGGAAAGAAAGGAGAAAGACTAGAACCATGTCAGCAATACAAAGGGGTCCAGATGGATCCAGGATGCTAAACTTGGGCATACCACAAAAAAGAGAAGGCAAAAGGAGAAATAACAATAGATGAATATAAAATACTCAATTTTGACCTAGGGCATACAACAAGGGAACACCACATAAGTGAATGGGAGGAAATACACTAGGTTATGGCAGAAATGTTAAGGAAGGATAAAGATAAACAGGAATATTTGAAAGGACACATTGTCCAATTACAACAATTCATTAGGGGGATATATGATCCCAATATGGCAGTACCAGAATTGCCTAGTGAGATAGCAGTTGTATCTAAGCATGAAATAAAAGATATGGAAAATAAGAGGCTTAAAGCCAATGTTTTTGAAGAATGGTTCAAGGACTTCATGCAAGAAGGAGAAGAGGTAATTAAACAAGCAGTGAAAGGATGGGAATTGGTTGCAATAGAAAATAATAAATGAAGTATACTTGTATATAATGGTTAATTTAGAGGAGAGGAATTCAAGTCTAAATTGGAACAGTTAGAGGAAATTGAAGAGAGCAGAAGAATTAATAAATGAAGGAGTAATTACTCCTTCAATGGCAAATCAAGTGCCACAAGCAAGGTTGGAACTAAAATTTGAAGAAGGTAATCACAAAAGGTGAATAACAGCCGCTCAAGATTTAGAAGAAAAGGCAGATGACATGATCAGAATGTATAAAAGGATAGTGAAAAAGCTCTTAGATCATGAGTGTAGGGATATACCAGCATATGAACTGCAAAGAGCTTTAACAGAATTCAAAGCCATTTTTACACTATATATGGAGAATCTGGAAGCATATCTAAGTAAACAAATGATTGATTCATTGATGGAGGAAAATGCCAAGATGAAGAAATATAAGAAGAAGAGTGAAGGTTCAGATAAAGAAGAAAAGAAACTGAAAGAAGGGGTTACAATGCAGGAATATGTATGGACAGAGAGTCCAGGAGGAGATCGCACCTTTATAGAAGGTGTAATTAATAATTTCAAAACATATTTGAAGGAGTAGAAAATGAAAAAGGAGCAAACAAAACTAATAAAAGGATCAAGTAAAAGGTATCTGCGGGCAAAGTCTACAGGAAAACAGAAGTCAAAGAAAGGGGAATCTTATTTTGAAAAGATTCTAATGGCATCCTTTGAGGATGAAAAGATACCATTAAGATATTTTGAGAAACGGTTAGAGAAAAATGTACACCCTTGATTAAGAATAGATGGATCCTGACCGTAGATTAAGTTTTGTAGCCATAGCAGTATGAAGCTTCAAATTCTATATAAGAAGCTTTGCTACTTGTATATTAGTTACATAGGGATTTTTTGAAAGATAGCTTGCACTTGTAATTTGTTTGAATATTTTGATTAGAGAAGTATTTTAGTTTAGAGGAGGAGGTCGCCTGTGTCTACATTTAGGGATGCATGGAGTATCTAGCTTCCTTATTGTATCTGTAAGACATTTGTAAGTTTTCTATTGATTTGATTAATGAAGCAAAAAGGTCATTCATACATTGTAAACCATATATGACTGTGTACTTTAAATACAAGTAAATGTGGGATTTTGCATCTATTTTTAGAGTGTTTTCTAGCTCTTACATGTATCTAAAATACTACCTCTTTAAAATCTTGCAATCTTGGATATGTGTTCATGAAAATACTCAGGGCTTCACATTTGGAGATTTAGTCTATTGATTTGATCAAGTTTGATGTATTTCTTACAACGTGAATAATAGAGCATTTAGATCCTATAGTAAAATGATATTCAATTTGAATTTCTCTAACTTTTTCCCAAACATTTGAAATAATTAGCTCAAACGCAAAGATTTTAAGGAAATTGTCTTACACTTGAAAGAAGCATGAGGAATTGTGTTAATATTTGACAATTTTCATATCAATTTGAAAAGAAAAGCTTGTTTCATTATAAATCATACAAAGCTTTGTGATATAGTAGTAAATTTATGCAAAGAGATGAATAATTTGTTGACATTTGCAACAATTTGCATAATTTGAGCCCATTGAGTCATAGATCACCTTAAATCAAGAAAGGCCCCTTGAATATTACAGTTTCACATTAACCTACTAAATTGTCCACAAGGTCAAGACCTAACCATACAAAAACTTGGGATTATGAACTCTTAATCAATTTCTTCATATCTTTCAAGATAGTTTAGGTTCATTTTGTGAATTTTAACTTTTGTTATGAATGTGTAAAAATAATCATCAACAAGACTTAGTAGATACTTGTGTTGACCCTCAAAGACCCCCTTCTCATTCCTCACTGATGATCTCTGCTTTCTTTTCTCAGTATCTTCTAAGCCATCACCAAACCTTTCTCTTTTAGATCATTTTCTTGTTGGCTCCACATAGATTTTTCCTCCTTGAACGGACTACAAGTTATTAGGAGAAAGATTATCTATTTTGAGACTATCCTACCTTTTCCTCATGCAGCATGCAAGAGGGAGACAACTTTTTTCTCTACAGAAAACCTAGCAATGAGCTTTAAGAAACCCTAACCTTGACTCAACCATTTCTAAACTTCTTTTCAACCCTTACAAATGAATTTAACCTCAAAAATCATGACCAAAAAAAAAGGCTTAGGTTTGAAATGGAATACATTTCAACTATTTCCAAACTTTTTTTACAACATTAAGGTACTGTAGATGTAGGGAAACTAATTTTTCTATACCTTTGATGTTGTAAATATGTGCCTAATCGGAGTTGTCATTGATGTCGACATATCCTTGTTGTCATTGGTGTCAATTGTATCCCATTCTAGAAGACTTGTATGTTGAGGATATTGATAAAATTAGCTTCTTTGGAAGAAACAAGTGAGCTACATATCTCTTTGTAAGAGATAGTGAAGACAATGTAGTTCAGTGAAGTAGATTGCTTCGCATTCCTAGTGAGATGAAGATCAGAGTCTGTGGACCAAAGGGTGTTGTAGAGGATTGTCTGAAGTTGCTCCAGTTAATATTTGAGGGATCCACATAAAGAATCTATGAAGTTATGGCCACCTGAGTAGAACCAGGTTTTGCAGTTGTTCAGAGGTAACAAAGTGACAGAAAATTGGTCTGGATTGATCCGCATTGGAATATTATGATTTGCAGATCTAGAGGTGTGTTTGGGATGTTGATGTGTATTCTCAACCCAAGAGGTTTGTGGTTTGGAGGTCTGCAAGCAATCCTTCTAGTATGACAGTCATGATAGTGAGAGTTCTTAAGTTCCCAGATGAAGATACAAGTGTTTCTAGTGAAGTGAGGTGGTGTAGTTGTTCTTGTTGATTTCCTTGTGCTTGTGGTGGTCTCTGGATCATGTACCTACTGTGATGGTGGTCTGCATTGATGATTAAGCTCATGGTTGAAGATTTGTCCTTGGGTGTTGTTGTTCTTTCCAGTCTTGGCCAATCGGATGCTTTGTGCATGTTGTGGATGATCTAAGGGAGGTTCTATGAAGTGTGGCATGTTGTTCAAGGAAGATTTGGGTCCTAGCTATGTTTGGCTGATAGTAAAGTGATTCATATTAAGTCATATGTTTGTAGTGCCGACCTTGATATTTATTCCAATGTTGATGAAGCATATAAATATGTGTGGTTGAGTTGTGGAAATGCTTCCTTGTGTGAAAATGATAAGATCTTAAGAAAGGAAGAAAGGCAGAGCAGAGAAGAGGAAGAGTAGAAGAGGAAGAGAAGAAGAGGAAGAACAGAAAAGGATGAGGAGATAGCGAAGAAGTATTTTGGGGTAGAATAGAAGTATTGTGTGCTTCAATGGAACTGACATTGGCAAGAAGAAGATGTTGTTTTCCAGTTCAATCTTTCTATGATAAACTTATAAACATTTATGTAGGTAGTGAGCCTATTTTGAGTAGTGAGCTCTAGGCAGTGCACCCAAAGGCAAGTGCCTTCCCATTTTTCTATTCTTTTAACAAATAATAAATCTTGTGGGTTAACCCCCATGTGGTTTTTCCCTTAACCGAGTTTCCACGTAAAAATCCTGGTGTTATGTGTGTTGATTTTGTTTCTTCTCATGTGTTGTTGATTCATGCTTTCATGATTATATCATTCATCTGTTAATAAGTGGTAAAGAAGTTTAAGTTGCAGAAAAGGATAAAAGTTTTTATGACAACTGATTCACCCCCCCTCTTAGTTACATTTGCCCTAATTTCAACAATTGGTTTCAGAGTTGGTTCCTCTAAAAGAATCTTGACCGATTGAGGAGATCCAGGATGTCAACTTACAAGAAGGATAGTTTGAGATTTGATGGAAAAAATTACTCTCTTTGGAAGAGTCGCATGGAGTGCCACTTGCAATGCATGGGTGATGCTTATTGGTTAATAACTAAGGATGAGTATAAGCCTCTAGAGAAAGGTCCTTCAACTCCAAATGAACTCAAAGATGATGAAAACAACATTCGAGCTAAAGAAGCTTTGCTAAGTACCCTGACTAATATGGAAATGACAAATGTCCTAGAATTGAAAATTGCTCATGAAATCTGGAAGAAGTTGGAAACTCTATATGAAGGTGATGAATATGTCAAATGTGCTAAGTTGTAGAGCCTGAAGGGTAGGTATGAAAATTTGAGGATGAGTGAAGATGAAAATATCACTTCCTACATGTAGAAGGTGAATGAACTTGTGTGTAGTATCATGTGTGCTAGTGGAAAACTGGAAAAATCATAGATTGTTGGCAAAGTGCTCAGATCCTTACTTGCTTCATACAAACATAGAGTTGTTGCTATTGAGGAGATCAGGACTGTGACAACTATTACGAGGGATCAGTTAGTTGGCAAGCTTTCAGCATTTGAAATGAGTGAGTTTGGTGATTCTCTTCCTAAATCTAAATCTGCATTTAAGGCCAGTTTTTGGAAAGAAAAGATTTGATCTAGGTGAAAGCTCTTCAAGAAGACTAACCAGATTTGAGAAGGCAAGGAAGGATCTTAAAGAAGATGAATCAAAGCTTGAAGAACTTGAAGCTCTTTTTGCCAAAAGACTACAAAGAGGATCTGGTAAGTATGAAGGAGAGTTGCCTTTCAAATGTTTTGCTTGCAATAAAATTGGTCATTTTGCCTCAAGATGTCCAGAGAGGGTTTCAAAGCCAAACCCTAATAGACCTAGGGTTCAGAAGAAATGCTACTATGTCCAAGAACCTGCTAAAGAAGGAGTCACTGATGATGAATGTGATAAGGGAAGTACCTTAGGAAATGAATGGGTGTTCATTGCCATCAAAGAAGAAGATCTGGTGCCTATTGAATCTACTAGATGTATGAATGTGGAAAGAGCCTTGGCTGCTTAGGTTAAAGAAAAGGATGAATGGGTAATTGACAGTGGATGCTCTCATCATATGATAGGTGATAAGAGTAAGTTTGTAAGTATGGAAAGGTATGAAGGTGGAATTGTGAAGTTTGGAGACAATTCAGCTGGCAAAATCTATGTCAGAGGATCCATCTCTCTTGATGGTAAGAATAACACTAATGATGTTTTGTATGTAGAAGGGTTGAAGCATAATCTTCTCAGTGTTGGATAGTTAGTTGACAAGGGATATGATCTCTGATTCAAGGATGGAAAATGCAAAATTTTGGAAAGATCCCAAACTAAGATTGCATTTGGTACACAAACTAGAGGTAACATCTTTCATTTAAGTTGCTTGATTTCTCAGATTGATCAAAGTTGGCTATGGAATAGGAGAATGTGTCATGTAAACTTTGACAACATTGTCAAGATAAGTACTACTCAGGCTATGAGAGATCTTCCAAAGCTTGTAAAACCTGCTAATAGCATGTGTAAGGAATGTTAGTTGGGAAAATAGAGCAGAACTACATTCAAGAGTAAAGAATAATCTTCAAGTGGATTTTTGGAACTTGTACACTGATTTGTGTGGTCCTGCCAGGGTTAGGAGTTTGCAAGGAGACACATACTTTATGTTACTGATTAATGATCACTCCCAAATGATGTGGGTCACTTTCTTGAGAGAGAAATTAGAGGCTCTTGACAAATTCAAAGTGTTTAAGTCTAGGGTGGAGAATGAGATTGGTGTGAAGATAAAGTGTCTGAGATCTGACAGAGGTGGAGAGTCTACCTCCAGTGAGTTTAATGCATTTTATGAAAAGCATGGAATAAGAAGATAGTTGTCTACTCCTAGGACTCCTCAGTAGAATGGATTTGTGGAAAGGAAGAATCAAATTATTCAAGAGGTTGCTAGAACCATGATGATGGAAGCAAATATTCCACATGTCTATTAGAGAGAGGCTATAAGTACTACTGTCTACACTCTTAACTGGGTGCAGATCAAAGGTAATTCTAGTAAAACACCTTATGAAGTGTGGTTTGGTAATGCTCCTTCTGTGAAATATTTTAGAGTTTTTGGTAGTAAATGCTATATCAAAAGAGATGAAGATATAGGCAAGTTTGATGCAAGATGTGATGAAGGAATATTTTTGGGTTATTTTGATCAAAGCAAGGCATACCGGTGCTTTAACAAGAGATTGAAAAAGATTGTTGAAAGTGTTAATCTCAAGGTGGATGAAAGAAAGGAGAGACCTTCAAGGTTTTGTGGATATGAATCAGATGATCAAAATGAAAGTCCAAATGAAGGAAAGCAAGTTGAGTTTACTCTAGAGAATCCAATGACTCAAGAAGTTAATGCAGATGTTGAGGAATAAGTTCAAGAACTAGAAGTTGAAGAAAATCCCAAAACTCCCAGGTATCTAAGATTGAATCATTCTAAAAATTAGATTATAAGAGATAAAGATAAAGGTGTTCAAACTAGAAGAAGAATTGTTGAAGAACAAGTGGAGTATTGTCTGATTTTAAAGATTGAACCAAAATCAGTGACTGAAGCTTGTAATGATGAAAGTTGGGTAAAAGCAATGGAAGAAGAATTAATGCAAATTGAAAAGAATCAGACTTGGGATATTGTTCCTAGACATGAAAACAAAAATGTAATTGGAACTAAATGGATCTTCCAGAATAAATTGAATGAAGATGGTGAAGTTGTGAGAAACAAAGCAATATTGGTGTGCAAAGGGTACTCTCAAGTAGAAGGAATTGATTTTGAAGAAACTTTTTCTCCGGTGGCAAGAATTGAAGCAGACAGATTATTTCTTGCCTTTGCTTCTTACAAAGATTTCAAAGTCTACCAGATGGATGTCAAGTCAGCATTCTTGAATGGAGAGTTGGAAGAAGAAGTCTACATTGAGCAACAGGAAGGATTCCAGTTGTCTGATCAAGAAGATAAGGTCTGCAGATTGAAGAAAGCATTGTATGGACTTAAACAAGCCCCAAGAGCCTAGTATGCAAGATTAGATAATTATTTGCTAAAGTTAGGCTTTGACAAAGGCACTGCTAATAGCAATCTTTATTTCAAAATTGATCATGAACACATCTTGATTGTTGAGGTATTTGTTGATGACATTATCTTTGGTGGAGATGAAAGTATGTGTAAAAAAATTGCTGATCAAATGCAAAGTGAATTTGAGATGTCCATGCTTGGTAAAATAAATTTCTTCTTAGGTCTGCAAATTATTCAGTCAGAAAAAGGCATCTTCATATCTCAGTCTAAGTATGTGAAAGAGTTGTTGAAAAAGTTTGGAATGGAGGATTCAAAACCAGTGAGTACTCCTATGGTAACCAGGTGCAAGTTGAGTAAAGATGATGATTCCCCTAAGGCAAATTAGAAGAGGTATAAATCAATGACTAGAGGACTACTTTATCTGACTCATACCAGACTTGATATTATGAATGTAGTTGGCCTTGTTGCTAGATTTAAAGCTGATCCTAGAGAATCTCATGTTGTAGTAGTCAAAATCATTTTTAGATATCTAAAGGAAACATCTGACTATGGCTTATGGTATTCTAAGGGTGATGATTTCACTCTTCATGCATATACAGATGTTGATTGGGTAGGAGATGTGGATGGTGCGAAGAGTACTAGTGGAGGTGTATTTTTCTTGGGAAAGAGATTAGTTTCTTGGTTAAGTAAAAAGTAGGAGGCAATATCTCTATCTACTGCAGAGGTAGAGTACATAGCAGTAGCAAGTAATTGTACTCAAGTTTTGTGGATGAAGCAAATGTTGAAGGATATCAGAGTTGTGTTTGAAGAACTTGTTACAATCTTATATGATAATTCAAGTGCAATGAACATTTCAAAGAATCTGGTATTGCATTCAAAGATAAAGCATATATCTATCAAGTTTCACTTTTTGAGAGAGAAGGTAAATGAGAATGAAGTCATATTGGAATTTGTCTCTTCAAAGGATCAAATTGTGGGTATCTTCACTAAGCCTCTACCTAAGGATACTTTTCAGTATCTCAAAGTGATGCTAGGGGTTATTACCCCTCCTATTCAGAACAAAGGTGCACTAATGTGCATCAGTCCGGTGAAATTCACAATCATATCTTGTGATCTAGATTGGTGTTAAGGAGTTGCTACTCAAGGGGAGTAATCAGTATGCTGATTTTAGACTAAGAAATAAAAAGAGGAAGAGATGATTGCAAATATGTGCTCTTTTCCATTGATGTCAAAGGGGGAGAGAAGTCATATGAAAAATTTGGAAGCAAGTCGTTGTTGGTGAAAGGGGGAGCAGTGAAGAAAGTGGTTACAGATGTGATAAGTGAAAGGGGGAGAAGTTATTGTCTTGATGGTTGAAACAATTTTTCACATCATATATTACCATCAATGACAAAGGGGGAGATTGTTGCAAATATGTACCTAATCAATGTTGTCATTGATGTCAACATATCCCTATTCTCATTGGTGTCAACTGTATCCCATTCTAGAAGACTTGTATGTTGAGGATATTGAGAAAATGAGCCTCTCTGGAAGAAACAAGTGGGTTACATATCTCTCTGTAAGAGACAGTGAAGACAATGTAGTTCAATGACGTAGATTGCTCCGCATTCCTAGTGAGATGAAGATTAGAGTCTGTGGACCAAAGGGTGTTGTAAAGGATTGTCTAAAGTTTCTCTAGTTAAGATTTGAGGGATCCATATGAAGAATCTGTGAAGTTATGGCCATCTGAGTAGAACTGGGTTTCCCAGTTGTTCAGAGGTAACAAAGTGACATAAAATTGGTCTAGATTGATCTGCATTATATTATTATGATTTGTGGATCTAGAGGTGTGTTTGGGATGATGGCGTGTATCCTCATCCCAAGAGGTTCATGGTTTGGAGGTCCGCAAACAATCTTTCTAGTATGACAGTCATGATAGTGAAAGTTCTTAAGTTTCCAGATGAAGATGCAAGTGTTTCTGGTGAAGTGAGGTGGTGCAGTTGTTCTTGTTGATTTCCTTGTGCTGGTGGTGTTCTCTAGATCATGTGCCTATTGTGTTGGTGGTTTGCATTGATGATTGAGCTCGTGGTTGAAGATTTGTCCTTGGGTGTTGTTGTTCTTTCCAGTCTTGGTCAACGGGATGCTTTGTGCATGTTGTGGATGATCTAAGAGAGGTTCTATGAATTGTGGCATGTTGTTCGAGGAAGGTTTGGGTCCCAGCTATGTTTGGCTGACAGTAAAGTGATTCGCATTAAGTCATATGTTTGTAGTGCCGACCTTGATGTTTATTCCAAGGTTGATGAAGCATATAAATATGTGTGGTTGAGTTGTGGAAATGCATCCTTGTGTGAAAATGATAAGATCCTAAGAAAGTAAGAAAGGTAAAGCAGAGAAGAGGAAGAGTAGAAAAGGATGAGGAGATAGTGAAGAAGTGTTTGGGGGAAGAACATAAGTATTGTGTGCTTCAATGGAACTGACCTTGGCATGAAGAAGATGTTTTCTAGTTTAATCTTTTTGTGATAAACTTATAAATATTTCTGTAGGCAGTGAGCCTCTTTTGAGTAGTGAGCTCTGGGTAGTGTGCCCGAAGGTAAGTGCCTTCCCATTTTTCTATTCTTTTAATAGAGAATAAATCTTATGGGTTAACCCCCACCATGGTTTTTCCCTTAACCCGGTTTCCACGTAAAAATCTTGGTGTTATGTGTGTTGATTTTATTTCTTCTCATGTGTTGTTGATTCATGCTTTCATGGTTATATCATTCATCTATTAATAAGTGGTAAAGAAGTTTAAGTTGTAGCAAAGGATAAAAGTTTTTGTGACAACTGATTCACCCCCCCTCTCAATTGTTTGCCCTAATTTCAACATTTCACTCATAGAAACATGCATGCTACATGGAGAGGTCCTTTTTAGAAGGGATAAAGGTGGCTTTTCACAAGTTTAATATTTAGAAACAATTGAAAACCATCTTTAAATAACCATCTAAACAATATTAAAGAAATATTTGATGATTCAGAGTTTACAATACACTTTAAGACCCTTCAAAATCCCTCTTAAACTTATGGAGCATGTTAAAACCACCTTGACCTTACAAGATTTTGTAACATAAGATGACTTTAATGACCACAAAATGGCAAGTCATGACAAGACCCTAACTTCTACGTTGTCTATTTGGCCAATAAAACCAAATAGCTAACATTTTTTATGACTTCTACTTAAGTTTTTCTTGCTAAAACTTGCAAGACTAGCTTCCTTTCACTTTCCCTAAAGCCATAGAGTCAAGAAGGCCTAAAACAAACTCAGAACAAAACATATAACACAACTTGTTAGTACATCAAAACAACAACAAACCAAAACAAAACAAAAGGAAACACAAGAAAAACAATCCTCAAAAAAGGATAAACTATGCATGAGCACTTAAAAGAAAACCAAAGACAAAATACTATGCAAAACCACTTATTTGACTCAAAATATATCCTAACATGTACAAACTTTAAATCATTGCCTCAATAACAATGTTTGAGATGAATCTTATTGACTGGGATTGGTAACTCTTCTCCATCTAGCTTAGACAACTAGAAAGCATTATGCATTTTGCATCTTGTGATCATAAAAGGACCACTCCACATGGCGTCAAATTTGGTGTGCTTTCTGGGCCTACTTTTCAACTCATCCCATTTGAGAACAGCATCTCCTTCTTTGGAGATTATAGGGGCTGCCTTCTTTTCAAAAGACCTTTTCATTTGTGTTTGATGCAGCTCCATTGTCTTCATTGCTTTATCTCTAGCTTCCTCCAACTCCACTAGATGTGCAAACCTAATTATCATTAGGTCTTCTTCTTCTAACATTTATAGCTAATTGACTAATTCAAGAGGTGGAAACTCAAGAGACGTGGGAAGCCTTGCTTCCTTCCCATAAAACAGAATATATGGTGTATTCCCAATTGATCTTTTGGGAGTTATCCTATTGGCCCATAAGGCAGATTTCAATTTTATGTGCCACGATCTCTGATTATCCTCAATTGTTCTCTTAATGGTCCCGATTAAGTTATTATTTGTGGACTCTGCTAGCCCATTTACTTGAGGATAGTAGTTAGATTAAGTATTCAAGTAAGCACCAGTTCTAACAGCCTAATCACTTACCTTTGTTCCTACAAAAGCTAATGCAATGTCTAATATGATGGAATCAGGCACACCAAACCTTGTGATTAGATCTTTGTAGAAGCTTAGGACTACACTTTCACTTGCCTCTTTCAATGCTATAGCTTTAGTCCACCTTGTGAAATAATCAATGGTTGTAAGTATCCATTTATGACCTACATTAGAAGGTGGGTTAATGAATCCAATGAATTCAATTCCCCACTTCATAAAAGTTTGTTCAACTTGAATAGGGTGTAAGGGAAGGGATGCTAACTTATTTTTTCCTGAGAAGAAGGTACACTTATTACATTTTCTCACCCATGAGTGTGCATCCTTGAATAAACTAGGCCAATAATAGGTCACTTTCACTATTTTTAAGGTGGTTGTTCTTGGTGCAAAGTGGCCACCAACCATTCCATCATGAAACTCTTGCAAAACATTGTCAACTTGGTTAGTGTGAATACATCTAAGAAAAACATCATTGAAGTATTTCTTGAAAAGTATACCATTCAAGAGAACATAAGGGATAGATTATAGCCTAAAATACCTCCTCTGTTCCTTATCCAAACCTTGTGGACACCAACCTATTTGTAGGAAATGTGTCATGTTTTGTACCTAGCTTGTGTCATAAGAGGATGTAGCTATTTGTGGGTCATTTGGAGTACTAGGACAACTCCTTCAACTCTTTCTTGGTCATTCTCTAACCCATCAACAAGTTGTTCATACAAACCTTTACATCTTACCAGCTTTGTCACCTTGATTTCAACATCGTACTCCATTCAACTTTGGTTATCCAACCAACCCTCTTCTCATTCAAATCCTTACTTAAAAGGAACTCCTCAATGCTTGGGTGAGATACCATTAGGATAATCTTGTTGTTAGAAACCAAATCCCTAAAAAATTTCAAACTCCTTATAACTGCAAGCACTTATTTCTCAACAAAAGAGTACTTTACCTCATAACCTTCTAGGCCTTAACTGAAAAAGGTTATTGGTTGTTCCATGCCTTCCTCATTCTACTATATCAACATAGATGAGATGGTGTCTATGCTTCAAAAATCATACAAGGTGAAATCATTTAAAAAATCAAGATTAATCAAAGTAGGTGTTGATGCTATGGCCTATTTTATGGCTTCAAAACTTCTTTTTCCCTCATTAGTCCAACTAAATGGTATATTACTTTTGAGCATAGAAGTCAATGGCTTCATGAGATTAGCAATATCTAGGATAAATATTCTTATGTAACAAAATTTATTCTTCTAAGAAAACTTTGAAGACCTTTTCTATAACTAAGCAATGACAAAGCCAAAATAAGGCTCACCCTATTGGAATCAATGGAAACACCATCTTTAGACACCACATGACCAAGTAATTTAGCTTCATGAAGAATAAACATGCACTAAATTTTATATTTAATGAGATGGAAAACTCCCTACAACTCTCAAAAACCTGCTCAAGATGAGAGAAATTGTCTTTAGCATCCTTTGAAAATACAATTATATCATCCAAATATACAAGTACAATCTGATTCATAAGCCCTTGGAAAGCCATATCCATGGCTCTTTGGAAGGTTTCCCCAACATTGGACAAATCAAAAGGTAACTTCTTTAAATCCATGGTTCCCCACTTGGTGGTGAATGTTTTTTGCATTGGTCCTCCTCCTTTACTAAAATCTTAGTATAACTTGAGTAACCATCAAGGAGAGAGAACCTTTTAGAACCTGATACAACCTTTAATATTTATTCCATGGATGACAATGGGTAATGATCATTAAGTGAGGTTCTATTCAAGTCCAAAAATCCTCACATAGTCTTATATCTTTCAATTCTTTTTTCTAACAGGTACTAAGTTTGAAACCCAAGAGGTATGTTTAATAGGGAACATGATGTTGCCCTCTATCAACTTGTTTAATTATTTTTTTGTAAGGGGCTCAAGTTTGGGATTCAAAGGTCTTCGATTTTGTCACACATGTTTTGTGTTTAACTCCAATTTAATGGTGTGTTGTGCGAAATCATAATGGAATCCCTTCAAATCATTGTAATCCCATGCAAAGACATCATTGTATTCTTGACAAAGTAAAATAAAATAATACTTTTCTTCTTTGGTGCATACCTTGCCAAGTTTGAGGAGTTTCTTTTTGAAGATAGCCACTTACTCATAATGCTCTTGTTTGACTATAATGTTGGCCTTTTCCTTTCTCATTTGATCATATGTGTTGAAGATAGACTCTAGTGTGACTAAACCTCTTGGAAACTTGTTGGATTTTAGCTGTATAATTTGATCCTCATATTGAGGTTTCAACCTATCCTGGTTTCTAGCTAAGAACTTAGCTTCTTGCAAAAAAAATGATTTGTTGATCATTATCAAACACTTGCTAATGAGTGTGATTATCAAGGATAGGACTTACCACCACTTTTACATTCTGCTATTCCTTTTTGTTACTAATTTAACCTAGAACATCAAACTAGGCTCCTTTGGTAGCCAACCTATCTATATGTTTGTTCTTTTCTCTTGGTATGGACATCACATTAAATGCATCAAATTCTTCAATTATGTCCCATGATATATGCTTATAGGATTTAAGTAAATTATTCCTAGTAACATGAAGACCTCTTACCTGATTTACTATGAGTTTGTGTTGCAAGGTGTGCACCCTTGGTCTCCTTGTGTTGTACAGCGCAATGCTTAGGTTCGTGACAAGGCTTAACCATCTCCCATGGATTCATTAACTCTAGCAGTTGTATTGGGCATTAACAAGTTGATCTTTTGGTGCAATGGCAACCGTCTTTCCAACAATTGGTATCAGAGCATGGGTCATGGGTTTGAACCCCTCACTTGCGCTGGGGGGATTGTTGCAAGATGTGCACCCTTGGTCTCCTTGTGCTATGCAATACAACGCTTGGGTTCGTGACAAGGCTTAACCACCTCCCATGGATTTATTAACTCTTGCGCTTGTATCGGGCATTAACAAGTCGATCTTTTGGTGCAACAACAACCATCTTTCCAATAGTTTGTTGTCCCCAAACACTTGTGTAGACACCTAAAAATGATCCTTCATAGATCGCTTGCATTCAACATTAATTAAATAATCTAATTATTTAATTAATTTCCTCAATTTCCTCCATTTTCCCTAATTCCAACATTAATTGAATAAATTCTATTTATTTAATTAATTTCATTAAATCATCCCTTTTAAATTCCTCAAATCCGCATTAATTATTTAAATTTATTATTTAATTAATTCATCACTTAAGTTTCCTCTTATCAATAATTAAATAATTTTTATTTATTTAATTAATCAATTATTCTTTAAAATTTAAATAAATTATTCAAATATATTTAAGTTGACTATTTATCTTCTAAAAATAAATAAAATCAATATTTTATTTATATCTTATCCTTTCATCTTTCATGCATAATTAATTAAATAAAAATATTTATTTAATTCTCAATTATCTTTCAATTCTTCTAAAAATATCATTTTCTTCTATGTGCACAATTAGTCTTATTTTTAGAACTTCAAAAAAAACAAATCTAAAGTTGAGTTAATTGGCTTTAATCTTTATTATTTTTATCATCAACTCATGAATTAGAAAAAGCATTCTAAATTTATGAAATCAAATCCTATCTTTATCCTAGCAAGCAATTAACTTAATAAAAATAGCTTTTTCTTCATGACACATGTCATCTGCACATTCATCATGAGCTCTTGATTTATCTCATCCATCGATTTCATTGATTTATCTAAACCATTGATTGATCCAACCCTAAAACCTATATATACCCCCTTCATCTCTTCAAAAATCCTCTTCGATCATTCAACTTTTGAGCACTCTTTGATCATTCAACTTTGAGCACTCTTCAATCATTTATTCTTAGGCATCCATATAGCGCATTGAGCATACATCACATCATTGAGCACATATCATATCTTTGAGCACTTATCTACATCTCCTTGTTGCAACCATAGGTACGTGACGTATTGAGCAATCCACATAAATCCAACAGATCAATACAATCTAGGTGATAGCTTCTTTGTTCGTAATTTGATTATTCATTGATTTGGTTGTCATTTAGATGGATCTTTTGATGTTATAGGATTGAGTTGTTATCATTGTTTTGATTTATCCTAAGCTCAATTTTTGCCTATACACATTCTGGCACGCTTGGTGGGACCCACTAACCTTGCTTTTTTCTAGAAAAACTTGATTTTTTGAAGCACATGTACGGAAAAGCACAATCACAACGCAAAAAAGTGTATCTACAGTTATACAACGCTTTTGGTCTAATTTGACACACCTTCAAAAGACAGTAACACACTTCTGGCACATAGTCCAGTGCTTTTGGTCAATAGTTCAACGCATATGCAACACAGTCTGTATTAAAAATGCACATTTTCACTAAATCCAAGCGCTTTTGGTTTTTCGAAGACAGAAAGGTGCTTTTGGTGTGAAAAAGTGCATATGGGCAACAGAAAGGCGCTTTTGGTGTAAAAAAAGTGCATATGGGCAATAGTAAAGCACTTTTGGCTGTGATAACAAACTGGTAAACTTCAAACCCATATAACTTTCTCAAAACTTAACAAAATTTGATGATTTTTTATAAATTACATAGAAAATAATAAGGAATCTATTGGTGATATTCAATCTTTTGTATCTCATCATAATTATCATAAATTTTCTAGATTTCACTTTGGCTTTCTAGGGTTTCTAACTTATTGTTAGGGTTTTGACTTGATTTCTGACATCTTATTGATTTCTTTGAAACTATCATCACTTGTAGAATATTATCACTCATCCAAGATCAAAGAAGGTTTATAACAAATTCTTTCAGGATGATTGTTGAACATATCAAATATTTTTCATACTAAGTCTTAGAAACACTTCAATTTCTTAAAGGAAATCTATATCTATCATTTGCAATCTTGTGTGATTAGTTAGTTGCACTTAGTTGTTTTTCTTACTAAATAGGATAAATGAACAAGTGTTTTTCGTGCTTGTAAGGTGATATGTATATGCTCTCCCCTTGTGAAAACTTGGGTAATAAAAAAACCAGAATCATCTATCATTTACTTTTAGTTTATCCTTTAGAAGGGCCTACTTTTGGATTGTGTTTCATCCAAAAGGGATGAACCTAAGAAGACCTTTTCTTTGGACTGCTATATAAATTGGTTAAGGTGAAATCCAAGTCCTATCTAGCATTTGCCTTGCCTTATGGTGCCAAATCGAAAGGAATTGTATGTAACACTCTTGTGAAAGAAATTGTGCACTTGTGTGGGGTATATTACATTCCTAGTAAAGTTGGTAAAAGCTTTTAGTAGCTTGCTGCATTCTTGCAAGGCATTGGTCCCCCAAAGAAACTAAAAAACTAATAGCTAGTGACTACTCGATCTACCTCTGAACATTGCAGTAATTTTCAATGCAAGGGTACAATGCCCCCAAGATTACTCACCATAAGGCTTCCTTGAGATGACACAGAAATCCCTGGCTTAGCGTAAGCTACTTGTAGCTTTCCAGGGAAAGGGTGATTGGGTCATCCTTCTAGTCCTGGAGGTCCCTATCTATCCTCTCTCACAAAGATGAAAAAGTATACACACCCATATTAGGTGTGATGATGCTTGAGTCAACAGAGATTCCAAGTTGTGAGCTGAATTTATCATAGTGAAGCTTGTCCTTAGGAATAAAGGGTGCTTGATTTATTTGTCAATTGTGGTATACTCGTGAAAACTTGGGCTTTTTCATGAACCTAGAATATACACTATTTGTTGTGTCAGTCCTGGACCACTTTGTTTACTGTGTTTATTCTCTTGTTAAAACAATCCTATCAAAATCCAATCAAACTCTATCAAACTTGACCTTGAAAACACACTGTCACAAAAAAACGCACATCTACACTTAATTGACATGCTTATGAACCATAATTCTGCGCTTTTGAACCATAGTTCCATGCTTTTGAAACATAGTTCTATGCTTTTGAACCACAATTATGTGCTTTTGAACCACAGTTCCGCACTTTTGAGCCATAGTTCATCGCTTTTGGTTTTTGACTGTCACCATTTATCCATTTATCTAATAACATAGAAAACTTCAAATTTGATCAATTTTCATCATTCTATAGCATTGTTAGACCTATCCCAACAACCATGAGACCATCCTCATCTTAGTCCAAATCTAAATCATTTAATCCAAACACAATCTAATCCCATTCTTGAATCCCATCTAATCCATCACTTGTGAAAATGGTCATGATAATCTATAAACCTAGGTCAAATCAAAAACCCAAAGTCATACTTCAAGGATGCCCTCCTTCTAGCTCCAATGATCATGAGAACCTCGTAGACTATGATGCATATCTTGAGGAACAAGCTAAAATATGAATACTTCAACACCTTTGTAACTCCATGCCAACACTAGAGAACAAGGCCATAATACCACAACTACAAGGCATCATCCAAACACTTCACCAAATGCCACAACCCCTAGACCAACAAACCATACAAAAAATACAAACCATCATCCAATCACTTCAACAATACTGATCATCTCGAATGCAACAACTCCTCATCGAACTCCAACAATTGATAGACACTCAACAATCCCAACCACAATACCAACAATTCCAACATCAACACATTCAACCCCAATAATTCTGACATCATGGTCATACATACCATCCTCTATCTATATATTCATCTCCATCCACTTCCCAAGAATAAGTTTCCTATGCAAACCCTCCACCACCACAACAACAATAATTCCAACCATAACCTCAACAATTACACCTCAATACCATGTGTCACCTCCATCACCATACCAATCTAGCCTATCCACATATCATGTTAATTCCACATCAACCTATCCCATTGATACCCAACAACATCCACCCCAAGATCATCCAATGCCTTATCCTAACATTTCAACTCATTATCAAATCCATTTACAAGACCATCAAATTCCTTCACAACAAGCACAAGCAAGTCCAAGTTATCCTTTGCACCAAAATCATGTTATGATACCTTTGATAAGGGGAACAACACTCTAGCTTATGCATCCTATGGGTATTCCACATCATTATCCAATCAAATACCCATACAAGAGCCTACTAGTCTTATCCCCTGTAAAGTGGTAAAATTTGGATAGTGGGTGTTTGATTAGTTTGATGCCTATCCTCCTTTCACCAATTACATTCAAGGACTTTGGGTCAAGTGGCAATGCACTATCATACCCTTGGTCACTTAGGAATGTAGGGAAACTTGGATTTGTATGATTTGATTGTCAATTATACTCACTTATGATCAATTATACATCAAAGCCCTAATTATGCAATTACAGAAGTAGACAAACAAATTACTCAAAATTCTGCTACAAGAAGATGTAAAATGACAGATAAATGCACACCTATTTTCAAAGTTCAGGAAGTGGAACAGTCGGGGACTAAGGAGCAGGTGCCCAAGTCCAATGCCTAGGTTTTTATTGGGATCTAGAAACTTGATCTGTAACCTGTTCTTGTTTTATCAAAGATTTTCTCATCACGGAATCCAGAGGACTAGGTAGCAGGCGCCCAACTCCAGGGTGCTATTTTTAACTCTGATCTACAAATCTGACACTCTATAGTATCCTCCTTCAAATCCACTTTCTCTATATCTTCAATCTGTAACCTACAATCATAGAACCTTTGGGAGGGGGTTGTGATGTTTAGAGACTTGCCTCAGTCAAGCCCCAGAGAGACATTCAAGTCTTCCGAACACCGTTGTCAAATAGAAAGTGGGTGCCCTTGGAGGATAGAGGAAAAAATCAAATGATAAATGCTTGAAAACACAAATGATGTCACCTTGTAGTGAAGATCTCATGGAAGGAAGAAGTTTTTCATGCCATGAGGAGATGGATGCGCAAATTTGCATATACAAACACATAGACAACACAAATCTGCTCTAACACATAATGAATACCTTGAATCACTTTCAAATGCCAATGCTCATGAAATTCCCATCTAGTTTACAAATGAATACCTAAACATGCTTATATATGCAACCACAAACACTCTTGCCAAGAATTTTGTAATTCAAACTTACCGTATCGGCGGAGGACCCAAATAACAGCCACACGCTGACACTCAAAATTTGGGACTGACCCAAAATAGGGCAGGACTAGGACACAGGTGTCCAAGTCCTCCCTCCCTATTTTGGTTAGGGTTAGGTTCAAGGGATCCCCCTAGGTCCTATTTGTCATGAAACTTAGGGCTCATTTCATCAAGGTGCCAAAATATGATGCAAGATGTCCTAAATGCAGATAAAAGACCCGGGAGCTAAACCTTATGAGGGAAAAGCCCTGAAGGGGACATTTTTTTGACGTTACATTTAGCCCCCACTTTAATGTATGTATAAATGTGAGGCCAACAAATGCATTAGATTACGGTCAACAAACATGCCCAGCATGGAGAAGACACGCCAAACACATTGAAGACAATGACAAGCATGCAAAACATAGAGAAGACAGTTACAATCACACAGAACACAGAGAAAACAACAGATGCATAGAAGATAGTTAATGTATGGAAGATAGGAATGATTTCTTTTCTTTTATTTTTCTCATATATATGAAATGCAGATGCAAGTACAAGGAAAGTAAACACACCTCCCATAATGCAGGAAGCACTCATTGCCCTAGTCTTTAAACTACATATATGGTGCAACACACACGCAAGACACACCAAACCTCCCAAAATGTAGGAAGCACTCATCATGCTGGTCTTTAGACTGCATATGGGGCAATAGACATGCCAAACAAAGAAAGCACATCAAACACACACACTTTGAAGACATGGAGAAAGCACGGTAGACAAGTGATGGAGTGTTCCTATTTCTAGGCTCATCACCATCTCAGGCACATTACAGGAACACACCAACAATTGGGCTTCACCACAACAATCACCAAAGACACACTTAAGGGTTGAGTTAGTCACAGAACTGCTCCCCGCCTCCCGATGAGGACTTTTGAAAGTGATAGGATGATGCAATCTTCTCTAAGAAGTACACCATCCTTGCCTCTACAAAGGGCTTAAGATGATTGATTTATTTATTTATTGATTGATTTATTGTAAACAAACTCAGAGTGTAGGAGGGACTCATCGCCACCAATCTTTAAACTACACCTAAGGACAAGCACATTGCTAACATCTACAATAGACAGCTTACCTTATGTATACCCCCACCTTAAGGTGGTTGATACCATGCATCGATATCAAGCACATTAAGGTAGGAATAAAACAAACAAGGGAACATGGACTCTCACAAAGTCCATGCCCCCCAGAGGTGATATGTACTTTATGATCACCAAATGTTCCCACAAACACATTCCTGCAAGATACATGTTAGTGTCCACATAATCATGATAAATAACAACATCGATGCATATGGTTAATTACACAAAGAGCCAAGGTCACACCACGAATTTGGAGATCAAGGATAACCATGGGGCTATATCATGAAAATCTCATAATCGAGCATCACCAAGGTGAGATTCAAAGACAAACAAAGTGTACGGAGCAGTAGTATTGTTAAGGTTTGTAAGTGAGATAAAACATCATCCAAATCACTACGTAGAAAGCATGGATTGCTTCTACTAGCCAAGCGTCAAATAAGATATACAACCCCATCATCATATTAGGAACTAAGTCCAGTTTTTGATTTCTCACTAAAGGGACACTAGGTCTACATTAGTATAAATGTTTTTCATCATCCGCCTGCTAGATAAAAACACTAGAGGACGGGAAATAATAAATAAGAGAGGAGAAACAAGTGTCTTAGGGATAGTCATGTAGGAGGGTGCCCCCAAGTCACCAACCACAATGCTATGTCCGTAAGACACAACACACAACAATGAAATTAGAGAAGGAGGCAATATAGAAGAATGATGATACAAATAGAAGAAGGTCACAATAGAGGCAGTCTCCTGGTATCCCAAACCTTACAAGAGAATCAGGGGTCATCCTAGGAGGCCTAAACAACACATAACACATCATGGGGGAAACACATCATAAGAGATAAAGGGTTAGAAATACTTACTTGATTCTTCCCAATGTTAAGAACATACATATCTAGGAGGAGGCCACTCTTGGGAGTAACTATAATAATTGCTACAACGAGTGTGGCCTATTAGCTCAAGATATCTCACATGTTTATCTGGTCCTATTGAAATTGTATTAACATTTAGTTTAGGATGACTAGAGGCTTTGGTGGGTTTCAAAGAATGGTATCCAATACTATTTGTGTAATGAATTCTAGCAACTTGTAAAGGTACTCTTATTCCTTGTTGATTTACACCGCAACCATTACCTACATACTCATTATTTTTGTACAAAATTTGGAATCCACAACCATATAGAGTCCAATTCCTTAGAAGAAGGTGAAGCCTTGTAGGTATCATAATTTGTAGTGTAAGCGAGAGTATTATCTTTATTTTCTACCAAGGAGATTTTACATATCTCAGATGTGTCAAAAGATTGCTTAGATGAGATCGATGCAACTTTGGATGTATCAGAGTTATTAATTTTATAGTCCCCATTAAGGGAAGGAGTAAAATCTGATGAACCCCAATCATCACCAACAAGTGCATTCTATGGTTTAGAGTCTTGCATGACATTATCCATGGCAAGAGGTGTTGTTGGATCACCTCATAAATTGTTTAAGCTCATATGATTGTAAACTGGTTTTTTCTTTTTGATATGTAAACAGTTATCTGGTTTAGGATCGACATGAATAGTGTGTAGCTTATCTTTAAATATGAATTTAATTAAATGATGTAAAGTAGAAGGAACTACCCCTAATGCATGGATCCAAGGTCTACCAAGAATCATGTTGTAAGATAGAGAACAAGGCATAACATGAATCAAGGTAGGCACAATCGTAGGTCCTACTTGTATAGGTAGAGTTATAGTTCCTACGGATTGTCATCCAATATTGTCAAAACCACGGATACTTGTCTTTTCCAGCTTAATTGAAGATTTAACAACTTTAATCTTATGTAATAAGTCAATGCCACAAACATTAAGAGCCAATCTATTGTCAATCATAACTCGTTTTACTAATGTTTTATTTATTGTGAAAAAGATTATGAGTGGATCACATTGGTTTTGAACGTCAATTGACGGTAATTCATGTGGTTGAAAGAGAATATCTATTTTTGTCACATGCATACAATCTAATAGAGCTGCTACATCATTCAGCTTAACAACAGGTGGCACAATCAATGTTTGTAAAGCTTCTTGGAGCATTCCATGGTATGTAGGCAATGTTTGTATTAAATCCCAAAGAGAGATCTTAGCTGGAGTAGCACGAATCTATTCAACAAGATCATACTCTTGACCACTTTTATGAGTAAGAGGTGGTGGTGAAGGGAGCATAGGTTGAGAACATGGAAGAGAGATAGGAACATGTGGTGCTTGCTTACTTTGCTTGTTATTATAGGTGTTGTATGTGTGAGAAATCACATGGTGGTGTGGTTTTTGTAACACATTTTGAACACCTTGACTTGGTTGAACAATTTGTTGTGCATATTTGTAGATGTGATCGGGGTGTTTACATTGAACTGTAATCACTGGCTTTAAGCAAGAGGGTGCACTAGATGCCCCCCCACACAACTATCTTAGGAATATTGCCACAAAGTCTATTAATGAATATTGTATTAACATTGTTTCCCTCTTGATTGCACCCAACATCCATCCCTAAAGGATTTGATGTGAAAGACCTTTTCTCATCCACTAATGCTACATCTTGGCCAAGGAGAGCAATGGGATGAGAGGAAGGTATGGTGTTGTTAAGAAGGCAAGGTGTTGTATCATTAATAGAGCTATATGTAGTCTTCTCATCTAAGGTTCTTGAACATTCAATTGTAGGAGAAGTAAGATAATCTATGGAATCATCATCATCGTCATCACCATATGTTTTAGCTATTAAATCAAAAGCATTAAGAGAACTTTCACATTCATTCTCAATGTGTTTTATCAAATCTTCTACTACCCAAGGGTATGAATTCATAAGAGATGTGAAGTTTTCAAAATCAAATACATATTCAAGGATTTCAAATGAAGAGCTTTTAAATATATCCTTGTGATATATAGCTTGTAAATAAGTGAGAACATGAGGATTCATATTAATAAATTTGTAGAAACTCTAAAAGTTTTTGATATATACATGTAAAGATACCAAAGAGTGATGAGATGAAGATGACATAATTAAATGTCTTGTAACATCAATGTAAAATCAGATTTTAAAATATTTTCAAAAGTTATGCAACAGACAAGTGCAAAACTATGTATGAAAATGACCTAAAATGTTTGATTTTTGTATTTTTCAATGCAAATATATGAAAAAAAAGGTGTTGTGAGGATTTTGATCAGGGGCAGAAAATAATATTTCTGATATCAGTCTAATACAGAAGTAATATCTGTCACAACATACTCTTGATGCTAATCTAGAATGATGACTAGTCCAAACCTAGTGAAAATACACGAAAATATGCAATTTTTTCACCAAATCTTAATGCAAAAGAGCACGACAAAGGGTGTTGTGAGGAAAATGATGATGGAAAAAAATTATATTAGTAATAACAGCTACCTAATGCCAAAAAATCCATCACAACATGCTTATAGTGCCACTCAAGATTAAACCCTAGTGAAAATATAGCAAAAATATGCAATTTTTCACAGTTTTCCAACTCCAAGACCTAACAAAAGGGGTTTTGTAAAGAATTTTAGGAGGTGAAGAAAATAATAGAATTTATATCAGTCACCTAGAATCATATAATCTTTTACAACACGTTTGGAGTGCAATCTAGGTCAAACCTTAGGGCAAATATAGCAAAAATGTGCAAATTTTCACCAAAATTTTAATACAAGAGCCCAATAACAAGGTGTTGTAAAGAATTTTTGGAGGGGTAGAAGATACTAACCCTGATAATAGAAAATTAGTGCAAAAATATTCTTCACAACATGCCTATGGTGCAAATTTTGAGAGTCGATAAGGCCAAATCTAGTGAAAATCAATGTTTTTCAAGCCCTAGGTTTGAGATCTTGATGTAAAATTCTATATAAATGTCTTGTGATCTGATTTATGATGAAAATTAGTTCCAATCAGATCTTAAAATGATTTTCAAACCCTACCATGCAAAATACAAGTGCAAATCTAATGAAAATGCTAGTTTTTGTTGAAATTTTCTATGTAAAAATGCAAATTTACACTAAAATGAAACACTACAGCCAAATGAAAATTTGAATGAGTGTCTAAGATCAGTAGAAAAATCTAAAACAATATTTTACCTACAAACCCTAGTTTTTGGAATTACTAGGTTATATGCAAAATTCACAATTTCCAACAAAACCCTAGCAATTTTATGATGAAAATGCAATGCAAGCTATTGAATTTTTGTAATTTTTTGCAATTTATCTCAGATCTAATTCAAAAATCATAAATTTGATGAAATTCAAATTAATTAATGCAACATGCAAACTAGGGTTTGCAATTTTTTTTTAAATTTTACAATTTTTTATAATTTTTCCAATGCAATAAGATGAATGATGATATGAATGAATGAAATCAATGCAAATTTGAAGCAAAACACTCAACAAGGTGCAAACAAGTCCAACAACATGGGTTCACCAAAATGTAAAGTGGTAAAATTTGGATAGTGGGTGTTTGATTAGTTTGATGTCTATCCTCCTTTCACTAATTACATTCAAGGAGTTTGGGTCGAGTGGCAATGCACTATCATACACTTGGTCACTTAGGAATGTAGGGAAAATTGGATTTGTATGATTTGATTGTTAATTATGCTCAATTATACATGAAAACCCTAATTATGCAATTACAGAAGTAGACAGATAAATTACTCAAAATGCTACTACAAGAAGATGTAAAATGACATATAAATGCGCACCTATTTTTTAAGTTCAGGAAGCGAAACAGTTGGGGACTAAGGAGTGGGCACCCAAATCCACTGCCTAGGTTTTTGTCAAGATTTGGAAATTTGATCTGTAACCTATTCCTGTTGCATCAAAGATTTTCCCATCACAGAATCTGGAGGACTAGGTAGCGGGCGCCCAAGTCCAGGGTTCTACTTTTAACTCTAATTTGCAAATCTAACACTACAATATCCTCCTTCAAATCCACTTTCTCTATATCTTCAATCTGTAACCTACAATCATAGAAACCTTGGGAGGGGGTTGTGGTGTTTAGAGGCTTGCCTCAGTCAAGCTCCGGAGAGACATTCAAGTCTTCCAAACACCGTTGTCAGATAGAGAGTGTATGCCCTTGGAGGACAGATGAAAAAACCAAATGATAAATGCTTGAAAACACAAATGATATCACCTTGTAGTGAAGATCTCATGGAAGGAAGAAGCTCTTCATGGCATGAGGAGATGGATGCTCAAATCTGCAAATACCAACACATAGACAACACAAATCTACTCTAACACACAATGAATGCCTTGAATCAATTTCAAATGCCAATGCTCATGAAATTCCCATCTAGTTTACAAATGAATACCTAAACATGCTTATATATGCAACTACAAACACTCCTGCCAAGAATTTCGTAATTCACACTTACCGTGTTGGCATAGGGCCCAAATAATGGTCACAAGATGACACTCAAAATTTGGGATTGACCTAAAATAGGGCAGGATTAGGGCGTGGCCGCCCAAGTTTTCCCTCCCTATTTTGGTTAGGTTTAGGTTCAAGGGATCCCCCTAGGTCCCATTTGTCATGAAAAAAGGGCTCATTTCATTGGGGTGCCAAAATATGATGCAAGATGTCCTAAATGCAGATAAAAGACCTGAAAGCTAAACTTTATGAGGGGAAAGCCCCCAAGGGGACATTTTTTTATGTTACATCCCCACACTACCATGTAGTCCCTATCACAATCCATTGGTCCATCAACCTATAATCCATCAAGCCCTTCATTACCTTCGTCCCCATGTTCCTCTAATCTTCTACAAAAGGATCCTTGGGAGATAACCCTACAACAATTGGTCCAAACACAATTGTGTGATCTACCCTTGATAAAACCATATAATCCTAATCCATCTAGTACAAATCCTAATATGTCCAATACCATTATCTCTCCATCCAATCCAAATACTAATCCTAAGCTTACAACATCCACCCCCATTATCCCTCCATTTAGATCAAATCCTAATCCATCCAATCCCATTATCCCTCCACCTCATTCTAATTCTAAGTCTATAACTCCATCCACCATTACTATCCATTCGTTATATTTCCCATCCACCCATACACTTATGGACAATGTGATCCAATGGCTATTAGCAAGGAATCAACTATCTCCATGTCATCAAACACCTATCCAAGAGCCTTCAAACAACACATCTAGTCCTCCAAATATATCGTATAGTCCACAACCTATCAATCCTATTGAAGAGTTTTCCACCATGATTTGAAGTCAAGATTCATTGTACCTTCATGTTGTTGACCATCAAGAGCCTATCAAGCCTATTCAAGAGTCTCCCACTTCCATTCAATAAAATCAAGAGCTATGTCAGGAGTATAATCTAAAACATGTGGAAACATCAACCCTTTATCTAATTCAAGATCAAATCATCTCTATCCAACCCATCCATAACATATATCTTTTCAATGATCAAGATATTATCTATGATGAAGATCCTATACATGAGTAAATTGATGCCATCCATAGCACACTTAATCCTATCTATGATCGTGATCCTATCTATGATCAAGAGAACCATGATGATCCTCTTAGCCAACTTTATGCATTCCATGGTCAAAAGATTATCTCTCTACCTATACATCATCCACCTAGCCCTATCCATGATCCAACAACATCCACTTCCCTTGATGAGACACTTGATCCCCAAGAAAGCATTGACAATCAAACAAGTCACTTGGATCCTACCCCTTCATCTCCTACTAAGCATAATGTTAGTCAAGATCCAAGCATCCCAAGTCATCCATTACATGATCCCACATTGTCTCTTATGGGTCCTCCATTATCTCATGATGATCCTCCACCATCCACCATTGATCCCATTCAAAATCCATTATCCTATCCCCTTGGTCTTACCACCTTCATCTATGAATGTTCTTCCTTAGAAGAGAAAAAACCACTATCCACCACTTCATTCTCCCCATCAAATAATGGACTCACATCTTGTTTCCAAAACAAACATCCCATTGCATATCATATGTTCCAAAACATGAACTATCAAGGCAAAGGTTTAGGCCTTCATGAATAAGGTATATTATAGCCCATCCATGTCACAATCCATCCTTGAGCATATGGTCTTGGATTTTCATCCCAAGAAAAACAATCCAATGATGTTGGTACCACCTCCACGCCTCCTCCAGCTACTTCTGCTACTCCATATCTTGGTGCACCTTATCGCACCTCTCACTCATATGTTACCATTCCTCCTCCATCGTCATACAATTCACAAAATCATGTGACCATACATCTCCCACCATCTACTCTTCTTCCACTCCTTCCAACTCCTAATATTCCTATCCTTCAATCCCCTAATCCCTTCATCCATCAGTATATGCATTCCTCCATCCATACATCCCATCCCCTTATATCCCTTATCACTCCTAATCATGGCCAAGGAATGCACACATCAGCCACATTTGAAGCTATCCCAAACCCCATGAGATTCAAAAATAAAAATTTGGATGCTTCCACATATATAGTAGAATATCCACAAAAGCCTCAAGAATATCATGCCATAGGGCATAAATACACAAATGCAAAGCCAAATCCATCTTAAAAGCTGCATACCCCACACACCTCAAAGAAAAAATGAAAATGGTTTGGGTCCCTAAGCAACAAGCAATTACCCAAAAAGAAGCATCCATATCTTAATCTATCCCCAAATTCCAAAAATCTCATTCCCCATTAAATTTTTTTTGCAAATACTAAGTCCATTTGGGTTCCTAAAATCCTAAATCGATGATCCCTAAATCCCCTATCCTGATTCCCATTACTCACCACTCCCCATCCTAGTCAAATGCTTCAAAATTTATCATGATGTGTGGAACCATTAGTCTTGGTTCCCTGTAATTCCCATTTCCACATACATCCATCTCCTCATCTTATATCCATTATCCTTCATACTTCCCCCATCATACCTCTATGGTCCATGCTTTTGCTCCATCACTCATTTATCCTTCCATCTCCATCCATCATCCACATCATAACCCACCATCCATTCCATTTCCATCATCCACATAATAACCCACCATTCATTCCATTTCCATCTTCCCACATCTACCAACATCCGTGTGTGTAATGCTACCTGATATAGTCCATGTGCAAACACACATTAAAATCTTAACATACTACCTTCCTATTGGAAACAAATGCTTGAGTCCTCATCCTCCATCCCATCCAAATAAGTCAAAAAATGGCAAACAGGCACCTTGGATAAGTACCATGATGAAAACTTGGCAAATAGGCATCATGTGTAGATTGATTGTCTATGTACCTTACACTTGGGGGCATGTTGTCTTATCTACCGATCTTATCATTCCTTCTACCTATCCTTCCTATCATATCTTCCTTATCCATTATATCCGCATAATTATCCCCTTGATCCAATTAATCCTTTTTTCCTCCTTTTTGTCTTGATAAAGATAGAGGCATACTGTTGAAATCAAGCTTTGAAAATCTCTTGGTATAACTCATCTTGTCCAACCAATCCAATCAATCCTATCGTCATAAGATTTGTCATGTAAAATCCTAAAGCATAATACCTAGAATGGGGCATGTTATTCCTATGCAACATAGTATTTGGTGATCACATCCTATTTAACACCCCATCCATTCCATCCACTATTACCTATCCTTTTCTCCATTCATCTTCCATCCCATTTGTTATCTCCTATGCTTTTGTTCATTTATCTAATCCCATCTTTCTCCTTACATCTAGGACTAGTTTTCCCTTTTCATTGGTATCTAGAATTTAATCTATCAAAATTGTTATCCAATGTCAACCAAAACATTCAAAAATCTTGAAAATCCCAAAAACATTCAAAAATCTAGAAAATTCCCAAAAACAATCATAAATCATTATCTTCATCCCAATTCTTCAAACACTTCCATCTCTCTCATCTTCCTTTTATCACAATCCATCATATCACCCCAACTTGACTAACTCAAGTAGAAAACAAACTATATATCCTTTGAAAGCTCAAGTATTTATCAAAACCCAAAACAAAAGACTACTCATGAAGCCATATGCTATCCTACATACTGCTTGCCACATTTGAAACATCAATCCATCTATCCTATATCAGATCAATAGCCTTTAATGGATATATCTTTCCTACAATAAGTCTTTATGTATCTATCTACCCTGAGCAACCACTTTGGCAAAAGAATATGATGGATGTGTGTTTACTTTATCAGTTAGTCTTTTTCTTTTTGGTTTATCTTTTGTTCCTTTCTAATACCTAGTCAAGACTACCTTGATTTTCTATATCTTGGTATGTTGCGATGCAGTATGGATTGGGGCATAGCCATTGCTTTCGTATGTTATGTTTGTGGGATGTTCTTATCATCTTACTATGGCTAATATTTATCTTGTGCATGTGTTACAACCTAACATCTTACATACTAATATACTTTTTGCATTTATGTATTAAATTTTATTATATGTTCAAGACTATGGCTCATTCACATGTGTGTGTTACAACCTAGCATCTTACATATTAATATTCTTTTGCATTTATGTATTAAGTTTATTTTATGTTCAAGACTATGGCTCATTCACATATCCAACAAGGTTCTATTATGTCTAGTAGATATGAGTTCAAACCATTTGTTTGCAGAGTCAATTTCCTATGCATTAGATACATCATCACCTTGGTCTTTTATACCCTACTACATAACATCCATATGCTATATCAAAATAAGGATTGCTCTTTATAAATATTCGCATAACCGTTGCAACATCACCCCATCTCATAACGCTCCTAGAACTACATATCATCATCATCTCAATCTTATGGTACCTTGATCCCATGGATACAAGTATGTAGGCAATATGGAATATGAAGGAAGTATCTCGTACTCAGGTACATAATATTTCATCACCCCATCCATCCCACCTATCTATGTCATCCATACATCCTAATCAAATCTATAGCTTTCACAAAGATCGATCAATCCCATATCAATTCTTCTATTATTTTTCTATTTATCTTCCCTTTTTTATCTAACCTTTTCATCTACATCTCTCTATGTCTGAAATTTTTATCTTCATCTCTAAATTTTCATTTCGAGAGCACACTTGTGTTCTTTGAATCCAATTGTCCTCTCGAGGGGGCATCCTTATCATCATCATCATTCATCTTATTGATATATCTCATCCTGTCCATATCAATCTATCTAATCAATCTATCAAATTATCCAATCACATCCTTTGGTATTGACCCTAATCTTGTCATAAATCAATCAATTAATCAATCAACCAATCCAACAACCATATCAATTGTCTTATGTAGGATGTTGCATTGTCGAAAATAGATCAGACATCTTATATGACATGTTTCATTTCCTGAAACCAGACATTATCATTAATCAATCATCATCAATTAATCATTGGTTTACAACTTAACAGGGGCAATACCTTGTTTGTTTTTGAATAATAATAATAATCATCATCATCATCATTCATCGTACTCATTAACTTACCATTATCTTTCCTTGTCACCCTCACTTTTGCATGATTGGGGCATCACCATCTCTAATCCAATCATTTTCTTCCACTATGTTTTAAACTTCTTTGAAATGATGTTACTTCGCAACACCATCTCAAAGAGGGGTAAAATGTAGACACCTAAAAATGACCCTTCGTAGATCGCTTGCATTCAACATTAATTGAATAATCTAATTATTTAATTAATTTCATCAATTTCCTCTATTTTCCCTAATTCCAACATTAATTGAATAAATTCTATTTATTTAATTAATTTCATTAAATCATCCCTTTTAAATTCCTTAAATCCACATTAATTAAATAAATAAATTATTTAATTAATTCATCACTTAAATTTCCTCTTATCAATAATTAAATAATTTTTAATTATTTAATTAATCAATTATTCTTCTAAATTTAAATAAATTATTCAAATTTATTTAAGTTGACTATTTATCTTCTAAAAATAAGTAAAATCAATATTTAATTTATATCTTATCCTTTCGTCTTTCATGCAGAATTAATTAAATAAAAATATTTATTTAATTCTCAATTATCTTTCAATTCTTCTAAAAATATCAATCAGTCTTATTTTTAGAACTTCAAACAAAGCAAATCTAAAGTTGAGTTAATTGGCTTTAATCTTTATCATTTTTATCATCAACTCATGAATTAGAAAAAGCATTCTAAATTTATGAAATCAAATCCTATCTTTATCCTAGCAAGCAATTAACTTAATAAAAATAGCTTTTTCTTCATGACACATGTCATCTGCACATTCATCATGAGCTCTTGATTTATCTCATCCATCAATTTCATTGATTTATCTCAACTGTTGATCGATCCAACCCTAAAACCTATATATAGCCCCTTCATCTCTTCAAAAATCCTCTTCGATCATTCAACTTTTGAGCACTCTTCAATCATTCAACTTTGAGCACTCTTCGATCATTTATTCTTAGGCATCCATATAGTACATTGAGCATACATCATATTGTTGAGAACATATCATATCTTTGAGCACTTTGAGAACTTATATACATCTGATTGTTACAACCATGGGTACATGACATATTGAGCAATCCACATAAATCCAGGAGATCAATACAATCTAGGTGATAGCTTCTTTGTTCGTAATTTGATTATTCATTGATTTGGTTATCATTTAGATGGATCTTTTGATGTTATAGGATTAAGTTGTTATCATTGTTTTGATTTATTCTAATCTCAATTTTACCTATACACAACTTGTAGGCAGCCATTCTTCCTTTTCCTTGCCCATTGCAAGCCATGAATGAGGGCCTCATATTCAACAATGTTGTTAGTTCAATTGAAGTGAAACCAAAAAGTTGTATAATACCTTTCATTTGTAGGAGATACCAACATGGCACATCTACCTACACCAAATTTTCTCCTTGAGCCATCAGAGAACACCTACCATACCTCATTAGACTATTGTTCACACTGTTGTTTGTCATATTTTACAAGGTTAGGAACAACATAATCTTGTTCATGCATCATATACAACCTTGATCCCTGCTTCTTCCAAATGTTTTTATATGGATCAACCCCATGATTTTTAGCTGCTCATTCATCCAATAACAAATCAGGTATGTCCTCTATAGAAGTGTTTGGTTCTTGGACCGCAAGGTGATCTTCTTGGTCAAGGATAGTGAAATTTGCATTGACAACACTAGGGACATATGGTTCAATATGATCTTTTGCAATTGGTTCTAATTTTAAGTCACCCTAGTGCCATATCTAGTTCAGAAAAACATGTGAGACCAATTAGAGGACAAATATCCACCAATCTTTATAGTGAAGTCCCTAGATAGGTACAAGGCAAAGTATGGTGGAAGGTCTATCACATAAACATTCTGTGGGATGGAAAAGTTTGGGCAAGTGTGCAAAGTGAAGCTCAATCATTTGATGATGCCTAAGGTATTGATGGTTGTTCCATCTAACTACACTACTCCTTTGGTGAGAGGCTCATATGCTAGTCCAAGTTTATCTACTATATATTTAGGCATAACTAAATTGCTTGCCCTTGAGTCAATCATGCAATTGTGAACAAGGCACTGACCAATAATCAAGGATACATAGAATGGAGGTGGTCTCACATCCTTAGTTTGTTGTTCACTCTTGTCTTGGGGTGTATTGGTAATCACAACCTTGGATTGCTCTTTTGGAGGCTCATTTGATAAGGTAAGGTTAGACAAGGCCTTTCGCAAAAGATCTTTTTTCCCAGGAATGGACAATGAATCCCACATAGACATACTGACATTAGATTTTTTCATATGCTCCAAAATATTAAATGGAAATGTACTAACCTTTTGCTATCCCTTAAGAATAATAGTATATCCTTGAACATGAGCTGATTAGGATTGAATCCTTGGCTGCTCCTTATTTGCCACAACCTGATTTCTTGGTAGATTTTGAACATTTGGTGTATAAGAAGGACCAACAACACCCTAGAAGCTTATGGAAGCTTGACTATACCTCTTATCAAGTTGTTGTTGTACATTAACAACCCTCTTTTTTGATCTTGTATTGGCTACTATGGAGTTCTAGGACTAATTTTATCCTTGAGGTTGATTGACTCCACAAAACTCCTCTCCTTGCCAATTCATGAGAGTAACATCATTGTGAACATGCTCTTGATGAGTACCCTACTATTCATGTGTTTTTTGTGATGAATTTTTTGGAACAACAGAGGTATTTTGCACCATAAGGGTCTGATTTAACATTCCATTTGAACATGTAGCCTGGTTATGTGGTTGATTGCAAGGAAAAAACCAATCATAGTCTTGTGCTATGTTATTTTGGATTGGAACAAGCTCTCTAGAGGTGCTAGCAGCATTTGGATTAAAGCGCTGATAGGGTCTAGAAATGAAAGTTTGCCTTTGACCTAGAGGATTAGCTTGATAAGGAGGTTTAGCAAGCCAATTGTGTTGGTATGGTGCTTGATGAGGCCTTAAATTTTATGTTTGTTGTCTCTTAATATTCAACAAGTCATTCCCAAACATTTGTAAGAGTCTGTTTATCTCTTTGAAACTAAGAGATTGAGTGGGACAACTTTTTCTTGGGTGGGTGTTTGATAATTTAACAATGGTATAGTGGGTATAGAAGCTATTACTGGTATTTACAAAGTCATAGGTAGCATACCTCAGGAAAAGTGGGCATTGGGGGCCTAGGTGCAATTTTACCATCTTGTATAAGGATGTTTTCTACCCTTACAACAATGTCATATGCATCAGGGAATGTTCTCCCACCCATGGACTAAATCATGATGGATATATCACTATTTAAAGCTCTAATAAAATACAGGAATGCATATTCAACAGAAGGACTTACCATTTGTGGAATCCTATCCCCATGTCTTCTAGAAACAAAAGTTGAAGTCTGTCATATGCTCTTGTGAGGCCCTTTTGATGGTGGCTAGTTGTTCTACTAAGGATAGATGCTCTAATTTATCTTTGAGTTGCTTGCATAAGGCATCACTCAACTGATCCCATGTGGTGATAGACATCACTGGCAATCCCCTAAACCATTTCAATGCTTTTCCTTTCAATGAGGCAGCCAAAAGTCTGATTGCAACATTCTCTTCAGTGATATTGTACACTACACATAAGGCGTCTACTTCAGTGATATGTTCAATGGGTGTGGTTTGGTATTCCCTAGCAAAGAATGGTAAGGTCCTAAGTGATGCCATTAGAATATCATCATGTTGTGCAAGATTCAATGGGTTTCCCCCATTAAATGGCACAAAGGCAAGATTCCTTGGAGGAGCCATAGGATGTGATTGCACTTGATTTCTAGGAACAAATGTTGAAGTTCTATAACTAGGAGGTGTGGAATGTGTTCTTACTGATGGGTTTTGACTCCTTTTTTGCTATTCTTCCTTTCCTTCTAGGTGGTGACAACTATAAATACTAAAAAAGAACTAAATTTCCTTTTGTTTGAACTCTTCTCATAAACTATTTGCACCGTTGTCTTCAAAATTAGAACTATAGATTTGCCAGTTATGCTAAAAATGATTCAAAAAGATAAAATTTTACTAATACACATATCAATACCAGAAAAGAATGAATTATTTTCAGACTATTTTAGTCCAAATAGTCCCACCAAGCATACCAAAAACCATTGTCACTTGGATATATGCACCCTTACTGAGTTTTCCACTTAGCTATCCAGTGAAACATGGGATCATTTCAAGGTTTTGGGTGACCTATGACTGAAATGGACCTCCAAGGAGGGCTGCTTCCCTTGGTACTTTACCTATAATGACTTAAACTAATGATATTTGCAAGGGAAGAGCACAGAAACTAACATAAACTAAACTTTAACATATGGAGGTTATGTGCCAAATTGAAAATATGACATGTACTGTTGTTTTGATACTCAATTTGTTTCAATAGACAAGTTTTCTCATGCACAACTTAGGTTTTGACAAGTCTATACATTACTAGTTCATACGAAAGTTTGTTGTTCTTGTAGTTTATTGAAGGAAAAATAAATGTTTTCACAACTAAAGACTGCTGAAACTAATAACATAACCTATGACCTACATAAACCATGTGTATCTCTACATGAAGGTGTCTGAGAATGAGACATAATTCAAAAATGTTGTATATTTTATCACAAAAATTGCATTAATCATTCATAATAACACACAACTAAGCATATATGAGAAGGCAGATAACTAATTTTTTATTCATAAAAAGGTCTCTTACACCTGTATACAAATCTAAAACTAAGCTATCTCTTCCCAAAATCTTACAAAAATGTCTTGTTTCTGAAAAAATCTTGTGCATTACAATGTGAGTTGCTTCTAAAAAATCACTACAAGAACTATCTTTTCCCTATCATAGGTGTCTACTTAGTCCATCCCAACATGGGAGAGACAATAGGTAGGAATCTAGGAAAGAGAGTTGAATTTTCTTGTTGCGTCAAACCTTTTTTGGGCACCCAAGAAGACTCCTGCATATTGTTGACTCCTAAAAGATTGTTGGAACTTGTTGCGAAATAATGTGGTTGACCTTTTCCAACCTTACATGCTACTCTTGAGGCTCCTAGATTCTAGGAAGACATTGGAATTGCTCTTGTTTCTCCCTATATCTCCTCAATTATTGTCCAAGTCACCCAAGCTAGCACCTAGATTCTTGTGAAGCAGTTAAACTATCTTCAACCTCTTTAAATTGTCTTGTCATTTAATAGGATGTGTTTTTTATAACTTTTATGAAGGCAAAACTCTTAGGAGGCATTGGAGAAACTTCTAGAACTTGTTTTCTTCCACAAACTAGTCATCTAACTACCTAGAAAGTCATACATGTACCTCAATAGGATTTAAAATGTGATTGGAAGAGTGTTTACTACTTTAGGAATGTTGAGGATGATATTTCTCCTCTACCAATTTAAGGAAACTCAATACACAATGTGTATTTCAATTTTTCTGGTTTTCACTACCATCTTCTTTTATTTGAATCTTCTACTTTCTGGTGCTGATAGTGACCTTATACCCTTACTCCTGAGATAACTCAATGCCTCCAATGTCTTGTCAATGTCTTGAAAGTATTCTCTCATGGTAGTAGGGCTTTCTGAATTTAGAATTCATATCAATGACCTCTATACAATCTTGAAGATTCTTAATAGTGTTAGAAACCCTTGATAGGCTTAGTATCCTTGAAAAGTGATAGTACTCATTGGATGGACTTATTGTTGGCAAGAGACACTGTGTGGCTTCATTATTGTTGTCATTGATGGCAACAAAGTTTATCCCACACATCCGCAGCACATAGTATGTCTTTACCGGAAGTCAGATTGAAGAGTGTTTTGGTCTGGTAAGCAAGAACAGAGAATGCAGCAAGGTCTAACAATTAGGTCCGGATCTCTCAGAGGATGTATCTCAGCAAAGTGCAGACTTGGGGAAGTCAAGAGGAGTACCATGACTACTACATTCTAGAGATTGAACCTCCAGTGATGAAAGAGTGAAAAGATATGAGCATCTAAGTGTTGGGTTCCTGACAGGCAGAGTAGAGTGAGGAAGAACTAACTGGCAGAGCATCAGACTTTAATCTAGATGAGAAATTGATGGTGATCAAGCTTCTTGAGGGATCATTCATGGTTGGCCGACATGATTAATGACTTCTATGTCTATATTTTTGATATACATCACATATTAAGCATGGATTTAGCCGACAGACCAGCATTTAGTAAATATCTTGAGTATTCCAATTACTGACTAGAAAGATGTTGAAATCCTTAGTGCGGATATATATATTAGATGGATTTTGGTATGAAAGGGTGTTGTGAATGGTATTATGTGTGAAAAGGAGTAGAGAGAAGTGTGGAAGCAGTAATACAAGTCTAGTATGTGACAGAACATCAGTACTAAAGAAGAGGAAGAATGAAGTGTAGTAGATCAGTGTATTTAGCCTAACTGGAATTGAATCTCAGCATATGTGGATGCCTCTCTTTAGTTCAAATATCTAGTTACATTCTATATCCTTGTAGATAGTGAGTCTCTTGTAGGCAGTGTACCTCTTATGAGTAGTGTGCTCAGGCAATGAGCCCTAATTGGCAAGTGCCATTTTGTTCTTCTTATTCTTTTAACAGAGAATACAATCTTGGGTTAGTCACCCTGTGGTTTTTCCCTTAACAGGGTTTTCCACGTAAAAATCCTTGTGTTATGTGTGTTGATTTCTTTTCTGCTCTCATGATTATGTATGTTTATATGTTTTGATGTTGTACTAATTGGTAAAGAAGAAGAAAAAGTTAAATATTTAAGAAAATTGATTCACCTCCCCTCTCAGTTATCTACCTTGTTTCCAACAATTGGTATTAGAGCTAAGTTCCTCCAAACAGAGCCTAACAACTTGAGGAAGATCTAGGAATCTCAATGGATATGTATGGTATGAGGGAACAACTTCAATCTGTCCTAGATGATCTTGAGGATTCTCACTCTAAAGTCAATAACCTAAGGGAAAGACTCAAACAATCTAATGATTTCATAAATAAGCTAAAAGAAAAACTAAGTATCTTTGTGACAAAGCAGAAGGAACTACTTCAACAATTAGCAAGTCAAAGTGAAGCTAATGATACTAATGAAGATCTAAATGAGAAAAACAAGTTATGTGAGAAGCTATCAAAAGAAGTCATTATGGTAAGACATGAAATGGAATCAGGGGTTATGAAATTCACCCAAGAAATTAAAGAGAAAAGAAAAATTGATTATAATCTAAAACAATCTCTCAAGGAGAAGTCAGAAGACTACCACAAAATGGATAGAATAATCAGGCATCTAGTATCTAATCTTGAAGAAGCTAGAGATAATGAAGAACAACTTGAGAATCAGATAGATACTCTTAAAAGGGATCTTCAAACAACATATGAATACAAAGAGAAATTTAAGATAAGCTCTGCTCAACTTGAAGTTCTTCTTGAAAGACAAAAGAGGGTAGATGACAAGCATGGCTTGGGGTATGAGAAAGGTGAAAGCTCCAGATCCAGTCAGAAGAACTCTAGATCAGAAAATCCAAGGAACAAACCTAGAAGACCTCTGGTAAGGCAACCAAATGCTCAAAGATATCCATCCTTCAATGGATACTGCTACAATTGCAACTTTGGTCATAAAGCAACTCAGTGCAGAAAAAGAATGAATTAGACTAATTCATCCTTCTTTGGACAGTGTTTCAGCTACAAAAGCTATGGTCACAAATCTCATGAATGCAAAAATATGCAAATAAACAATTCATTCAATGGTAGATGCTTTGCATGCAATAGAATGGGACATATGGCTAATCAATGTAGATCAAAAAGATATTAACCAAATATGCAAAGAAATGTTATTTGCTACAACTGCAATAGATCCAGTCATATTGCCAAATTCTGTAGAAGTAAGAATCAGGATAAAAAGGGTCTGGTGCATCATAATCAAAATCAAGACAAAGGAAAAGGAAAAGTGAATGTGGATGAAGTTCAAAGGGAGATGAACAAGATTTGGATGAAGAGAAGTACAGAAAATGTTGGGGATGGATCTACACCAGAATCTAGTGCTGATATTCCTCCCAAAAACTAAATAGATGAGCTCTGGCTCAGGGGGAGTCACAAAGGAAAATAAAATCCCCCAGCCAGTCAATCGGTGCCTAAAATTGGCACATGAAAAGTTACGGATTAAAGGGTTCTTAGAGAAATATATAAATAACCCTTGGTAAAAATATGAAAGATCCACAAGGAGTTTTGAAGAGGTTAATCAGCCAAGATTGATTCGGTCTGACAGCCATCTAGTAAAAGCAAGATTTTCATAGTTAGATTTAGTATGATTCAAAATTGAAATATTTTGATCTATGGATAAATGGAATGATTGGAGAAAGGGAGATACATTGTCAATTATCACCAAGAATAATTCTAAGTGCATCTCAGTGATTCGGAAGGATCTCTCTTAGAACTAGGTCAGAACAAGGGAATCAGAATGACTTAAGGTGTGCATTTATTACAATATGAAATTAGGGTTTGCATAGAAATATAAGGGTTCTTTTATTCATCATTTGCACATTTGCATTTGAGAAGAAGAAAGAAAGAGCTCTGCAAGCAAGATCACTTCAACCCTCTCAAAGATCAATTACAGAATCCGATTCAACGAGTGATCTTTTCCAGCTCATATCGTGAACCCTAGAAGCGCAAAAAGGTATTTCTGTTCTTGAATATCTCTCTCTAAATCTTTTGCAAGATGGCTACTCCAAATTTTGTTAAGATCAATGATAGGCCATGCCCTAAGTTCAAGAAACATCCTTACAAATCTCTAGAAGTTGATCCCTTAGGTGCCTTCTCTAGCATTCCACATGGGGTTCCGTATGTAGAAGATGTTAGGGTGTACATCCATGCAAATATTGAGGAATTTGGAGAATCAAAGCTGATGGATATCTACCATAAACAACTAATAGATGAAACCTTTGAACTCAAACCTCAATATAAGGCCATCTAAGACAAGCATTTTGGACATTGCATCCACTTTCCCTGTTTCATAGAAGATGAATGGGTCCGGTATGTTCTTAGTAGAATACATGACAACTTCATGTGGTTGATGAGGCCATTCAAGATAACAAAAGATGCCATTAGGGTAGTAACTAGATTGTACTCATCTGGTGGGTTGCCTACTCTCAAATCTGTCAAGAATCAGACAATGAGTGAGGCTACTAGATCAAAGTTTGACAAAAGAGCAATGACAATAGAAGATATCATAGATCTGGATATCAAATTTGCCTCCATGATAATAGGCTATAAAATATATCACTCCAGCAGGGAGAATTGTGTATCTAGAACTACAATCTACACTGCTTATTAGATGTTAAGGGAAAATGCAGATTATGATCTTTGCGAGCTTCTCCTGAACCAACTGTTGAAAATTTGTAGAAAATAAAGAAGGATAAGAAGAACTCATTTAAGTTTGGTGGCGTAATACTATGTCTCTTCTTTTACTATATGAATGAGCTACCCGGATCAAATGGTTGGGTATGGAAAACCATGCAAATTAGAGATTATATGTATGGGCTTGGTGATGCCAAGGCTCAAAGTACAGCACTCTAGGAATACTTCAAAAACTTCCAAAGTTTGATGCAGGCCAGAGAAAGAATTCCACAAATAATAGTTGAAAAATACAAAGATACAATGTGTTTCATGGTAGACACTGATCAATGCCTAATGGAGGCAGTGGAGCCCAGAACAGTCTAGATTATGCTAATGGGCTATGAGGTAGATGAGAAAATTTTGGAGCTGCATATCCAACACTTGCTATGTCAGCCTAAGGACCCTGAGGCAGAAAGGTTCAGAACCTTTCAAGAATTGAGTGAAAAAATACATGTTGAACTAAGACAGCCAGAGATGAAAAGGAAAGTGAGAAGGGAAGTAGAGGAAGTTGCCAAAAGATATGGCATATCGAAGGAGGTAGTTGATGCAAATAGAGAGAAAATAGAAAGAGCAGAGAAAGAGAAACAAGAAGAAATAAAAGGAAAGTGTCCCAGTACAAGCCTCCTCCCAAACCAGATCCTCCAAGAACTCTGCACCTACCACCTCTAAGAGCCCAGAAGCCTCAAAATCAAAAGCTAAGACATCCAAAAAGGGAGAGAAGAGAACAAAGACAAAGGCCATAAGGTCATACATAAGTCAAAAGGATGATGAAGAGATAGAGACTGATGAGGAGATCAAGAAAATGAAGAAGAAAAAGAAATCATCCATGGAATCCTCTGTCGGTAAACATACAGAAGAAGAGGTAAAAGAATTTGTTGAAAGGTCCACTCTTTCTGTTGATGATGTTATCAAGGCAATCATAGTGGATGGAAATTTGCAACCGTTAATAGAATTTTATGATGAGTTTAGTGATACTGACAAGAAAATCTTGGAAGATGCTATAGTCAAGTATCTAAACATTTATAATAAAGCATTCATTGAAATCATCTCTCTAATTCCTAAAAGTCTAGAGAAAGAACTTGAAATGAGAAAGGAGAATGCTAAGGCAAAGGACCTAGAGATCTAGGAATAGATTGCTATTCAACTCTATCCTTTCATTGCCTCTTAACAAATGAACATGATCTTCAAGGACTGCAAGGATGAGTTCCGAAGCGAAGCAAGAATGAACCCGCTTATGCTTGGAGAGACTGATCAGGTGGCAAAAGAAATAGAAGACATCCTCCAGAATGCCTTCATGAGATTCAATCTCCCTATTATAGAGGAAATAGATGAAGAACCCTCTACCATGGATGTAGAAGGATTGAGTACATCGAAAGAAGAATCCACTGAGAAAAATGTAGAAGAGTCCAAAGAGATGGATAAGGAAGAGACTAAGGACTTGGATTCCTCTGTTCTAGAAGAGGAAATTCATGAAGAAGTTAACATCTCTCCTTTGGATGCTAGTGCAGATTTAGGAACTGAAGGAGAAGGAAGAAAAGAGGAGAAGGTAAGTCAAGAAGAGGAGAAAAAGGGAAGAGAAGAAGAACAAATAGAGAAGATCTCTGATGACAGCTCTAAGGCTGCAAGAGGAAAGAAGTCTTTGACAAGAGACACTGCAGAAGCAGTGAAGAATTTCTTGACAAAGGAATTGATGGAGATAGATGAACCAGAACTGTTCCAAGTACCACTCAATTTTGATTCCCTCTCTCTGGTTCAGACAATGAAGATAGCATCTTTTGCCCAAGCTAAGGCAAAAGAAAAACTTCTGAAGTCTCACATGGAAGATTGTGAGCTGATAGAGATTGCTTTAGGAATGCTGGAGAAGATCATGCCATCCTTCCAAAAGGACTCTTTAGCCTCTCCATCCGGTATCTTAAATCTCTGATAAACTCTGTCAACACTCATTTTGATTCCTTAGAGAAATCGGCAGAAGAAAAGGTCCAGAAAGAATTTCTGGGAAAGAGATTCTCTGAAGTACAAGGACTCATAGCAAATGGTAGGAGAAATATGGATATTGGGATAAAGAGCTTAGAAAATGCTCTTAAAGATGGCAGAAAAATATACAAATTTTATCTATCATGGTCCACAGTGACAGAAGATATTGCCAAGAAGGTGGAATAACAAGAGAGTAACTTGTCAAGTTTATCTCAGAATTTTAATCCTCTCACCTCATCAATAATTAATTAAGAGTGTCAGACTATTGCCACTATAAATGAAATAAAGAGGCTTGAAAAAGAGAACAAGAATAGAATAAGCAGGCTGAGTGAACCAAGAGGAATAATTATCCCTAAGTTAGAGGCAATGCATGAGGCCCTAACTGATGCTCAGACTATAGCCTAGACCAGTGATTCGGTAGACTTAAGAAGAGTAGAAGCTTTTGCATTCTTGTTAAGTGGTCACATCTCAATTTTGGACAGGATGAAGTAGAGTTGGGCAATAGAATTTGTCCAGTTCAAAACCATTTTTGCGGACATACTTAAGTATATGTAAGTATAACATGTATATATACTTATGCGACTATGTATAGGTTGATTTTTGCAAATTTTGGTGTACATATTTCACCCTTTACCATTGATGTCAAAGGGGGAGTGAGAAGTAGTGAAAAATGTGGAATCTAGCAAAGGGGGAGCTCTGGTAAAATATACATAAGACAGAGCATCAGCTAAGGGGGAGTTTGCTATGACAGTCATTTTTCACTAAGTGTTGCCATCAATGCCAAAGGGGGAGATTGTTGGCAAGAGACACTGTGTGGCTTCATTATTATTGTCATTAATGGTAACAAAGTTTATCCCACACATCTGCAACACATAGTATGTCTTTATCGGAAGTCAGATTGAAGAGTGTTTTGGTCTAGTAAGCAAGAACAGAGTGTGTAGCAAGGTCTGACAATCAAGTCTGGATCTCTCGGAGGATGTATCTCAGCAAAGTGCAGACTTGGGGAAAGTTAAGAGGAGTACCATGATTGCTACATTCTAGAGATTGAGCCTCCGGTGATGAAAGAGTGAAAAGATATGAGCACCTAAGTGTTGGGTTCCTGACAGGCAGAGTAGACTGAGGAAGAACTAATCGGCAGAGCATCAGACTTTAATCCGGATGAGAAATTGATGGTGATCAAGCTTCTTGAGGGATCACTCATGGTTGGCCGACATGATTAATGACTTCTATGTCTATATTTTTTATACACATCACATATTAAGCATGGATTCAACTGATAGACCAATATTTAGTAAATATCTTGAGTATTCTGATTGCCGACTAGAAAGATGTTGAAATCCTTAATGTGGATATATATATCAGATGGATTTTGGTATGAAAGGGTGTTGTGAATGGTATGATGTGCAAAAAGGAGCAGAGAGAAGTGTGGAAGTAGCAATACAAGTCCGGTATGTGATAGAACAACAACACTAAAGCAGAGAAAGAATGAAATACAGTAGATCATTGTATTGAGCCTAGCCAGAACTGAATCTCAGCATATGTGGATGTCTCTCTTCAGTTCAAACATCTGGTTACATTCTATATCCTTGTAGACAGTGAGTCTCTTATAGGCAGTGTGCCTCTTGTGAGCAGTGTGCTCAGGCAGTGAGCCCTAATTGGCAAGTGTCATTTTGTACTTCTTATTCTTTTAACAGAGAATACAATCTTGGGTTAGTCACCTCATGGTTTTTCCCTTAACAGGGTTTTCCACGTTAAAATCCTTGTGTTATATGTGTTGATTTCTTTTCTGCTCTCATGATTATGTATATTTATATGTTTTGATGCTACACTAATTGGTAAAGAAGAAAAGAAAGTTAAATATTTAAGATAACTAAGTCACACCCCCTCTCAGTTATCTACCTTGTTTCCAACACTTGTCTTCTATGATTTCATGTGAGAAATAGAATCTTCTTTGTTCTCTATCCAAAATTCAAATATGTTGTTTCATACTCTTACTTTGTCTCTAGTAGACCATTTGTCTTGTAGACCCTTTAACTTCTTTGATGTCTCTAATAGTCTTCTCATTGTGTATAACTATACTGATGTCCCCATTTATGGCTGTCTTGATTAGAGAAATCGCATGCACTATCCTTCATGATCTTTACATTAGGTACATTATCTTTGGGTTTCATTACATTCCTAGTGTTATTGTACTATATTCTTCATAACCCCTTCAATCTTGCTTATTTCTTCCTTATCAACATGCCACTCTTCTAGGCCCTCATCACTGTGTAGTTTCCTTTGTCAAAAGACTATCTGACCATGTCTAGGCTGCAAAGATCTTTTTCTAACTATCTAGACTGTATATAATTGTCTTTGCATTTTGTTGGTCTAGTCTAGGTGTTTCTAATGCCTACTACCTTAGACTTTTCAATGTAGACTGTAAGATCGTTCCATTTCATTGAAATGACTATCCTACTATTTTGAAAGTAAGACTTTTTGAGAGACATTGATCTCTAAGAACTAGCTCTGACCTTAAAAATATCTACAAGGAATCTCCTTCATAGTTCCAAACCTTTGTTCATTTAGTGCCTTGATTGTCCCAACTTACCTAAGGAAGTACTCCAAAAGCTATGTATCTTGTATACTTTGCATGTTCCATAACCACTACTATTCATTGCCTCTCTATCTTAAAGAACCTCTCTTTTTGCAACCTTCACCTTCCTTATTATGCCTCACTGCTAAAACAATCATACCTCATTTATTCACACTATAAATAGGTGTAAGCCACTATTCAATCAAGAGAACACCACTGTGAACTGGATAAGGCCTAGTATTTACTATGAAAGCTTCTTTAAACTACCATTATGCAAGTTCTATTATATAGTGAGTAGATCACTATCTTTCCCAAACCTTTGGTGATCTCTTTGCTTGACTTACTTCTCTCTACTGAAGTAGCTCTAATTAAGTTTTATGTAGGTTCCTAATGAGGGTCAATCCTTTAGCAAGATGAGGAAAATTCAAGGAACATTTGTACTGATAGGATCTTTCAGTGAGCACATGAGCTCCTCAAGTTTTACATGAATTTGACATATGACACTACATACCTACCAATAGTTTTACTGCTATGTTCTCTTGATGGTGTTGATTCATAGATCATTGTAAAGACAATAGACTCTTAGGGATGATCTCTTGAATTTTTAGTAGGGTTTCATGGTTTTACATGGATCTACATGGCTTAGACTACTTGACAGGACTCTAAATGAATATATAGAATTAACCACTTCAAACTTGTAGTAGTAGCCTTTAGAAACTATACAATGTGTTCTCAATAGCTTGTCACTTTCAATAAAATCTAGATCATATGGAAAATTGATAACATTTTAAGAAATGAACAAAGGCTTTCAACTACTCCTAGGTAATTTTAAAGCACATGTCCAGCAAATCTGAGAGGATTAAAAGACCTTAATGGAAATTTCTTACCTTGACAAACCCTTAGGTTGACTTTTCATACCCAAGACTACTTTTGTAGTATTCTACCTTATTATGGAGTAAAAAGTGGACACATGAAAAAATAGGACAAAATGGGTTCAAGGAGGGCTCTAGACTTGTTTGAGGGTTTTGAAACCCTCTTTGGGTAATTCAGGAGGGACCTTAGATCCTTAATTGAACTTGGTATCATTCATGCTTTTCTATATGAATTTGTATGATTGTTGTTTGTAGATTATTTCCTGTTTTGTTTTGATTATGGCCTTTTTGTAGTTCTAATGCTTTCATTGTGTTCTCAAAACCTTCAAAACTTGCAAGGCCTAAAGTTTGCACTTTAAATTGTTTCCCACCTAACCTTTTTGGAGGGAATAGCCTTGGTCACTTTTCACACTTACCTATGCTCATAGGCCCTACGGGGGTATAGCTTTGGTCGATGCAATTAATCCTCAGTCGTGGGGATTAATGGAAAATGACTGTGAAGATAATGCATTGGTAGACGGCAGGAGGGATAATCCATATGATAACAGAAAGACTTTTTAGGAAGCTCTCAACCTACAGGATACCACAACACTGACCCAAGATGCTCACTTCTAGTTCTATGAGGACGGAAGAATTTTTAGAGCCAGAAGTGAACTCCCTAATAGAGGAGGAGAGGAGGATAGTGGAGCATAGGAAAAATGTAAGCATCCCTTCGTGCCTAGAAAGATGATTTTAAATTTGAATGATGAGATGCAAAAAGCCATTAAAAATGAAGAACTTAGTCTAAAAAACACAACTATTTTTTTTGTATGTCTAAATGCTGACAAAATACCCTTGAGAAGGTTTTTTGACAACTAGATAAATGCAGTTTGGGGTAAAAGGTTGGGAGTCCATGTTTCATTCTGTAGATTGCTTAGCAAAGGGCTTTTTGTTGTTTTTTTTAGAAACCACTCTATGCAAATGAGAGTTTTAGACATGGATTATTGGAATGTGGGTCAATCCCTCTTTGAGGCTTTCCCTTGGATCTTAGATTCCTCGCATCAAGAAATTAGCTTTTTCTCAATGCCCAGATGGTTATTAATTAAAAACCCACTGGAGCAGTTATGGGCCTTCTTGACACAAATTTTGGAGCCTATAGGGAAATTGATGAAAGTGGATGAGACTAGAGCCACTTTACCACACATTGACACAAGAATCCTAATCTCCCTGAATACAGGGGTTAGTATTCCTGATGTCCTTAAGATTAGGGCTGGAGATAAAAGTTTTGAATGTGGGGTTGTTGGGCTTGGGGGGCTCAATTCTTTCTTTTAGGTAAAATAGAGGGGAACCAAAGAAAAACTACCCTAACATTAAATTGAATAACACAGGGAAAAAGTTTGAGACTGTTAAATCTTTTTTGGATAGCAAAAACTAGAGAAAAAGATGTTTCAGAACCCTTGGGCTTAGGTAATACTAGGGCTTAGTCTAAAGATGATGTTGAGGTAGTGGTGGTTAACTCTTCACCTCATGGCAATGATGGCCCTATAGATACTTCCTTAAGGAAGCTTAGAAACATCTTGGAAAAGTTTAACATTGAAGATATTCCTTCTAGTGCAAGGCAAGGTGATAGCCCATCAGAAAGGGCTTCTGATTCAATGATTGGTTTCCCTTATGATTGCAGTGACCCATTGTTTTTGGGTCACTACAATGAGGAGAGAAACAATGATGTTTAGCCCCAAATAGGGGGACTAACCCAATACACTCTTATTTTTGATAACCCATGATTTGTTGAAGACCTAATCAATGTCAATATAGAGATGTTTGTAGATGAGAAGGTTATCTGGGATAGTACCTTGAATGGCCTAATGAACCTATAGCTAAAATTTTGGGCATTATTGTCAATCGGGACATCCCTACCTCTAAAAAATAGGAGGAGGTGGTTGTAGATCCTAAAAGTGAGGATAAAACAAAAAGGAATGCACAACAACTAACTATCATGAAAATTAGGGAAAGAATTTTGGCCAAGAAAATTGAATATGTTTTAGAGAATGTAGGCTCTCCTATTAGGTTTCAAACACCACACCCAAAGGAGTTATATGGTTTAGTTCATACCAAGAGGATTGAGGAAAAAATTAAAGGGAGTACTCCCAAGGTTGAAGAAATTTTTTCCTTTAAGAAAGATGAAGGCAGTAAAAAGAGAATATATGTTCACAAGAAACAAAGAACTGAAGAAAAGGTGAAAGGAGGCAAGCTCCCTAAGTGTTTTGATAATTTAGGGCTCAACAACTCTTAAGGTGAGCCTATTGTATTTCTGACCAAACAATTTGGACATGAACTATTTCAGCTAGAATGTAAGGGGACTTGAGTCCCCAGATAGAAAATATATTGTAAGAGACTTCTGCAACAAAAATAGAAAAATGGATTGTTTATTGTTACAAGAAGTTAAAGCCCCAGGTTTCCAATTAGACAATGCTTTAAGGTTTATATTGAAAGAGGCAATGAAAGCCTACACTAAACATGAAAAAGGCAAAGGGGGCACTGCAATTCTAATTTGTAAGGATTGGGGTCAATATATAGCCTAGAGTGGTTGCTCTTCTTGCAATAGATGTGTTTGGGTGGTGATGGACAAGGAGTGGAAACAATTTGAAATATGCTCTATTTATGCCCCCAATGATCATAGAGAACAAATTGATTTATGGAGTTGGATGTCTGACAAGCTACCAAAATTCCCTTGGATCATTGCTTGGGACTTTAACATGGTGGAACATAGAGAGGACAAGATAGGGGGGAAAACATGCAGAATGGAAGGGGAATGAAAAGTATTTTTAGTTGAGAATGAAAAAGTCTCTAGGTATTTGTGACCCTCTAGAAGGGCATAAGGCCACAAGTCAAGGGATCTAGTTTTCATGGTGTAACTCACAGAAGGATAGTAGGAGAATATATTGTAGATTGGACAGATTCTATGTCAATAAGGACTTTTTCCAATTTCAAAACTCACAGTTATCTATTGTAGTAAGGGTGTTCCCTAACACCCTATATGACCACCATCCTATACAAGCTATTATCAACTCTGAGAGTTAGGATAAGGAAAAGATGCACAAAAAGGATAATATGTTTAAATTGAATACTCAGTTGCTTCTAGACATAGACAGTCAGGCTAGGGTCTGTTGCCTAAGAGCAATTATGAAAAGCATGACTAGGAGGGATAAAGCAATTCAATATTGGAAAGAATTACTCAATGCATGCAAAGGGCTATTCCAAGTTTGTGGTAAGAAAATGGCACTTGATAGAAGGAGAGAGGAGAAATTTCTTCAAATTGAGTTTTTGGAAACTAAAAAGAAAATACAACAAATCCTAGATGATAGTGACACAATCAGACAACTAGGAGAGATCAAAAGAAAACTTAGGAGATTGGAGACTTTCAGGGCCCAAGGAGCTAAAGTAAGGGATAGGATAAACTAGCTGAAAGATGGAGACCGAGGTACAAAATACTTCTTTGATATTCTAAGATCAAAATTTAGAAAGGAACATATTGGTCCCATCAATGAAAATGGTACAACATACAATGACATTAAGGATATCAAGATTTTGTTCAGAGATTTTTATGAGAACCTGTTTAGGTCTGATGTTCAGAATGTAGAATGTTTGGATGCCCAGGAGCTATGTTTGAGCATCTTCCCAGAAAAGGTAGATGAGGCAATCGCTAGTAAATTAAAAGAAAAAATATCCAAAGATGAGATCAAAGAGGCAATTATATCAATGGAAGATGGAAAATCTCCTAGGCAGGATGGACTACTAGTTGAATTTTACAAAGATAAGTTATCTTGGGTAGTGAATGACTTATGGGATGTGTATTGAGAGGCCTATAATAGTGGTTCTCTAGGGAAAAATATAAATAGAGGTATCATCAAGTTATTACCCAAGGATGGGGATAAATCTAACTTGAGAAATTAGAGACCTATCTCCCTTTTGAATGTTTCATACAAGATTGATGCGAAAGTATTGGCAAGAAGACTCATAGACATCCTACCTAAAATCATCAACTTCACACAGACTGGGTTTTTTAAAGGCATGTACATCTTAGAAAAATTGTTGACAAGATGGGAAGCCTTGCACTGGACAAGATCATCAGGGAAAAATGTGCGTATACTACTACTTAACTTTGAAAAAGCATGTGACAGAGTTGAATGGTCTTTTATTCTAATTGTGCTAAAAGCTTTTGGTTTTCCCAAAGAATTCTGTGAGATGGTTAACATGCTCTTTAGGGATGCTTCTACTCAAATAGAAATAAATGGGTCATTGACTGTGACATTTAATATGGAGAGGTCTATTAGGCAGGGTTGCCCATTGGCACCTACACTTTTTATCATTGCCTCAGACACCTTGTTCTATATGTTGTGAATATAAATAATACCTAGGGTGATGAAAGAAGTTAGACTTCCTGATGACAACATGCTGCTAAAAATGCAATTTGCAAATGATACTACATTATATCTTATACTTGAAGAAGAGAACCTAATCAACATGGACACTAGGTTTAATATGTTTTGTAAGGCTTGTGGAGCCAAATTTTCATGTAATAAATCAATATTACTAGGTTGGACAGATAACCCTCTTGAGTGGTTGGTAGAGGGTAAATGGTAGTGGGTTGGTCCCCATAGGTAGGTTAGATTTTTGGGGATACTTTTTGTTGTTGACCCTTCACTTAAACTGATGTAGACTTGGATGTTTTCAAAGATTGAGATGAAATTGAAAATTTGGAATAAACAAGTTATATCACTAGTTGGGAGGGTTCAAGCATGTCAAAAGATTCTCTCAACTTATTCTATTTACTATGCCTCATTGTGGTTGTTTTCAAATCACCAAATAGATAGTATACAAAAAATTATTAGGAATTTTTTGTGGTTAGATGGGAAAGGTAAAAATAAAAAGCATGTAGTTAAGTGGGCATGGTGTTTTATGAGTAAGGAGAAGGGTGGAATAGGGCTTAAGGATCTGATAACTCAGTGTGTGACTCTTATTACAAAATGGATTATTATATCATTAGAAGGAAATGCACCATGAAAGGTTCTTATAAGAAATAATGCCATTCTTTATTGACCGAAGATGGCTCCCCAATGGGTCAATTTGCATCCTCGTGAATTCCTTTTTGGGAACTTCAAAATCAAAACCTTTAGGTCTGTAGTGTTTGGATCTATTTGGATGGCATAGGAAACTATTAAAAGATTTATCTTAAATACATAGGCTATCAATTACAAGAAGAAGTGGGTTGGGGGGTATAGATCTTTGTGGTGGAACTTGAAGCACAAAAATAAGCCACTTGTCGTATTATAGGGATGCTCTTCCCTTAAGTGGCATAAAAAAGCTCTGGCTACTTTTGATGACTTGATAAAATAAGGAAGCATAAAACCTTGAGAAGTTGTTAGAATGGAATTTGGACTACTTGATTCTCAAAGGAGGACATACTCTATCATCCATTCTACTTTTTGAAATAGCCTAGGTCATCTTGAGAGGCTAGGTGAGTTGGGCTGGTTGGAGAAGTTGGTATGGGAAGATGGCTCGCTATTGTTAAAAGGAGAACTGAAGAAGTTGTATAAACTGCTTGCTAACTCCTCAATGGTCTATGAGCATAGTTGTAGGGTATGGGAATTGAAATTCAATCATAAATTGTTAGCCTCCTCATTCATTTTATTCTATTCTAAATATATATAGCCAAAGAAGGGCAGTTTTGGATGGATCTTGCTATTGAAGAAATTACCAATAGGGAATAATAATTGCGTGTGTCCTCTTTGTAATGTTTTTCAATCTTGTGAGCATATTTTCTTTGAGTGCACTTTTGAAGTATATGTATGGAATATATTCATGGGTAATTAAAGGGTTGGTTCTCATTGAATAAAGCATATTGGTTAGAAATATTGGGTGGTATTTCTACTGGAATGACCTTTAAATCTAACATATTTTGACTTTGTCTAACAACTAAAATTTTATGGGTTTTGTGGAATAGAAGAAATGAAGACCATTTTCAAGGCAAGAGGGGATTACTTATTGGGTTTTCCTTAAGACTCATGCTTTTTGATATGTATATATAAGTTATAGTGATAATGGAGTGCCTCATAGAATAGTTTATGGAGATTCTTGATGAAGGCTTAGAAACTATATACAAGGAAGATATTCAATTTGCAGAGTTTTAGCCTCATAACCTAAGGACAATCAACCAAAAGTTTAATGATGAATAATTAATTTCCAAAATAGGTATTGCAAGCACCACCAACTAGAAAGAATGATGGATGAGGCTGAAAAAGACTTAGAGGTGACTTTCCAAAAGTTCAATGTTAATAGTAATCAGTTCAGGGCTTTTCCTCCAATAGGCACATTTAGAGGCATTGATTCATTTGATTCCAGTGACAATAGAGCACACTTGGATGGGATAACTAGGTCTTCAGGATAGGTGGCTAGTGAAAGTAGGCTAGTTGATGACATAGTCAGTCATGACAGGGAGCCTAACAGATCCTTCTCTACATAGGGTGAACAATATCAGGTATGTACAGGCAACTTCCAATCAGAAGAAGATGTGATGAAAATGGAGTAAACACAGGGAAGAAGAATGAAATGGAAATAGTATAACAAGTATTTTGATAGTACCATGATAAGTATTTTGACAATGTAGGATAGATTGACATGCAAAATCTATATTGTGTAAAAATGTAATAGTCTATGTTATATGCTCCTCCACATACTCTATCATATTTTGATATGTAAATGAAATGTGTAATTTGTGGCTCTCTAGGCCACAACATGTACTGATCCTTTTTATGATATATTTAATGAATTTTCTTCAATCCAAAAAAAGTAGACACATGCCTTTTTACCTTTGAGTTTAGCTCCTAGGTCCCTGTGTTAACACTCTACAAGCAAAATATTCATCTGGATGAGAAATCGCCTGAAACCCATGTCAAATGGGAACTAGGGACCCATTTAATGCTTAAGTCCAAACCAAAAAGGTACCTTGAGACTTGGGTTCCCACTCCCAAGTCCATCCTAATTGGTCGGGGTAAAATTTAATACATGTCAGCATAGGACCTTTAAATGGGTCTCTCCTTGTCGACTCTTTCAATTAATTTGTGAATGTTTAACAAGAAGGCATCTATAAGCAAGTGTTTAAATTTATTTTGAGTTAAGTTGATGATATTAAGGTTATGATATTGTGCTAAAGAGCATTCAAGGCATTCGTTGTGTTATTGCTATAGATTTGTGTTTGTATTGTGTGTTTGTTGCAGATTTGGAATCATCATCAACATCCTTATGAGTTGAAGACTCTTCATCCTCCTAAGGACTTCACCTCCAAGGTGACATTATCATTGTGTTTGGATCATCATAACTTGGATTATCTTTACCTTTTTCCTACAAGGACACAGTCTATCTCTAACAATGGTGTTGGGAACCTTGAATGCTAACCTAGGATTTGATTGAGGCAAATCCCTAAACACCACAACCCCCAAACCCCTTTTCTTCTTGTGTGCAAGTTACATGTGTGAGGATTGAAGAAGTGAAGGTACATGGAGGTTGTTCAAGGAATTGGATTTCATGATCCTAAAATAAAGTGTGGAAATTTCTCTACAGAAGACTTGGGCACCTACCCCAACTTCCACCTTCTAAATTAGACACTGGATACAACATCTAGACATCATTTACAACATTTTCCTAGTTATGAGCTTTCAGAGATTATGACTTTTTAGACTCAAGTGCTAGTCCTAGAGTCTTTCAACATTTCATCTTCCGTGGAATAGGTTACGACATTTCACTTATCATCCTGGTACTTTGAGATCCTAGCTTTCCATTGTTGTTTGTCTATTATAAGTTGATTATCTTAATTCTAGGGTTTAATGCATTGATTGGCCTAGGTTTTGATAAAAATCTTGGTTGAATCACATCTTTCCTTAGAAAATAAAAAAACAAAATTAGTAGTTGAGTCGTCTTTCATTTTGTAGTGACTTAGCTTAGTTTTTTCCTTGAATGTTATTGTGGAAGAAGGTTTGATTTAGCATGCATGTTAGCTTGCATCATTTGTCTTTTCCTACCTAACATTTTGGTGAACCCATAGCATTGAGAATTTGCATCTTGCTGAGTGTTTAATTTAGATCTTGCATTAATTCATTTCATACTTATCATTCTTCATTGAAAGATCTTGCATAAATTTGTAGTGCCCACCCATGTGCATCTCTTATTGTGTCCTATTATTTAGATGGTTAGATTAAATGATATATTGAGTTTATTATTATATGATGTAATTGCAAGATAGATATGTGCCTTGCTAGATTATGCAACCTTATTGGTCATTATATGTTGCTTCAACTATGATCTCCATTGTTGGATTTGATGTTTTACCTTGAGTGTGTAGGATATATTTTTACAAGTTCTTGACCAATGAGTGGGATGTGGAGAAGTTGACATGGGATGCTTATTCATCTCTCCTTACCTAGCCCTAGTGGTCAATTTGTTGAACTTGTGTTCTTGTGGTAGGTTGGTTGCTTAACCCATCCTATTTAGTTGTAAATTAAAGGATGTTTTTGGTGTCTATGCAGTTTACCTCCCATATGAATCTATTGTGATTTTGGACCCTTGTCTGGTGATTAAACCCATAAAGTGTGAGTGAGTTCTTTGTGTGTGTTTCTTCTATCATTTTGCATTATATTTTAATTTATTTTGAAAAATGTGTTTTCCATGTTTTTGAAATATTTAAATGGTTAGAAACAAGAAAATGGATTATCTAATTTGAGTTAATAGTTTTAATTGTGGAATAGTAATTATATGTCATTATTGTGTGCCTTAGGGAATGCTTTGTATTTTATTTATTTATGTTTCAGAAATTATGCTTTCTAAGTGAAATGCATTATAATTTAATTATTATAGTTATTTTCCGTAAGTTAGAAATATTAAAATTGTGGAAAATGTATTATATTTCATTTTTATGTGCTTGGGAAATAGATTAATTTCTATTTGTTAGAATTATCTATTTCTATACTTTTGTCTTACGTAAAATTGTTTTATAAAGAAAATTAAATTTAATTGTGAGTGTTTGGATTTTATGGAATGCGGTTAAATTATATTGTAATTACCTTGTAGAAATAATTGTATTAATTTAATAATTAGTTACTTTCCTATTATTTCAAATGTATTTTGGAATAGATATTTAGGAATGGGAAATAAAAAAAATAAAAGAAATGAGAAAATAAAAAGGCTTTTGGGAGCATATAATGAAAATAGAGTTTTATTTTCTTTTTATGTGTTTTATGGTATATTTCTCCCTCTCTCCTTCTTCTCCTTTGAAAGAAAAATTCGTGGAGGTGACTGAAATTAGATTTTGCTTGTGGGTGAGAGTGCATTGGAATGGTCTTGGGATTGCTTCAGTGTAGGAAAAAATTCAGATTGGATTCATGCCTCTCAAGAAGAGATTTTTCTAATTGAAAGCTTGTTTGGAAAGAGGTATTTTTCTTGTGGTTTGATTCTTTTTTAATTTAAATTTTCCATTTACCATGCCCACAATAGGTGGATGTTTATGGTCTCTTCATTGTAGCAATAAATAGAGTTCTATGATGCAAATAAGAATTAGATTTAGTTTGTTTTTGAATTGCATTCAAATTTTATTTTGAAAATGCATGAAAAGAGGCCAAGTTATGGCAAAATTTTCCTAGAATGGGTTGTGAGTAGGAAAGAATTTATTTGAGTTGAAAAGAATGTTGTTGTGCATATTAGAACCAAAAGGGCACTTTCAGATTTTTGAAATTTTAAGTATTTTGGGAGTTAGAAATTTGGGTGTTCTTGAGGGAGGTCTCCAAATGGTGAAGTTGGGGGTTTTATGGTTTTTTTCCCTCTTATTGAAAAATGAAAATTATGTTTTAAACCTCAATTTTTGGTATTATTTTGTGAGACGAAAAGTATCATGAGGGAAATAACATTCCCCACCTTTTGGATATGAGTGTCACATGTTTTGACCTCATTTTTCATGCTTTGACTTTTTGGTCAAAGTTGGCCTTTTTATAGGCCTTATATTTGAATTGTATACTTATGGCCACATGGATATGGCTGTTATGTGTTTTGACCTTATTTCCCTATGTTTTGACATTTTTTTATCATAGTTGACTTTGTTGCAAGTATGGGCCTAACCGGTGTTGTCATTGATGTCAACATACTCCTGTTACATTGATGATAAGGATTGGATGAGCTGTATGCTGAGGATATTGAAAAAATTAGTCCTATCAGAAATAGAGAAGAATAGTGAAGTCAGTAAGGTAAAGATCCTAGCTAAGATGAATATAAGAGGATGCGCTTCAAGGGGTTTGTAGATATGTGTCTTAAGATGATCCAGTAAAAATTTCAGAGGTTTGCATGAAGATCTGAAGAAGTTATGGCCGCTCAAGTAAAACTGGTTTCGACAGATGTTCAGAGGTGACAGAGTGACACAGATAGGTCCAGTGAACTCCGGAAATGCAATATCTTGTTCTGTAGATTTGGTGAAGTGTTTAGGAAGTTAATGTGAATTGACAACTCAATTGGTTCGTGGTCTAGAGGTTTGCAAGCATCTATTCCAATATGACAGTGATAACAAACTGTTCTTGAGGTTCCAGATGAAGGAAAGAATGATTTCAGTAAGCAGAAGTAGTGTGGATGCTCTTGGTGATTTAGGCAAGCTTGTGGAGGTCTTTGGATTGTGTCTAGTTCATGTTGGTGGTCCGCATTGAAGATTGAGCTCGTAATTGAAGAATTACTTCCAGATGATGATGTTCTTCCCAAGTTAGGCCGACTGGATGAGTTACACATCCTACGGATAATCTTGGAGATGTTATGTGATGAATGGCGTGTTCCTAAAGGAAGATTGAAGTCTCAAATCTGTGTGGCCGACAGTGTGTTGATCCACGTGAAGTCTTTTTGTAATAAGTCATGTTGTAGTTATGTATTTGCTCTGTAATGTATGCCGACTTGGATGATTATCCCTAAGTTGATGTCTTGTATAAATAAGGAATTGTAAAGTCATTTCAAAAGTTTGATGTTGTGATGATGGTGTGGTAGAGAGTAGAGGAGAAAAAGGCAGAGCAGAAATATTGTGCTTAAATGGAACTGACTCAAGCATGGTGAAGATGCTATTCTTCAGTTCAAGTATGTAATACTTATTATTTTGTTGACAGTGTGTCTCTTGTAGGCAGTGGGCCTCTTGTGAGCAGTGTGCTCGGGCAGTGAGCCCTAATTGGCATGTGTCATTTTGTTTATTTTATTCTTCTAATAGAGAATACAATCTTGGGTTAGTCACCCCGTGGTTTTTCCCTTAACCGGGTTTTCCACGTCAAAAATCTTGGTGTCATATGTGTTAATGTGTTTTTGCTCTTGAATTGCTGCATTATATTTCCATGGTTGATTTATTATTATGCTGCTGAATTAAGGAAGGATTTAAGTGATTAATTGGAAGAAAGTTTTAAACAACTGATTCACCCCCCCCTCAGTTGTCTGTCCTATATCTAATAGACTTTTTGGTCAAAATCGACTTTCGGTCAAAGTTGGCTTTTGATCAAAGTTGACCATTATATTGGCCTTATGATGGAATTGTATAATTCTGACCCTGTGGATATAAGTGTATGTGTTTTGACCTCATTTCTCCATATTTTGACCTTTTGGGTCAAAGTTGACTTTTGGTCAAAGTTGAGTTTTGGTCAAAGTTGATGTTTTGTTAAAGTTGACTTTTGTATAGGCTTTATGTTGGAATTGTATGATTTTAGCCATGTGGTTATGATTGTTATGTGTTTTGACCTCATTTCCCCATGTTTTGACTTTCTGGTCAAAGTTTTACTTTTTGGTCAAAATTTAACTTTTTAGTCAAAGTTGACTTTCAGTTAAAGTTGACTTTTATATAGGCTTTATGTTGGAATTGTATGATTTTAACCATGTTGTTATGAGTGTTTGTGTTTTGAATTCATTTCTCCATGTTTTGACCTTTTCAGTCATAGTTGACTTTTTGGTCAAAGTTGACCTTTTATAGGCCTTATGTTAGAATTGTATACTTATAGTCATGTGGTTATGAGTGTTATGTGTTTTGATCTCATTTTCCTATGTTTTGACTTTCTGATCAAAGTTTGACTTTTTGGGTCAAAGTTGACTTTTCGGTCAAAGTTGACTTTTGAACTTAGGAATGGATACTTAGTCTTCCTGGGTTACCTGTAGAAGGCCATAATACCCTTGCATCATTGTTTGATCTTGATGATTGTATGTATGGTTATTAATGTGATGATGTCATACCTTGTTTTGCGTGCTATTTCCATTTTGAGAAAATGATGTTTGGTATTCCTTATTAAATGAATTGTATTATGAATTTGAAGTAGCTTCCCTTCTCTTCTCCACTACATTGAAATGGTATGTTAGTGATAATGTATTAAAGAAGGATGTGTATGAATTTAAAAGTTTTGATGCTCTTGTGTTAATCTCTTTCCTTTCTATTGCTTGGTTGGGTCATGAGTGACCCTAGGTGAATCATGCATTGGACCATGATATGTGTATATTCATGTGTGGGTGTGCTTTGAATTCCACTAGTTATTTTATCCCCATGGTTTTGTGTTGGGTGTGTGTGGATCCCATGTTCAACCTTGTGTGAATTACCTTGGAGTCTTGTTGAAACCCTTGTTTGTGTGAGATGGCTTGATAGTGGTGTTGCCATGATCTTCTTATTTGTAGTTTGGGGGTTTGCCTAGAGTAGCATAGACATCTATTGTGATCAATGATGGAAATATGGTAGGGTGGTGGGTAACATTTTCCCATTGGTCCTACAAGAAGATCTCTTGGGAGTTGGAAGAGTTCCTGGTGTATTGTTTACTTTGTGATCATGTTGTATCTCGTACCTATTAGAGCACTTTGGAGGTGATTTATTAATGTTGTAATATTATTATTTATGTAATTTAATTAATGGAGTGTGATCCTTCCATGTTTGAGAAGTAGCCTCCGTCATGTGATTGTATTATGAGTTCATTTGGTTAGAAAACGAACCTTGTTTAGAAATGAATTTATCTTGCTTTAGCATAGTTTATTTTGATGGAAATGGTTAAACCTGGATATTGGTGTCCTTTGTTAATTGTTGTAATAATATATTATGCTGTGGTTATGATTTGGATTGTAATGTTCCCACATTATTGTTGAGTTTCCCATTGTTGCTTTTAGCTTGTCTCGGTGTTGGTGTCGAATGAGCACATCATTCTGTGTGATATTTCTCATATTTGGCATGTATGTTATTTTGAACTGGAAATTGTTATTACCTTTTTTTGAATTGACCTCATGCTTTGGGTTAGGTAGCATGTTGATTCATGGGTAATTTTTCAATGCTATATGTTTGGATTCCCTTTGTATGCTCCTCCCTTGCAAGGTTTCATAGTTGTCTCCCCCTGTAGTCTGTGTGGTCTTTTTGTCATTTTGTCTTGAGCATTAGTTATTAATTAATTTACTTAGTTGTTAAGCTTCTCCTTTTAAATTTGTGCAGATAGATGTTTTTATAAAGGCTTTAGACTTTAACTATTATCTTGGTTGGTTTTTAAAGGTTAAAATAGATTTATCCATCCTTAGCATGTTTATTTTCTGTATTTTAATTTTATTAATTTTGATAGTTTAATTTCTTAAGTTAGGTTTCGACTTAGGTCAAAACCGTGTGTCACCTTCACTCAGGAAACCCTAGGAATGGTTCCTTAATGGTGACCACCCCTTTTAGCAATGCTTTTGCGACGCGCCCCCCTTGGTAGCTATCATTACCATAGGGTTGGCGAAAGGAGTTCACATCACCCTACGCTATGTGTGACTTTTTCATCTTTGTGCGACACGCCTAACATGTGTTGCGGATACAACCACATTATGTGTGTATGTCATCGAGTGTGCATGTTGTGTGCGAGGGGGTTTTAGGGTTGGGTGGAATGCTTTTTGATTTTTTGTGTCATGACCACATGTAAAATGTGGCCATGACATGTAGTTTTTGTGTCATGACCACATGGTAAATGTGGGCATGACATGAGGTTTTCGTGTCATGACCACATGGAAAATGTGGGCATGACATTTGGTATCAGAGCCCATGTTTCAACATTGGGAGCTTTGGGTTTTGCGTGTTTGGTTGGGCTGACATGGAGTGGGTTGAGGGTGGTTTGACCCTCGTCCTACTTCATGTAGTTGCAAGGGAGCGAGGTTGTCATTATTCAACTAACCTTCCCCTTGGAGGAATATCTATCCTCTTGTTTTGTCCTCGTGGTGACCTTGTCACATGATTATCGAAGTCTTCCACTTGTGTTTTTTTTTGTGTGGTGGTTGTGTTCCTTGTCGATTCTCCTCTTGAGTTGGTTGATCTAGATCGTGAGGGTTGCATTGGGCCCTTTCTCGCCATTGTGTATTTTTTTTGTGGTGAGTAGCGACATCTCAATGCTTGTTTGATTTATTCTTCCCTTGTGAACTTGGTGTGTGTTTATCATGATGTTGAATGACATACTTTCTTAAATTCATAACCCTTGATATCATTGGAAATTGGCATTGTCTCCTTTGGATTGGTAACTAGAAAAGATTGCATGAAGTGTATCTTGCTTTGAATTTTATGAGTGCAAGTTGTGACATGTGTGATTGCATTAGATTACCTTGTAAAAATATTAAGAAAGAAAGAAGGGAAAATAAGTCTTATGCATAGTAATTGTTAAGAAATAATTAAATTATGTTTCGCAATGGTACAAGGATGGATGGTTTGCTTGTGGTTATTTTTGTAAAGTACTTCCATAGTGTGAAATTGTGTTTTATTACCTTGTCCTTGTGTGAATTGGATACCATGTTATGCATGCCTTGTGTGGAGAAAATAGATGGCATTCTTTGGTAAGATGCTAAATTAGGAACTTAAGCTTTTAATTGGTTATTCTTTTGGTAAGACTCTATTCTATTAACCTTGAGTTATATAAATATGTGCTTTGTTAGTAGTGCTTAGGTAGTGTTATATTGTTTATCAATAACTTCATGATTGCATGAGATGTTATGAGTCACCATCTTGCGAGTTGAAATAATGTGTTTTAATTCAATAATGTCCTAATTTGCAATTGCTAGTATGTAGGTATACTTGTTGGGTGTATTGCAAATGTCTCTAAATGTGAAGTTTTAGCTAGATTCCAATTATGTCTTAGAAGGGCTAATTTAAATTGGTGTTAGATAGACTCCTTAGAAATCTTTATGGTAAATGTTATGGGATTTTGTGTATGGAAGTTGTTCCTAGTTCACTAGGTAATGAACGATAGAGGAAAAGTGTGTTATGTGTTACCTCGTGGACATGAATACCTGTTATGTGAGTACTTACTATGTGTTGTGAATATCTTGTACATGATTTGTGTACTCATGAGCTTGTGATACTAGGTATACATCCATGAGTTGAGTATATAGTTACAAGTATGGTGGATTCATGCTTGTGTGGTTGCTTGTTTGTACACCTTATAAGGTCCAACCTTGGAGTTGGAGACCTTCCACGTGTGGAGTTAAGTAGTGGAGAGGAAGAACTTAGGAAGCTATTGTGACATGTTGTGACATTGGTTTGGGAATTAACCCAACTAGCCATACCTTCCTATGCTAGAGTAACCCCTACTTCTCCTTAGTGAATGGACCTTTGAGAGGTTCATAGTGCTAAATTATCATGCTCTGTTTCCTTGATGGTACTATTGGCATCTAACTTGGGGATCTCGGTTATGGTTTGCTATGGGCATGTGAGTTTCTCAAGGCCATGTTACTTGGTACAAGTTTGCTCTTACCCTTGGTATTTTATTTTGATTTGGATGTGTAGCATTCTAGAGACATTGGCACTATGATGATGGCGTGTTACCTTTGAGAAGGGCACGATACACTATATTGATGATGTGTTACCTTTGAGAAGGGTACGATTCCATGTAGTCTTACGTGAAGGTGCATTTGATTCTACTTACCTACATGATGTTATTGTATTGGTTGTGTTTGCATAACATGTGTAGTGACCGTGTTTCCCTCCTTCCTTATTGGTGACTTAATGTTAGTCACATTGTGATGTAATGTGCAATTTCATGAATTGTGATCTTTCTTTTGGTTATTGGTGACTTTATTTATCTTGCTTGTGATGACCAACAATGTTATTTTATCTTGACTGTAAGTAGCTTAGCCACAAATATTTGAATCTTCCTTTTTCACGTGACTCTTGTGGTTACGTTGCTTTATTATTGAAATTATGTGCATTTATTTATTTTATTGTTGATTTTAGAAACTTCTTCTTTTGATATTTTAAAAATGTGTGTTGGTTAAGCTAGGTTCTTTCTATTTTCAAGTGCTGGTATTGTGTTGTGTTGTTCTTCTCGCCATGTCGATGGAGCAACCTCTGGTAGAGTGTATATAAGGAAATAGACGTGAGAAACTTTTGAGGATGGGGGTAAGTGTGGGCTAGTATGGGATAGTCATCATCCACTTAGCTTCCTAGTGATTTATGTTCTTGTTGACTATATCTTGGAGGCTAATCCCCTGATACAAACAAGAGGTAGGTCATTTATGGAAATATATGGAGGGGCCCCCAGGCATGTGGCCTCGAGAGCATCATTCCACTCAATTCTTAGATCTTGGTTACTTGGCACTGGTTATTGGTTACTTGGTTCTATGATGAGACTATGACATCCCTTTAAACATTTATGTGAACCTTGTGAAGTTATCCCTGGAATGTGGATGAATGAAAATATGTGTTTAGATGTAAGATCTGTATTTGATGTATCTGCATATGAGTTGATGTTTTCTATATAAACATGTTGTATGATGTGCGAATTCCTCTATGCATGTGTGAAAATGATTAATGATCATGAAATTCTTTGTGTTGAGTTTCAATCAGTAGAATGTGTTTTATGAAAATAATTACACTTTTATGGCATATAGTTTACCATGCTTTATATTCTTGTGAGGAGCTCTATATTGCATGTGATATTTTCCATCTTATGGTTGTTTGTCATGTTGCTTCCCTTGTTTGGTGTGAATTAGTTTTGGTGTGGTGCTTCTATCATTATCTTCATGACTTCCAGGAGTAAGTCAATCCCTAGGGTGGGAGGATGTAGTGCCCACCCATGTGCATCTCTTATTGTGTCCTATTATTTCTATGGTTAGATTAAACGATATATTGAGTTGATTATTATATGATGTAATTGCAAGATAGATATGTGCCTTGCTAGATTATGCATCCTCATTGGTCATTATATGTTGCTTCAGCTATGATCTCCATTGTTGGATTTGATGTTTTGCCTTGAGTGTATAGGATATATTTTTACAAGTGCTTGACCAATGAGTGGGATGTAGAGAAGTAGAGATGGGATGCTTAGTCATCTCTCCTTACCTAGCCCTAGTGGTCAAGTTGTTGAGCCTATGTTCTTGTGGTAGGTTAGTTGGTTAACTCATCCTATTCAGTTGTAAATTAAAGGATGTTTTTGGTGTCTATGCAGTCTACCTCCCATATGAATTTGTTGTGATTTTGGACCCTTGTCTGGTGATTAAACCCGTAAAGTGTGAGTGAGTTCTTTGTGTGTGTTTCTTCTAGCTTTTCACATTATATTTTAATTTATTTCAAAAAATGTGTTTTCCGTGTTTTTGAAATATTTAAATGGTTAGAAACAAGAAAATGGATTATCTAGTTTGAGTTAATAGTTTTAATTGTGGAATAGCAATTATATGTCATTATTGTGTGCCTTAGGGAATGCTTTGTATTTTATTTATTTATGTTTTTGAAATTATGCTTTCTAAGTGAAATGCATTCTAATTTAATTATTATAGTTATTTTCCGTAAGTTAGAAATATTAAAATTGTGGAAAATGCATTATATTTCATTTTTATGTGCTTGGGAAATAGATTAATTTCTATTTATTAGAATTATCTATTTCTATACTTTTGTCTTATGTAAAATTATTTTATAAAGAAAATTAAATTTAATTGTGAGTGTTTGGATTTTATGGAATGTGGTTAAATTATATTGCAATGACCTTGTAGAAATAATTCCATTAATTTAATTAGTTACTTTCCTATTATTTCAAATGTATTTTGGAATAGATATTTAGGAATGGGAAATAAAGAAAATAAAAGAAATGAGAAAATAAAAAGGGTTTTAAGAGCATATAATGAAAATAGAGTTCTATTTTCTTTTTATGTGTTTTATGATATTTTTCTCCCTCTCTCCTTCTTCTCCTTTGAAAGAAAAATTCATGGAGGTGGCTACAATTGGATTCTGCTTGTGGGTGATAGTGCATTGGAATGGTCTTGGGATTTCTTCAGTGTAGGAAGAAATTCAAATTGGATGCATGCCTCTTAAGAAGAGATTTTTCTATTTGAAAGCTTGCTTGGAAAGAGGTATTTTTCTTGTGGTTTGATTCTTTTTTAATTTAATTTTTCCATTTACCATGCCCACAATAGGTGGATGTTTATGGTCTCTTCATTGTAGCAATAAATAGAGTTCAATGATGCAAATAAGAATTAGATTTAGTTTGTTTTTGAATTGCATTCAAATTTTATTTTGAAAATGCATGAAAAGAGGCCAAGTTATGGCAAAATTTTCCTAGAATGGGTTGTGAGTAGGAAGGAATTTATTTGAGTTGAAAAGAATGTTGTTGTGCATACTAGAACCATAAGGGCACTTTCAGATTTTTGAAATTTAAGTATTTTGGGAGTTAGAAATTTGGGTGTTCTTGAGGGAGGTCTCCAAATGGTGAATTGAGGGTTTTATGGTTTTTTTTCCTCTTATTGAAAAATAAAAATTGTGTTTTAAACCTCAATTTTTGGTATTATTTTGTGAGACAAAAAGTCTCATGAGGGAAATAAGATTCCCCACCTTTTGGATATGAGTGTCGCATGTTGTGAGCTCGTTTTTTGTGCTGACTTTTTGGTCAAAGTTGGCCTTTTTATAGGCCTTATATTTGAATTGTATACTTATGGCCACATGGATATGGTTGTTATGTGTTTTGACCTTATTTCCCTATGTTTTGACCTTTTTTTTTATCACAGTTGACTTTTTGGTCAAAATCAACTTTTGGTCAATGTTGACTTTTGATCAAAGTTGACCATTATATTGGCCTTATGATGGAATTGTATAATTTTGACCATGTGGATATGAGTGTATGTGTTTTGACTTCATTTCTCCATGTTTTGACCTTTTGAGTCAAAGTTGACTTTTTTTTGTCAAAGTTGAGTTTTGGTCAAAGTTGACTTCTAGTTAAAGTTGACTTTTGTATAGGCTTTACGTTGGAATTGTATGATTTTAGCCATGTAGTTATGAGTGTTATGTGTTTTGACCTCATTTACCCATGTTTTGACTTTTTGGTCAAAGTTTAACTTTTAGTCAAAGTTGACTTTTAGTCAAAGTTGACTTTCCAATAAAGTTGATTTTTGTATAGGCTTTATGTTGGAATTGTATAATTTTAACCATGTGGTTATGAGTGTTATGTGTTTTGAATTCATTTCTCCATGTTTTGACCTTTTGTGTCATAGTTGACTTTTTCGTCAAAGTTGACCTTTTATAGGCCTTATGTTAGAATTGTATACTTCTAGTTATGTGGTTATGAGTGTTATATGTTTTGACCTAATTTCCCCATGTTTTGACTTTTGGTCAAAGTTTGACTTTTTGTTCAAAGTTGACTTTTTGGTCAAAGTTAACTTTTGAACTTAGGAATGGATACTTAGTCTTCCTGGGTTGCCTGTAGAAGGCCATAATACCCTTGCATCATTGTTTGATCTTGATGATTGTATGTATGTTTATTAATGTGATGATGTCATACCTTGTTTTGTGTGCTATTTCCATTTTGAGAAAATGATGTTTGGTATGCCTTATTGAATGAATTGTATTATGGATTTGATATAGCTTCCCTTCTCTTCTCCACTGCATTGAAATGGTATGTTAGTGATGATGTATTAAAGAAGGATGTGTATGAATTTAAAAGTTTTGATGCTCTTGTGTTCATCTCTTTCCTTTCTATTGCTTGGTTGGGTCATGAGTGACCTTAGGTGAATTATGCATTGGACCGAGATATGTGTATATTCATGTGTGGGTGTGCTTTGAATTCTACTAGTTATTTTATCCCCATGGTGTTGTGTTGGGTGTGTGTGGAACCCATGTTCAACCTTGTGTGAATTACCTTGGAGTCTTGTTGAAACCCTTGTTTGTGTGAGATGGCTTGATAGCGGTGTTGCCATGATCTTCTTTTTTGTAGTTCGGGGGTTTTCCTAGAGTAGCATAGACATCTATTACCCTTGATGATGGAAATATGGTAGGGTGGTGGGCAACATTTCCCCATTGGTCCTACAAGAAGATCTCTTGGGAGTTGGAAGACTTCCTATTGTATTGTTTACTTTGTGATCATGTTGTATCTCATGCCTATTGGAGCACTTTGGATGTGATATATTAATGTTGTAATATTATCATTTATGTAATTTAATTAATGGAGTGTGTTCCTTCCATGTTTGAGAAGTAGCCTCCGTCATGTAATTATATTATGAGTTCATTTGTTTAGAAATGAATTTATCTTGCTTTAGCATAGTTTATTTTGATGGAAATGGTTAAACCTGGATGTTGGTGTCCTTTGTTAATTCTTGTAATGATATCTTATTCTATGATTATGATTTGTATTGTAATGTTCCCACATTATTGTTGAGTTTCCCACTATTGCTTTTAGCCTGTCTCGATGTTGGTGTCAAACGAGCACATCATTCTGTGTGATATTTCTCATATTTGGCATGTATGTTATTTTGAACTAGAATTGTATATTACCTTTATTTGAATTGACCTCATGCTTTGGGTTAGGTATCATGTTGATTCATGGGTATTTTTTCGATGCTATATGTTTGGATTCCCTTTGTATGCTCCTCCCTTGTAAGGTTTCATAGTTGTCTCCTCCCGTAGTTTGTATGGTCTTTTTGTCATTTTGTCTCGAGCATTAGTTATTAATTAATTTACTTAGTTGTTAAGCTTCTCCTTTTAAATTTGTGCAGATAGTTATTTTTATAAAGGCTTTAGACTTTAACTATTATCTTGGTTGGTTTTTAAAGGTTAAAATAGATTTATCCATCCTTAGCATGTTTATTTTCCGCATTTTAATTTTATTAATTTTGATAGTTTAATTTCTTAAGTTAGGTTTCGACTTAGGTCAAAACTGTGTGTCACCTTCACTCGGGAAACCCTAGGGATGGTTCCTTGATGGAGACCACCCCTCTTAGTGATGCTTCTGTGATGCGCCCCCCTTTGGTAGCTATCATTACTGTAGGGTTGACGAAAGGAGTTCGCATCACCCTGTGCCATGTGTGACTTTTTCATCTTTGTGCGACGTGCCTAACATGTGTTGCAAATACAACCACGTTATGTTCGTGTGTCACCGAGCGTGCATGTTGTGCGCGAGGAGGGGGTTTTGGGGTCGGGTAGAATTTTTTTAATTTTTCATGTCATGACCACATGGCAAATGTGGGCATGACATGTGGTTTTCATGTCATGACCACATGGCAAATGTGGGCATGACAAAATTTGGAAAAACTAAAAAAATAAGCATTCTAGACTTGCATAAAGGCATAGTTTTGCATTATTTTCATTGCATATCATTGAAAACATTTGATTTTCTAATTCTTACATCATCTATGAGTCATATTACAATAATTAATCATTTCATGTTATCACACCTTGCATTTGAAGATCTCATTTGCTAGGGTTTTGTTGAATACTTGCATCTCTTTCTATAACCTAGTTATTTGCAAAGCTAGGGTTTGTAGTCGAAATATTATTTCAAATTTTGCTTCTCTCATAAGAATTCGTTCAAATCTGATTTTTAATTGTAGTGTTGCATCATTTGATATCCTTGCTTTTAAAATTTAAATATTTGTAATTACACATTGTGTATTTCAACATTAAGGGCTTTAATGCTCTTTTCATACTTCTTTGTACAAAATATTAAAATCATTTACATTACCTTGTTGTATAGCACTCTTCACATCGTATTCACTTTGTTTGTAGTAAAATTAGTGTGTTTTTTATCTTTAAAAACCTGATTTCCTTAAACTAGTGTTTTGGTGTGCAACGAGTTATCATATTTTCATCATAGATGCTTGTTATTCACCATTGGAAGCTTTGTTTGCATACATCATAGATATTGATAATTTCTACACATTCACTAATAAGTATCCTAAAGTCTTAAATCAAATAGCATATATATATGACAATGACATTTCTACATGTTCCACATATGAAATCTTTTGTTGTATATTTGACTTTGAAAACTTCATAACTCTCACGGAAATATATCCTTTGATATTAGACGATCTCACTAAATTCATAGATAATAATAAATATGATGCATCATTTAGTAGTGATGACTCCAATATGTTAGATGAAGCCCTAGATGGCTTTATCTCTATTGGACATTCCACTACGACTCCTATTGCTAAAGTTTAGGACCATGCCCTAGATCTAGTTTCTAATACATGTGATGGTAACTTAGTTTTGTCTATTTCACCCAAAATTGTTCCCACTTATGAGGAGATTTTGGCACAAGAGGATGAAATCATTGACAAATCCATTAACATTACCCTACCCTCTCTTCATTTCGATGCTCTCCCTGTTACATCCCCAACTTGTGATTTAGTTTAATCTTACTTTTGTATGGTAATTAGGATGATTAGTTAAGAGTTGAATGATTAGATGTTTGTGGAAAACGTTAGATTAATCATTGCTTATGAGGAAACTAATGTATGCTAGTTAGATATGAGATTTCAAGATTGAAATGATTATTTAATTATTATGATTTATCGATCATATGATGATACAATAATCATGATTTTCTGGTGGTGAGTTTGATCAGGAAAGTAATCATCCTTTGAAGATGGAATGAGAGTATCATTCGGGAGGAAGAGATAGATGTTAGGAAATGGGCCAAATAGCCATCTGAGTATCGGATTCTATGCCCTTATGAACCCTCTATAAGTTGTCATGAGTCATGTTTTCTTTCTAGGAAATCGATCTCCTTTTTGAGTTGTCTTGTTGGTGTTTCCATCTTGACAATGGTTATGATGACTAAATGACATTCCTAGAACATCGTCGCAAGTGGAGAGTTTGTCTTGTGAAGAGATGAAGAATTCTCTTGTTTTCCTTATTTCCAAATTGGGATATTAATTCTTTTTTTCTTATTATTCGATTAAGGTCTATAGTTGATTGAGGGGGAGTGGTACTCAACCCCGAAAACCCTAAAATATTATGTGTTTGTTAGGAATTGCATGCAGAAGATATCAATTAAATGCAAATAAAGATTAAACAGAGGAATGAAAATACACAGAAATAATAACAGCGAGAGACAATTTTTAATGTGGTTCACCTAAACTCGGGCTACATCCACCAACAAAGAGTCCAATATTATTATCTAGCAAATTGACCTGATTACAACTAGCAATCCTTGCAACTCAATACCGCTGCAAATGCTACAATACAATATCAATGGAAACCCTAACTCTTAACCATTTTTGTTAGTTACAAAAAATAGGGTTTTTTTTTATGTCGGCCAATAGAAAAATATCTCCTGACACCTTTATAAAATAATAGGCAATTTTTTCTTTTGGAGCACTACCCCTGAGCCCCCGGCTAGGGGCGCTACCCCCAACAGCCCCCGCTGGGGACATTGTGATGAAGGGGTAAATCATAAAACACACAACAACATAAATTGAACACAGAAAATAGAGATGTTATTTTATTGATTTGGACAACACATTACATTACAGAAGCTCAGTACAATCAGAGGATAAATCCTCTACTGGCTGCAACACATTACAGCTTTCCTAACCTCAAGACTCTGGAATCATTTGCCTTCTGTAACCCCAAATCAGCTAGGGTTTCTATTTTTCCCACCTATTCTTGACTCTACACTTTCCCCCTTCCACTCTACTACTATCTAGGGTTCCCAAAATAGTCATAAATAGCACTTTTGGCGGCCTCCAGCTAAATTTCAAAATTTGCAACTCCCTCCAACAGTAGGTCAACTTTTGAGAAGCATAACTTTTGATCTGGGTGTCTGATTGATGAACTGTTTTAAGCGCCAAAAAGCTCACGATGTGAACTATCATGTTGAAAATCCATAAATGGATTTTTGTCAACTTTTTGAGATGTTATGGGATGTTTTAGTGCCTCATATCTCGTTTGGAAAATTTTGAAGGGCTTTTCAGAAAACAAAAACTTTAATATCTTTCAGCTCACAAATGATCTTTGCCTGATTCCTTCACCAAAGGTATTATATTTTAGTTATGAAGCTTTCTGTAACTTTTTGCCTCAATCTGTGTCCAAATGCAAACTTTCCTAAAATGGCAGGTAAACTTTCCAAAACTCGTAGTTTGCTATTTTTAGCAGTTTTGGAAAAACTAAAAGTCCTACATCATTATTCAGGATATTATGGAACCAGAAACACTAATTATGGAAAGAAATGAAAACAACTACAATGATTTTTAATGAACTTCTTTTTGGGTGATGCAAGATTGCCCTTACACCACTGGATGCTTCTGCATCAGACACCCAGGGTAATTTAAGAAGTGACCCTATCACGTCTTAGATGTTTATGTGAGGAAAACCCAAATGGTCAACCTCTACCTTAGACAACCAAGAAGAATCTTCAACATGCCTTCCTTTCTATTTCACCAGATATTCTTCATATTGCCTATTCTGAGTACTTCTTCCCACATGGCTATTCAAGGTCTCTTCTATCTCCTCCGTTGAAGTAGATGCTAGAATACTCCATTGTTCTTCTATTGGTCCATCCTCTATGCCACCTTCGTGATATTCTATTAAATCCGCAATGTTGAACACAGGGGAAATATTGATCCCACTGGGTAGCTTTACCTCAATGCATTTCCTGAATCATGCTTCTTCAAGATTCTGCACTGTCCAAATTTCTTCATTTTCAACTTATTGTATGTTCCAATTAGGAATCTTTCTTTTCTCAAGTGAACCATGACTTCATCTCCTACATGGAACTCCTTATACCTCCTCTTCTGATCTACCTTATCCTTGTAGTGAATATTCATCTTCTTAATGTTCTTTCTCACCTCTTCATGCAAATTCTTCAGATGTTCTGCAAAGTCTTCAGCTTTGACACTTGTCTTTTCTCCTTTGTCCAGCTTCCTTAACTCAGAAGCATTTCTTGGGCTATATCCATATACAATCTAGAATGGTGATTTACCAGTACTCCTATTGACAGAATTGTTGTAAGAAAATTCTGCCTGTGGTAAAATCAAATCCCATCCCTTGGGCTTCTCTCCTACTAAATATCATAGTAGGTTTCCCAAAATCCTATTCACCACTTCCGTCTACCCATCAGTCTATGGATGGTGTGTAGAACTGAACTTCAAATCTATTCTCAACATCTTCCACAATGTCCTCTAGAAACAACCATCAAACTTGGTATCTTGATATGAAACTATGATCTTTGGTAGACCGTGTAATCTCATCACTTCTCTGAAAAATAATTTAGCAATATGAACAACATCATTAGTCTTCTTACAAGGAATGAAACGTGCCATCTTTGAGAATCTATCCACCACCACAAAAATGGAATCATGTCCTCTTTGTGTCTTTGGTAAACCAAGAACAAAATCCATACTAATGTCATCCCATGACTTCTGTGGTACAGGTAGTGGCTGATATAGACCTATATCCTGACTTGATCCTTTCACCATCTGACATACTCTGCAACTCTATACAAATTTCCTCACATCCTACTGCAATTGTGGCCAATAATAATTTTCACCAACAATAGAAATAGTCTTATCTCAACCAAAATATCTAGCCAATCCTCCACTATGCTTCTCCTTAATCAGGTTCTCTCTCATGGAACTCCTCAAAATGCACAACTAGCTTCCTTTAAACAACATTCCATCTTGGATTATGAAATCCAACCATTTTGTCCTATCCAAAGTAACACGTTCCAGACAAGCTTTCCATGCCTCTGCAAAATCTAGATCTTCAGGATACAAACTTTTGAGCTCATCGAACCCAGCAACCTTTATCTTTATTTCTATCAACAAATTGTGCCTTCTGCTCAAGGCATTTGCAACTCTATTGGACTTCCCACTCCTGTGCTTCAAAACAAAAGTATAACTCTGCAAAAACTCAACCCATTTTAAATGCCTTTGGTTCAACTTTCCTTGACTATTAAGATACTGCAAAGCCTGATGATCAGTATATAAAACAAATTCTTTTGGCAACAAATAATGTCTCCATTTCTTCAAAGCCTAAACTATTGCATAAAATTCATGATCATAAACAAAATACTTTTTCTTGACATCATTAAGCTTCTCACTTAAATAGGCAATGGGCTTACCTTCTTGACTCAAAACAGCTCCTATAGCACTGCCACTAGCATCACAATCTACCTGAAATATCTTATTAAAATCTGAAAGTGCCAAAACAAGTTGCTTTGTAACTTTCTGCTTCAATGTATCAAATCTTTTGTTTGCTCCTTTAGTCCATCTAAACTCTTTTCTATCCCCTCTCATTGTCTTAGTTAGGGGTGGACAAATGATACTAAAATTCCTGATAAACTTTCTATAAAAACTTTCCAAACCATGAAAAGATCTTACCTCTGTAGCACTCCTCTGTGTAGGCCATTCAATGATAGCCCTTACTTTTTATGGGTCCATCTTAAGACCTTCCTCTGAGAGAACAAATCCTAGGTATACCAACTCCTTCTTTGTAAAACTACATTTCTTCAAATTAATCAACAACTTCTCCTCCCTTAGCTTCTCTAGAACTCTTCTGATATGCATCAGATGCTCATCCCAAGTCTTACTAAAAATTAAAATATCATCCAAATAAACAATAACAAAACTTCCCAAAAAAATTTTCAGTACCTCGTTCATGAGCCACATGAATGTGCTCGGATTCATACAAACCCTCCTTTGTCTTAAAGGCTGTCTTCCATTCATCTCCTTCTCTGATTCAAATATGGTGATATCCACTCTTCAGGTCAATCTTTGTGAAGTACTTGGCTCCACTCAAACTATCCATTATGTCATCCATTCTTACCATTGGAAACCTATACTTGATCGTGATCTTATTTATGGCTCAAGAATCTGTACACATTCTTCACCCTCCATCTTTCTTTGGTGCTAGTACTACAGGTACTGCACATGGACTTAGGATCTCCCTTATCAGTCCCTTCCTTAACAACTCGTGAACTTGTCTATTCAATTCGTCATTCTCTGCTAGAGTCATTCTGTGGGCTGCCTTATTTGGCAAACTAGCTCCTGGTATCAAATTCATTTGATGACTTATCTTCCTCACTGGTGGTAAACCTTCTGGTACATTATCAGAGATAATGTCTTAAAATTCTTCCAACATATCTGATACTTTTGCTGGTACATCTTCACATTTTGTTTGACTAATCTTAGGAATCAATGCAAAGCAATGACGCTCATACTTCATACCTTCCAAAAATTTCCTACCATCTACCAAATAAATTTTGGCAGTACTACATACCTTTTCTTCCACCTCCTTCAAGGGCTTCAACTTATGACGAACTCCATCCTTTGTTAGGGAATATGTGTTTGCATGACCATCATGGACACCACTCCTATTATACTGCCACAGCCTCCCCAACAACATGTGACATGCATACATTGGTATGATATCACACAGCACCTCATCATGGTAGTCCCCAATCTTGAACTTCACTAAACACTGCTTATTGACCAAAGCTTTGTGGTCCTTCTGTAACTATGCAATTTGATATGGATGTGGATACTTTCTTCTTGTCAACTTCAACTTGTCAACCATCTCCTTTGAAACAAGATTGTCAGTACTTCCACTGTCAATAATAATATCAAAACACTTACCTTCACATTTGCACCTTGTAGGGAATAAACTCTTCCTCTGATTAGGTTCTTTCTCCTCATTCAACAAAGTTCTTTTGACAACTAGGGTTTCTCCCCTTTCAGTATCTTCAGAACACTTAGACTCTGCATCTTCATCTACATGTGCAACTCGTGCATTACCTTCAGGTCTTCTATTTGTCCTTCCTTGATGTTGCAGACACTCGTATGCTTGATGCCCTTCTTCTTCACATTGGAAATAGGTTCCTCTGAAACCTTCTCTTCTGGGTCCTTGCCCAGGTCAACCTCTTCCTCTTCCTCTTTGTTCACCACTATTTTGGTCACAAGGGCAATAGGCATTATCTCCTCTCTGATTTCAACTGGTGCCAGTTTCTTCACCTTTCTTTTGATCTTCATTATGGCCTCCATAGGGTCTTCCACCTACCCTTTCACCTTGCCCTCTTCCTCTTTGCTTGCTATAAAAATCTTTTATTCAGCTTCTCTTCCACCTTCAAGGAAAACTGGTACGCATCTTCTATGGTGGTCATTCTGACCAAGCTCAACTCCTCTTGAATACTTGGCCTTAACCCATTAATGTAATGGGATATCTTCTCCTTGTTGGGCTCTACATGGCCTGTCCTTATAGTAATCTTATAAAACTCTTATGTATACTCAAAAAACTTGTTACCTTGCTTCAATCCTTACAGCTTCTTCAGCAACTCCATCTCATAGTCCATAGGAATTACCTGCTTCTTTAGTTTCTCCACCATCTGATCCCATCTGGTGATCTTTCCTTTTCCTCTTGTATTCCTCTCTAACTGGACCTCCTACCACCAAATACTGGCATGGCCCTTCAATTTTGTTTTTGCAAACTTGACCTAATTTGGGTCCTCCACATCTTCATACTCGAAATACTCCTCCATGTCATTGATCCAATCAATAAACTGTTCTAGATTCAAATCTCTAGAATATGTAGAAACTTCGATCTTGGGCCTCTTTCCAATCTTCAAAATGGCCCTCAACAACCTAACTTCTACAGGATCTCCTACAACTTCTTGTTCTTCCTTAGATAGCTCTTCTTTAGCTTCATCCTCGCTTTCTTCTCTTGTTCTCAGCTCAAAACCTCTTCGTAGCTCCTCTTGCAATGCATCAATTTGCCTTTGCAGGGCTCTAAAACCCTCTTCTGTCAAAACATTCCTCCCAATACGATTTCTTCATGGAGGCATCTTGATCTCTGTAGCAAACCCACAACCTCAGGTCCTGGTGCAAATTGCCTCACGGTCGGTGATTTATCTACACACTCAGGAACCCTTGCTCTGATACCATTTGATGAAGGGGTAAATCATAAAACACACAACAACAGAAATTGCACACAGAAAATAGAGATGTTATTTTATTGATTTGGAAAACACATTACATTACAGAAGCTCAGTACAATCAGAGGATGAATCCTATACTGGCTGCAACACATTACAGCTTTCCTAACCTCAAGACTCTAGAATCATCTATCTTCTATTACCCCAAATCAGCTATGGTTTTTATTTTCCCCACCTATTCTTGACTCTACACTTTCCCCCTTCCACTCTACTACTGCACAGGGTTCCCAAAATAGTCATAAATAGCACTTTTTGGCGGCCTCCAGCTAAATTTCAAAATTTGCAACTCCCTCCAAAAGTAGGTCAACTTCCAGGAAGCATAACTTTTGATCCGAGTGTCCAATTGACGAACCGTTTTAAGCGCCGAAAATTTCACGATGTGAACTATCATGCCAAAAATCCATAAACAAGTTTCCATCAACTTTTTGAGACATTATGGGATGTTTTAGTGCCTCATATCTCATTTCAAAAATTTTCAGGAGCTTTTCAGAAAATAAAAACTTTAATATCTTTCAACTCACAAATGATCTTTGCCTGATTCCTTTGCCAAAGGTCTTATATTTTGTTTATGAAGATTTTTGTAACTTTTCACCTCAATCTGTGCCCAAATGCAAACTTTCATAAAATGGTAGGTAAACTTTCCAAAATTGGCAGTTTGCTATTTTTAGTAGTTTTGGAAAAACTAAAAGTCCTACATCATTATTAGGATATTACAGAACTAGAAACACTAATTATGGAAAGAAATGAAAACAACTACAATAATTTTGAATTAAGTTCTTTTTTGGTGATGCAAGATTGCCCTTATACCACTGGATGCTCCTTCATCACGTTGCCCCTAGACCCCCACCATGGGCTCCACCCCTGGGTCCCCACCGGGGAGATTAGCCCCTCATGCCCTGTAGGAGGGGCTTTGCCCCATGGACTCCCCTGTTAAATAATTTGGAGGGAAACAATACTAATAAAAGTAGGGAAAATTTAACCTCTGAGTCTGATTAGGCTCCATATAACATCAATCTCCCACTTGGAGACTGATTAGACTCTACACCATATCATCTCCCACTTGGAGACTTATCATAACACCACTGACCCTGTAGCTCCCACTAGAAATAAACACCCTGGACCCTGTTGTTTTGATTTTATTATTTTTAATCTTGAAGGCCAACTGAAGCTGAAGAGGAGATCAGCTTCTCCCTTGTCACCGCCTTCGTAAACATATCCACTGGATTGTCATCTGTATGTATCTTTTCCATCCTTAACTGTCCAACCTCCAACACTGACCAGATGAAGTGATACCTCAACTGTATGTGTTTAGTCTTTGAATGCAAGGCAAAATTATTTGCAAGATGTATGGCACTCTGGTTGTCTATAAACAAATAACTATTATCTTGTTGTTTGCCCAATTCCTCCATGAAAAATTGCAGCCATATCATCTCCTTGCTTGCCTCTATTGTAGCTACATACTCTGTCTCTGTGGTGGATAGAGCAACCACCTTTTGTAACCTAAAAATCCAACTCACCACTGTCCCACCTATAGTAAAGACATAACCTATAGTACTCTGTCTAGTATCAATATCCCCTACCAAATTTGATTCCACATAGCCTTTTAAATCAGTATTAGAGCCCTCAAAACATAAATATTTATTTGATGTGCCTCCCAAATACCTAAGAATCTATTTTACTGCATTCCAATGCTCCAATCTAGGATTACTCATATACCTGCTTACAACTCCTACAACATGTGCAATATCCAGTCTTGTACATACCATGACATACATTAAACTACCTACAACTAAAGCATATGGTACCTTGGACAATTTGTCTTCCTCCTCTTGTGTCTTTGGACACATCTCCTTCGTCAATTTCAAATGACTAGGCAAAGGTGTGCTGACATCTTTTGCATTCTCCATATGGAATCTCTACAACACCTTTTCAACATAATCAGCTTGAGATAGAGTCAATTTACTGTTATTCCTATCTCTACAAATTTTCATAGCAAGGATTTGTTTTTCTACCCCCAAATCCTTCATAGCAAATGATTTTGCTAACTACTATTTTAACTCACTTATGTGATCCATGTTAGACCCCACTACGAGCATGTCATCAACATATAAACATAAAATAATGTAGTTGTCATTATCCAACCTCTTAAAATAAACATAATGGTTAGAATTACACCAGCTGTAGCCATGCCTAGCCATAAAACTATCAAATTTCAAGTACCATTGCCAAGGTGCTTGTTTCAAGCCATATAAACATTTTTTCAATCTACACACTGGTTTCTCCTTACCTTTGACCTCAAATCCTTGTGGCTATTCCATATATATATCTCCTCCTCCAAATCACCATGGAGAAAGGTGAAACTTTTCACATCTAGTTGTTCCAAATGCAAATCTTTAGCAGCCACAATACTTAAAATAGTACGAATAGAATTCATCTTAACAACTAGAGAAAAAATCTCATCAAAATCAATACCTTTTTTCTGTGTAAATCCTTTTACAACTAACCTGGCTTTAAATTTGTTCTTACTTCCATCTTCCTCTTTCATCTTATAGACCCATTTGTTGGGTAAAGTTGTTTTACCTATAGGCAACTTGCATAATTCCCAAGTTTGATTTTTCAGCAAGGAGTCCATTTCTTCTTTCATTGCAAGCTCCTACTGAACCTTTGTATCCACTTGTATAGCTTCATCATACCCTTCTAGTTGACTAGCATCTGTTAAAAAAATAGAATACAAAGAGGGAGAAACCTTTTAGGAGGTCTACTTAGTCTTGTTGACCATCTAACATTCACTAGAGTTTGTGGTATTTCTTGTTGCTTTTGCAGAGCATGAGGAACCACTAGAACATCATTATTTGGAGTATCATCTAGCACTACAAAATCTTTTTCTTTCTTCTCATGTTGTTGCATCTGATCTTTGTACAACACCTTCTCATTGAATACAACATCTCTACTTCTCACAATTTTGAGATTTTCAACATCCCAAAGCTTATAACCAAATTTATCAATGCCATATCCAATGAAGATACACTTTTTTTATTTTGCATCCAGCTTAGTTCTATTTTTAGAATTTACATGTGCAAATGCTTCACATCCAAAGGTTTTGAGAAAAGAATAACTCACCTTCTTACCTATGCATGCTTCCACTGGAATACCACAACCTAAAGGAATTGAAGGACCTCTATTAATTAAATATATAGCGGTATTTACAGCCTTTGCCCACATGTTTAAAGGCAGCCCAACATGTAATCTCATGCTCCTTGCATGCTCCATTATTGTCCTGTTCATGTGTTCAGTCACTCCATTCTCCTATGGAGTCCTTGGAACTATTTTTTGCCTACGAATTCCATTAAAGGAATAATAATTTTCAAATTGTTTACTACAATACTCACCACCATTATCAGATCTGAGACATTTTAATCTTTTATCTATCTCATTCTCAATCAAGCTTCTCCATTTCTTAAATGTTTCAAATATATCAAATTTCTACCTAAGGAAATAAATTGAAACCTTCCTAGTTGCATCATCTATGAATGTAACATAATACCAAGAGCCACCAAGAGAAGATACCTGAGCCAGTCCCCATACATTTGTATACACAAGCTCCAACTTTTCATCTTTCTTTTTCTTTCCATCCTTGAGAAAACTAACTCTCTTTTGTTTGTCATACACATAACTTTCACAGAAATCCATATTAATACATTTTAGACTTGGTAAACTTTCTTAGAATGAAGTACCTTCATACCTTTTTCACTCATATGCCTAAGTCTGTTATGCCACAGTGTTGTCCTAGAACCTGTTTAGTCTCTTCCTGTGAACCCACAACAACTGTTCCTGAACCTATTTAGTTTTTCTCTGCAACAGCTAAAGTAGAAGGAACAATATGACCTATACAAACATATAAGGTTCCTACTTTCACACCTTTTTCTACTATTAAGGAATCTCTTGAACCCTTCTAATTTTTATCATTAAAAGTAACTGTGCAACCTTCATCAGCTAGTTGCCCTGCTGAAATTAAATTCCTACTCAGTCTTGGAACGTGCCTTACCTTTTGTAGTAGCCAATGATTCCCATTTTGCAACTTAATCTTAATTCTTCCCTTTCCAACAATCTGACAGGGTTCGTTATCTCCCAAATAAACCAGCCTAAAATCTCCTTGGACATAATCAATAAAATAACTTCTATGGGGCATAGCATGAAATAAGGCCCTTGAATCTAAAACCCATGAATTATCAACATTATCTAGGGAAAGAATCAAAGCATCATCTTTATATTTATTACTTACCACATTTGCCTCCTTATTGCCTTCTTGTTTGTGTCCTCTATTCTTCCGAGACCAACAATCTTTCTTCAGATGACCTGGTTTCCCATAGTACCAGCAATACTTCCTTCCTCTCGATTGGGACCTATTGTTCTTTGATTTTCCTCATGACTTCCCATGACCTCCAGAACCTTTTCTTCTCTCCTTTGATCTACCCCTACTTTTTGCATTCAAAAGACTACCTGATGTGGACCCTCTTGGGCTTTTCCATCGCATTTCCTCACTAAAGATAACACTAAAAACATCATCAAATTTTAAAGTATTTGAACCAGAGACAAAGTTACTTACAACCATTACCAAGCTATTCCATCTTTCTGGCAAAGAACATAAAACAAGAGAGTCCTCACCTCTTCATTAAATTTCACTTTTACAGAAGTTAACTAACTGGTAATCGTATTAAACTTATTTAAATGATCTATCATAGATCCACCTTCAATCATTTTTAGATTAAACAAACACTTCATGAGAAATACCTTATTTGAGGCTGAGCATTTTTCATACAATTTAGCCAAAGCTTTCATCAGTTCATCTGTTGTCTTCACTTCTATTATATTGAATGCCATAGATGGTGCCAGGCACAACCGAATGGTTTCTAGTGCCTTTCTATCGAAAAGATCCCAATCCTCATCAGTCATTGTTGTTAGTTTCTTAGTTTTTCCTTCTAATGGCCTCCATAAATCCTTCTAATAGAGATAATCCTCCATCTGCATCTTCCATAACTAATAGTTCTTCCCATTGAATTTATCTACCTTCGATTTACCCTTGTCTACAATTGCTCCCACTCAACCGTGAGACTCCCACTCAATCGTGAGACCTTCTTGTAGAGTATAATCGAACACAACCTCCTCTGATACCACTTGTTAGAAATTACATGCAGAATATATAAATTAAATGCAAATAAAGATTATTTAGATGAATGAAAATAAACAGAAATAATAACAGTGAGAGACAATTTTTAATGTGGTTCACCCAAACTCTGGCTACATCCACCAACAAAGAGTCCAATATTATTATCCAGCAAATTAAACTAATTACAACCAGCAATCCTTGCAACTCAATACTACTACAAATGCTACAATACAATATCAACAGAAACCCTAACCCTTAGTTATTTTTGTTGGTTACAAAAAATAAGGTTTTTTTTATGTCGACCAATAGAAAAATATCTCCTGACGCCTTTATAAAATAATAGACAATTTTTTCTTTGGGGGAACTACCCCCGAAAACTAGGCTAGGGGCACTGCTCTGAGCAGCCCTCACTAGGGGTGTTACCCTAGACCCCCACCGTGGGCTTTGCCCCCGGGCCCCCGTCAGGGGGATAAGCCCCCTGGGCCATGTAGGAGGGGATCTGCCCCCCTGTACTCCCCTGTTAAATAATTTTGGGGGAAATTGTGCTGATAAAAGTGAGGAAAATTTAACCTAAGTCTAATTAGGATCCATATAACAACAATGTTGTCCTTTGTTTTCATTATGATGATGATATTTGATATTATAGAAGTTAATTAACCCTTATTATTTAGTTAAGGGTGATTATATAAATGTGAATCTCTTTAGAGGTTGATGTCAATAGTATCTTGACTATCCATATAGCTATATTATCTTATCCACATTCTTGCCACCCTGATATCGATCACCCACAAGGAGTTGGGAGAGAGATTTTAGGCCGAGTGGTGGCTTGTTAGAGCCCTCCTCACAAACCAGCCAATAGTGGACTGCGTGGATCAAAAGATTCCGCAAGGTGGCATGCATGGAATACATGCAAAGAACCGTGTTTTGATAGTTATTGAAGGTTATCAAAAGGGAGACTTCATTTATTATCTATCATTATTTCTGTGTCAGGAAAAAAGAGAGTGGGGGGGTGAATAACCAAGAGATATTGTTTAATGGTGGGCTACAAGGTTGTCACAACAATAAGAAAAGGGAAAGGATACTCGAGCCCAACATGCAAGACACTTATTGTTGTGTCATAATCATAGGTATGATAACTTTAAGAGCTCATGGCTCATATATATAAATGGTTTCCTATACAGTTATAATCTTTTGTTAATGGAGGATGTCGACAATGTTGACTTGAGGAAACTAATTATGTATGTATACGACATGCTGAGTCATGAATATATTTATATGTATATCCTGATGAATATATCTGGTTGTTGAAGGATCTTGAAGCCTTATTGTATTCTTTTTGTGATGATTCTTTGAAGTACCGTGTCTTAGTGGCACTCAGCCAGCTTGAGGTCGTAACACCTTTGGTGGTTACGCATGCATGAGCACTTACGAAATATCAGTTATCCTTGTTGAGCCATGTATCTTTTAAAATGTTTTCTTTAAATTATTTATCAATCAATAAGACATGAAAACCTAGTGTTTATTAATGAGCCTGATAGGGTGATAATTTCTAGTTATGGGAAGGCCGATGGTATCAGCTTATGAAATCGACACCATAGAATTGTTGCATGCCATAATAACAATGGCCGTAACCTATGACATATTCAATCACTCTAAACTCAGTAGTACAACTGAATTCGTGCCATGAGCACTTGATACTTTATATCAACCCAATGGTAAATGATGTCGAGCCTCGACTATTTATGTATATTTTGTATATTGTAGTCATAATAACTTCTCATGGAGATGAGAAGGTTATTATATATAGATATAATATTGAATTCTTGGCAGCCACGATTGCATGTCATATTCCTTATGAGGAAGTAATTTCTTGATAGGTTATTTATTTACAAGAACTTACCCTAGTTTTCTATAGACTAGTGGTATAAAAGAAGGTGAATGCCATCTTGCGAATGACAATTAATCTTATATATGTATGGTATTAGGAAGATCTCTTAACATAGAACTTAATAAAGAGATCGACTATATGAGTCATTATAAGAATTTCATTGATGTTATAAATTGAGCTTAAATCTTGAAAATAGGTAAACAAAGTAAACACCAACCGAGTAGGGTTAAATGTTGAAACCATGAACATACTTATTTCTTTATGAAATGCAGGATAGTGTGATGTGGAGTCACTAGTTCCCTCATGCTTAAGAAATAAATGACCTTAAGAATGGGGTTTCGGGACACGAGTTAAATGTCCAAGGAATGGACTAAGATGTTCTAAACTTAATTATTCTAGACCAAGAAGGGTTGAAAATATGTTTATTGTAGGGCATGATAGCTTATAAGTCGAGTCAAGGTGGTGGACATACGACAATGTTCATTGTGTAACGTTTATGTATGAAAATCTTTGGCCAAAGTAATGCATCCGTCTCTGCATGCATTGTTGATCCACAATGCTCTAGAAGGCATAATGTCTCCAGTAGTGTCATACATAGTTAGAGTGGATCTATAGTTGTGTGACAGTGAGGCATTATGAAGGACACAACACTAGATACTCATATGGCTAACCTAATGGTTCCTTATATCTATCCCTTCCATGAAGGGTAGGGACGCTTCTAGCTAGGAAGTTGTGCGGGGGACCATCGGTCTGTGGTTGGAGGAAAAGTACTTGGATGATGCTCTCCTTCCCAAGCATGAGACAAGCCAACACTTATGAAGATGGATGTCATATGTTCTAGATACAATGTTATTCATTTTATGACTTGATAGTCAGTTATCATGTATAATTTGATATTTGATGCCTTAAGGATAGCTTTGTACATGTATAGTGAAAGTTATTGACTAATGATATGAATTGGATATTGAAATTGTAAGCTTTGATATATTCTGATTTAGAATAACATGCTTAATTATCAAAATGATAATGATTCATTTTTGTTTACTCTGACTCTATTGATGCATCAGTAGAACCCTCTACATCTAAAGCACTAGTTATAGAAAATAATCCTAGGGATTATGATGTACCCAAGGAGGTTGTGAAGGAGTACCTACGTGTACCTCCACCTCCCAAAAATGAAATGATAAATCTCAAGGTTGAGAAATGAATATGGGAAGTTATTCCAAACTGTAAATGACTTGCAGTAGCAAGGTGTAAACAAAATTTTGTAATTTTGATGGATTATATGTAATCCAATAAAAACTATTATGCAATTGAAAAATTCTGACAATCTTTCCTTTCTTGTTAAATATTACATGAATGAGAATAGATTTGTATTATGAATGAATTCAATAACATGGAAAACCTAATTTGTGATTAATCTCACTAGTAGAAATATGGCAAATAAATGACCACGTGACTAAAACTTTTAGTCGCATGACCAAAATTCTACTAATTTTTTCCAACACAACTATAAATGACTAATTTGGTCATCGGGCAAAAACACAACTAAATAATTGGTTAGACAAATAAAAATGACTAAATAAATGACTATTACTCCTCTATTCTTTTTTCTTTCTAGTTTGATCATAATCCATGAATTCAAAGACAATACAAGGCAAGGAAATAAATGTCCGCTTAGACCAAAGGAATAAAGGGAGAGAAAGGATTGAACAAATGGTTAAGAAGAAAAAAGACAAATCATACAATAGGAAATATACAAAAAAATTTAAAAATAAGACAAAAAAATAGACAAACTGGATAGATACAAATAAAATAAAGACAAAATTATTAATTATAAAACTTTTAAATATACTATAATATTGATAAATTATTTAATTTTGCAAGTCCAGTATGCACAAGTATAATTTAAGTTAAATTAATTTAAATTATATAATTTAATAACTTAAGTTGTATAATTTATAACTTATACACAAATAAAAATGACTAAATACTTAGTCACACAAATAAAAATTAGACAATATGATATTAAAGTAGATAATTAAAAAATATATTTTGAATTGAGGGAGTGAGTTGTATCATAATATAATATAATAATAATATATTATATTACATTGCAATATAATTTAATATATTATAATATAATATGATATTATATAATATAATATATATAATATATATTAAATATATATATATATTATATAATAATATGATATTATAATATATTCAATATTATATTATATTATATATATAATATAATATAATATTTATAAAATAATATAATTAGTACATTATAATATAATATAATATAATTAATATTACAATATTATATTTATATTATATATTATATAATAATATAATATATTAATATTATAATATTATATTATAAAATAATATAATTATTATATTATATTATAATATTATATTTATATTATATTATTAATATTATAATATAATATTATAATATGTTTAACAATATGGGCACTTAAATTTTCATTTCAACCTAACTTATTTTAACCATATGGGCACTAAAATTATACATATTTCATTTCACTTTTGGCGCTCATGTGTAAACCCTAACTCAGAAAAGCTCAAAACCCTAACCTATTTTGTTTTGTCCTGGCTTCTTTTTTTTGCTGTGAATGAATGGAGCAGAGCGGAGCGCTAGAGAAATCTTTTTTTTTTTTTTTCAGAAACAATAGGTCCAATATGAGATGAGAGATGGGCATAAGTGGTTTGGGGAGAAGAAAAGGGCATTATAATCATGCTTGTGTATGCAGACGGTCCGGTAGAAAGATGAATTAATCATCTACATGTAGCTGTTGGGTTATGCCTTCCTTACTGCACCACCTTGTCAAATTTAACATGTATTGTGGGAGGTGTAAATGGAGGCAAAACTACAACAATTGGGTGCATTTGCTTTTTTGCTTCCACAAACCCGATGACTTCATAGTGCAGCAGGTGGGTTGCTTCTAGTTGAAACCCTAAAGGTAAACCCTAACTCAGAAAGGCTCAAAACCCTAACCTATTTTGTTTCATCTCCTTTTTATTTTCTTGCTCTTATCGGTCTTGGCTTCTCTTTTTTGTGTGAGTATGCTCTACACCCCTACTATGCAATGCTTTCTGAAAGCCCTCCCAACCCATATAACTTTTCACTATGATGGCAGAGAAATAATTATTTTTCCTCCTCTTCCACAATCTGAAGTAAATGTCTTGAATCTAGAAAATACCTTGTGGCCCTCATCTTCCATGCCAATTTCTCAACTTTTCATGGGTTTCCTATGTCGATGGATGTGATTTGTCTCCTACATGAACAATGTGTATCATTTTATGGGATCTTCTTTTAACTCCTCTATCTTTCATCATTTTCCTTACCATTTGAACTACACCAAACCTGCCCACTTCTGCATAGATGTTTGAGAGAAGAACATTAGTCGTGCAACATTTTTAGGATCCAAACCAAAAAGCAACATCGTTGTAAATACATCTAAGCTGATAATCTACAAGCACCAAGAAAACGCATCCATGCAACCGCTACAGGTTTAGTTCGGGTCTCAATGATAAAGTTTAGGTTTTCAAGGTCTCAACAAAAGCCATAGATTAGGTCTTGTACAACACTTGTCACATCCCTGTTATGTGTGTGATACCTAGAGCCCTGGGTGGGCTTACATCACCACCTCCTCATCTGCAGTAAGTCCTCTGTGGCCATGTCCTTGGAGCTCAGCTGGGTGTCTGCTTTCCTCAAGGCTATGCCCTTCCACAAGTCTTTGTAGCTTTAGGTGGCCAAGGTCCACTATCAAGTGCAAGTGGCTGATGTGTATACTGCTAGAGGAGTCCAAATCAATTACACGTGCTCTTTTGAAGTGGGAATTGGAAAAATGTCCTACATGGTGTAAAGATGTTGAAAAGTGCAGTATTCTATTGGTTTAGAACATGAACTTTATTTGAACGTACATATCCATGAAGGTCAAAAGTTTACATTTTTGTTTGATCTTTCTTGTGCAACAATGGTAATTTTTTAGATTGATGCTGCTAGGTACTACAACAACAATAATGAATGCACCAAAAATGAAGTTTTACTGATGCAATTTGTTTTGTATTTTGGGCTTGTTGAACGGTAAACATTTCAAGTAAGAGAATGAATAATATATTGGAATTTTTTTTCTTTCTATTATCTTTTTACATTTTGTACACAGTGCATCTTTTCCCTATATTTAGCCTATTTGTATCCGTATATTTGAGCATTTACCAAAATAGTGTGTATATTGTGTTTGGTAATGACCAATTCCGTGTCATTTGTGCTAGAAGCATCTTGCTGGACAACAACCATATTGAAGTGCAAACAACAGCACAGTCTCAAACTATCAATGGTATTTAAAATTCTTCACTTTTATTTACCTATCTTGATAAACTATACACTTTTATTTAACAATCTTTATTTTTTTTGGAAATCAATTGAAAGATTGTTAAATGACCAAACAATCATGAAATTTCCCTATGATAGGCATGCATAATGGTCAAATTCCAAACCCAGGCACACCTTTTTCATCTGCATGGCTCGCTCAACAAAGTGGTGGTGGTGGTCAAATTTGAGGTAGGCTCGCCTCTTCTTCTTCCACTATGACACCCAGTTAACATAGTGGTGGTGGAGTCGGATTTGCATCGCTTTGGACCGTCAGTAATTTGTTGTTTGAGGGGACAACTGTAGTCATTATTGGACAACCCACAACTGTCATTGGCGCATTGGCTAGCTTGCTCCCCAATTCCAATTCCGATTTCGGTTCCTTTTCCTAGATATAATGCATGGGGTCTTTCCAAAGTTCTTTAGGGAATTGTTTAAAGAAGTTCAAAAAATTATTTAGTTCTAGTTTTTTAGATTGAGTGTATAGATTTATGGGTTTTGTTGAATTCTTCAATAAATGATGTAAAATAGCCAATGAGGCACATCATTTATATGTTTTGACTTGCCAGTGAGGTTGAAATCAGTGAGATTTTTGTTTAGCCAGTGAGGCTATAACTAGTGAGGTTTTGTTTTCCCAGTGAGAGTTGTCACTAAGACATTGAATGTATTTGATTTGTTAGTGAGGTTTAATGAAGTAAATTTTTAGAGTGATCAATCATATTTGTTCAAGCATTTTATTCTTCATTTCATGGTGCTTCCCTCAACATTTGAATATCTATGATACTTGAAGTTTATATACATAAATTTGTGAGGATTAATTAAGTTAGATTTGATTTGTGACTTGAATCACTGATTCACCCAAATAAATGACTAAACCATGACTAAATAAATGACTACCATGACTAAAATAAATGCCTACAATGACTAAATAAATGACTACCATGACTAAAACAAATGACTACCGTGACTAAATAAATGACTGTAATTTTTAGTAGTTTTTTTAGTCATTTATTATTTTTTTAATAAATGACTAGTTAACAACAATCAATGATTAAATTAATGACTAAATATACTATAAAATTGATGACTAAATATACTACCAAATTGATGACTAAATATACTACCAAATTAATGATTAAATATACTACCAAATTAATGACTAAAATTTGTTTAGTCATAAATTTGGTCACGAGAAAAATGACCAGAAATAAACTACCAATGGTCACATGACCAAACTAATGGTCACATGACCAATTTTTGGTAGTTTTTTTAGTCATTTATTTTTGTTTTTCTACCAGTGTCTACAAACTTTAGGAAGAAGTAGATTGCAACAAAGGTTCAGATTAGAACCAGAATGGGAGATAGCCAGGATGAAGGGCAACCTTCAAGGAACTCTAAAACTAAACTTGACCAAATTATTGCCTTTCTTCAAGACACAAGAGTGAGAGTAGGAAATCTCAAATAGGAAGTTAGGGGTCAACAAGGACCCAAGCAGGATGCCTATGATGGGGGTTATGACGAGACACATCATAATGATACCACCCAAAGTGAGCATGGAGAAAATAACTTTGAGGCTAGAAAAGAAGTGGATAGAAGGAGCCATATGGCTATAGAACTATCCCAAGACATGAAAAGGTTATGCCTCCTGAATTTGATGGATCTATAAGCGGAGATGCCATGGAGGCATGGCTTATGGAAATGGAAAAGTATTTTGAAATCATAAACTATAATGAGGTTACTAAATCAGTATGGGGGGCATTCCAGCTAGCAGGTGAAGCATCCACATGGTGAATGAATTTAAAAAGATGGAGCTAGGATTGAGGTCTACAAGACTTACATGGGATATGTTTGTGGAACTTTTTAGGAAAAGATGGTTGCCATAGTTATTCTATGACCAGAAGCTTATAGACTTTCAGAATCTGAAAAAGGCTAATCTGTTTGTAAATAAATATTGGGAAAAGTTTACCCGTCTGCTTAAATATGTGCTGCAATACCAACAAGATGAGAGATTCTGTATTCAGAAGTTTATAATGGGATTGAATGCCTAGATTGAGGGTGAGGTTGATGTTCATGGTCCTACTACAATGGACCAGGTCTATGAAAAGGCCATCAAACAAGAATAGAAACTGAAAGCTATGTCAACTTATAAAGGAAGGAACTGAAAGAGATACAATTGGTCCCAATCCTCACAATCTTTTAAGAAAAAGGGGAAGAAACAAGATTTTACTAGGAAAAACGATAAGGGGATCAAGCATGAGAAAACTAAGTCCAAGGGAGAGAGAAAGGGAAATAACTACTCCAAGAATAATGGAGACAATTCTGGAAAACCTTAGGAGATGCGAGGACTAGTGGGAAGGTGCTTCACATGTGGTGGAGATAATTACGCCAACTAGTGTCCTAACAAGACACATAGAGCACAACTGATAGGAAGCCCTCTACCCTCTCAAGAAGCTGCATTCCAGCAATGCATTTATGCAGCCTTGGACAATAGGCAAGCTGAATACCAAATAACTCCCATTGAAACAACATGTATTTATCTGGTCTTCTGATTTTAGTTTTAATTGACATTGGTTCTACCGAATGTTTTGTTTCTCCTAAAATTGTAAGCAAAATTATTAGAAAGGCTAGATTCATGGCAAACACATGGTCTATAGAATATGCAAACCAAACAAAGGCTCAGATAGAGCAATACATGTTTGAGGCTAGGGTTGAACTTCTAAACTTCTCCACAGAAGTATATCTTTATGTAGCCCCACTAGGTTCGTATGATGTTATCCTAGGGATAAATTGGTTATGGAGACATCAAGCCAGAGTGGATTGTTATGCCAAAACAGTAGTGTCTAGATGATTTAGGAAACAAAGTCTTTCTTCAAGGAAAACCTAGGGAAGTGAAACTAAGAAAAAATTCTATCCTACAAATGAAAAGAGCTCAATGAAAAGGATGCCAGCTTTTCATTGTCACAATGGAAAAACTAAATGAGACTGAGGAAACCTATTTCCTAGATGACTTAATGTTTTATGAATCTCAGAAACTCAATGAAGTTGGGAAGAAGGAGTCCATAGGCTAGGAAAAATTAGATATGGATAGGTATCCTTTCCTTAGAGATTTTGAGGATGTATTTTCAGATGAGCTACCAGGATTACCTCCTAAAGGAGCCTTTGACTTCTCCATTGATATAATTCTAGGGTCAGAACCCATTTCTAAAGCCCCCTATAGAATGACCACCACATAACTAATGGAGCTAAAAGCTCAATTATAGGAATTGTTAGATAAAGGGTTGATTAGGCCCAATGTGTTGCCCTAGGGAGCATAGCTCATTTTTGTGAAAAAGAAAGATTGTACTTTGCAGTTATGCATAGATTACCATATGTTGAACAAAGAAACCATTAAGAATAAGAACCGGTTACCTCGCATTGATGATCTTTTCAATCAAATGAGGGGTGCAATCATGTTTTCAAAGATCGATCTTTGGTTGGGGTATCACCAATTGAGGTTGAAGGATGAGGACATCCATAAGACAACCTTCAGAACAAGGCATGGGCATTATAAATTTACTGTCCTACCTTTTGGATTAGCGAATGCACTGGCGACATTTATGAATCTAATGAACAGTGTGTTCAGGGATTGTTTGGACAAGTTTGTCCTAGTGTTTCTTGATGACATTCTAATATATTCTAAGAATGGGGAAGAACATCTATAGCATTTAAGAATTGTTCTTCAGAGGTTGAGAGAGCATAAACTGTATGGCAAGCTCTCTAAGTGTACTTTGTTTCAGAAGGAAGTACAGTATTTGGGCCACATAATCTTAGCTAAGGGAATAGTTATGGACCCAGCTAAGATCAAGGCTACTTTGGAATGGCCAATACCAAGAAATGTTCATGAGGTTTGAAGTTTCATGGGTTGTGCAGGTTATTATAGGAAGTTTGTGAAAATTTTTTCTAAAATTGCATATCCTATAACTTCCTTGCAGAGAAAAGGAAAGAAATTTGAGTGGTCAGAAAAGTTCCAGGAGGCCTTTGACCTACTAAAGGAAAAATTGACTTTAACACCAATTTTGAAGGTACCTGACCCAAATGGTCAATTTGTAGTCATCACTGACACCTCAGGAGAAGGCTTAGGTGGTGTACTAGTCTAGGATGGACAAGTCATTGCGTATGAATCACGTAAACTAAAAAATTATGAACAAAAATATACCCCACATGATTTGGAGCTGGTAGTAGTCATTCATGCACTTCAAATGTGGAGACACTACTTACTTGAGAAACCTTTTGAGCTAGAAACAGATCACCAAAGACTTAAATATCTGTTCACTCAACCACATCTTAATGCTCGGCAAAGAAGATGGTTGGAATTCATCTCGGATTATGATTTTGAGATTAAATATATACAAGGAAAAGAAAATTGAGTGGAAAATGCTTGAGTACGAGAAGACACATCTCCTTAATGATCTCCATACATTCTAATTTTAGGAATCAGGTGTTATAAAAATCTAAGGGAGATGAGTTTTATGAGCAGGGAAAACAGGCTCTTGAGGAAAACCCCTAGAATCTGACATATGAGAGATTCAACCTTGAACCGGGTGCGTTATTAAGGTTTAAAGGAAGGATGTATGTACCTAACTCTATAGAGTTAAGGAATATGGTATGGAAAGAGGTGCATTCTTGACCATATTCTAGACATTCTAGAGTAACAAAGTTACTTGCTGATGTGAAACCCCTATATTTCTGGAAAGAAATAAAGAGGGATGCTACAAATTTTGTAGCTATGTGTATGGAATGCCAGAGGGTGATGGCAGAACACCATCACCTAGTAGGATTATTACACCCTCATGAAATTCTTAAGTGGAAATGGCAGATTATAAGCATGGACTTTGTGCAAGGGTTTCCTAAGTCCAAGAGTAGGCACAATGCTATCTTGGTTGTGGTGGATAGACTCACCAAAGCCGCTCATTTTATACCTAGGAGCTTGATGGATGGGGCACCCATCATAGCCTAAAAATTTGCTCAAGAGATTTTTAGACTGCATGGCATTCTTGAGAAAATTATCTCAGATAAGGATGCACAAATGACATCGAGGTTTTGGCAAACCTTGTTCTCTTCACTTGGAACCCAGTTGAATATAAACTCTACTTATCATCCTGAAATGGATGGCCAAACTGAGAGGGTAAACCAAGTGCTGGAGGATTTATTAAGGATGTATTGCATGGATCAGAAATACAAGTGGGAGGATTATCTTCCTCTAGTGGAATTTGCCTATAATAATTCTTATCACTTAGCTATTAAGATGGCTCCATTTGAGGCATTATATGGATGGAAGTGCAGAACCCCTAAAAGTTGGGACAAGCTCGAAGATAGGGTTAGCCTTAGTCTATAAATGTTGTCAGAGATGGAAGAGCAAGCCCATCTGATTAAGAGAAGGATAGCGGAAGCTAATGATAGACAAAAGAGCTATGCAGATGCTAAGTGCATCGAAAGATATTTTACAGTGGGAGAGAAAGTTCTCCTAAGGGTAAAACCTCAGAAGAGTTCTATTAAATTTGGAAAGATGTCCAAATTGGCACCTAAATATGCGGGTCCCTTCAAAGTTCTTGAAGAAGTCAACCTAGTAGCATATAGAATTGCTGTACTGCTAGCTCTTGACATGATGAATAATGTGTTTCATGTTTCTTATTTGAAAAAGTTTAACATTGCAGATAATCAAATTCCTATGCTTGATTGGAATGCTTTACAGGTGAAGGACCTAGGGGTGGTGGTGATTGAGCCCATCAAGGTGCTCAAAATGCATAAGCTATTCTTACGTAACAAATAGATAACATAGTGCAAGGTCCAATGGGACCAATATGCAAAGGAAAATGCCACCTAGGAAAACTATGATGATTTCTATGTGAGATTTCCTCATCTTTTTTGAAAAACTTATTTATTATGCTCTTGAAACATTTTCTTATTATATTGATTAACTTTTAAGACAATTAATCATCGGGGATGATGATTCTTATGGGGGGAGATATGTTGCATCCCCAACTTGTGATTTAGCTTAATCTTACTTTTTATGGTAATCAAGATGATTAGTTAAGAGTTGAATGATTAGATGTTCATGGAAAATATCAGATTAATCATTGTTTATGAGGAAACTAACTTATGCTAGTTAGATATGAGATTTCAAGATTGAAATGATTATTTAATTATTATGATTTATCGATCATATGATGATACACTAATGATGATTTTAAGGCGGTGAGTTTGATCAAGAAAGAATCATCCTTCGAAGATGGAAGGAGAGTATCATCTGGGAGGAAGATATAGATGTCAAGAAATGGGCCAAATAGCCATCTGAGTATTAGATTATATGTCCTTATGAACCCTCAGTAAGTTGTCATAAGTCATATTTTCTTTCTAGGAAATCGATCTCCTTTTTGGGTCATCTTGTCAGTGGTGCCATCTCGACAATGGTTATGATGACTAAACGACGTTCCTAGAATATCATCGCAAGTTGAGAGTTAGTCTTGTGAAGAAATGAAGAATTCTCTTGTTTTCCTTATTTCCAAATTGGGATATTAATTCTTTTTTTCTTGTTATTTGACTAAGGTCTATAGTTGATTGAGGGGGAGTGTTACTAGACCCTGAAAGCCCTAAACTATTAGTGTGTCGTCCTTTGTTTTCATTATGATGATGATCTTTGATATTATAGAAGTTACTTAACCCTTATTATTTAGTTAAGGGTGATTATATATATGTGAACCTCTTTAGAGGTTGATGTCAATAGTATCTTGACTATGCATATAGCTATATTATCTTATCCATGTTCTTTCCACCCTGATATCCATCACCCACGAGAAGTGGGGAGAGAGATTTCAGGCTGAGTGGTGGCTTGTTAGAGCCCTCCTCATGGACCTGCAAATAGTGGACTGCGTGGATCAAAAGATCCCGCGAGGTGGCATGCATGGAATACATGCAAAGAACCATGTTTTGATAGTTATAGAAGGCTATCAAAAGGGAGACTTCATTTATTATCTATCATTATTTCAATGTCTAGAAAAAAGATAGCGGGGGTGGTGAATAATTGAGAGATATTGTTTAGTAGTGGGCTACGAGGCTGTCATAGCCATAAGAAAAGGGCGAGGAGGCTTGAGCCCAATGTGCAAGACACTTATTGTTGTGTCTTAATCATAGGTATGATAAATTTAATATGGCTCATATATATAAATGGTTTCCTATACAATTATAATCTTTTGTTAATGGAGGACATCAACAGTGTTGACTTGAGTAAACTAATTATGTATGTATATTGTTAAGGGAAAATTGGAGTAAACATGAATAATCAATATATCAATATCAATAATACCCAAAACTCAATGAAAAAGGAAATAATCAAGATCAAACAAATAAAGATAAAACCTTTGCAAACCTCAATACTTCATAGCTTTCGTTGGTTGCCTATCTCAATCAATCTTGCATGTATGAATAAGGCCCTCACAGAGTGCACTTCCTTGCTATTCCAAGATTGCCAATGGAGAATGGCTATGATAGTGCTTTGTAATGAAGATGAGCTTCACAACAATGGTAGTGATATGGTAACAAGTTGATTAGAAAAAGGAATGACATGGTTACCAAAGGCGCACTATAATTCCTGTAGAATAACAATACTAAAAGCTTGGATGAATGGAATGGAAGAATAGGGTTCAATTTATAGACTTGGGAAAGAGAAGATCAATGGTATAGAAAGAATGAGAAGATCAACGGTTGAGAATGGTTGAGGAATGTGTGTGAATAAGAAGAAGACACTTGTCTTTCTATTTTTTGCATGAGAGGAATTATCTTCAAGGTAAAGGTGCAAGGTATTATTTGTTATTTGTTTTAATCTCCTTTTATCTTCAGATTTTGTAGATGTTAGGGTTTTTATAATCTTATGGATTAACCTATTTTCCCCCAAACATTTTGGTGCCCACCGTGGGGCCCTTGCCCCTCTAGTAATCAAAAAAATCTAAGTTTTCTTGAAGACAGGTTCATATAGGTGACGAACAGGTCTCTGATAGAGAGTTTTTGCGCATTCAACTTCTGAAACGGCGCATACACCTCCTGAGGTTGCGCATCTACTTTTCTACCACATCTGACCTCTGCAATTACCCATCCAACCTCCAAAGTTGCGCATCCAACCCTGGCTTCGGCACCTGAGTTCAACTTGGGCATACACTCTATCTAATTGCACATCTGTCCAAGTTGTGCATTTACCCTATCTTTTTGCACATCTATTCTGTCAAATGTCGCATCTGTTGTTGTTGCGTATATACCTCATGATCCTGCACATCTATTTTCTATTCTTGCGCTTCTATACAAAGACGCATACACTCCCTGTTTCTGCGCATTCAGGCTGCAGTGTTGCGCATCTGTCTTATGCTTTTTTGTTGTACAGTTTCTGATTTTTGCATGTTGAGCTAATGTCAGTTTTGTAGTAGTGGCTAGATTAGGTCATCTAGATATTTTGCCTAAGTTCACTTAGACTAAACTAGGGGTGAAAGTAACAAGTGCATTTTCATAATAAACTTCACATAGTTTTCTAACCAGGAAGGAAGTAACTGAACCTTATTGCTATCGGTGCATTGTTGATTTATTTTCTAGTTTAACCACTGCTATCTTTACAAATGGGAAATGAATGATGCTATGTATTAATCACTTTCAAAGTTAACAAATGGGAAACAAATATTACTATGATCTAGATACTTCCAAGTTAACAATCGTGTGAGTGCACAAGTAGAGTAGCCCATTTAGTTTTTCTATTTTTAACTAGGTTGGATTAACAAGTGTCTTCTATGCTTGTGAATGACAATAGGCTTATGCTCTCCCCTTAACTGGGTGATCAAAGTGCCAGACTTGTCATTCTATTTGTCAAACCTTTAGGGGGGCCTGCCCTTGGATGTATGCTTGTCCAAGTGGGAATGACCCTGAGTGGTAACAGGCTAAAGCCAAGCCCTACCAAGCCACTTAAAATAAATTGTGCTTGAGGTGAAAACCTCAAGCAACGAGTGCTATTGTGTTACACTGACGGCCAACCTCCCCCAAAACCCTCATAGGCATAACCCTTTGAGGCTGGTAGACTCCATAATGGAGAGTAGTGCCACTGCATGTGTAACCACTCGAACGATTTCCCTAACTAAGAACCAATTGTGTAGCAAGCCAAAAACCCCTATTCGTTGATGCAAAGGGCGGAGCTCTTGAATCAGCCTCGATTCAAGTGACTCTTAGTAGAGGTAGTAGGGACAATCCTAAGGTTCGGTGTGGGGATGAGCCTAAGGAAACCTAGATCTGGTATGCGTGAGAAGTGAGTACTATGGAGGAGAGCCGGTGCTACTAGATCCTAGAGCTACATGCTTTAAGTGGCACAACTAGAGGATTCAACGAATATTGTCTCATCCAGCCTAGGTTGTACTTGTTTTGAGTCATAATAGTCCAAAAACACAAAAAAATATATAAAAAGATAAAAATCATGGAAAACTTCTATGTGTTTGTTGTGTTTTTGCCATAATTGAACATCAACATCATCATAAACACCAAGTTTTTCAAACCAAAAATAGCAAAAATCCTGAAAATGATCCAAATTTTTTTTCCAAAATTTAGAGAAAACAAGCAAAAAATCTAGAATTACACATTTGCCTTGACTTCTTGCGCATCTGCTTTGACTTATTGTGCATTTGATTCAGCGGCGCATTTAAACAAACACAGAATTACGCATTCACTCCAACTTCTGGCGCATTTGACTCCTGTTGTTGCGCATTTGAACCAGAGAACAAAATTCAGTACCTTCCAAGAGCGAAACTGTCAAAAACTTTTCAAAAACCATCTTCAGAACCTGTTTTAGTTTTTCAAAATCTGATTGAGACCTTGCAAATCAACCATTTCTCCTTCTTTTCCGCACCATAGCTGCTTACTCATCCAAAATCTTGCCAAAATCTTCTTCCAAATTTCCAACAAGGTTATAGCCAAATTATTCTTGATCAAAATCAAATCTCAAGCAAAAACCTAGTGAGGCTCCAATATCTAGGGTTACTTATCCTTTCAGAACTCCACTAGGGGGTTGTGCAAAGCTAGTCAACATCAAGTAACGGATTCCTAACATCCTAGCTTTTGACTATCACTTTTGTATATTCCACTTTGTTTGACACCACCTAGATCTAAGAAGAACCTTGCTAAAACCTTGTTTCATCCTAGCACCTTGCTTAAAATCTCATTTCATCCCATCTCTTTACTACCTTGCATGGTCTTAACAAGATTACAAAAATAAAAACAGTTAGAAATGGCTGAGAAAATGATTCCAAACGCTCACGAAAATGAAGAAGAAATTTCTATGGACGAGATCCTTCACACGCAACATGACCCAAAATTTCAACGCCTATTAGAAGGGGTGCTTGCCCAAGACCCAACAAAATTCTTTTTACATCTGGCAAGTCTAGGAGTCAAACTCCCTAAGGATTATGACATGGAGGCTCTCAAAGAAACTGACAAAGAGAGAATCCCTGAAGGAAGTAGACATGATGAAATACCCACGGATAAGAGCAAAGCAACAATTGACTCCTTGGATGCCCTAAGTCTAATGAACCAAAAATTTGAAGCTCTCCAACAATAATTTTTAGACATGAAAATGGGAGCATCGACAAAACATTACACCCTAGAGGATATTTCACTATATCCTTTTGATAGGGCCTTGGTCATGATACCTTTCCTCTCAAAATTTGAGGTGCCTAAGTTTGACAAATATCAAGGAAAGGGTGACCCAAGGGATCACATCAGAGAATTCAATGCTGCTTGTCTCGAGGTTGCACATAATGACACCTACCTTATGCGACTCTTCCCACGAAGCTTAGGCGGGCAAGCCATGGAATGGTTCTCTAGACTATCACCTGGTATTAAAACTTTCAATGAGCTTGTAGACAAATTTGTGACCCACTTCTCTTACAATATTGAGCACAACACCTCAATATTGGATCTTTGTAACACCAAACAGAGAGGAGAATCTTTCGCCGCCTTCTTATAGAGATGGAGACAACTGGCAAGCAAGTGCCCACACCAAATGCCAGAGAAACAAATGCTAGAAATGTTCATCCACAATCTACAAATGGACCTAAGCTACCAAATCCAAATCCAATGTCCTACTTCTTTTAGCAAGGTCATTGAGATGGGCCTCATCATAGAAAAAGCCCTAATCATGAAAGGTCAAATCAAGCTCTACAAAGACACTCCTAATACCAACACCAACACTGACAAATCTAGATTCTGGACGAAAAACAAGAACGTTGTGAATGACAGGGTGGTGGATGCCAAAAATGCGACACCTAAGCAACCAATTTTCAACCTATCAACACCTCAAAATAACCCCATGCAAGACAAACCAAGAAATATCGAATCTAGGTTCACCAACTTTCAGCCTAGGAGAAAGTTCACACCTTTGGATGAGTCACTAGAAACTACCCTACGGAAGCTAATCACCAACAATCTCATAACACTTCCCTCAGCACGAGAGTACGAACCAAAGGTCAAACCCCACTAGTGGAATGACAATGACTTCTACGAATATCACTGAAACAAGGGGCACAAGACAAATGATTGTATTACACTCAAGCATATAATCCAAGACTTAATAGAGCAAAACAAAATCTCCATTAATAGACAATCTCGTGAACATACCTCCAACAATGATCATCAGGCATTCAAGGATCCTCTTCCTAACTACGAACAAGGAGGACCTTCCAATAGAAATAACAGTGGCTCTAACAACGCAAACTACACAAATGTCAGCTTCGACTATGTTGTTAACCATATCTCAGAAGGTGATTCACACATCAATGTGATCACTATCAACAAGGATCTGGATTGCAATGTTACTACCTGTAGTAACAGGGTCACCCTTAGAGGAGCTTCCACTCCTCCATCTAGTCAATACAGTATCGTGGATCAACTCCACAAAACGCCTGCACACATCTCCATGTTGGAACTTTTGCATCTATCTCCTTCTCATAGGTCCATACTTGACAAAGTCTTAGCAGAAGCCTCCATTCCCACGAACCTAGCTGAAGAGCAATTCCAAACTATGTTCGGTCACATCACCTCACCGCACTCCCCATCATTCACTAAGAAGGATGATATGTCTATCACTCAACCCCATAACACCTCCCTTCACATTGAAGCTTTCATACACAAGCACAAGATCAAAAGAGTCCTAATTGATGGAGGGGTTGGTTTGAATATCTGCACATTGAAGCTAATCCTTACATTGGGGTTTTCAGAGAAGGCTATAGATCCGAAAAGAAAAATCACCATAAAAGCCTATGATGAGGAAGAAAGAACGTCTAAAGGAATTGTTACCCTACCAATCAGGGTGGGCTCCATAGTGAAAGATGTAGCTTGTCAAGTCCTTGACATGGAGCTAGCATACAATATTCTTCTTGGGCGACCATGGATCCACACTTTGAAAGCAGTACCTTCTACATACCATCAATGTATCAAGTTCCCACATGAAGGACAAGAGATCACCATCCAAGGTGATCCTAACCCCTATCAATACTGTAACTCCATTCAGCCCAAACCAGAAGTGGTGATCCCCAATAACCGTTCCTCTGCTTCTTCCTCCTCTCATGTTGACCCAGCTACATTTGCTTCTTCTTCAGGGGCATCTCAACCTAAACTCCAACTCAAAGATAAAGGCTTGGGTGAATACACAGTATCTCAATCCCTCTGCTTGGCACAACTGCCTCTATCTCCTTGATCCTATGGGAGACCTATCTTAAAAACACCAACAATAGAGAAGCCAACCAAAGGACCATTTGTGAAATGGGGAAGCCTAGAAGATGAAAGTGATGAAAAAGATATCCTACAATGGCTATACAAGGATGAAGCTAGCTCCTCAACGCAACATGACCATCCCATTATACAAACGACACAATATGGTCAAGGCTTTCAAATGCTACAAAGAATGGGGTATGAAGGACATGGTCCACTTGGTTCAAGAAAGGATGGCATCACTGAACCCATCCAACCTCATACCTTATCAGCGCGAGACACTACAGGGCTAGGCTACACTGGAGCATGAAGAAACAACATAACCAACAAGAACAAAGGCAAACAACCAGAAGTATCCACTAGCAATTTGGTTGAACAAATTCAGAGAATGCAAATGGGGAGTGAAACTAACTCTAATGAGTATGAGTGGGATAGCCTCTCTGAGATGTCTTGTGATGAAAAAGATATTGACGTTGTCCACGAGTACGACCCGACCCATGCCACTGAGAGACAAGGTCCAAGGGCTAGGCCATTAGAGTCTGACCCGCATAGCAACAATAGTGAAAATCATGAGGAAGGAATGTTTCCCCCCTTGACGGACCCACTAATAGAGAGTACCATCGCAGACTTTGTCCGCTCCTTCAATATCTCTATCCTAACCATCAACGCCATTGAACCAGACCAACCTAATGATCTCTTACCTTTGGTACACCCTAAACTTATCAACTGGGACCTAGAAGGCACCACCCCTAAGGTAGACACCTTTGAAAATGACAAAGCCATCATCGATTATCTTGAGCTTAGAGATCACATACCTACAGGAGACCACAGAGCTAGCTATGCTATTGAACTCAACGAGAAGGCCTATTTTGGAGAGAGAGCCAAGCCTTTTAGTCATAAAAACATCAAATTAAAAGAACAATCTAACAGTGAAAACTGCTCTGTGGCAGTATTAGATCATCAAAATAGTAAAAATAAAGATGCATCCAACGGTGAAAACCTCTTTGAGGCACCGAAGGATGGAAGAATTAACTCTCTCCCCAATCTTACACATCAGGAGAGATTGTCGATCTTGATAGAACCAGCAAAAGCAATCAAGGTCAACATAGGTGATAATCCCAGAATGGTCCACATGGCAAAGGCTCTAATAGAACATGAAAAACTAGCATTTACAGATTTCTTCAAAAGAAAACAGATCAACTTTGCATGGACATACACTGACATGCCAGGGCTAGATCCAAATCTTATCATGCATCATTTATCTCTAGCTCCTAGAGCTAAACCAGTCAAACAAAAACTCAGAAAGATGCATCCGCATGTGGCCCTCATGGTGAAAGAAGAGCTAAAGAAACTCTTAGATGTCAAATTTATTAGGCCTATAGACTATCTTGAATGGGTTTCGAATATAGTACCAGTGGCTAAACCAGATGGCAGGGTCAGAATATGTAATGATTTCAGAGACTTGAACAAGGCTTGTCCCAAAGATGACTTCCCCCTGCCCAACATAGACATGATTGTCGATCTCACGGTAGGACACACTATGCTGTCACTCATGGACGGTTTCTCGGGATATAACCAAATAAAGATTGCACCCGAGGATTAAGACAAAACTGCCTTCACATGTCCTTGGGGCACTTATTACTGGTGTGTTATGCTGTTTGGTCTGAAAAGTGCTGGGGCAACATATTAGAGAGCCTTGACAATGATCTTCCACAATATGATGCATACTATAATGGAAGACTACGTCAATGACATTCTAGCAAAGTCTCTCGCAAGAGAAGGGCATCTAGCAGTACTAGACAAGATCTTTAACAGACTGGAACAGTTCAATGTGCGACTTAACCCAAAAAAGTGTGTGTTTGGGGTTACATCAGGAAAACTACTGGGATACATAGTGTCTGCAAATGGTATCGAAGTTGATCCCACCAAGGTGAAGGCCATAATGGAGATGCCACCTCCTAAAAACCTGACTCAGTTAAGATCCCTACAAGGCAAACTATAGTCTATTAGAAGGTTCATTTCCCAACTGGCAGACAAGTGTCACCCATTCTCTCATCTGCTACACAAAAATGTCCCCTTCAAATGGAACGAGTTATGTGAATAGGCATTTCAACAGCTAAAGGAATACCTAATGAAGCCACCAGTATTAATGCCACCAATTCAGGGCAAGCTTCTATTACTGTATATCTCAGCTACACCAACAGCTCTGGGAGCTCTCCTTGCTCAACAGAACTACGATGGAAAAGAACAGGCTATCTACTACATTAGTCGAACACTCGTCGGATACGAATTGCAATACACACCAATAGAAAGAGCATGTCTAGCTGTTGTATTTGCCTCACAAAAATGGAGACATTACATGCTGTCACACTCTGTTATACTGGTGGCAAAGATTGATCCACTGAAATACTTACTCAACAAGGCTGCCTTAACAAGTAGATTATCCCAATGGGTCATGCTTCTCAGTGAGTTCAACATCGAATATGTGGATAGAAAAGTGATAAAAGGACAAGTGCTTACAGATCAACTAGCAGATGTACCTTTAATGGATGACAACCCCCTGAGTTTTGAATTTCTAGATGAATCTATCTTCCATGTCAACATAGCAAACTGGAAAATGTACTTCGACGGCTCATATACCCAACATGGATTGGGGGCAGGTATCTTATTGATCACACCTAATGGCGACACTATTCCAAAGTCATACAGGTTAATGTTTCCCTGCACTAACAACATAGTAGAATACGAGGCCCTGGTCATCGGTATCAAGCTAGCAGTTGAGTGGAACATCAAGGAACTTCAAGTCTATGGTGACTCACAACTGGTCATCAACCAAGTAAATGACGACTACCAAACAAAGGATGAGAAACTGATTCCTTACAAATGAATGGTAGATGACTTCAAGGAATATTTCGCCAAAATATCTTTTACACAGATACCAAGGATCGAGAATAAAGCTGCAGATGCAATGGCCACAATTGTATCTCTCCTTAACATTCCAGGCAATCAAACACGATATGAGTTCTTAGTAGAGCCACTCTCCTATCCTGCTTATGACACCCCAGAGTCCCATATCATATGCCACATTATCGGAACCAATTCCCGACTCTATGGTAAAATATTTGCCTACCTAAAAGAGAATACCCTCCCACCTGACCTTTCCAGCAACCAAAAAAGAACCTTCATCCAGTAAGCGTCCCGGTATGCCATTGTCGCTAACACCTTGTATCGCCGAGGTCTCGATGGTACTCTCCTTAGGTGTCTAGATAGAGAGGAATATCAAACTGCTCTAAGTGAAATACACGACGGGATATGCGGGACCCACTCTAGTGGCCCTACTCTAGCCAAGAAACTCATACGCATAGGATACTACTGGCCAACAATGGAACAAGACTCGTATCAGTTTGTAAAGAAATGCAAAAAGTGCCAAATCCATGGGAACCTGATACACGCACCAGTGCAAGAGCTACAGCTGTTGACAACTCCTTGGCCTTTCTGTCAGTGGGGACTTGACTTAGTGGGCAAGATCCACCCTCCTTCCTCAAGCGGCCATAAATTCATCATCATTACCATAGAGTACTTCATGAAGTGGATTGAAGCAGTGCCCTTAGCCAACATCACAGGCAAACAGATTGCCTCATTTATCCTGAACTATATCATTTATCATTATGGTGTCCCTTCGTCCATTATCATGGATAATGGATGACCCTTCAAAAACCAAGATGTCAGGGAACTATGTGATAAATTCCATATCCAGCACCGCTTTTCAACCCCCTACTACCCACAAGATAAAGGCCAAGCTGAGGCATTAGATAAAACCATCCTGAAAATCCTAAAAAAGACTGTCAATGATACTGGCTGTGATTGGCATGTCCAACTAAATCCCACGCTGTGGGCTTACCGCACAAGCATTCACACACCCACAAGTGCAACACCGTATTCCTTAGTCTATGGATCTGAAGCAATCTTGCCCATTGAAGTCGAGATCCCATCCTTGCGTGTTTCCCTAAAAGGCCTCATATCAGATGAAGAATACAGAGTGACCAGACTCCAAGAGTTAGAGCTCCTCGAAGAGAGAAGCAACAGGCCTTTAACCATCTAAAAGCATATCAACAGCGCATGTCTAGAAGCTACAATCACAGAGTAAAACCCTAGATATTCCAAGTCGGTGACCTAGTCCTAAGAGAAAATCCCAGAAATCAGCAAGACAGAAAAGAAAGGAAAGTTTGAACCTAACTAGCTAGGTCCCTATGTCATCATCACAGCTTATGGATCAGTGGCATATCAATTGGCTACGTCTGAAGGTGAATTGTTCGATGATCCTATCAACAACATGCACCTTTGCAAGTTCTATACCTGAAAACCCCAATGTAAGGGAGTCCTGAAAAAATCCAAAAGAAATCAAAAAAGTGATAAAAAACAAAACAAAAAAATCAAAAAAATGAAAAAATAACAAAATTGTCCTACGGTGAAAACTTGGCAAATAGGTGCCTAGGATAGGTACCATGGTGAAAACCTAGCAAATAGGCGTCATGTGTACTTTTAGCTTCTCGTGCAAATAAAAGCAAGTGGTGAAAACCTGGTAAATAGGTGCTATCTGCGACAAACCACTTCCTCCATCTATTTCAACTTCATGTCTCTTGTGTTCTTCATATCGTCCGTCTTGACCCAGTCCTTTGAGCCATTGTTGAACTACGTCGCCTCTGAGTTATCATGTAGGCAAGGCCATTCTCAATGCGCCCTCGAGGCTCCTCTTCACTCCTCTCCACTGTCCCGTTGGTCCCATATCTAGTCCTTCTGTCAATCTAAGTCCATGCTATTTTTGCACCACCTTGCCATCGCCTAGATCTTAGGTCCGCTAGGGTTTACCCTGAACTACATTGCCTCTGCGTCATCACGTAGGCAAGGCCATTTAGCAATGAGCCCCCAAGGCACTAGGTCAGTCCATTAGGGTCCGTCTCTCCATATCTGTCTGTCGTCTCACCCATAATAAGTCGATTCTTGTCTAAACTGGGGGCAACTCCTTGACCTAGTTACAGATTTGGATTCTTGAGTGCCACTGTTCTAAGAGGATGTCAATAAAGGATTGCGATACCTTTCACTAGGCAAGCAAGCATAACAAAAGTAGGCTACCCAAAACCAAAAGTCTTGACGCAAAACATCAACCTGTCCAAAACGAAGCAAGGTACCAAAACAGTCAAACGAATTCTATATCAATTATGGCAAAAAGACACATCTAATGCAAAAATGTTTTGTGAACAAGTTAACTTATAGGGTCTTGGATTTTTGTCATTATGTCTTCCTATGCTACTCAAGGATGCCAAAAGCTAGAGATGCTATGATGGGGGCATAATCTTTTCCTTTATCTACTGCTTGTGGATCAAACTTTAGTAATGTGACGACTTCTGTCTAATGACATGATCAGCCAAAGATCGTTGAGGACTCTAAAGTTTGAACATAAAAAGGGGCAATCCTTGTCTGTTGAAACGCAAGAAATACTCAGGTCATTTAGATTCAATTTTGACTAGATGCTTGTATTAACTTGCTATATCAAAATCCATGCAAGTAATACTCAAGTCATTGCAATTTAATTATACCTAGATGTTTGTATTTTCTTACAACATAATAAAGCCCAATGATGAAATAAGCACTTCAAAATACTTGCTATATCAAGATGACAAATATCCATATCCATATCCATACTATATTCAATTGCAGTTCATATCCCTATCCATATCCATAACGTATCAAATTGTGTCTCATATCCGTATCCATATCCAAATACATTTCTCCATATCCCATGCAATAAAATTCTATGCAGAGTATCAATGTTTGCAAAAGCTTGTGATTCCTTCTATCAAGTCATTCTTCTATCAATCAAATTTCTATCTATCATTGTATCTCTCATCAACAATTCTAGTTGTCAATCCGAGCAGTGATCAAAATGTAAGTTTATCCTTAATCCATACCAATCAAGTCAAGCCAATCTTGTTGAATTATCCAATCGCAATCAGCGGTCTTGATCCTAATCTTGTCATAAACCATATCAATCAGTCATAACTATCCTTCGTGTTGCTCTAGGGATATATCGTTCCCCACCATGAAAACACTGTCGTATATTGTTATCATATCAAAATGTCTTAGATAGGATGTTGCATTGTCAAAACTAGACTCAGAGTCTTATATGACATGTTTCATTCCTGACACCAGACATCATCGATCTATATCCTTGGTTTACTGCTCGACAGGGGCAATACCTTGTTTGTTCTTGTATCGTTTGTGCATACTTGCTTACTTGCTTGTGTGTGTTATCATTTTATCTTGCATCATGTATCATTCACCATCTTTCTTTTGCATCCAACCATTTCTTCTCCTATTTCTCCTCTTCTTCATCGTGAGATTGTCCGTCTCATGCCTTTCTACCGTCTCCCCATCCAATCTCTCGAGGGGGCATCCTGTCTTTAAACTTGTACTAGGGGCAAATTGGGGCATGTATCATTGTCAAAAATTCTATTTCTTTGAAACAACGTGATAAAACACATTGCATCAAAGAGGGGCAAAATGTATACACCTAAAATTGGCACGACTCTACTTAAATAAATATTTTAAATATTTATTTCATCATCATATTCCTCTATCATTAAATAAATAAATTTATTTATTTATTTGATTCACTTCCTCTCATTTAATTAAATAAATTACATTTTATTTAATTAATTAAATTCATCCCCACCAACTTCATTCTTCTAAAAATAATTAAATAATTTTAATTATTTAATTAAAATCTTTTATTCCTCCAATTTTAAATAAAATGCAAATTTTATTTAAATAAAATCTAAAATCCTCACAAAAATAAAATATATTTTTATATATTTTATTTATTCCTCTCAATTATCTGTAAAATAATTAAATAAATTCATTTATTTAATTATGCTTTCTATCTCTTCGAAAAATCATTCTTATCTTCCAAAAATAACCTTCCTCTTGTCGCACAAAAGCAAAACTCTGAGTTACAAAAGTAAAATCAGTTTTAAAACATCTTTAAAGCAAATCTTCTCTTAAATTAGAAAAATAAATTCTAATTTAAGAAAATCAAATCTTATCTTCATCAAGAGAGGAGTTAACTCAACTAAGCTGCTTTTGGAATGACATGTGTCCTTCTTCTATTGGATGCACGTTCCTCAACAATCCTCCTCCATTGATTCCTTCTTTTCTTCTCAACCATTGATCTTCTCTCACTCTCTTCTATAAATACAACCTTCTTCTCTTCGCTTCATATCTGGATTTTGTGTAAACTTATGCTGCAGAGATATCGGCGCGCCTTTGGCACTCCTACTCCCATTTAAGCATTCTCATTCATACTACATTTCTGTATTTGAAGCTCATCTTTAAATACATAAGTATCACAGCCATTCTTCCTTTGTCATCTTCAACAAGCAAGCAAGCAACTAGCTTCTGAGGGCTTCACAATCAAGATCAAAGAAAGATAGGCGAACTATGGAAGGCGAAAGGTAAAAGTGCAAGGTATTATTTGTTATTTGTTTTAATCTCCTTTTATCTTCAGATTCTGTAGATGTTAGGGTTTTTATAATCTTATGGATTAACCTATTTTCCCCCTCACACAACCACTAGTAGAATTTTGGCAAATAAATGACTAGGTGACTAAAACTTATAGTCACGACAACTAAAAATGATTAAATTCTAGTCATGTTTTACAACACAGCTATAAATGACTAATTTGATGGTGGATAAAAAACACAACTATAAATGACTAAATAATTAGTCACACAAGTAAAAATTAGAAAGAGAGGGAAATTAAAAAAATATTTCAAATTGGAAAGAGGGAAATTTTTTCCATGAAAAATAATTCAAACAAAAGAAACCTGACAGCCTCTACGCTCAAGACATTGTTCATGCATTGGACGCACTATATAGGGGTTGAATTCACACTCAAAAATAGGTAAGGCTCATTAATGACCCTCTTTTTGCATTGATGAATTGGAACACAATCGCTTGAAGATGTTAATTTTATTGTATTTTGTTAAATTCTGTATTGGGCAGACCCATTTTTGGGGATTTCCCGGAAGTGATAGAAGGGTTTCTGGTGAAGGGTATGGCCAGATGCATTGCATTCAATCACCGAGGAACCTTACTAGCAGTTCTGGTATTCATGCATTTTTTTAACTATAATTTTTTTTTGTGTTTGGTACTCTGTTTCAGTTATGCCCATTTACCAGATGCTATAAATATAGACATCAAAATCTAATTCAATCTGTTGACTATTAATACTCAAACAAAACTCCACTCTTATTAGGGATCAGGGTTTCAAAGCTCAGTTGTGCAGGATAAGGGTTTCACCTAATTGTAGAAGAACTGCCTCAACCTTGCAAACTTTTTAAAAAGAAAACAACAAATAATCTTATATTGCTTAATACCTATTTCAGTTTCTACCAGCCCTAGCATAGTTTAGTCCCCTGAATAGTCATTATTGTGTTGAAGTATTGGTTATTAATACTAGTGTTGGTGTGTTCTGAAGAGTATTCAATATGCTTCGTTGTTAAAATGGGGTTTGATTTTTCTTAATTGGGGTCATCTTAGGTTGTTCAACTTGGCTTAAAATGCCCAAGTGACAAGCTTGCAAATCAATCTAGGATTTCTAGCTTTTTTCTGTTAAATGGAAGTCACCCTTTTAGATGTTTCTCTCCTTGATGATCATCTAACTAAAATGTCCTTTTAACATGATGATTATTACTTTTTTTTAAAATAGAAAGTTCATGGTTTATAATCTAAGAAATCATCAATCTTTTTGCCATTTCTATGATCTGAAAGCAAATAAAAAGCACTCAAGAAAGAATAAAAAATAACAAAGTCAATTAATATGGCAGCCTAAAATAAGCCTCAAACAATACAATGAAACAAGGATTACAACCTAGTTTGAAGTATTTCCCAAAAATTTGAATCAAGAGTAAACCACTAATAATAAGAAACAATAATAGGAAACATGGTTTACAATCTGGTCTCCATAAATTGTTGACACAAAGCAACCTTAAGAAAAAAAGAAACTAAAAGATGACATTTTTAAATAATCAGAGCTCTATAATTGTTTAATTATGATTAGGTACGTGTACATGCTAAGCCTTCTCTATACGATGCATAGTACTAGCATGCCCAATGTGTTGATGATTACCACCACCATGAGAATGCTCAACACGATTCATTGCCACACCATGAACCTTGGCCCAATAGTTTCTTTTGACCTTATATTTGTGATATGCATTGCCAACTTTGAGCATTGGCTTTTTTGTCCTTCCACCACCAGTAACCTAACCAATCATGGCTCTACAACTACTTGGTACAATCGTCTTAGCTCTAGATGGAAGATTTACCCTGTAAATTGAAACCAATTTCCAAGACTCGTCAAACAAGGCTATTAAAAATCTGCAAAATAAAAAATTACACAAATCTGAACATTAAAAGAGAACTTAGATAATTGTTCCAAAATTATTTCTAGTATCTTTGGAATAATTGCATTTATTAGCTCACTGTAACCTTGGAAAAAAAATTAAGCATAGAAATATGCCATAAGTCTCCACAAGGTGTACACCTAGAACTTAAAATAGTTTGAAAATAATTTGGAAAAAGCCACCATCCATAGGACATCACAATAGATGCATCACATGTTTGTTGCCATTCAAAAAGCAAGATGATAAACAAAAATGTTAATGAGTCAAGGGGAACTTCAAGAAGTTGTACATTCAAATTAAATTTCAACTAGTTGCTAAACAAGCACAACCCACTTTGACTTGTCATAAGTTCAAAATATTAGAATAGGTACATTTTTATGTCTGTAAAGGTGACAACAATCCAACAATAGGTCAAATGTTTCAAATTGAAATGCAATAAAAATGCATTGCAAATGACAGCAATCAAATTTGAAATTACTCAGCTCATAAAAGAATAGTGGAGAAAAGGCAGAAAAAGTGTTCTTTGATTTGATCGGGCCAATGAGAAATATTGTCTCAAAAATTTAACTATATCACCATGTCTTTGGTAACTTCGTTACCAATACCTTGGCCAACATTATTACACAAATGAAGAGCATTATGGGAAAAAATCAAAACTGATTTGAGGCTTCACTAAGATAGCTTGACAAAGAGAAATGATATATCTTACTAAGACAGACATATGACTCCGAAGATGGGATAATACCAAAGGCTAAAATAGATCATACATCTAGAAACAATCCACAAAATGATATTAATGGTGATATCATCTAGGATACCAATAGGCATTGAAAAAATGAGATTAGTAGTGATTGTCTATTGTTTTGACTTATTTCAACAAATGGGTTTCCAATGTGAAGTGTCAACCAAGGATTTTATTACCATTCTATTGAATGTCATTTTCTAAGTCACGACTATCAATTTTGAACCAAATGGGGCCTTCCAATGCTTTGGCTTTGGGGGCTCATGATTTTATCGATTGCCTATGATGGAGTTGCCTGTCATATCTGCTTTTATGACTCCGAGGAACACACAAAATCAACAATAGAAACAAGATAGGATAGCAACTATTGGAGCTAATGGGCCATAGATGCAAAATTAAAGTGAATGTCTAAGCATGGTTAATGATCTTTTATTTTGTTGCTTCTAATTATATTTTTTTAGATGTCAAGGGGGTCTAAGTCATGGCATAGCTCTGTATCTCTTTATTGCCTTAAGGTAGATCCTCACATGACTCTTATCTTGGTAGCAGGAGTATCTCAACACCAAAAATTATTTAGAATTCCACTCCTTCATGAAATGTAATGACTGCAAACTACTATCCCTTGACTTATCTCTACCATAAAGACAACTCTATGGAACATGTAGAGGGTGTAAGTCATGGCTTGGTTGTGTCTAAGAAATTTCATAGTTTGTTCTATCTCCATTTCAGAAATATTGTCTCAAAAATTCAACTATATCACCATGACTTGTTCCCTACCATAGTATTGCAAACTGTTTCTTTGACCATCGCGGGACCGTGGTATACTAAACATCACTTGAAGCCTTTCATCGCACTACCACACTCCTTCATTGAAACTATTGTGGGGCTACGATATTCAACACTTACATAATGTAAACTCCTTATACCGCCATACCGCAAGCCTCACTTGAGGCCACCATGGGGGCACGATGTACTATTTTCCTCTGCTCCTTACCACCATACCGCAAGCCTCACTTGAGGCCTCTATTGGGGTGTAGTGTACTATTTTCCTCTGCTCCTTATTGCCATACCACAAGCCTCACTTGAGGCCTCCACGGGGGCACGGTATACTATTTTCCTCTACTCCTTACTGCATTACCATTGGTTATTCTCTTGACTACCGCCAGACCACGGTGAAGTATCATATGCCACTTAAATTTATACAGCCAGCCTGCCACTTTGTTTTGAGACCGCTGCGGGGCTGCAGTAATCAATCTCTACATCCTACAATGCTGCAAGTGCAATCTCTTCATGTTGGATAGCAATAAATCCTCCCTTGTTATCCTTGGTTCCCGCACACCTGCCAAGACCTTTTGAGTGACTTGTGGGACTACAGTGAGAGGCAAAAACACATTAATGGTCAAAAATACAAATATCTTTCACATGAACTTGGTATGGGGTGCTTATGAACTACTCCTAGAATAAATTTAAAAGAAATATGGATCCCTAAGATGGATTTATGGAAGGAAATTTGTATGGATTTATGGATTTATCAATTGTATGAAGGTATCTTTATTGTAGGTTATTTTTCCTATATTATTTATTCTTGGTTTGAACTCCTTGATTTTGTGGTTTCTTATTAGGACCCAAAGCTTCCATATGTAGGACCACCTACAAGGCACCAAAGGAGTCATATGGATCATGACTTAGGAGCTAGTTAGTATTCATTGAGTGGTATAATGGTGGTTGAACTGTCTTGGTCTATACTGTTGATATGCCCCAGACAACTGAGAGGGGGGCTTGGGTGAATCAGTTGTCTCAAAAATTTAAACACTTCTACAATTTACACATCAATCACATATCCAAAATTATTATGATTTAACAATGAATGCATGAAATCAGAAACTTAACCACAGATACAACATCAAACACAAGAGATACCAGATTTTACGTGGAAAACCCCAAGGTGGGGAAAAATGATGGAGAGGATTAGCTCTCAATATATATTGCAATCTTGAAATAATAATGTTTAGGCTTGGTCACTCCACGGGCCTAAACATACTGGCTCACTGCCATGAAGAACAACTAGGTCTAGCAGGTTCACTGCCTCAACCCTAAACCTAGAAAGATTAGAATAAGGGCTATTAAACCCTGAGGGTTGTTAAACCCTATTGGCAGCTTACAGCCATGATAAACATCTTCTTCATGTCTATGATTGAATAACTCCTCTTCTTTGCTCTGCCTCTACTCTACTCTGCCTCTTCTTAGCTCTGCCTCTTCTCTGCTCTGCCTGTTGGACCTTTCTTATTATCTTTCCATTTTCACTCAAGGACATCTTTTCTATGACTCAACTACAAGCATTTATACACTTCATCAAGCTTGGAATGATCATCAAGGTCAGCATTACAATCATCAACCATTGGAACAATCTCCAAGGTTGGCATTACAAACATTCACAAAATAGGTCCTGACCTATTACAATATTATGTAAAGGAAATGAAGTAAAGATGTATGTAGATCATGCCACACCTTAGCTAAGACTCAAACACAATCTTCCATGCCACAACATGCTTCCACAATCTTCAAGGAATCTTCATAATTAGTGGAATTAACCAAGTTGGCTAAGACTAGTTACACGTTACATTGTCTGGGAACATTCTTCAAACATGATCTCAATTCCTTAACGTAGACTAATGTCAAGATAGTAACATGATTAGGAGACATCCGCAAGCATGTTATAATTATCAGGAGAAACTGCACGAACCTTAACCACTTTAGCCATATGAATCTTCTCACTGGAACACATGAACTTCACTGTCTTCAACTGACATAAAAGAAAGATAGCTTGTGGACCACCAAAACATGAACCACTGCATTTGTAGGAAATTATCATCATCCCAGACTTCCCTCTAGAATTGCAGAGAAAAATACTTTATTGCAGAGCAAAACATTTTCTCCCTGTCACTAGAGAATAATTAGAAAGAGTAGGCTTTACTCTGGTGAATGCAACTTTCTCACAACTTCACACCGGAAGCTCAAACTTAGGATTTAGGATCTTCAGACATCCCTTTAAATAAATTCCAATCCACAAATGAAGATCTTCATCCAGTAGGAGATGTGGAGCAGTCTACTGGACTACTCTTCAACATACAACTCTCTGTCTATACTGTACTTCACTGTAACTCACTTGATTCTTCCGGAGAGGCCAATTTTCTCAATATCCTCAACACACAAGGCTTCTAAACAAATAATAGAATAGAACACAGTTGACACCAATGACAACAAAGATATGTCGGCATCAATGGCAACACTAATTAGGCACATACTTGCAACAATCTCCTCCTTTGTCATTGATGGCAACATATGATGTGAAAAGCTGCAACAACCATTAAGACAAGATTCTCACCCTTTTTCTTTACACAGCTGCACTCTTTCTTCCTGACTCTCCACTTATCTATTTGTACTCTTTCCTTTTGAGTTTTTCACATGAATTCTCTCCCTTTTGACATCAATGGCAAAGGGCACATACTTGCAATCTTTTTCTTCTAAACCAAACTCTTTCCATCTGACTACTCCCCTTGATGCTTTCTCTAACTGTATCTTTTGGTCTTTCTCATGAACTTCTTCCTTATTCAGTTATTCAAATCTTGCTACTATTTCCTCTATCAGTAACACTGCAACACTTATTGCTCTTTATTAGAAACTCATATTGGCATTATCTATCTACTTCCTTTGGGAGATAACCTCATAATCGTCTTTGTCTTCAGCAACAATCTTTGATTTCTGCTTGCACTGCTATGCATTTTTCTTTTTATTGGTCTGAATACTCCCTCTTAGTGGTACACCTAAGACTATCTTTAGTTCATATTAGGACCTTCACGTGCATATCTTGTCTTCTCAAAGCCTTAGACTTAATGACATCCAACTAAGATGTTCCATCTTTTATCAACCTTCATGACAACTTATGAGAACAATGCATTTCCATAGATCAACACTTGTCTGTATCTTTTCCCATAAAACCTTCCCTAAACATCAATTACAGCTATCAATTCCCCATTAGTAGCTAAAATAATGTCTTCTTCACCTTGCCAAAATTCATGACCTATCAGTCCTGTCCCTTAAGTGCATGTGTGACCAATTCATCTCACATCATAACTTCTAATGCAGACCATATGAAACTCTAGAATTCATGTCCAACATTCATCATTGACATCTTAACATACCTTTAGAGCCACAAAATAAAATATGCAACAATAGAGAAATGCAAACCCTTGTACTCTGGTGCTACACACTGTCCTTGACTTATCTTTATTTATCAGAACTTGGACAATTCACAATGTGACTTCTTGGGAAATATGTTCACCAAGTATTTATAAACAACATACCTGAACCACATATAATGATTTTCAACTGTAGAAGCATACTGATCCAATCTCCATTACTTACTTTGCATACTACTCTTACTTAGTCTTTTAGGCTTCCAAACCAAAATTCTTTCAAGCGATCTGTCATATCATATCTTTGTGTTGGATCTCAGTACTGACTATCTATCTGGGGGATTTAGAATTTTCAATATGGCTCTTCCTGAGTCATAGTCCACAATTTACTTCCCAGAGGAAGTATTTGTTCTAGAGTCTGGTGTAGACTCATCTCTTGCTTCATTTACTTCCTTCCTGACCCAAACCTTGTTCATCTCTTTTTCCACTAGTTTCCCCAGTTCTGATTGATTGTCCTTCTTCATGTTCTTACTTCTACAGGATCTTGCAAAATGTCCATGCTTTTTGCAATTAAAGCACATAGTATTTTTCTGATCATTGTTTCTTCCATTCATCCTTGACCTGCATAGGTTGGCCTTATGCCCAAAATCATTGCATGTATAATAGTAGCCACTGAAGGATTCAATTGTCTTATCATAGCCTTTTCTTACTTGACTTCTACACTCATTGGCCCTATGTCCCATTTTATGGCATGCATATCATCTAATAGAATTTTGACTTTCTTTATTTCTACATTTAACAACTTTATGACCAATTTTATTGTATCTGAAACACTGATTAGGGAATGATGGAACATTTTGATTCATCTTGATTCTACACCAAGTGGCCTTGTGACCAAACTTGTTACAAGAGTTACAATAACCTTTGAAGGATGGGTACCTTTGAGCATTTGGTTGCCTGACTAATGGTCTTTTGGTTTGTTTCTTTGATCCTAAATCTATTTGCTTTTGTCCTTTTCCTTAGTATTCTCTTCTTGACCTGCTCTGGAACCTTTATCTTTTTCAAGTCGCATGCTTTCTTTGTCTTCAATATTTCTCTGACTTGCCATTAGTTTATCATATCTGGTAGCACTCACACTAAATTGATCTTGTTGAACCCTTGCATGTTTTAGATCATCTTTTAGATCCACAACTTCCTCTTCAAGCTTTATGCAATCTTTAGTTTTGTCTTTCAGATATTCCTCAATTTTTACTTTTTCTTCATTGTCCTCTTTTACTTTTTACTAAAGTTGTCTGATTTGTTTTCTCAATTCTTTGATGTAATCATTTGCTTCTATTATATTTCCCTTTAAATCCATATTTTCTTCTTCTGATTTCTCAATATTTTCAAGTTCAGTATGGGAACTGTTATTGTCAATACTGGTAATCAATCAAAGATTCATTTGATTCACAGTAACTCTGTGTCCTTCCTCATCACACTTTGTTTTGTCACTGATGGTCTGGGATCCTTCTTGTGCTTCATTTTGTAGATCCTCGTTGATTGAGTGAGAGTACTTTTGACTGTTTTCATTTACTTTAACATTTGTACTTTCAATGATCTTTCCCAATCTATTGTTGTAATAGAGATAAGCCTTGGTCCAAGATGAATAACCAAGAAAAATGCCTTCCTCATACTTAGCATTGTCCTTTTCAATTTTATTGAGGCACTTGCTTCCAAAGATTTTGAAATATCTCACTGTGGGTATTGATCCATACCACAACTCAAAGGGAGTCTTTACTTCTTTGGTTTTTACCTAGACTTTGTTTAATGTATAGATAGTGGTTTGAATTGCCTCCTTCCAAAATGTATGTGGCAGATTTGCTTCTTCCATCATTAATTTTGTAGTTTCCTAAATAGTTCTACTTGCTTCTTCCATTATCTTATTTTTTGCAGAGAGTTGTTTTTCTATCCCATAGCTTTCACAAAACATATTGAAATCGTTGGAGGTGAGCTCTTCTTCTTTACCAATTCTCAGACTTTTGATTTTCATTCTTAGCTAATTTTCAACCGTTTCTTTAAAAAATGAGTGCATCTAGAATCTTTGATTTATCCTTTAAAAAACTGACCTAAGTCATTCTAGAAAAATCATCAATAAAAAACATAAAGTACCTGTCATCATGGAGGCTTGGTATTCTTGTAGGACCACAAAAGCTTGTATGAATCAATTCCAATCATCTAGTGGAGGATCTTTCTTTATCCTGCAATATTTTTCTTGACGGTCTTTGACATTTCTTGCAAGTGATGTTGCTCGAGTAATCAATTTCTGGTAGGTCCTTCACAACTTGAACTGAGCTTGTTTTTATTAAGTCATCAAGATTTGTATGATAGTCTTTTGTGCCAGACCCATCTGTCATTAGTCTGAGATGTGAACCGAAGAAAGTTACTTCTTCTAAGATGATAGAGATTCTCATCTGTTCTTTTCCCAATTGCTATTATAGCTCCAAATTTTTCTTTGATTTCAAGGGAATCATTCTCAAACACAAAATTGAAACCCTTTATGTGTAACTGTCGAATGCTTAAGAGATTTTGTTTCAAATATTTTACATAAAGAACATCTTAAAAAATTTGTCTGTTGCCAAAATTTATTGACCCTATTCTGTATATTTCAACAGTACAGTCATCTCTAAACGTAACTAGCCCTTCATCATATCCTTATAGACTTACAAACTTACCCTTGTCACCAGTCCTATGGTTTGAGCAACTACTATCAATAACCCAATAGTCTTCACTTTGAGACATGACTTCATCACTAGTGCATACTTTAGAACATCTTTGATGAATCACTTCCTTGGACAATTTTTCAATACTTGTTGAAAGCATTCAGGAGTGATGAGAAGTACCTATTTTCCTTTTGACTCCATTTAGGATCTCCTTTGAGTTGTTATACACTTTCCAAAGGAACTTGGCTCTGATACCAATTGTTGATATACCCTGGACAACTGAGAGGGGGGGGGTGAATCAGTTGTCTCAAAAACTTAAACACTTATGCAATTTAAACATCAATCACTTATCCACAATTATTATGATTTAATAATGAATGCATGAAATCAAAAACTTAACCACAGATACAACATCAAAGACAAGAGACACCAGATTTTATGTGGAAAACCCCAAGGTGGGGAAAAACCACAGAGAGGATTAGCTCTTAATATATATTGTAATCTTGAAATAATGATGTTCAGGCTTGGTCACTCAACGGGCCTAAACATATTGGCTCACTACCATGAAGAACAACTAGATCTAACAGGCTCACTACCTCCACCCTAAACCTAGAAAGATTACAATAAGGGTTGTTAAACCCTATTGGTGGCTCACTTCCAGAGTCACTACCATGATCAACATCTTCTTCATGCCTATGATTGAATAAATCATCTACTCTGCTCTTCCTCTACTCTGCTCTGCCTCTTCTCAGCTCTGCCTTTTGGACCTTTCTTATTATCTTTCCATTTTCGCTCAAGGACATCTTTTCCATGACTCAACTACAAGAATTTATACACTTCATCAACCTTGGAATGATCATCAAGGTCGGCATTACAATCATCAACCATTGGAACAATCTCCAAGGTTGGCATTACAAACATTCACAAAATAGGTCTTGACCTATTACAATATTATGTAAAGGAAATGAAGTAAAGATGTATGCAGATGACACCATGCCTTAGCTAGATCTCAAACATGATCTTCCATGCTACAACACGCTTCCACAATCTTCAAGGAATCTCCACAATTACTAAAATTAACGAAGTCGGCTCAGACTAGTTACACGTTACACTATCTCGGAACATTCTTCAAACATGATCTTAATTCCTTAACATGTACCAATGTCAAGATAGTAACATGATTAGGAGACATCCACAAGAATGTAATAATCATCAAGCAAAACTGCATGAACCTTAACCACTTTAGCCTTACGAATCTTCTCACCAAAACACATGAACTTCATTGTCTTTAATTGACATAAAAGAAAGATAGCTTGCGGGCCACAAAAACATGAACCATTGCATTTGTAGGCACTTATCATCATCCTAGACTTCCCTCTAGAACTGCAGAGAAAAATACTTTATTGCGGAGGAATGCAGAGCAAAACATTTTCTCCTTGTCACCAGAGAATAATTAGAAAGAGTAGGCTTTACTTTGGTGAATGTAACTTTCTCACAACTTCACACCGGAAGCTCAAACTTAGGATTTAGCATCTTCAGACATCCCTTTAAATAACTTCCAATCCACAAACCAAGATCTTCATCTAGCAGGAGATGTGGAGTAGTCTACTGGACATCTCTTCAACATACAACTCTCTATCTATACTGTAGTTCATTGTACCTCACTTGATTCTTTTGGAGAGGCCAATTTTCTCAATATCCTCAACACACAAGGCTTCTAAACAAGTAATAGAATAGAACACAATTGAAACCAATGACAACAAAGATATGTTGACATCAATGACAACACTGATTAGGGACATACTTGCAACATATACAACTAAGAGATGTACTTGTGTGCTTTTTAGTTTGTTTGTTTTATTTTTTGATTCTTAGAAAAACATCATAAATAGATAGGATGATATTTTTGTAGTTTATTCCTTCAATCACTTGTCATAGATCCAGTTGGAGGTAGCAAAGCTGGTGTTATGGAGGGTGTACCTTATCCACCTATTTATTCAAGTAGAAATGTTGCAAGTTCCACTTCGAATCACCAAATCCTTCACAAAAAAATTTGTACAAAATTCAATAATGAAGAATTTATGCACAAATTCTCTTTTGAATGATGCACAAAGCCTCCACCACAAAACCACACTGTTGCTGGGCCTTGTGGCGATGAGGGTGATTCTTGCATCACCATAAGGCCCAGCAACAAATTGTGCGGTGTTGTGGTGGAGGCTTTGTGCATCATTCAAAAGAGAATTTGTGCATAAATTTTTGTGAAGGCTTTTGTGATCCAAAGTGGAACTTGCAACTATAATATCTAATAAAAATCTACTTCCAAATATACTTTTGATGGATGTTCATATCCTCATCCAAAGCTCCATTTCACACATAGGAAGGAAGGATGCTTTCAAAGGTTGAGAAGTTGGGCTTTACACCCACTGGTTGTAGTTTCTTAAAATTTTCTAAGGACTTTTCAGAAAAACCCATTTTAAACATATCCTTTAATCACGACATTCCATGATATCACATTTCTTTGAGGCATTTTTTGAAATAGTTTGCTTGCCTTGTCTATGCTTCCACATTATCATGTATGTCTAGTAGGGCACTTGTAACAACAACATATGGCAAAAAAATCCTTGTTATTATGCTTTGATGGATGTCCCTTTGTTATTAATGGATATCTGATGTAGTGCACATTATTATAGTGCAAGCCTATTTTTCAGATTGTTTCATTTAGCATCACCAATATTCTCCACAAGAACATTGTCCCTATTTAAAATGATCGAAATGGTTCACATTTCCTGAACAATTTATCTTGCAACAATCTTGGAGATGAATTTAGATGCAGTGTGAAAATCAGAACATACTCGAAGGTTCTTAACAACTCTAATGGTTGTACCAGGGGCCATGTTTAACAAACCAAATGCAATTACTAACTTTTCACTATGGTGGTAGATAAATGATTCTTTTTTCTTCTATTCCACAACATTAAGTAAAAGTCTTGAATCTAGAAATACCCTACCGCCTTCATTTGCCAAGCCAATTTCTCCAATTTTGTATAGCTCTCCCATGTTTGTGGATGTGATCTGTCTCCTACACAAAAAAGCATGTATCATTTTATGCCCTTCAATCCAACTACATGCAGGTATCTTTATAATTCCTCTATCTTTCATCAATCTCCTTACCATTTGAACCTCACCACACATGCCTGCTTCTGCACAAATGTTTTAGAGAAGAACATAAGTTGCAGCATTTTTAGGATGCAACTAATAAAGTAGTGCTGCTGGAATACTCAGCCTACATTCAAATTCTAAGTTCTTGGAAATTATATACAGTAAATAGATTAATTATGGCTATTTGGATAGTGAAATTATTAGCTTTCTTAGCAATTAACTGAAATATCTTGTCTTGAAATATCTAGAAGGATTATTTTAATTAAAGAGGATTTTGTGGTTATTTTTGTAACAATGATTTTACAGTGCGGCTAGCTTGCTATTTTCATTCAAGATACAAGTCATCAAAGTCAAGCACATACCAAGAAGATGGTACTCTAAGTTTCAAACCCTCAACCTCACTTAGTTTAGTATGCTTACATGGAGATATTAAGGAAGTTTCTAAACAATTAATATATATCATTTGTTGTTTGTGAAGGAGAATCCTATGAGATCCAATATGGCAGTGGATCAATATCTAGTTTCTTAAGTAAAGATGATGTCACAGTTGGGAAACTTGTTGTGAAACATCAGGTTAGTAATTTTTGGATGCTAAGGCTTCCCAGTTGGATATCAAAGATCTTTTCTCATCAACTTAATTTGGAATTTATGTATAATTAATGGATTCTTTCATGGTACAGGAGATAACACATGAACCAAGGTTGACAATTTTTTTTGAATCTGTAAGCATGCCTAGAGCATCATAATATATTAATATTAATAAAAAGGTTTTTACAAATTACAAAAAAGGCCCTTCCTGGCCAAAAAGATAACATAACAAAGCATTTTAACTAAGATCCATGAATAGAGCTATAGATCTAAAAGGTCCTTTCTGGCCAAAAAGGAAACCAAAGTTACAGTGAAGCCAAAAACTTAAAATAGAAAGAGTGGTTCACATGTTGTCCATATTTAAATCTGCAACCTTAAAGCCATGAACCCCTAATTGGATTTTCTTGAGGAAGGACTGTGTCATCATTGGTGAAGGGAACTACCAGTGGTAGGAAATTTGACAAGAAGCTCCATGCATTGAATGCTTCCTCTATCCTTTCCCTCTTGGACCTTCCAAATGTAGATTTATGAACCTGCAGTGAATTATCAAAGAGCTCTTTGTTACCTGATTGCAAACTTGAAATCATTGCTTGGTAAACACAGTTAAAATTGGGTTTATTAATAATATCTTCATGGAGGAAGAGTCCCCCTACCAAGGCTAAGCCATCATGGAGATTATAAGTAGAAAAAGCTTCAAATAGCTTGACATATGAGACTAGATAGTCAAGAACAAACATTGATGCTATCCTTTTAACCTTATCAACCTGATGAAATAAGTCCAATGTATTTGATAGAAAATGAGATACCAGATGCAAAGCATAACATACCCTGGATTGCAGTAGAAAATCTCTATCACATACATCTATAAAAGTATCCTCCATCGGCTCTTCATTGAGCAATTTGAAGGCCCTAGCCATGAAATCTAAGTTGATGTTTCCATGCATTGGTTGTTCCCATGATTGAACAGGAAAATGAAGTCGACAATTACGGGGATAGATAGACATTGTAGATACACAACAAGAGATACACAACAAGAGAAAAAAGAAGAGGCAAGAATGAAATAATTAATGACACAGATACCATCATCTCTTGCATAAAAAGAGGATCGCATGAGCCAATATAGTGAATTGAAGTCATTCAAGCCGATGGGGAAATAAAATCAAGGTAGATGAGATCCAAATGTGGATTATATTGCTCAGCTAGCAACACTCCTCTTACAGAGAATTCAATGAATAAAATCAAAGACGTGTGAAGCGAACAATTAATGCTAGATTGAAATCTACATAGATTGCAAGCTTCAAAATGACTAGTTATACTACTAATTGACATGAATTAATAATTAAATTGACCAAATATACTACCAATTGATATAAATCAGTGAATAAAAATGACTAAATATACTACCAAATTGATCAAAATGATGATTAAAATTAATGACTAAATACACTAGCAATGGACATAAATTAGTGAATAAAAATGACTAAATAAGTGACCAGTTAACAACAATCAATGACTAAATTAATAAATAAATATATCAGTGAAAAAAATTACTAAATAAGTCACCAAATTATAGCAATCGATGACTAAATCAAAGAATAAATATACTACCAAATCGATCAATCAAAATAACCAATAAATGACTAAAAATGGTTTAGTCATCAATTTGGTCGTGTTATAAATGACTGACAATAAACTACTAATGGTCACGTGACCATGTTTGGTCATTTATAAGCAATTTTTAGTAATTTATTAGTAATATATTGCTCTTTTTGTACTAGTGAACTGAATTGGTGTCGTGAGCACTTGACACTTTATCTTATGAACCCGATGGTAAATGATGTCGAGCCTTGACTTTTTATGTATATTGTGTATATTGTAGGCATAATGACTTCTCATGGAGATGAGAAGGTTATTATATACAGATATAATATTGAATTCTTGGCAGCCACGATTGCATGTCATATTCCTTATGAGGAAGTAATTTCTTGATAGGTTCTTTATTTACAAGAACTTACCCTAGTTTTCTATAAACTAGTGGTATAAAAGAAGGTGAATGCCATCTTGAAAATGACAATTAATCTTATATATGTATGGTATTAGGAAGATCTCTTAAGATAGAACTTAATAAATAGATCGACTATATGAGTTATTATAAGCATTTCATTGATGTTATGAACTGAGCTTAAACCTTGAAAATAGGTAAACAAAGTGAACAGCAACCAAGTAGGGTTAAGTGTTGAAACCATGAACATACTTGTTTCTTTATGAAATGTGGGATAGTGTGATGTGGAGTCACTAGTTCCCTGATGCTTAAGAAATCAAGGACCTTAAGAATGGGTTTTCAGGAAAAGAGTCAAATGTCTAAGGAATGGACTAAGACGTTTTGAACTTAATTATTCTAGACCAAGAAGGGTTGAAAATATGTTTACTGTAGGGCATGACAACTTATACATCAAGTCAAGGTGGTGGACATATGACAATGTTCATTGTATAGAATTTATGTACGGAAATTTTTGGCCAAAGTAATGCATCCGTCTCTACATGCATTGTTGATCCACAGTGCTCTAGAAAGCATAATATCTCCAGTAGTGTCATACATAGTTAGAGTGGATCTATAGTTGTGTCTCCATAAGGCATTATGAAGGAAACAACACTAGATACTCAGATGGCTAACCTAATGGTTCCTTATATCTATCCCTTTCGTGAAGGGTAGGGCTACTTCTAGGTAGGAAGTTGTGTGGGGGACCACCGGTCTGTGGTTGGAGGAAAAGCACCTGGATGGTGCTCTCCTTCCCAAGCATGAGACAAGTTGAGGCTTATGAAGATGGATGTCATATGTTTTAGATATAGTACTATTCATTTTATGACTTGATAGTCAGTTATCATGTATAATTTGATATTTGATGCCTTGAGCATAGCTTTGTACATGTATAGCGAAAGTTATTCACTAATGATATGTAATTGGATATTGAAATTGTAAGCTTTATTATATTTGATTTAGAATAACATGCTTAATTATCAAAATGATAATGATTCATCTTTGTTTACTCTGATTTGGATAACAATAATTTAATCTAAATTTTTATTAAGATGAATAATTATGTTAATTTTGAGCATTATGGAATGTGATGTTACACTCCCTTTGAAGGATGAAGCATTAGTGAATGAAGAACCCCCTCTAATGAAGAACACTCCATGGATAGATAATGAGTATTCTTCTAATTCTATCCCTACCATAGTGCATGAAGTCTCTATGGATCATCCTATCGATCTTCCTCCTTTAGTTATATATTCAAGTACCTTGGATATTACTAAGGAAGTGAAGACCCTTGATCTTCCTCCTTTAGTTGAATCTTCAAGTACCTTGGATATCACTAAGGAATGGAAGATCCTCAATCTCCTCCCTTTGGTTTAATGTTGAAGTCTGTATGCAACATATTGTTTTGATACAGGTTGCAAGTACTAGGCCTCGACTCCACCTGACTTAGCAGGTCTGAGCAGGCCCTTGCACCAATGGATAACTTTGATGGAGATAACGTGAGGTTTATTCCCTAGGTCAGTTCAATTTTTAGTTTGTTGGTCGTCATGTGGTTTGTAGGTTTATTATCAAGTCCTTGTTTAGTCAGCCTATGTGTATTCTAGTATGCATAATGGATCAAAATTATTATAATGTTATTATTGTCAAACATTATAGTATTTTTGCTTAGTCGTAAGATTGGAATACTTTTAGTGGAATACTATTTAAGTAAATTTTAATGCAGAATTAATTAACTATCTAATGTTTGTAAAAACATATATGTGGGTCAAAAGCTTTATTTTAAATCATTAGTATATAGAGTTGTGTATAGAATCATTCTGGGGAATACTTAAATGTGGTTAGTTGTCATTCATGATTCCAAAGTGGGGAATCTCTGTTATTAGTAAAAAAATTAAAATTCTTCTGGAGGGGAGGATTCTGGGGAATGGATTTGGTGTTAGTGGGCATTTATGACTCGGGGCTATTTTGTTTCTGGGGGGATTTTTGGGAAGAAGTGATTTTGAGAAAGGGGGAAGGAAGAGAAGTTCTACAAGAGGATTCAATTTTTGGAGAGTGAAAAGTATGGGTATGTCAATATTGTTATATAGTTAAATTATGTGAATTTCTTTATTCTTGCCTATGTTGTACCTTGAGAAATTAGAATATTTTGTTGCCTAGCTACTCTCTAAGTTTTGAAAACTCAGAGTTTGAGTCATCTCCCTGAACATTCTAGCTCCTCAAATGAATCTGATCTCTAATTCATCCTTTTCAACTCTGTAATCATTTTTCTACTTGTTGGATGCTCTTGCAAGATAATTTGGCAAAAACAGTTAGCCTGCAAAACCATCTCACTACAACACTAAACCTTTTCTTAGATGGGATCGACTGTAATTTTTTGCCTTGTAGTCCAATTCAAGCATGTGGGTTCTTGTCGTATTAAGATTATCTTGTTTTCAAAATTTCTTTTCCCTATTGTTTTTCCCACCGGTTCATTGTGTCACTTGAGTGTTGGATTTTCTAATGTAAAGCTTGTAGGAACCATGTGTCTCTCTACTACCCTACCGTTCTCCTTGAAGGTTGTAATCAAGTTCTTTTGTGTTCTCTTTGAAAACTTCTTATTTTTAACTTGGTCCACCTTCTGTGGAAGAATTTGAAAAATTGAATAGAAGTCTTGAGGTTTGATGCCCCTCATCGATGCCACAGAGACTGCTGACTTGATGGAGTTGCTTCAAGCTGCTGCCAAAGTACGTTGTGATCTCTGTTATGTGTGACCACATTCATCCCTGGTGGCATCTTGTTGTTGCCCTAGTTATGACGTGCCTCTCTCTCTGTGGCCAAACCAATCCGTCGGCTGAGGATGGTAAATGAAACTTGTCTCCTCTTCATAGTTAATGGCGGTGGAATTCAATATCTATGAAACCCTCACCTGTCGTGCCCTTTGGATTCCCTTGAGCTGATTCTGGTTCAATTCTCAAAACTTTGTAACTTGTTTGTTTTTCCTTGGTCACTGCCAAAGGTGGGATTTATGAATCGGATGATAGCAGATTCGTTTGTCTTAGAAACTTTGCTTATTTTATTTTACACTAGCGGTTTCTTTTAGCACGTATTGTGGAGTCATCGGCAGTGTAGATGGTTAAATTTAGGACTGTAGACACCAAACTATATGTCGACTTACCTTGTTGCCAATTTTTATCATTCCGCCAGTGTAGGTCAGCCGCTGGGATTTCTCTTAGGCAGTATTTACTTATTATCATAACCATTTCTCGAGCCTAAGATTTAGGTGGTTGAATATTAGTTACTTTAATAAATTTTGGTGGCGTTGGCCCATCTACTCAAACTCATAGGAATTTAGTACTCCTTTACTCATGTTAGTCCTTTGCTGATAGCGATTTTCTTTAGGTGCTATCTATCTAGTCGATTAAGCCTTGAGGAAATTAGAAATTGGTATCACTAATAATTAACTTATAGCGAATCATTATTAGAACCAAATTCTATGGTCCTTGAGTGCATCATGATTTAGTTTAATGTTTTTCTTTATAAGCTTTTGTAATAAAATTAATCATGGGGTTTGGAAGATGGTTTTAGAATAGAAATTAATTTAATAAAAAATTACCCTTGCTTTTTGATGTCTCTATTGGTTAATTATTTTATATTTATATAATGGTCAAATTAAGATTATTTTTCAAATGTGGGGTTCAAAATAGTTCCTTAGAATTATAGTTGTATTATGATGTTTGTCATTGTATTAATCTAATGATGTTTATCTAATTTTCTTTCTTGAATAAGTTTAGTGTCTTGTAAAGTTTGGAGCTCCTTATTGTGATAATGCGTGTCTATAGAAGGAAGTAAGAATGTTTTGGATATAGGTTGTAATGTTGTATTAACCTTTTCGTTGAAGTGTTTCATTTTTGGAAACCTTGTCTGGAAATGGTATGTTGAGTCATTGATATCTTAGTGTAAGGTCACCCTTGAAACATGCTTGTATATTATTATTGACTTGTAATGATGATTGTATTTAGTTATTTTTCTTTTTCTTCTTTATTCTCATTGGTCCTAAGTCATATTGGTCTAAAGGAAAGTCATAGTCGTTTAAACCTAGTTCCATATCAAGAGATGTACTTTTGTAACATGGTAAAGAGTTCAAATTACCGACTCTAGAGGCTTAATTGCTTGGGTTGCAACTTGTTATTTGTGTCATTCTGTTCCAATGTTGTATTGATTTGAGTTTTGAAGTGGATAGGGGAACTTTTATTGTTGAGGTTATAGTTTGAAGGGCTTATGTAATGGATCAGAATGTAAGAAATAGATGGCTTGTAGACCCTTGTCCTTGTATGTTATTGGTTTTGGATGGTTGGTTAGAGGTTGCTAGTTATAGGTAGGAGAGTGGATTTCATGGTGGGGTCGGTGCCCAAAGTGGCTGCCTCGGTAACCCCATGGAAGTTGTAATCAAGTGATAACTTAATAATTTATTTAGGAGGGTTGTGGTAGTAATTTACATAACAAGATAAGTAAGATGCCTCACCCATGACTTGAGTGCTCTCATAGGCTAAGGATGGGATGAGAAGGCCTGGTTGGCAAGGTTGACCTCCTTCTCTCCATGAGAAGATGTCTCGGTTCCGCATGTGTCACCCTATGGGGTCAGTGCCTAGAGAGAGTCTGCCAGGGTAACCATAGATGGGGGCCAGTTTCTAGTGAGAGATAGCTTGGGTAACCCATGCTAGGACCATACAATGACACTCTCCCTACTGCACCTTAGTTACTTCCCTCTCTATCTTTTGTTGTTGCCTTTGGAGTACTGCCTTGTCTTGTGTAGTCTTGATAAGCTGTTTTGTCTTTGTCGATTTTGTATCTATTCGTTTGTATTAGATGTTTGTATCCTGGCCTTAGGGGGAACCTCATTGTTATCTCCTAGCTTGGAGGGGTGGACCTCAGGGTTCCACATGGTTGGGTGGAAGAGCTATCCATTGGTCTTCTTGGATGTTATGGTTCAAGATCAATGTGGAAGTGTTCCAGTTCTAGATTTTTTCTACACCTTTCAAGTTGTAGTATACATTCATAATTGTACTATTTTGTAAACCAATGTGATCGGTCTTGTAATCTTGAATTGAACCTTTGTAATTTATTCATCTCTGCAAATGTATAATGTGATACTCTTCTATTGTATTATGATGCATATCACTTGTATTGTTATAATTTTATCTGGTGTAGTTATGTTCCCCAGAGGTGTTAGCTATTCATTTCATTTAATATCGTTAATAGTGTAATTATATTTAATGATTAATGCATTTACTTTCTTCAAAAAAAAATATTTATGTTATTTTTGCTCTTGATAGTCTAACACTCTAGGGTTACATGATGGGGCATCACATTTGGTATTAGAGCCAGGTTTAAATACTGGTAATCTAGTTATAACTAAGCCCATTATGTGACCTAGCACTTAAACTCTGTAGATTAACTTCATCCCTATTATTTTCCTTTCTATGTAATAAATCATCTTTTGGTGTTATAGGTAGATGCCTAGAGGTAGGGGTCGAGGTCGTGGCAAAGGTAGGGGTCATGGGAGAGGTGGTGGTGGCACACCTCCTCCCAGTTCTCCTCATGAGGAAGCCCAGGTGCGACAATTGCTGGAGGAGGCCCTTGCCTGTTTAGGCCCTAGACAGGAGGTTGAGCAGCCTAGAGGGGGTCAGGAGGTAGATCAGCCAGAACCTAGGGAAAGAGAGAGATCACCTAGGTGGAGAGAGTTGATAGCTAAGTAGGAGCCCACACTAGCCAACCATATGAGAGATCTACTGAGGGCATGCCCTCCCACCTTTGATAGAGCTAGTAGTGGTCTAGAGGCGGAGACTTGGTTATTGGATATAGGCAGGAGTTTCACCATGCATCCTTATGGCAGCAACACCAAAGCTAGATGTGCTATTTTGCATCTCTGAGGTTTTGCTTCGACTTGGTGGTGGTTAGAGTAGAAGCTACACTTGGACATTAGCATTATTTCTTGGGAGTTGTTCGTAAAGAGATTCAGAGCCTGTTTCCTATCAGATCATTGGACGTAACATCACACATATGAGTTCCATGAGCTGAGGTAGATGGCCATGTCAGTTGAGTAGTATGAGCGCAGATTCTATGAGCTCAAGTAGTATGCGGGTATCAGAGATGACGAGTCTATGTTGGTGCAACATTTTATCAGGGGCTTGAATGCCCAGATCAGCAGAGGGGTTCGTGTATTCAAACCTAAGTCTATGGAGGTGGTAGTGGAGAAAGCCCGTTTAGTGGAGGAGAATTTGGCTATGGCACTCAGTGGGCATATAGGTGTGCATATTGGTAGTGCACCATTTGCAGGATATAGTTCTCATGGTGATCATGCTCAAGCATCAGTATCTCATGTGCCCTCAAAGGGTGGATGGTAGCAGCACTCTCAGACCAAACTGAAGAATTCTTAGTCTTAGCAAGGTAATAGATTTCAGTCTAAGAAAGATCGGTCTTGGTAGCGGAATAGGCGTAACTGCTTCGATCGCCCCACTTAGAGTATGCAGTTCACAGTGAGCAGCAGTAGTTTCCATTAGTCTAGTGCCTTCTAGGGTGGTAGTGGTTTTGGTAGAGGCACCGGGTGCTTCTCTTGTGGCCAACAGGGCCATATTGCTAGACAGTGTCCTCAGAGGAGTACTTCAAGGTTTGGACATTGACCAGCGGCTTCAGAACCAATAGTTGGTGATGCAAGCAGATCACACAGAGTCTTTGCAGTGGTTGATAATTGTCAGGCAGAGCATCAGGGCACCATGGTGGAGACTTCTGGTTTCATGCGAGGTATTGGTTTTTTTGTTCTCTTTGATTCCGGTGCATTTGATTTGTTCATATCTCCTCTTGTGGAGCATTGTGGCTTAGTGGCAACAAAGCAGGATGATAGGTGGTAGGTTGAGTTAGCTTTCGGGGTGAAGGTCACATTTTAGTCTCTAGTGCTTGAGTGTGAGTTGAGGATTGGTTCCCTATCTATTACACTAGACCTTCACATCCTACCCCTTGGTTCATATGATATAGTTTTGGGGATAGATTAGCTAGAGGCCCATCAAGTAGTGATCGATTGTCGGCATAAGTCTATCAATTGTGTGGATGATTCTGGTAGAGGGATGGAGGTAGTAGGAGTTCAGAGGCCTATCTCCCTACGTATGATCTCCGCTATGCAGCTTAAGAGATGCATGCATCAGGGACGTCAGCTTTTTGCAGTGTTAGTTAGTGACTTGGAGATGGAGGAGAGTCGAGAGGCATCTCTTGATGATCACCCACTTTTGAGGGAGTATGATGATGTCTTTCCTTTTAAGATTTTAGGGATGCCACCTAAGCATGACATCGACTTCAGGATTGATCTTGTTCCCAATGCAGAGCCTATCTCATGAGATCCATACAGGATGACCACTCAGGAGCTTAAGGAGCTCCAACTGTAGTTGGAGGAGTTATTAGCCAAGGGATTCATTCAACCTAGTGTCTCTCCTTGGGGAGCACCTGTGATCTTTGTGAAAAGAAGGATGGATCTCTATGACTGTGTATTGACTATTGATAGATCAATAAGGTGACCGTGAAAAATAGGTACCCCTTACCTCGGATCAATGATTTGTTTGACCAGATTGAGGGAGCAAAGGTGTTTTCTAAAATTGACCTTAAGTTAGGGTATCACCAGTTGTGGATATTTGAGGTAGATATTCACAAGACAACATTTCACACCCGTTATGGGCATTATGAGTTCACAGTAGTACCATTCAGGTTGACGAATGCACCTTTAGTTTCATGAGCTTAATGAATGGTGTCTTCCACACTTATCTCAATAGGTCCATCCTTGTCTTTCTAGATGATATATTGATCTATTCAAGGACTATGGAGGAGCATGAGGAACATTTGCGTTAGGTGTTACAGTGTCTAAGAGAAAATTAGCTTTATGCTAATTTGTTGAAGTGTGAATTCTTTCTTCAGAGGAAAGGGAAGAAGTTTGTTTGGTTAGAACAGTGTCAGGCAGCTTTTCAGACCCTTAAGGAGCAGTTGACCAATGCACCTATTTGAGAAGTCCCTGATCCTACCAAGGACTTTGTTGTATGTACAGATGCTTCTTTGGAGGGTTTAGGAGCAGTTTTGATGCAAGATGGTCTCATGATTGCCTACGAGTCTCGCAATCTCAAGGATCATGAATTGAACTATCCCACTCATGATCTAGAGTTAGCTACAGTTGTGCATGCCTTGGTGAGGTGGAGGCATTTTCTCTTAGGGCATCAGTTTGAGTTGCATAGTGATCATTGTAACTTGTAGTATATTTTCACGCAGCCAAACTTGAATGCGAGGCAGAGGCGTTGGATGGAGTTCTTGTGCAAGTATGACTTTGAGGTCAAGTATATTCAGGGTAAAGAGAATGTGGTAGCGGATGCTCTTAGTCATCGGAGACATGAGATCTTAGCGGTCTCTCTCACAATTGACTTGAGAGGTCAGATTCTCACAGCACTTCCTACCGACAGTTGGTACTAAGAGGTGAAGTCTGAGATTGAGTCAAGTAGACCTTTGGAGGGTAGATTTTCTGGTTACTCTCTTGAGCTAGATGGTCTTTTGCAACATTTGGGTCGTATCTATGTTCCTAGTTCTGAGGGTCTTTGTACCCTAGTGTTGTCAGAGGTGCATCAGGCACCTTATTCTACTCATCCAGGTGTCAAGAAGATGCATGCAGATCTGCGTCAGCTGTACTTTTGGAGTGGCATGAAGCAGGATATTGCTAATTTTGTGTCAAAATGTCTTGAGTGTCAGAGGGTGAAGGCAGAGCATCAGCACCCTGTAGGTCTTTTACAACCTCATTTGATTCCATAATGGAAATGGGACATCATTTTGATTGACTTCATTGTTGGTTTGTCAGTATCCTCTGGTTGACACGATGCTATTATGGTCACTGTGGATAGGTTGATGAAGGTAGCTCACTTCTCTCCTATCTGTTCTTCTTATAATGCTTCTACGGTGGCTAGAGTGTTCATGGAAGACATCATCAAACTTCATGGGATTCCTCATAGGATCATCTCCAATAGGGATCTAGTTTTAACTTCCACCCTTTGGGTTTCTCTGCAGCATACCTTGGGGACACAGTTGAACTTTAGTTCAGCATACCATCCTGAGACCGATGGACAGACTGAGAGGGTTAATTAGGTTCTTGAGGATATTCTTATGATATATGTGATGGATCGGTAGAGCCATTGGGAGGACTACCTATACTTGGTGGAGTTTGCATATAATAATGGATATCATAGTTCTATCAGCATGTCTCCATTTCAAGCTTTGTATTGTCATCCTTATCGGACCCCTCTGAGTTGGGATCGTGTCAAGGATAGAGTCCTTCTAGGACTAGATATGCTTAGAGATATGGAGCAGTAGGTTGAGAGGATTATAGAGCATTTGGTGGCAGCGCAGGATAGATAGAAGAAGTATGCAGATGCTCATAGAGTCGATCAGCAGTCCTCAGTTGGGGATCGAGTGTTCTTGCATGTGCGACCGTGAAAGAGTCTAATCCGCTACAGAAAGGGCTCTAAGCTAGAACCATTCTTTGTTGGACCTTTTGAGGTGTTGGAGACAATCAGTCTTGTTGCTTATTGTCTTGCTTTGTCACCCAGTCTTTCACGCATCCATGATGTGTTTCATGTTTCTGTACTTAGACCTTACTATCCAGATATTGCTCATGTTCTTGATTGGACTACTCTACAGGTAGAGGACAGGTAGCTGGCTTTGGAGCTCGTAGGCATTCTACAGCCCAGGAGACTTGCTCTAAGGGGCAGATACATGGAGTAGGTCAGGGTCCAGTGGGATCCTAATGACGAGACTTCTGCTACCTAGGAGGATGCTTCTAGGATGAGAGAGTTATACCCTTACTTATTTGCAAGCTTCCAGGAGTAAGCCTAACTCTTGGGGGGAGCATGTAATGCCCCTCAATTTTGGTTTGAGATAGATATTGGTTTTCTATGGTTTTAGATAGTTTTGATATAGTTAGTAGTTTTTTTATTGCACTTTGATAGTTGGGATATTTGAGATGTTAGACTTATGTTTGATGCTTATCATGATCATGATGACATTATTGATATTTCGGCTCATGATGTGTTTCGACATGTTTAGTTGATGGCTAGATGGATTATGTAGATTGATATAATCTTGATTATGTAGTTTAATGTTATCTAACTTCTAGTTAGGGATGCATATGTTATTGTCATGATCTCAGAGAAGGGACAGTGTAGTATTGTTCACTCTGAGCACCCTACTACACTGTGAATCCCTAACTATGCATGTGTTATGAAGGTATATACATATATCTATATGCAACATATTGTTTTGATATAGGTTGCAGGTACCAAGCCTCGACTCCACCTGACTTAGCACGTCTGAGTGGGCCCTTGCACCAATGGATAACATTGATGGAGATAACGTGAGGTTTATTCCCTAGGTCACTTCAATTTTTAGTTTGTTGGTTGTCATGTGGTTTGTAGTTTTATTGTCGAGTCCTTGTTTAGTCATCCTATGTGTATTCTAGTATGCATAATGGATCAAAATTATTATAATGTTATTGTTGTCAAACATTATAGTATTTTTGCTTAGTCATAAGATTGGAATACTTTTAGTGGAATACTATTTAAGTAAATTTTAATGCAGAATTAATTATCTAATGTTTGTAAAAACATATATGTGGGTCAAAAGCTTTATTTTAAATCATTAGTATATATAGTTATGTATAGAATCATTCTGGGGAATAATTAAATGTGGTTAGCTATCATTTATGATTCTAGAGTGGGGAATCTCTGTTATTAGTAAAAAAAAATTAAAATTCTTCTGGAGGGGGGGATTCTGGGAAATAGATTTGGTGTTAGTGGGCATTTATGACTCAGGGCTATTTTGTTTCTGGGGGGATTTTTGGGAAGAAGTGATTCTAAGAAATGGGGAAGGAAGAGAAGTTTTGCAGGAGGATTCAATTTTTGGAGTGTGAAAAGTACGGGTATGTCAATATTGCTGTATAGTTAAATTCTCTAAATTTCTTTATTCTTGCCTATGTTGTGCCCTGAGAAATCAGAATATTTTGTTGCCTAGTTGCTCTCTAAGTTTTGAAAACTCAGAGTCAGAGTCATCTCCCTAAACATTCTAGCTCCTGAAATGAAACCAATCTGTAATTCATCCTTTTCAACTCTATAATCATTTTGCTACTTGTTGGATGCTCTTACAAGATGATTTGGCAAATACAGTTAGCCTGCAAAACCATCTCACTACAACACTAAACCTTTTCTTAGATGGGATCGATTGTAATTTTTTGCCCTGTAGTCCAATTTGAGAATGTGGGTTCTTGTCGTATTAAGATTATCTTGTTTTCAAAATTTCTTTTCCCTATTGTTTTTCCCACTAGTTCATTGTGTCACTTGAGTGTCAGATTTTTCGATGTAAATCTTGTAAGAACCATGTGTCTCTTTGCTACCCTGCCGTTCTCCTTGAAGGTTGTAATCAAGTTCTTTTGTGTTCTTTTTGAAAACTTCTTATTTTTAACTCAATCCACCTTGTGAGGAAGAATCTACAAGATTCAATAGAAGTCTTGTGGTTTGATGCCCCTCATCAATGCCACAGAGACTGTCGTCCTGATGGAGTCGCTTTAAGCTGCTGCCAAAGCATGTTGTGATCTCTGTTATGTGTGACCACATTCATCCCTGGTGGCATCTTACTGCCACCCTAGTTACAACGTGCCTTTCTCTCTATGGCCAAACCAATCCGTCAACTGAGGATGGCAAATGAAACCTGTCTCCTCTTCAGAGTTGACGGCGATGGAATTCAATATCTGTGAAACCCTCACTTGTCATGCCCTCTGGATTCCCTTGAGCTAATTCTAGTTCATTTCTCAAATCTTTGTAACTTGTTTGTTTTGCCTTGGTCACTATCAAAGTTGGGATTTATGAATTGGATGATGGTAGATTCATTTGTCTTAGAAACTTTCCTTATTTTAATTTACACCAGTAGTTTCTTTCAGCATGTTTTGTGGAGTCATTGGCAGTGTAGATGGCTAAGTTTAGGACTATAGACACCAAACTATATGTCGACTTACCTTGTTGCCAATGTCTATCATTCCGCTAGTGTAGGTCGGCCGTTGGGATTTCTCTTAGGCAGTATTTACTTATTATCATAACCATTTGTCAAGCCTAAGATTTAGGTGGTTGAATGTTAGTTACTTTAATAAATTTTGGCATCATTGGCCCATCTAGTCAAACTCATAGGAATTTAGTACTCCTTTACTCCCATTAGTCCTTGGTTGATAGCAATTTTCTTTAGGTGCTATCTATCTCGTCGATTAAGGCTTGAGGAAATTAGAAATTGGTATCACTAATAATTAACTTAGAGTGAATCATTATTAGAACCAAATTCTATGGTCCTTGAGTGCATCGTGATTTAGTTTAATGTTTTTCTTTATAAGATTTTGTAAAAAAAATTAATCATGGGGTTTGGAAGATGGTTTTAGAATAGAAATTAATTTAATAAAAAAATTACCCTTGCTTTTTGATGTCTCTATCGGTTAATTGTTTTATATTTATATAATGGTCAAATTAAGATTATTTTTCAAATGCGGGGTTCGAAATAGTTCCTTAGAATTATAGTCGTATTATGATGTCTGTCATTGTATTAATCTAATGATGTTTATCTAATTTTCTTTCCTGAGTAAGTTTAGTGTCTTGTAAAGTTTGTAGCTCCTTATTGTCGATAATGTGTGTCTATAGAAGGAAGTAAGAATGTTTTGGATATAGGTTGTAATGTTGTATTAACCTTTTCATTGAAGTGTTTCATTTTCGGAAACCTTGTCTGGAAATGGTATGTTGAGTCATTGATATGTTAGTGTAAGGTCTCCCTTGGAACACAATTGTATATTATTATTGACTTGTAATGATGATGGTAGTGAGTTATTTTTCTTTTTCTTCTTTATCCTCATTGGCCCTAAGTCATATTGGTCTAAACGAAAGTCATAGTTATTTAAACCTAGTTCCATATCAGGAGATGTGCTTTTGTAACATGGTAAGAGTTCAAATTACCAACTCTAGAGGCTTAACTGCTTGGGTTTCAACTTGTTATTTGTGTCATTCTGTTCCAATGTTGTATTGATTTGAGTTTTGAAGTGGATAAGGGAACTTTTATTGTTGAGGTTATAGTTTGAAGGGCCTATGTAATGAATCAGAATGTAAGAAATGGATGGCTTGTAGACCCTTGTCCTTGCATGTTATTGGTTTTGGATGGTTGGTTAGAGGTTGCTAGTTGTAGTTAGGAGAGTGGCTTTCATGGTGGGGCTGGTGGCCAAAGTGGCTGCCTAGGTAACCCCATGGAAGTTGTAGTCAAGTGATAACTTAATAATTTATTTAGGAGGGTTGGGGTAGTAATTTACATAACAAGATAAGTAGGATGCCTCACCCATGCCTTGAGTGCTGTCACAGGCTAAGGATGGGATGCGAAGGCATGGTTGGTAAGGTCGACCTCCTTGTCTCCATGAGAGGATGTGTTGGCTCCGCATGTGTCACCCTATGGGGCCGGTGCCTAGAGAGAGGCTGCCAGGGTAACTATAGATGGGGGCCAGTTTCTAGTGAGAGATAGCCTGGGTAACCCATGCTAGGACCATGCAATGACACTCTCCCTACTGTAGCTTAGTTACTTCCCTCTCTATCTTTTGTTGTTGCCTCTGGAGTACTGCCTTGTCTTGTGTAGTCTTGATAAGCTATTTTGTCTGTGTTGAGTTTGTATCTATTCGTTTGTATCCTGGCCTTAGGGGGAACCTCATTGTTATCTCCTAGCTCAGAGGGGTGGACCTCAGGGTTCCACATGGTTGGGTGGAAGAGCTATCCATTGGTCTTCTTGGATGTTATGGTTTGAGATCAATGTAGAAGTGTTCCACTTCCAGATTTGTTCTACACCTTCTGAGTTGTAGTATACATTCATAATTGTACTATTTTGTAAACTGATATGACCGGTCTTGTAATCTTGAATTGAACCTTTGTAATTTATTCATCTCTGCAAATGTATAATGTAATACTCTTCTGTTGTATTATGATGCATATCACTTGTATTGTTATAATTTTATCTAGTGCAGTTATGTTCCCTAGAGGTGTTAGTTGTTCATTTCATTTAATGTTGTTAATAGTGTAATTATATTTAATGATTAATGCATTTACTTCAAAAAATATATTTCTATTATTTTTGTTCTTGATAGTCTAACACTCTAGGGTTGCATGATGGGGCATCACAAAGTCCCTTGGATATCACTAAGGATGCCATTAACTTGCAATCCTAACCAATTCATGTGTCTCCAAAGTTCTTGGAATGTGTTCCCCAACACATAAGGACTTTGAGAGATAAATTAATATTTAATTATAACACTTGGCTTATTGTAATTAACTCCTAATTGGTAGGGTCAATCTTGGGTGTCCACTTTTGGGGTGGGGTCCATGAAGACTTGTTGACAACTCCTTGAAGTCTATTTTGAGAGTTAGACAACTCCTAGTGAGTGGGATTTAACTTGGGTGCCCACTTTTCGAGGTGCCTTATATTTAGACTTGGAGTTTTCCTTTTTATGTACATGAGTGGATATTGTTGAGACACATTGCATGGATATAATGTTGGAGTTAACTAAAGTATTAGAGATGCATGAATTGTAATATTGCTTGCATGGGTTCATAAAAGTTTGTGCATGGACTTGCATGTTTTTGCATGTCCCTTGCATGTGCTCGCATGTTGTTGCATGTTGCTTGTATGGACTTGCATGTGCTTGCATGTTGTTGCATGTTGCTTCTATGGACTTGCATGTGCTTGCATGTTGTTGCATGTCACTTGCATGTTGCTTCTATGGACTTGCATGTGCTTGCATGTTGTTGCATGTTGCTCCTATGGACTTGCATGTGCTTGCATGTTGTTGCATGTCAGTTATATGGTCTTGCATGTTGTTGCATGATAGTTTTGTGATATTTCTTGTAGAACACTCAAACTCTAGAAACTTGCAGGATGGTTCATCTCAGTGTTTTAGATAATGGGAATCAATTGCATGTTGAAATAGGTGTTTGCATGTCACTTACATGTATAGAACAAGTTAATTCAGAATAATATTGGGGACATCAATTTCCAAGTTGTTGCATGAGAATTGGTGTGTGTTGATCACTTTAGTTGACTAAAGTAGATTGGGCTAACTTGGACACCCAATCTTAGGACTTTTAGTTGCTGCTTTTATTTGGAAATGTGTTTGATGTTGACTAAGTTCACTTCAACAAACATGCACACCCACATTTAGAACATGCAGTTAACAGGAAGCTTTGGATTGTTTGACTTTAGTCTTCTCTATTTTGAGTGCTTGATTTTTGTATGAGGACTTGATCTTATATTATCAATTACAATTGATTGTAATTTGACTTTTAAGCTTTCCAATTAAGAAGTTTTTGTATTAATTAAAAAGCCCCATACATTTTCCAGAGAGTTGAATTGTGAAAAAGACTTAGAAGAAAAAAATAAGAAGTTTTTTTAAAGTTGTAATTAATTAAAAAGCACAATGTATTTTCTAGAGAGAAAGTTTTGAAGCTTTCATATAGAATCTTTGAATTTGTAGGAAAAAGCATGATTACAAGAATTATAGCATAACAAGTTTATAGGTCTTGAAGATTGAAGAAGCTTCATAAGTGCATCAAGGATTAAAGGAATTTTAGTATTGAATGCAATCTTTCACAAGATATTTAATACAAGCATAAACACCTTTGGTGTGGAGTTTCTTCCTGAAAGGGTTTCTCCATGGAAATACTTGTCTTCTTCTTACAAGCTATTTTTCTTCTACTACACTGTTTAAATTGGAGAAATACTATAACATCTAAATTGAAATTAATTTTTAGATTTACACATGTTATTAATTTTAGATTTCAAAACATTTTAAAGCCACATAGTTGCAACTTTACCTTGTCCTCTCTCCCATTTTTGAACATGTGGTATCAGAGCTATTGGTTGTTGTGAGAGAGGGATGTTTTTTTCTGAAGTATTGAAGGAATTTTGGTTGCAAGGGAAGTTATTTGTGTTAACATTGTTTTACAGATCCATGAGTTTGGAAGCCATGGTATTTAACTCTTAGATGGATATTGTCAAAAGAATCTGTGTTGGTCACTTGAAGGTCAAAGTTATGGATTTTTATGGAGTTGATCATGTGATAGTGATTTGGAGCTCCATTTTGACAATCTATGTATATTCTCTTATTTGGTGGTTTTATTCCTTTACCTTGTGGTCATGTGTAGTGAAAGGGTGTTTATGTTGCATGGTTGCTTGTGCTACCTTAATCACATGGAAAAACACTCACTTCTTGGACTACAATTTGGAGTGCTTATGTTGGGTTCATGGTTTCAATCCATGGTTACATGAAAGTACTAGATAATTTATCATTGGTTGTATGTAGTTTATGGAGTCAGTATTTCTATGATATGGATACTCCTGAACAACCTAGTTTTCTCCTTTCTCATATCCATGTTATTTTAAATATATAAGTTTTCACAGTTTTCTTGTTTCAAAAGACTGTGGGTTTGTAAATATGTGATATTCCATTATTTCAGATGACATATTTGATGGTGTTCATTGGTGTGAATATTCGTATGTTTAAATGGTTCAAGATTTATAGAGATATGGTTTTGTAGGTTTTACATGTTAACCAAAATATTTGGTTTGTAGATCTGTGGAAAATTGCATTTAGACACTTTTTGGATGGAATCAATTTCATATTTGCAAGGCTACTTGTTGGGTTCTTATGATCTATGGTTTCTCCTATGTGGATTTATTTGGAAAATCAGATCTACATTTGATTCTAGTGTTTGAGTCTTGGAAATTTACATGTTATATACCTGGTTACATTTGTTCTACATGTTACTAATGTGGGGTTGAATCTATTTTTTAGTTATTAAAGGTTGAAGCACTGATCATGTTTTTTCTCCTATGAGATGTTGCATGTGTGCATATCTTGTGAATAAGATGATGTGGGTTCTATTTGGAAGGCCTCTTCTTGGTCACCTTGATTACATTGGTATTTTTTGTATTGAGACAAAAGGGTAGTTTGGAGTACCTGATTTAGTTTTCATTGGAATCTATAATAGTAAAGTTATGTTGCATGAGAAGTTTTTTTCACTTTTAGTGGAGTTTTGGTAATGATGTTGATCATGATACTGTTACCAAATTGTGCTTTCCAAGCCAATTAGGTTAGGCTATAACAGAAGTTATATTTGCTGCTTTGAAGAAGCAGATAGGTTCAAGGGGAAAGGAGAAGAAGGTTCAAGTTTTTCAATCAGCCCTAGAAGGCCTACTGTCCTGATGGAGGGCCATTCTTCATATTACCAAGATCAAGTAGTAGCTTAGTAAGAGCTACTACATGAGCTAGATAAGATGGGAATGACACTCCTACAGAGTAGGAGATATCCTAGGTCTGGCAGGAGAAAGGAAAATGAATCTATGTATGGCAAATTGTGTTGCAATTTGTTGTCATTGTTCATTCATTATAGTTGATACATTATCAAATGATCAGAAAGTACACACACTTGCTAAACTTATCTATGATTATAACAAATTTTAAAACATGCAATAGTATATAGATATATTTCATTATGCAATTGAGTGTCTTGTCAAAAGAACAATGTATAAATCATTGCATGAATGTTGTTGTTTATATTCATAAGAGAAGATATGTTCATAGTTTCCCACACAAGCTGTGGGAATAACTACAAAAATGGAATGAACAATATCATATACATATGAAGTAAAATAAACATATAGAAAGGGAAGAGGATTCATCATTTCCTAAACAACGAATCCCCATGGATGGTTGTCTTCAAGTTCTTCTCCATCGCTCCTAAAAGGATCTTGCAAGAGAAAGATGTAAAGGGGGTTAGAGCTTAGGATGCCTTCAAAGTCTATATGTATTAACATTAGATATACATGCCATCATCCATAAGTATCAAAGGAAGAACAATAAAAAGATAAAGAGTCACTCAGATGCAAGTGTGCAACCATAGGGATTCAGGAATGGATAGAAACATACAAGCACAAGAGAGACTCCTTGCCTCTTTACTATTTTCCTAATGTGAGTGTTGAATGTGCAGATACATGTAATCTAGGATATCTTGTCTCATTAGTGACATAGATTGAGGCTATCATAGCAAGCATACAAGAGGTCATCAAAGTAGACAAAGAGCAATATCAACTAGAGGAACAACTACATAGTAAGAGAAGGTAGTCATTTTAGGCTAGAATAGAGTTCAAGGAGATCCAGGAGTAGTTGATAGTAATAAATGCTGGTCAAGGAGAAATCATGACAAAAGACTATCATAACACTGTCATACTGAAGTGGGGCAGTCACCAAATGCAAGGGAATAGTCTTATTACCTATCCTAGATAGCAGAGTTATATAGAGTCAAGGGTTCATAGTCATTGGACTATGTAGAGGTCTGAAGAATAGTTTTTAAGGATATACAATGAAAAATACCTTGAAGAAATAGTCTATAGCAACCTCAAATACATTATATAGAGGCTTGAATCAAGACCTAATTAATCACATAAAAACAGGGGTACCTGTATTGACACCATCTTCATTGGAGAACTACATAAAAAGAAGAGTTTCAAGATAGATACAACAATGATTGCTTAGGCCTATGAACATGTTATACAATGGTGTCAAAGCTCAAACATAGAAGAGTGATTTGAATAAAGATGAGAGGACCTTGATAGCCAAAGTGACATCATCAGCAGTCTAGTCTAGAAGCAACATAATGCACTTTATAGTGAAGACATGTATGGTACTAGACAGTTAAGTAGCAACCAATACATCAAAAGGATAGCCTACCAGCTGTATGAGTAGTAGTCTTATTGAAGAATAGTCAATTCAAAGCAATATAAGGGACTGTTAGGCCACTACAAGACTTGTTGAAGGTACAAATGAAACTTTAACAAAGCCCTAATTATGCATTGAAGATCTACATCTTATGATAGAGGTAGTGTTGACAAAGAAGAAAAATACAGAGGATATCATAGTCATACACAAGCAGTTCATACATAGGCAGAGATCAAAGCTTTCAATGTCAACACCTTGGTCAAACATGGTGACAATGAAGCAGGATTTAGAGAACATAAATGATATATTGTCAAGGTCTCCAAAGGGAATATGGCATACACAACAACTATATAACAATAGTCATTGGCTAAAGGAGTAGAAAACATGGAGCATTCAAAGAGGACTTTGTCAGACCTTAACAAGGAAGGCCATATAAAAAGATCATGAAAATGACTCCTATTCAATGAAGAGATAGTCTTTGGTGACTATTATACAATCATAGGATAGGTCCTAAAGGGACTATCATAAGGGAAAATGATCCATTCTAGAAGAATGACTGTCCTAGCATTAAGAATCATTGTCCTAGCATTAGATCAATAGTCAAGATGACTGATAAAGAGTGGTTCTAGGACAAGTCCAAAAGGCTGTTTCAAATGACTGTCACAAACCCAGTCATGAGGCCACAATAAAGCTAATAGAGCACTATTATTTAGGCATATATCATAGACATAATTATGCAATGACTATCAACAGGGCTGAAGGGTACTGTAACAGTCATAAAGGCTACAATAGATACCTTAGGGACAATCATCAAAAGTTGTAAGCAGTCATCAAAGACTGTCTAAGCAATCCTACGAAGTCAAAAGATAGTTATGTTAAAACAGTCAGCATGAGGAACATCACACATTATGAAGGGATTGTTTAAATAATGAAGTAAGGACACTACATATGCACATCATGGAGAAAAATGGTAGAGATGGAGATTACTTTGGATCTAAGTGGCTTGAAGTCAAAAGGAAGCACATCTAACAGCCTGCCAGGAGGTCTTCCAAGTCATTTAGAAATGGCCATATAGTAGAAGACTTTCATAGTTAATAAGAACTATTAAAGGAAGAGCCACTGTATGCTAAATCAAGAAATCAAGAGATGAAAGGGAACATGCCAAGACTATGTGGAGATATGTATTATAAGGAGAAAGTGACCTACTAGTAACAAGGACTCTAATGACAGTAACAAAGCTACTAAAAATACCATTGCAGAGTATCATGGTAGAGAAAGTGACAGTCAGCAAGGAGCAAAACAATACAAGCACCAGCATGAGTATAGAGAAAACATTGATATTAGCTTGTTTTGGTGTTTATTAGGCCAAATAACTATTATAATAGAAAGAACAGAGCCATGTCACACAGTTCAAGAAGGCATAAACCATGGAAAGAAGTAGGTTTCCTTTCACCTTATGCACAAAGCAAATACTATCACAGCCTTATCAAAAAGTCTCTCACCACATTTATAAAACCCTAATAGGGAGTACAGAGAGGAAGCATCTTTATTTTATTATTCCCTTCAACTAAACATCAAGCCCTAGTAAGAGGACTCCATGATAGAAAAATGAATGGTTTTAAATGCACAGAGCTTCATAAAAAGGAACAACATGCTACAATATATATATCAAAGAGAAACAAGCCCTTTTACGATTCTCATTCATTGAAGCAACCTTTCACTGATATTCCAAACAAAAAGAGCCAGAAAGAATTCTCATATATTTTATTAAAGAATAGACTAGTATTTTCACAATTTTACACTAGAAAGGCAAAGAAAAATGGAATTTTTTTACCAGTTTCTACAAGTTTTTTTACTGAAACAACAAACAAAGGATGAAATAGCCAGCAATATTTCTTACCAGCAAAGCCATGATAGTAGAAGCAGAGTTTCATAGTCATTATCACTCAAAAATAAGCAACAAAGAAAAGAGGAAAGTACAAATCCTTTTCATACTTTTCAAAAGCACATGGAGTCACAGTAGAGGGCAGGATTTTCACTATTTTTTCTGTAGGCATAGAATCTTTTGAAAAAAGCAACACTCTACAGTGTATATCAAATGAGATATACTTTTCATGGTCTTCATTCACAAGAAAAGCCAAAAGCACAAAGTTTTACCATACAGAGCAAGAAAAGGGAAGTCTTTTCACTATTTTCTTACCAGAAAGAGCAACAAGAAGCCTTCTAATGCCTTCAATAGGAAGAATGAAACCCTCAAAACCCTTCATGGTAGTAGGAGACAAGTGGAAATCCCTCAAAATGATGGAAAGAAGGAATGAAATGATTTTTAGGGTTGAAAAGAATGTTTTGTGCATAAGAATGCCCTAGGTCGAAGGTTTGAAGTAATTTTTGTCTTTGTTTTAAGAAATCATTATCAAAATATCAAATAGGGACATGGTCACATCTTACCAAGTGTGAATTCCTAGAGGTATCATGATGGAGCTCGTGAGATGGTTGGGAGACATAAGGGTTTATGACCTTTGATTATTATTTTTCCTTAAAAACCTTAAATCAAACAAAGAAGAAATCATGATTAGGGTTTGTGTTATGTCAGAAAATGTCCCCTTGGGGGCTTTTCACTCTTAAGGTTTGGCTCCTGAGTCCTTAGAATGCATTTAGAGCATCTTACATGATAATTGTGAATCCCAACGAGAAAACCCTAAAGTCTTATGGCAAATAGGACCTAGGGTTAGTATTTTGATGATCCCCAAACAAAAATGGGAGGGTGGACTTGGGTGCTAGCACCCTAGTCCTACCTTATTTTAGGTCAGCCGTAAATTTTATTATCAGTTTTATGACTATTACTTAAGTCCTATGTTGACATCTCAAGTTTGAATTATGAAATTCTTAGTGGGAATGTTTGTAGTTGCATAGATAAGCATGTTTATGACTTCATTTGTAAATTAGATGGACATTGTGAACTTGTGACTTTATGCTAAAGTTATTCAAGGCTTTCATTGTGTTATAGAGCAGTATTGTGTTGTTATTGTGCTTGTTTGTTGCAGATTTGACTCCATCTCCTCATGGGATGAAAGAGCATCTTCCTTCAATGAGACCTACACTTCAAAGGTGACATCTATTGTGTTTTTAATCATTTATCACTTGGATTTTGCCTCTATCCCGCAGGGATACACACTCTCATCTAACAATGGTGTTTGGAAGACTTGAATGTGTCTCTGGGGCTTGACTGAGGCAAGCCTCTAAACACCACAACACCCAACCACACTCCTTTGTCATTATAGGTTACAGGTACTGAGTTTCATGGAGTGGAGTTGCAGAAGGAGGTCACAGAGGATAAGAATTTAGGATTTGAAAGGAAGAAGATAGAGTTAAACATTTTGAGACATAGGCACTAGTGGTAGTGTCCTCTAAAGTTGCAGATACAAAAATAATCTGGGCAACATTTGATAATCAACATTCGAAGAGCTTTCAACACCCTGAAGAATATCCAACATTGGACTAGGGTGCTAGTGGAGGTATCCTCTGCATCTTCTGGGGCAGAAATAGAAGATACAGTGAATATAAGTGTCGAGAGAAGATCCAAATTCTATACAGAAAATAGTCCCTTGGATAGGGGCACTAGTGGAGGTGTCCCCAACTATTCCACTTCCTGAACTTTGAAAAATGGTCAGTTATTAATATCTGTCCTTCATCTTAGTTTGAAAGGATTTGTCATAATTTATCAATTTGCTTACTGTTTTGCATACTTAGGGTTTTAAGAGCATTCAAACATTAGATTGAGATATTGATTGATAATATCTGAGTTTCCACATCATTCCAAGTGGTAGCCAACCTGTTAGGTGAATGCTCTTACTTAGTAGATATTCAACTTGGTTGATATGCCCTTGAATGTTTGTAGTGAAAGGAGGATTTACCCTTGAAACAAAAATCAACCCATCATCCCTCCCTTTTCCTACAAAACATTTTGGTGAACCCATGTTTTTGAATTTTTTTCACATTGTTGAGTATTGTGTGATAGATTTTCATTCATTCATTCTATTGCATTCGAAAAATTACAAAAAAATTGAAAATTTTGAAAAAATTGGCATCTTAGGCTTGCATTTTAGCATAATTTGAATTAAGTGGCATTTAATTTCTATTATTTTAATTAGTTCTGAATTAAATTACAGAAATTCATCATTTAGTATTCACTTGCATTGCATTTTCATGCTTAATTTGATAAAAATTGCTTGATATTGTGCATTTTTCATAAAAACCTAGTTTGCATTAGCTAGGGTTTGTAGTTAAAATTTTGTTTCAGATAGTACTACACTTTCAAAACACTCATTTACATCTGATTTCTGATTTTAGTGTTGCATTATAGTGTCATTCTTGCAAAATTTCATGTCTAGGGTTTGAAAACCTTGCATTTTCACTAGATTTGACCTTATCGTCTCTCTAGAATTGTATTATAGGCATGTTGTAGAGGATTTTGCTGCATTATTTGACTGATATCAGGGTTATAATCTTCTGCCCCTCCTCAAATTACTTACAACACACTTTCTATTAGGCATTTACATTGAAATTTTGTGAAAAATTGCATATTTTAGGTGTATGTTCACTAGGTTTTAACTTGTCATCACTTTAGAATTGCATCAAAGGTGTGTTGTGAAAGATATTATTGAATCATTAGAATTTTATTAGGCATATTATTTTCTTCCCATCTTGAATTTATTCACAACACCTCTTCTTTTACTCATTTGTATTGAAAAAACTTGAAAAATCAAGCATTTTAAGGTCATATTCATACATTTTTTTGCATTTGCTTCTTGCATAAGTATTGAGAAGTTTTAAAATTGGATTTGGCATTCATTTGAAAACATAAACATGGCTTCTCAATACATCAATAATTCTAGGCTTCCTCCTAGACCTTATTTGAAAAGAAGAGCCCCTGAACTTGAAATAACATTTACACCTCATGACAAAGAAATGGTAGATACTGAAGGGCCTCTTTACATTACAGTGCACATAATGGAAAGACCTGTGCATGAAACACTTTGACCCTAATTGCATGAGTAATGTGGTTACAAAAGAGTTTCTTCTTAAACATGATTTGGCACAAGATTCTTATGAAGCATTGGATTTGAGAATTAAAACACATAATGGAGCTTTAATGAATACATGTGGAAAGATAACCTTATTGGTCTTGGTATATGATAAAGCTGTGGATCATTTATTTGATGTTATCCCCTTATCCAACCTCTTTTGTATAAAACTAGGGCATCCATGGCTTAATGCTATGAATATCATCTCCTCAACTATTCACAAATGCTTAAAATTCCCTTTGCATGGAGGGATATGTACTATCTGCCATAATTCATATCAACCTCCAACTAAGAACAAGAACTTCACTCTTGATTACTTTTGGCCACAACTTGATAGAGACCTTGAGCCATGAAGAGACCCATCTTTCCTAGAATATAGATGATACAAAGCAATACAACTAGCGAGAGTGACCAGGCATCCTTTACAGACAATAAGGGAAGAACAACATACGTTCGAAGATCCTCTTAGAGCAAAAGGAAAATGACATAATGACATAAGAAAAAAACAAGACTATTATGACTATGATGAAATAATTGGCATCATAGAAGTAGATAAGTAAAAGTTTCATAACTCACCTCGTCCATGGAGAGCTAGTATTTATGTTGAGGTTCCTCCCCCGTCATCCTTACAAGGATCAGGTGGTTTTCATCGACAACAAAACATTTCATCAAGACTAATGAGCTTTGAACATGGTGCTTCCTCTTCTTATGTGCAAAATCATATGGAAAAACATAATAATGATTTTGAAGAAATAAACAATAAGACAAGAAGAAATAGACAAGCAAGAGAAAGGAGGAAGAGAAGACAAGGCTTTGCCCAATGAAATGCAACTCAACAAGAAAATATTCAACCTAACATTTAATCAAACTTAGATGAACTTAACACTGAACAATTTGAAGACAAGAAAAAAAGTTGGGCTATGGTACCTTACACACCTCTTTCCTCTAGCATTTGAGATCGGGAAGAGAATGATTTGATCATTGACAACCTCTAGCATGAGCCTATCTATAGGTAAGTATTTCTAACCCTTTACCTCCGTGTTGTGTTTCCCTTGTGATGTGTTATGTGTTGTTTAGGCCTCCTAGGATGACCCTTGATTCTCTTGTAAGGTCAGATACTGGGAGACCACCTCAGTTGTGACCATTCTTTTGTTTGTACCATCATTCTTCTATATTGCCTCTCCTCTATTTTCATTGTTGTGTGTTGTGTCTAACGGACATAGCATTGTAGTTGGTGACTTGGGGGCACCCTCCTATGTGATTGTCCCTAAGACACTTGTTTCTCCTCTCTTGATTTATTGTTTACCTTGCTCTAGTGGTTCTATATAGCTTGTGGATGATGAAAAACATATAATACTGATATGGACCTAGTGTTCCTTCAGTGAGAAATAAAAAAATGGACCTAGTCCATACATGACGAGGGGGTTGATATATATTATCCAACGCTTGGTTAGTAGAATCACTCTGTGTGATAGTTTGATGTTGTCTTATCACACTTACAAAACATAACAATATTGCTGCTCTGTGCACTTTGTTTATCTTGGATCTCGCCTTGCTTGGCTCTTTATGTGAATGATTACATGCATTGTTTTTTATCATGATTATATGGTTGCTAACACCTTTTTTTGTAGGAAATTGTGTGTTTGTGGGAACATTTGGCGATCATAAAGTACATGTCACCTCTGGGGTGCATGGTCTTTTCAAGATCTCGTGTTCCCTTGTGTGTTTTCTTCCTAGCTTAATGTGTTGGATATCGGTACATGATATCAACCACCTTAAGGTGGGGGCATATATAAGGTAATATGTCTGATGATTTTGGTACTAATGAAGCATGTTTGTAAGCCCTCTGCAGAGGCGAGATGTTGTATCTCCAAGTGAGTCCACATATTTATTTCATCTTGCAATCATTTAAGCCCACTACGGAGGTGGGATATCATGCATATCCTTTTTATTTTAAGCCCTCTATGGAGGCGAGGATGGTGTATTTCTCTAGGAGATTGTACATCCTATCATTTTCTAAAAAGTCCTCCGAGTAGGTGGGGTGGATCTGAGACTAGATCCCACCCTTAAGCATGTCTTCAGTGATTGTTGTAGTGAAACCCAATCATTCATGTGTGCCTGTAATGTGCCTGAGATGGCTACGAACCTAGTAATAGGTTTCTTCCATCACTTGTTTGCCATGTTTTCTCTGTGTCTTCCATGTCTGTGTGTATGGCGTGTTTGGTCCCAAGCATAGTTTCAAGACTAGTGGCGATGAGCTCCTCCTATGCTTTGGGATTTGTATGGCATGTTTGTTCTCAAGTGTAGTTTCAAGGCTGGTGGCGATGAGCTCCTCCTACACTTTGAGATTTGTATTACATGTTTGTTTCCCCTTATACAGTTTCAAGATTGGTGGTGATGATCTCCTCTTGCATTTGGGTTGTGTGTTTACTTTCCTTGTACTTGCATTTGCATTCATATATATGAGAAAATGAAAAATAAATAATCATTGCATTCACTGTATTCATTGTGTTTTGCATGTCTTCAATGTTGTCTTCTCCGTGTTTTGCGTGACTATAACTATCTTCTCTGTGTTTTGCATCCCTATTACTGTCTTCAATGTGTTTGGCATGTCTTCACCATGCTTGGTGTGTTTGTTGTGTTTGTCGACCATACTTTAATGCATGTATGGGCCTTGCGTTCATGCATACATTAAAGTGGGGGTTGAATGTAATGTCAAAAAATGTCCCCTTGGGGGCTTTTCCCCCTTAAGGTTTAGGTCCTGGGTCCTTAGGATGCATTTAGAGCATCTTGCATGATAATTATGAATCCTGATGAGAAAACCCTGAAGTCCTATGGTAAATAGGACCTAGTGGGTGCTATTTTGATGATAGCAAAACAAAAATGGGAGGGTGGATTTGGGCACTAGTGCCCTAGTCCTACCCTATTTTGGGTCAACCGTAAATTTTAATGTCAATTTTATAACTGTTACTTAGGTCCTATGCTGACATCTCAAGTTTGAATTACAAAATTCTTAGTGGGAATGTTTGTAGTTGCATATATAAGCATGTTTAGGACTTCATTTTCAAACTAGATGGACATTACAAACTTGTGACTTTATGCTAAAGTGATTCAAGGCTTTCATTGTGTTATTAAATAGTATTGTGTTTTTATTGTGCTTGTTTGATGTAGATTTGACTCCATCTCCTTATGGCATGAAAGAGCATCTTCCTTCCATGAGACCTACACTTAAAAGGTGACATCTATTGTGTTTTAAATCATTTATCATTTGGATTTTGCCTCTATCCCACATGGATATGCACTCTCATCTAACAATGGTGTTCAGAAGACTTGAATGTCTCTCCGAGGCTTGACCGAGGCAAGCTCTAAACACCACAACCCCAACCACAATCCTTTGTGATTGCAGGTTACAAGTACTAAGTTTTGTGAAGTGGAGTTACAGAAGAAGGTTATAGAGCATAAGGATTCAGGATCTGAAAGGAAGAAGACATAGTTGAACATTTTAGGACACGAGCACTAGTGGCAGTGTCCTCTGAAGTTGCAGATACAAGAATAATCTAGGTAGTGATAATTAGCATTCGAAGAGCTTCTGACACCCTAAAAAATATTTGGCATTGGACTAGGCTACTAGTGGAGGTGTCCTCCGCATCTTCCAGGGTAGAAACAAAAGATACAGTGAATATCAATGTCGGGAGAAAATCCAAATTCCATACAGAAAATAGTACCTTGGACATGGGCGCTAGTGGAGGTGTCCCTGAATGTTCCACTTCCCAAACTTTGAAAAATGGCCAGTTATTAATCTTTGTCCTTCATCTTAGTCTAAAAGGATTTGTCATAATTTATTAATTTGCTTACTGTTTTGCATACTTAGGGTTTTAAGAGCATTTGAATATTAGATTGAGATATTGATTGATAACATCTAAGTTTCCACATCATTCCAAGTTGTAGCCCAACCTGTTAGGTGAATGCTCTCACTTAGTAGAGATTCAACTCGGTTGATATGCCCTTGAATGTTTGTAGTGAAAGGAGGATTTACCCTTGAAACAAAAATCAACCCATCCCCTTTTACCACTAAACAATTTGAAAAGGAAAGAGGCCATATGTCTTTTTTATTATTATTGACTTAGGTCAATTTGAACATGATTAGAAGCCTTGTCATAGGTCAAAGGGTAGAAAAAAGACATTGCTTTAGCCTTGTGAGTTTTTGTAAAGGGTAGAGATTAAGTGAGTTGTAATTATGTAAACCCTTTTTTCCTTTTTGCATGAGTAGAAGTCAAAAAGCATGTATCTCGACACTTAATATATGTTGTACAAAACCCAAGAAGATGATCATGTAACACCTACTAAGGTAACACACAAAAATAGATTATCCTTAATATGTGTTCAAATAAAGTAGTTTTTCCCTCACAACATGCAAAAAGAAGGAAGGAGAGAGAGGGAGTTAGATTGAAATTATAAGCTCGTGTAGGAGGAGTTTCTTCACTTCTATTTTTGATGGAGTCAAATTGAGCTATTTTTGGCAGTTTTTTGGTCAAACACCTTGATAGGAGTCATGAGCTAAAATAGCTCATTTTGGAGCAGTTGTGGGCCCTAATTTTTAAGCTTTTTCCTCTTGCTCAACTAGCAACTAGGAGTTGCTTTTTCAACATATTCATGCATCACTTGGAGTCTAGTTAGACTGGAGTTGAGTCCCCTTGGCTTTTAGAGACAAATTTTTGTATTATAGGAAAAAATCTTATGCTTTTTTCTCAGTTCTTGCTTTCTTCTTGCATTTGCACATTGCAGAGAGAGATATTGAGTATTGCAACTTAACATTTTACAAGTTTTATACAGTAGCAACTATTTATTTTTCAGTAATTTCATAGTTATTGCAGAGTTTTCCTTCTTCTTTTCAATAAAATTAGGTATTCTTCTATTTAGATTCAGGTGTTAGATTGTTAACTTATGAATGATTTGGTAAAAATTTACCATGTTTTAAAATGAAACCTTTAAGTTTTCTATTTCATTCTATTAAAGAAAGTATATAGTAGTGCATATTTTACCACAGGTTACAGACTGTGCAGGTGATTCTTTACTTTTAAAGTTGTGAAAAACTATGGTTTTCCTTAGCAAAAGTCGATGGTTTTTATACCTTTCTATGAAACATTTTTGTGATAAGATTGTTTAGTTTGAGTTGTAAGAGCAGATATATTGAAAATAGTTGTGAATTAGTTGCAAGTTAGGACATAATTATTGGTGCATCACCCCCTTAGGATAAATTTTAGTTTATGTAATCATTCTTCTATCTCTTTTCCCACTAAAGTACATCAGATCCAAGGGGGCATTTAAAGGGAGGCATCTCTTCTGGAGGTTCATTCTCATCATAGACAACCCACAGTCTGAGAATGTTCCCATGTTGTACAGGATTGCCAAGCTTCAAGGCTTAGCATTCATGGTACAATCCTTCATGACAACAACTTTTGGCATGCCCGGTGGGACTCTGAATAGAGTTTTAGACCACTAGAATATAATTTTCTTTGTTGTTTTGGTATGGACAATAGAGTTACAACCTTTTTGAGGTAAAAAACAACATACTTGGTAGCTCTATATTTCTTATTTTTTTGCAGATCTAGTGTAAGTAGCACTGAGAAGGATCCAAACCAGAGGTAGTTCAACACCATTTGAGTACTTGCAACTTTCACCCCTAAGAAGAAGAGGTAGAATAGCAATGAGAGCTCCTAGTCCAAAAGAGAGAACCTATTCTACTCCACCAAATCTTAGGTCTGTAGGGTTTGATCAAATAAATCTGGTAATAAACCTTCAAATGAAAGCTCCACCAATGGTAGGACAATTTCCTTTTGTGACATTTAATGTTGGTAGCACATTATTGCTTGCAGCACATGATGATATTCTAGTGGTAGCCTTGAGATGCTTACCTTTCTTCACTGGTGAAGATCAGACTACTTCAATTGAACATATCAAGGATGTGGCTACATTATGTTCAGTGCATCATGTAACATAGGAAAATTTTGCAGTGAGACTTTTAGCTACATCTCTGAAAGGCAAGGCACTTTAGTGGTTTAGAGGATTGGTTTTAGGTTCAATTACTTCATGGGATCTTTTGGGTGAAGCATTGAATAAACAGTTTGAGGACAAGTCAGACAACCTATCATTGGTTGAACAACTAAGTACAATAAAGAGAGCTCCACATGAGCATATGGCAGGTTTTAACTTCTATTTTCAAAGGACTTGGGATAGAATATCAATAATGGTAAGGCCTACTGCCAATCATGCATTTTTGTACTTTCTTAAAGCTTTAAATAGTGATATTGTAGTAATGGTCCAATCAATGGGTGGTACAACACTACTAGATGCTTATAATGTTGCCATAAGGGCTGAAAAAAACTTAATTTAGGTTGGCAAGATAGCCCCAAGACCACCTATGCCCATTTTTCTAGAGGTACATCCACCTATCCCATTGCAAATCCCACCTATTATTGTTGAACCTGTTGTACCATCTCTAAACTATCAAGTTAGTACTCAAACAAACATTGTTCCAGCCCCATCCCAGGAGTTTCAAGAACTTAAAGGGTTGTTACAAGGGAAAACAAGGCTGTTACAAACAATTGACAGAGACTTGGTGAATATTAAAAGGTAGCCAGATCAGGTTTATAGACCTTACTAGGCCCCATATCAGAACCAATAAAAAAAACCAACGAAATAGACATCAAAATAACCAACAAAATAGACTTGCATATCAGACTAAAAACCAAGGCCAAAGAAGGAATTTTAACACAAGGCCTTATTAGCCCTATAACCAGCATGTTGTCAGCTCTTCTAGAGAGTTAGTTCCTATTGTGTGGTTACACAACATGCCCCTTTTTGCCTTAGCAAAATAGGGACCCAACTTTGCTAGCTTGTTCCCTTGCTTTTGTGCTCTGGGTGGTAATGGTAAAAGCAGCATCAGTCAGTATGCATATGCCTAATGTTAGGTATATTTGTGATCTTAAAGTCTGAACCCAAATTCCAAAGTCTAAATCTTTCCTCAAGAAGCCTGCCATGTGAAAGAGTGTAAAATTCTAGGAAAGTTTGCCTTTTACATCACCCTGAAATTCGGCCAAATGAGAAAGTTATGATAGGTCAAAGTTCTGGTCAAACCTAATATTCGGGAGGGGGATCATATTCCAAACATCAGTCACCTTGTGTAATATCACCCCAATATTACAAATACCACCCTGATATTACAAATATCACCTGATCTTCATAGGATCACCCCCTTCGAGGAATATCACCCTAGCGCTAATATGACGCTGACGTCAGCTTATCTCATTCAACGAAGGACCCAACATGCTGGTGACATCATCAGTCGGATCGACATCTTAAGGTCATCTATTATCTAATAGCCATCATCTTTTCCAATATGACCGATCTTTCCTAACATGACGGTGATGTCATTTTGACCCTCGATATACAAAAGTTCAACATGACCATGATGTCATCTTATTCAAGGGGTGATATTCTTGAACATCAGGGTCATATTTCTTAAACACCCTGATTTCCTTCAGCATGACCGTGGCGTCATCACTTTCACATTTTAATGAGGCCTGTCCATGATGGTGACATCACCATCATATCCTGATTAATCGAAGGGAGGGTCATATTAGTTAATATGCCTCACATGAACTAATGTGCATACTCCGGAACTGAAATGTTTATTAAACAAGGAAAAATACTTGTATGTATTGCGGCTTGTATATTGGAAGATGCAATGCCTTATGCAATACCCGAAACTAAAATGTTATAAATTAGCGTTAAACCCTTGTATACATCCCACATTGTATGTACATTATGATACATGCATTTCATTATACATACAAGTTGTGGATTTCAAGGGAGATTGAAATTTTGCTAAATGAATGTATCCTTACTTGATGCCTATTAGACGATACATTGCATGTTATACAAAGTGGAACCAAAAAAAGATTAAATTAGTGTTAATTCGTTGTATGTATACCCGGATGTATATCCAAAGATACATATGGTTAAAGTATAATGAGTGGATGCGATTAGAAAATTAAATGTTGAAAATTCGTTGTATGTCTTTTTGGCTTATATAATCACAAAGTCTAACCTGATATGCAAGTCGATAATATACAATGACCGAATTCAAATGGAAAATTAAATACTGAAAACTTGTTGTATATTTGGAATGGTTAGCATGATCATAATATACAACCGGATATGCAAACAAAGGATCTAACCCAATATACAGGCACCGGATGCGAATGGAAAGTTGAATACAGAAAAGGTCTTGTATGTTTTGTGCTTGCATAATCACAAATTATAACCCGATATATGCAAGGAGAAATATAACCCAATTTATATAGGGTGATGAGCACCCGATAAACAAAGGAAAAGGTGGGAAAATAAAGCGATAGATTTTGAAGTTGTTTTTAGGCCTGATGCATGTTTTTTGGTCAATGATAGGTTGACACGACCATTTTTAGCGTCATATATGCATTTAGTATGTGATTGTTCACAGATTTAGAACCTGATATTCTATGTTTGCACATTCAGCCTGATTTAATTTAAATGTTTAATTTCCTTTCTTGTTTTAAATGAAGCTGAAGCTTAATTCTAGTCTGTTTATTGTAGGATGTTGGAGTTGTTTATGGCTGGCTGAACATTACAGAGTTGCACACAGAGGCAACATGAACCTGAGCTGAGGAGGATATTGTCAAATGTATTGATTTCCAGCTAGAAGGTGGACCATGTCAAAGATGCTGGAATATTCTATGCCAGCTATATAATTGCCAACTAGAAAAGCACGTGTTGTTCATCTGGACCGTTGGTTGTTTTGAGAGGATCCTGATCATTGGATCAATGTAACTATTTTCTGGTCTTTGTTCTATAAAGAGGCCATGATTTATCATAATAAGAGAGAGATACTGAGAGGGAGAATATCTAGTGAAATAAGGCCAATTACTGTAGAATTAAGAAGAGATCGGATTACCGAGACTAATGAAGACTGAATTATTGAAATGTCAAGGTTCTTTCTTCAGATCATTGTAAATGTACTTGTTCTAAAGCATACTAAATGGAGATGAGCTTCAGATTACATCCTGATTGTAAACTTTACGTAATCTTCAAGTTGATTTCTAGATATGTAATGGTGAATGATGTGTTCAAATAGAAGCGCTTTCATTTTATTGCATGTTGTTGTCAACTTTTCCTTTGAAGATTTGCACTGGATCATGGGGATTTGTGGAATGTCCTAGTGAAGTATGATTCTAGTTTTCTTCTCTTAATTACTGTATGGGAACATGTATGTGGATCAGTGATCTCAGTCAAGTAATTTTGGGAATCTCATTCTCTAACCCCTTTTCTCATTTTAATTTTAGTGAATCACTTCCATAATTACAAATCATGATAAATAAAAGGCAGAACAGAGAAATATGCTAACATTTCATAGATAACTAAATATCATTAGCATATTTGAGCTAAATGCATGTAGTGTTGAGAATATCATGAAAGAATTGCAAATAATGGTAAAAATCATGCAAATATCAACCTATAGGCACATTATTTGAGTGAATTCATAGTGCAGAGGTAGAATTGTTGGAGATGTATGCAGAGTAGATATAAAGGACAAGATATTTGGAGAAATATTGATGAACTTTGCAGATATTACTGAAGAACGTAAGGCCCCTGAATGATTAACAACAACACACATCAACCACTGAGTAACGTTAGTAGATTATGAACTAATTAACAGAGACTTGAGATCATGAATTATATGAGTTCATTGTATCTTTCAAGATGAGTAAAGGTTGTTGTGTAACTTTTATTCTATGTTTGTTTATGACTAACATTATCATCAACAGTTCCAAAGTAGAATAATATGGCACATGAGTACGATTAGTGTTACCAATGTAACTAGCGACACAACCAATCAACTTGATCAAATGGCATGATAAATCAGGCCATAATGGTGCAAAATAATGCTACTACCCATTAAAACACATTACAAGAAAACTTAGAACAATAGATTTCTAATACTAAACATGAGCAGCCTAATACAACATTCATGAATTGGCAAGGTGAGGAGTTCTATGGGGTAAACCATACACAAGGGCAAAACTAATCAACTTAGTCCATAGCAGCTAACTGTTGTGTGGTTACACAACACACCCCATTTTGCCTTAGCAAAATAGGGACCCAACTTTCCTGGCTTGTTCCCTTGCTTTTGTGCTCTAGGAGGTAATGGTAAAAGCAACATAATTCAGTATGCATATGCCTAATGTCATGTATATTTGTGATCTTGAAGTCTAAACCCAAATTCCAAAGTCTGAAATTTTCCTCAAGAAGCCCGTCATGTGAAAGAGTGTAAAATTCTAGGAAAGTTTGCCTTTTACATCACCCTAAAATTTGACCAAATGAGAAAGTTATGATAGGTCAAAGTTCTGGTCAAACCTGATATTCGAGAGGGGCATCATATTCCAAACATCAGTCACCTTGTGTAATATCACCCTGATATTACAAATATCACCTGATCTTCATAAGATCACCCCCTTCGAGGAATATCACCCCAATGCTAATATGACGCTGATGTCAGCTTATCTCATTGAACGAAGGACCCAACATGATGGTGACATCATCAGTTGGATCGACATCTTAAGGTCATCTATTATCTAACAACCGTCATCTTTCCCAATATGACTGATCTTTCCTAACATGATGATAACATCATTTTGACCCTCGATATACAAAAGTTCAACATGACCATGACGCCATCTTATTTGGGGGTGATATTCTTGAACATGAGGGTCATATTTCTTAAACACCCCGATTTCCTTCAGCATGACCATGGCGTCATCACTTTCACATTTCGACGAGGCCCGTCCATGATGGTGACATCACCATCATTTCCTAATTAATCGAAGGGAGGGTCATATTAGTTAATATGCCTCACATGAACTAATGTGCATACTTCAGAACCGAAATGTTTATTAAACAAGGAAAAGTACTTGTATTTATTGCGGCTTGTATATTGGAAGATGCAATGCCTTATGCAATACCTAGAATTGAAATGTTATAAATTAGTGTTAAACCATTGTATACATCCCACATTGTATGTACATTATGATACATACATTTCATTATGCATACAAGTTGCGGATTTCATGGGAGATTTAAATTTTGCTAAATCAATGTATCCTTACTTGATGCCTATTAGATGATACATTGCATTTTATACAAAGTGGAACCAAAAAAAGATTAAATTAGCATTAATTCATTGTATGTATACCCGGATGTATATCCAAAGATACATATGGTTAAAGTGCAATGAGCGGATGTGATTAGAAAATTAAATATTAAAAATTCATTGTATGTCTTTTTGGCTTGTATAGTCACAAAGTCTAACCCGACATGCGAGTCAATAATATACAATGACTGGATTCAAATGGAAAATTAAATATTGAAAACTTATTGTATATTTAGAATGGTTAGCATGATCATAATATACAACCGGATATGCAAACGAAGGATCTAACCTAATATACAGGCACCGAACTCGAATGGAAAGTTAAATACAGAAAAGGTCTTGTATGTTTTGTGCTTGCATAATCACAAAGTATAACTTGATATATGCAAGGAGAAATATAACCTAATATATATAGGGTGATGAGCACCCGATATGCAAAGGAAAAGGCGGGAAAATAAAGCGATAGATTTGAAGCTATTTTTAGGCCTGATGCATGTTTTTTGGTCAATGATAGGTTGACCCAACCATTTTTAGTGTCATATATGCATTTAGTATGTGATTTTTCACAAATTCATAACCCAATATTCTATGTTTGCACATTCAGCTTGATTTAATTTAAATGTTTAATTTCCCTGCTTGTTTTAAATGAAGCTGAGGCTTAATTCTTGTCTGTTTATTGCAGGATGTTGGAGTTGTTTGTGGCTAGCTGAACATTACAAAGTTGCACACAGAGGCAACATGAAATTGAGATGAGGAGGATATTATCAAATGTGTTGATTGCTAGCTGGAAGGTGGACCAGGTCAAAGATGCTGGAATATTCTATGCCAGCTGAACAATTGCCAACTGGCAAAGCACGTGTTGTTCATCTGGACCGTTGGTTGTTTTGAGAGGATCTTGATCATTGGATCAATGTAACTATTTTCTGGTCTTTGTTCTATGAAGGGGCCATGATTTGTCATAACAAGAGAGAGATACTGAGAGGGAGAATATCTGGCAAAATAAGGTGAATTACTATAGAATTAAGAAGAGATCGGATTACCGAGACTAATGAAGACTGAATTGTTGAAATGTCAAGGTTCTTTCTTCAGATCATTGTAAATGTACTTGTTCTAAAGCATACTGAATGGAGATGAAGCTTCAAATTACATCCTGATTGTAAACTTTACGTAATCTCCAAGTTGATTTCTGGATATGTAATGGTGACTGTTGTGTTCAAATAGAAGCGCTTTCATTTTATTGCATGTTGTTGTCAACTTTTCCTTTGAAGATTTGCACTGGATCATGGGGATTTGTGGAATGTCCTGGTGAAGTATGATTCTAGTTTTCTTCTCTTCATTACTATATGGGAACATGTATGTGGATCAATGATCTCAGTCAAGTAATTTTGGGAATCTCATTCTCTAACCCCTTTTCTCATTTTAATTTTAGTGAATCACTTCCATAACTGTAAATCATGATAAATAAAAGGTAGAACATAGAAATATGCTGACATCTCATATATAACTAAATATCATTAGCATATTTGAGCCAAATGCATGTAGTGTTGAGAATATCATACAAAGAATTACAAATAATGGTAAAAATCATGCAAATATCAACCTATAGGCACATTATTTGAGTGAATTCATAGTGCAGAGGTAGAATTGTTAGAGATTTATGTAGAGTAGATATAAAGGACAGGATATCTGGAGAAATACTGATGAACTTTCTTGAAATTACTAAAGAACGTAAGGCCCCTGAATGATTAACAGCAACACACATCAACCACTGAGTAACGTCGGTAGATTATGAACTAATTAACAGAGACTTGGGATCATGAATTCTGAGTTCATCGTATCTTTCAAGATGAGTAAAGGTTGTTGTGTAACTTTTATTCTATGTTTGTTAATGACTAACATTATCATCAACATAAATTGGCAATAGGAGGGCCTTGAACAAGAAATTTCTGTATTTCTGCAAATATTACATAAATATTCCATCATTTGAGCTTAATGTCTTCAAATATCTCTTATCTGAGAGGTTTTGGTTGCATCTTTGCAAAGATCTAGCTCAAAGCTTCAAAGATTCGTTTGATTTTTTGAGCTTTCAAGTTTTATTCTGAGATATGTTAGATCTCATAAAATTTGAAAATCCTAAAAATTGAAAATAGAGTCTCATTTTAATGGGTGTGTATGAAGACAATTGTTAGGTTAACATTTCTTTATTTCAGGAAATTTTGAATAGACAAATTTATCCTCAAAGTTTGTCTAACTTTGGTTTATCCAGTTGTTGCAAGATACACAAGACTGTGGAGCACAGTGAAATTGATTGTTTAACTTTTCTCACAAGGTTGGATTTATATTTGAACGGACTGATATTTTTTATAGATGTGTTCAGGGCTGAAGTCTGGCAAGAAAATGAAGAAATTCTAGAGTAACAAGCATATACAACACTAGAAATTATTAGTTGTCTAGACACTGAAGTGGATCGCTTTAAAGATTTTGAATTATATTTGTCTAGAAATATACAGTGTAGTCAAATATTAGGTTTATCCACTGATGATGTCTTGATTGAAAGTTGGTGCAGATTACATGATGAAGAGCATTCAAAAAGGGATTGTGACACTTGCTTGGTCATGTTAGAGAAGACTCAAATTCTGGAACAACAAGAAGAAACAACACCCATAATCATGAGTTATTTAGAAAATACAATAGCTGAGTCAGTTCTAGAAGGTAAAAAGGATAGTGAAACATCTTTTCTTGAGTCATTTTATGGTGAGAATTGGAGTTCTCTACTTCCTAATATAGGTAAGGGTGAGGCAGAGTGCACACATGAATCTTTTGAAAATTGTGGAGAAAAAACCACTTGTCAGGATAGAATCTTTGATTCTGATCCTAGTACTTTTGATAAGGATAGTGAAACATCTTTCCTTGAGTCATTTTATGATAAAAAGGAATGGAGATAGGTGGAAGAATTTAAACACATTACTACTGATGAAGTTCCCATGATAGTAACCTAGGTAATTGTAGAAAAGAAAATAAATGCTTGTTTACTATCTAACTTGTTTAAGTTGAATGATCAAATGCAAGAATGTTGCAGGTCAATTGAACCAGACACTCTACTGGATGGAAAATGTGAAATATTTGATGAACAATTCATGAAAGTTGAAGATGCAAAAAGCTTTGGAGTTGTTGTACATGATCAGATGTCAGTCCAACATTATTTTGGAAATGAAATGGGGAAGTATTCCTATCAATCAAAAGTTGTTTCACCTTTACAGTAAAATGATTTAGAAATGATAAATTTTTGTATATCTGATTATGATTATAAAGATACTCATTCAGATGCTGATGTGTAGAAAATAGAAGAGAACATCGAGATGTTTCCTGAACTTGAGGATAAATTGAAAATCCAGAATGAAGAAACAAAACTGGATAAGGATGAAGAAATAATCTATCAAGAGGCATACATCCTTCAATTCGAAGTGAGACTAGACGTTGAGCGAAGAAATGAAAGTGTAAAGTTAGATGGAGGACCAACTGTCAACAAACAGGCATGTACAACTGCAGAACTAGAAATACACCAGGTTGTATTTCTCCTTGCCATAGTAAATGATGTCGATTACTATTTTGATAATAGAAATTTAAGAGATAAAACATGCATATGGATTAGTCATGAAAATGATGAGCTTCCTTAGTTGCTGATAATCAGAGATTATTCTATGAAATACAATGAATTTAGAATACAAGAATATTTTTTAGAATACAAAGATAAATTTACTAGGATTAGAACCATAAGTAGTGCCCTGATGCTCCTACATAATCTAAGGTATGCAAATACAGGTGTCTTTGGGTCTTTTCCTGGGTTTTATTTTCCTTGTAGGGTTTATGTATAGTTTGGTAGAGTAGTTGTTTTATTTTTGTTCTGTGCTTTCTTGTTTTGTTTTCTGTTGTTTCCCTTTGGTAGTTCGCTGTTAGTATAGTTTGCTTTGTTTGTTTTCTTTTGTTTGCGTTGTTGAATTTGTGTTTTGGTTGGGAAAAATGTGTGCACCTTGTTACTTAAGAACACTACCGAAATTGTTAGAATTCAGGAGTTGGATATAAGTTTTTACAAAGGTTGTAACTCATGTAGTATATGTACTCTTGATCAGGTCTGTGGTATCTGGTTCATTAGTATTACTTTTTCTTGAGTCAAGGAGATCCTCACAATGACACACCTAACAACCTTGGGTTTGTTGAACATATCAGTGTAGGTGTTAAGTGAAAAATCTAAAGGTTGCCCTTGCTACCATTGCAATTCCCAACCTAAAGCAGCAAGTGACCGTACCTTGCAATATGTGCTAACATGATGATATCTTATAAATGCAAATATAAAAAAAGAAGGGAGAAATATATTGAATACTTAAAGAGAAAATTAGGCCATCTAAGTAACTCTACCGGTGCTATAGACGCCTGACTAGCAGTGGGGCTCTACTTAGGGGAATTGCAACAATAACCTTGCCAGGGCTATAGATGCTTGCTGGCAGCAAGGCTCTATCCAGGTTGGCTATGAGGGATGAACCAAACTATGTAGCTTAACACCAGTCACTGATTTATTCAATTCACTTTCAAGATGAGTATATGAATCACGTGCACACACTTGATCCCTTATCAATTCATTGTTATATTGATGAACATGATACCAGTTAGAAAGGATTAGGATGCTCATGCTTAATAGGAGTTAGAAAAATATGTTTTAACTTATCCTCACCTCTTGAATTATTTGAATTGTGTGGTTTTCTTTGGTGGCAAGTTACTGTGTGGTTACACAACACGCCCCATTTTGCCTTAGCAAAATAGGGACCCAACTTTGTTGGCTTGTTCCCTTGCTTTTGTGCTCTGGGCGATAATGGTAAAAGCAGTATCAGTCAGTATGCATATGTCTAATGTAAGGTATATTTGTGATCTTGAAGTCTGAACCTAAATTCCAAAGTCTGAATCTTTCCTCAAGAAGCCTGCCATGTGAAAGAGTGTAAAATTCTAGGAAAGTTTGCCTTTTACATCAACCTAAAATTCGGCCAAATGAGAAAGTTATGATAGGTCAAAGTTCTGGTCAAACCTGATATTCAGGAGGGGGATCATATTCCAAACATTAGTCACCTTGTGTAATATCACCCCAATATTACAAATATCACCCTGATATTACAAATATCACCCAATCTTCATAAGATCATCCCCTTCGAGGAATATCACCCCATCGCTAATATGACACTGAGGTTAGCTTATCTCATTCAACGAAGGACCCAACATGATGGTGACATCATCAGTCGAATCAACATCTGAAGGTCATCTATTATCTAACAACCATCATCTTTCCCAATATGACTGATCTTTCCTAACATGACGGTGACGTCATTTTGACCCTCGATATACAAAAGTTTAACATGACCATGACGTCATCTTATTCAGGGGGTGATATTCTTGAACATCAGGGTCATATTTCTTAAACACCCCAATTTCCTTCAGCATGACCATGGCGTCATCACTTTCACATTTCAATGAGGCTCGTCCATGATGGTGACATGTTGGTCATGATGTTAGTCATAAACAAGCATAGAATAAAAGTACACATTAACCTTTATTCATCTTGAAAGATACGATGAATTTAGAGAATTCATGATCCCAAGTCTCCGGTGATTAGGTCTTAATCTTCTGATGTTACTCAGAGGTTGATGTGCGTTGCTATTTCCATTTTGGGGCCTTACATAGAGTTCATCATCATGATGCTATTTCTGCAAAGATTCTTCACAGAGAGGTCATTTTACATAGTTATTTGATTCAATGATACAGTTATATTCAAATATTTCCATGATATTTATTAGTAATGGATGCTTTAGCTTCAAATATGCTAAATATTTCCACTTATCTATGAGATGTCAACATATTTGTATTGTTTGCTTTAGATGTTTAGTTATTTGCAATTATGATAGTGAAATGCTCTGAAATTTAAAGAAATTGAAAGAAATACTTCAAATTAAAGTTGAATCTTCAGCTATTGAACCACATGTATATCAGATACAGTCATGAGGAGAAGAAAACCAAACCATATGTTCACCAGGACATTCCACAGCTAGATACAGTAGGTGCTAACTTCAAAGGAATTGTATGAAAACAATATATGTAAGTAGACATGCACTCCAAAGGACGCAGCAAATCACCACATAAATCTAGAATTCACACACAAATTACTCAAGATTTACTATGAATTGTAACCAAAACAATCTTCTCATTCATTAAGTATGCAAAGACATAAATGTATACAAAAAAGCTTTGAAATGAGCCCTGAATATTTCAGCAAACGAATTTCAATTAAGTTTCAAATATTTAAAATGAAGCATTCCTGCACCTTTTATAGAATAACGTGAGGAATCTGTTACAAAAAGATCAGTGATCCTAATTCATCTATGCGTATCTACGGTCAATATTTCCTTTGACTACATCAACCTTTACAAAATGGCACAAGTTGCCAGCTGGCAACTATCTAAAAAACCTATTTTCACTAAGCATCTGATGCTGATATTCACTCTATGATGCATCATCACTTACTTTATCAGAGTCATGCTCTTCATCACTAGGTGCATCACTTCCTGAACTTTCATCATCATGATGATGATGAACCCGCATATGAGGTTGCATGGTGCTCCGGACCTGCTCATATAATTGCACAATTTTATCTATTTCCCCGCCATCTTGAGTCTTTGCTTTGATCATGGCATGCTTGTGTGCCTCGTATTTGTGCCTACTACTGTCCAGCTTTCTCTTCCTGTCTTGCAGCGTCTCATTATACTTCTCCATCTTGACTTTGATTGTCATTATTTTATCTATGACTTCTTCTATCAAGTGAACAAGTGGATCATCTACTATTGATTGAAAGTTGCTGTGTAAAGCTTTGATGGCAAACTCTTCATCTTGATTTTTAACTTTCCCTTCCACTTTTCCTTCTAGTGTTTCCAATATTTCTGCCTCGATAGACATTAAATCATGCAACTTCATGCTGATATCTCTCATTTTATTAATGTATCTTCTGAGTACTCCACATTCAAATTGAATGTCTTTATACCATATGTCAATTAACAAGACAATATTATTTTTTAGTACCTATTTATTGATGAACAGCTGAGGATTTATCCTCCTTATTTCTCCTAGGATATTTAATACTTTTTGCAGTTGGTAAGACGTTTTTCCTGTCTGCATCTGCAATTTGTCTACCTTGGTCCTGGAGTCGGTGAGAGTATTCCACCTCTTCAAAGAGGCCTTTACTACTTCTTCCGCATCACCCAATGTGGATGACATCCATCTTCTTAATACAGATGCCTCATGTTTCATGAGGTCTAATTTATTCACCTCCTCTTGAGAGATAATAGTCAATGGGACTGTATGTTCAGTGGAAGTATCTTCAGTATTGGTTAGCCTTCCTATATAGGCATGCAACTGAGCAATGTGCTCTTTGTGTTGCTTATTTTTCTCCTTCTCTCTTTTCACCTTTTGAATTAAAGAATCAATAATATCCTTGCCCTCTTGACCTTCTTGGTCCTTATTGGCAAATCCTCAATCTACTATGCCGATCTGGAATTCATCTAAGGTAATTTTACCTTTTTCTTTCTCCATAGTAGATACTACAATCTGTGCAGTCCTCCTCCCAGTTGCTAGATCTCTTTTTATGGCCGAAGTCATTCGGGCCTTCCTCTTATGTTTTATTATATTTTTAGAGAATAGGGTGGAGACATCAAATTCTTGAATTTCAAATTCTTCTTCTACATTTACCTCTTTCTCCAACCACGGAGGTACCTGATCATGTTTCTCTGCATCATCATGATGTTCACCTATGTCTCCTATTTCTGTCAGTAGATGTGGTGGAGAAGGTGATTTCCTTAATTCTTCTTCATGATGCTCGCTTTGACGTTGACCCTATGGCACATCGTTCTGTTGAGGAACCTCTTTCTCTAGAGGAGCATCATCTTGAGGTGGAGGATCTTGTGATACACCCATATGCTGATCATGATGATCATGATCCTTTTCTGTCATTACCTCATCCTCCTTTGCCTTTTCTTCTTGTTGATGCACATTCACAACAATGGATGTTGCAGAATCCTCCTTAGGTGCTGGCGTTTGTTCTTTTGCAATTATCTGTTCTGCACCTATGCTACTTACTTCCTAAACTTTGGTAGCAGGATCTTTAGATACATCCTTCTCATCAGCTTTCTTTTCCTGAACCTCTACTAAAGCAGGTTCTACTGATGCATCTTGTGCACTTGGTTGGCTGACTTCTGAAGCATGGCCCTCTGGTTCTACCATCTTCACTTCTTCTACAGGTTGCCTTTTGTCAGGTGATCCTGTTGGATGTTCAAGACTAGCATCCTGTTTATCTATTATGTTTATCACCACAGGATTTGTCACCTATGCAATTAGTGTGTCCAGCCCCATTTCTTGGGCTACCTTCTCTGGGCTCTTTTCCTTTTTAGCTTCCACTTGCTTCATCTCCTCCAATATTGTTTGAACTGTTGGAGTCTTATGAGGGGTCATTTGTGTACCTACAGCAAGGGTTTCCATCTTTTGTGAAGATACCTCCTTCACAACCTCATCATCAGACAAATTAATTGTCTCCTCTAATGAGATATGACCTCTTGGCGAGGTTTCTTTCATCTGCTCTTCTGCAAATTCAGTTTTGAACTTGACAATAGTAGGAAGTGGAACATTGTGCTGAAGTTCCCTATGCACTTCACTACCTGCCCCTTGTAACAATGTATGGGGTTGTTTTATTTCACCCCTCATGGAGGTTCTTAGTTTCTTAGGTGGGGTAGACACCAACACCTGTGGAGCTCTTCTTTTTCCTTTTATTATCAAAGGAGCCTCTTCTTCTTTAGGCTCTTCCTCCATGAGGATATCCTCTTCATCATGTTTCCTTGAGGATTGACCCTCTTCTAGGGTCTCAGTAATTTCAGCCTCTGCTGTCTTACTCTTCTTGGGCTTTCCTTTCCTTGTCCTTGGAGGGGATGCTGATCCTGATCCTGATCCTGATCCTGATCCTGATGCTGCTACCTCCTCAGCTACAAATACTGCCCTTTCAATAATAACCCCTTTGGGTTCCTTATCTACTTTCTTGCCCCTTGGGGTTCTTTTGCTCTGTTGTTGTGGTGGAGGGAGTCTATCTCCCTTAGATTTTCTCTTCTCATTCAAGAAGTCATCATACTCCCCATCAAGAATATCCTGTCCCTTCTTCTTGTTGTCCACCGTAATGGCAACACCCTTCTTCTTCAATGCCCCTATCTGTTCATCAACCCAGGCTTGGGTTAGTTGTATGGTCCTGGCAATGAAGGGGTCCAAGGATATATCCTCCTGTATGGTGAGGTCAGGTGTAGAGATGGTATCATTATATATTTTCTTCTGCTCATATTCATCTGCAATTATCCTGCCATCATCTTTCTTCAATTGTTGGGGAATGGGGATGCAATCAAAGGTTTTTATTTGATTCAAAGTTAGCCTTTGATATCTTCTTCTTCTTGCCTCTGCTTCATCTTCAAAGTCAGCCCAGAAGTCTTCTAGGTGCCTCTGATGAATAGGCTTTCCTATTATTTTCTGCATCCTACCCTAAGGATCATATGGTCTTGTCAGTAGAAAAGGCTGCAGTTTCATTTTATTCAAGGTGACCATCACCTTCTTTATGTTCTCAGAATTGGGGCACATATACTAGCCAATGGTGACTGCAAACAAAATTGGTGGCAGCTTCTTTGCATCCTTGTATATTTTTATTATTGTGGAGCTCTACCTGATGAACTCCATCAGTATCACTGCATAAGTGGGATACCTTGGCAGCATGAGCGGATTTCCTTCAAAACCCTCAATCCTCATGTAGGAGAAGGTGGCAAACTGAATATACCAGGCTCCATGCCTGTAAATTATCTCTTGAGCCTCCATGCTCAATCTCTTTGTTCTGTCTTCCTCCATGGTCCTCACCAGATGCATAGAGAATGCATCATTGACCAGTTTGTAGTCTTGAAGGTAATTGGATCTTTGCAGCTGGGGATGATGATCCCAGATATGCACAGCATTAACTGTTCCTATGACTTTCCCATCTGTAACTAGTGCATCAAATGTGCCTTTATAAGCACAGGAGTAGACGATGTATGATGTCATATAGAAAGCACAATTTGAACCTCCTAGGTTCATCAGCTGCTCATGCAGAGCATCACTTATTAGCTGGCACCATAGTGGCTTGATATCTGAATATAAACAGATCATTATTATACCATACATCCAGTCTCTAAAGCTACTAGCATCAGGCTGGCCTGTTACTCTGTTCAGTAGTGCAATCATGTATTGATATTCATCAACAAAATCATATTTGAATAGATGCATAGGAAGTTCGGCTGCTGCAGGATATGTACTATTTTCAGCCCTCCATTGATACATATTGTTCTTGGCTTGTTTCTTATTGTTTTCATATTCATTCTCTGACTTCTTCAGGTCCACACTTTTAACCTTGCTGCCCAATGGCAATCCAAATGTCTTGGAAAGACCCTTGATGGATAGGTTAGCATATATCCTCCCATGCTTCATCACATGCCTGGTCTCTGGATTGTAGTTCCTGGCACACTCGATAACCAGTTCCGGAGATTCCATGGAGTACAGAAAATCAGCGGCATTCCACATCCTGGAAATGAAAACTGCATCTAGCACGGGACTCTTGTTATTCTCATCGTTCAACCTGGCTGACCATGCTTCCAAATTGGTACTCCCCTGATGGGTATCCGTAATTACGCCATATTTAAACAGGATGCCCCTCTAGGAGGAGAACATAGGCCTATCGAATTCTACTTGACACTTAACTAACCTCTTGTCAACCATGGGTGCCTGCAATTAACAAAATCTTGTCTTACAATGGGTATACACATGCATGCATATTACAATTAACTTTACTAATCACCATGCCTACTATATATGTTCAACATTACTTAATCATATGGATGTATAAACCAGAACTTCAGATTAACCATCCATACCTGACTATTACAGAAACAACAGGACGATGGTTTCATTTACTTACCTAGATATGCAAACTTCATCTTATACTAGTGGACTTTCTGACAATGCTCTTAATTCAACTGATGATCACGCACTTCCTTTTGTCTATGAGCTTAATTCGTGCAACTATCACCTATATGAGGATATGGAGGCTAGTGCTCTGTAAAAACAATTTATCGCAAGGTAAATTTGAAATGATGATCAATTTTCCCTTTTAATGATGCACTTAGGGTAAAATTAGGGCAACCCTGATAAATTTGATTTTACTCATTGATTATTAGCGCGAAAACGTAGGATCTTGCCAGGTGTTTCATCGGGTTTTGTGGTCGGCAGGAACCACCTACTATGTCTGCTCACATTAAATTTTAATGGCAGCAACGGGAGTGGGGTGATATTCACAAGACAGGATGATATTCAAAAATATTGGGTCGAGTTTAAAATGATCATCCTCCTTGACAGGAAAAAACTATCGCGACAACATCATGTGACGAATGCACTTTTTGGTTATGTTTAGCACATCAGGAGGATATCTAGATATATCGGGTGATGTTTCAAAGATGATGATGATCGGACAAACTTACATGTCTCTCTTTCAAAATATCAGAATGACGTCATCCTGATATTCACTCAATGTATCGGCAAGGCATCATGACGTCATCGTCATGATATGGGAACAGGATCATGTTTATGAAATATCCTGCCGAGAGGTAAATGTGATGATGATGTCATCATCATGTTTGTTTCTTCATTTATCAGACTTGGATGATGTCATCAGGATATTGGCTTGGGGGGATATTTCACAGCAAGAGGATATTATGAAATATCAGGTTACTTTGAAAAATATGATCCTCACGAAATGCATAAGGCTATTGACGGGTAAAGGTTAGTATCACCTAAAATTGACGTCCGGATATTCGGCCCGCATGATTTTATCAGGTGATATACTATATTGAGGTGACCTTTTATAATATGACTGATGTTACAATATACGACCCTCCCCCTGGGAATATCAGGTTTGACTCAAATTTTAACCATTCATAACTTTCACATCCTGACGAATATAAGGGTGATGTAAAAGACAAACCTGCATGGAATTTAATGCTCTTTCTAAATATGAGGTTTCAGGAAAAAAATATGAAGTTTGACGAACTTACCTCATGATGATCTACATGACTTAGTTTTACCAGACCACCAGAGAGCACAAGACACAAGCCAAAAAGTTGGGTCCCTGTTTTGTCAAGTCAAAATGGGGCGTGTTGTGTAACCACACAACAACTTGCCACTGAAGAAAACAAACAAATTCAAATGATTCAAGTGATGTGATCACATTCATCCATAGTATTCTAATTCTTCCTGAGCATAAGCATCATGATCTTCTTAATGATAAAATTTCATCATGGTAACAATGCTAACAAAGGATCATGTGTGTGCAGATGATTAATTTTCTTCATCTTGAAAGCAAGTTGAAAACATAAGTAACTGGTGTTAAACTACATAGTTGGAGATCATCCCTCATAGCCAACCTGGATAGAGCCTTGCTGGCAACAGGCATCTATAGCTTCGGCAAGGTTATCTATACAATCTCCCCAAGTAGAGCCCCACTGCCAGCAGGCATCTATAGCCCCAATAGAGTTATTTAGATGGCCTAATTATATTTCTTTTCTAAATTTTTCTATTAAAGTTTGTATTTGATATCATCATGTCAGCTCATTTGTACAAGGTATAGTCACTTGCAGCTTTAGTTGGAGATTGTATTGGTAGCAAGGGAGTCTCTTTAGATTTTTCACTTAACACCTATACTTGTGTGTTCAACAAACCCAAGGCTGTTAGGTATTTCATTGTGATTGATTCACTTTGATCAAGAAAAGGCACCCTGATGAAAGGATATCATAGACCTGATCATGAATACTTCTCAAGCTGAATTACAACCTATGTCTAAATCTGATCTCATCACTTGAATCCTAACAATTTAGTTATTTTATGTGGTAATAAGGTGCATCATCTTGACTAACCAAAACAAGGTCTCAACAAACAAAACAGAACAAACAAAAACAAAACAAACTGTACAGACAACTATACAAATGTACAATATGATACACATGACTGTCATGAAGTCACTCAGGCCTAGAAATAATGTTTGAGGAATTGTCCATTGACTGGCAATGGGACATCCTCACCTGTCAGGTTCTTAAGCCTATAAGTGCTATCTCCTAGTATCTCAGAAATTTGAAAGGGACCTATCTATAATCTGTCAAATTTGCCATGGTCACCTTTTCTCTCATGGGCTTTATCCCACACCAGGACTAAATCAGATATCCTGAAGGCTTTAACTCTGGCTCTCTTGTCAAACCAATGTTTGACAACAGCCTGATGTTTTGCAAACTGGTCAATTGCTTGACTCCTTTTCTCTTCCAAGTGCATTAGCTAAAGCAACCTGACTTCTTGTCTATTATCAATGCCTAGGTATTCTTGGGCAAACTACAAAGTAGGAATTTTCAAATTTACAGGAAGGATAGGATCCACCCCATATACCAATTGGAAAGGTGAGTTTCCTAATGCAGTTTTCATTCTAGTTCTATCTACCCATAAGGCATATTTTAGAAATGAGTTCCATTCTCTAGGGTTCTTCTTTATCAGTTTTCTTATGATATTCAGTAAATTCTTGTTGGTGGATTCTACTAATCTATTCCCTTGGGGATAGTAGTTGGATGAAAACTTAAGTATGATCCCATGATCAAAAGCCCAACTTGACAATTTAGTTGAAGTGAAGGCAGAACCATTATCACTTACCAAAGTATAAGGAGTTCCATACCTAGTGACAATGTTGCTCTCCAGAAATTTAATGACATCATTTGCAGTACAAGTCTTGCTGCTGACAGCCTCAGTCCATCTGGTACAATAGTCAATAATTGTTAAGACATACCTATGGCCTGAAGAGGATGGAGGTTTGATTGGTCCTATGAAGTCCATGCCCCATTGTGCAAATGGGCACTCTTCCATCACTGGCTGCAAGGGTTGTGCATCATATTTCTCTCTGTTGGCAGTAACCTGACATACATGACAACATTTAACATGATCAGCTGTATCTTTAAAAACTGTGGGCCAATAATATCTTACTCTGAGGATTGCATGTGTCATGGCCAAGGCTGATCCATATGCTGTTTCGAACTTGTCATGTAACTCTGACAGGACCTTATTTGCTTCTAGCTTTTCTAAGCATCTTAGGTATATTCCTTCATAATTCTTCTTGAATAGGGTTCCTCCCTTCATCATATACTTTTGTGACCTTATCTTCAAGGCTCTTCTATGTGAAGCTTGCAATCTCGGAGGACATCTTCCAGTAATCAGGATGTGCCTGATATCTAAATACCATTCTCTATCATTCTTGTCATTGATAACATACTGCTGACTTGTGATGTTTGGGTCAATTTCAGATATCATTTGGCTTAAAGCCTGTCCTCTTACTAGCTTCATTGGTGTAATTTCCATGTCATACTCTTGTAATACAGTAATCCACTTGGCTCTTTTCTCACCAGGCTCACTCTGCATGAGCAGCATCTCCACTGCTGCATCAGGCACTACTGTAATCACCTTGCTTCTTAGTATATAATGCCTAAATTTATTTACTTCCCTGACTAATGCAAGTGCTTGTCTTTCAACATCCACATATCTTAGTTCAGCATTCTTGATAGGACAGCTCATGAAGGCTATTGGTTTCTCTTCTTTTTCTTCATTCCTTTGAGTTAACACTGCTGCAGAGGTATGTTCTAAAGAAAATGAATAGATGTAGAAATCCTTTGTGTAATCTGGACTGATGAGTACAGGAGCATCTGATATGGCTTTCTTTATGTCCTCAAAAGCAGCTTTAGCTTCTACTGTCCACTCAATTTTGGCATCTTTTTTCAGCATAACATTTAGTGGTCTAACTATTTCTGCAAAACCAGTGATGAATTTTCTTACAAAGTTAATCTTACCAAAGTAAGACTTAAGTTCTTTCTTGCTTCCAGGAAGTTGTATTTTCATGATAGACTCCACCCTGTCAGGATCAATGATGATTCCATCTTCAGTTATCAAATGGCCTAATAACTTTCCTGTTGTCACCCCAAATATGCATTTCTTGGGGTTCAGTGATATTCCATACTCTTCACATTTCTTCAGCACATTTCTGAGATCTGCTACATGATTTCCCCTTTCTTTGGAGAATACTATCAAGTTATCTATGTAGATGACTATACATTTTCCTATTAAGCCTCTGAAGGCTATGTCCATTGCTCCTGGAATGTTGCTCCAGCATTTATAAGCCCGAATGGCATACGTCTATATGCAAATATTCCCCACTTGGTGGTGAAGGTAGTTTTTAATCTGTCAATTTTATCAACCATCACTTGGTTGTATCTTGAAAAGCCATCCAGGAAGGACATCATTTTGGCTCCATTTACAATCTGCAGAACTTCATCTAATGAGGGTAAAGGATAATTATCCTTTTCTGATGCTCTGTTCAGATTCCTTAAATCTACACATAGCTTGATGTCTCCATTCTTCTTCCTAGCTGGCACTAGATTTGCCACCCAAGTGGACTGCCTTACAGGAAAGATTATCCTAGCATTTAACAATTTCTTGACTTCTTCAAATATTATTGGTTTAAGCAAAGCATTGACTGGCCTTTGCTTCTGTCTAAAAGGTTTAACATCTGGCTTAAGAGGTATAGTATGAGTTATGATAGATGTGTCATATGTCTTCAGCTCATCATAAGTCCACGTAATTACATGGATGTAATCCTTAAGGGCCTGAGTTATTCCTTCTAACTCTTCTGGTGTGCAAACCTTACCTATCAAAACATTTTTCTTGTCATCATTCTGTCTGATATTCACTTGTGAATATTGACCTCCATCAGCTTTGGGAAGATCCTTCTACTTCAGCATATTATCCAAATCAAAGGCTCTTTCTAATTCATTCATGCCTTTGGGAATTCTGTTGCTAGGCAATTCTAATATTTCATCTTCTTCCCAGACATGATCTTCCATACTATTCTCATTTATAATCTGAGCGTCAAATACATCCCTATTGGAGATAAAATCAAGAATGTGCTAGTCATCATCAAAGACCTAAAGATTGGTAACATTATCAGGTACTGATGGTACAGATACCAGTTCTACTAAAAATATCTTCAGACCTGATATAGATAGTGGCTCCAATGTACTGGCAGCCTGGGCAAGTGCATCTGCCCTGTGATTTTGTTATCTAGGAACATGGGTGATGTTAAATGCATCAAAGTCTTCAATCAAATCCCACACTCTGTGTCTATAATTTGACAATTTTTTTATAATTGCAAGAGTAGATTCCTCTTACTTGTCTGACAACTAATTCTGGGTCTCCAAAGACATGTAGAATTTTCACTTTCTTTTTGAGAGCAAACAGTATCCCATGAATTAGAGCTTCATACTCTGTCACATTATTAGTGTAGGGGAACTGTAATCTGTACGCAGCTAAGTAGGATTTTCTTGATGGATCAATAAGATCAATCCCTACTCTGGCTCCTTGCTTAGATTTGGATCCATCAAATCTAAGGATCTAAGACTTATCTTCAGCATGAGGTTTAGTTGAACCTTTATTTTTCTTTACAGCTCTAGCAGCTGCTCCACTTGATATCCATTTTAACTTAGGAATGTCAGCTTTCTCAAACTTCATCTTTTCTTCCTTCTGAGAAGCTAATTTTTCTTCTTGTTTTCCATCATCAGGAGGATGATCTTTTGGATCAGGCTCTGTATGTTTCTTCAAAATCTATAGACACAGCGAATAGGTGGTCTCCGAATGAGGTGCCTCATGCAGCCTACACCAACCTTCAGTTAGTGCATCTTGTGGATGTTTCTTTTGTCTTATCATTTTCTTAATTTCTCCAGACAAGAACTCTTCAAACCTGGTCAGGTTACTACCTTTGTCTTCGTCAGACAATTCATAGTCTGACTCCATCAGACAATCACTCCCTGGGGTGATCTTTTCTTTTTTGCTAACATTCATATGATTGTACACCAGAATTTCTTTTGTTCTCTGTTCATGATCTGTCACTTTTTTTGTGGTTCCTGCAGAAGACAAAAAAGAATCAGTGTCATCATCATCACTAGATGTAGAACTTACCTTGGAATGTGATGATGATGCCTCACTGCATGTCTGCTCCAGCATCATCATGTCCAAGCATGTTTTGCAAGTCCTTTCTTAATGTGCTTCGTTCTGTAATCTGCACCATCCATCAATCAAGATATCATTAGCAGGTATATTTAACAATTGACAACGCTTTGCCTATTTGTACAGATGCATCTCAAAGTCTCTGAAGTAATCTATTTCATTTTTCGTTCTCAAAATTATTATCAGTTTCTACAACTGGCACACCCTCCTGATGATCATGATGATGATGATGATGATGAAAGTCAAGCATCAGGATCTCTTCTATCCTGATAGTCTGTGGTCTAACGGCATAAACTCCAGGCTTGATGTCAACATACATGATCTCATTCGTTTTATTATACTCGGTTATTATGTGCTTCATTCTGGGTTCAGCATCTATTCTTATCTGGTTTGGTATACCTTTCCAAGGTAACGACATGTGACTAAAGTCAGTAGACATATATCCATTTAAAGTCTTTAACCAGTCTCTGCTAAGTAGCATCCCATATGTATCAGGTATGTCAACTACCTGGATATCAATGTAATATTGGATCTTGGGATCAGATGCTAGCTGCATATGTATATGAGTCAGTTCTCCTACTACACTCACTTCTGTTTTATCTAGTTGTGTCACCTTTTTTAGGGATTTAGCAAGATGCAGTCCTAAGGCATTGCATATGGATAAGGGCAGCACATTCGTAGATGCACCTGAATCTACGAAACAATTGTGTAAATTCTTTCCAAACATCCTTATGGTAAGGAGGAAAGGTGGTGACTCACTCTTATCTCTGTATAATGTCATATGTGATGTTTCTATAGCTTGGACAGTAGCTGGCATTTTAGGCTTGATATTATTATCTCTAGCAGCATGATCTTTATTGCTAAAATGACCTAGAGAAGGAATGTCCTCTTTAGGAGCAGGATCACCTAGCGACTTCATGAATGCTTTTTTGATTGCAGGGGTTTTCAATAACTTTGATAAAGATAGGCTGATCTTTATCTTTTTCATCTCATCTGCCAAGTATGTAACAAGTTTATTAGACTCATGAGGCAAGCTAACAGCCTTTGATGTTGTATTTTGTGGTGACAGATATTGGGCATTTACCTTGGAGAACCCAGGATTATTGCTAGCTTTGGGATCAGGAGGTGTATTGAAATTATTTGGAGGTAAAGATGATGTCAGTGGACTAGTAGGTTTGTTGGAGCTACTTCTCAAGTTATAGTTATGTTTACCTGGATATTGCTGCTGGTATGCATGCACCTCCTCATGTTTAATAGAAGGCTCATTCTCATCTTCAAAAGGGAAGACATAATTTGACTCAAAAGCTAAAGCAGATTCTTCATATGCATGAGAATAATTTTGATGATCGGTATAGCTTTCTAGCACTAGGGCTGAATCATATTCACAAGGAACTATTTCATTACCTTCTACCTTAGGTGGATGTCTTGCAGTATTAGACACTTCTATTTGAAAAATGCTGGCAACAATTTGAAATTGTGGACAGTCTAACTCTGCATAAGCATTTGTGTTGTGGATCCTACACCAGTTGGTGAGGGCTGCCTCAGCAAGATTGACTCTAGTAGTCTGTTTAGCTTCACCAGATGGCTGATTATCTAAGGGTGATGGTAATGAACCATTATTTGGCCTGGAATTCAATACTCTAGGCTGTCTCTAAGGATTATTGTTATTTCCACCACTATTATTGAAATTATTGTTGTTATTGTATCCTCTGTCTGGATAATTTGGTCTATCATTGGAGTAATTTCTATTCTAATTTGACTAGGAATAAAAACTTTGATTTCTCAAATGTGTCACTTCTGTGGTGAGTTTTCTCAGTTGAGCAGAAATTTCTTTAATTTCCTCCTTCTCTTCTTGAGCTTTGGCTACCACATTATCACTTTGGGGCTTGAAGAAAGAGGATCCATGGTTATTGTTAGACAGATCAGCACCCTACGGTGTTTGAATCTGTGCAGGATATTGTGACATCTGGCCATTCCCATTAGGAGGTGGCATGATACTTAATGGAGGCATCTGCAAAGGTGCAGGCATGACTGCTGGAGGTATCATTGCACCATTAGGATATTGTACAGGATATGATGCAGGATGTTGTGCAGGATATGTTGGATACATCCTAGGCAATGTAGGGAATGCAATATTTAGAGTAGGAGCTGGGACTAGCTGCTGATTTACTTTGATAGCTTCTTGAAAGGCTCATGTCAAGGTAGTGATCTCAGGATGTGTTCTCCTGATGAACATGGAAGTCAATGGATCCAGGGTTGAATAATAGATACTCCTAGCAGAAGCATCTGCTACTACATAATGAGCAACTAACTTGGATAGCATTTTTTGGAACCTAGCATTAAAATTGGCAATAGGTTCATTCTCAAATCTTTTGATTGTAGCAAACATGTGGTAATTCATAGATGGGTCAATAGGGACCTTGAACCTATCAAGAAAGGCTTTCTCTAGGATAGTCCATGAGCCAAGAGAGGCTTGACCAAGACTAATAAACCAATTATAAGCCTCTTCCCCTAAGGAAAAAGGAAATAATCTGCATACAACATCTTGATGTTCTATTCTGGCTCTACAACAAGCTTCTTTAAATGTCCTGATATGATCATCAGCATCCTGATAAGGATGATATTTTGGACAAAGTTTGTCTGGATTCTTTGGCAACTCATGATATGCATTGAAGGTTAAAGGTGATTCTGCTGCAAAGAAAGACATTGTGACTGGAGAAGGTTGAGCCAATGGTACAACTGGCTGAGGTTGGACCTGGGGTTGAGGTTGAACAAGAGGTGTCACAGATATCCTAGAAGGTAATTGCAAACCAACAGGAGTTACAGGAGGAGGTTCTAGTGAAGCTCCTGATGCACTAGACCTAGGAGTATGGTGGATGTCTACAGTTCTAGGTCTGAAACCTCTAACAGGTAATTCTTCAAAGATTCCACTAGATCTAGACTTGGTATTTATCCTATGAGCTAGGATTTCTCAATTTTGAGGCAAATTGGCGAAACTAACCAGATGATCGTAAATATTGAATGAATTTCACCGGTTGTGACAATATTTGTAGTTGGATGACTGATCAGACTGAATATTTACGAAGTATTTGCAAAGATACTACAAATATGAAAAGATATTTGAGGTATAATGACTCTTACCACAGGATATCAAGTTTCTAAGGCCAAAATTCTTTAAAGCTTGAGTGGATTTACTTATCATTGGCTGATATTTGTGAATTCATGATGATCTACTATAAAGCTTGCAATATTTATGACTAATTTCAGGAACTTTACACAGAATTAACATGTACAAGCCTATTACAGTAAATATTTGAGCACTATTTGAAATTCACGAATGCACTGGGGCTACCTTACTCTCTGCATCATCAAACCTAAAAATAATGATGATGAGCATGTTCTTTCGGATAAAGGCCCTCCTTCTAGCACCAATTTATGTTGGTCATGATGTTAGTCATAAACAAGCATAGAATAAAAGTACACATTAACCTTTATTCATCTTGAAAGATACGATGAATTCAGAGAATTCATGATCCCAAGTCTCTGGTGATTAGGTCTTAATCTTCTGACGTTACTCAGAGGTTGATGTGCATTGCTGTTTCCATTTTGGGGCCTTACACAGAGTTCATCATCATGACACTATTTCTGCAAATATTCTTCACAGAGAGGTCATTTTACACAGTTATTTGATTCAATGATATAGTTATATTCAAATATTTGCATGATATTTATCAATAATGCATGCTTTAGCTTCAAATATGCTAAATATTTCCACTTATCTATGAGATGTCAACATATTTGTATTGTTTACTTTAGATGTTCAGTTATTTACAATTATGATAGTGAAATTCTCTGAAATTTAAAGAAATTGAAAGAAATACTTCAAATTAAAGTTGAATCTTCAGCTATTGAACCACATGTATATCAGATACAGTCATGAGGAGAAGAAAACCAAACTATATGTTCACCAGGACATTCCACAGCTAGATACAGTAGGTGCTAACTTCAAAGGAATTGTATGAAAACAATATATGTAAGTAGACATGCACTCCAAAGGACGCAGCAAATCACCACATAAATCTAGAATTCACACACAGATTACTCAAGATTTACTATGAATTGTAACCAAAACAATCTTCTCATTCACTAAGTATGCAAAGACATAAATGTATACAAAAAAGCTTTGAAATGAGCCCTGAATATTTCAGCAGACAAATTTCAATCAAGTTTCGAATATTCAAAATGAAGCATTCTTGCACCTTTTATAGAATAAGGTGAGGAATCCATTACAAAAAGATCAGCGATCCTGATTCATCTATGCATATCTATGGTCAATATTTCCTTTGACTACGTCAACCTTAACAAAATGGCACAAGTTGCCAGCTGGCAACTATCTAAAAAACCTATTTTCACTAAGTATCTGATGCTAATATTCACTCTATGATGCATCATCACTTACTTTATTAGAGTCACGCTCTTCATCACCAAGTGCATCACTTCCTGAACTTTCATCATCATGATGATGATGAACCCGCATATGAGGTTGCATGGTGCTCTAGACCTGCTCATATAATTGCACAATTTTATCTATTTCCCAGCCATCTTGAGTCTTTGCTTTGATCATGGCGTGCTTGTGTGCCTCGTATTTGTGCCTACTACTGTCCAGCTTGCTCTTCCTATCTTGCAGCGTCTCATTATACTTCTCCATCTTGACTTTGATTCTCATTATTTTATCTATGACTTATTCTGTCAAGTGAACAAGTGGATCATCTGCTATTGATTGAAAGTTGCCATATAAAGCTTTGATGGCAAAGTCTTCATCTTGATTTTCAACTTTCCCTTCCACTTTTCCTTCTAGTGTTTCCAATATTTCTGCCTCGACAGACATTAAATCATGCAACTTCATGCTGATATCTCTTAGTTTATTATTGCATCTTCTGAGTACTCCACCTTAAAATTGAATGTCTTTATACCATATGTCAATTAACAAGGTAGTATTATTGTTTAGTACCTATTTATTGATGAGTAGCTGAGGATTTATCCTCCTTATTTCTCCCAGGATATTTAATACTTTTTCCAGTTGGTAAGACCTTTTTCCTGTCTGCATTTGCAATTTGTCTACCTTGGTCCTGGAGTCGCTAAGAGTATTCCACCTCTTCAAACAGGCCTTTACTACTTCTTTTGCATCACCCAATGTAGATGACATCCATCTTCTTAGTACAGATGCCTCATGTTTCATGAGGTCTAATTTATTCACATCCTCTTGAGAGATAACAGTCAATGGGACTGCATGTTCAGTGGAAGTATCTTCAGTATTGGTTAGCCTTCCTATATTGGAATGCAACTGAGCAATGTGCTCTTTGTGTTGCTTATTTTTCTCCTTCTCTCTTTTCACCTTTTGAATTAAAGAATCAATAATATCCTTGCCCTCTTGACCTTCTTGGTCCTCATTGGCAAATCCTAAATCTATTGTGCTGATCTGGAATTCATCAAAGGTAATTTTACCTTTTTCTTTCTCCACAGTAGGTACTGCAATATGTGCAGTCCTCCTCCCAGTTGTTGGATCTCTTTTGATGGCCAAAGTCATTCTGGCCTTCCTCTTAGGTTTTATTATATTTTTAGAGAATAGGGTGGAGACATCAAATTCTTGAATTTCAAATTCTTCTTCTATATTTACCTCTTTCTCCAACCACGAAGGTACCTGATCATGTTTCTCTGCATCATCATGATGTTCACCTGTGTCTCCTATTTCTGTCAGCAGATGTGGTGGAGAAGGTGATTTCCTTAATTCTTCTTCATGATGCTCGCTTTGACGTTGATCCTGTGGCACATCCTCCTGTTGAGGAACCTCTTTCTTTGGAGGAGCATCATCTTGAGGTGGAGGATCTTGTGATGCACCCATATGTTGATCATGATGATCATGATCCTTTTCTATCATTACCTCATCCTCCTTTGCCTTTTCTTCTTGTTGATGCACATTCACAACAATGGATGTTGCGAAATCCTCCTTAGGTGCTGGCGTTTGTTCTTCTGCAATTATCTGTTCTGCACCTATGCTACTTACTTCCTGAACTTTGGTAGCAGGATCTTTAGATACATCCTTCTCATCAGCTTTCTTTTCTTGAACCTCTACTATAGCAGGTTCTACTGATGCATCTTGTGCACTTGGTTGGCTGACTTCTAACGCATGGCCCTCTGGTTCTACCATTTTCACTTCTTCTATAGGTTGCCCTTTGTCAGGTGATACTGTTGGATGTTCAGGACTAGCATCCTATTTATCTGTTATATTTATCACCACAGAATTTGTCACCTATGCAATTAGTGTGTCTAGCCCCATTTCTTGGGCTACCTTCTCCAGGCTCTTTTCCTTTTCAGCTTCCACTTGCTTCATCTCCTCCAGTATTGTTTGAACTGTTAGAGTCTTATGAGGGGTCATTGTGTACCTACAGCAAGGGTTTCCATCTTTTGTGAAGATACCTCCTTCACAACCTCATCATCAGACAAATTAATTGTCTCCTCTAATGAGATATGACCTCCTGGCGAGGTTTCTTTCATCTGCTCTTCTGCAAGTTCAGTTTTGAACTTGACAATGGTAGGAAGTGGAACATTGTGCTGAAGTTCCCTATGCACTTCACTACCTGCCCCTTATAACAATGTACGGGGTTGTTTTATTTCACCCCTCATGGAGGTTCTCAGTTTCTTAGGGGGGGTAGACACCACCACTTGTGGAGCTCTTCTTTTTCTTTTTATTATCAAAGGAGCCTCTTCTTCTTCAGGCTCTTCCTCCATGAGGATATCCTCTTCATCATGTTTCCTTGATGATTGACCCTCTTCTAGGGTCTCAGTAATTTCAGCCTCTTCTATCTTACTCTTCTTGGGCTTTCCTTTCCTTGTCCTTGGAGGGGATGCTGATCCTGATCCAGCTCCTGATCCTGATGCTGCTGCCTCCTCAGCTACAAATACTGCCCTTTCAATAATAACCCCTTTGGGTTCCTTATCTACTTTCTTGCCCCTTGGGGTTCTTTTGCTCTGTTGTTGTGGTGGAGGGAGTCTATCTCCCTTAGACTTTCTCTTCTCATTCAAGAAGTCATCATACTTCCCATCGAGAATATCCTGTCCCTTCTTCTTGTTGTCCACCGTAATGGCAACACCCTTCTTCTTCAATGCCCCTATCTGTTCATCAACCCAGGCTTGGGTTAGTTGTATGGTCTTGGCAATGAAGGGGTCCAAGGATATATCCTCCTGTATGGTGAGGTCAGGTGCAGAGATGGTATCATTATATATTTTCTTCTGCTCATATTCATCTGCAATTATCCTGCAATCATCTTTCTTCAATTGTTGGGGAATGGGGATGCAATCAAAGGTTTTTATTTGATTCAAAGTTAGCCTTTGATATCTTCTTCTTCTTGCCTCTGCTTGATCTTCACAGTCAGCCTAGAAGTCTTCTAGGTGCCTCTGATGAATAGGCTTTCCTATTATTTTCTGCATCCTGCTGTAAGGATCATATGGTCTTGTCAGTGGAAAAGGCTACAACTTCATTTTATTCAAGGTGATCATCACCTTCTTTATGTTCTCAGAATCGGGGCACATATACCAGCCAATGGTGACTGGAAACAAAATTGGTGGTAGCTTCTTTGCATCCTTGTATATTTTTATTATTGTGGAGCTCTGCCTGATGAACTCCATTAGTATCACTGCATCAGTGGGATACCTTGGCAACATGAGGGGATTTCCTTCAAAACCCTCAATCCTCATGTAGGAGAAGGTGGCAAACTGAATATACCAGGCTCCATGCCTGTAAATTATCTCCTGAGCCTCCATGCTCAATCTCTTTGTTCTGTCTTCCTCCATGGTCCTCACCAGATGCATAGGGAATGCATCATTGACCAGTTTGTAGTCTTGAAGGTAATTGGCTCTTTGCAGCTGGGGATGATGATCCCAGATATGCACAGCATTGACTATTCCTGTGACTTTCCCATCTGTAACCAGTGCATCAAATGTGCCTTTATAAGCACAGGAGTAGATGATGTATGATGTCATATAGAAAGCACAATTTGAACCTCCTAGGTTCATCAGCTACTCATGTAGAGCATCACTTATTAGCTGGCACCACAATGGCTTGATATCTGAATATAAACACATCATTATTATACCATACATCCAGTCTCTAAAGCTACCAGCATCAGGCTGGCCTATTACTCTATTCAGTAGTGCAATCATGTATTGATATTCATCAGCAAAATCATATTTGAATAGATGCACAGGAAGTTTGGCTGCTGCAGGATATGTACTATTTTCAGCCCTCCATTGATGCATATTCTTCCTGGCTTATTTCTTATTGTTTTCATATTCTTTCTCTGACTTCTTCATGTCCACACTTTTAACCTTGCTGCCCAATGGCAATCCAAATGTCTTGGAAAGACTTTTGATGGATAGGTCAGCATATATCCTCCCATGCTTCATCACCTGCCTGGTCTCTAGATTGTAGTTCCTGGCACACTCAATAACCAGTTCTGGAGATTCCATGGAGTACAGAAAACCGGCAGCATTCCACATCCCAGAAATGAAAACTGCATCTAGCATATGACTCTTGTTATTCTCATCGTTCAACCTGGCTGACCATGCTTACAAATTGGTACTCCCCTGATGGGTATCTGTAATTATGCCATATTTAAACAGGACGCCCCTCTGGGAGGAGAACATAGGCCTATCAAATTCTGCTTGACACTTAACTAACCTCTTGTTAGCCATGGGTGCCTGCAATTAACAAAATCTTGTCTTACAATGGGTATACACATGCATGCATATTACAATTAACTTTACTAATCACCATGCCTACTGTATATGTTCAACATTACTTAATCATATGGATGCATAAACCAGAACTTCAGATTAACCATCCATACCTGACTATTACAGAAACAACAGGATGAGGGTTTCATTTACTTACCTGGATATGCAAACTTCCTCTTATACCAGTGGACTTTCTGACAATGCTCTTAATTCAGCTGATGATCACGCACTTCCTTCTGTCTATGAGCTTAATTCGTGCAACTATCGCCTGTATGAGGATATGGGGGCTAGTGCTCTGTAAAAATAATTTATCACAAGGTAAATTTGAAATGATGATGAATTTTCCCTTTTAACGATGCACTTAGGGTAAAATTAGGGCAACCCTGACAGATTGGATTTTATTCATTGATTATCCACGCGAAAACGCAGGATCTTGCCAGGTGTTTCATCGGGTTTCGTGGTCGGTGGGAACCACCTACTATGTCTGCTCACATTAAATGTTAATGGCGGCAACTAGAGTGGGGTGATATTCACAAGACAGTATGATATTAAAAAATATTGGGTCGAGTTTAAAATGATCATCCTCCTTGAGAGGAAAAAACTATCGCGACAACATCATGTGACGAACGCACTTTTTGTTTATGTTTAGCACATCAGGAGGATATCTAGATATATCGGGTGATGTTTCAAAGATGATGATGATCGGACAAACTTACATGTCTCTCTTTCGAAATATCGGGATGACGTCATCCTGATATTCGCTCAGTGTATCGGCAAGGCATCATGACATCATCGCCATGATATTGGAACAGGATCATGTTTATGAAATATCTTGCCGAGAGGTAAATGTGATGATGATGTCATCATCATGTTTGTTTCTTCATTTATTAGACTTGGATGACATCATCAGGATATTGGCTTAGGGGGATATTTCACAGTAGGAGGATATTATGAAATATTAGGTTACTTTGAAAAATATGATCCTCACGAAATGCATAAGGCTATTGACGGGTAAAGGTTAGTATCACCTAAAATTGACGTCTGGATATTCGGACCGCATGATTTTATCGGGTGATATACTATATCAGGGTGACCTTTTATAATATGATTGATGTTACGATATACGACCCTCCCCTAGGAATAGTAGGTTTGACTCAAACTTTGACCATTCATAACTTTCACATCCTGACGAATATCAGGGTGATGTAAAAGACAAACCTGCATGGAATTTAATGCTCTTTCTAAATATGAGGTTTTAGGAACAAAATATGAAGTTTGACGAACTGACCTCATGATGATCTACATGACTTAGTTTTACCAGACCGCCAGAGAGCACAAGACACAAGCCAAAAAGTTGGGTCCCTGTTTTGTCAAGTCAAAATGGGGCGTGTTGTGTAACCACACAACATGACATCACCATCATATCCTGATTAATTGAAGGGAGGGTTATATTAGTTAATATGCCTCACATGAACTAATGTGCATACTGCGGAACCAAAACATTTATTAAACATGGAAAAGTACTTGTATGTATTGCGGCTTGTATATTGGAAGATGCAATGCCTTATGCAATACCTGGAACTAAAATGTTATAAATTAGCGTTAAACCGTTGTATACATCCCGCATTGTATGTACATTATGATACATGTATTTCATTATACGTACAAGTTGTAGATTTCAAGGGAGATTGAAATTTTGCTAAATGAATGTATCCTTACTTGATGCCTATTAGACGATACATTGCATGTTATACAAAGTAGAACCCAAAAAAGATTAAATTAGCATTAATTCATTGTATGTATACCTGGATGTATATCCAAAGATACATATGGTTAAATTGCAATGAGCGGATGCGATTAGAAAATTAAATATTGAAAATTCGTTGAATGTCTTTTTGGCTTGTATAATCACAAAGTCTAACCTGATATGCAAGTCGATAATATACAATGACCGGATTCAAATGGAAAATTAAATATTGAAAACTTGTTGTAGATTCAGAATGGTTAGCATGATCATAATATACAACCGGATATGCAAATTAAGGATCTAACCTAATATACAGGCACTGGACACAAATGGAAAGTTAAATACAGAAAAGGTCTTGTATGTTTTGTGCTTGCATAATCACAAAGTATAACCTGATATATGCAAGGAGAAATATAACCTGATATATATAGGGTGATGAGCACTCGATATACAAAGGAAAAGGCAAGAAAATAAAGCGATAGATTTTGAAGTTGTTTTTATGCCTGATGCATGTTTTTTGGTCAATGATAGGTTGACCCGACCATTTTTAGCATCATATATACATTTAGTATGCGATTGTTCACAGATTCAGAACCTGATATTCTATGTTTGTACATTCAGCCTGATTTAATTTAAATGTTTAATTTTCCTGCTTGTTTTAAATGAAGCTGAGGCTTAATTCTTGTCTGTTTATTGCAAAATGTTGGAGTTGTTTGGGGCTGGCTAAACATTGCAGAGTTGCACATAGAGGCAACATGAACCTGAGCTGAGGAGGATATTGTCAAATGCATTGATTGCTAGTTGGAAAGTGGACCAGGTTGAAGATGCTAGAATATTCTATGCCAGTTGTACAATTGCCAACTGGCAAAGCACGTGCTGTTCATCTGGACCGTTGGTTGTTTTGAGAGGATCCTGATCATTGGATTAATGTAACTATTTTCTGGTCTTTGTTATATAAAGGGGCCATGATTTGTCATAACAAGAGAGAGATATCGAGAGGGAGAATATCTAGCAAAATAAGGCTAATTACTGTAGAATTAAGAAGAGATCGGATTACCGAGACTAATGAAGACTAAATTGTTGAAATGTCAAGGTTCTTTCTTTAGATAATTGTAAATGTACTTGTTCTAAAGCATACTGAATGGAGATGAAGCTTCAGATTACATCCTGATTGTAAACATTATGTAATCTTCAAGTTGATTTCTGGATATGTAATGGTGAATACTGTGTTCAAATAGAAACTCTTTCATTTTATTGCATGTTGTTGTCAACTTTTCCTTTGAAGATTTGTACTGGATCATGTGGATTTGTGGAATGTCCTGGTGAAGTATGATTCTAGTTTTCTTCTCTTCATTACTATATGGGAACATGTATGTGGATTAGTGATCTCAGTCAAGTAATTTTGGGAATCTCATTCTCTAACCCCTTTTCTCATTTTAATTTCAGTGAATCACTTCCATAACTGCAAATCATGATAAGTAAAAGGCAGAATAGAGAAATATGTTGACATCTCGTAGATAACTGAATATCATTAGCATATTTGAACTAAATGCATGTAGTGTTGAGAATATCATACAAAGAATTGCAAATAATGGTAAAAATCATGGAAATATCAACCTGTAGGCACATTATTTAAGTGAATTCATAGTGCAAAGGTAGAATTGTTAGAGATTTATGCAGAGCAGATATAAAGGACATGATATCTAGAGAAATACTGATGAACTTTACATAAATTATTGAAGAACATAAGGCCCCTGAATGATTAACAACATCACACATCAACCACTGAGTAATGTCAGTAGATTATGAACTAATTAACAGAGACTTGGGATCATGAATTCTTTGAGTTCATCGTATCTTTCAAGATAAGTAAAGGTTGTTGTGTAACTTTTATTCTATGTTTATTTATGATTAAGATTATCATCAACACTAACACGAGTGCCAAAAAGAGAGTTGTTGATATAGGACAACAAGCTGGTAGAGGCCAAAATTAGGCTCAAACAAGTAAACAAGGTATTGCTGGTCTGTCATAGCAATCTAATGTTCATGTTTTACCAAGAGGACAACCTGTTGCAAACAGGGATCAGCCTAGAGGGCAACAACAACAAGTAGATCCTGTTGTTCTGAGAGGACAACCAAAGGTTTGTACTTTTCCATTCAATATTTTAGATCATATGTAGAAAGCAATGTAAGCATATCTATGTGGGATTCATTATCTCTTCCAGGCCAAAGAGAATTGTTACAAAAAGCCTTATCTAATGTCTCTTTGATCAACGAACCCAATCAAGACCAGCCTAGAGACTAGTCTAAAGTTTTGCTCATAAATGATCCCCCAGTCAAGAATGAACAACAAAATCATAATGTCAAACCAACCCCATTCTATGTGTCTCTGATAATTGGTAATCACCTTTTTCATAATTGCATGATTGATTCAGGTGCCAGTAGCTCAGTAATGCCTAAACAAATAGTAGATAGGTTAGGTTTGACTTATGAAGCATTATCCAAAGTAGTAGTACAGGTAGATGGTTCATCCATCAATACCATTGGAGTCATCAAGAACCTGGGTCTTACCTTGTATGCTTGCCCAAATTTTTCAATTCCATAAGATATATATGTTATAGACATTCTCCTAAACTTTGTCTTATGGCTTTCTAGGGATTTCACAGTAACATTATGAGGATATTTGTCAGTTGATTGGTCACATATGTGTTTTAGGACAAGATATGATACAAGAGTAACTATCAAATCTAAACCCATTGCCAAAGATCACATTGAACCTTATGTTCCTAGTGCTGTTAATGCCAATTTAACCTATCATGAAGAGGAACAACTTGTTGTCCATGAAACTAACACTCTAATAGAGAACATTGCAGATATGTTTTTAGATGAATGGGCATCTAAAAACCATGGAGATGACCCTTACAAACAAATGGAAGAGGCTGGATTAGGAATTTATATGATCCATGAGTAGAATTAGCATATTCCTAACCTTATGAAAGGAGAAAATAAACAGGAACATCAAGAGGGACAACAAGGTAATGATTTATGGTAGTTGTACTTTGATTGTACAAGAAGTAAAGTTGGTGTTGGAGGTGGAGCCATGCTCATTTCTCCTGAAGGTGAGAAGTATTACGCAATTTTTCATTTTGCATTCAATTGTATTAACAATACAATAGAATATGAGGCACTCATTCATGGTTTGGAATGGGCCAGAAAGAGAAATATCAAGTATTTGCAGGTTTTTGGTGATAGTGAGTTAGTTGCAAATCAGGTCAGGAACATAAATGTCACCAAAAATGACTTATGCAAGTCATATAAGCACAAACTATGGGATTTAATTGAAGATTTTTATGCATTTAACTTGTTGTCTGTGCCTAGGAACCAGAATAAATAGGCTGATAAGCTAGCAGCTATGGGAGTTGAGTTTGATATCCCAAAAGAGATCAGAAATGTTGAACAAAAGTAGTATGTAAAGGTGCTTGTGAGGCCATCAGTCCTAGATAACAACATCCATTGGTAGGTGTTTGAAAGTGATGAGCAGATCATTAATTTTCTCATCAAAGAGGCTGAGTTTTCAGCTAGGAATCAACAGAAATTACAATAGCAATTTGTAGACCGAATTCTCCAACTCAAGACAAACAAGCTGCCAAAGGGTGTTGTTACTTTGGAATCCATTTTTAATTTTGATGATTAGCTGAGAAGAGAGAAAGACAACATACTGATCAAGGAAGAACACTATGAATCAGTTGAGATTTTCAAAGTGAAACTTCTCAAACTGTGAAAGGTATGTACTACAGAAGATAAACAAGCATTTGTTTTATTATGTCAAGAATTTGATGACATTTTTTCTTGGGAATACAAATATTTGAAAGGTTTTAATCTAGAACTAGCTCAGCACACCATTGAGCTAGAACTGAGTGCAAAACCAGTAAGGCAAAAATAAATGCCTCTTAATCCCAAGCTAGAAATTTTGATGAAGACTGAGGTTAACAAGTTGATTCAGAGTAGCATTATATTTCCAATCAAACACACTTCCTGGGTGTAAAATTTGGTGCCTGTGAGGAAGAAAAATGGTGAAATCAAGTTGTGTGTTGATTTTAGAGACTCAAATAGAGTGTCATTGAAAGATCATTATCCACTACCTTCAATCGAGTAGATTCTACAAGTTGTATCAAGATCTGAGAGGTTCTCATTGTTGGATGGGTTCTTAGGTTATAATCAAATTTTGGTGAAGGAGGAGGATCAATATAAAATAATATTCACAACCAAATGGGGAACCATGGCTTACCAGAAGATGCCATTTGGGTTGTCAAATGCTAGAGCAACCTTTCAAAGAGCCATGGATATGGCCTTTCAAGGTATCATGAACAGGTTTGTATTGGTTTATTTAGATGATATCACTATGTTTTCAATGGATACAAAAGATCACTTCTCACGTTTGAGACACATTTTTTAAAGATGTAGAGAGTATGGTGTCTCTCTCAATCTAAAAAAATGCATCTTTTCTATCCATGAAGGCAAACTTCTGGCTCACATTGTGTCCAAGCATGGGATTATAATTGATCTAGAAAGAGTAAGTGCCATTTCAGCTTTACCCTTACTAGCCCACAAAAAGGGACTACAAATCTTCTTAGGAAGAATCAATTTCATAAGGAGGTTCATTCCAAATATTGTTAGTCTTTTGAAGCCTCTAACATCTATGCTGAAAAAGAACATTGGTTTCAGCTGGACGAAAGAAGGAAAAAACTATTTTGAGGACATCAAAGTAGCAATATCAGCAAAACCAACATTGATGAATCTAGACTTTTTGATAGATTTCATATTGTATACTTATGGAGGAGCTAATACCATCTCTTCTATGTTGACACAACAAAACAAAGACAACCAAGATAGCCAATTACCTTTTTCAGCCAAGGTTTAGAGGGATACATACAAAGGTACTCATTTGTAGAAAAGCATATACTTGTTGTTATTAAGAGCCTTTAAAAGTTTAGGCACGTGCTCTCTAACAATAAAATTCAGCTGATGGTTGCCTATCGAGTGTAAAAGAGTTTTTGCTGAGAAAGGATTTAGGAGACAAAAGGGCTAGCTAGGTCACCAAGGTGATGGAGTATGATGTTGATATCAAGGTTACTAAGTTGGTTAGGGGTAAAGGAATGTGTGAGAAGCTTGCTGAAGGGGGAGAAAATGACTTAGAAGTAACAAAAGATGTTGTTTTGATGGCTGATAATGAGTCACAGCTTGTTGTTCCAACAAATAACATTAGTTGGACACATGATCTGATGCATTATTTGCAGACTGGAGAGTGCCCAATAGGGTTAAATGATGCTAAAAGAAGGTATTTCAGGCTTCAAGCCATTCCATATGTTATTTTGAATGATATCTTGTTTAGAAAAGATTACAATGGAGTACTTTTAAGATGCATTGAATCATACTAGATCGAAAGGGTCTTGCATGAGTTCCATGATGGACCAGCTGGTGGTCACTTTGTAGCCCAAACAATAGCCTTAAAGATCATGAAAGATGGGTACTATTAGCCATTGCTTTTCAAAGATGTGTGTACATGGGTGAGAAAATGTCTGAAATGTATTGTATTTGTAGGCAAATAGAAGTTGGCAGCCTTGCCACTATAGCCCATCTCAGTTGATCAACCTTTTACCAAGTTGGGCCTTGATTTTATTGGGGCAATTAACCCACCATCAAGTTCTGGCCACAAATGGGTGTTGATAGCCACAAATTATTTCACTAAGTGGATAGAAGCAATAGCTTTGAAGGAGGCAAATGAGAGTGTTGTATTAAACTTTTATGAAGACTTAGTAACTAGGTTTGTGCGCTAGATTCTATTATTTCTGACAATGCCTTAGCTTTTTTTGGCATGAAACTAACTGACTGGGCCATTAAACATGGTGTTTATTTAAGCACTTCTTCAAACTACTACCCTCAAGGAACGGACATACTAAGTCCACTAATAAAAACCTCATCAGAATTATCAAAAGGACAATAGAAGACAACCAAAGGACCTGACATTCAAAGTTGAAATCAACCTTATGGGCTAATAGAGTGACTCCTAAGAGGTCAATAGGTCAATCTCCATTTTTGCTTGTATATGGGAGGGAAGCTAAGCTACCTATTTCAGCTGAGTTACCAGCTCTAAGCCTCATGAAATAACTTGAAATGATGGAGGATGGTCCTATGGAGGTATAGTTGGACAAATTATTAGAGCTGGAAGAGACAAGGAAACAAAAGACATAGCAGTTGGAATCAAATGCAAATGAAGAGGTCATTTGACAAGAGGGCAACATTTAGACATTTCAAAGAGGGAGACATTGTCCTCAAATGGGATGAATTGAAAAGTAGACCTGGTAAGCACAAGTTTGATGCCATGTGGGGTGGCCCTTTCATGATTACTAAGTGTAAACAACATAATGATTTTTAGCTAGCCACTATGGAAGGAGAGGTGTTACCTATGTTAGTCAATGGGATTCACCTCAAACATTATTTTTGAGGAGTAAAAAGTTGCAAATGTATCATAGTAGAGTAGTTTTTCAGTTAATAAGTGCTCATAGCACAATAGTTTCAATTCAATTTTGTTTTCCAAGAAATGCTGATACACATTTTGCTCACCCTGTTTAGAGCAGGCCTAGTTTTGTTTTCAATTTTGTTTTGTTGTTGTTGTTTTTTCGTAGCAACTAAGTTGTAAAGGCCAAGGAAAGACTCTATTGACCAATGGATATGCTAGGCAATTGGTCATGAGAGTTTTAGCAGGCAAAATTGGCATAGAGGTCGCCAAAAAATGTTACCTAATTATGCTTTCCAAGCCAATTAGGTCAGGATGTAACAACAGTTATATTTGTTGCTTTGAAGAAGTGGATAGGTTCAAGGAGAAAGGAGAAGAAGGTTCAAGTTTTTCAATTAGCCCTAGAAGGCCTACTATCCTTGTGGAGGGCCAGTCTAGTGATCATATTACCAAGATAAGGTACCGACTCAGTAAGATGGGAAGGACACTCCAACACAACATGAGATATCCTAGGTATGGTAGGAGAAAGGAAAACTAATTTATGTATGGAAAATTGTGTTGCAGTTTGTTGTCATTGTTCATTCATTACAGATGATATATTATCAAATGATCAAAAAGGTATACACACTTGCTAAACTTATCTATGATTATAACAAATTTTAGAACATGCAATAGTATATAGATGTATTTCATTATGCAATTGAGTGTTTTAGAAAAGAACAATGTACAAATCATTGCATAAAAGTTGTTTATATTCATAAGAGAAGATATGTTCATAGTTTTCCACACAAGCCATGGGAATAATTGCACAAATGGAATGAACAATAACATATACATATGAAGTAAAAGAAACATATAGAAAGGGAAGGGGATCCATCATTGCCTAAACAACGAATCCCCATGGATGGTTGTCTTCAAGTTCTTCTCCATCACTCCTAAAAGGCTCCTGTAAGAGAAAGAGGGAAAGGGGGTTAGAGCTCAAGATGCCTTCAAAGTCTATATGTATTAACATAAGATGTACATGCTATCACCCAAAAGCATCAAAGGAAGAACAGTAAAAACACAAAGAATCACTCAGATGCAACTGTGCAGCCCTAAGGATTCAGGAATGAATAGAGACATACAAGCACAAGAGAGGCTCCTTGCCTCTATACTATTTTCCTAATGTGTGTGTTTAATGTGAAAACACGTACTCTAGGATATCTTGTCTCATTAGTGACATAGATTGAGGCTATCATAGAAAGCATACAAGAGGTCATCAAAGTAGACAAAGAGCAATATCAGCTAGAGGAACAACTACCTGGTAAAAGAAGGCAATCATTTAAGGCTAGAACAGAGTTCAAGGAGATCCAAGAGCAATTGATAGTAATAAATGTTGGTAAAGGATCAATCATGATAAAAGACTGTCATAACACTATCATACTGAAGTGGGACAGTTAGCAAATGTAGGGGAATAGTCTTATTAACTATCCCAGATAGTAGAGTTATGTAGACTCAAGCGTTCACAGTCATTGGTAATTATGTAGTAGTCTGAAGAATAGTTAATAAGGATATACAATACAAAATACAGTGAAGAAATAGTCTATAGAAACCTCAAATGCATTATACAAAGGCTTGAAGCAAGACCTAATTGATCACATAAAAATAGGGGTACCTTTATTGACATCATCTTCATTGGAGAGCTACATAAAAAAGAAGAGTTTCAAGAAGATAGATACAACACTGATTGTTTAGGCATTTGAACATGTTATACAATGGTGTTAAAGCTCAAACATAGAAGAGTGATTTGAATAAAGATGAGAGGACCTTGATAGCCAAAGTGACATCATCAACAGTCTAGTCTAGAAGCAACATAATGCACAGTATAGCAAAGACGTGTACGGTATTGAATAGTTAAGGAGCAACCAATACATGAAAAGGATAGCCTACCAACTATATGAGTAGCAGTCTTATTGAAGAATAGTTAATTCAAAGAAATATAAGGGACTATCAAGCCACATCAAGACTTGTTGAAGGTACAGATGAAACCCTAACATAGCCCTGATTATGCATTGAAGATCTACATCTTATGACAGAGGCAATGTTGACAAAGTAAAAAAATATAGAGAATATCATAGTCATACATAGGCAGTTCATACGCAGGCAGTTCATACACAGGCAGAGATCAAAGCTTTCAATGTCAACACCTTGGTCAAACATGGTGATAGTGAAGTAGGATTTAGAGAACATATAGGATGCATTGTCAAGGTCTCCAAAGGGAATATGACATACACAACAACTATATAACAACAATCATTAGCTAAAAGGGAAGAAAACATGGAGCATTCAAAGAGGACTTTGTCAGACCTTAATAAGGAAAGCCATATAAGAAGATCATGAAAATGACTATTGTTCAAAGAAGAGACAATCTTAGGTGACCATTATACAATCATAGGACATGTCCTAAAGGGACTGTCATAAGGGAAAATGATCCATTCTAGAAGAATGACTATCCCAGCATTAAGAATGACTATCCCAACATTGGATAAATAGTCATGATGATTGATAAAGAGTGGTTCTAGGACAAGTCCAAAAGGTAGTTTCAAATGACTGTCACAAACCTAGTCATAAGGCCACAATAAAGATAATAGAGCAATTGTTTTTAGGCATTTATCACATACATAATTATGCAATGACTATCAATAGGGCTGAAGGGTACTATAATAGTCATAAAGGCTACAACAAATACCTTAGGGACAGTCCTCAAAAGTTGTAAGTAGTCATCAAAGATTGTCTAAGTAGTCCTAAGAAGTCAAAACATAGTTATGTTGAAACAATCAACATGAGGAACATCACACATGATGAAGGGACTATTTAAATAATGAAGGACACTACATATGCATATCATGGAGAAAAATGGCAGAGATGGAGATGCCTTTGGCTCTAGGTGGATTGAAGTCAAAAGGAAGCACATCTAACAGCCTGCCAGGAGGTCTACCAAGTCATTTAGAAACAACCATACAATAGGAGACTTTCACAATTAATAAGAACTATAAAATGAAGAGCCATTGTATGCTAAATCAAGAAATCAAGAGATGAAAGGGAACATGCCAAGACTATGTGGAGATAGGTATTATAAGGAGGAAGTGACCTATTGGCAACAAGGAGGACTCTAATGATAGTAGAAAAGCCATTGAAAATACCATTGTAGAGTATCATGGCAGAGAAAGTCACAGTCAATAAGGAGCAAAACAATACAAGCACCAGCATGAGTACAGAGAAAATATTGATATTAGCTTGTTTTGGGGTTTATTAGGCCAAATAACTATTATAAAAGAAAGAACATAGCCATGTCACATAGTTCAAGAAGGCATAAACCATGGAAAGAAGCATGTTTCCTTTCACATTATGCACAGAGCAAATACTGTCATAGCCTTATCAAAAAGTCTCTCACCACATTTATAAAACCCTAACAAGGGGTATAAAGAGGAAGCATTTTTGTTTCATTATTCCCTTCAATTGAACATCAAACCCTAGTAAGAGGACTCCATGACAGAAAAATGAAGGTTTTCAAAGGCACAGAGCTTCATAAAAAGGAACAACATGCTACAGTGTATGTATCAAAAAGAAACAAGCCCTTTTACTATTCTCATTCACTGAAGCAACCTTTCACTGATCTTCCAAACAAAAAGATATAGAAAGAATTCTCATAGCTTTTATCAAAGAATAGAGCAGTATTTTGACAATTTTACAACACAAAGGTAGAGAAAAATGGAATATTTTTACCAGTTTCTACAAGTTTTTTCACTGAAACAACATACAAAGGATGAAACAGTCACCAATGTTACATACCAGCAAAGCCATTATAGTAGAAGCAGAGTTTCATAGCCATTATCACTCAAAAATAAGCAATAGAGCAAAGAGGAAAGCACCGAGCCTTTTCATACTTTTAAAATGCACTTCCATGGAGTCACAATAGAGGGTAGGCTTTTCACTATTTTTTGCTTTATGCACAAGATCTCATGAAGAAAGCAACACTCTATGGTGTATATCAAAAGGAGATAATACTTTCATGGTCTTGATTCACAGGAAAAGCCAAAAGCACAAAGTTTTTCCATATAAAGTTGGAAAAGGGAAGTCTTTTCATTGTTTTCTTACTAGAAAGAGTAGCAAGAAGCCTTTGAATGCCTTCAACAGGAAGAATGAGACCCTCAAAACCCTTCATGGTGGTAGGAGAGTAGGTGAAAGTCCTCCAAATGATGGAAAGAAGGAATGAAATGATTTTTAGGCTTGAAAAGAATGTTTTGTTCATAAGAATGCCCTAGGTCGAAGGTTTAAAGTATTTTTTAACTTTGTTTTCAGAAATCATCAACAAAAGATCAAATAGGGATGTGGCCACATCTTTCCAGGTGTGAATGCCTAGAGGTATCATGATGGAGCCCATGAGAGGGTTGAAAGACATAAGGGTTTATGACCTTTGATTGTTTTTTTTTCTTAAAAACCTTAAATCAAACAAAGAAGAAATCATGATTAGGGTTTGAAAAGGAAAGAGGCCATGATGTCTTTATTTTATTTTATTATTGACTTAGGTCAATTTGAACATGATTAGAATCCTTGTCATAGGTCAAAGGGTAGAAAAAAGACATTACTTTAGCCTTGTGAGTTTTTGTAAAGGGTAGAGATTAAGTGAGTTGTAATTATGTAAACCTTTTTTTCCTTTTTGCATGAGTAGAAGTAAAAAAGCATGTATCTTAACACTTATTAAGGGTAATAAATTATAAATTACCTTAATATTTGTTGCACAAAACCCAAGAAGATGATCATGGAACACCTACTAAGGTAACACATAGAAATAGATTATCTTTAATACTTGTTCAAATAAAGTATTTTTGCCCTCACAACATGCAAGAAGAATGAAGGAGAGAGAGGAAGTTAGACTAAAACTATAAGCTCATGCAAGAGGAGTTTCTTCACTTCTATTTTTGACTTGGAGTCAAACTGAGCTATTTTTGGTAGTTTTTTGGTCAAACACCTTGAGAGGAGGAGTCATAAAATAACTCAATTTGGAGCAGTTGTGGACCCTAATTTTTAGGCTTTTTCCTCTTGCTCACCCAACAACTAGGAGTTGCTTTTTCAGACCATTCATACATCACTTGGAGTCCAGTTAGATTTGAGTTGAGTCCCCTTGGCTTTTGGAGACAGATTTTTGTATTATAGGAAAAACGATTATGCTTTTTTCTTAGTTCTTGTTTTCTTTTTGCCTTTGCACATTGCAGAGAGAGATATTGAGTACAGTAACTCAACTTTTTATAGGTTTTATACAATAGCAACAGTTTATTTTTCAACAATTTCATAGTTATTGTAGATTTTTCCTTCTCAATAAACTCAAGTGTTCTATTTAGATTCAAGTGAGTTGTTATCTTATGAATGTTTTGATTAAGATTTACTATATTTTAAAATGAAACCTTTAAGTTTTCTGTCTCATTCTATTAAAGCAAGTATACATTAGTGCACATTTTACCATAGGTTAGAGACTATGCAGGTGATTCTTTACTTTTAAAGTTGTGAAAAACTCTAGTTTTCCTTCAATAAAAGTGGATGGTTTTCATGCCTTTCTGTGAAACATTTTTGTGATAAGATTGTTCAGTTTGAGTTGTAAGAGCAGATATATTGAAAATAGTTGTGAATTAGTTGCAAGTTAGGACATAATTATTGGTGCATCACCCCCTTAGGATAAATTTTAGTTTATGTAATCATTCTTCTATCTCTTTTCCCACTAAAGTACATCAGATCCAAGGTGGCATTTAAAGGGAGCTATCTCTTCTAAAGGTTCATTCTCATCATAGGGTAAGTGCACAAAGATGAGGGACCAAAATGGAGTCTTAAGTTGCCACTTTTTTATTTCTAAAATAAGGAAACATTGATGTTGGATGAGAAATTGAAGATAGCTACACTCAAAATTTGAAGATGGAACAAAAACAAGAGTTGTAGTACTCTGAATCTAATTTCTAAAATACTAATTTTTTCCAAAAATGGTTGAGATTAAGGGGTTCAAAAAGGGGGAGCACACAAGTTGGTCCTATTTTTCTCAAAAAAATATAATATAGTGTCTGGTGTGCTCCCCCTAAAATGTTAACTATTTTTTAGTATTTCAATGATTGCTCTAGTGAGAAATTAGCTAACACCATGTATCTTATCCCTAATTTTTCTAATAATTTTTTAATGAATAATTAATTTTTTAGTAATTGTATCTTATCCCTAAAATGTTTGAAAACTAATCGAAAATCAATTTTTTTTTAATTTTTATAGAATGGAGTCTAGTTTCTAAAAATATAACTTACTTCAAATTTTGATGAATGGTTAAAAATAAGTCAAAAATACTAGATATTGGTTTTTGACAAAAAATGGACACACTAACAAAAGAAATTCAAGATGAAACACTAAACGTACTCAAAATGTGAAAAAAGTTATATGGTTAGATAGCTAACATAGATCTTAAGATTATGGTGGTATTTGTTTTGAGTTTTCACTAAAAAAGGTGCCATTCTGATGGGGAGCACACTTCAGATTATCTTCATATTTTGCTAAAAACTGATAAAAACACGTCAAAGAACCTTGAGTGTAACTGGAAATACACATGCCAATTGCATTTGCTTGAAAGATTCTAAAGCCTTTTCAACAAATCCATTTTTTGCATATCTTGCAATCATTACATTCCATTATAGAACATCTCTTTGAGGTGTTCTGTCATACAATTGACATGCCTTGTCTATGCTTCCACAATTTACATACATGTCTACAAGGGCAGATGCACTTCCTATCGTCTCTCTCACTCTCTACTTCCCTCCCCTCTCTACGCCCTACCCTTTCTCTGAGTCTTTTCTTCCCTCCCCTCTCTACCTCCTACCTTCTCTCTCACTCTCTTCTTCCCTCCCCTATCTACCTTCTATCCTCTATCTCATTCTCTACTTCCCTCCCCTATCTACCTCCTACCCTCTTTCTGAGTGTTTGCTTCCCTTGCCTCTCTACCTCCTACCTTCTCTCTGACTCTCTTATCCCCCTTCCTCTCTACCTCTCACCCTTTCTCTCACTTTCTACTTGCCTCCCCTGTCTACCTCCTACACTCTCTCTCATTCTCTACTTCCCTCCCCTGTCTACCTGCTACCCTTTCTCTCTCTTCTTCCTTCCCCTATCTACCTCCTACAGTCCTCTCCCATTCTCTACTTCCCTCTTGTCTCTACCTCCTATCCTCTCTCTCACTCTCTACTTCCCTCCCCTCTCTACCTCTCCTCATCATTCCTCCCATCCAATGAAATTTCATAAATTATCTTGTTTCCATTTCATCATCCCAATTTATATCCTAGAGAGAGAGAGAGAGTTTTCTTGTTTTGGAGAGAGAGAGGGTTGGTTGGGTTTATGAGTTTAGGGTTGCTTAAGTTTAGGGTTTAGTGGAATTATTTAAGGTTTAGGGGTCTAGGATTGCTTGGGTTTATGGTTTTGGGGTTTTGGGAGAGACAGAGGTTTAGGGTTGCTCAGGTTTAGGGGCATATTTAGGGTTTATGAGTATAGGGTTGGTTTGACCTTTAGGGGTAAATTATTTAGGGTTTATGAGTTTTTAGGGTTGCTCAAGTTTAGGTTTAGGGGTTAGGGTTAAAGGGGAATTATTTTATAATTTCCCTCCAATCCTTGTAATACTAACGCATTAGTCCACCCATCTCCTAATCCATCAATCCCTATCATCCATCCACCATATAACTCACTATCTAATCCACCATCAAACATTCTAAGCTCTAATCCATAAACCCATGAATGCTTGAAAAATTTTCTCCAAAGAGTCTTTATAAAATCCAAAAATAAAAGCAAAGATATGGAGCCATCCAAATCTATTGATCCAATTTCATCCCCCTCTAACACTCCCAATCCTAATCCATCTGAGGGCCTCCTATATCCATTCACTCAATCCTAATCCTAACCCCACAACATCTTCCATCATTATCCATCAACTATATGCATATCCTAGTCCATCAACCCATGAAGCCATGAAGGATGTGACCCAAGGACTATTAGAAAGGAATCTAAGAACATCATGTACTCAAATTACTATCCTTGAGCCTAACAAAGAACCTCCTAAAAACATGTATACCACTCCAACATAATCATCCACTCCTATGTCTATCCATTTCATTAAAGAGTCTCCTACCATAAGTCCAAGTCAAACCCCATCATGTAGCCATGTTGTCAAACATCCAAAGATTATTTATCCTAGATCTAAGAACCCATCACATCCATCTAAGAAACCCAATAGCTATACATTAAGAGCCTAGTCCAAAGAATGTGGAAATACCAACCACCCATCCTAATCTAAATCCAAACATCCCATCTAATCTCATCTCATCTCACTTACCACCTCATGGTCAACCCCTCTGTATGTTGATCTCATCATTAATCCTCCAACATCTCCTAGTGAACCCCCATCACCACCTCTTACTCCCCAATCCAATGAATATCAATGCATCCCCACTTACCCTATCCATATCTAATATTACGCTATCCATGCTTATCCTCCCTATGATCAAGATTTTATCCATGAGAAAGTAAGTTCCCATATCACTCCTATCCATCATCCCATTATCCCTATCCATCATCTAGTGCTAGTCCTATTCATTATCTATCAATATCCCATGATGAGACACTTGGTCCCCAAGAAAACATAGACAATCAAACAAATATCTTAGATCCTAGATCTTGAATCACATCCCTATGAGTATAATGATTTAATCAAGATCTAAGAATTCTACATCTATTTCCCTTTGATCCTCCATCATCACAGGTTAAACTAGATATGTTTAGGTGTTTATCCTGGTTGCTCGAGTTTAGGGTTTAGGGGTTAGGGGCATTATTTGAGGTTTACATGAGTTTAGGGTTTCTCAAGTAAATAGGGTTTAGGGTTTAGGGAAATTATTTAGATTTTAGGGGTTTAGGGATGCTCAAGTTTAAGGTTTAGAGAGAGATAGAGCAAGGGGACCAATAGAGATTGGGAGAGATAGGGAGATAGAAGTTTAGGGTTGTTTCTAGGTTTTATGGTTTAGGGGTTAGGGGTTTAGGGGTTTAGGGTTGCTCATTTTTAGGGTTTAAGGGTTAGGGGTTAGGGTTTAGGGGCATTATTTAGGGTTTAGGGTTTACGGTTTAGGGGTTAGGGGTTAAGGTTTAGAGGTTTAGGTTTATGGTTTAGGTAGAGGAGAATAGAGAGATATAGAGGAGACCAGGCTTGAGAGAGATATCTCTGTCTCCTCTATCCCTCTCTCTAACTATACTTACCTCTCTATCTCTCTATCTCTCTCCCTATCTCTCTATCTTTCTCTATCTTTTGATCCCCTCTCTCTAACTCTACCTTTCTATCTCTCCCTCCCTCACTATTTGAGATTTACATGAGTTTAGGGTTCCTTAAGTAAATAGGGTTTAGGGAACACCTTTAGGGTTTGGGTTTAGGGGTTTAAGGATGCTTGAGTTTAGGGTTTAGGGTTTAGGGGTTAGGGGTTAGGGGTTTAGGGTTTCTTGAGTTTAGGGGTTAGGGTTTAGGGTTTAGAGAGAGATAGAGCGAGGGGACCAATAGAGATTAGGAGAGATAGGGAGATAGAGGTTTACGGTTTCTTCCAGGTTTTATGGTTTAGGGGTTAGGGGTTAGGGTTTAGGGGCATTATTTAGGGTTTAGGGTTTATGGTTTAGGGGTTAGGGGTTAAGGTTTAGAGGTTTAGGTTAAGAGGAGAATAGGGATCCCTATCTCTATCTCTCTGGACATATGGATCCCTATCTCTTAATCTATCTCTCGCTACCTCTCTCTCCTCCTATTTATCTCTCTCCCCATCCCTCTACCTCTTGAAATCTCTCTCCTTATGTCTCTAGACATCTCTCCATCTCTTCACCTATCTCTATCTATCCGCATAACCCTATCTCTTAATATATCCCTCTCTACCTCTCTCTCTGTATTTCCCTATCTATCTCTCCCTTGCTAGATCTATCTCCCTATATCTCCCCTCTCTCTCTATATATGTATCTCTATCTTTCTCCCTCTATAGACCCCTTTGTTTATCTCAGTCCCCATCTCTCCCTCTCCTTGTCTCTATCTCCATCTATCCCTCTGTATCTCTCTATTTGCCCCTCTCTCTATATTTTTTCCTTTGTCTAACTCTATCTCTATCTCTCCATCTCTTTCTGGATGTCCCTAGAATCTCTCCCTATCCATATCCATGTCCCTCTCTATCTCTCCATGTCTCCCAATCCATCTCTATATATAGGATAGAGAAATGAAGAGAGAGAGACTCTCCCATGTAGATACAAGGTTACATTTGTCCCTCCTAGTATTAAAAAGTTCTATTTCATGAACCACATGGATATTTGAGTCTAGGGATACTCTTGGACCATCACTTGATTACCTATTTGATGCACTACATGCATAGTTAGAATATATTTTATGTGAGAGCATGACATCCTAGACCATGATTTTGGCACCAAAATTGAGAAGGTTATGATTTTTGCATGCATGAACCTTTATGTTTTCATGCTTCCTAGAATGTGCTTGTGTTATAATGCAAGTGCATTTTGAGAAGCATGAAAAATGGTAAAAAAGAATGTGGGATCCATGTTTTAGACCCCACATGACTGTTATTCCTGCTTTTCACGAGTATATTAGACAAGAAAATGCTTTTCATGTTGTTTGACTTATTGAGAATCATTTTTATATCAATCCACCACCTTTTTTTATTTTTTCAACCTAGAAGAACCGATTTTGCATGTTTTTGGAGAAAATTTTATTATTTAATCTGAAAGCTCCATGTTTCATTTGTGATATTGTTTCAAAATTAATTACCATTGATATATAGATTTAATTTGATGATATATGTTTGTTTTTTCCATAAATTTTACTAATCCTATTCTAGAATTATATAGAATTCACAATCAAACTTGCGAAAAAGAAAAATTTGAGGATTATAAAGCCATCTTTTGGAGAATTGGTCAATTGCAATATCGAATTCTAAGGTATGTTCAACTTATGTCCATTTTAATTCACATATATATGTTCTTATATTCTCTGTCTTTAAATGTCTTTATGTCTTTATGTTTTTTATGTTCTTTATGTTCTAAGATATATATGTGTCTAGGTATATCAGTTAGTTCAGTCAAAGAGACTCCTAATTCCTCATGTTTCCACCTTGTTTCGGCCCTTCATGCCTTCATTTCACCTATTTTTAGCTATACAAGAGAAAAACATTATCAAATACTTCATAAAATAATTTTAGTGAACAATTGTTTGTCATACTTATATTCATGATCAATGGAGCCAAAATTGATTTTGGAAGACTCTTAATTTTTGCCCTAGGATGATATAGAAGGATTTATTCCTTAATCGAATAGAACCATGCAATGGTTTGAATCTTAGACTATCCTATGCCCCCTATTGTGACAATCCTACTTGTCTCTATTGATCATTTAGACATAATTGTTAGGTGTCCTTTTGATAACTTCTCCATGCATGTTTCATAATATGAATTCTCTTGGAGAAGGTTGGAGGATGTGGAGACCTCTTTAGTGTCTTGGGCTAGGACATTCCTTATGCAACATTTCATAAATAAGTCACTTTTAGTCAATAGAAGCCAAAATACATCCATTTGCAATCATGGATTAGTTAAGGACAGTTAGGTGGTAAATTTGTTGCCATTGGCAACTTCACAAATTTCGTATCTTATCTTGTCCTCCTTGTTTTTCTCCATGGATCTCCATCATTGTCTTCATGATTCATATAATTCAACATGTCATAGTGGCTTCATCATTCGATAATTATCTAATCACAATAACCCTAGATGGATATCCCTAGGACTACTCTGTCAATTGCACACTATGTATTTCAGCAATTTAGATTTCCTTCATGTGTGTTTCAATGGTTTGTAGTGTTAGGATAGTCTTGATCTTCTTCAAACTTCACCTTTTGTCCGTATTGAAAAATCTCTAAAATAATCCTCTTAGAACCTTATGAATAAAGTTAGGACTATTATGACTGCCCTCATAGCTATGACAGTCTTATTTGCATTTGAATATGATAGTCATGTCTCCATGCGATGAACTTGTCTAGGATATCTTTCTGCAACACCCATCCTCACCTTCATTCTCATTGCAAAGATCAAAAACACTCCTGAGCAAGGCATTTGTACCTATTCATGATTAACCTACTTGTGTTGGTTATGACAACAGATTGTCTCCTTATTCATATTGGCCTTTATGGCAATTTAGCTTATGCACATGATTATCTACTTGATTTTGGCATTACCATATTAATGAGCCTTGACTTCAATAATTGTCTCTTGATATCCCTTCTTCACCCTCTACACTAATCCAAAGCATAATTTTGTCACTACTATTCACAACATATTTCATGAGACTGTCTTCCTTTTTGCCATTGTTGTGACAATTAAGGCATGACTAGGGAGTAGCTGAATGACATCTCTTCTTAATTAAGATAGTCTTCTTCCTTATTTCACAAGCTTGTAGGATCTCATGAGTCACTTGACCCATACTTCACTAGAATAATCTTGAGGTGTGGAGAGATTTAAATTCATAGATAGGGTATTGACAATTTGCTAAACAATTTCAAAATGTTGGTTAGGATAGTCCCAAGAATGGAATTTTGATAGGTTGCCTTTTGCTATGAAATTGACACTATGGTTTTCTTCCAAATACCCTATATGCAACCCTCCCCTGTACTAAAAATAACACTTTTCCCTAGGCTTAACACCTCAAATAAAGTGTTTCCTTCACAAACTGCCACTAGGTCTTGTAGGGTAGTAAACTAACCTTTTCCAACATAATTTCCTAACCAGAACTCATACCTAGAATATGAGCACATATTTGAGTACCCTTTTTGACCCTACTCAACATATCAAGAAATCAAGTGTGGTTGTTATGTAAAACAATGATCAAAAATCTTCTGCTACGCTTTGGATGAGGGCTAATTTGGCCTATTTGAATGGGTCACAAGAATTAGCAAGAACATATGAACATGAACATAGTTGCACTCGTTCACTTGAAACGCCTCAAAACAACATTCACTAATAGTCATAGTGGAATGACATTTTTATACTCTTTAAAGGGCCACATTTATGGATCACACCTTCTCAATATAGAGAATTTTAATCCCCAAAATCTCACCAAAGCATGAAATGATAGTTTTCTTACAAAAATGGATGAAATGAGAACCACAATCTATTTGAAAAATTGTTACAACTCACTTTGATACCACTCAATCCATAAAAAATATGGAGATTATATGTATTATACTTCATCAACATAACAAAATTTTAGAGAAGAGAGTTATCTACAAATATATGGACATACAAACATCATGACACAAGATGATACAAAGGGAGTTATAAGGAGATAAAACACTAAAAAGGAGGTTTTCATGAGTGTAGGATAGTCACAAGTCTATATAATAGTCCACTATCATAGTTATGACCATCATGAAATTGTTTTTAATTTATGCATTACTTAAGATGTCTTTGATCTTTTGTCATGAGTATCCAAAAGGTTATCTTCAAGGGTTAATGTTCTTTTGACTATCACAAAGTTTTTGGACTAGTTTAAGACTATTAGGATAGTCAATTAGGGTCAAAGGGAGGCTTAGTATTAGAGATATACCTTTAAATAGTGATCTCTCAACACCTTATGGTTTCAAAAAGTTTTGAAGTCTCTTAGCAGCCCTATATTCCTTTATGGAAATACTCATGACAGTCTTAAAGGAACAAAACTATTTATGTACATCAGTCCACTATGACTATCATAGTATTAGAGTCTTTTGGAAACCTTCCCAACTTTCTCCTTCATAAGATTCATAGTCCATAATTCAAGTGTATTAAATTTCTACCCTAAATGTCCTCTTTCTATTCAGGTGTATACTTCATGATTAGGTATTCAAGTGTATACTCTACGACTTTGTATTTGTATTTGAGTGTATACTCTATGACCTGTATTCAAGTGTATATCATGACTATGTATTCGAGTGTATACTCCATGACTTTGTGTATTCCATTGTATACTTGGTGCATTTTGTGATTGGGAAAAAGGTGTGAAGAATCTATATGGTCTTTCAGACCTGCTCAAGGAGTTTTGAAGCTTTCTTGGCCATTATTTGACAAAGTGTGATGATTATCCTAAATGATTGTGTATGACAGTGTTGGGACAACAATTGGAAGTTCATCAAATCTAAGTCTAAAAGTGTTGTTTGTGCATATTCCTTGTTGGGAAGGGGTCTTAGAAGGTCCTAGAGACCTAAACAAAGGACTAGTTTTATTATGACTATCCCAAGAGGACTAGTTTTACAATCATTAAGTAAGTGTTCGCACCCAAGCAAGTTAGGGTTTGCTTTTGAGTCTAGGTGTTTAATACCTATTGGAATCACCTTTAGAATGTTTGAAATAGGCTCCCAAATTTGTATTGAGGTTTTTGAAAGCATTCCAAGTGGATTTTCCTTAGTTCATTGAAGTCATATAGGAAGGTGTACATAGGAGAAGCAATGGAGAACATACAAGAACAATTTGTCTTTTGGGTCTATTTTCATGAACTCCACCCTTCCTTTGCATCATTTTTGACTTCATGTATTTGAGTGTATACTCCATGACTTTGTATGTTCAAGTGTATATTCCATGACTTTGTATATTCCATTATATACTTGGTGCATTTTGTGATTGGGAAAGAGGTGTGGAGAATCTATATGAAGGTCTTTCAGACCTATTCAAGGAGTTTTGAAGCTTTCTTGGCCATTATTTGACAAAGTGTGATGACTATCCTCAATGATTATGCATGACAGTGTTGGGGCAGCAATTGGAAGTTCATCAAATCTAACTCTAAAAGTGTTGTTTGTGTATATTCCTTGTTGGAAAGGGCTCTTAGAAGGTCCTACGAACCTAAACAAAGAATTTTAGAGAATTCTTCAAGGGTTAGACAAGTTTTATTATGACTATCCCAAGAGGACTAGTTTTACAATCATTGAGTAAGTTTTACAATCATTTGTCTTTTGGGTTTGTTTTCATGAACTCCACCCTTCCTCTGCATCATTTATGACTTCATGTATTTGAGTGTATACTACATGGCTTATATGTGTGTTCAAATGCATACTCCATGACTTCTATATGTTTAAGTTATCTTGATATGAGGTGTCTTATTTAGAAGTTTGTAGAACCTTGGTATTCATTCTGACTGTGCTATTCATTGTCATTATAAAATTTCTAATTATCATTGTCTTATTCATCATGCTTGTAGAAATCATCATCACACTGAGGAAACAAGCAAAGACTCTAACACCAGACGAGCGTGAAGTTGAGAATGAGAGGAACAGAGAAAGAATGAGGTGAATTTGAGAAAGTATGAAATTTTCAACCATACAAGAAGACATTCCACCATTGCCAATCAAAGAGGAACATGACACATCTAATGAAGCTAAGAGAGAGATGGAATTCACAACACAAAGGGAAAAAATGAAAAACCTCTGTACAATGAGGAAAGTGAATCTCCAAGTTGGAGGCACTCCATCATCCACAGGTCAAGTTGAAGGAACACCATCTTTCACAGGTGAAGTAGAAGGTACATATGTATTTTCTTCTCAAGTTGGTGGTGTTGGAACAAGGTAAATAACTGAGAGGGGGGGTGAATCAATTATCTCTATTAACTTTGTTTTCTTTTTCTTTTTATAGTTTGTGCAGTATCAGAACATACAAGCATATATAATTATGAAAGCAGAAATAAAATCAACACATATAACACGGATTTTTACATGGAAATCCCTGTTAAGGGAAAAATCATAGGGTGACTAACCCAAGATTGCATTCTCTATTAAAAGAATAAGAAGTACAAAATGGCACTTGCCAGGGCTCACTGCCTGAGCACACTACTCACAAGAGGCACACTACCTACAATAGACTCACTATCTATAGAGTTTATAGAAGCTAACTAGGTGTTTGAACTAATGAGAGGCATCTACAAATGCTGAAGTTCAGTTTTGGTTAGGCTCAATATACTGATCTAATGCACTTCATTCTTCCTCTGCTCTAGTGTTGTTGCTCTGTTACATACCAGACTTGTATTGTTGCTTCCACACTTATCTCTACCTTTCCTCGCACCTTATTTCATCACATCTATACTCACACACCCCTTCATACTAAAATCCATCTGGTATATATATCCACACCAAGGATTTCAACAACTTTCTAGTTAGCAACCAAAATACTCAAGATATTTACAAGATACTGATCTGTCTGCTGAATCCATACTTGATTTGTGATGCGTATCAAAAACATAGACATAGAAGTCATCAATCATGTCGACCAACATTGTATGATCCCTCAAATATCTTGATCAACATCAATTACTCATCTGGATTGAAGTCTGATACTCTGTCGGTTAGTTCTTCCTCAGTTTGCTCTACCTGTCAGGAACCCAACACTCAGATGCTCATATATTTTCCATGTTTTATCACCGGAGGCTCAATCTATGGAATATGGTAGTCATGATACTCATCTTGCCTTGTCCAAGTCTATAACTTGCTGAGTTACACCATCTGAGAGATCTAGACCTGATTGTCAGACCTTGCTGCATGCTCTATTCTTGTTCACCAGACTAAAACAATCTTCAATCTGACTTCAGGTATAGGCGTACCATGTGCTACGGATGTGTGGGATAGACTTTGTTGCCATCAATGACAACACTCATGAAGCCACACAGTGTCTCTTTCCAACAATCTCCCCCTTTGGCATTAATGGAAACACTTAGTGAAAAATAACTGTCGCAGCAAACTCCCCCTTGGCTGATGCTCTGTCTTATGCACTATTTTACCAGAGCTCCCCCTTAGCTAGATTCCACATTTTTCACTACTCCTCACTCCCCCTTTGACATCAATGGCAAAGGGTAGAATCTGCACACCAAAATTTGCAAAAAATTAACCTATACATAGCCACATAAGTATGTATATACATGTTATACGTACATATACTTGAGTATATCTGTAAAAGTGGCCTTCAATTATACATACTCTGTGGCCTAGCTCTACTTCATCCTATGCAAAATGAAGATGTGACCACTCAACAAAAATGCATACGCTTATGATCTTCTTAAGTCTGCTGGATCACTGGTCTGGGCTGTGGTTTGAGCATCTGTTAGGGCCTCATGCATTGCCTCTAACTTAGGGATAATTATCTCTCTGAGTTCACTCATCCTGTTTATTATATTCTTCTTTTCTTTCTCCAACCTCTTTATTTCATTTATAATGAAAATGGCCTAGCATTCTTGGTTCATTAAGGATGTAGTGAGGGGATCAAAGTTTTGGGATAAACTTGATAGTTTACCTTCTTGCTCTTTCACCTTCTTTTTGATATCCTCTATCACTTTGGGCCAAGATAGACAAAATTTGTACATGTCCCCACCATCTTTAAGAACATTTTCAAGGATCTTTATCCCAATATCTAGGGTCCTTCTATCATTAGTAATCAGTCCGTGTACTTCAATGAACCTTTTTCCCCAAAACTCTTTCCTGACCTTTTCTTTTGCCAATTTATCTAAAGAATCAAAATGAGTGCTAACAAAGTTTACCAGAGATTTCAAATTACTAGATGGAGAGGCCGAAGGATCCTTTTGAAAGGATGGCATGATCTTCTCTAGCATCCTGGATGCAATCTCTAATAGCTCATAGTCTTCCATGTGAGATTTTGAAAGCTTTTGTTTTGCTTTAGCTTGGGCAAAAGATGCTATTTTCATTGTCTGGACTGGAGAGAGGGAATCAAAATTTAGTGGTCCTTGGAATAGTCTCGGTTCATCTATCTCCATCATCTCTTTGTTCAAGAAATTCTTCACTGCCTCTGCAGTATCTCTTGCTGGAGACTGAGTCTTCTTTTCTTTTGGAATCTTAGAACTGTCATCAGAGATCTTCTCTATTTGTTCTTCTTCTCTTCCCTTTACCTCCCCTTCTTGACTCACTTTCTCCTCTTTTCTTCCTTCTCCTTTAGTTCCTGAATCTGGAATGTCTGTAGTGGGATCTGGAGGAGAGATGTTAACTGCTTCATGAACTTCCTCTTTCAAAACAAAGGAATTCAAGTCCTTAGACTTATCCTCGTCTATCTCTTTTGATCCTTCTATATTTTTGTTAGAAGATTCTTCATTTGATGCATTTAATCCTTCAGCATCCATGGTAGAAGGTTCTTCATTTGTTTCCTCTATAATAGGAAGATTGAATCTTTTGAAGGCATTTCAGAGGATGTCTTCTATTTCTCTTGCTACTTGATCAGTTTCTCCAAGCATAAGTTTGTTCATTCTTGCTTTGCTCCAAAACTCATCCTTACAGTCCTTAAAGATCATGTCCATTTACTTTGAAGTAATAGAAGGATAGAGCTGAATTGCAATTTGTTCTCAGATCTTTGAGTCTTTTGCCTTTGCATTCTCTTTTCTGAGTTCAAGTACCTTCTCTAGACTTTTGGGAATTAATGAAATAATTTCAATGAATGCTTTATTATAAATATTCAGGTACCTAACTATAGCTTCTTCCAAGATCCTCTTGTCAGTATCACTATATTCATCACAAAATTCTACTACTGGTTACAGATTCCCATCCATAGTGACTACCATGATGATATCATCAATGGAAAGAGTGGGCTTTTCAACAAATTCTTCTTCCTTTTCTTCTTTATTTTTACTAGTAGAGGATTCCCTAGATGTTTTCTTCTTCTTCTTCATTTTCTTAACTTCCTCATTAGACTCTGTTTCTTCATCATCCTTTTGACTTGTGTAAGACCTTGTGGATTTGTTTTCGTTCTCTTTTCTCCCTTTCTGGATGTCTTGACTTCCAGTTTGGTGGCTCTTGAGCTCTTAGGAGTGGTAGGTGTAGAGCTCTTGGAGGATCTAGTCCAGGAGGAGGCTTGTACCAGAACACTTCCTTTTTCTACTTCTTGTTTCTCTTTATCAGCTCTTTCTATTTTCTCTCTATTTGCATCAATTGCTTCTTTTGATATGCCATATCTTTTTGTAATTTCCTCTACTTCCCTTCTAACTTTCCTTTTTATTTCTGATTGTCTTTTCTCTACATGTATTTTTACAGTTAGTTCTTGAAAGGTTCCAAACCTTTTTGCCTCAGAGTCCTTAGGATGACTTAGCAAGTGTTCGATATGCAGCTCCAAGATTTTCTCATCAACCTCATATCCCATTGGCATTATCCAAACTATTCTAGGCTCAACTACCTCCATTAGGTATTGATTAGTATCTGCCATACTATGGATTGAGGTATCCTTTCTCTAGCTTGCATCATACCTTGGAAGTTCTTAAAGTATCCCCAGAGTGCTGTACTTTGAGCCTTAGCATCACCAAGTCCATACATATAGTCTCTAATCTGTATTGCAACTGGTTTATCATTTTGCCAAACCCAACCACTTGATCCGGGTAGCTCATTCATGTAGTAGAAGAATACACACAGTATTAAACACCCATACTTGAATGAGTTCTTCTTATCCTTCTTGATCTTCTGCAAGTTTTCTAACAGTTGGTTTAAAAGAAGATCACATAGGTCATAATCTACATTTTCCCATAACATCTGATATGTTGTATATATTGCAGTCCCAGACACAGAATTCTCCCTGCTGGAATGATAGATCTTATATCCAATTATCATAGAGGAAAATTTGACATCTGGATGTGTAATGTTTTCTATGGTCATTGCTCTCTTGTCAAACTTAGATCCGGTAGCTTCACTTACTATCTAGTTCTTGATAGATTTGAGTGCAGGTAACCCACTGAATGAGTGCAGTCCAATTACTACACTAATGGCATCTTTTGTTATCTTGAAGGGCTTCATTAACCAAATGAAGTTATCATGTATTCTGCTAAGGACATACCGGACCCAATCATCTTCTGCAAAATAGGGAAAGTGGATGCAATGTCCAAAGTGCTTATCCTGGAGGGCCTTGTATTGAGGTTTGAGTTCAAAGCTTTCATCTATTAACTATTTATGGTAGATGTCCATCAAATTAGATTCACCAAATTCCTCAATGTTGGCATGGATGTAGACCCTAACATCTTCTACATGCAATACCCCATGCGGAATGCTAGAAAAAGCACCTAAAGGATCAACTTCTAGGGATTTGTAGGGGTGTTTCTTAAATTTTGGGCGTGGCCTATCAGTGATCTTAACAACCATTGGAGTAGCCATTTTTGCAAAAGATTTAGAGAAAGATATTCAGAATGGAAGTACCTTTTTCGCTTCAGGGTTCAGAAAAAAAGAGCTAGAACAAATTGCTGGTTGAATTGAATTTTGCAGTTGATCTTTGAGAGAGTTGTAGACACTTTGATGCAGAGCTCTTCTTTTCTTCTTCTTGAAAGTAAATGTGCGAATAATAAGTGAATGAACCCTTTTATCTCTATGCAAACCCTAAATTCCTTTTGCAATAAATGCACAACTTAAGTCATTCGGTTGCCTTGTTCTAAGAGAGATCTTTTCGAATCACTGAGATGCACTTAGAATCATTTTTAGTGATAATTGACAATGTATCTTCTTTCCTCCAATCATGCCATGAATTTGCAGATCAAGATATTTCAATTTTGAATCATACCAGATCTGTCTATGAAAATCCTACTTTGCCGGATGGCTTTCAAACTGGATCAATCTTGGATGATTAAATTCTTACAAAACTCCATGCTGATCTTTCATATTTTTACCGAGGGTTATTTGGACATTTTTCTGAGAACCCTTTAATCCGCAACATTCCATGTGCCAAATTTAGGCACCAATTGACTGGTTGGGGGAATTTTTTTTTCTTTGTGACTCCCCTTGAGCTAGAGCTCATCTGTTTAGTTTCTGGAAGGAATATCAGCACTAGATTCTAGTGCAGATCCATCCCCAACATTTTTTGTACTCTTCTTCACCCAAATCTTGTTCATCTCCCTTTGAACTTCATCCACATTCACTTTGCCTTTTCCTTTATCTTGATTTTGATTATGATGCACTAGACCCTTTTTATCCTAATTTTTACTTCTGCAGAATTTGGCAATATGACTGGATCTATTGCAATTGTAGCAAGCAACATTTCTTTGCATAATTGACTGATATCCTCTTGATCTGCATTGATTATCCATATGTCCCATTATATTGCATACAAAGCATCTACCATTGAATGAATTGTTTATTTACATATTTTTGCATTCATGAGATTTGTGACCATACCTTTTATAGTTGAAACATTGTCCGGAGAAGGATGGATTAGTCTGATTCATTCTCCTTTTGCACTGAGTTGCTTTATGACCGAAGTTGTTGCAATTGAAGTAGTATCCATTGAAGGATGGATATCTCTGAGCATTTGGTTGCCTTACCGGAGGTCTTCTAGGCCTGTTTCTTTGATTTTCTGATCCAAAATTTTTCTGACTGGATCTAGAGCTTTCACCTTTTTCATATCCAAGCCACACTTGTCATCTACCCTCTTTTGGATTTCAAGAAGAACTTCAAGTTGAGCTGAGCTTATCTTGAATTTCTCTTTGTATTCATTTTCTGATTGTAGATCTTGTTTAAGAGTGTCTATCTAATTCTCAAGTTGTTCTTCATTATCTCTAGCTTCTTCAAGATCAGATTCAAGATGCTTGATTATTCTATCCATTTTGTGGTAGTCCTTTGTCTTCTCCTTGAGGGATTGTTTTAGATTATCTTCAATTTTCCTTTTCTCTTCAATTTCTTGGGTGAATCTCATAACCCCTGATTCATCTCATGCCTTACCATAATGACCTCTTTTGATAGCTTCTCACATAGCTTGTTTTTCTCATCTAGATCTTCATTACTATCATTGGTTTCAATATGACTTGCTAATTTTTGAAGTATTTCCTTTCTCTTTTTCACAGAGATACTCAGTTTTTCTTTTAGCTCATTTATGAAATCATCAACTTGTTTGAGTCTTTCTCTCAAGTTATTAACTTCAGAGTGGGACTATTCAAGATCATCTACGGTAGACAGAATTTGTTCCTTCATACCATACATATCCATTGAGATTCCTAGATCTTCCTCAAGCTGTTAGGCTCTGTTTAGAGGAACTTAGCTTTGATACCAATTGTTGGACACAAGGTAGATAACTGAGAGGGGGGTGAATTAGTTATCTCTATTAACTTTGTTTTCTTTTTCTTTTTATAGTTTGTGTAGTATTAGAACATACAAGCATATATAATTATGAAAGTAGAAATAAAATCAACACACATAACATAAGGATTTTTATGTGGAAAACCCTGTTAAGGGAAAAACCATGGGGTGACTAACCCAAGATTGTATTCTCTATTAAAAGAATAAGAAGTACAAAATGACACTTGCCAATTAGGGCTCACCGCCCGAGCACATTGCTCACAAGAGGCACACTGCCTACAAGAGACTCATTGTCTACAGAGTTTATAGAAGGTAACTAGGTGTTTGAACTGATGAGAGGCATCTACAAATGCTGAAGTTCAGTTCAAGTTAGGCTCAATATACTAATCTAATGCACTTCATTCTTCCTCTGCTCTAGTGCTGCTGCTCTGTTACATACCAGACTTGTATTACTGCTTCCACACTTATCTCTGCCTTTCCTCGCACCTTATTTCATCACATCTATACTCACACACCCCTTCATACTGAAATCCATCCGGTATATATATCCACACCAAGGATTTCAAAAACTTTCTGTCGGCAACCATAATACTCAAGATATTTACAAGATACTGATCTGTCGGCTAAATCCATACTTGATTTGTGATGCGTATCAAAAACATAGACATAGAAGTCATCAATCATGTCAACCAACATTGTATGATCCATCAAATAGCTTGATCAGCATCAATTACTCATCCAGATTGAAGTCTGATACTTTGCTGGTCAGTTCTTCCTCAGTCTGCTCTGCCTGTTAGGAACCCAACACTCAGATGCTCATATCTTTTCCATGTTTTATCACTAGAGGCTCAATCTCTGGAGTATGGCAGTCATGATACTCCTCTTAACTTGGCCAAGTCTGCAACTTGCTGAGTTACACCATCTAAGAGATCTGGACCTGATTGTCAGACCTTGTTGCATGCTCTGTTCTTGTTCACTAGACTAAAACAATCTTCAATCTGACTTCCAGTATAGGCATACCATATGTTGCAAATGTGTGGGATAGACTTTGTTTCCATCAATGACAACACTCATGAAGCCACACAGTGTCTCTTGCCAACAGGTGGCATGCCATCATTCACACCTCAAGTTGAAGGCACATCATTTTCATCCTTTTCACCTCTAATTTGAAGGTACGTCATTTATCCCATCTCAAGTAAATATTGAAGAAATTCCTAATGTTGAGTTTACTTTACCAATTAAAACACCTCCTAGAATTTTTCATAGGAAGCCTAAGTTTCTAATTGATATTGATGAGAATGTATTGGAGCCCATGCAGGATAGGATTCCCATGTGCACTTGCCAAAGATATGCGAATAAGATATGAAAATTATTCTTTGAGAATTTAAATGAAACTGGAAGATGTCAACTCTTTGTTGAATTGATGAGAAATCTGAAAGCAAGGCCAACTATGAAGATTTTTGGCCTAAGAACATCGAATGCCTCAAGTGAAAAATCAATTGTCAAGAATCTATTGAGAGCGTATGAGAGTGTGCGTTCCACCTCATGCACCAAGGATAGTACTATCACAACATTTCATTACGTCAATAATTGTAAGCGAACAAACAAAAAAAGATTGCCTCATTAGAAAGACAAGTCAAGCATTGAAAATAAATAGAAAAATTCTAATGAGAGCCATTGGAAGATGTCAAAGAGTTGAGGATCCAAACACTACTGAATTGTAGGCATTCTCTGGGAGACTCCCATGGAAAGATAAAGTTGTTGAATCTTTGAGATCACTAATTGAAAACTTTTGGAAGAATTACACAAGAGTATCTTTGAATCAAAGGGATGTGGTAAGAAGGAGAATCGGTAGTCAAAACCATGAGCCACATCCAAAGCATTTTTTAGATATGACTCAAACATAGTTTTTTGGTAAATTTCTAGAGATGTATCCTCAAATTAAAATTTCTCAAAGATATTTTGAAATGTTAAAACCTTTCTTTGTCAAAATAAATCACACACTCACTACTTGTTGTTGTAGATTACTGATGTAGAGGCAAACTGGATAGGAGAAGGAGGACAAACTTGACAAGGTTCAACTACACCTATTAGCCCAAAAACATAGATCTTTACGCAAAAGTGGGAACAACAGAAAGGAACTCCAGTATCATCATGGAAATGTTGGTTTGGGATGTCAGGGGACCCATTCCATCCATTGGCCAAGGTAGATTGGACTTCGGGTTGGTACTTCCTTCACAAACCACTCAAAATGGCTCGTAGCTCTTCAAAAAGACAACAGACCTAATAACTTTTGACTCAGACCTCCAAACCTAGATCTTAGATACTCATTAGATACCCATTATGGCCTTCTATCATATATCCCAAACTTGGCATAGGTTGTTTTGGATGGACTATTTCAACCAATAACCCCTGTCAGTGACTGAGTGCGCCAATTAGGCCAAATTTACAAAGAGACTACCAAAGAATGCAAGCCCAGAACTCAAACAAAGGTTTGGACACTTAGAATACATGCTAAAACAAAGGAATTTGTGTATTTTAGACCTCTATTAACTGCTGTTCCCAAAAATGTACCTTTGGTTCCTTCAATGTGCTCTTAAGCATCACCTAACACATGGTCTTGTTAGGTTCTTCAATGACACAACAACAAATCACCTTCTCTACAAAAAATCTTAATGAAATGCATTGAACCTACACTACAATAATCCATTCCACTGATCTGTGAGGTCTTACATTAGTGGAATGGGAGAGAACTCTTGGATTGCAACCAAAATCCTTGTTTAGATGTGGAGTGGGCTGTTTTGAAACAAAACCTTATATCTCCCTTATAATGGAACTTCAAAACATCAAACTACTTTTAAATGATGAATATCTCCCTATAATAGTTGATCAAAACATGAAAGGTGAATGAGAGTGCTGTACCTTCTCAGTGTACGGCCTGTAGGAGTGCACTTTCCAGAAAAAATCAGAATTCTTCTTAAAGAACAGTCTATAATCAATGAGTTGTAGTTTGCTTCACCTCCAATATCATAGCCCAAACTGATGTAAGGTGGAAGTCACTTCAACATACTTTATTACCAACCATCCCAAGTCTCATGACAATGCCGTACAATGCAATGGTACGGACTGTTGCAGCACTTTTCTTTAAGAAAATAGAAATTTCAGAAAAATAGTTCCAAGGAAAATGCTTACAACTTGTTTCCTCCTCTATGTCATAGCCTCAAACCATGTTTGAGAGAAGGATAATTCACTATGCTTCACTTCTTAGCAACTTAGAATCCTTGACTATTCTGTATAGCAGAATGGTACGGCTGGCTTCTATAGAAAATTCAGAAAAGACAAGAAACAACAGTATAATGGTGTTTTATTGCTTTTTTTAATCTTCTTCTCTTCTTTACATTTGACTTGTTCAAGGTTATATAGATTGGAATACCTCTTGGCAACTTCTATTGAAGTAGTTTTGGTTGATGGGAGAAGGTTTGTAACCACTTCTTCCATCAAACTTCCTGAACTGTTTTTGATCCTTCAAGTACTTACAACTATTAACTAGTTTTGTCTTCATATGTTTAGGACTGTTTTAGTCTTTACAAATGCCTTCAAACAAGTGGCAGAGATATGAAGACTTTGACATCCTTCCTAGCATGCCTTTGCAAGGCTTACAACATGAATATATATGACTATCTTAAATGCCTCAACAAAGGCTTACATAAATGACTTATTGCAAACTGCCTATTACACCTTAAAACTACTCCATGACAACATAGATATTTGGGCATAGTCCTTAGTACATCATGTCATCTTAACCTTATTACATCATTGAATGGTCTATAGGACCTTATTGAACCAAAACAAAACAACTTGAAGATCAAACAAGTTATAGATATCTTGGTGCTCCTACACCATACTCCCCCGCATGATAAAAACTCTTGTCCCAAGAGCTATGTGCTCTGCTCCAAATATTCTTCAATCGTTTTGGAATGTTCCTCTAATTTGTGACAGGAAACATGAACTCTCCAAGGGTGATCCTTCTCCTTCTCCCACCTGCATGGCTCTCACAACCAATGTTAGTATCATAAAACATGTTTGAATGTCCTTGCTTAGGACCCTGCTGCTGCAATGCTTCTGCCTTCTCCATCTGATTTGTTCTCCTCTGTAAGGTCTGTTGTCTACCTTCCTTTCCCTACCTCCCTATAAGGCATTCAATGTCTCCCACCTTGATGCAATGTAAGTTCCAAACTTGCTGTCCTTTAGGATTGTCATAAACCTTCTTCTGCTGCAACTGTTCTTGTTGTTTAACCTGCACATCCAACTTCAATTTCTCCCCAAAACATATAGTAACATGTGCCTTCTTGTCTCCACAAGGTAAAGGGATTAATCTAAATTGTTTACCATCTTTGTGCACCAAATAGTTATTAGTATAACCATCATGAATTGTCCTCCTTAAATGCTGCCATGGTCTTCCCAAAATCATATGCCCACATGTCATTGAAATAACATCACATAAAACAAAATCATGATATGGACCAATGGAAAAATCAACATATGCCCTCTGATTAACCCTTACTTGCTGCTCTTGACTTACCCAAGTGGCATTGTAAGGACTAGGATGATCAAATGTTTTCAATCCCAACTTATGTACCATGTCCCAAGAAACTAAATTATCATGTGAACCAGAATCTATAATCAACTTGCATATTTTTCCATGGCTTAAACAATTAGTTTTAAAAATGGATACTTGTGGTGCTTGCTGCATTTTGCCTTTATCTATCATGAGCAATTCTCCATCTGTAATTGGATAGGCTGGTGCTAGTTCTTGGTCTTCTTTCTTTTCCTCTTCTTGTGCCCAATGAACTCTTCTATCCTTGCCCTTATCAGCATCATCTCTCTTAGGACATTTGAAAGATGTGTGTCCCACTTCATTGCAATGATAACATCTACCTGTGAATACTCCTCTACCTGATCCAAACCTACCTCCACCTCTATATCCACCTCTCTGATCTATAGAAAACTCTTTGCCCTTCTCATTGCTGCTCTGTCCTTCATAAGTAGGTCTGCCCCTACCTCTATATCCTCTACCACTACCTCCTTGCCTCTCTTGCTTCCTCTTCACCCTCTCTTCAGCCCTTATGGCCAACTGAAAACATTCTCCAAGTGATTTTGGTATTGTCAAACCAATCTCATCTTGCAAGTTATACCTAAGCCCATTAAGATATCTTGCCACTTTTTCTTCTTCATCTTCTAATCCTACTTTGATACTAAGCTTATGAAATTGCTTAGTATAGGACATAACATCCATGTCCTTTTGTTTCAAATTCTGCCTCATCCTCTTTGTTTGAATGGAGTAATCGGATGGAAGAAATTGATCCTTCATCATATCCTTCATCCTCCCCCAAGAAGTGATTCTTGTTCCACCTCTAGCCACTCTTTCTGTTTGCACACTACTCCACCATGTAAGTGCTGTCCCTCTCAACTTTGTTTTTGCAAATTTAATCTTCTTCTCATCACTCATCTCCTCATACTCAAAATTTTTTTCAAGGGCATCTATCCACCCTAATACCTCTTCACTATCCATCTTCTCCTGATAGATAGGTAACTCTATGTTTGCCTTTGTTCCACTACCTTGGACTACCTTCAGCAATCTCACAAATTTCTTTTCATCAGCATCCAACTCATCCTCAGGAGGATTCTCATCTGCCTCCTCTTCTCCTTCTGAATCATTTTGTTCATCCCTTCTGTGATTCTTCTCCAATGCTTCCAACCTTGCCAAGATTGATGCATTCTCTCTTCTCACTTGTCTTAACTCTCTTTCTCTTTCAGCATCTTGTTCTTTTCTCTCCCTCAACTCTTTTTCTCTTGCCTCTAAGGTTGCTCTCAATTCATTGTTCTCTCTAGCCATCTGATTTTTAGGAGGCATCTTTACAACTCTCACCAACCCTTAACTCTTCCACAAGATCCTACTACTCCCTCAAGGACCTACTTGCTGCTCTGATACCACTATGATGTAGAGGCAAACTGGATAGGAGAAGGAGGACAAACTTGACAAGGTTCAACTACACCTATTAGCCCAAAAAAATAGATCTTTATGTAAAAGTGGGAACAGCAGAAAGGAACTCCAGTATCATCATGGAAATGTTGGTTTGGGATGTCAGGGGGCCCATTCCATCCATTGGCCAAGGTAGATTGGACTTCGGGTTGGTACTTCCTTCACAAACCACTCAAAATGGCTCGTAGCTCTTCAAAAAGACAACAAACCTAATAACTTTTGACTCAGACCTCCAAACCCAGATCTTAGACACTCATTAGATACCCATTATGGCCTTCTATCACATATCCCAAACTTGGAAAAAGTTGTTTTGGATGGACTATTTCAACCAATAACCCCTGTCAGTGACCAAGTGCACCAATTAGGCCAAATTTACAAAGAGACTACCAAAGAATGCAAGCCCAGAACTCAAACAAAGGTTTGGACACTTAGAATACATGCTAAAACAAAGGAATTTGTGTGTTTTAGACCTCTATTAACTGCTGTTCCCAAAAAAGTACCTTTGGTTCCTTCAATGTGCTCTTAAACATCACCTAACACATGGTCTTGTTAGGTTCTTCAATGACACAACAACAAATCACCTTCTCTACAAAAAATCTTAATGAAATGCATTGAACCTACACTACAATAATCCATTCCACTGATCTGTGAGGTCTTACATTAGTGGAATGGGAGAGAACTCTTGGATTGCAACCAAAATCCTTGTTTAGATGTGGAGTGGGCTGTTTTGAAACAAAACCTTATATCTCCCTTATAATGGAACTTCAAAACATCAAAATACTTTCAAATGATGAATATCTCCCTATACTAGTTGATCAAAACATGAAAGGTGAATGAGAGTGCTGTACCTTCTCAGTGTACGGCCTGTAGGAGTGCACTTTCCAGAAAAAATCAGAATTCTTCTTAAAGAACAGTCTATAATCAATGAGTTGTAGTTTGCTTCACCTCCAATGTCATAGCCCAAACTGATGTAAGGTGGAAGTCACTTCAACATACTTTATTACCAACCATCACAAGTCTCATGACAATGCCGTACAATGCAATGGTACGGACTGTTGCAGCACTTTTCTTTAAGAAAACAAAAATTTCAGAAGAATAGTTCCAAGGAAAATGCTTACAACTTGTTTCCTCCTCTATGTCATAGCCTCAAACCATGTTTGAGAGAAGGATAATTCACTATGCTTCACTTCTTAACAACTTAGAATCCTTGACTATTCCGTACAGCAGAATGGTATGGCTGGCTTCTACAGAAAATTCAGAAAAGACAAGAAACAACAGTATAATGGTGTTTTATTGCTTTTTTTAATCTTCTTCTCTTCTTTACATTTGACTTGTTCAAGGTTATATAGATTGGTGTACCTCTTGGCAACTTCTATTGAAGTAGTTTTGGTCGATGGGAGAAGGTTTGTAACCACTTCTTCCATCGAACTTCTTGAACTGTTTTTGATCCTTCAACTACTTACAACTATTAACTAGTTTTGTCTTCATATGTTTAGGACTGTTTTAGTCTTTACAAATGCCTTCAAACAAGTGGTAGAGATATGAAGACTTTGACATCCTTCCTAGCATGCCTTTGCAAGGCTTACAACATGAATATATATGACTGTCTTAAATGCCTCAACAAAGGCTTACATAAATGACTTATTGCAAACTGCCTATTACACCTTAAAACTACTCCATGACAACATAGATATTTGGACATAGTCCTTAGTACATCATGTCATCTTAACCTTATTACATCATTGAATGGTCTATAGGACCTTATTGAACCAAAACAAAACAACTTGAAGATCAAACAAGTTATAGATATCTTGGTGCTCCTGCACCAATTACATATTGAATTTTCTAACCATTGGGATGTTTATCGGACTATATGTTTAGATTTGCATACTAACATTGCTTTGTAGGATTGTGGCATACGTGCCCCACCAACTACTTCAAGAGACTTCATATCAATAATTTTATGTGATAGAGAGGAAGGTCAAATATTCTATAGGAAATTACGCTTGGATGGCACATGTCAGCATTGCAGTGGCTTGCAATGTATGCCAATATGTGAACATATGGAAAGAACACATGCGGTTGGAAACAAACTAGTAGAGTTTGACAAGTATAAAATAGTGTCATAGAATACAGAAGATGGTAAAGAAGCAAAGAGGTGTGAATATGTTATTCAAAAGATTCTAGTGTATCAATTTACGTCTATATTTCATGACAGTATAGTGTATGAGTATGTAAGACATGCTCATAGAGCTTGATGGTTGGACTTACAATTCAAGTTATGCAAGGACACATTTCCAGTTGGTAGAATTGTTTGTCATTAGCTTTGCAGAGAACTATAGTCTACAGCCATAGTGTGAGGTGTAATCCCAATATTACAACTCGACACAGATTTCTATATTTGTGCACATCACATTCATTCATGCGAATGATAGTACAGAGGATGACAGAAAGATCATAAGGGAGTATCATTTTTATATAAGTGATGATCACATGCATTTCACAGAGTTTGTGCAAGGTTGCTTTTAGGTGTTCTACAATGATTTGGCTAGAAGGGGCATATCATTCAGTCAGCATATCATATGGTCAGATAACTGTGCATCACAATTAAAGAACTCACAAAATTTCTATTAGCTGAATAGGAGGCATAATATTACAAGTGTTTTTCATGTGGAACTTTTTTTGAGGTTGGGCATGGAAAGGGGGAGCATGATGGTGCAGGAGCATGTATCAAAATAGCCATAGCACAAGAAGAGTTAAAGTATAAATACAATGCAAAGTTGACAGATTCAAAATCAATTGTCGAGTGGTGTAATGCTTCGATGGGTCCAGGTAATGAAGGTATGTCTTCAGTTCATAGATTTTTTTGGTTGATAGATGATACTAACATTGCACCATATGAGAACTATTGTACATTCATGGGATCAAGTGAGCTACACTCTTTCAAAAGCTCAATTACAGGTTCATGGAGTATACATACACAAGAGATGACATGCTTTTGTTCTTCATGTGCAATTCAAGCTTGGAATGAGTGTGAGTCAAAGGAGTGGGTTGATGAATGGCAGTTAAGTTATCTTAGCCTACTTGACACATATCGACCCCCGAAAGCACTAGAAATGACATAGACGGAATCATTAGTTGACTTTGACCACATATTAGATCTAGTTCAACCAAGTAATATATCTACTTGCATAGTTTTTGAAATTCCTAATGTTATCTTAAACTTTGTAGTATTTTTGTAATGTTGACTAATTTCATCTAATTTACTATACATATCATTGTAGGGCATGTTTATGCGGTTATTGCAGATGAAGATAATGAAGAAATAGATTATTACTTGTGTCATTGTGTTGAGGCCAAAAAGAAATTAGAAGCCCTAGTTACAGATGGAGAAAACATCAAATACTCTACAGGCTCAGTAGTTGTTCCTGGAGCATGGTTTAGAAGGTGCCCACATAAGAGTGTTAATGTTTGGCTATTTGAGGACTTTGACATGCATTGAAAGATTCTTCATTACTCCAACCTTGTCATGGCAACCAATGTTCATTTGATACAATAATGAGGTATACCTTTGAACAAGACCTTGTAGAAGGTGCATGAGTCTAACCATGAGGCAATACTTGACACAATAAAGAGTAGAGAAGACCCATATGGTTCATTGGATTAATGTGTAAGTATCCATAAAAAGTTCCTAGATGGTTACTTGTACTTAGTTTTGTATATAGACAGTAGTATGAATTGCTTCCCTTCAATATATTTATGTTTAGTCAATTTTTCTTTTTGATGCTTCTCATAGGAGGTCACAACTCCAGTCCATCCAACTACTGACAAAGAAGCTAGAGAAAAGATGATGGAGAGTGATCATCAGATGGCGGTAAGTGATCGATTACATATGTGATGTTATATATTTCATGTACATTTTGTTATAGTAATGTGCATATTGTTTGATTATATTAACATGTGGAGCTGCATGAGCTTGAACTATTAAAGAAGTCTACTCGATGATAGAGAGAGGATGATTCATGGATTGGATCTCGTGAGTCACTTGACCCATACTTCACTAGAATAATCTTGAGGTATGGAGAGATTTTGATGCAAAGTAGGGTGGATGATCACAAACTAACTAAACAACAAGGCAACAATATGAGTTTCAATCCATAAGCTTCAACTCTTCATTCTAGGGATTCTAACATGACATATGGGGTTTGTACACATAAATTTCAACCATTGATATAATCTACCAAAGCTTATTCTACAAACCCTAGCTCTTATACATTTTCTATGCCCAAAACATGTGGTTTTACAACCTAGGGCATCAACAAACAAGCACTTAACACCCTCTCCCTACTCCTACAACATCAACAACACAAAACACTACCCATCTACTTCCATTCCACCGGTTCTCAAGCCATTTCATCAGTGGAATGGCTCAAACTTCATTTTTTTCACTCAAAACACTAAAACCTAGGGTTTCAAAACATAGAGTAACTTTTTACAAATTTTACAATCCCTTCAAGGCTTCTATGAAACATAGATTTTCTCCAATGTGAGTTCCTAACAAGAATCCACACTCACCTTTGACAATTTGCTCACCCTAGGTAAATGTCTCATGACAATCATGGGGGTTAATGACAATCATCTAGGGACTGTCCTATGGCTGTTGGTAATTCTTTATTGTAACATGATAACATGATGCTAGGGGAGGTCTCGTTTGGTGTGCCAAGTTCCCCAATCATTTGAGGCAGTAGGCTATCACCAAAGTCCCTTAAGATCCCTAAGATGCAAAAACTACCAAACTTTGATGGAGCAGTTCTCAAAATTCTTGGTAGATGAGAATGTTTTGTTTGGACCTATAGGTGCACGTGTGGTTCGTCCACAATAACCTCTCTCAGTTTTGGTAAACTCCAGTCCATTTGACTATGCCAGAATCAAACACATTCTTGCAAAATGCTTCAGTTCCATGCAGTAGAAAGATGCTAAGAGTGACATTTTGCATTCCATAGCTCGTGGGACTGAATGAACTACGCCAACACATTGGGGTGGGTGGGTAAATACCAGGGGAGGTCTTGTTTCATGTGCCAAGTGCCCCAATCATTCGGGGTAGTAGGCTATCGACAAAGTCCCTTAAGATCCCTAAGATGCAAAAACTATCAAACTTTGATGGAGTAGTTCTCAAAATTTATGGTAGGTGGGAATGTTTCGTTTAGACCTATAGGTGCATGTGGGGTCTATCCACAATAACCTCTCTCAGTTTTGGTCAACTCCAGTCTGTTTGACCGTACTGAAATCAAATGTATTCTTGCAAAATGCTCCAGTTTCATGCAATAGAAAGATGCTAGGAGTGACATTTTGTATTCCATACCTCGTGGGGCCAAACAGAATGCATCAACATGTTAGGTTGGGTAGTTAAATGCTAGGGGAGGTCTCATTTAGTGTGCCAAGTGCCCCAATCATTTGGGTCAGCAGGATACTGGCAAAGTCCCTTAAGATCCCTAAGATGAAGAAACTGCCAAACTTTGACAGAGCAATTCTCATAATTTGTGGTAGCTGGAATGTTTTATTTTGACCTACAACTGCATGTGGGATCCATCTACAATAACCTCTCTTGGTTTCATTCAAGTCCTCTCTGTTTGACCGTGCCGAAATCAAAAACATTCTTGTAAAATGCTTCAATTCCATTCAATGGAAAGGTTGCCAGGTGCCATTTTTTTTGTTCTACTCATCATGGGGCTGAACTAACTATGCCAACACATCAGGGTGGGTGAGTAAATTGTAGGGAAGGTCTCATTTCATGTGGCAAGCATCCCATTCATTTCGGGCTATAAGCTATCAGCAAAGTAGAAAGTTGCTAACACTAAAATTTTGCATTCCACAGGTCTTAGGGGTGAAACGACTGCACCAACATGTCTGGGTGGGTGGGAAAATGGTAGGGAAGGTCTTGTTTTGTGTGCCAATAATCCCAATCGTTCTGGCCTGCAAGGTACCAACACCTAGCACCTTTCGTGTTTGTCAGTAGCTTGCAACCTAGAATGACTGAGACACTTGGCACATGAAACGATACCTCCCCTAGCATTTAATTGCCCACTCGAATGTGCTAGCATAGTTGGTTTGGCCCCATGATGAGAAGAACAAAAAATATGGCACATAGCAACTTTTCCACTGCATGGAACTGAAGCATTTTGCAAGAATGTGTTTGATTTTGACACGGTCAAATGGACAGGACTTGAACGAAACAGAGAGAGGTTATTTTAGATAGATCCCACAAGTAGTTGTAGGTCAAAATGAAACATTCCTAGCTACTACGAATTCTAAGAACCGCTCTGTCAAAGTTTGGCAGTTTTTTTTCTTAGGGATCTTAAGGGACTTAGCTGGTAGCCTACTGCTTCGAATGATTGGGGCACTTGGCACATGAAATGAGACCTCCCCTAGCATTTAACCACCCACCCTGATGTGTTGGCATAGTCCGTTCAGCCTCATGAGCTATGAAATGCAAAATGTCACTTCTAGCATCTTTTTGTTACATGAAACTGGAGTATTTTGCAAGAATGCATTTGATTTCGGCATGATCAAATAGACTGGAGTTGACCAAAAATGAGAGGTTATTGTGGAAGGACCCCACATGCACCTGTAGGTCCAAACAAAATGTTCCCAGCTACCATGAATTTCAAGAACTGCTCTGTCAAAGTTTGGTAATTTTTGCATCTTAGAGATCTTAAGGGAGTTTGCTGGTAGCCTACTACCTCGAATGTTTGGGGCACTTGGTACATGAAATGAGACCTCCCCTGGCATTTACCCACCCACCCTGACATGTTAGCATAGTCCATTCAACCTCACGAGCTATGGAATGCAAAATGTCACTCCTAGCACCTTTTTACTGCATGGAACTGAAGCATTTTGCAAGAATGCATTTGATTCTGGTATGGTCAAATAGACAAGAGTTGAACAAAACTAAGAGAAGTTATTAAAGATGAACCCCACATGCACTTATAGGTCTAAACAAAATGTTTCTAGCTACCATGAATTTTGAGAACTGCTCCATCAAAGTTTGGTAGTTTTTTCATCTTAGGGATCTTAAGGGACTTTGGCAGTAGCCTACTACCCTGAACGATTGGAGCACTTGGCACATGAAACAAGATCTCTCCTGGCATTTACCCACCCACCCCGATGTGTTGGCATAGTTTGTTCGGCCCCATGAGCTATGGAATGCAAAATGTCACTCCTAACAGCTTTCTACTGCATGAAACTGAAGCCTTCTTGAGTGTGTACAATCGTAGGGTTTGGACAGATGGAAATTTTTTGTTGAAATTCACAACATCTTGATGGTATTGTGGCCATGATCTCCTCATATGACATGACAAGAGCTATTCAATATCCTTGCCGTCCCATAACCTTGATTATTATGATTAGAAGCATGGAAAAAAAACCTACAAGAAATAAAACAATGATTAGATCTTAATATGATCATGATATACCCAAGCATCTATATTAATCTAAGGGTTTGGTGAGTTTCCATTGGCACCCAAACCCTGGGTCTTCATTAGAAATTCTTGAATGCTAATTATTGCCATTATGCTTCTTTCTTATTAATTCTTACTAATCATGGTGAGTTGGTGAAATCTTGTTATATGTCATTGGAGAGGGATCCCTAGAGTTGGAACAGTTGTTTGGGACCTTATTGAATGTGTCTGAGGTGTTGGAACAAGAATTGGGAAACCTTGAAGCCTTAAATCCATTTGTTGTTATGCCTAGAGGCCTAATTTGCAAAAGAACAGTCAATTTTTGGAGGGTTCCATACAAAGTGACCACCCCTAAAATATTAGTATGTTGTGTAAAGTCCATTTTGGGTATCAGGCCTAAGTTGAAAATTATACAAGAAAATGTTATTTTGCTATACTACTAGGCCTAGGGTCAATCAAATAAGGAAATCTTAGAAGCTTGTTGTTCCTAAGTTCGTGTGAAGCATCATTGCATTGTATTTGTTGTCTCCATCTTGTGTAAGACCCTCCTGGTGTAGGTTATGGTGTTTGAGGTGTTAATGAACCATTAGACCTTAGAGCCTAGTATGCACCTAAGGGTGGCTATGAGAATAGAAACTACAAATTTTGCTTTTGGATCTTGAAACCATTGTGTTCTACCCTATCTCTGCATCAGATATGCACAAAATGGCTTTGTTGATAAGGCTTTAGAAACTTTCAAGAAAGGACCTTCTTTAGGACAACAACACAAAATGACAAAGTGTTCTTATACCATCTTCATTTATGCTCCTAGATGTACCTCTATAGGACCATAACATTGAACTCTTTTTAGACTCTTTTTATTGTCGGAAGTAACTATTGAAGATTAATTTCTACACCCATCTTGCTTTAATAATGACCTCACACATGTGGCTAGTATGGATATTCATATAATGACCTCACACACATGGATACTATGGATATAAAGCTAATTGCATTTGTTTTGGGCATTTGGAATCCTATTCCTTTATTTATTTTTCTAAAATGGGTGAGGATTTCTAATTTTAGGATTGGTTTTTCCTTTTGGTACATGATTTTCTAAATTTTCCCTATTTATTTCTCATGATAAACTTATTACCTTTCTGATTTTATTGCTATAGGTTGTCTAGGAGGGCTAGTCTTAGGATTGGAGGAGAAATTATTAATAATCTTGAGGGGAATCTATGTTGTTCTTCCTTTATATGAGGATTGTGACTATGTAAATTCATGACTACATTCTCTAAGGCTTATGTTTGATGGAGGGTTTTCTGGACCCTAATTTCATTAAGTTGTTTTAGGATAAGTCTCTAAGGGAAATCATTGAGTCTTTTATGGTGCAAAAAGGTTATCACACCTATACTTTGGAATATACTACCCTTGAGACAATCCTTCCCAACTTTCTGATTGATATTGTGCAGGGTAGATATTAGGGACAGTCACAAAGGTAGGGTGCAATCATGTTTCTTATTTAGTTAATGTGGTCCTTAATCAATGTGAGAGAGTGAGCATATTCTCTTAATGATGATGCTGAGACAGTATGATGAGGCAGTCATCAAAATACCATGAAAAAGAATGGTAATAAAATAGTCCAAAGGTAAAACAATCATGCTTTGATGTTGCCATAGAGTCACACAAAGGGAGATTAGTGTTCAAACATGATTATGAAGGGTTTTAAAAGCTAGCAGAGGTCTGTCATACTTTGAGGATGGTTACCTTTTATATCATTCCTAATTCAAGTGCAATCGCATAAGATGGATGTTATGGGTGGCCATGGTTGTCATGAGATTGAGTACAGTGACTTGGATCCAAGAGGGTGATTCAAGATCATTGATATCACAATATTTTGAGAGGGGATCAAAGATATCATCATATATTTTATCAAGGTTCACAGGTTATGGAGAATTAGGAGATAATGTGGTGGAATAAACATACAATTTCATCAAAGGACTTCCGACACCTTACCAATATAGGACTACTAAATAGGGGCAACATTGTAACAACTTTTGTGCTTTGATTTACCATTAAAACCATGCATAGAATTATTCTAATAAACTTTCCAAAAGACTATCCTATGAGTTTTGGGGAGCATAGATATGTAATTGAGGTCTCTAAAGAACTACCCCCATGTGTCTAGCTCACTAAACTTCATCACAATACTATCTAGCTGACCCTAACCTGCTTGTGAGTAGCATTAATGACTATCTTAAATCATTTGGACTGGAGTATTATTGCAAGAAAGATTTTGAGTACTCCTTAGACTTTCATCTAGTAATCACCAAGGGTATCAAGACCTAAGAAGTTCACAAATCCATCCTATAAACAAAATACAAGAAGAGGAATAGTCATGAGGCTCTAAAAAGGTTACTTCAGGGGTTTTCATTGCAAGAAAGAGGTGGAAAGTTTGTAAAGTGGCCCAATGCTTGTGGGGACTATTATGCTGATATGAATTGTTGATGGACTGTCTTTAATACAAGGTACAATCATAAAGGATTTCCCTAATGTAGGATCTTTGTCATGTTAATATAGGGGAATTTGTCACCCTTTGATCCACAAGCCATGAGGGATGGTGAGTGAGTGTGGCTTAATAGGTTTCATTCAAGGTGAGAACAATCCAAGCTAGACACCTTGGATATTAACTCTTTCCTACTCTTCCCAATTGCTATAAGACTACAAGTACATTCAAATCATACACCAAAGAAAGCACTAAAATCCAATTACCAACATGCTGGTGAATGAGCATTGAATGTGACCACATAAAGAAAAATCATACTATTCTTCAACAAATACCATCTCCTTGGTCCAAAAATTCAAAAGACCTAGAAAGCACATCTCAATGCACATTTAGATCAATAGACACACTTCCAACTTTATTGTCTCATGGAATACAATGATTGCAAGGTATGTACGAAATGGATTTGTTGAAAAGACTTTAGAAAATTTTGAACAAGTAAAAGCAATTGGCACATGTAAAGACAAATTCCACAACCTTTGCCAACATCCTCCCTATCTATACCTTAAAATAGAATGTTTGGAACAGTGTATGGATAGCATCAAAGCATAAAGGATATATGAAATTTGTTACATGCTGTAATTGTAGCTTCCCTTGTAGACATGTATGCAAAGTGTGGAAGCATAGACAAGGCACGTGAACTATTTGACATGATGTCCCAGAGAAATGTCACCTCATGAAGGCACATGAACTGTATGGAAAGTGTGGAGGCATAGGTCCAAGGTGCATGAACTATTTGAAATGATGCCTCAAATAAATGCACAATCCCACATAATGCAATGATTGCAAGATATGCGCAAAATAGATTATTTGAAAATGATTTATAAACTTTCAAGCAAATGTAATTGGCACGTGTAAAACCAAATTCCTGTAATGATAATTAATCATCATATTAAATATTTAATATATGCTATCATATACATAATGCATGAACATAACATCTAGTTTATATACAAAGACATATAGGCATGTCCAAACAAAGCCATATATTCAAAAATATACATCGTTAGTTCATACAAAAGTATGTATACAAAGCCATCTAGGCATACAAAAGATATCCCAAAAACTAGTTTCCTATGGACTTTTATGAAATAATCGGTGGCCCTTGCTTGACTGTGAAGATGTAGAGCTAATCACTGACTCATCCTCTCTCTATCATCAAGTAGACCTCTTCGACATAAGTCAATCTGGCTCTACCTATTAATACAATCAAACAATATATGCACATTAATATATAACATCACATATTTAAGATCGATCACTTACTGCCACCTGATGATCACTCTCCATCATCTTGTCTCTCTCTACATCCGTACTTGGACAGACTAGAGTTGTGACCTCCTGTGAGAAGCATCAAGAAGAAAAATTGACTAAACATAAATATCATTTATGTACATCAAATGAAATGAGATAAAACAAGATATACAAAATTATGATATTTTCATGTTATTGGCTCATACCTTAGTCAAAGGATTTGCAGACATCATGGCTAGAGCAATGCCTATCTGCACTGACTCATGAAGATCAGGAGGAGTCTCCATTGTATTCATCATCTAAAAATCAAGTTCAATATTATTCAAACAAAATAAAAACATAACATTATTTTAAAAATGCATAATGATTAGAAATGGTTAAATTTCCTCCGTAAAAGTGGTGGTTTGGTGTCCAGGGGACTAAGGAAATTGTGGAGGTGTCGGTGACTGTTGAAATCATCAAATTGTCACAAATTAATATTACCATTGACATATCTACAATAATTACGATGATGTGATAAATTACACACCTGATGACTTGACCTCCTCTCATAACCCACCAACGGATGGCTAATGGAGGTAGGATGAAGACTCTAACCCTGGAATTTCATTGCGCAGATAATTAGATACATTATTTTTTACTTATAATATAGATAATCATATAAAATTAATTACAAATTTTAAATAATACACTAAATCAAGATAAAACTTGTAACAAATTACCTAAGATTGAATACCAAATGTATGTTGTAAGAGATCGTCACTGAGAACAAGATCATTCAATATATCCTTCCCCTATGTCGCAGCATCCTACCCCTGCATTGCAACATCCCGCTGAGAGTCCTGTCGTGCCTCCTGTGTCCCATAATCACATAGGTTCCCACATGTACTACACAAATGTGGGGACACATGACACCTACTACTCTCACCCTCATCAGCCTGGGTAAGATCATCGGCATGCTGTGATAGAGTTTGGGTGAGAGTAGTCAATGAATGTAAAGTCTCTAGCTCAACACTCTCTTTCAAAGCCAAAGGGAGTGACCTACGTTCTGGTGTCATTTGGGGTGTAGGTACATGGTATTCATCTCACTGAGCCTTGGGTCTATCTTGGGCAAAGCCACCACCTCTACCCTAGAACTCATGAATGTCAAAATAATTCAGAATCTTGTTGAGGATGAACTCACAATAGAGTTTCCTCAAGAAATATTGTGGTACCTCATCATTGATGCATGGGTGCTCATCGAAGACCATGTACCATCTATCCTAGAAGTTTCAGGATATTTCTTCATTCCTACACCAATGTATAGGAAACCATTTGCAACTTTCTTCTAATCTTTGGATGGTTTTGGGATTAATAAAGTGTGCACATAATTAAGATTTTGTTATTTTTTCATTCTTGACTTGTTCATATGACAACTTGTCGGCATAATATTGCCGACTCCTCTCCCTATAGTCTTGGAATTTGGTGATTTGTTTTGTCACCAAATTTGTGTTGGAAACAATCTCCTCTAGTGATTTTGCAAGTACCCTCCTATGATCAGTGGTTCCACTTGGATTGTTTAGGGTTTGAATAATAGTTTGAAGATGTTTCTTGTTTTCTTATATTATCCCTAGGTAGTGTTCTTGATTATCCCTTACATTAAAAGGAGGTGAAGGTGGGTTTGAGGGTTTGGAGGGTTTTGGGGGTTTTTTTCACCCTCCTCAGCTAGATTTAGGTTTTCTCTTTCTCCAATAACTATAAATGCAATATAAAAACAAATCAAACATTGCAAAACTCAAAAAATGTTCTCAAACTAACAAAACCAGTCAAACCCTACCTTCTTCTTCTGATGGAGCCTCCAAATTTGCATGACGACTTCTTTGGCAGTGAGGTGGCATTGTGAATTTGTTGTTTTCTCTATTACACTTGATTAGATAAACTTTTCTTCAACGTGATCACGCTTTTACCTATTTTCTTTGCTACTAAGCTTGCAATGGTTGGGGCTGTGAGTGAGGACAAATGGTTTTTTTTTTCTTTTATGCAAACCAAAACATGAGGAATTTTTCATTAATTTTGGAGATGGTGGTGAATTTTTCATCCCCCATCTTTTTGCATTTACCCCATAGACAACACACAGTCTGAGAATGTTCCCATGTTATACAGGATTACCAAGCTTCAAGGCTTAGCATTTAGGGCACAATCCTTCGTGACAACATATACCATGTATAACTTGGTATCACTTTTAGTGGGAGTTTTGTGCAGTTAATTAATGTGTTCTATCTTCTTAGTTTCAAGATATTGGTTCTAAACTATTGTTGTTGCAGTGTTGTGAGCCATGCAAAATATTTGATTAGAAGATGGATGATCTTTTGCAATGGTTGTTGGTGTCATAACAAGCTCTTGAATTATGTCTTTAGTTTCTAGTAAGGGTTCATTGACATTTTTAGTTCTATTGTTAGAGGATGCTAGATCTTCATGTTTTTTGAAGAGGTGTTGACATCTTGGTTCTCCATGGAGGTTTCTTGGATTTTTTTGGTGAGGTGTTGAGTTTATAACTTATCAGTTTTTGATATATGGTCCTTGGTTTAGAGAATGTATAGTATTATGTCATGATGCACTCTTGATCATGAGTTAGAGTTTTTTTGCATGATACATGTGCTCTTGGGAAAAAAGATATGTTCATTGGAGCATATGATCTTCTTTTAAGTAGATGTTAGATCATGATGTTATGATATGTTCCTGATTCTATATAATTGGAAATTTGACAATGGTTTGATTAGTTCTCTTTGGTTTTGAAGTATTAATCATTTGCTTGGAGATTCATGATTGTCCATATTGCATTTGAAGTTGGAATGGATTGATTTCTGAAAAACTCATGGATACTAGAGAGACTTGGGTGAGGCTTGATATCTCTTGAACTTAGAGATATGTGTTGGAAAGATTTATCATTATGAGATGTCAACAAAAGGACTGAGAAGCCTACACTTGGAAATGGATGTGAGTCCATTATAGGCCTTATGAGAAGGTTGTCTTTATTATAGGCTTTTATTTCTTGGTGTTATATGCAAGGACAATATTGTATCCCACTCTTGGTCTACTCGAAAGGTAAATGATCTAATAGGTGTTGCCAACCTGATTATTAGATTACCTCTTTATATGTATCTTGTCTAGTCTTTTACACTAGTCTTGAAAAGGATTGTTGAGAAGTAGATGCGTGGGTTTATGGATTTCTATTTTTCTCATTATTATTGATCTTGAGCTAGGGAACTAGTTCTAAGGATTTGTTTTGGAGAGGTACATAAATGGTTTGTGGTTTTTTGGACTTATTCCCTTTGTTGTAGGAATGTTTGTCTAGTTTGATCTACTTTTAGTGAGAGGTTAACATCTATTACTGCCATGCCTTCATTATAATTTGGATGTTAGATGTTGATATCCTTTCAGTTTGGGAGTGTTGAAAGAGATCTTACTTTACACAGTTTGATACAAGTTAGTGTGGTATAAAGGCATGGTATGATTTTGTAGGTTCTCTATTTCTTGGTATATTGTCTTCTTCTTAAAGGTTCTCATGTTTATGGAGTTGGGGTTTGTATTAGAGTCAAGTGTTATTGTTGTTAACAATAATTTGGTAGCTCCTTGATCTCTTTTTTCATTGGTTAAGAGGACTTGGGAGAGTTATTTAGAGAATGGTAATGAGAGATGTTTTATGCTTATCATTATATGTTTTGACACTATATGGAAGATGAGTTAGCCACTTCCTCTAAGAGAAGTGCTATAGGAGGATTTGTTAATACCTTGATCTTATTTTTAGATTTGACATTACCTATGCAGTGTGAGTTCTTGGATATGTATGCTCTTTATTGTCATGACATCTTCTTGGTTGTCTCAGTTTGTAGGTTATTGATGTGAAGATGAGTTTGCATGTTGCATTTGTTTTGGATATTTGAGTTTTGTAGTTTTGTGGATTAGCTTTCGCTTGGCTATAGTGGCATGACTTAGATTTGGACTATCAATATCCATAGATATGTTCAGTGTTATGCAAGATTTTGTTTGTTAGCCTTGTCTTTGGTCATTTGTACATTGGTATGTTGCATTGAGATGGAAGAATAGATGATTAGTAGGATTGTTTTGTAGGGACTTGATTGCATTTTTGGGTTGGTATGTTGATGGCATGGAGTTCTACCTATGATGGTTTGTTTACTTTGGTTTTGAGGTATGGATATTTTGGATGAGCTAGCAACTTGTTGTGGTTGCTTTTCCATTTGGTGTGAGTGTGGCAGACACTCATAGTCTTATGTTATCATGTGATTTGATGCTTGTGTTCATGTTGAGATTGGTGTAGGTTTCTATGATAGTTGATATGTTTCACTTTGGCATGTTCCTTAACTTATCATGGTTGTGATGTAAGGGGTTCTTATTTGAGATGATGGTTATCATGGTTGCTTTTGCAGGTATCTTGTTGGAGCATAAAGTCATGTTGAAGAATCAATGGTACATTGATGGCTAGGGATGTTTTTCCTTATGATTAAATAATTTGATTACCTTATAAGAGTAATTACAATGTATAATGTCAAGTAGGAGAATGTTGGGAAAGGTTGCCATTAACTTGCAATCCTAACCAATTCACGTGTCTCTAAAGTTCTTGGAATGCGTTCCCCAACACATAAGGACTTTGAGAGATAAATTAATATTTAATTATAACACTTGGCTTATTGTAATTAACTCCTAATTGGTATGGTCAAACTTGGACATCCACTTTTGGAGTGAGGTCCATGAAGACTTGTTGACAACTCCTTGAAGTCTATTGCAAGAGTTAGACAACTCCTAGTGAGTGGGAGTTAACTTGGGTGCCCACTTTTGGAGGTGTCTTGTATTTAGACTTGGAGTTTGCTTTTTTATGTACATGAGTTGATATTGTTGAGACACTTTGCATGAATATAATGTTAGAGTTAACTAAAGTATTAGAGATGTATAAATTGCAATATTGCTTGCATGAGTTCATAAAAGCTTGCATGGACTTACATGTTTTTGAATGTCACTTGCATGTGCTTGCATATAGTTGCATGTCACTTGCATGTGTTTGCATGTTGTTTCATGTTGCTTCTATGGACTTACATGTGCTTGAATGTTCTTGCATGTCACTTGCATGTGCTTGCATGTTGTTGCATGTCACTTGCATGTGGTTGCATGTTGTTGCATGTTGCTTCTATGGACTTGCATGTTGTTGCATGTTAATTGCATGTTGCTTCTATGGACTTGCATATGCTTGCATGTTATTGCATATCACTTGCATGTGCTTGCATGTTGTTGCATGTCACTTGCATGTGTTTGCATGCTGTTTCATGTTGCTCCTATGAACTTGTGTGTTGTTGCATGTCAATTATATGGCCTTGCATGTTGTTGCATGACAGTTTTGTGAGGTTGCTTGCAGAACACTCCAAATCTACAAACTTGCAAGATGGTTCATCTTAGTGTTTTAGATAATGGGTATCAGTTGCATGTTGAAATAGGTGTTTGTATGTCACTTGCATCTACATAACAAGTTAATTCAGAATAATATTGGAGACATCAATTGTGTAAGTTGTTGCATGAGAATCAGTGTGTGTTGATCACTTCAGTTGACTAAAATAGATTGGGCTAACTTGGGTGCCAAATCTTGGGACTTTTAGTTGTTGCTTTTATTTGGAAATGTGTTTGATGTTGACTATGTTCACTTGTGAAAACATGGATGTCCACATTCAGAACAGGCAATTAAGAGGAAGCTTTGGATTGTTTGACTTTAGTCTTCTCTATTTTGAGCGCTTGATTTTTGCATGAGGACTTGTTCCCATATTATCAATTACAATTGATTGTAATTTGAGTTTTAAGATTTCCAATTAAGAATCTTTTAAATTAAGAAGCTTTTGTAATAATTAAAAAGCTCCATACATTTTCTAGAGAGTGAAAAAGACTTAGAAGAAAAAGGTAAGAAGCTTTTTTTTAAGTTGTAATTAATTAAAAAGAACAATGTGTTTTCCAGAGAGCATGTTTTGAATCTTTCATATAGAAGCCTCAAAGTTGTAGGAAAAACATGATTACAGGAATTACAACATAACAGGTTTACAACTTTTGAAGATTGAAGAAGCTTCATAAGTGCATCAAGGATCAGGGGAATTTTAGTATTGAATGTAATCTTTCACAAGAGATTTTATACAAGCATAAACACCTTTAGTGTAGATTTTTTTCCTAAAAAGGTTTCTCCACGTAAATACTTGTCTTCTTCTTGCAAGCTATTTTCTTCTACTATGCTATATAAATTGGAGAAATACTATAACATCTAAATTGAAACTAATTTTTAGATTTACACATGCTATTAATTTCAGATTTGAAAATATTTTAAAGCCACATAGCTGCAACTTTACCTTGTCCTCTCTCCCATTTTCTAATAGATCTTCCTCCTTTAGTTTAATGTCCAAGTCCCTTGGATATCACTAAGGATGTGAAGGCCATGTGGATAGTTCTCTCTTGGTTTCTTATTCAAACCCTTTGGACATCACTAAATATATAATGACCAATAATTCTCCTAACAACACTTTACCCTCCCTTTGTTTCTATGCACTCCCTTCAAAAGATGAAGCATTAGTGGATGAGGAAAGGTCTATCACATTAAATCCCTTATGTCTATGGGTGTCGATATCACTCAAAAAATTTCACTTATTCCATCTACTAGGGGGATAGTGAATAAGTTTACTAATGCCAATACAATATCAACAAGTTCAAGACTAAATATGATATATCTTGAGATGATTGACATGGATTGTCTGCTAGGAAGTATCCCATTGAGTTAGGTAAGCATTTCTCCCTCATTTAGTCACACTTGATGTAGCACCTATTCTAGTTTCTCTCAAGGGTGGCCTCCTCCTAGATATATACGTTGTTGTTAGTATTGTGTTGTGTTCCCTTGTGTTGTGTTGAATGTTGTTTAGGTCTCCTTGGATGACCCTTGATACTCTTCTAAGGTCAAGGATACAAGGAGACTGCCTTGATTATGACACTTCTTCTATTATGTCTTTATTCTTCTACTCTCCTCTTTCTTATTGTAGTTATTGTGTTTGGTGCCTTGGGGGCATAACATTGTGGAAGATGTCTTGGGGGCATCTTCCTAAGTTGTGAACCCAAGTCACTTTTGTCTCCTCTCTCACTTTAGTGTTTCCATTCTTTAGTGGCTCTACTAGTCAATAGATGATGAAAACAAATAAATACTAATAAGGACCATGTGTCCCTTTAGCAAGAAAGCAAAAATGGACCTAGTCCATATATGAAAATGGGGTTTGTTAGGAATAGTAGACAAAATATATCAATTAAATGTAGATAATCAAAGATTAACCAAAGGAATTAAAATATATAGAAATAATAACAGAAAGGGACAATTTTACCGTGTTTCACCCAAACTCGGGCTACATCCACCAATAGAGTGTCCAATATTATTATCTAGCAAATCAAACTGATTACAACTAGCAATCTTACAATTCAATACCGCTACAATATGCTACAATACAATATCAACTATAACACTAAGCTTTTCACCTTCTCCATCCATTTTTTATCAAGGCTTATGGTGGTTACAAAAATGGGTTTTATTTATGTTGACCAATAGAAAGAATAATTGCCAAAGCCTTTATTAAGTAATAGGTAATTTTTTGTTTAGGGGTACTACCCCTAAGACCCCAGTCAGGGGTGCTACCCCCAACAACCCTCGCTGGGGCCACTGCCCCAAACCCCCACCGTGGGCTCTGCCCCTGGGCCCCCACCGAGGGATAAGCCCTTGGACCCTGCAGGAGGGGCTCTATCCCCTACACTCCCCTGTTAAATACTTTGAGGGGAAACCACACTGACAAAAGTGGGGAAAATTTAACCTCCAAGTTTGATTGGGCTCCATATAACAATAGGGTTGATATATATTACTATCGCTTGACTAGTATAATCACTCCATGTTGTATCGTATTGTGAAATTTGTTGTAACAAACCTTTGTAATGTACTCTAAATCTACTTCTATGATTGTTTTGTATCTCACCTTTTTGCTACACTCAGTTCTGAGATGCCTAAAGTATAACTTAATGGCTATACTCAATTACAAACCTGCTAGTGTAGCCTTGGTCTATCATGTGATATGATTTGGTTATTATCTTAGAGTAAGATTTTCTAACCAAATGTTATATCTTGTTGATTATGTTAGCAAATTAGATCGGTGTGTTTGTGGGAACATTCGACGATCATGGCACATGTCACTTTGGGGCATGGGCTTTGTGAAAGCTCTTGTTCCCTTGTGTATTTTCACTTTACCTTAATGTGCTTCATATTGACAAGTGAGATCAACCACTTTAAGGTGGGGGCATATATCATGGTAACTGTTTGATTACTTTTAAACATTGATTACCTATACCTCCTTTTCACTGTAAGGTGTCTTTGTGATGTAGGTGGGGTTGTATAGTTTGAGCACATGCTTCCTTTTCACTATAAGGCATCTCTATGATGTGAGTGGGGTTGTATTTTGGAATCCCTTCTGTAGAAGGTGGGATGGTGTATCTCTTGAGCTAGTGCACATCCTTTTAAACAAATTCCTCATCATGAGGTGTGGTTGGATCTTGAGTCATTCACCATTAAGCATGTCTTTGGTGGTTGTGGTAGCATGGCTCAACCGTCAAGTGTGTTTGGCATGTCTTAGATAGTAGAGTAGTGATGAACTCCTCCCTATCACTCATGTTTAATGTGTATAAGACATATAGTGTGTCAAAGACATACCTATTGTGATGTTCACAACATGCCCCATTTTACTCCTTAGTAAAATGAGGACCCCTGCTGTGGCTTTTTGCTTTTTGCTTGTGTGTGTTGTTTTACCGGGTGGTAAAGGGAAAAGGGGTTAAAATTGCAAATTTTTATTAAAAATAGAGAAAAAATGCATTTTTAGTACCAGTGCATGATATGGTTGGATTCCTCATGAAAAATGAGCTAGGGTTGCTTTTTTTGAACCTTCTTAAAATTCACCATATTTTGCAAAGTATGATCATTTTGGTAAAATGTACAAGGGAAGGGTTTGCTATTTGCACATACAAGTCTGTTTGTATATTGCTTTCCATATACAGGGTCGTTTATATGAGCAAGGGGTCATTTTTTATACTTGGTCGCATTTGCATTCAGGTTCATATACAAAGTTAGTTGTATATCCTTTCATACATACAGGATGGATCTAAAATAGTTTAGTGCTGAAATGAATAAATGTTTGGATTCCGTCAAATGTATCTAACATTTGTATGTTCGGCAGGTCGCAACATACAAGGAAATGTACAAGACATTTTATACATGGTGCGGAATCCAAAAGATTATAAACTAGGGAGAATTCGTTGTATATGTGCGGATTTGAAAAAGAGAAGGGGGGATTGTATATCATGCAGTGTTTTATACATTGGGCAGACCCGACGAACTTATTAGAATGAATTAAGTCATTGTATATTCGGCACTTGTATGTTTCAACATACAAGCAGAACATACAAGTGCTACATACAACGCAGACATAAAAGAGTTATCAAACAATGTTAATTCATTGTATGATTCTGGACTTGTATATTTCTAAACATACATTGCACATACAAGCCGGAATCCAAATGAATCTGAAGTTAGATTTAAATGCTTGTATCATGTTCGAGTTGAATATCTAAAAGATACAAATGCACTTATACATTGCGCAGACACGAAGGAAGGTTAAGAAGAGCTAAATCGATGTATGCATCTGACTTGTATATAATTTACATACATTGCGCTATATACATTATAAGCATACAAGGGTGGAATCCAAAAAAGATTGAAATATGATATAAATGATGCATCAAAATTCATTGTATGTTTGGATACATACAATCGATATGCATACAACGTGGAACCGAAAGGGTTTTAAAGTAGGATTAAATCGTTGTATGTATCCTTGCTTGTATGTGAGGTTGGATATAAGGTAAACAGTGCGTAGGTCCCAGGACTCATTGGCCTAACATGTAATATCGGCGGAGTCTTGGGTGGTCCCAGCAATAGGTTGTGTCTCTTCGATGAGAGCCTATTTCGCTGTGAGTTGAGCGATCAGTTGAGAAATTTTTGGACTTGCCGATGAGGGTATGTTTTGCCGATGAAAAGAGGAATGTATGCTGAATGAAAAGGGACGTTGGCCAGAAGGGGGTGATTGGTAGATAATTTTCTAGCCACGCCGATAAGGGATATCATGCCAATAGCGAAAGAGAGACAGAGTGATAGGAATTTTGAGGTCGATTTTGGGGCCTGAATGCATATTTTTGGTCAACGATAGTTGACCTGACTTTTCTAAACGCCGTATATGCATTTTTTATGCGTGATTTTCATACTTTCATGGCTCGATGGCTATGTTTGTGTATTTGGAGCTTGTTTTAACATAAATGTTCTTTTTTCCTATTGACTTACCAAATGATGATGCTTATTCCTACTTATTTATTGTAGATTATTGGAGTAGCTGAAGAAGCAGAGTTGCCGACACAGTGGCGGCATGTAGGTGAACATAAGGATGGAACTTTGAGTGGCAATGACATCATGCAGGATAGCACTGGATCCCGAGAGGCCAAACACACCAAAAGAGGAGGGGCTTTCAATGCAATATGATTTGCAGATGGAGACATTATTGTTGGAGCGGCGCCCTGTCTGGGTATGCTGCTTGATTTCTTGGCGGGATTCATTTCTCACCATTTGATGCTGCATTTCAAGATACTAACCATTGATCTCCTAGGGTTATGGGCACCAGATTGGGGAAGAAACCAGAGATATATATATTGAGCCCCTGTATTGTACAAAAAAGGAGGTCAATCATACAAAAAATCAGACCTTTAGTAGTTTTATAAAAGAGATCAGATTACTGAGACTAGTGAGGACTAGATTGTTGAAATAATCAAGGTCCTTTCCTCAGATCATTGTAAATGTACCTATTTTATGAACATTCTGTATGGAGATGAAGCTTTAGACTATATCCTAATTGTAAACCTTAAGTAGTCTTCAAGTTGATTTTTGGATATGTATTGGTGAATGTTGTGTTCTATAGAAGCGCTTTCATTTCATTAAATGTTGTCAACTTTTACCCTTGATGATTTACACTGAATCATGCAGATTTGTGGACTCTCCTAGTGAAGTATGATTTTAGTTTTCTTCTCTTCATCCTAGTGAAGTATGATTTTAGTTTTCTTCTCTTCATTGCATGTATGGGAATATGTATGTGGATCTGTGATCTTAGTCAAGTAATTTTAGGAATCTCACTCTCTAACCTTTTTGCTCATTTTAATTTCATTGAGATCACTTTCATAAACTGCACATCATGATAAATATTAAGCAGAACAGAGAAATATACTGACATCCCAAAGATAACTAAATATCATTAGCATATTTTGAGCTAAATGCATGTAGTATTGAAAATGTCATGCAGAGAATCACAAAGAAGGGAAGAACTCATGCAAATATCAACTTAGACACATCATTTGGAGATATATGCTGTGTAGAGTAACCTCCCTGTATAGCATTGTTGCAAAAATAGAATCAACAGATCTACGTAAGACCCCAAAATGGAAAACAACAATACACATCAACCACCGAGTAACATCAGCAGATTATGAACTAATCAATGGGGAATTGGGATCATGAATTCTATGAATTCATTGTACCTTTCAGGATAAATAAGGGTTGTTGTGTGACTTTTGTTTTGTGTGCTTGGTTGTGACTAACATCATCAACAACATTAAAACTAGTGCTAGAAGGAGGGTGTGACAAAGGGAACTGTAGATTCCTACTTACATTGCTTAAACATCCTATTAGTTTGAAAATCTGGCCATAAACTTGCCATTTCACCTTGAAAACTTGAGAAATCTTGGTTTTCAAGCCAAATACCATGTCCAGATCTAGTGGACTCTTCGAAGAACTACCTATCAGGGGATTTAGACCCAGAACTGTGGACATTCACCACACCCCCTGATTCTAGTGTGACAGGAGCCTCACCAGAGCATGCTCCTGTAACCCCTATTGGCTTTCAAATACCCACAGGACCACCTGTCACACCTCAGGCCTAGCCTCAGCCTGTCACACCCCAGATTCAACCCCTGCCCTATCCAATGTCATTCTTTGCTGCAGAGTCACCGCTGGCCTTTAATACATATCATGCTTTGCCTAAAAATCCAGATAAAATTTGTCCTAGGTACCATCCATACCAAGATGCTGATGATCATGTCAGGACCTTCAAGGAAGCCTGTTGTAGGGCTAGAATTGAGTATGAAGATGTGGTATGCAGATTGTTTCCATTCTCCTTAGGGGAAGAGGCCTATAACTGGTATACCAGTCTAGGTCAGGGTTCAGTCCGTTCATGAGATGCCTTAGAGAAAGCTTTCAAGGATAGGTTCAAGGTGCCTATAGATCCTTCAATGAACTATCATCTATTTGCCACCATCAAGAGGTGCGAAGGAGAACCTATTGTAAACTTCAATGCTAGATTCCAGAAGATGATGTCTAAGCTAATTGCTCCCTATGTTGTAATAGATGAAGCTACCAGGAGCATCTATTATTCAGCTTTAGATCCCCTGACCTCCATGTTTATCAGAAGAACACACCCTGGTGTAACAACCTTAGCATAGGCTTTTGAGGAAGCTATCAAAGTCAGTCAGCAATTGGCTCCTGCCCCCACACCAAACATTGCCTTCTCTACACTTCCTGGTAATCCTACATATCTTGCCTACCAACAGACCAATGGAGCCATGGTACCTTCAGTTGTGATGCCAGCCCCTTTGCAGATACCTCCACTCAGTGTCATGCCACCACTGAGTGGGAATAACCAGATGTTACCATATCAGACACAAATGCCTCAGGCTATAGAACAATCCAACAATAACAATGGGTCTTCCTTTTTCAAGCCCCAGACAAAGAATGTGATGGCCAAGGTTCAAGAAGAGAATGAAGAAATCAAAGAAATATCAGCTCAGTTAAGGAAACTTACTACTAAAGTCACTCATCTGAGAAATCAAAATTTCTACTCTCAACCTAATCAAAATAGAGGTTATGCCAATGACAGACCTAATTATCCTGATAGGGGGTACAACAACAATTACAATAATAACAATGGCAACAATAATCCCCCTAGACAGCCTAGAGTGTGGAACACCAGGTCAAACAATGGTTCCTTACCTTCACCCCTAGACAATCAGCCTCTTGGTTAACCTAAACAGACCACCAGAGTAAACCTCGCAGAGGCAGCACTTACGAACTGGTGTAGGATACATAACACCAATGCTCATGCAGAGTTGGACTGTCCTCATTTTAGGATTGCTACTAGCATATTCCAAGCTGAAGTGGCCAGTACCTCAGGTAACCCACTTTATGCAGAGGGAAATGAAATTGTCCCCTGTGAGTATGATTCCACCCTAGTACTAGAAAGCTTCATGCATCGTCCTTATCAGTGGACCATATCATCACATCAGGATTACACCTCAACATGTGAGGAATTAGCCATGGCTTTTGAGTCTAACTATGTTTTCCCCTTTGAGGATGAGAATGAGCCATCAATTGAGCATGAGGAAGTCAATGCTTCTCAACAGCAATCTCAGGGTAGGCATAACTATAACTTGAGGAATAACCCAAGCAGATCTGTTGATCCTTTGACTACCTCATTGCCTCCAAACAATTTCTATATTCCACCTGATCCCAAGGCAAGTAATAACCCTAGACTCCCCAAGTCAATGCTCAATATTTGACACCAAATAACACAGCACCAAAAGCTGCAAATCTACCTCTTGGATCTTACAAATTGGTTACATATCTGGCAGATGAAATGAAAAGGGTAAAGATAAGCCTACTGATGTCAAAGTTGCTTAAAACCCTTGCTATCAAGAATGCTTTCATGAAATCATTGGATGGTTCTACTCAAAAGGAAGATAGCCATACCCCAGGCCAATTTGGAAATAAAGATCATGCTGCCAAGGATGTTAACGTCAAACCTAAAACCTCAGCCACTGTTCAAGCTGCAGATACCTCCCACATGACCCTATACAAAGACAAGAGTGAGTCACCTCCTTTCCTCCTTACTATAAGGATGTTTGGTAAAAATTTGCACAACTACTTAGTGGACTCAGGAGCATCTACCAATGTAATGTCCCTATCCATATGCAATGCTTTAGGGTTACATCCTGCTAAATCATTGAAGAAGGTGACACAATTGGATAAAACAGAGGTAAGTGTGGTAGGGGAACTGACCCACATTCACATGCAGCTGGCATCGGATCCCAGAATCTAGCACTATATTGATATTCAGGTAGTTGATATACTTGATACATATGGAATGTTACTCAGCAGAGACTGGTCAAAAACCCTCAATGGATACATGTCAACTGATTTCAACCATATGTGGCTACCTTGGAAGGGTATACCAAATCAGATAAAGATTGAAGCTGAACCTCACATGAGACACATGATAACTGAATATAACAGAACCAATGAGATCATGTATGTGGATGTGGAACCTGGAGTTTACTCCATCAGACCTCAAACTACCAGCATAGAAGAGATCTTGATGCTTGACATACATGATCATAATGGTGACCTTTGGAGTGATGAAATAAATTCAGAGCCTGATTGTAATCTTGAAAATAAAATAGAACTAGATCATTTCAAGAAATTTGAGATGAATTTATTTAGATAGGTGGAACGATGTCAGTTATTAAATGTGCCTATTCATGATATTCTGATTGATGGATGGTGCAGGTTGCATGATGAAGCTCATTCTGAAAAAAATTGTGATGCCTATTTAGACATGTTGGAGTTGGAACAAGCATACGGTGAAGATTCTTCACCCACGATGAGTTCCACTGATAATGATAATGATACTAATTTTTGTTTGTCTTTTGCAGGAACAGGAGGATGCGCACAGAAAGATGAAAGTTCTGTTCATATGACAGAAGAGATACTGGTATGCAACGGGGGTAATGATAAGAACAAGAAGAAAATCACCCCTAGGAGTGATTGTTTAGTGGAGTCAGATTATGAGTTATCTAACGAGGATAGTGGCAGCAATCTGTCCAAGTTTGAGGAGTTTCTGTCAAAAGAAATCTAAAAGATGACACAGCAGCATAGGCTTCCCCAAGATGCCTTGATTGAGAAGTGGTGCAGGTTGCATGAGGCGCCTCACTTGGAGACATCTTGCTCATTGTGCCTACATATCTTGAGAAGGGATATGCTGCCTGGTCCAGAGAATGTTCCTCCTGATGATAAGAGAAAAGAAGAAATATCAACTCCCCATAAAGTTGATAAGGTGGTGTCTAAGAAGGCTGGGACACCAAAGCTAAAATGGATATCTAGTGGTGCAGCTGCCCGAGCCAAAAAAAAGAAGGAAGCACCAGACAAGCTTTTAGATGAAGATAAGCCATGGATCCTCAGGTTTGATGGATCCAAGTCAAAACAAGGACCTGGAGTAGGAATAGACCTCATTGACCCATCTAGAAAATCATACTTGGCAGCATACAGATTGCAGTTCCCATGTACAAACAATGTGGCAGAGTATGAAGCTCTAATTCATGGGATACTATTTTCTCTTAGAAAGAAGGTTAGAATTTTGCATGTCTATGGGGACTCAGAATTAGTTGTCAGATAGGTAAGGGGTATATACTCTTGCAATTACAGAAGGCTATCCAATTACAGACATAGGGTGTGGGACTTAATAGAAGAGTTTGATGCATTCAATATCACCCATGTACCCAGAGAGCAAAACCACAGAGCAGATGCTTTGGCCCAGACTACTAGTACTCTAGAGCCACTGTCCATATCAAGTTTAAAAAGATTCTCAGTTGAATTAGTATCAGTGCCTTCAGTACTTGATAATGTAACTAATCTCCAAGTATTTGATGATGATCAGCATATATTGGATTTTATTTCCAATAGAGGTGTTTTTGAAGCACAGATCATTGATGAAAAGAATCTAGAAGATCACGTCTGGGAAGAAGAAGAAATCCTGGGGTTGCCATGTAACAAAATCCCTAGGGGAATGATAGAGCTAGAAAGAGCATTTGATCTGGACAACATGCTAAAACAAAGGGATCTTCAAAAGGCTGATGAGGGACAATATTTGCAGGTTAACATTGGGCAAGGTGATAAGAGAAGAAATGTTCTGATTGGGAAGGTCTGTATAGAAGAAGAGTTGAAAGGGATAACCTAGGCCCTCAAAGACTACATCCATGTTATTGCTTGGATGTATGATGAACTGAAAACCTTTGACACATTAGTCATCACTCATACGATACCTTTGAAGCCAAACGCCAGGCCTTTTCAGCAAAAGCAAAGACCCGTCAACGCTTTACTGTAGCCAATCATTTTTGAGGAAGTTAAAAGACTGCTCGACGCTAGGATCATATTTCCTATGAGACACTCCACATGGGTGGCAAACCTGGTCCCAGTGAGGAAGAAGAACGGTGACATTAGACTATGCGTAGACTTCAGGAATTTGAATCGAGCTTCTGAAAAGGATAATTATCCTTTGCCTTCTCTAGATGAAGTTTTGCAGATTGTGAACAATGCCAAGATGATGTCCTTCTTGGATGGTTTCTTTGGATACAACCAGGTGATGGTGGACATAATTGATAGATTGAAAACTGTATATACCACGAAATGGGGGATCTTTGCCTACAAGCGCATGCCATTTGGATTGATAAATGCTGGAGCCACATTTCAGCGAGCAATGGACATAGCCTTCAGGGGCTTGGATGGTAAGTGCATAGTAATATACATGGATGACTTAATGATGTTCTCCAAAGATAGAGGAAACCATGTGGAGGACCTAAGAAAGGTGCTGAAGAAATGCGAGCAATACGGGATATCCTTGAATCCCAAGAAGTGCATATTTGGGATGACCACAGGGAAATTGCTAGGCCACCTGATAACTGAGAATGGGATCATCATTGATTCTAACAGAATAAAATCCATCATGAAGATACAACTTCCTGGAAGCAAGACAGAGCTCAAATCTTACTTTGGTAAGATTAATTTTGTTAGAAAATTTAGCATTGGCTTTGTAGAGATTATCAGGCCATTGAACGCCATGCTCAAGAAGGATGCTAAAATTGAATGGACACCGAAAGCTAGAGAAGCTTTTGAAGACATTAAGAAGGCCATATCAAATGCTCCAGTTTTGATAAGTCTAGATTATACCAAGGACTTCTACATCTACTTCTTTGCTTCAAAGCATACCTCTGCAGCAGTGCTAACGTAGAAAAATGAAGAAAAGGAAGAAAAGCCTATAGCATTCATGAGCTTCCCTTTTAGAGATGCAGAGCTCAAGTACATGGACGTTGAAAGATAGGCGCTTGCTTTGGTCTGGGCAGTCAATAAGTTTAGGCACTACATCCTGAGAAGTAAGGTGCTTGCTATAGTACCTGATGCAATAGTGAAAATGTTGTTAATGCAAAGTGAACCAGGTGAGAAAAGGGCTAAATGGATCACTGTCCTCCAGGAGTATGATATGGACATTACCCCTATGAAGCTAGTAAGAGGGCAGGCATTAAGCCATATGATATCAGAGATCGATCCCAGTATCATGAGCCAACAGTACACTGTAAATGCAAAAGATGATGGAGAGTGGTATTCAGACATCAGGCACATCCTGATCACTGGAAAATGTCCCTCTAGACTGCAGGCCTCACAGAGGTGAGCCTTGAAGATAAGGTCACTGAAATATATGTTAAAAGGAGTCCTTTTTAAGAAAAACTATGAGGGGATATACCTAAGATGCTTAGAAGGATTAGAAGCAGATAAGGTGCTAGTAGAATTGCATGATAAATTTGGGACTACACATGGGTCGTCCTTAGCCACCACTCATGCTATCCTCAGGGCAAGGTATTATTGGCCCATAATTTTCAAAGATATAGTTGGACACATCAAATGTTGTCATATGTGTCAGGTTGTTGCAAATAGAGAGAAATATGCTGCTCAACCTTTGCAGCCAGTGATGGAGATGCGCCCCTTTGCTCAATGGGGAATGGACTTCATAGGACCTATCAATCCTCCATCATCCTCAGGCCATAGGTATGTTTTAACTATTACTGATTACAACACCAGGTGGACTGAGGCTGTCAGCAGCAAGACATGCAATGTCTAAGATGTCATCAGTCTTTTGGAAACCAATATAGTGACCAGGTATGGAGTTCCATATGCTTTGGTATGTGATAATGGAGCTACTTTTGCTTCAATTAAGTTGTCGGGTTGGGCTTTTGATCATGGGGTCATTTTAAAATTCTCCTCAAACTACTATCCCCAAGGGAATGGATTAGCAGAATCCACAAACAAGAACCTATTGAACATCATAAAAAAGCTGATAGATAAGAACCCAAGGGAATGGAACACTCTATTGAAATATGCCTTGTGGGTAGATAGAACTAGGAATAAAGCTGCATTAGGAAATTCACCTTTTCACTTAGTATATGGGGTGGATCCCATCCTCCCTGTCAACTTAAAGATTCCTACACTGCAGTTTGCACAAGAGTACCTAGGCATAGTTAATAAATAGGAAGTTAGATTGCTACAACTAATGCACCTAGAGGAAAAAAGAAGTGTAGCAATTAACCAATTTGCTTAACATCAGGCTATTGTCAAGCACTGGTTTGACAAAAAAGCTAGAATCAAGGCTTTCAAAATCTCAGATCTAGTCCTGATGTGGGACAAAGCACATGAAAAGAAGGGTGATCATGGTAAATTTGACAAACTCTAGATAGGCCCCTTTCAAATTTCTAAAATTTTAGGAGACAACACCTACAGGCTCAAGTCCTTAACCAGTGAGGATGTTCCATTACTAGTTAATGGACAGTTCCTCAAACACTATTTTCAGGCCTAAAGTTGCATCATGATAGTCATGTGTATCATACAGTATATTTTTGTATAGTTGTTTGTACAGTGTGTGTTGTTTTGCTTGTTTTGTTTTGGTTGCTTTGTTTCCTCAGTAGGGATCTTTATTTTGATTTAGAGTATGAAGGATCAGATTAACAACCACTAAAAACAATGGAAAATTTAGGTCATTAAGGTTAATTATTTGAAATTCAGGCATAGCTTGTTGTAACTGTCATGAATGTAGAAAGTTGTTTAACTTGTGAAATTTTGTATTCAATAAGAATGGGTTGAGTATTCAAGGAATGTTTCTCACAATGACACACCTAAAATCCTTGGGTTTGTTGAACTTACCAATGTAGATATTAGGTGAAAAATTAGAGGTCACCCTTGCTACCATTACAATTCTTAGCTTAATTTCAGCAAGTGACCACTCCTTGCATCATGAAGTTACAAATGCAATATCTTATGAAGTTCTATCAAATAATAAAATGTAAATAAATAAATAAAATGGATTATACTGAAAATCTAGATTAAGCCATCTAAGTAACTCTACCGGGGCTATGGACGCTCGCTGGCAGTGGGGCTCTACTTAGGAGAATTGTAACGATAACCTTACCGGGGCTATGGACACTCGCTGGCAGCAAGGCTCTATCCGGTCGGCTATGAGGGAATGTCCTCACCTATGTAGTCTAATATCAGTCACTGGTTTGTTCAACTAATCTTCAAGATGAGGCTTATTATTCACGTGCACCCACTTAAACTAAAATAAAAATTCATGCACCTTATTGAATACATTAAGTCCCAAGTTGAATGATGATTTGCAAGAAAGATAGTTGGAAGTTATGAATTTATTTCATTTGGTTTTCTTTAATGGGTTGAATTTGATTGTTTTGTTTGGTTGCTAGTTGTTGTGATGTTCACAACATGCCCCATTTTACTCCTTAGCAAAATGAGGACCCCTGTTGTGGCTTTTTTCTTTTAGCTTGTGTGAGTTGTTTCGCCTGGTGGTAAAGGGAAAAGGGGTTAAAATTGCAAACTTTTATTAAAAATAGAGAAAAAATGCATTTTTAGTACTAGTCCATGATATGGTTGGATTCCATGTGAAAAATGAGCTAGGGTTGCTTTTTTTGAACCATCTTAAAATTTGCCATATTTTGCAAAGTATGATCATTTTGGTAAAATGTACAAGGGACGGGTTTGCTGTTTGCACATACAAGTCTGTTTGTATATCGCTTTCCATATACAGGGTCGTTTATATATGCAAGGGGTCATTTTTTATACTTGGTCGCATTTGCATTCAGGTTTATATACAAAGTCAGTTGTATATCCTTTCATACATACAGGATGGATCTGAAATAGTTTAGTACTGAAATGAATAAATGTTTGGATTCCATCGCATGTATCTAACGTTTGTATGTTCGGCAGGTCGCAACATACAAGGAAATGTATAAGACATTTTATACATGGCGCAGAATCCAAAAGATTATAAACCAGGGAGAATTCATCGTATATGTGCGGATTTGAAAAAGAGAAGGGGGGCTTGTATATCATGCAGTGTTTTATACATTGGGCGGACCCGACGAACTTATTAGAACGAATTAAGTCGTTGTATATTCAGTGCTTGTATGTTTCAGCATACAAGCACTACATACAACGCAGACTTAAAAGAGTTATCAAACAATGTTAATTCATTGTATGATTGTGGACTTGTATATTTCCAAACATACATTGCACATACAAGCCAGAATTGAAATGAATCTGAAGTCGGATTTAAATGCTTGTATCATGTCTATGTTGAATATCTAAAAGATACAAATGCACTTATACATTGCGTGGATGTGAAGGAAGGTTAAGAAGAGCTAAATCGATGTATGCGTCCGGCTTGTATATAATTTACATACATTGCGCTATATACATTATAAGCATACAAGGGTGGAATCCAAAAAAGATTGAAATATGATATAAATGATGCATCAGAATTCATTGTATGTTTGGATACATACGTTTGATATGCATACAATGTGGAACTAAAAGGGTTTTGAAGTAGGATTAAATTGTTGTATGTATCCTTGCTTGTATGTGAGGTCAGATACAAGGTAAATAGTGCATAGGTCCCAGGACTCATCGGCCTAACATGTAATATCAGCAGAGTCTTGGGTGGTCCCAGCGATAGGTTGTGTCTCTCCGATGAGAGCCTATTTCCCTGTGAGTTGAGCGATCGGTTGAGAAAGTTTTGGACTCACCGATGAGGGTAAGTGTTGCGATGAAAAGAGGAATGTATGCTGAATGAAAAGGGACATCGGCCAGAAGGGGGTGATTGGTAGATAATTTTCTAGCCATGCCGATAAGGGATATCACGCCGATAGCGAAAGAGAGACAGAGCGATAGGAATTTTGAGGTTGATTTTGGGGCCTGAATGCATATTTTTGGTCAATGATAGTTGAGCCCATTTTTCTAAATGCCATATATGCATTTTTGATGCGTAATTTTCATAATTTTAGGGCCCAATGGCTGTGTTTGTGCATTTGGAGCTTGTTTTAACATAAATGTTCATTTTTCCTGTTGACTTACCAAACGATGATGTTTATTCCTGTTTATTTATTGCAAATTGTTCAAGTAGCTGAAGAAGCAGAGTTGTTGACATAGTGGTGGCATGCAGGTGAACATAAGGACAGAGCTTTGAGTGGTGATGACATCATGCAAGATAGCACTGGATCCTGAGAGGCCAAACACCCCAGAAGAGGAGGGGCTTTCAATGCGAGACGGTTTGCAAATGGAGACATTATTGTTGGAGCAGCGCCCTATTTGGGTATGTTGTTCGATTTCTTGGCGGGATTCATTTCTCACCATTTGATGCTGCATTTCAAGATACTGACCATTGATCTCCTAGGGTTTTGGGTGCCAGATTGGGGAAGAAATCAGAGATATATATATTGAGCCCTTGTATTGTACAAAAAAGGAGGTCAATCATACAAAAAATTAGACCTGTAGTAGTTCTATAAAAGAGATCAGATTACTGAGATTAGTGAGGACTGGATTGTTGAAATAATCAAGGTCCTTTCCTTAGAACATTGTAAATGTACCTATTTTATAAACATACTATATGGAGATGAAGCTTCAGACTATATCTTGATTGTAAACCTTAAGTAGTCTTCAAGTTGATTTCTGGATATGTACTGGTGAATGTTGTGTTCTATAGAAGTGCTTTCATTTCATTGCATGTTGTTGTCAACTTTTACCCTTGAAGATTTGCACTAAATCATGTGGATTTGTGGACTGTCCTAGTGAAGTATGATTTTAGTTTTCTTCTCTTCATTGCATGTATGGCAATATCTATGTGGATCCATGATCTCAGTCAAGTAATTTTAGGAATCTCACTCTCTAACCTTTTTGCTCATTTTAATTTCATTGAAATCACTTTCATAAATTGCACATCATGATAAATATTAAGAAGAACAGAGAAATATGCTGACATCCTGAAGATAACTGAATATCATTAGCATATTTTGAGCTAAATGCATGTAGTATTGAAAATGTCATGCAGAGAATCACAAATAAGGGAAGAACTCATGCAAATATCAACTTAGACACATCATTTGGAGATATATGATGTGTAGAGTAATCTCCTTGTATAGTATTGTTGCAGAAACAGAATCTACAGATCTACGTAAGACCCCGAAATGGAAAACAACAATACACATCAACCACATAGTAACATCAACAGATTATGAACTAATCAATGAGGACTTGGGATCATGAATTCTATGAATTCATTGTATCTTTCAGGATAAACAAGGGTTGTTATGTGACTTTTGTTTTGTGTGCTTGGTTGTGACTAACATCATCACCATCAATACCATGTGGCAATCATGTATTCTCTGTGATGTCCATGTGTTTTACATGTCTTCTTTGCATGTTTTGCATGTTTGTGGTATGGTCTAAGGGCGTGTGGTGATGAGGCCCCCATGTTGTATGTGTTTTGTGTGGTCTAAAGATGTGTGGCAATGAGCCCCCCATGATGTGTGATTTATTTACTTATATATATATATAATTGCATAATCATGTCTTCTTTGTGTCTTGCATGACTGTGTTAATGTCTTCTCCATATATTGTGTGCTTCCACTGTCTTCTTCATGTATTACGTGCTTCATTACTATATTCACTATCTTATGAGAATGTCAAGTGTTTTTTTTATGTTTTCCTGAGTCTAGGGGCTAGAGATAGTCTTCAAACTTAGGGTGTGTATTCATTATTGTGTTTGATGTGTTTGATATGCTTAGATCATACTTTCATGTATGTGCTAAATTGTAGGATCGCACACACATTAAAGTGGGGGCTAAATGTTATGGAGTAAAAAGTGAACACATACCTTTTTACCTCATAGTTTAGCTCCTAGGTCCCCTTGTTAACACTCTATAAGAAAAATATTCATCCACCCTGATTGGTCAGGGTAAAATTTAATACATATCAGCATAGGACCCTTAAGTAGGTCTTTCCTTGTCAGCTCTTTCAATTAATTTGTGAATGTTTATTAGGAAAGAATATATAAGAAAGTGTTTGAATTCATTTTGAGTTAAGTTGATGATAGTAAGTTTATGATAATGAGTAATAGAGCATTCAAGGCATTCATTGTATTATTGTTGCAAATTTGTGTTTGTATTGTGTGTTTGTTGCAAATTTGGAATCATCATGAACATCATTATGAGTTAAAAACTCTTCATCCTCCTAAGGACTTCACCTCCAAGGTGACATTATCATTGTGTTTGAATCATCATCATTTTGATTATCTTTAGCCTGTGTGTTGCAAGGACATGCTCTCTCTCTAACAACAGTGTTGGGAAGCTTGAATGCAAACTCGGGATTTGACTGAGGTAAATCCCTAAACACCACAACCCCCAAACCCCCTTTCTTCTTGTTTGTAGGTTACATGTGCAAGGATTGAAGAAGTGAAGGTAGATGGAGGTTGTTGAAGGGATTAGATCTCAAGATCCAAAAATAGAGTGTAATAATTCCTTTGTGGAAGACTTGGTTACCCGCCTCGGCTCGGCGTCCTCCTGCTAAATTAGACACTAGATATGACATCCATACATCATTTACAACATTTTTCTAGTTCTGAACTTCTAGAGATCGGGACTTTTTGGACTCGGGTGCTAGCCTTGGAGTCTTCTGACATTTCAGCTTTTGTGGAACAAGTTACGACATTTCACTAATCATCCTGATACTTTTAGATCTTGGATTTCCATTGTTGTTTTTCTATTATAAGATGATTATATTAATTCTAGGGTTTAATGCATTGATTGGCCTAGGGTTTGATAAAAATCTTGGTTCAATAACATCTTTCCTTAGAAAATAGAAGCACAAAATTAGTAGTTGATTCCTCTTTCATCTTGTAGTGACTTAACTTGGTTTTGTCCTTGAATTTTATTGTGGAATAGGGTTTGATTTAGCATGCATGTTAGCTTGCATCATTCATCTTATCCTCCTTAACATACCTAGACCTTGCATATCTATTCTTCCTTTTCTTCATCATCACCTTTGTTAGGGTTTGCATACCACTATTAGGTTTTGGAAGTTATTATAGTCCATTTTAGTCCATATTGGGTTTAGTAGTCTTTAGTGACCTACATATGCCTTGCAACACCCTATAATAATTATGTAGACCTCATTTACACCCTCAAGGCTAAAGGAATACTTGTATGAGATAAGAACTCCATATTGACTATTTTGATCTGTTGTAGTAGTTGGCTTGCTAGAAACTCTACTAGCATACCTCTATTCACATGTGCTTTTGTCTTTGCAAGATGTAGATATTTGCAACTTTATAAGCTACCATCATTATTTTCTACCCATTATCTACTTTATTCTTGTGATGTCAAGACATGACTGTAGTAGGGTTTGATATGACTATAGTCATCATGTTATCTTCCTACAACTTGTTAGTAAGGTAGTAATACCTCCCTCTTTTGGACCCTTGTGGACCATCTTACTCATGTCTATCTCATATCTTCTTATTCTTATCTATCTCATACCTATCATTATCTTGTAATAGGATTAAGGTTTCTTGTTTATACACACCCTTGTCTAATGCTATATCAATGTCCTAAACAACTCCTATCACATGCAATGTCCCCATTCAAGGATATGCAAAAGCATACATAGTATCCATTGCCAATGTACCATTGTAAGTTTTGAAAGTCTTCTATAAGTTATTTAAGTCTTAAAACCCTTATATGTTCAACAAAATTTTCTTACCTCTTTCTCAATCTTCATTGTTGTGATGATCTGGTGTAGTCACAGCTACAAGGGTCCATAGAGTGAACAGTCCCAAACATGTAGCAAGAGTAAACACAATAGAAAAAACTCAAAGATATAAAGCAAATGTAGATTCACTCATTCAGTATATCATAGATTCAAAATACAAACTATTCCGCATCATGCGGGCTTACAATTAAGGCTCACATGCCTAATTCCTCAATTACAGAATATGCACAAGATATAGCTTTGAAGCTCATTCACAAAGAATTCCAACTATTGAAATTGTAAATTATGATAACTATCAATCCTAGGCATCTATTACATGATTATATATCATCTCCAGATCATAAGATTCCTCTGTGTCGGCTAAGGAAGATCTCAAACTCCAATGAAGAGCTCTAACGTGTGTACACGAATAGGTCAGACCTAACCATATAGAACTCCTCTGCAAATGAATGGAATAGTGTGCAGATCTCAGAGAAGGTTAACCATGATCCAACAACATTGAATGATGTGTCATTTAGCTCCACAAGTTGTGAAATGCTCTGCAAGTCTTCTCCTTTACCTGATTATCTAAGACTGTCAGGATGCTCTGTTCTGAGAAAATAGTTGATCTTCTGATAGTGATATCTTTCCGGTACTTGATCCAAATGATCTAAATTTTGGATATGATGTGCATGAATGTGTCTAGATGCTAAGTCCAACTCAGTAAGGTTTGAATTGAAACTGCTAATGGCTGAATTGACTATATTGAACTGGAAAACAAAAGAAAACAAACTGAAATGCAAATATTTTTGGTTGATGCAAAATTGCTCTTGAACCAGGGATGCTCCTGCATCATACATCTAGGGTTGTTAAAAAAGTGAGTCCCTTAGGGACTAGAGGAAAACTGAGATGGTCTACCTCATCCTGCAAAATCCAAGATGAGTCTTCTTCTGGCCTACTTTTCTAATTCACAAGATATTCTTTGTATTGCTTGCCTCTAGTGCTACGTCCAACTCTGCTATCCAAGATGTCTTCAATCTGCTCTGGTGCTTGTTGTGGTGACTACTTCTTTAAGTCTTCTTCAATGCTATCACTAAACTATTGTTCATGATACTGATACAAATATGTAATATTGAAAATAGGTGATATGCCTAATGTCTCTAGTAGCTCCACTTCATATGCATTTCCCGAATCAAACTTTATGAGTATCCTACATGGTCCAAACTTCGTCATCTTCAACTTGTTATATGTCCCAACTGGAAATTTTTCTTTTCTCAAATACACCATCACTTCCTCTCCAACTACAAATTCTTTGTGTCTCCTCTTCTCCTCTACTTGTTCTTTATAATTACTGTTCATCTTCTCCAAATGTTTCTTCACTTGATTATGTACTATCTCCATGTGTCCTGCAAATTCTTCTACTTCTGCACTCCTGTTGTCCTCCATGCTGGTGTCTCTCAACTCTGCTACTCCTCTAGGGTTAGTTCCTGTCACAATCTTAAATCGTGTTCTTCTGGTACTACTATTACCTAAATTATTGTATGCAAACTCTGCTTGTGATAGAATCAAATCCCAATTTCTTGTCTTCTTTCCCACCAAACATCTCAACAAGTTTCCCAAACTCCTATTTACAACCTCTGTCTGTTCATTAGTCTGTGGCTGAAATGCTGAAATGAACTTCAAATTTGTCATCTTCTTCCAAAGTGTCTTCCAAAAGTATCCAAGAAATCTTGTATCTCTGTCTGAAATTATGCTCTTAGGTAATCGATGCAATCTCACAATCTCCTTAAAAAATAGGTCAGCTACATGCACTATATCAGTTGTCTTCTTACAAGGTATAAAATGTGTCATCTTTGAAAATCTGTCCACCACTACAAATATTGAATCATGTCCTCTCTATGTCTTTGGTAATCCCATTATGAAATCCATGCTTATGTTTTCCCAAGGTCTCCCCGGTATTGTCAAAGATTTGTACAAACCAGTATTCAGACTCCCACCTTTTGCTACTTGACAAACTCTACAACTCTACACAAATTTCCTAATATCCTTATGTATCTGAGGCCAAAAGTAATTTTCACTTACCAAAGCTACTACCTTATCAATGCCAAAATGTCCTGCCAATCCACCACTGTCCTTGACTGTTCAAATACTACAAAGCTTGATGATCTGTATACAATGCAAACTCCTTAGGCAACAAGTAATGTCTCTACTTCTTCAAGGCTTATATTATGGCATAGAACTCCTGATCATAATCTAAATATCTTCTTCTTACATCATTCAACTTCTCACTGAAATATGCTATAGGTCTACCTTCTTGACTTAACACTGCTCCTATTGCATTTCCACTTGCATCACAATCTACTTGAAATACCTTATTGAAATCCAGTAATGCCAAAATAGGTTGCTCTGTCACTTTTTGCTTCAACAATTCAAAACTTCTATCTACTCCTGATGTCCACTTAAAGTCTTTTTTGTCACCTCTCATTGTCTCTGTCATTGAACTAAAATTTTTGATGAACTTCTGGTAGAAACTATCTAATCCATGAAAAGATTTGACTTCTCCAATGCTCTCAGGTGTAGGTCATTCAACAATTCCTCTTACTTTCTCAAGATCCATCTTCAATCCTTCTGCAGAAATCACAAATCCCAAATATACCAATTCTTCCTTCATGAAACTACACTTCTTGATGTTTATCAACAATTTCTCTTCTCTCAGTCTCTACAATACTTGTCTCAAGTGCCACAAATGTTCTTCCTTTGTCTTACTGAAAATCAAAATGTCATCCAAATATACAATAACAAACTTACCCTAGAATTTCTTCAAGACTTCATTCATCAACCTCATGAAAGTACTTGGTGCATTTGCAATGCAAAGTAAGGACTAATTCAATGCAACAAGACTATTGACATGCACTACATATAATGATATGACTCAAACAATGCTTGCATACACTCTAGTTCACCCTAGACACCCGGTTTCAATGGACCAAAAGGCATGCAACAAGGAAATCCTATGAAATAATGAAACTTGGATTTTTCAAGATGTTCTAAAATGTTTATGGGTACCTCACAACTCAATCTCACTATAGGCAAGTGGATTTATACACCTGTTTTATCAAACCCTAAGTAAACTAGGGTTCTGCCCTATTTTAGCAGGGAATTGAGAGGAACAATCCTCTATAACTTACTCGAATCAAAATATTTCAACTCCAAACCTTGAAAATCTTATAGCACACATCAAAGTAGTACTTTCTTGAAGATTTTAGAATTTTCTAATGGTTAAAACTCACAAAATGAATTTTTTATTCATGACTGGAAACCTTAGGCTGAATCCTATCTATTTTCACAAAAAATGCTCTAAAATACACAAACCATAATGAAATCTCTTGAAACCAACTCAAAATGAAAGAGTAAAAGAGTATCCATCTTTCCCAACTAGTTGTAGGTCCGTAATGTACCATATAGATTTGTACACCTAGGGTTTTCAGTCTGATTATAGAGAAAAATACATAAAAATGTGTCAAAATTGATGTATTACTTCTTCCAATTCTTCTCTAACCCTTTGGTCATATTTATAAGGTATATTTATGTTATTCCAAGAATCTCCCAACTTCCAACCAACCCATAACTATTTTTTAACAAAGTTTTAAAATGTTTTCATTACAACATTGATAACATTGATGATATTTGAGAAACTTTTACAAAGTTTGCCTAGATTGCACCTAATGACCCAAAATGGTCCTAGATTGACTTAGAATGGTCTCAAATGACCTTATTTACATAAATCAGGCCAAAAAAAAAAAAAAAACCAAAGTTTCCAAACATGACCCAAGGTGCATCAGGGTGCCCCTACACCATACTCCCTAGAGGAGAAAAAGAGCTTAAGTTCCACTTGAGTTAAGGGTGGTAACAGTGTACCCATGCTTTAGAATGTCTTCTTTAGTCATCCATGTTTCATCTTCAATGGGAAAACCCCTCCATTTGACTAAGTATTGGAGATGTCTTATGGCTTGTCTTTTTAAGTTCCTTGGTGTCTATAATGCACTCCCACTCCATAGGCCTGCTAGGTGGAAGGTCCTTGACCCAATCATCTAAGAGTGAAGATGAACCTATTCCATCACCTACAACAACATCCCCTTTGAAAGGGTGCAAATCAAAAACATTTAATATAAGAGATATGATGACTCCTTGAGGTAGTTCAATCTCATATGCATTGTTACCAAATTTGTGCACAATCTTGCAAGGCCCTATTTTCTTCATTTGTAATTTGGAGTATTGAAGCTTGGGGAACCTTTTCTTCCTGAGATGGGCCAAAACCAAATCCCCAACCTTGAAATCCACTTCTCTTGTTTTTACATCTGCACTTTTCTTGTATTTGTTAACACTGTTTTGAAGTTGTTCCCTAACTTGTTGATGGATCTCCTACATTACAATAGCAAATTGCTCCCCCTCATCTCTTGGTCTATCCATACCATTGATATCCCTCAATTCAAATACCCCTCTAGGCTGCATACCATAGACAACTTGAAAAGGACTCTTTCCAATACTCTTGTTCATAGAATCATTGTAGGCAAACTCTACTTGAGGAAAGACAAGATCTCACTAAGTACAATGTTCTTTGAAGAGGCATCTTAAGAGGTTTCTCAAGCTCCTATTATCAAATTCAGTCTACCCATTAGTTTGAGGGTGATAGGCATAACTAAAACTAAGATTAGTTCCTAGTTTCTTCCACAAAGTCCTCCAAAAATGCCCAATAAACTTACAATCTCCATTTGAAACAATACTGAGAGGAAAACCATCAATTCTTACAACTTCCTTGAAGAAAAAACATTTAATGTATGATGCATCATTGGTTCTTTTGCAAGGGATGAAATGATCCATTTTTGAGAACCTGTCAACCACAACATACACTGAATCAAAGCCCCTTTGTGTTCTAGGTAACCCCATGACAAAATCCATGCTAATAGACTCCCAAGGCCTATTTGGAATAGGCAGAGGCTGATACAACCCTGCATTAGTGCTACATCCCTTGACCTCTTGACAAATAGTGCATTTTTCAACAAATTTCCTTACATCAGTTTACATTTTAGGCCAAAAATAGTGTCTCCTTAACAGCTCCAAGGTCTTATCAAGACCAAAATGACCCAAAAGACTACCACTATGTTTTTCCTTTATCAAATTGTATCTCATTGAGCATTCAGGGACACAAAGTTGTGTTCCTTTGAACAACACATCATCTTGAATTAGAAAATCAAGCCATTTATCATTAGTGCTGCTACAAGGTTGCTTACAACATGCATATATCTCTTTGAAATCAACATCTTTAGCATACATACCTTTTAAGGATTCAACTCCTACACTTTGCAATTGAATTTGTTGCACCATTAGAGTCCTCCTATTCAAAGCATCCGCTACGTTTTCAGACTGCCCTTTCTTATATTTAATAGTGAAAGTAAAACTTTGCAAATATTCCACCCATTTGACATGTCTATGACTGAGTTTCTCTTGATTATTCAAAAAATGAAGAGCATGATTATTAGTATAGACTATGAACTTTTTAGGAAGGAGGTAATGTCTACATTTTTTCAAAGATTGTACCATAGCATACATTTCTAGATCATAGTAATATTTCTTCTTGGCTTCATTCAACTTTTCACTTTAAAGAATGCAATAGGTCTATTTTTTTGACTCAACACAGCCCCTATAGCATAGCCGCTAGCATCACATTTAATGGTAAAGACCTTATAAAAATCAAGTAAAGCCAATATAGGTTGGTCTGCTACCCTTTGTTTCAAATATTGAAAACTCTTTTCAGCTTCACTAGAACAAACAAACTTCTTCATCTTATCCCCCTTTATGGTATCAATGATTGGAGCACATATATGACTACAACTTCTAATGAATTTCTATAAAATCTTGCCAAACCATGGAAACTTCTTACCTCAGCAAATGATTTGGGTGTAGGCCAACTTAGGATAGATTCAACCTTGGATCCATCTTCAAGGTGCCCTTTTTAATCACAAAACCAAGATATACCAACTCTGCCTTCATAAACTCACATTTCTTCAGATTAATCATAAGTTTCTTTTCATTCAATCTTCTCAAAACCAAATCCAAATGATGCAAATGTTCTTCCTTACTTGAACTAAAAACAAGAATATAATCAAGATAAACCACTACAAACTTACCAATAAAAGGCTTGAGGACTTCATTCATCAACCTCATGAAGGTACTGGGTGCATTGGAGAGACCAAAAGGCATCACAAGCCACTCATAAAGCCCTTCATTTGTCTTAAGTGCATCTATCTTCCATTCATCCCCTTGTCTGATCTTGATTTGGTGATACCCACTCTTGAGGTCTATTTTGGAAAAGTAGCATGCTCCTCCTAGGCAATCGATTAAATCTTCTATCCTTGGAATTGGGATTGTATATCTAATTGTGATCTTATTGATGGCCCTAGAATTAGTACACATCCTCCATTCACCTCCCTTCTTTGGTGCTAGGATAGTTGGGATTGCACAAGGACTAAGGCTTTCTCTAATCAGCCCTTTGTCAAGCAACTCCTGTACTTGTTTTCTGATTTCTTCATTATAATGTGATGTCATCTTATAGGTTGCTTTATTAGGCAAACTAGTCCCTGATATGATGTCAATGTGATGACTAATATCCCTCATTGGAGGCAAGGTGTTTGGGATTTCATCTACCACTATATTAGCATACTTATTTAGCAAATCTTGGATCTCTAAAGGGAACTCATCCAACTTAACTATTGTCATAATAGTCCTAGGCTTGGCTATGATTACAAAACCCATATTCTCCTCTTCCATGGTCTTTAGGAACTCTTTCTCACCTACCAACATCACACTAGGTCTTACTTGTGGTTCTTCACTTTCATCTTTGAATGGTGTAAGAGTGTAAGAGACCCCATCCTTTTTTATGACATAGGTGTTCTTCCTACCATCATGGAATGCTTTCCTATCATACTGCCAAGGCCTACCAAGTAGAACATGGAAAACATCCATAGGGATGATGTCACACAAGACCTTGTCCCTATATCCCCCAATATGGAATTCTATCCAACTTTGCTCATTCACCAACACTTGCTGCCCTTTGTTTAACCAAGAGACCTTGTATGGAGTGGCATGAGGCTGTTGGATTTAGGAAAGACAATTGAGAGGGTGAGGTGAATCAGTTGTCAAAAACTTTCTTCCAATTAATCACTTAAATCCTTTTCTTAATTCAGCAGCATAATAATGAATCAATCATGAAAACATAATGCAATAATTCAAGAGTAGAAACACATTAACACATATGACACCAAGATTTTTGACATGGAAAACATAGTTAAGGGAAAAACCACAGGGTGACTAACCCAAAATTGTATTCTCTGTTAAAAGAATAGGAAGAAAAAAATGGCACATGCCAATTAGGGCTCACTGCCTAAGCACATTGTTCACAAGAGGCCCACTACCTACAGGAGACACACTGTCTACACAATAATAAGTATTACATACTTGAACTGAAGAAGCATCTTCACCATTCTTGAGTCAATTCCATTTAATCTCAATACTTCTACTCTTCCTTTCACTCTACTCCTCTCTATCACACTCTCATCTCCACAAGATACATTTGAAATGACTTTACAACTCCTTATTTATACAAGACATTGACTTAGGGATAATCATCCAAGTCGGCATATGTTACAGAGAAAATACATAAATACAACATAACTAATTACAAAAAGACTTCATGCGGATCAACACACTATCGTCCACATAGATCTGAGACTTCAATCTTCCTTTAGGAACACGCCATTCTCCACAGAACATCTCCAAGATCATCCGCAGGATGTGTAACTCATCCGGTCGACTAGACTTAGGAAGAACATCATCATCCAGAAGTAATTCTTCAATTTTGAGCTCAATCTTCAATGCAGACCACCAACACAAACTGGACACAATCCAACAACCTCCACAAGCTTTCCTGAATCACCAGAAACATCCACATTACTTCTGTTCACTAAAACCATTCTCTCCTTCATCCAGAACCTCAAGAACACAATTTGACATCACTGTCATATTGAAATAGATGCTTGCAGACCTCCAGACCATGAAACAATTGAGTTGTCAATTCACATTGACTTCCTAAACACTCCACCAAATCCGCAGAACAAGTTATTGCATTTTTGGATCTTACCAGACCTATCTATGTCACTCTATCATCTCTAAACATCTGCTAGAACTAGTTTTACTTAAGTGGCCATAACTTCTTTAGATCTTTATGTGGACCTCTGAAATCTTTACTAAATCATCGTAAGACACATATCTATAAACCCTTTGATGTGCATCCTCTGATCTTCATATTAACTAGGATCTTTATCTCACTGTCTTCACTGTTCTTCTCTGTTCCTGATAGGGCTAGTTTTCTCAATATCCTCAGCATACAGCTCATCCAAGTCTTATCATCAATGCAATAGGAGTATGTTGATATCAATGACAACACTGGTTAGGCCCATACTTGCAACAATCTCCCCCTTTGTCATTGATGGCAACATATGATGTGAAAAACTGTTTTAACCATCAAGACAAGAACTTCTCCTTATTGACATAACTCCCCCTATCAACAACAACCATTCACATGTCTTCTCTTCCTTTACTGCTTCCTCTTTGGTCAGAAACTACTTGTTTTTCACATGTCTTCTCTCTCCGTTTAACATCAATGGTAAAGGGCACATACTTGCATCACTTCAGAATCATACCAGCTGCTCCTCCTGAGTAGCAACTTCCCATCATCAATCTAGACCACAAGATATGACTGTGAGATCCACTGGACTAATGCACATTAGTACACCTTAATTTAGAACCAGAGGGGTAATAACCCCTAACTTCTCCCTGAGATACTCAAAAGAGTCCTTAGGTAGAGGTTTAGTAAAAATATCTGCAATCTGATCCTTGGAAGGCACAAACTCCAATCTAACTTCATTTTTGTTCACTTGCTCTCTCAAAAAGTGAAACTTGATGGATATATGTTTAGTATTTGAATGCAACACCAGATTTTTTGATATGTTAATTACACTTGAATTATCACAGAAGATTATGATAGGTTCTTCATACTCCACTCTGATATCTCTTAGCATTTTCTTTATCCACAATACTTGAGTGCAACTACCTACTGTTGCAATATATCCTACTTTTGTAGTGGACAGAGATATTGCCTCTTGTTTCTTGCTCAGACAAGAAACCAATCTCTTCCCCAAAAAGAATGCTCCACCACTGGTACTCTTCCGGTCATCCACATCTCCTAGCCAATCCACATCTGTATATGCATGAAGAGAAAAATCATGATCTCTGGGATACCACAATCCATACTCAACTATCCCTTTTAGATATCTAAAAATCCTCTTGATTGCCATGACATGAGATTCTCTAAACAAGACCAACAACATTCATAATGTCAGGTCTAGTTTGAGTGAGATACAATAATCCTCCAAACATTGACCTATACTTTTTTTGATCAACTTTAGGAGAGTCATCATCTTTGCTCAATTTACATCTGGTTGCCATGGGAGTACTCATTGGTTTTGAGTCTTCCATCCCAAATTTATTCAACAATTCTTTCACATATTTGGTCTAAGAAATGAAGATTCCTTTCTTTGTTTGAATGATTTGCAGACCCAAAAAGAAATTCATTTCCCCAAACATGGACATCTCAAATTCACTTTTCATTTGATTTGCAAAAGTTTTGCACATACTATCTCTTCCTCAAAAAATGATGTCATCAACAAACACTTCAACAATAAAGATATTTTCATGATCAATTTTGAAATACAAATTATTGTCAGTAGTACCTTTGTTGAAACCAATCTTCAAAAGATGCTTATCCAATCTTTCATACCAGGCTCTTGGGGCTTGCTTGAGTCCATACAATGCTTTCTTCAACTTGCAGACCATATCACCATGATCAGACAATTGAAATCCATCCAGTTGATCAATGTAAACTTCTTCTTCCAAGTCACCATTCAGGAAGGTAGATTTGACATCCATCTAATATACTTTGAAATCCTTGAAGGCAGTAAAGGCAAGAAATAATCTGACTGCTTCAATCCTTGCCACCAGAGCAAAAGATTCTTCAAAATCAACTCCTTCTACTTGAGAGTATCCCTTACAGACCAATTTGGCTTTGTTTCTAACTACTTTACCATATTCATTCAGTTTATTCTAGAAGACCCATTTGGTTCCAATCACATCCTTATTTTTCAGTCTGGGAACAAGATCCCATGTGTGGTTTTTCTCAATTTGCATCAGCTCTTCCTGATGCAGAGGCATCCACACTAAAACCTTGACATACAGCATGTATGTCTACAACCCATCATCATCATCATATTTTCTCTTGCCGACCGATATCCTCCTGCAGACAAACCTTCGACCTTTCACCTATCAGCAGCATCATCATATCCGGCTATCGGCAGCATCATCATACTCAGCAAGCACAATCATCCTCCTGACGATCACTATTCATCTTACCGCCAACCTCTATCTGCAGCCTCATGATGTTCGACATCATCTTCATCAGCAGGATATAAAATATCCGGTTCCCTCCATATATCCTGATGACGACAACTTCAAGCACCTTTCCTTCGATGCTTACGTCACCTCGATATCTGACTACTTAAACAACAGCATCAAGATATGACTTATCCGGTCAAATGAAACATCCTGATGTTGATACTCAACTTTATAATGATGACGAATATTCTGCCGAATATCCTCCTCCCGATCCACTTAACTCCTTGATGCCTTATGCTGATACCAAAACACTTAGGGTCAGCAGGATAAACCTTTATCGGGTGATATTTCAGAATGTCCTGATGACGATTATCCTGATGACGATGACATCATATGCAGTTCCTTCAATATCCTGTTGTCGGCCAAACTTAACATTATCAGCCCGTGATGATTTTATCAACCCGATCGACTAACTTATGCTGATATACTCTTCCTCAGCAACGCCTGATGATGATCACCCCGAAACGCATTCACCTTATGCAAACAATTGCATCATGCTCACCTCCATCTACTTGGATGATGCCTGAAGTAACTGCAGGATATACACAGAAATATCCTGATGATGCCGTTGTGACGAATTTCCAACCTTAGCAAATTTCGGTCCGCCGAACCTCCTGAGGTGATCTGATCTGCTTTCAGGGCGATCTTCCAGACTCAAACTATCAGCTTCTTTAGTTTGTAGATTGTTTTTAGCATCTCTGATTTCATCTACGGTACGCTAACCATTCTGAGGAGGATTATACTTCTTTGAAGCCATGATCCAATATGACATTCCCATACATTGCAAGTGGCATTCCATGCAACTTTTCCAAAGAGTGAAATTGGTTCCATCAAACCCAGGCTATCCTTTTTGTAGGACGACATCTTGGATCTCCTCAAGTAGTTAATCTCCTTTTAGAGGAACTTGGCTCTGATACCAATTATTGGATTTAGGACAGACAATTGAGAGGGGGTGAATTAGTTGTCCAAAAATTTCTTCCAATTAATCACTTAAATCCTTTTCTTAATTCAGCAGCATAATAATGAATCAATCATGAAAACATAATGCAATAATTCAAAAGCAGAAACACATTAACGCATATGACACCAAGGTTTTTGATGTGGAAAACCCAGTTAAGGGAAAAACCATGGGGTGACTAACCCAAAATTATATTCTCTAGTAAAAGAATAGGAAGAACAAAATGGCACATGCCAATTAGGGCTCACTGCCCGAGCACACTGCTTAGAAGAGGCCCACTGCCTACAAGAGACACACTGTCTACAGAATAATAAGTATTACATACTTGAACTGAAGAATAGCATCTTCACCATGCTTGAGTCAATTCCATTTAAGATCAATACTTCTACTCTGCCTTTCGCTCTACTCCTCTCTACCACACTCTCATCTCCACAAGATACATTTGAAATTACTTCACAACTCCTTATTTATACAAGATATCGACTTAGGGATAATCATCCAAGTCGGCATACATTACAGAGCAAATACATAAATACAACATAACTAATTACAAAAAGACTTCACGTGGATCAACACACTGTCGGCCACATGGATTTGAGACTTCAATCTTCCTTTAGGAACATGCCATTCTCCACAGAACATCTCCAAGATCATCTGCAGGATGTGTAACTCATCCGATCGGCCAGACTTAGGAAGAACATCATCATTCAGAAGTAATTATTCAATTTCAATCTCAATCTTCAATGTGGACCACCAACATGAATTGGACACAATCCAAAGACCTCCACAAGCTTTCCTAAATCACCAGAAACATCCACACAACTTCTGCTTACTGAAATCATTCTCTCCTTCATTCAGAACCTCAAGAATATAGTTTGACATCACTGTCATATTGAAATAGATGCTTGCGGACCTCCAGACCATGAACCAATTGAGTTGTCAATTCACATTGACTTCCTAAACACTCCACCAAATCCGCAGAACAAGATATTGCATTTCTAGATCTTACTGGACCTATCTGTGTCACTCTGTCATCTCTAAACATCTGTCAGAACCAGTTTTACTTAAGTGGCCATAACTTCTTTAGATCTTTATGTGGACCTCTAAAATCTTTATTGGATCATTGTAAGACACATATCTACGAACCCTTTGATACACATCCTCTAATCTTCATCTTAACTAGGATCTTTACCTCACTGTCTTCACTATTCTTCTATGTTCCTGATAGGGCTAATTTTCTCAATATCCTCAGCATATAGCACATCTAATCCTTATCATCAATGCAATAAGAGTATGTTGACATCAATGACAACACCGGTTAGGCCCATACTTGCAATAGAGGCAACCTTTTCAACTTTAACTCCTCTACCACTTCAATAGAAACCAAATTGTCAGTACTACCAAAATCAATGACAACTTTACAATATTTACCTTGGCATTTGCATGTAGTCCTAAAGAGTGACTTTCTTTGAGGTGGTTCCTTCTCCATGGACACTTTGATCAGGGTTCTTCTCATCAAAAAAGACTCTCCAACTTCTGGGTTAGCATTGTGTGATGGAGAATTGACACTTTTAGTATCTTCACCTTGTACAATTTGATTCCTCCTTTCACTTCTAACCAAAGTAGTGGACTATTCTTTAGGGCATTGCCATGCTTGATGGCCTACAAAATTATTACATTTATAACATCTTCTAGTGAATCCGCTTGATCCTCCTCTACTCCCAAATCTGCCCCTAAAATTTGGTCTTCTTCCCCTAAAACTGCCCCTTGAATCAGAAGTTTGTTCTTGAGTATTACTTGTCTCTCCTTTAGGCCTTTGGGACTGTTGTCTACCAGCAAATGTCCCTCTTGCTCTAAAATTATTTCCTCTATCCCTTCTTTACTTTTCTTGTCTCCTTTTCAACTTCTCTTTAGCTTTCATGGCTAGTTGATAGCATTCTTCTAGAGTCCTAGGGCTTGTGAGACTCAATTCATCTTGTAGGCTATATTTCAGCCCATTAAGGTATCTTGTAACCTTATCAACTTCATCCTCCATATGACCTAATCTAATACTTAGTTTCTAGAACTCCTCTGTATATGCCTTTACATCCATATCTTTTTGTTTTGAAAATTTTATAGTTGCATATACAATTGAGTGGCATAATCACTAGGTAGAAATTTACCTTTTAACTGTACAACCATTCTGTCCCAAGAGGTGATCTTTCCTTTGCTTTTCTCCCTTCTTTCTTCTTGCACATAATCCCACCAAAGGGATGACCTTTCAACTTTGTTCTAGCCAACTTCACTCTTTTCTCCTCACGTACATCTTCAAATTCAAAATATTTATCTAATTCTCCTATCTAATCAAGAAGTTTCTCACTATTCAAACTACTTGCATACAACGGAAGTCCCATCTTCACCTTGGAACCCTGACTCTTGACTGCCTTTAGCAATCTTTCCATCCTTATCTCATCAACATCTCTCTCTTCTTGAGGTTCTTTTTGTGGTTGATTGTTTTCATCCATTACTTCTTCTTGATCACTCAAATATCCTATGACCACTCCTCTTCTCTGATTAGTTTCAACTATTGTAATCCTTGCATCAAGATTAACTCTCATCTCTTGGGAAAGAGAGTCTCTCATCTCTTTAACTATCATTTCTATTTCTCTTTCAACAACATTCACTCTTGGAGGCATCCTTGTCCTCAATTCAACCTTTCCCTCTTATTTGGCTCTGATACCAAAATTGATGCAGAGTGGGACGCAACGGAGGCTAACTAACAGGAAGGAGTAGCCAACAATACAAACAGCATGATAAAATTCTCTATCGGCTGAACATCATCATCATATTTCCTAGAGACACCAACAGCATCATCACATTTCAACAGCATCATCATATTTCGGATGATCGCAAATATCCTCCTGTCGACTACTATTTACCTCCTCCATTTGTCGCCTATCATCATCATCATGATAATCAACGGGCGCAAACATCCTCCGGTTGCACTGTTCATCGGGTGCCAAATACAAGCGGCATCATCATGATATTCAATATCACCTTCGTCAGCAGGATATCCAAATATCCGGTTGCTCCAAATATCCTGATGACGTTGCACTTCAACAACTTGCCTTCGATGCTCCACTGCCCGACGATACAAGCAACAGCATCATGATATTGTTCATCCGGTTCCTCGAAACCTCCTGATGATGCTAATACAACTTCCTGCCTACGCCGATACCTTACCACTTAGTGACAACGGGATAAACTCGCATTGAGGGATTTCTTAATATCCTGATGACGATGACGTCATATCCTGATGACGATGACGTCACACATCATCCTGATGAACTCTTCAACCCTTAGCCAAAAAAACTTAACTTTCACACCCGCATCCGTTAGTGATATGCGGATGGTGAACTTCCCCGAGAGATGATCCTGACTGCGATATATACACTGAGTATATATCCAACTCAAAACATCATGATGCACTGGCAACATGCAAACTTTAACAACTTCATGACCCGATCCTGATGGCGATGGATCCGCAGATGATGACGCGGCTCGTTCCGACTGGAAAAGCACATGCAGACTCCTGTGTATCCTTCCACTGCATGTAAGCACTCCGAACCACTCTATTTCACAAAGATCTTGTGACGACCGGGCCGGATCACCTTCAAACCAAAATCTAACAACTTATCTTCTAGACCTAGCACATGAGGATGCTAGGCTGATTCACAGCATGCTCCTAACAGATCTCCTGAACAATGTAATGCATAAACAGAAACCACAAATGCAACCTAAGCTATGATACAGGACCATTCCACCGATTTGCAGGATCAACCGGTGGAAGGGTTGAAAGTGCCCATTAACTTGCAAACAGAAAAGGAAATCAACACAGATACAACTGATCAACTCAAATACTGCAAAAGATGAGATCTTATTCAATTGAGATTCAAATGTCCTGCTTTTACAATTCTACTTCACAATATCTGGACTGATCACCAGTACAGCATATCACCAGTACTACTCTCCTGAACATAACACCTATCAAAATCAAAATGAACTGTCAATATGAACTGTCTTTATGAACTACCCATATGTCTAAACCCTAACAGATCGAAGGTATATATAACAAATCCTTCGAGTACTACTAACTTCACTTCCCAGCGGCTGGGAGAGAGGACAACTCAGACTATCTTATCCCGATCTCTAACTGCCTACACATACTCCTAGGCTGAACTAATACATAGCATCGGTCCAGTGGACCTTATTACATGAAGAAGTCAAACATACTAAAAATAGACTATCCTGTCATCATGCTGATAATTATCCTACATCCTGATCATGTATGTCATCATGCGGACCTATATCCTGATCATGTGCGGGTGCTCCTGCACCATACTCCCCAAAAGAAGAAATCTCAAGTCCACTTGAGATGAGAGTATCAAGGTCGGCACCATGTTTCTGTATCTGTTCTGCAGTCATCCATACTGCTTCAGAGTTCGGCTGTCCCTTCCAAGAGACGAGGTACTCCAAGTACTTCTTGTTCCTGGTCTGTTTGACCACTCTAGTGTCCAAAATCTACTGTATCTGTGGAGGATCATGTTGAGGAATGTCTTCAGCAACTGTATCCTGTAGGATATCCTAATCTGCATCTGGATTAGCCTTGTATGGAGTTAAATCACATACATTGAAGATAGGAGATAAACCAAGATCAGGTGGGAGTTGGATCTCATAAGCATTTTGTCCATGCTTTTGCAAAATCTGACATGGTCCAACTTTCTTTTGCATGAGCTTAGTATACTTCCCCTTAGGAAGCCTGTCTTTCTTCAAGTGAACCCAAACCAAATCTCCAACAGCAAATTGAACATCCTTCTTCTTCTTGTCAGCATACTCCTTATACTTTAAGGTGGTTTGCTGGAGTTGGGTCTTAACCTGATCATGAACTTCTTTGATTGCTTCAGCAAAAGCTTCTCCATCTGCACTAACAGGATCTGCTGTAGGTAGCTCTCGCAACTCTAAAATACCTCTGGGATGCATTCCATACACTACCTGAAAAGGCGATTTTCCTGTGCTCCTGTTGACTGTATCATTATATGAAAACTCAGCTTGAGACAGAATATTGTCCCACTTCTCTCCATGCTGTTTGGTCAAGCATCTAAGTAGATTCCCCAAGGAACGGTTCACAACCTCAGTTTGTCCATCCGTTTGAGGATGATATGCAGAGGAAAAAGACAAATTGGTTCCCAGCTTCCTCCAAAGGGTTCTCCAAAAGTGACCCACAAACTTCACATCCCTGTCTGAAACTATGCTCAAAGGCAACCCATGAATTCTGACAATTTCCCTGAAGAATAAATCTACAATATATGAGGCATCTGCAGTGGTTTTGCATGGCAAGAAATGTGCCATTTTACTGAACCTATCCACTACAACAAAGACACTGTCAAATCCTCTCCTGGTCTTTGGTAAACCCAAAACAAAATCCATACTGATACTTTCCCATGGTCTGGAAGGAATGGGTAAGGGCTGATATAACCCTGCATTAGTTGACCTGCCTTTAGCCTTCTGACAAATTACACAGGTTTCTACAAATTTCCTGACATCTGACTGCAACTTAGGCCAGAAATAATGCCTCCTGACCAGATCAAGAGTCTTGTCTAGACCAAAATGACTTGCCATGGCTCCACAATGTTTCTCCTTGATTATATTTAATCTCATAGAGCACCTTGGGATACACAACTGTCCACCCTTGAACAACAATCCATCTTGGATCAGGAATTCAGAGAACTCAGCATGGTATTTCTCCCCAAAAGAAGTACAGACCTGATATATCTCTCCAAAATCAGCATCAGACTCATACATGGTCTTGAGTGAATCAATACCAACACTCTCTAACTGAATCTGATTGATTGTGAGAACTCTTCTGCTCAAAGCATCTGCAACTTTGTTTTTGACCCCTTTCTTATGCTTCAAGGTAAAAGTGAAAGCCTGTAAGGTCTCTACCCACTTCATATGTCTGTGGTTCAGCTTCTCCTGACTGTTGATGAAACTCAAAGCCTGGTTGTCTGTGAAAACTATGAACTCCTTTGGCAGCAGGTAATGCCTCCATTTCTTAAGGGACTGAACTAAAGCATACATTTCCAGATCATATGATGAATACCTTTTCTTAGCATCATTGAGCTTTTCACTAAAAAATGCAATTGGTCTACCCTCTTGACTGAGTACTGCTCCAATGGCCATGTGACTGGCATCACACTCTACCTGAAAGATCTTGTTAAAATCTGGAAGTGCAAGGACTGGCTGCTGTGCCACCTTCCTCTTCAATGCCTCAAAGGAATCATCTGCTCCTTGAGTCCAAACAAACCTGCACTTCTGTCCTCCTTTGATGGTATCCAGCATGGGTGCACAAATATGACTGAACCCTCTGATGAACTTTCTGTAGAAGGTTGCTAACCCATGGAAACTTCTGACTTCATTCATGGTCTATGGAGTTGGCCAATTCAATATGGCACTCACCTTCTCCTTATCCATCTGCAGCTTTCCTTGTGAGATGACAAAACCTAAATAGGTGATCTCCTGTTTCATGAACAGACACTTGTCCAAGTTTATCATCAGCTTCTCTTCATGTAGCCTCTTGAGAACCAGATCTATATGCCTGAGATGTTCTTCTCTGGTGTTACTGAAAATCAGAATGTCATCTAAATAGACTATGACAAACTTACCAATGAATTCCTTCAGAACCTCATTCATCAGCCTCATGAAAGTACTAGGGGCATTAGACAAACCAAAAGGCATAACCTTCCATTCATATAACCCTTCATTTGTTTTGAATGCTGTCTTCCACTCATCACCTGGTCTAATCCTGATCTGATGGTACCCACTCTTCAAGTCTATTTTTGTAAAGTACTTAGCATTTCCCAAACAATCAAGTAAATCCTCAATTCTGGGGATTGGAAACCTATACCTGATTGTGATCTTGTTGATGGCTCTGGAATCTGTACAAAGTCTCCAAGTGCCTTCCTTCTTTGGTGCTAGTACAGCTGGTACTGCACATGGACTCAAACTCTTCCCAATCAGACCTGAATTCATCAATTCTTCAATCTGCCTAGCTACTTCTGCATTCTGTTCTGGGGTAAGCTTATAAGCTGCTTTATTTGGAAGTGTAGACCCTGGAATCAAGTCTATGCAATGACTGATATCTCTGACAGGTGGTAGGGATCTTGGCATTCCCTCTGAGATGACACCTTTGTACTTATCCAATAACTCTTGGACAGCTGGGTCTATCAACCTTGGCTTCTTCTCTTTCTTGGCTTCTGGCTGTTGTTTCTTATTCACACTCATACAGGGGATCAGGGCATATGCAACTGCACCTTTTGCTGCTACTTCTTTCATGAACTGTTTGCCTTCCATCAGCATGACCTTCACTTCTTTGCCTTTAGACTTCTCCTCTTTCTCCTTCAATGGGAATAGTGTTACATCTATACCATCTTTAGTGATTTTATAGGTGTTTTTAACACCATCATGCTGTGCCTTCAGATCATATTGCCATGGTCTACCAAACAAAAGGTTGCAAGCATCCATCTTGGTAATATCAAACAACAACTTATCCTTATATCCACCAATCTGGAATTCTACCCAAGCCTGCTCTTCTACAGTTGTCTGCTGACCTTGAGTAAGCCATGAGACTTTATATGGAGCTGGGTGAGGCAATCTCCTAAGCTTCAGCTTCACCACCATCTCTTCAGACACAAAGTTCTCAGTAGAACCAGAATCAATCAAAACTTTACAAGCCTTACCTCCTGCTTTGCAAGTGGTTCTGAAAAGGGACTTTCTCTGAGGGGCTTCTTTGTCAGGTACCTTCATGGTAGTCACTGTTCTTCTCATCATCAGGGACTCTCCACTTTCTGGATATCCATAATTCTCAGGACCATTCACACTCTGAAATTCATTAGAGCTTGTCCTACTTTGATTATCAGGTTCATTGACCAGATTTGTCCTCCTTTCTCCTGCTGAACTTGTGGCCTTGTCTGGACATCTGCTGGCTATATGGCCTTCTTTGTTACAGTTGTAGCATCTGATGGATCCTCTACCCTGGGATCTTCCTCTGAAGGGTCTTCTACCTCTGAAGTTTCCTTGCTGACTGAAATTCTCTCTCTGATTCTGACCATTGTTGCCCTTGCTATTGTCCTGACTGGATTCTCCTTGATAGCCCTGTCCATGTCCTCTGCCTCTGAAAGGACTTCTTCCACCTCTTTGTTGTCTTCCTCTTCCTCTATTGTTTTGGTCTTGTTTTCTCTTCAGCTTTTCTTCCACTTTCAGTGCCAACTGAAAGCTTTTCTGCACTGTATCTGGGTTATGCAGACTCAGATCTTCCTGAATATTAAACCTCAGTCCATTAAGGTATCTGGCTACCTTTTCTTCTTCACTTTCTTTCACCTTTGTCTTCATACAGAGTTTCATGAACTCTTCTGTATATGAGCTGACATCTAGCTCCTTCTGCTTCAGGTTCTGCTTCCTCTTGTGTAACTGGATACTGTAATCCAAAGGAATATAAGCCTCCTTTACCAATTCCATCATCTTCTTCCATGTGGCAACTCTACGTTTTCCCTCCTGCACTCTATCATCCTGAACAAAGTTCCACCATGTCAAGGCAGCTTCTTTCATCTTTGACTGTGCTATCTTCACTCTCTGCTGTTCTGGTATCTCCTCTGTTACAAAGAAATTATTGAAACAATCTATCCATTCCATTACTGAATTAGGGTCCATCTTACCTGTAAACACTGGCAAATCCAGCTTCACATCCATGGTTCTCCTCTCCATGGCCTTGAGGGCGTTCAACAGCGGTCTCTGGTCTGCAGGAACGACCTCCTCACTCCAATTAGGGATCTCTTCTTCTTCCCTATCATCTTCTCTACCAGAACCTACTCTACTCCTCAACTTTGCTAACTCATCTTTCAACTCCTGATTCTGAGCCTTCACGGCCTTGCTTTCTGCAATCTGTTTCTTCACCAGAACTGCCAACTCAGCGTTGGTCATCCTTGCTGGAACCTCAGATGTTCCTTCTTCGTCTGACATCTTGCTTATCTTTTCCAGAAGATCCTAACCTTTGCTCTGATACCACTATGATGCAGAGTGGGACGCAACGGAGGCTAACTAACAGGAAGGAGTAGCCAACAATACAAACAGCATGATAAAATTCTCTATCGGCTGAACATCATCATCATATTTCCTAGAGACACCAACAGCATCATCACATTTCAACAGCATCATCATATTTCGGATGATCGCAAATATCCTCCTGTCGACTACTATTTACCTCCTCCGTTTGTCGCCTATCATCATCATCATGATAATCAACGGGCGCAAACATCCTCCGGTTGCACTGTTCATCAGGTGCCAAATACAAGCGGCATCATCATGATATTCAATATCACCTTCGTCAGCAGGATATCCAAATATCCGGTTGCTCCAAATATCCTGATGACGTTGCACTTCAACAACTTGCCTTCGATGCTCCACTGCCCGACGATACAAGCAACAGCATCATGATATTGTTCATCCGGTTCCTCGAAACCTCCTGATGATGCTAATACAACTTCCTGCCTACGCCGATACCTTACCACTTAGTGACAACGGGATAAAATCGCATTGAGGGATTTCTTAATATCCTGATGACGATGACGTCATATCCTGATGACGATGACGTCACACATCATCCTGATGAACTCTTCAACCCTTAGCCAAAAAAACTTAACTTTCACACCCGCATCCGTTAGCGATATGCGGATGGTGAACTTCCCCGAGAGATGATCCTGACTGCGATATATACACTGAGTATATATCCAACTCAAAACATCATGATGCACTGGCAACATGCAAACTTCAACAACTTCATGACCCGATCCTGATGGAGATGGATCCGCAGATGATGACGCGGCTCGTTCCGACTGGAAACGCACATGCAGACTCCTGTGTATCCTTCCACTGCATGTAAGCACTCCGAACCACTCTATTTCACAAAGATCTTGTGACGACCGGGCCGGATCACCTTCAAACCAAAATCTAACAACTTATCTTCTAGACCTAGCACATGAGGATGCTAGGCTGATTCACAGCATGCTCCTAACAGATCTCCTGAACAATGCAATGCATAAACAGAAACCACAAATGCAACCTAAGCTATGATACAGGACCATTCCACCAATTTGCAGGATCAACCGGTGGAAGGGTTGAAAGTGCCCATTAACTTGCAAACAGAAAAGGAAATCAACACAGATACAACTGATCAACTCAAATACTACAAAAGATGAGATCTTATTCAATTGAGATTCAAATGTCCTGCTTTTACAATTCTACTTCACAATATCTGGACTGATCACCAGTACAGCATATCACCAGTACTACTCTCCTGAACATAACACCTATCAAAATCAAAATGAACTGTCAATATGAACTGTCTTTATGAACTACCCATATGTCTAAACCCTAACAGATCGAAGGTATATATAACAAATCCTTCGAGTACTACTAACTTCACTTCCCAGCGGCTGGGAGCTTCCAAGCGGCTGGGAGAGAGGACAACTCAGACTATCTTATCCCGATCTCTAACTGCCTACACATACTCCTAGGCTGAACTAATACATAGCATCGGTCCAGTGGACCTTATTACATGAAGAAGTCAAACATACTAAAAATAGACTATCCTGTCATCATGCTGATAATTATCCTACATCCTGATCATGTATGTCATCATGCGGACCTATATCCTGATCATGTGCGGGTGCTCCTGCACCAAAAATGATGTAGAGAAAGGATTGATACAATGCAACAAGACTATTCTCATGCACTACATATAATGATATGACTCAAACAATGCTTGCATACACTCTAGTTCACCCTAGACACCTGGTTTCAATGGCCCAAAAGGCATGCAACAAGGAAATCATATGAAACAATGAAACTTGGATTTTTCAAGACCTTCTACAATGTTTATGGGTGTCTCACAACTCAATCTCATTGTAGGCAAGTGGATTTATACATCTGTTTTATCAAACCCTAAGCAAACTAGGGTTTTGCCCTGTTTTAGTAGGGTATTAAGAGGAACAATCCTATATAACTTACTAGAATCAAAAGATATCAACTCCAAACCTTGAAACTATTATAGAAGACATCAAAGAAGTACTTTCTTGAATATTTCAGAATTTTCCAATGGTTAAAACTCATGAAATGAATTTTTTATTCATGACTAGAAACCCTAGGCTGAATCCTGCCAATTTTCACAAAAAATGCTCTAAAATACACAAACCATAATGAAATCTCTTAAAACAAACTCAAAATGAAAGAGTAAAAGACTATCCATCTTCCCCAACTAGTTGTAGGTCCGTACTATATCGTATAGGGTCATACCCCTGGGGTTTTTAGTCTGATTACACAGAAAAATGCATAAAAATGTGTGAAGATTGATCTATTACTTCTTCTAATTCTTTCCCAACCCTTTGGTCATGTTTACAAGGCATATTTATGCTATTCCAATTATCTCCCAATTTCCAACCAACCCACAACTATTTTTTTAACAAAGTTTTAAAAAGTTGTCATTACAACATTGACAACATTTGAGCAACTTTTACAACTTTTGTCTAAATTGCACCTAATGACCCAAAATGGTTCTAGATTGACTTGGAATGGTCTCAGATGACCTTATTTACATAAATCAAGCCAAAACAAAACAAAAACCAAAGTTTCCAAACATGACCCAAGGTGCATCAGGGTGCCCCTGCACCAATTTGTCAATCCAAAAGGCATCACTAACCACTCATATTGTAATCCTTCATTTGTCTTAAAAGAAGTCTCCCATTCATCTCCTTCTTTGATTCTAATTTGGTGGTATCCACTCTTCACATTTATATTTGTGAAATATTTTTCTCCACTCAAACAATCCATCATGTCATCCATTCTAGGTAAAGGAAATCTATACTTATCTGTGATCTTGTTTATTGCTCTAGAGTCTATACACATTCTCCATCCTTCTTTGATGTTAACACAATAGGTACAGCACAAGGACTCAAAATTTATCTGATCAAACCTTTCCTCAAAACAATTCATGTATCTATCTATTCAATTCTTCATTCTCTGTTGGTGTCATTTTGTGTGCTGCTTTGTTAGGAAAACTAGCTCCAAGTATAAGATCCATGTGATGACCAATACTCCTGATTGGTGGAAATACATTATCTGATATGATGTCTTTGTATTCTATCAGCAACTCAGTTATCTCCTCTGGTTGTGATTCTTCAGTCTTTGTCTTCAGGTTTTTAGGCTTCTTAGGAATCAAAGCATAACACATGTTCTCATGTCTCAAACCATCCATAAATTTTCTTCCATCTACCAAATATATTCTAGCATTTCCAGACACTTCATTCTTAGGATCATCTTTCAAAGGAATCAAAGTAATTCTCTTTCCATTTGATGTTATAGTGTATGTATTCTTTCTCCCACCATGTATATCTTTCATATCATATTGTCATGGTCTACCCAACAATATATCACAAACATCCATAGGCATAATATCATACAGTACTTCATCATGATAAGATCCAATGTGAAATTTCACCAAACAGTGTTCACTTACTAATACCTTATGATCATCCTGATGTTGGCAAGAGACACATTGGAGCTTCATGATTGTTGTCATTGATGGCAACAAAGGTTAACCCACACATCCGCAGGACATGATGAGTCTCTACTAGAAGGCAGAGTGCAGAGTATTGTGATCCGGTAAGCAAGAATAGAGCATGTGGCGAGGTCTAACAGTTAGCTCTGGATCTCTTAGAGGAAGTATCTTAGTGAAGTGTGGATTTGGGGAAGTCAAGAGGACTACCTTGACTGATAGATGAAGAAAAAGATATGAATACTTGAGTGTCAGGTTCCTGATTGGTAGTTTGGACAGAGGAAGAACTAACTGACAGAATATCAGATATTATTCCGGATGTGTTACTGATGATGGTAAAGATTCTTAAGGCATAAGTTATGATTGGCTGACATGATTGATGACTTCTACAAGTATATCCTTGATCTGCATTATTTGGTAAGCAAGGATTTAGCCGACAGATCAGAGTTCATGGAAAATATTAACTATTCTGGGTGCCGACTAGAAAGGTGATGAAATCACTTGTGCGGATATATATACAAGATGGATTTAGTTGTGAAAGGTGTCATGGTTTTTGGTGAAGTGCGAATAAAAGCAGTAGAGCAGAGTGAAAGCAGTAAGATAGGTCTGGTATGTGAAAGGACAGCAACACTAAGGAAGAGAAAGGATGAAGTGCAGCAGATCAGTGTATTGAGTTTAACTGGAATTGAACTCCAGCATATGTAGATGCTCCTTATCAGTTCAAGTATTGTATTACACTCTTTATAAATTGTAGACAGTGAGTCTCTTTTAGGTAGTGGGCCTCTTGTGAGCAGTGTACTCAGGCAGTGAGCCCTAATTGGCAAGTGCCATTTTTCTATTCTTCTAACAGAGAATACAATCTTGGGTTAATCACCCTGTGGTTTTCTCCCTTAACAGGGTTTCCACGTCAAAAATATTGTGTCATGTGTATTTCCATTTCATGGTTATGTTTGCTTGTTTGAATTGATGCTGCACTAATTATTAAGAAAGTTCAGAAAGATGAAATAATTAAAATAATTGATTCACCCCCCTCTCAGTTATCAACATTTGGTATCAGAGCCAAGTTCCTCTTAAACAAATCCTAACAGCTTGAGGAAGTTCTGGGAATTTAAATGGATGTATATGGTATAAGGGAGCAACTCAAGACTACCCTTGATGATCTTGAGCAGTCAAACTCTGAAGTCAATGAATTAAAGGAAAGACTCAAATAGGCTGATGATTTCATAAAAGAACTAAAAGACAAATTGAGTCTCTCTATGAAAAAGAGAAAGGAGCTACTTCAGCAACTGGCAAGTCAAGGTGAAACCAATGATACAAATGGAGATCTGAAGGAGAAAATCAAGTTATGTGAAAAGTTATCAAAAGAAATCATTATGGTAAGACATGAAATGGAATCAGGAGTTATGAAGTTTACCCAAGAGGTTGAAGAAAAAAGAAAAATTGAAGATGATCTAAGACAATCTCTCAAGGAGAAATCAAAAGATTGCCACAAGATGGATAGAATTATCAGACATCTTGAATCTGATCTTGAAGATGCTAAAGATAATGAAGAAAAACTTGAGGATCAAATTGTCTCTTTTAAAAGGGATCTTCAAACAACAAATGAATATAAAGAGAAATTCAAGATAAGCTCTGCTCAACTTGAAGTTCTTCTTGAAAGCCAAAAGAGAGTAGATGACAAGTGTGGCCTGGGGTATGAAAAAGGTGAAAGCTCTGGATCCGGTTAGAAGAATTTTGGATCAGAAAATCCAAGGAACAGGCCTAGAAGACCTCCGGTAAGGTAGCCTAATGCTCAAAGATATCCATCCTTCAATGGATACTGCCACAACTACAATAACTTTGGTCATAAAGCTAATCAGTGTAGAAAGAGAATGAATCAGACTAATACATCCTTCTTCGGACAGTGTTTCAACAACAAAAGGTATGGTCACAAATCTCATGAATGCAAAAATATGCAAATAAACAATTCATTCAATGGTAGATGCTTTGCATGCAATAGAATAGGTCATATGGCTAATCAATGCAGATCAAAAGGATATCAATCAAATATGCAAAGAAATGTTGTTTGCCAAATTTGCAATAGATCCAATCATATTGCAAAATTTTGTAGAAGCAAGAATCAGGACAAAAGAGGTCCGGTACATCATAATCAGAATCAAGATAAGGGAAAATAAAAAGTGAATGCGGATGAAGTTCAAAGTGAGATGAACAAGATTTGGGTGAAGAAAAGTACAGAGAATGTTGTTGGCAAGAGACACTATATGGATTCATGATTGTTGTCATTGATGGCAACAAAGTTCATCCCACACATCCGCAGGACATGGTGTGTTTATACCGGAAGTCAGAGTGAAGAATGTTGTGGTCCGGTAAGCAAGAACAGAGCATGTGGCGAGGTCTGACAGTCAGGTCCGGATCTCTTAGAAGAAGTATCTTGGTGAAGTACAGATTTAGGGAAGTCAAGAGGACTACCTTGACTAATATATTCCAAGGATTTAGCCTCCAGTGATAGATGAAGAAAAAGATATGAATACTTGAGTGTCGGGTTCTTGATTGGCAGTATGGACAGAGGAAGAATTGATTGGTAGAACATCAGACATTATTCCAGATTCATTACTGATGATTGTAAAGATTCTTAAGGCATAAGTTATGATTGGCTGACATGATTGATGACTTCCACAAGTATATCCTTGATCCGTATTACTTGGTAAGCAAGGATTCAGCCGACAGATCAAAGTTTGTGGAAAATATTGACTATTTTGGGTGCTGACTAGAAAGGTGATGAAATCACTTGTGCGCATATATATACAAGATGGATTTAGTTGTGAGATGTGTCATAGTTTTTTGGTGATGTGCGAAGAAAAGTAGTAGAGCCAAGAAAAAGTAGAAAGGAAGGTCCGGTATGTGAAAGGAAAGCAGCACAAAAGAAGAGGAAAGATGGAGTGCAACAGATCAGTGTACTGAGCCTAACTGGAACTGAACTCTAGCATATGTTGATGCTCCTTATCAGTTCAAGTATTGTATTACACTCTTTATAAATTGTAGATAGTGTGTCTCTTGTAGGCAGTGTACCTCTTGTGAGTAGTGTGCTCAGGTAGTGAGCCCTAATTGGCAAGTGCCATTTTGTATTTCCATTCTTCTAACAGAGAATACAATCTTGGGTTAATCACCTCATGGTTTTTTCCCTTAACAGGGTTTCCACGTCAAAAATATTGTGTCATGTGTATTTCGATTTCATGGTTATGTTTGCTTATTTGAATTAATGCTGCATTGATTATTAAGAAAGTTCAGAAAGCATAAATAATTAGGATAACTGATTCAACCCCCCCTCTCAGTTATCAACAATTGGTATCAGAGCCAAGTTCCTTCCAACAGAGCCTAACAGCTTAAGGAAGATCTGGGAATTCAAATGGATGTGTATGGTATGAGGGAGCAACTTAAGTCTACCCTAGATGATCTTGAGCAGTGAAATTCTGAAGTCAATGAATTGAAGGAAAGACTCAAACATGCTGATGATTTCATAAATGAACTAAAAGGGAAACTGAGTCTCTCTATGAAAAAGAGAAAAGAGCACGTTTAGCAATTGGCAAGTCAAGGTGAAGCCAATGATACAAATGGAGATCTGAAGGAGAAAACCAAGTTGTGTGAAAAGTTATCAAAAGAGATCATCATGGTAAGACATGAGATGGAATCAGGAGTTATGAAGTTTACCCAAGAAATTGAAGAGAAAAGAAAAATTGAAGATGATCTAAGACAATCTCTCAAGGAGAAATTAGAAGACTACCACAAGATGGATAGAATAATCAGACACCTTGAATCTGATCTTGAAGATGCTAAAGATAATGAAGAAAAACTTGAGGATCAAATTGTCTCTTTTAAAAGGGATCTTCAAACAGCAAATGAATATAAAGAAAAATTTAAGATAAGTTCTGCTCAACTTGAAGTTCTTCTTGAAAGTCAAAAGAGAGTAGATGACAAGTGTGGTTTGGGATATGAGAAAGGAGAAAGCTCCAGATCCAGTCAGAAGAATTTTGGATCAGAAAATCCAAGGAACATGCCTAGAAGACCTCCGATAAGGCAGCCTAATGCTTAAAGATATCCATCCTTCAATGGATACTACCACAACTACAATAACTTTGGTCATAAATCTAATCAGTGCAGAAAGAGAATGAATCAGACTAATTCATCCTTCTCTAGATAGTGTTTCAACTGCAAAAGGTATGGTCACAAATGTCATGAATGTAGAAATATGCAAATGAACAAATCAATCAATGGTAGATGCTTTGCATGCAATAGAATAGGTCATATGGCTAATCAATGCAGATCAAGAGGATATCAATCAAATATGCAAAGAAATGTTGTTTGCCAAGTTTGCAATAGATCCGGTCATACTGCAAAATTCTGTAGAAGCAAAAATCAGGACAAAAGAGGTCCGGTACATCATAATCAGAATCAAGATAAGGGAAAATGAAAAGTGAATGTAGATGAAGTTCAAAGTGAGATGAATAAGATTTGGGTGAAGAAAAGTATAGAGAATGTAGGGGATGGGTCTGCACCAGACTCTGGTGCTGATACTCCTTCTAGAAATTAAAAAGTGAGCTCTGGCTCAGGGGGAGACACAAAGAAAACTTTGTTCCCCCAGCCAGTCAATTGGTGCCGGAACTAGCACAAGAAGAGTTGTGGATTACAGGGTTCATAAGAGAAACATCCAAATAAACTATGGTTAAGATTTGGAAGATCCGTAAGATGTTTAAGATCAAGATTGATCTAGTTCTTCAAGTCATCTGAATAAGGCAAACCAAAATGACTTAGGTCAAGCATTTATTGCAACTTAACATTAGGGTTTGCAGAGCAATATAAGGGTTTTCTCATTAAGCATTTCTCATTCTGCATTCAAGAAGAAACGAAAAAGAGAGGCTCTGCAACAAAATTCCTCAAGCTCATCCAAGATCATTTGCAGAAGTCAACTCATCTAGAAATCGATTCGGCTAACTCTGTGAAACTGAAAGACGCAACAGATATTTTCCATTCTTCTCTGCAAATCTTTTTAAAAGATGTCTACTCTGAATATTGTGAAGATCACTTATAGGCCTCACCCCAAATTCAAGAAACATCCCTACAAATCCTTGGAAGTAGATCCCCTAGGAGCTTTTTCTAGTGTTCCGCATGGTGTCCTACATACAGAAGATATTAGGGTTTACATTCATGCAAACATTAAAGAATTCAGAGAGTCCAAATTAATGGATATCTATCACAAGTAGTTAATAGATGATTCTTTTGAGATCAAACCTCAGTATAAAGCCATCCGGGATAAGCATTTTGCATAGTGCATTCATTTCCCCTATTTTCTAGAAGATGAATGGGTCCGGTATATCCTGAGCAGAATACATGACAACTTCATGTGGTTGAACAGGCCATTTAAGATCACTAAGGATGCCATTAGGGTTATAACCGGATTACACTCAATCAGTGAAATGCCTACGCTCAAATCTGTCAAGAACCAAATCATTAGTGAGGCTACCAGATCAAAGTTTGATAAAAGAGCTATGACTATTGAGGATATCACAGATCTGGATATCAAATTTGCATCAATGATAATTGGATATAAGATATATCACTCTAGTAGGGAGAATTCTATTTCTGGAACTGCTATATACACTGCTTATGAAATGTTGAGGAAGAATGTAGACTATGATCTTTGTGAGCTCCTTCTGAACCAACTATTGGAGAATCTACAGAAGATAAAGGAGGATAAGAAGAACTTCAAATATGGTGGTTTGATACTCTGTCTTTTCTTTTATTACATGAATGAGCTTCTCGGATCCAGTGGCTAGGTATGGTAGAATGATAGGCTAGTAGCCATTCAGGTTAGAGATTATATACATGGGATTGGTGATGCCAAGGCATAGAATACAGCTCTCTAGGGATATTTCAAGAATTTTTAGAACATGATGCAAGCAAGTGAGAGAATTCCCTAGTCTCTTGTTGAGAAATACAAAGACATAGTATGCTTTATGGTAGAGACTGATCAGTGCCTAATGGAGGCAGTAGAACCAAGAACTGTATGGATCATGCCTATGGGGTATGAAGTTGATGAACAAATTGTGGAGCTACATGTTCAACACATGCTAAGTTAGCTAAAGGATCCAAAGGCAGAAAGGTTTGGAACCTTTGAAGAGCTAAGTGTAAAAGTTCATGTGGAACTTAGACAACCAGAAATAAAGAGGAAAGTGAGAAAAGAAGTTGAAGAAATTACCAAAGGCTTAGGCATCTCAAAGAAGGCACTTGATGCCAATAAGGAAAAGATGGAAAGGGCTGAGGAAAAGAAGAAAGAGGCAAAAAAGAGAAGTAAGGAAAGTGCTCTGGTAGAATCTTCCACCCAGACAAGATCATCAAAGAGATCTGTACCTGCCACTGCTAAAAGCTCAAGGACATCAAAATCGGAAGCAAAATCATCTCGCAGAGGAGAGAAAAGAACTAAAACAAAGGCCACAAGGTCTTATGTCAGTTAGAAGGATGATGAAGAAACTGAATCAGATGAGGAGATAAAGAAAATGAAGAAGGAGAAGAAGAAAACATATGGTGAACCCTCTACCGTCAAGGTGAAGAAGAAAAGGTAGAAGAATTTGTAGAAAAGCCCACTCTGTCTTAGATGATGTCATCAAATCAGTCACTGTGGATGGAAACCTTCAGCCAATGGCTGAATTCTATGATGATTACAATGAAGCAGACCAAAAGATCTTGCAAGAAGCAGCAGTTAAGTATCTAAACATATATAACAAGGCTTTTATTGAAATTATATCTCTTATTCCCAAAAGCCTAGAAAAAGAGTTAGAAATAAGAAAGATTACTGCCATGGCAAAAGATCTTGAGATCCGGGAATAGATAGCCATTCAGCTATATCCTTCAATTGATTCAAAGCAAATGAACATGATCTTCAAGGATTACAAGGATGAATTTCAGAGCAAAGCCAGAATGAATTAGCTCATGCTTGGTGAGACTAACAAGATAGCGAAGCAAACAGAAGAGATCCTTAGGAATGCATTCAAAAGATTCAATCTTCCTATTATAGAGGACTTGGGCGTTGATCCTTTGGCCACAGGTGTTGAAAAGGAATCCAGTGAGGAAATGGCAGAAGAAGTCATGGACACTAGTGCAGAAAAGGATAAGGACTTGGAATCCTCTGTTCCAGAAGAGGAAGTTCATAAACAGACAAACATCTCTCCTCCAGTTACCCCTACAGTCTTCGGATCTAAAGGAGAAGAAAGAATAGAGGAGAAAGAAGAAGAAACGAAAGGAAGAGAAGAACATAAGTGATAGTGCAGAAGAGAAGAAATCTCTGTCTCTGGCAAGAGACACTGCAGAAACTGTCAAGGACTTCTTGACAAAAGAAATGTTGGAGATTGATGAACCGGAGTTACTTCAAGGTCCATTTAACTTTGACTCTCTCTCCCTGGTTCAAACAATGAAGATAGCTTCATTTGCCAATGCAAATGCAAAAGAAAAACTCCTGAAGTCTCACATGGAAGATTGTGAACTAATAGAAGCTAGATTCGGCGTTTTAGAAAAGATCATGCCATCTTTTCAGAAGGATCACTCAGCCTCCTCATCAGGTAATCTTAAAGCTCTTGTTAGTTCAGTCAACACTCATTTTGAGTCCTTAGAGAAATCAGCTGAGGAAAAGGTCCGGAAAGAGTTTTTGGACAAAAGATTCTCTGAAGTTCTAAGTCTAATATCAAATGATAGAAGAAATCTAGATACAGGGATAAAGAGCTTAGAAAATGCTCTTAAAGATGGTGGGGAAATATATAAATTTTGTCTATCATGGTCCAAAGCAACAATGGAGATTGAGAAGAAAATGAAAGAACATGAGATCCAACTAACAAAACTTTCTCAAAATTTTGATCCATTTACCTCATCCATAGTAAATCAAGAATGTTAGACCATTGCAGTCTTGGATGAAATTAAGAAGCTAGAAAAAGAAAAGAAAAATAGAATTGGCAAGTTAAATGAGCTTAGAAGAATAATCATTCCTAAGTTAGAGGCCATGCATGAGGCTCTAAGTGATGCTCAAACCACCGCCAAGACAAATCATCTGACAGATCTGAAGAAGGCTGAATTTTTTGCATTCCTGTTGAGCGGTCATATATCAATTTTGGATAGAATGAAGCAAAGTTGGGCAGCAGAATTCGTCCAATTGAAGACAACTTTTGCAGACATTCTTCAGTTTATGTGAGTATGTTATATGCGGCTAAGTATAGTTAAATTTTTGAAAATTTTGATGCGCGGTTCCCACCCTTTGCCATTGATGTCAAAGGGGGAGTAAAGAGCAGTGAAAAATGAGGAATCTAAATAAGGGGGAGCTCTGAAAAATGTATATAAAAATAGAGCATCAGCCAAGGGGGAGCATAGTGTAAACACTTAGTCATTTTTCACGAAGTGTTGCCATCAATGCCAAAGGGGGAGATTGTTGGCAAGAGACACTATATGGATTCATGATTGTTGTCATTGATGGCAACAAAGTTCATCCCACACATCTGCAGGACATGGTGTGTCTATACCGGAAGTCAGAGTGAAGAATTTTGTGGTCCAGTAAGCAAGAACAGAGCATGTGGCGAGGTCCGATAGTCAGGTCCAGATCTCTCAGAAGAAGTATCTTGGTGAAGTATGGATTTAGGGAAGTCAAGAGGACTACCTTGAATGATAGATTCCAAGGATTTAGCCTCCGGTGATAGATGAAGAAAAAGATATGAATACTTGAGTGTCAGGTTCCTGATTGGCAGTGTGGACAAAGGAAGAACTGACTGGCAGAACATCAGACATTATTCCGGATGCGTTACTGATGATGGTAAAGATTCTTAAGGCATAAGTTATGATTGGCCAACATGATTGATGACTTCCACAAGTATATCCTTGATTTGCATTACTTGGTAAGCAAGGATTCAGCCGACAGATCAGAGTTTGTGGAAAATATTGACTATTCCGGGTGCCGACTAGAAAGGTGATGAAATCACTTGTGCACATATATATACAAGATGGATTTAGTTGTGAGATGTGTCATGGTTTTTTGGTGATATGCGAAGAAAAGCAGTAGAGCCAAGAAAAAGTAGAAAGGAAGGTCTGGTATGTGAAAGGAGAGCAGCACAAAAGAAGAGGAAAGATGAAGTGTAGCAGATCAGTGTACTAAGCCTAACTGGAACTGAACTCTAGCATATGTTGATGCTCCTTATCAGTTCAAGTATTGTATTACATTCTTTATAAATTGTAGATAGTGTGTCTCTTGTAGGCAGTGTGCCTCTTGTGAGCAGTGTGCTCAGGCAGTGAGCCCTAATTGGCAAGTGCCATTTTGTATTTCCATTCTTCTAACAGAGAATACAATCTTGGCTTAATCACCCCATGGTTTTTTCCCTTAACAGGGTTTCCACGTCAAAAATATTGTGTCATGTGTATTTCAATTTCATGGTTATGTTTGCTTATTTGAATTAATGCTGCATTGATTATTAAGAAAGTTCAGAAAGAAGAAATAATTAGGATAACTGATTCACCCCCTCTCTCAGTTATCAACAAATGTAAGGGATGGATCCACACCAGACTCTAGTGCTGATATTCCTTCTGGAAATTAAAAAGTGAGCTATGGCTCAGGGGGAGACAAAGAAAACCTTGTTCCCCCAGCCAGTCAATTGGTGCTAGAACTGGCACAGGAAGAGTTGCGGATTAAAGGGTTCAAAAGACAAACATCCAAATAAACTATGGTTAAGATTTGGAAGATTTGTAAGATGTTTAAGATCAAGACTGATCTGGTTCTTCAAGTCATCTAAATAAGGTAAACCGGAATGACTTAGGTCGAGCATTTATTGCAACTTGACATTAGGGTTTGCAGAGCAATATAAGGATTTTCTCATTAAGCATTTGTTCATTCTGCATTTAAGAAGAAACGAAAAGAAAAGCTCTGCAATAAAATTCCTCAAACTCATCAAAGATCATTTGCAGAAGTCAATTCATCTAAAAATCGATCCGGCTAACTCCATGAAACTAAAAGGTGCAAAAGGTATTCTCCGTTATCAAATATCTCTTTGTAAATTCTTGAATGATGGGTACTCCAAATATTGTGAAGATCTCTGATAGGCCTCGCCCCAAATTCAAGAAACATCCCTATAAATCCTTGGAAGTAGATCCCCCAGGAGCATTTTCCAGTGTTCCGCATGGTGTGTTGCATACAGAAGATATTAGGGTTTACATACACGTGAATATTGAAGAGTTCGGGGAATTCAAACTAAGATATATCTATCATAAACAATTGATAGATGATGCTTTTGAACTTAAACCTCAATATAAGGGCATCCAGAGAAACATTTTGATCAGTTCATTCATTTCCCCTATTTTGAAGAAGAGGAATGGGTCCGGTAAGTATTGAGTAGGATGCATGATAACTTCCTATGGCTGAACAGACCTTGCAAAATCACTAAGGAGGCAATTAGGGCAGTAACTGGCTTATACTCCTCCGGAGGGATACCTATCCTCAAATCTATCAAAAATCAAACTGTAACTGAGGCCACTAGATCAAAATTTGATAAGAGGGCAATGACCATTGAAGATATCACAGACCCAGATATCAAGTTTACATCTATGATAATAGGGTATAAGATATATCATTCCAGTAGGGAGAATTTAGTGTCCAGAACTGCAGTGTATACTGCCTATGAGATGCTGAGAAAGAATGCAGAGTATGATCTCTGTGAACTTCTTCTAAGTCAATTGATGGAGAACATACAAAAGATCAAAAAGGACAAGAAGAACTCCTTTAAATATGGTGGACTGATATTGTGTTTAATTTTCTACTTCATGAATGAGCTGCCCGGATCCAATGGATGGACATGGCAAAATAACAAACCAGTAGCAATTCAAATCAGAGATTACTTGCATGAACTTGGGGATGCCAAGGCAAGGAATATAGCTCTGTGCCTGGGTACTTTAAGAACTTCCAAAATACTATGTAAATCATAGAAAGAATCCCAAAATCATTGGTTGAAAAATATAAAGATATAGTGTGCTTCATGGTAGACACTGATCAATGCCTAATGGAGGCAGTAGAGCCAAGGACAGTCTAGATCATGCCTATGGGGTATGAAGTTGATGAACAAATTGTGGAGCTGCATGTTCAGCACATGCTAAGATAGACAAATGATCCAAAGGCAAAAAGGTTTGGAACCTTTGAAGAGCTAAGTGTAAAAGTTCATGTGGAACTCAGACAACCGGAAATAAAGAGGAAAGTGAGAAAAGAAGTTGAAGAAGTTGCCAAAGGCTTAGGCATCTCAAAGGAGGCACTTGATGCCAACATGGAAAAGATGGAAAGGGCTGAGGAAGAGAAGAAAGAGGCAGAAAAGGGAAGTAAGGAAAGTGCTCTGGTAGAATCTTCCACCTGAACAAGATCATCAAAGAGATCTGTACTTGCCACTGCTAAAAGCTCAAGGACATCAAAACTGGAAGCAAAATCATCTAGTAGAGGAGAGAAGAACTAAAACAAAGGCGACAAGGTCTTATGTCAGTCAGAAGGATGATGAAGAAACTAAATCAGATGAGGAGATAAAGAAAATGAAGAAGGAGAAGAAGAAACCATCTGGTGAACCCTCTACTGGTTAAGGTGAAGAAGAAAAGGCAGAAGAATTTGTAGAAAAGCCCACTCTGTCTTTAGATGATGTCATCAAATTAGTCACTATGGATGGAAACCTTCAGCCAATGGATGAATTCTATGATGATTACAATGAAGCAGACCAAAAGATCTTGCAGGAAGCAGCAGTTAAGTATCTAAACATATATAACAAGGCTTTTATTGAAATTATATCTCTTATTCCCAAAAGCCTAGGAAAAGAGTTAGAAATAAGAAAGAATACTGCCATGGCAAAAGATCTTGAGATTCAGGAACAAATAGCCATTCAGCTATATCCTTCAATCGATTCAAAGCAAATGAACATGATCTTCAAGGATTGCAAGGATGAATTTTAGAGCAAAGCCAGAATGAATCAGCTCATGCTTGGTAAGACTGACAAGATAGCCAAGGAAACATAAGAGATCCTTAGGAATGCCTTCAAAAGATTCAATCTTCTTGTTATAGAGGACTTGGGCGTTGATCCTTCAGCCACAGGTGTTGAAAAGGAATCCACTGAGGAAATGACAGAAGAACTAATGGACATCGGTGAAGATAAGGGCTTAGAATCCTCTGCTCCGGAAGAGGTGGCCCATGAACAAACAAACATCACCCCTTTGGTTTCCCCTGCTGACTCCGGATCCAAAGGAGAAGAAAGAATACAGGAGAAAGAAGCAGAGGTGAAGGAAAAAGAAGATGACAACACCAAGGTTGTAGAAGGAGAAAAAGCTCCAAGAGACAGTTCTGTGACTGCAGAAGAGAAGAAGAATCTGTCTCCAGCAAGAGACACTGTAGAATCTGTCAAGGACTTCTTGACAAAAGAGACTATGGAGATTGATGGACCAGAACTGTTAAAAGGGCCATTTGATTTTGACTCTCTTTCTCCAGTACAAACAATAAAGATAGCTTCATTTGCTCAAGCAAAGGCCAAAGAGAAACTACTGAAATCTCACATGGAAGACTATGAGCTTATAGCAGCTGCTTTCGGAGTGCTAGAAAAGATTATACCATTGTTTTAGAAGGATCCCACAGCTTCCTCATCCAGAAATCTCAAATCTCTGATTAATAGTATTAGTACACATTTCAATTCTCTAGAGAAATCAACGGAGGAGAAGGTCAGGAAAGAGTTTTTAGATAAAAGATTCTCTGAGTTGCAAGGGCTAATAGAAAATGATAGGAGAGTAACAGATTGGGATAAAGAGCTTGGAAAATGCTCTCAAGGATGGAGGAGATGTATACAAATTTTGTATATCCTGGTCTAAAGCAATAGTGGAGATTGAGAAGAAAGTGAAAGAACAGGAGGACAAACTAACAAAACTTTCTCAAAATTTTGATCCACTTACCACATCCATAATAAATCAAGAATGTCAGACGATTGCAGTTTTGAATGAAATTAAAAAGCTTGAAGAAGAGAAGAAAAATAGAATCAGCAGGTTGAATGAACTTAGAGGAATAATTATCCCTAAGTTGGAGGCCATGCATGAGGCCTTAAGTGATGCTCAAACTACAGCCAGAACAAATGATCCAACAGATCTGAAAAAGGCAGAAGCTTATGCATTCCTGTTGAGTGGTCACATCGCAATTTTGGATAGAATGAAGCAGAGTTGGGCAACAGAATTTGTCCAGTTGAAGACATCTTTTGCAGATATCCTTCAGTTTATGTAAAGTATAGCATGTATAAATACTTATGCGACTAAGTATAGAAGTGTTTTTGAGAATTTTTTTTGTGTGCGGACCCCACCCTTTGCCATTGATGTCAAAGGGGGAGTGATGAGCAGTGAAAAATGTTGTATCCAGCTAAGGGGGAGCTCTGAAAATGTACATAGAGATAGAGCATCAGCTAAGGGGGAGTATAGTATAACACTTAGTCATTTTTCACTAAGTGTTGCCATCAATGCCAAAGGGGGAGATTGTTGGCAAAAGACACATTGGAGCTTCATGATTGTTGTCGTTGATGGCAACAAAGGTTAACCCACACATCTGCAAGACATGATGAGTCTCTACCGGAAGGCAGAGTGCAGAGTATTGTGATCCATTAAGCAAGAACAGAGCATGTGACGAGGTCTGATAGTCAGCTCTGGATCTCTCAGAGAAAGTATCTTGGTGAAGTGTGGATTTGGGGAAGTCAAGAGGACTACCTTGACTAATAGATTCCAAGAATTTAGCCTCCGGTGGTAGATGAAGAAAAAGATATGAATACTTGAGTGTCAGGTTCCTGATTGGCAGTGTGGACAGAGGAAGAACTGACTGGCAGAACATCAGATATTATTCCGAATGCGTTACTAATGATGGTAAAGATTCTTAAGGCATAAGTTAGATTGGCCGACATGATTGATGACTTCTACAAGTATATCCTTGATTTGCATTACTTGGTAAGCAAGGATTCAGCCGATAGATCAGAGTTCGTGGAAAATATTGACTATTCCGGGTGCCGACTAGAAAGGTGATGAAATCACTTGTGCAGATATATATACAAGATGGATTTAGTTGTGAAAGGTGTCATGGTTTTTGGTGAAGTGTGAATAAAAGCAGTAGAGCAGAGTGAAAGCAGTAAGACAAGTCCGGTATGTGAAAAGACAGCAGCACTAAGGAAGAGAAAGGATGAAGTGCAGCAGATCAGTGTACTGAGTTTAGTCAGAACTAAACTCCAGCATATGTAGATACTCCTTATCAGTTCAAGTATTGTATTACACTCTTTATAAATTATAGACAGTGAGTCTCTTGTAGGTAGTGGGCCTCTTGTGAGCAGTGTGCTCAGGCAGTGAGCCCTAATTGGCAAGTGCCATTTTTCTATTCTTCTAATAGAGAATACAATCTTAGGTTAATCACCTCGTGGTTTTCTCCCTTAACAAGGTTTCCACGTCAAAAATATTGTGTCATCATGTGTATTTCCATTTCATGGTTATGTTTGCTTGTTTGAATTGATGCTGCACTAATTATTAAGAAAATTCAGAAAGCTGAAATAATTAAGATAACTGATTCACCCCCCCTCTCAGTTATCAACACCTGAATCCATGCTATCTGATATGGATTAGTGTGTTTCAATCTTTCCAACTTTAGCTTAGTCACCATCTCCTCTGAAACTAAATTATCTGAACTACCACTATCAATCACAACTTTACAACATTTACCTCCTGATTTGCATCTGGTTCTGAACAAGCTTTTCCTCTGCGGTGGTTCCTCATTTGTCTCTACTTGAAATAGTGCTCTCCTCATGACAAGTGATTATCCTTTCTCATTTTTGCCAACTAAACTAGGTGATCCAACAGGTTCTTCTTCCATAGGCTACTCTTCCACTGTTCTCTATCTTCTTGCTTGTACTCCCTCGATTACATTCAAATGCTCTATATCCTTCACCTCCACATTTAAAATAGGTTCCTCTAAATGTTCTCCTATTAGGTCCATTTGCTTCTCTTCTGTCTCCTTCACTTTGGTATGGATTAGGGTTTCCTCTATGGTAGAAAGTTTTGTCATCTCTTTGGTATCCATTGTTATCTCTTTCTTCCTTTTTGAATGTGTTTTCTTATCTGTTCTGCTCCACAAATGATCTCTCTCCTCCAGAAAATGTTCTACCTCTCTGAAATTTACCTACTTTGCCTCTCTATCTCTAATCATGCCTCTTGTTCAACTTCTCTTCAACTTTCAGGGCAAACTGATATGCTTCTTCCAATGTTGTCATCCTTACCAAACTCTGTTCTTCTTTAATGTTCAATCTCAATCCATTGATGTATCTAGCCACTTTCTCCTTTCTTGCTTCACTACTTCCTGTCCTTATGATCATCTTATGAAATTCTTTAGTGTACTTTACAGATTTCTCCTTTTCTCTCAGGTTTTGCAATCTCTTCAATAGTTCTAACTCATAGTCAGTAGGTATAAACTAATTCTTCAACTTTGTCACCATTTTATCCCACTTTGTAATCTTCTCTTTTCCTCTTCTATTTCTATCCAACTAAACTTCTTTCTACCATATAGAAACATGTCCTTTCAACTTTGTCTTTGTAAATTTCACCTTCTCTGGATCTTCAATTTATTCATACTCAAAGTATTCTTCTAGGTCATTTATCTAATCAATCAGCTCCTCAGGATTCAAATTGCCAATATAATTTAGTACATCAACTCTAGGTCTTTTTCCAATCTTTGAAATAGCTCACAACATCTTGACTTAATCTGACTCTTCTTCTTCATCTCCTAGGGATACTTCATTTTGATCAACAGATTAAAATTCTTCATCATCATCACTTTCAACATTAGGTCGAGGTGTTAGGCCTCTTCTCCAATCTTCTTCACTAGCATCCAAGCAAACTCACATTGTTTTCATCATCACCATCATCTCATCTATTCTTTCAGCCATAGTACCAACAACATGTATTCTCCTCTGTGGCATTTCTTCCTAGGATCAAGTGTAACTCCCTTAAGTTCGGTGATTGGGCTACAAGGTGACAACTACCTCACAATCGATGATGAGTTGACAACACAGGTAGTGTGCCTTAGATTCAGTGATTTGTTGACCATAAGATCTTATGGAATTCCTTCACCCACTTCACTGAATTTGCTCCCAAAGATTTAAAACTTTTCTCTAATACCACTTGGTGTAGTCATGGCTAGGAGGGTCCACAGAGTGAACAGTCTCGAACATGCAGCAAGAGTAAACACAACGAAAACAACTCAAAGATATAAAGAAAATACAGATTCAGTCATTCATTATATCATAGATTCAAAATTCAAACTAGCTAGCATCATGTGGGCTTACAATTAGGGCTCACAAGCCTAATTCCTCAATTACAGAATATGCACAAGCTATATCTTTGAAGCTCCTTTACAAGGAATTCCAACGATCAAACTTGTAAATTATGCTAACTATCAATCCTACACATCTATTACATGATTATATGGCATCTCCAGATCATAAGATTCCTCCGCATCGGCCAAGGAAGATTTCAAACTCCAATGAAGAGCTGTAACATGTGTGCATAGCTCCTTTGCAAATGAATGGAATAGCGTGCGAATATTAGGGAAGGTCGACCACGATCCAAACAACATTGAATGATGTGTCATTTAGCTCCACAAGTTGTGAAATGCTACAGAAGTCTTCTCCTTTAGCTGATTATTTGAGACTATCAGGATGCTCTATTTTGAGAAAATAGTTGATCTTATGAAAGTGATATCTTTTTGGTACTTGATCCAAATGATCTAAATTTTGGATATGATGTACGTGAATGTGTCTAGATTCTAAGTCTAGCTTTGGAAGGTCTAAAATGAAACTGCAGTAGAATGCGGACAAAATACTGAAACTACTATTGACTAAACTAATTGTATTGAACTGGAAAATAAAAGAAAACAAACTAAAATGCAAATGTTTTTGGTTGATGGAAGATTGCTCTTGAACCAGGGATGCTCCTGCATCATGATCTCACCATCAACAATGAATTTTGTGTGGGTTTCACCATGATATTTTTATGATATGAATGATCCAACCTTTTAGAGTCTTCTCAGAGAAAAGGAACCTAGAGAATGGAGACCCATTGTAGACCCTACCGATCTTACTATGCTTTCTCACCTCATTCATTGACTTGTGACTACATTTGATATGATACTGCACTGTGTGATAGGTGAAAAGTCAGGTTTATCAGATCAGACATAGTCATGAAACCCTAACCCTACCATCATCAAGGAGTCTAATCTAAATGAAATCAAAGCACAATGCAATTCAAGCATAACATCACCTAGACCGTGCGATTCCTTGTTTGAGGGATGTGGACTGCTTCTTCAACAATGAACAATTGCAAAGCTGAAAGCTGCCATGATGGATGATAAAAGCTCAAATGAATGCTCAGATGCTCAAGATGATAATGTAGGTGCTATATGATTGCTGGATCCCCCCTCTCATATAGAATGAGAGGGTGTTTATATAGGACTCAACTAAGATCAATCAACGGTGGAGATTCAGAGGCTATGTGAATGGCTAGGATTGAAAGATACTAAATTTAGGTTCCATTAGTTGTGCATGTGAAGGATATGAGTGAAAGTTGTCTTACAACACATGATTGACTGGACAAGTGTTGGAATGTGATGAAAGGTGAGTAGTTAATTCAAATAAAATATTTGAATTAGTTGGGATATGAGTTGGATATTAATTAAATAAATAAAATTTATTTAATTAATAGGATAAATGAATAAAATGGGATAAGATATGATGTGGAAATTAATTAAATAAATAAAATTTATTTAATTAATTGGGATGAGCATAGGATAAATAGGATTATGATGTGGAATTAATTAAATAAATAAAATTTATTTAATTAATTGGCCAAGTAGGATGAGAATGGGATTAAATGGGATTTAATTAAATAAATAAAATTTATTTAATTAATTGGCTTAATGGATTAGGGAAATTAGGACAAAATGCTACAAGATGTCTAGGATAATATTTTAAGAAGGTGTTGCTAGACATGGACAAATTTGGGTGTCTACATTTTGCCCCTCTTTGATACAATGTTCGATAGAGCATTGTGTCAAAGAAGATACGATATGCATTCGATAAACAAGTTATGCCCCAGTGTAACTGGTAGGTGATGCCCCCTCGAGAGGTAAGCCAGGCTAACCAGGAAGGGCTGGGTTGGCTCTCGATAGAAGAAAAAGGCTAAAAAGAAGGCTGAGTATGATGGAATGGATAAAATGAACGGATAGATAGGATGATGATGGGCAGCTTTCAAGGAATTGCTCAGAATGAAAAGAAATGCAGTCCTTATGTTTGATATAGCATATGGATGTTATGCACCAGGGTATAAGAGACCAAGGTGTCGAGATATCCAATGCGCAACTAGCGTGTTACAATCTTGTCTGAATGCATGAGGTCAAGATGTTGAGCCAACATGCACAAGATATGAATAACAGCTAGCGTTGGACTTTGACGCTATAAGCAATGGTTTGAGCTTATCTCCACTACACATAATGATAGCTTGCTGGTTATATGTATGGAGTTAGTCTTAACATAGAATAGTCTCAAATGCATAAGAGACTGTGTAGCTTCTCAGATGCTAGAGATATTGATATGTAAGATGCTAATCCCAACACGTACAAGATACCAATACGCATAGGAAGAGGATAAGATCATCCCACAAATGCAAGATAAAATGATAACACACACAAGCAAGCAAGCAAGCATGCACAAATGATTCAAAAACAAACAAGGTATTGCCCCTGTCAAGCTGTAAACCAATGATTAATTGCTGATTGTTTTGTTGATGATAGTTGAGGGTGTTGTCATTGTGGGGAAAGCTATATCCCTAGATCAACACAAGGTTGTTTGCTGAGTTGGTTTGTTGATTGGCTGATTGATTTGGCTTACAACAAGGCTAGGATCAAGACCATTGATTGCGATTGGATAACTTGGCTCGATTGCTTAACGTGATTGGTCTGGATTTAAGGATGGGCTTGCATTTGGATCATTGCTTGGAATGGTTGGAAGATGATGAAATGCTGATTAGATTGATTTGATGAAGGATGGATGATTTGTGGTGGATTGAGCTACTTTTGATGTACTGAAGTGATTGGATTTGTTTTGATGGTTGCCTTGATGTGCTTTGGTTTTGATGTTTTCTATTGCTGGGTTGATTGTTTTGATGATTGGATTGTTTTGAATGATGATAGTGATGCTGTGATGATTAGAGTGTCCACTCAATCTAAGCATAAGCAAGTGTTCTCAGTGTGCTCAAAGGATGTAAAACAAACAAGGTATTGCCCTTGTCAAGTCATAAACCAATGATTGATTGTTTGTTGATAATGATAGATAGTGTTGTCATTGCAGGGAAAGCTATATCCCTAGATCAACACAAGGATGTGGGAACGCTATATCCCATTAATGATGATTGATGATGATTGATTTGGCTCATGACAAGATTCGGATCAAAAACCTATTGATTTGATTGGATAATGTTCCTTGATTGATTAGCTTTGCTTGATATGGATTAGTGTGACTTGGATTTAAGATCATTGCTTAGATTGATTTGATTGATATGATTGGAAATGGATTGATTGAAATGGATGAATGAATGTGATTGATAAGAAGAATTGATGATGATGAGGATTTGATTTTGATTGATGTTGATGGAGTGGATTGTTTTGGATGATGTGATTGTTTTTATTGCTTGGATTTTTTGTTGGATATTTGATTTTTTTGGATTTTTGAGAATATTTTGATTTTTTTTGTGGTTTTTGAATGTTTTGGAAAATGCCAATGGATTTACAATTTGGATAGCCTTTGTGCTTGATACCAATGACAAGGGAGAAAACCAAGTCTAGGTGCAAGGATGGATAAAAGGATAGATGGGCTCATAGTAAATGTGACGGCAAGATCATGAGAGTTGGATGGGATGGAAGGTTCATGAGAGTTGGACAGGTAGGCTATAGTGGAAAGCTCATGATAAACAGATGGGGATAAGTTATAAGATTGAAAGCTCATGATAAGGGTATGCCATATTGGATGGATCATAAGGAAGCTAGGATGTGATCTCCAAAGGCTATGTCGCATAGGAAGAACTTGCCCCATTCTAGGTGGTAATGCTTAAGATTTTACATGACAAAGTTCATGACCAAGGGATGATAAGATTGGATTTTACACTGCAAGGTCTTATGATAATAGGATGACATGATGGATTGGTTTAAATGAGATGGATAAATGGTCAATGGATAGGACTTGGTTTGGAAAGAAGGTATGCCAAGAAATATCCAAACATGATTCAAAATTTTGCCCCTATGTCTTCATCAAAATCAAAAGGCAGAAGGATGGATAAATGGGTTCAATAGGATAAGCATGTTTACGTAATGGCTAAGGATGGTAGGATGACAAGATAGGATAAGATAGGTTGGAAAATGAGATAATGGGATAGATAGTTTGGAAATGGATAGGTTGGATGAGACAATGTGCCCCCAAGTGTAAGTGACATAGAAGATCAACCTATACATGACGTCTGTTTGCCAGGTTTTCATCATGGTACTTATCCAAGGCGCCTGTTTACCAGGTTTTCACCATTGGAAGAAGGGCTTTCTCTTTACTATTTTGATTTTTTTTTCTTTTATTTTCCTTTTTTTTTGTGTCTTTTTTGCTTTTAGATGTGTTGACAATTACACATGGCGCCTGTTTGCCAAGTTTTCACCATGGTAATGGATAGGAGGGACTCAAGTGGCTAGTACGATGGATGTTGGTAGTCCCGTTAGAGATGGATGTCATTGCATGGACCATGTCATTATGCTCATAGATGTTGATAAGGGATTGTGTCGATTGGAGATAGATTAGGTAGATAGTAGATTATGATGTGGATCATGGAAGGTTCATAAAAGGATGGATGGATAAAAGGCTTATGCAAAAGCATGGACCATAGGAAGGTGATGGAGAAGATTTGTAGGATAATGGATGAAGGATGGGGAGATGGAGGCATGTGGGAATGTTTTGGAATGGAAGGGAACCATGACCAATGGTTGCACACACTGTGATAAACATTGAAGCTTATGATTGGATGGTGGGGTAGGAAGCAATGGAGATGTTTGCTTAGGAGATGGTTGATGAAGTGATTTAGGAACCCACATAGATTTAGTATTTTTAGTACTTATGTTTTGCGTGTGGGATTTTTGGGATCTTTGGATGGAAGTAGGCTCTTGGATGGAGATAGGTGGTTGGGATTCTTGAGATGTAGATGAGGATGCCTCTTTTGATTTTCTAGCTATTTGCTTAGGAACCCAAACCATTTTGTTTTTGGGCTTTGCATTTGGAGGTAAGGATTTAGATGGCTTTTCGGATTGTATTGCTTTGGTTCTTTGCATTGATTTCTCATGTTTGTGCCCTAAGGCATGAGAGTCCTTAGGATTTTTGGTAGGACTTTTAGCTTTATAGGTAGAGGCATCAAAATTTTTGCTTTTGAATCCCATGGGGTGGGTGAAGTGGATGGAATGATTGGAAGCTTTATGCTTAAATGATGTGTGCTTTTGTTGGTCATGATTAGGGATGTAAGGATACTTATGAATGATAGGTATGTTAGGTGTTGGAAGCAATGGTGGCAAGGTGGATGGAGGGATAGTTGGAGTTGGTAAAAGTGGAGGCAAAGTGGATGGCGAAAGGTGTATGGTCACATGCTTTTGACATTTATAGGATGATGGACATGGAATGACTACATATGTTTTGGGTAGATGGGGGTTGCGATGGAAAGGTTTAGGATGCATGAAAGGATTACCAACATCTTTGGCTTGTTTACCTTGGGGCGTGTATCCAAGGCCATATGAGCATGGAGGGATTTTGACATGGTTTGGCTCCAAAATACCTTGTTCATAAAGACCTAGGCCTTTACCTTGGTAGTTCATGTTTTGGAGGATGCAATTGACTATGGGACTAGATGTGTTTTGGGAACTAGACTTGAGTTCTTTATTAGATGGAGAAGATGAAATGGAGGACAATGGTTGTTGTTGTCCTAAGGAAGAACATTCATGGAGGAAGGTCGTAAGACCACTAGGACATGATGGTGGACTTGAAATGGGATCGATGGTAGATATGGAGGGAGGATCATTAGCATTGTGTTCACTAAGATCCAAGTTATTTGTTTGATCTTCTATGCTTATGTGTTCTTGAGAGGCACATCTCTCATTATGACAAGTGGATGTTTTCTCATTATGGATAGGGCTAGATGGAGGATGACTAGGAGCAATTTGGATATCTCGCTCATGGATGGTTATGGGATTATGGATAGGATCAAGGTATTTTTTAATAGGTTCTTCATCATAGATATCATCTTGATCATGAGATAGATAAAGTTTTGCCAAATGGATCATCATGGTTTTCATGATTTTAGCTAGAACCTTGATCATAACTATGAGCAAAAATAGGATTAAGTGGGCTATAAAAGGGATAAATTTACTCATGAATGAGGTCATGGTGATGACTAATAGCTTGAGGGCAACCCATAAGTAGGTCATGGATAGGTAGAACTTAGAGGTGCTTTGATCTTGATTAAGACTAGGGTTCGATATTTCCACATGTTTAAGATTATGCTCTTGACATACCTCTTGACTTTGGATGGAAGTGGAAGGTTCTTGAGTGGACTTGATAGGCTCTTGGCTTAGGCTTGTGGTTGGAGACTCTTGAATAGACTTGTTGGCTTGTAGATCACATGATGGGCTTAAAGGGCTAGGTATGTTAATGGAAGGCTCTTGAAGAAGCTCAAGGATATGTGAACCACATGATAAAATTATAGGATTGGACATGACCTTTGGAAGTTCATTGGTAGGCTCATGAATTGGTGTTTGACATAGGGGTAGTCTATTCCTATCTAGTAGCCAATGGATCACATCCTTCGCAAGTGTATGGGTGGATGGGAAATATAATGGATGGATGATAATGGTAGATGGTGTTGGATTAGGATTAGGATGAGGATTAGGTTGAGAGCTAATTAGATTGGGTGGATTAGGATTTGGACTAGATGGGGGTGATGTGGCATGATTTCCCATTATAGGTGGGTACACCTTGTAAACAATTGAGAGAAATATTGGGCATTGGTTTGTATTATGGCCTTTGGTCCTATGGTATGCACAATAATCATGTTCATCATATGGACTTTCTTCACATGGTTTGACTTTAGGAAGTTCAATGAGTTTTGCTTCAAGCATCCTTTGTAAAACTCTCTTAGCCGCATCCTTTGGTGAACGATTAGAATGACATGGCAAGGAAGGTAATGAAGGGCTTGGTGGTTTGGAGGGGATCAATGGACTAGGAATAAGATCACATGGTGGTTTTGGGATAGGCTTAGTTGGCTCATGTGATGGCATGTGATTGGATGGTGGTGGCCACTCTAGATTCATATCTCCCTTGTCAAAGGTAATTAAGTCTTGCATAGGATAAATTGGGCTTTGATTTATGTACAAGGGGCCACTTGGATTTGGATATTGTTCTTGTGAAATTACTTGATTGCTTTGTGGATAGGCTTGGTAGTGCATTGGAATGTCATCATGAGGGATTGAATAAGCTTGAGGTGGATGCTCATAGGTTGATGTGGCATTGACTTGGTGGATAGGTGGATTAAGTTGATGAGAGGTGAATGGATATGACATGTGGCTATGAAGTGGATTAGGTTGATAGTGAATGGCTAAGGATTGTTGTACTTGTCGAGCTTGACTAGTGGCTAAAAGGTGTTGGACTTGGGCTATGAAGTGTTGTAGTTGAGGTGATTGGCTTACGTGGGGTTGAGCTCTTTGGATGAAGAATTATAATATTTTAATGGCATCTTGGTTTAGGGGTTGTGATCCTTGATAAAGATTTTGGAGGAATCTTTGGAATTTGATTTCTAGGTCCTCTAGTGTAGACATGTTGTCACCAAGTGTTTGTCTTAAGTCCTTTTAACAAGTGCTTGTTTAGGGATTTGGATGATGATGTGGAAGTGATTTGGCTATGAAGGGTTGGATGATGACTAGGCTATGTTTGGGATGAAAGTGATTGGGTTTGAATGTTATTGGAAAAATATGTAGGATGACTTGTCTTTATATGTTTGGGTGTTTAGAGCTTGATGTGGCAATATTCAAACAAATGATTATGCATATACACACATGAGTCACTCACGCAAGACACATAAGCAAGTTTTAGTTTGGAAGAATGTGATGATGGTTAAGCAAGCACATGAAGACACTTCAACAAGTCCTAGTTAAGGCAAGGCCACTATCACAAGGAGGTTCTAGTGAAAATTCGGGGGATCGGCACCCCACGAGCATCCAACAAGCCACTTAAGACTTTAACTAACCCTACTAGGAGTTTTAATATACACAATGGTACACCTCCTTTTGAGTTAGCACTATATGGTGAGCGCTAATACCAGTTAGACTTGGCTTTCGCCTTATCCTCTAATTTTTATAGCGGACCGGATGAAAGTACCGCTTGAGGTCGTTCCCTTGGGGTGGATACCAAGGCAGGCCTCTCTAAGGCTAAACAAAAGCAACACAAGTAAATGTTTTTGATCTCCAAGTTCGTGTTGGGACGCGAGGAGAGAGCATACACATTTACTTGGTCACACTCGCATGGGGTTCATTAACCTTAGAAATTCCATGTGTGGAAGACAATGCAAGCACTTGTTTATTTTAAAGCCCAAATCCAAATGTGATGAAAGACAATGGTTCGTTTTAGCCCAATGTTTTGATGTGAATTTGCAAACAATTGTTCATTTTATGCCCAAAATCCAAATGTGTTTGCAAACAAGATTAGAAGATGAAAGATTAGAATGAGTGCACCTGATACAATCACTTTCCAATTTGCTGTAGATGTTGATGCCAATGCTGCTCCAGCTCCTCAAATGCCCTTCCAAGTCACAAAAATTGGAAAAGACCAAGTAAACTTGCAAAGAAGATGATTACATGAAAAAGATGAAATCTGAAAATTCTAATGAAAATGATCTGATATAGAAAAATAGATTGTATAAACAGAAAGTTCAGGAGATTCTAAGCAATTTGAAAAAAAGTTTCGCTGAAAAATGATCAAAATTGCTCAAGTTATGCTCAAATGAAGTTTGCAATGAACCTAAACTTTGACTGATAAAAAAGCCTGAAAAATAGTATAGTCACCTGATAAAAGTGGTACAATTGTGAAGCTTGTCCTCCCAGCTTTCCAGCGAGTCCTTGTTTGTGCGATTTGGCCTTCGTATGTGAAAGTTATGCTAGAAACACCAAGATACACAATGACAGCAAGCAGAAGCAAATTACAGTTGCCAGATGCAACAAACTATTTATCAAAAGCGATGGTTGTTTTACCAAGGTGAGCACTTTTAGTTCAAAAGCGACAAGGAAAAGCACCATTTGCGATCCACTGTTGATCAAAAGCGATCTGTAGTTTTCAACAGGCGAGATTCTAAAGATTAAATGCGATAAGAAACATACCAGATGCGATCTCTGTCAGTTTATACGCGAGGCAGATAAAGGCAGAAGTGATCGATTTCAGCACATACATGACAAGTTACAGTTACCATATGCGACACATTATTGATCATAAGCGACCTCGATATGCTTGCAGGCGATTCATTATATCATAGATGCGAATCTGATATTACCATCTGCGGAATATTTCAGCTCATATGCGATGCAAAAACCTCCAGATGCGAACTATTTAGGGCTATAAGCAACCTGTTCCTACAAAAATACAGTCTCTCTAGAAAACCCTATTCTGCACAAGCGCGCAATGTTAATTCAGAAGCGATGCATATTAGATCAAAAGCGGATACTGTTTGTTCATAAGCGATGCGAATAAGATCAAAAGCGATTACTGTTACTTCAAAAGTGATTCAAATAAATACATAAGCGATTAGTATCTGACTAAAAGCAATCAAAATATGTGAAAAAGCGATTACTGTTAGCCCAAAAGCGATCTGGAAAGTTTCAGGAGACGGAATGCAAATATTAACCATATGCGACCAAGTTTACCATATGCTATCTCTTTTTGTTCAAAAGCGAGCACTGTTTGTTTAAAAGCGGACCAAATTTGACCATAAGCGACTGCTGTTTGCCCAAAGGTGAGCTGATTTAGCCCAGGCGAATGCTGTTTGATCAGAAGCGACCTGAATTACCAGAAGCACATTGTTGCAGTCCGGTTGTTGTTTTCTTCACCAAACGCTCCATTTTTCATCAAATTTAGGCAAATTTGTACTCAAAGTTTATGGAAACGGCCTCCCGGATGCAATGGTGAGGTTAGATTTGGGCTAAGAGATCATCTACATACATATTTAGCCAAATCTTTGCAAACTAGGGTTAGAAAAATACAAATTTTTGCTACAAAAGCTTACAAAAATGAAAGATTGGCGCTCCAAGAGATCTAAACTTCATAAAAACAACTCAAACAAGAGAGGTTAATCAAGGATGTGAGTCCCACCGGGCGTGCCAAAATGTGATAGGTGAAAAGTCAGGTTTATCAGATCAGACATAGTCATGAAACCCTAACCCTACCATCATCAAGGAGTCTAATCTAAATGAAATCAAAGCACAATGCAATTCAAGCATAACATCACCTAGACCGTGTGATTCCTTGTTTGAGGGATGTGGACTGCTTCTTCAACAATGAACAATTGCAAAGCTGAAAGCTGCCATGATGGATGATAAAAGCTCAAATGAATGCTCAGATGTTCAAGATGATAATGTAGGTGCTATATGATTGCTGGATCCCCCCTCTCATATGGAATGAGAGGGTGTTTATATAGGACTCAACCAAGATCAATCAACGGTGGAGATTCAGAGGCTATGTGAATGGCTAGGATTGAAAGATACTAAATTTAGGTTCGATTAGTTGTGCATGTGAAGGATATGAGTGAAAGTTGTCTTACAACACATGATTGACTGGACAAGTGTTGGAATGTGATGAAAGGTGAGTAGTTAATTCAAATAAAATATTTGAATTAGTTGGGATATGAGTTGGATATTAATTAAATAAATAAAATTTATTTAATTAATAGGATAAATGAATAAAATGGGATAAGATATGATGTGGAAATTAATTAAATAAATAAAATTTATTTAATTAATTGGGATGAGCATAGGATAAATAGGATTATGATGTGGAATTAATTAAATAAATAAAATTTATTTAATTAATTGGCTAAGTAGGATGAGAATGGGATTAAATGGGATTTAATTAAATAAATAAAATTTATTTAATTAATTGGCTTAATGGATTAGGGAAATTAGGACAAAATGCTACAAGATGTCTAGGATAATATTTTAAGAAGGTGTTGCTAGACATGGACAAATTTGGGTGTCTACACACTGTATGTTATCTTTTACCTATATATACTATGAAATCTCTCTATGATCTCAAAGTATATTGATATCTCCATATACTTTTCTTATAGTGACTACCCCTACAACCCTCATGAGCACAACATGACATGAAAATTTCTGCATGGAGGAGAAAATTATCTTTTAGAGACTCCATTCAACCTTTTTGAAGTCTTCTTTTTAAGGTCTTTGCCAATCATCATATAACCTTTAAAGTCATGTGCTTACAAGACTTGGTAGATACCTATGTTGACCCTTAAGCACCCCCTGCTCATTGCTCATTGTTGATCTCTATTTTCTTTGCTCAATATCTTCTAAGCCATACCAAAAAATTCTCTTGTAGATAATTTTCTTATTGGATCCATGTAGATATTTCCTTATTGAAGGGACTACAAGGTATCGAGAGCATGTTTGTCTATTTTGAGACCATCTTGCCTTTTCCTCACAAACCATGCAAGAGAGAGGCAATTGTTTTGTTCACAGAAAACCTAGAAATGAGCTTCAAGAAACACTAACCTTGACTCAACCATGACTAAACTTCTTTTCAACCCTTCTAAATGACTTTAACCTCAAAACTCATGACCAAAACAAAAGGCTTAGGTTTGAAATGGAATTCCCTCCACTATTTTTGAGCTTTCTTACAACATTAAGGTACTTTAGATGTGGGGAAACTAATTTTCCTATACCTTTGACTCATAGAAACATGCATGCTACATGGAGAGGTCCTTTTTAGAAGATATAAAAGTGGGTTTTCACAAGTTTAATGTTTAGAAACAACTCAAAACCATCTTTAAATGACCATCTAAATAATATTAAAGAAATATTTGATGATTTGGAGTTTACAAGACACTTTAAGACCCTTCAAAAACCCTCTTGATGAGCCTACAAGATTCTATACCACAAGATGAATTTAACAACTACAAAATGACAAGTCATTACAAGACCCTAACTTCTACAGTGTCTATTTGACCAATAAAACCAAATAGCTAACAAGAATATTGTTAGTTTTCCTTTCATCTTGCTGTCATCTCTTGAAAAATGTTTTAAGGAAGGTTCTTCTTCCCTCTCCATCAGAGTCTAATCTTCACCCTTTACCATTACAATTTAGCTCTAACCTCGTCAATTATACCTAATACTAGTACTCCTATGAAAACCCTTATTAAACATTCTAACCTTAGGAGTGGAATGAGTAAAAAGACTTGTAGTCTTATCTCTGAGGCTACTCCTGCTTCTAATATGGAAGACCCTAAGGAGAGTAATAAGAATGTTTCTATTAACCCTCACTCTACTGGGAATATGGGAAATAAAAGAATTTCTTTTGTTAACAATGTGCCTAACCCTGATGCTGTGGATATTGCTGAGGATGACCCCTTGCTTCATAATCTTGTTCCTAGTCCTAAAGGGCCTCAGGGAAAAGGTACCTCTTCCGTTGACCAGATTATACTTTCCCTCAAGAAGGATGCAGTGAACATGGGCTCTTAAATTTCTAAAAACCCTAGAAAGAACATTAAAGTTAAGTCTAGTAAAGATGGTTTGAATTTGGATATGGATTTTGAACCTGTTAACCCAAAACAGATTGATAATCTTGATGGAGTTTATGCCTGAATTGTCGGGGGTGGTCAAAGAACTACTAGGCTAACTACGACTTATGTTATTGATAGTGGGAGTAAAGGGAAGGCTTCCAAGACTATTGTGCATGAAATCATATCGGACTCTCTTAGTCAAGAGAGAGAGAAAGCAAGGGATGCTAATGACTTTTAGGAGATGGATGACTTAATTTATCCTCAAGTGGATGAGGAAGAGGAAAATGAAGATATGAATATGGAGAGCAAAGATCTTGAAGACCAAATGGAGGATGATGGTATTGAAAGTAATGAGAATGATGATATTGCTGAAATATCTGCTACCCTGGAGGGCCTTCTTGTCAGAGTAAACATGCTTGAACAGCTGTATGGAAGAGATAGAGTCTATGACTATTATGCTGAAAGGTGGGATAACATGTATGATACTATGAAGATGTAATAGAATAGATTGGTGAAGGTTGAGATAGCCATGACTTCATTGGTAAAAATAATTGATGATATGATGTGAAAGGTGGTATCCAGTGTGCTTACCCTTCAAGCAGAGCTAAACAAGTGGAAACAAATTCAAGAGGAGGAAATCAAAGCATTCAAGAAAAAACTGAAAAGAACTAAGGATCAAAGGCTTTTGGGTACTCCCAGTTGGGAAGACGCTCTGAAGACTTTGAGCATGGATTGGGACTCCCTGGTCTATAAGCACAAGATTTAATGATTGCTTTCTGGTTTGTCTTAGTGCTACTAGTGTGTTGTTTGTTAGCTGTCTTTTTGTTGTTCCTTGTCTTTTTGGTGCCTAATCTGGATGTGTGGCTAGGCAGTGCTCTTTGGTTATGCTTATGTTTAGACTCTCTATTGTTATGATGTATTGTCTTACTATGTAAGGGATTAGGACCTTTTCGAAGCTTATATTATCAAAAACATTGTATTCTAAAGTGTATTGTGCATGGAGAATCTATTTGTCCTAGCTAAAGAACTTTATAAAAGTAGATGAAAGATCTTATAGAATTGATGAGTTATAATTTTGACTCTATGCCAAACAAAATAAACAAATAAAAAATTGAAAATATTTATATATACATCCCTTAATAAAATGGTAAAAATTTTAAACATGCAGTTGGGTTCAAATGAGATCAAACAAGGTACACTCTAACGTGTAGCAACATCATGCTATTGTAATTTCTTTAAGATCAAGTTTAGTTCTTAACAGATAATTATTGTAACTAAATTATTCTCAAGCTTATCATCGAGCAGTTACGGTGTCCATATCAAGGCATCCTCGAGGAACGAAACAATCTTAAAAAGTCACTTCGAAATCCTCCTTTGCAATCTTTGAGATTAAACACTCATTATTTCATTAACATTGCTTATGCGTACGCCATCTAAATTCCATAAGGCGATGGAATTATAATCCCACAAGAACTCTTCACTGTCTGAGAAGAGATTCACTGGAGAAGCAGTCACAGAAGAACAAGAGAGCTGGGTTAAATTGGACTATACCTGTTTCGTATGCCTCAGCCACTATGCCGTCAGAGTATCCATATCAGTTGATTTCTTCCTCCTTTTCAAGTACACACATTCTCCAAGCGCTGCTCTTCATTAATACCATCAGATAGTTCTATTTGTTTTTGGTTAAAAACCATTCAATGTCTTAAAGCTAACAGCTTGATTCATATAGATATATCAAACAAGCAGACATGACACTTTTTAGAGACCCATTACATACACGGCACTATCTAATAATCAATTATCCCATCTTTCAAAATTTTATAGAAACGCTTAAAGGAATAGAGACAGAGACTGCTTTGTTCATTTATTTCAATAATCAAACAATTAATATCAATTATACACCTCATCCACAACAAATATGTGGTAAACATTTATCCTACTTTTAGTGGCCAGAATTGCCATTTAACTGTTGAAGTGATGATGATGTTGTTTAAGGAATCCTATGTAAACCTTAAAAATCTTTGAACACATTACAGGCGTCTCATTATTTCTATCCGAGTACACATGGGGATGCACCACTTTATTCATTTAACAAATAAAAAACGGACTCGTCATTAACGATTGCGATTACGGAAACTTTTTTAATCTGGAGAAAGAGACGGCCAATCTCATTTTGTGATAATTTGCGCAGATTTAAGGTTGTTTCTTTTTATCAATCATATCGAAATATACATCTAAAGAGGGTGAAGACATCGCTTAAATTATGGGAAAAGAAATTTAGTGTTTTGTAGTATGATGAGAGATAACCTACTATGATTTGACATACTGTTGATTCTGTGGGTTGGAGCTTAGTTGTTTTGCACCCAATACAGCAACTTCACAAATGAGAGGCTGAAAGATAGTTTTCTTAGACCAGAGAGATAGAGAGATATTTGGGAGTGGGCCAACTCCCATATCTTAGCATACTATTAACCAGGAGAGAGAGAGTGTTAGAAATCTAATCTAAAGTGGAGCTATTTGCTAAGATACTCTTATCATTAATCTATCTAATATAAAGTACCTACCATCTATAATTTTTTTTTTAATAGTGAAATTTATATAAATTTATGTAATTTTATAATTTAGTTTTGTGTTTATTTTGAAGAGAGTGTTTTAATACATAGATATTGGTAAATAATTAAATTTTTGTAAAGTCAGTATTTTTACTGTATACTATCTATCTATCCATTATATGTATTTCTATACACATATCCCTCATCCCATATATTTTCCCTATCTACTAATTCATCATAACTATGTATATGCACATACTTTCATGTACACATCTAGCCACTTTCATGCCTCAAGGGTTGTTTATTGATTAAGAAACAATAAAAAACTATCTCCGTTCAAAGATTTCCACTTTCATTCCCACTTTCATTCCTCGAGAGTTGTTTATTGATTAAGAAACAATAAAAAACTATCTTCTTTCGAAGAAAATCTTTGAACAAAGATGTTATTTTATTGTTTTTTAGAAGGTAATATAATGCGAAATAAGGTATTTCGTAGTCATTTTCACTGCACAATACTCCTGAATGGTACCAATGAATGGAGAAACAAATAACGGACGTCCTTAAGTGACAGTGACCCACGTGATGACCCCAATTTGCCACCTTTGCACACGCCACGACCCTAGCTTGCCACTTGTCAACAAATTGGACTGTCCACAGCACTGTATTACCAAGTATGTCAAGAATTTAACCATACATATTTTCATTTTTTTGCAAAATTGCAATATGAAAGTTCATGGTTTTTTTGCAAAATTGTATCTAGAAATTTAGTGTTTTTTGCAATTGTTTGAAATCTAGTGTTTTTTGCAAAATTGTAATGGAAAAATTCAGAGTTTTTTTGCAAAATTTTGAAACCCTTGTACATGTATGCGAATTTAAAACCCTGAAATATCATTTTGAAAGAACAACACTTGATTGCCAAACACTAATACGAGAATCTGAAACCCTATTTTTTGAGTATTCAAACCCTAACTTACATTACTTTAAAATCCTAAAATTTGGAACCCTAAAACGTGAAAATGAAAATCCTAAATGTTTATTTTAGAACCCTAAAATAAACTTATTTGAAATCCTAAACTGGAATCCTAGACATTTATTTGGAACCCTAAACATTTATTTTGGAACCCTAAAATGTTTATTTCAAACCCTAAATTGGAACCCTAAACATTTATTTAGAACATCTATTTTAGACTTAGCAATGGTCTATAGTGATTTATCATGGAATTCAAGAATTTATTAATCAGAGGCAAAGTGGTACAATCCCATCCTTGATATCATCATTAGATTTCAATAAAATATATAAGGCTCAATAATTGGAATGATATCAAGAATAGATTTATTTATATTCACCTTAGGGGAAATTATGTTAGGTATATATTAATATATCAAAAGTTACACATTGGTCACATAAGTAAGCCTCCTAGTTAAGTTGTGCAAGATAATAAAAGATTCAATATGGTCATCTTCTTCTATACCTAATCATTCAATAATATAAATTAGATGCAAAGGCATACAATCTCATCCTTGATATCACCATTGGAATTATAATAAAATATATAAGGCTCAATGTTTGACATGATATCGAGAATCTAGATTTATATACATTCACCTTAATGAAAATTACATACGTTAGGTATATACCAAAAGTTACACATTGCAAGTACATAAGTAAGGCTCTTAGTTAAGTTTTGCAACACAATTCATTTGATTAAGGAGCATATGATACAAGTGGGTAATACATTAGTTGAAAGTTATTGACAAGATTGAGAGCAATAGATACTATGATAACCTATTTTAAAGCATATGCAAGAATAGACATTCATGGTTCTCATCTTACAAACATTGAACTGTTAAGGAATCTAGAAGTCACAAGCATGGATCCATGATAGCAAAATTTTTTAACACATATAGTAGTTATCAGCCTATTGACCATCTTGTTAAATATAATATTAAAAGTTGGGATGGACTCAGGTGCGACTCATGTTTTACTCTATCATATTACATGAAAACTTCTTTTAGGACAATGTTCTCTTTGAGATATGAACCACAAAAGAATTTTCTAGTTCGACCTAGAAATATATAGAATTAAGTGATAATTAGGATTTATCCCAAAATCCACAATATTTACTAGTTCGATATCTCTTCACTATTGTCATTGGCTGGAATTAAACATCATGCATGTTTGTTGTAGTCAAATGATAACAATGTATTACAAATTGTTGTCCATCAAGAATAAGCATGGATGATTTTTTAAAATGTGTTAAACATGTCCATGGGTAGAAATACACTACATATAAGTAGGTATGTTGTTACCTTTTTAGACTAGAGTATGCAGTCAATACACTTTTTGACCATAAATATATATGTGATATTTAATTTGAAATTGATTTCCACTTTAAATTTAAGTCATGCCAAAATTTTTATGATACTATAACATATTATTAATATTCAAGTTGAAAAATAGAACATATTTACCTCAAGGTTTCTTCATTGATCACATAACCTATTTGTTAAATATGTTTGATACTCGTAAGATTTGTATCTAGAAATGATAATCTGTTGGAGAGAGCTTCCTACTTTGTACTACATTCCAAGTCAAGGATACCTTAATACTCCTTAATGAATAAAAATACATTATCCCAAATGCATAATGATGTCATAAGTTATTGACACATTTAGTCAATTATTTATATTTTTTATGCCTTTTTTTGCAAAACAAACAACTCATCAAGTTGATAATTTTAAAGCAATTTTTTAAGGTTCTTCCTATCACATGTATTGTGCTATAAATGTTTTGAGTCAATTTGGTGATTATTCTATGCACATGTGCATATATTGCTCGATGATTTGGTAATACTCATCCATGGCTATGCATATCAAGATTTCATTTCATTTCTAATTTCACTTTGACTTAGAAACCATCAAATATTATCTACTTAATGTTTTCAATCAAGTATTCTTAGTTATATTTACATTAGATTATGTGAGTTTCCATTTTATTGAACTTATATGGTTAGAGAGGAACCATCACATTTTTAAAGGTCGATCTTGTCCTATTTTTTCTCCTAGGGGAAAAATATGACACTTTTAAGGAAGAGGATGAACTAGTTGCATTCTAATGGGTAGTGTTAGAGTCTATATCCTTACAAGAAAAACATTTTTTTTAAGGTTGTTTCCAAAAATAATGTATATATGGTAGGATTCTATCTTTAAGATGAAAGGTTCATTCTTGATCCACTCCTCTTTTAGATGGTGTAAAACTTAATGTTGAACTTGAGTTGTACTATATGTACTCCACATTTAACAAGGCCTTTTATTAACTCTCAAAAAAACTTTCAATGTTTCAAGTTATTAACTTGAATTAAATAACATATATTTTTTTAAGTCATGACAAAACTATTCATTCTCATCCTCTCATTACATCCTCAAGAGAATTATAAATTGAATATTGAAACCTATATATATTTTTCAACCATAGCCTACACTTTGACAATAAGGTTGTGAATTTTACATTAGGCAATATCCTCTTTTTAATACTCGTGCACTTGTATGGTCCTTCACCAAGACTGTATCAAAAATTTGATGAACTCGTTTATCAAGACTCTAATCCTTAAAAAAATTATCTTATGACACACGGTATAAAAATATTTAAAATTAAATTTGTTAATGTCAAAATTACATACCTTGCACTTTTCTCCTTTTTTTAAGTTCACTTTAAATTGGGTATTGGACTTAGATAATTAAAAGTATACAATTGGCATTATTTATGATAAAATTTGGAACATAACCCAAGACATACTTGATTCCATTTGTACTCACTCTTAGGGACCAGTCTTGAGAACCCTAATTTTACCCATTTCTCTACCCAAGTTTAGATATGCAATTTGTGCATGTGACCCAAATTGGTTGTGTGACAAAAATGAACCTTGAAATTTAAAATTTAAAATTTAAATTTAGGTCCAACCTAATCCTCCCAACCAACCATTACACATCAACTCAAAGCATGAAATGTTTTTGTTTTCACCTCAAGTAATTATATTTAAGGACTAACTCTAGTTTATTTTAACACATTTAGCGCCTAAAACTTAGAGAACATGTTCAAAAGGCATATAGCATTAAATCAAAGCATTCATTATCATATCACATGATTGAATAAGAATCTAGGGCATTCTCTACATGACTTCCTATTGTCTTTCATCTTTGTACTTTCATTGTGTCTTTGGTTGAATTGAAGGTTGCATCATGATTACTTTGCTTATGATGGAGGTAATAATTCTACTTTTAATCTTATCTATAATGTTGTGTGCCCTTATGATCCACCTTCGTGAGCAACCATTCTTATTTTTTTCACAGTTTTAATTTTCCTATTATGTACCTCTTTTTGAGATGACCGAAGTTTGGTTTCAAAATTATGTTTTTGATATATGTTTATAGATATTAAAAATATATTCTAGTTGATCACAATTTTATAATTTGTACTATAAGTGTTCTCAAATTTTGTGTAGTCACCATCTGATCTATATTATTGTCTAGTAAAATGATTTTCCTATTGCTTTCATCACATCCTTGTTTGACCTGTGGATTTAATAAAACTAAATAGCCATTAGTCATGTACATAAAATGTGCTCCTGCATAGGAATGGAAAGAGTAGGAGTGAACAATATAGTTGTTTTTTTGAGTTATGACAAAACATCCTCTCATTACACCATCAAGAGAATTATAAATTGAATATTGAAACCTATATATATTTTTCAACCATAGCCTACACTTTGACAATAAGGTTGTGAATTTTACATTGGGCAATATCCTCTTTTTAATACTTGTGCACTTATATGGTCCTTCACCAAGACTGTATCAAAAATTTGATGAACTTCTCATTAAGACTCTAATCTTTCAAAAATTCATCTTATGACACATGCTATAAAAATATTTAAATTTAAATTTGTTAATGTCAAAATTACATACCTTGCACTTTTCTCCTTTTTTTAAGTTCACTTTAAATTGGATATTGGACTTAGATAATTAAAAGTATATAATTGGCATTATTTATGATAAAATTTGGCACATAACCCAAGACATACTCGATTCCATTTGTACTCACTCTTAGGGACCAGTCTTGAGATTACCCATTTCTCTATCCAAGTTTAGATTTCCAATTTGTGCATGTGACCCAAATTGGTTGTGTGACGAAAATGAACATTGAAATTTAAAATTTAAAATTTAAATTTAGGTCCAACCTAATCCTCCCAACCAACCATTACGCATCAACTCAAAGCATGAAATGTTTCTGTTTTCACCTCAAGTAATTATATTTAAGGACCTCTAGTTTATTTTAACACATTTAGCACCTAAAACTTAGAGAACATGTTCAAAAGGCATATAGCATTAAATCAAAGCATTCATTATCATATCACATGATTGAATAAGAATCTAGGGCATTCTCTACATGACCTCCTATTGTCTTTCATCTTTGTACTTTCATTGTGTCTTTAGTTGAATTGAAGATTGCATCACGATTACTTTGCTCATGATGGAGCTAATAATTCTATTTTTAATCCTATCTATAATGTTGTGTGCCCTTATGATCCACCTTCGTGAGCAACCATTCTTATTTTTTTCATAGTTTTAATTTTCCTATGATGTACCTCTTTTTGAGATGACCGAAGTTTGGTTTCAAAATTATGTTTTTGATATATGTTTATAGATATTAAAAATATATTCTAGTTGATCACAATTTTATAATTTGTACTATAAGTGTTCTCAAATTTTGTGTAGTCACCATCTGATCTATATTATTGTCTAGTAAAATGATTTTCCTATTGCTTTCATCACATCCTTGTTTGACCTATGGATTTAATAAAACTAAATAGCCATTAGTCATGTACATAAAATGTGCTCTTGGATAGGAATGGAAAGAGTAGGAGTGAACAATATAGTGGTTTTTTTAAGTTATGACAAAACTATTCATTCTCATCCTCTCATTACACCCTCAAGAGAATTATAAATTGAATATTGAAACCTATATATATTTTTCAGCCATAGCCTACACTTTGACAATAAGGTTGTGAATTTTACATTGGGCAATATACTTGTTTTAATACTCATTCACTTGTATGGTCCTTCACCAAGACTATATCAAAAATTTGATGAACTTGTTCATTAAGACTCTAATCCTTCAAAATTTATCTTATGACACATGGTATAAAAATATTTAAATTTAAATTTGTTAATGTCGAAATAAAATATCTTGCACTTTTCTCCTTTTTTTTGAGTTCACTTTAAATTGGATATTGGACTTAGATAATTAAAAGTATACAATTGGCATTATTTATGATAAAATTTGTCACATAACCCAAGACATACTTGATTCCATTTGTACTCACTCTTAGGGACTAGTCTTGAGATCCCTAATTTTACCCATTTCTCTACCTAAGTTTAGATCTGCAATTTGTGCATGTGACCCAAATCAGTTCTGTGACAAAAATGAACCTTAAAATTTAAAAATTAAATTTCAATGTTAGGTCCAACCTAACCCTACCAACCAACCATTATGCATCCACTCAAAGCATGTAATGTTTCTTTTTTCACCTTAAGTAATTATATTTACGGACTAACTCTAGTTTATTTTAACACATTTAGCACCTAAAACTTAGAGAACATGTTCAAAAGGCATATAGAATTAAATGAAATTATTCATTATCATATCACATGATTGAATAAGAATCTAGGTCATTCTACATTAATTCATATTGTCTTTCATCTTTGTACTTTCATTGTGTCTTTGGTTGAATTGAAGGTTGCATCATGATTACTTTGCTCATGATGGAGGTAATTATTCTATTTTTAATCATATCTATAATGTTGTGTGCCCTTATGATCCCCCTTCATGAGCAATGATTCTTATTTATTTCATAGTTTCAATTTTCCTATGATGCACCTCTTTCTGAGATGACCAAAGATATGTTTATAGATATTAAAAATATATTCTAGTTGATCACAATTTCATAATTTGTACTGTAAGTGTTCTCAAATTTTGTGTAGTCACTATCTGATCTATATTATTGTCTAGTAAAATGATTTTCCTATTGCTTTTATCACATCCTTGTTTGACCTATGGATTTAATAAAACTAAATAGCCATTAGTCATGTACATAAAATATGCTCTTGCATAGGAATGGAAAGAATAGGAGTGAACATTATAGTTGATGTCTATACTCAAGTTAAAGTGTTTTATATTCCTTGATATTTCAAAAATTAGATATCTATTATGTTGAAAATTGTGTAGCATTAAATGTTAAAGAGAAAGTGTGCTAAAGATAAAGTGTGTTAAAGTTTAAAATATGATAATTTAGGATGTATCTAGATGTGAGTTCTACCTATCTAGATCTGTTATTTTCGAAGATTTATGTCTTTATTTTTATGTTATCTTGAATGCTATGTTCCTTCTCTCAAACTTACATTTATGTGATAGCCCTATATATGGATCCAATATTTGGGTGCATAGATACCAAGATTGCTAGATTGAGATCAATTTTATAGGATCCTCAAACAACAGGGGTTTATAGATTTGATTTTGAGAAGATTTTGGATCGTTTAGTTCATATAAGATCTTCATTAGGGAGTGTTAGTGCATATTCTGGCAAGACCTTAGCAACTATTCTCACCCAAATGTAGGCAGAAGTTTCTGGTGATGTACCATTAAGTGAAGTACAACTGCGAGTGCTGAAAGAAATTCTAAAAGAATAATGTTTTTCTCAATATGCACCCAAAACTTGTGTTAGGGCATATCAGGTCACTCGGTATGTGTGCCCTCAGATGACACCATTGATATATCCTAGATTTCTTAGTGCACATGGTCATTACCCAAATAAAAACCAAATTCCTCTATATTTTGGACAAAAATTGTATGTTGAGGTCCATTTAGGTCTCAACATAAACTATTTGGATCTACCACCACATTTGGGGTAGAGGCGTGGTAGAGTATGTGATAGGACTCAGCTATATAATCGAATAGATTGAGATCCTCATGTTTATAGGAGCTTGGTTGGTGACTGGATGCTTGTGATCTCACCTTTTCTTAGTGGTATTGGTGACCATGTGGTCATTACTTCCCAATGGGATGCAATTGACAATAATATTGAGATTGCTATATAAACTCAATCTATATCTACGAATCATGTTGGACAATATTTGAGGAGGTGTCTACATAGGACACCTACTTAGACAGATCCCTATCATCTCGCAAGCATCCCATCATGAGATGATTTGGAACGTATTACATTGAAAGAGGGTCAAATGCAAGGGGTAGCCTGTTATTTGTCTGAGGACTTGCTAAGATCATACCATGTGAAATCATCACAATTGGAGATCCCTCTAGTAGGTGTTAGTTCATACATTGCTTGCATCATGGTAGATTCACAAAGCCTAGTAGCTTACATGTGATGTTCTGATGTAAAGCATATAATTAGATCTTCTAGTGGAGTACATGCATCACATTCTAGAGTAGCAAATCCATCTACTGATGATTCTGCCACTCTAGAGGCTCAACATATGGGATATGATTCACTAGAGTATATTGATGGTGGTATCAGTTTTAAAGAGATGCTTTCTACTAAATCTATGCCATCTCACATGCACAATCCTTTGTACATGTCCCTTTTAAAACTATTTGATGAAAAAACAACAAAAGAGTTAGTAGATTCCATTATTTAGGAGGGTGATATTCAGGGGCCTAGTACAACACATCTATATTGTAAAATTTAAACATGGGTACAACTTGTAACTTCCTATGGTACAAAAAATATATATTTGAAATTAATTTTTTTATTTTTATGCACATGTCTAGCTTGAGGTTTTATCAGTGAATCCTATTTTGAGAGCACAACATGTACACAGGGGTGATTCAGGTGACCATAGTAGCCAAGTGAATTGATTATCATTTATTGGAATTCATATATATCTATATCTATATATATATATATATCATGTTTGTATGTATGTATGTATGAAACACATGTGTGTGTGTATATATATTCTCTAATTTAATTACACTTTTGTAGAGTTCATTACATCTATCAGGACATGGATCTCACTTTGAGGGTCAGTCGACTAGGAGTCAACATGATGATTGAGCAGCTAGTTTACATATTTCATAGATTTAGTATTTATGAACTTGAGATATCCAGACATTTCTATTTATGAACTTATGTTTGAGATATATACATGTGGACATCTGTGTTTATGTTTTTGTCTGAAATATGGACATGTTGACATTTGTGTTTATGTTTATGTTTGAGATATATGGACATGTGGACATTTGTGTTTATGTTTATGTTTGAGATCTATGGACATGGACATTTGTGTTTATGATTATATGCTTGAGATATATGGATATTTGAGTTGCACTCATATGTTTTAGATCTATGGACATTTACACATGTTTATATGTTTAAATATAAATGGTGTGTATGGACATCTATGTTTATATATTTGACATGTGTATGGATAGGTATGCATGTCTATGTACATGGACATTTATATGTTTATATTTGACACATGGATGTAAATTTACATGTTTGAGATATTTAAAATAAAGTTTTGGAATAAAAATGCTTCTTGATATTTACAATAGATAACCCTATTTCATATTTACACATACAAATTGTCTATTAAAACATGTAATATGTTTAAGTTTCAATAATAAAATATTAACTTCAAAAATAGTATGCTTATCTGAATCACATGTCATAATTTACTTATTAATCATGTCATTTACAAGTTGTTAATCACACCAATCATTTACTAAAATTAAGTTGTTACATATCTCAAATTTGAGGTTTAAAATAAACTTTATAACTCTACATAATGGTACAACATTCAAATAGAGCTCTTATAAAGGAGAAGAATGGACCTAGCTATATATTCAATAAAATTTAACTTAGCTTAGGTGGGCACCTAAGTAGCATATGAACATGTAAATGAATTAGATCTATCTAATGTAGGCTTGTTAAGTTTGAGACCTAGAAATGATAATGATACAAAAAAACTTTAAAAGAACTCAATAAAAATTTACATAATTTGATACCAAATGAGCACATGATGAAATGACATAACTTAAAGGCCCACCTAAATAGAATATGAATGTATGTAAATGAACTAGATCTATCTAACATGTAGGCTTGTTAAGTTTGAGGTCCATAAATGATAATGATACAAAAAGTTAAAAGAAGTCAATAAAATTACATAATGATCTACCAATCTCACATGATGAAATACCATAACTTAAAGGCCCACCTAAGTAGCATATGAACATGTAAATGAACTAGATCTATCTAATGTAGGCTTGTTGAGTTTGAGACCTAGAAATGATAATGATACAAAAAATTTAAAAGAAATCAATAAAAATTTACACAATTTGATACCAAACGAGCACATGATGAAATAACATAACTTAAAGGCCCACCTAAGTAGCATATGAATGCATGTAAATGAACTAGATCTATATAACATGTAGAATTTTTAAGTTTGAGACATAAATGATAATGATACAAAAAATTTAAAAGAACTCAATAAATGTATATAATGATACCAAACTTACATGATGAAATAACATAGCTTAAATGCCCACCTAAGTAGCATATGAACATGTAAACTCACATGATGATACAAAAAAAGAGCTTCACTTAGCTTCAAGAAATATTTATTCTATACTGACAAGGCTAGCCATGTGAAGGTGAAAGCTCATGTGGCCTCACCTAAGACCTAAGACACCTATGATACCTAGATAAATTAAACCTTATAATTCTAGGACCTCTCTATACCTAAGACATATCTAAGACATGCTTAGATTTTCTAGTAGACATAGTAGACCTATGACACCTACAAATGTTATACCTTAAATTCTAACTTCTAGAGCTAAGACATACCTAATCTGTACACTTATATTTTATGTACCTTATTCTAGAGTTTAGACCTAAGATGAGGTAGTAGACTTAGGACACCTAGATTTTATACCTTTTATAGTCTATACCTATAGAATGTTATCTAATCCACACCTAGATCTTATACCTTAAATTTTCTAGTCTATACCCAAGACATATCTAGGACATGTATTTAGATTTTATAGTAGACCTAGTAGACATGTAGTAGACCTAAGACACCTAGATTCTATACAAAAGACACCTATTATATATATATATATATATATATATATATATATATATATATATATATCATTGTAAGACATGTCCGAATAGTCTAGAGATCATGCACTTAAAATGAAACAATAACTTGAAATCCTCTGAGCTACATGATTCCAAAAACATATCTCCTACAACATGATGAAATGTAAAAAAATTAGAACCTAAACATCATGAATTCTAAACATTCTTGGAACTGGACCAAAATTATAATTAAACATAAAAAAAGTTATTGAAGCACAAATTAAAATAATTTAAGACACCTAAGTTAAACATATAGTCATGTAAGCCAATAAATTCTACCATAGTAGGTGTAATGAATACCTAAAATTAAAGGAAAGTTACATTTGAGGTGCACATATTTCATACCGCATCCCTTGGTTCAACTCGCTCTTTCATAACATCTAATATTTTTTGATGGTCATCTTTATCTAGTCTTCACTTATGAGGTCCTTGTGCACATATAACTTGATGAAGAGACATGCTAGCAGTAGTTACTAGGTGGCTATACTAATACACCAAGTTGCAAGTTTGGTAATTAATAAAATGAATTCCATTTAGAATAATTTTGACTTGTTTTAGATATGTCCCTTGTACTACAACTGAACCTATGGGAAACAACATTTTGTTACTTATTTCTAGTTTTGTTAACTTCTTCCTCTCTTCTGTGGAATGCAACAAATAATAATTAACACCCTCTATGTTTCTGACCTTGACAATGACTACAAAAACATCTCCTGCACCACAATGAAATTTGTAAAAAAATAGAATCTATTCTATCATGAATTGTAATATTTAAGAATGAAAAATTTAAAATTAAATCTTATCAATACATATCTATATTTTAAATTAAAAAATTGAACTACAAGTTGCACACACACACACACACACACACACACACACACACACACACACACACACACACACACACACACACACACACACACACCTTTTTAGTCAATCCTAAAATGTGGTCATAATCAATTGAAATCAAATGAATGTCTTCAAAGATTTCATCTTCATCTTCGTCGTATGTGTCAGTAACAACTAGTGGAACCAAATTCCATTCGCTGACATGTCCATGTTGTTGGTTTTTGTAATTCCCATAATTTCCCAAATGCAGTCATAACAAAAACAAGAGTAATCCCTAGTGCACAATGTCCATGTGCGCCTATTTGTACTCATCACACAATGTACATATCTTGTTTTCTACACCCTCTTGCATCCATGCATTATTCTTCTATCCACACCTATAAATTTAATATATACATCAAACATGATTTACAATTATAATTTTGTTGAAATTATAAAAATATAAACATGATAATTGAAATAAAATAAACAAAATTTTAAGTACTAAATATTAAACAAGTGAAAACTTTTTTCCAACAATATACATGTACCTAATATGTCCCAAAACACTCTATTTGGATGTGGGTTCCTCCTTGAAGATGTGCTAAACTCATATATGAAATGTTTCTTACACCATTCAACAATATCATGTGCATCATTTATATGATCTCCCTAATAATTTGTTTGATGTTTTCTTAGAACACATTTGATGCAAGGTCATGCACCATCATGTTCACCCTTTCCATGCTCACTCTCAAAGAAACTCCAAACATGTAGTGTATTGTCAAGTCGATGATACCTATAAAGTGCATAAAATGACCTTGATGATTTGAATTGTGATGCACACCCATCTGACCATATAAAAAGTTTTTCAATTTTGACAGCCCTTGTGAAATCTTCAAAAAACTTCTTAAAGCAATGTTGTACAAAATGTATGTCATGCTCTTTATCATCACTAATATGAAAGTGATATTCTTTTTTAATGACTCGTTCTAGATATGTACTATCAACACCATCCAAATCCAATTGTGCATGTTGATAATACATATGCACTATAATAGCTTGACCTACTCCAAATAATAATACTATATTTGAATCTCCTTTTGATCGGTAAAAGAGTAATTTTTGCAAAGTCCACTATTGATAAAACTATTCCAAGTGGGAAAGTATCTCTCAACAACTTAAAAATTTTTTCTTTCCACTTAGCGAAATATACATGACGTATGTATGGTTACATATAAATTTACAAAAAATTTCCATAAATGTTCCAATAGGTAGTTCGTCTTCTACGTAATCTAACCTTGCAGATTCTTTCCCAAATTTTGTTTTAGACTTTATGTACTTGTAACTCTTGCAATTTACCATCTTCGTCATGTCAATATCTTCATTTCTCAAAGGCATTTTAGTCAAATCTCCACATGTTTCACAAAGTCCTTTTATGCATTTCATTGGACCATTTTCATCGTCATCAAATTTACCACATAAGATGGATTCTATGAACTCATTTACCTATTTCCTAGGACGTGTGTTTTGAACACCATCAATTTCTTCTCTGATCTTTCAAAACACCTGACAGTAAAGATCAAATTCAATATGATAACAACAACAATTTTCAAAAACATTGTTTGCCTTCACATAATGTGGCCTTAACATTTCAAACATTGCTTGCCCAATCTTTCTATGAGGACTTGCATCACATAACATCACATACATCTCATGTTGTGTTGTCTAACTAATATTTTGTATGTAGTTCATAACCATTTGGCCTGATTTGAAAACATCTCTACTATTTGATGAAGGCCGAGTATGTTTGTGCCAAAAACCTAAGATCAACTTCCTAACACCATCTTCAATCTTGTCAGAATGAGGAACCCTACACATAATTACCCAATTTCCTTCTGTAGTACTATCATCCAAAACCTTTCTCCTTTTCATATATCTTGTTAGTGTCTTTCTACTTAAGCCAATTTCACTTGAAAGTGAAGAGATCTGATGTTTTCTTGACATTTCTGCACTTATAATAGATGTCAACATCACTCTTGTTGAAATGCTCTTATCAATTGATAAAGACTTTTTTCCAATGAAAGTCAAACCTTTCATAGCATCTTGAACAATGTCTTTTTCTATGTGTCCTATCCTATTTTTTGTGAAATCTACACCCAACAATTTTAATTCCTATTTTATCTTATCACAAAGAAGCATACTTGATCATAATAGTTGGTCTTGACCAAGTGTGTCACGATGATTGAAATGATTATCAAGTATTTCCTTTGAAGTTCTACTCAACGACCTCTTAGTAACATGAGTGGGTTGTCCAACATAAAATTTCAATTTCTCTACATCTAATTAAAGTAAATGATCTACATTTCTATATGAAAATTTTCTCTTAACCACATTAATTAGATTTGTATACATATCTGTAGAAGTAAGGGATCCCCACCCCTCTCCAACATCAAAGTTTGTTTGGGCCTCCTCCCTAATGTCAACTATGTGTGGTTGGGCCTCCTCCTTGACATCAACAGTGTGTGGTTGGGCCTCCTCCCTAACATCAACTATGTGTGGTCAGGCCTCCTCTGGTACAATATCTAAATTAGTTTCAACTTCTACTCTAGTTTGTGTATGTTGAGCCCCTACACATATCATATAAAAGAAAGAAGATTTTATAATTTATTTAATGGACATGGATATATAAACTCATTTTCAATAAACTAGACATGTAAGTTCTAAAATAATAAATTTTATTATATATAAATTATAATATTAAATATAAGATTAAATGTACACAACAATATTTTTTCTATTTAGAGCTCAAATTACTATAAAATTGAACACATGTGACATAAAATTCTTAAATCATTGCCCTCATGTTCTATCCATATATAAATTGTAATAAGTGCTACATTACAATGGTAGCTCATAAATTATGTGCATAAAGATAGTTTGAGGTGACTCAAGCATATATCATTTTAAATTATTTACTATAACATGTACACTTAAATTAATCCACTTAAATTGGTGCCCATGATGTGGGAAAGAAATTTTACTTGAAACTCCATGAATATATGAAATATTGTACTTGTCTATGTGCATATTTGAAAGATGAATGTAGGATACATATGCATTCTAGTAGATAATTCTAATAAATTAAAATTAAATCAAATTTCTAACTTGTACCTATGATTTCTAGGATTAAATTATAGAACAATACATTACAAACATCTCTAAGAGAAGTTCAGAAATCATCACTTGTACACACAATTTTTAAAGAATTAAAAACTTTGAGAAGATTTGTAGGAGTTTTATCACAAAATTTAAGTAACAAGGTTTTCTATCTCAATAAACAGAGAACAAAGGTGTGTACTTGCATAAACTAGATATTGAACTCCTACTCTTTCCTTTCCTATGCAGTAACACATTATTTTAAGAGGGTCCATATTGAAATATCATGTTATTTGGTCATATGTACATAATAATGGAATACCATAAGCCTTTTAAGATCCACATGATACTTACCAAAACTATAAGAAATAAAGTAGTAAATGGACCCCAATCATCTTCTTACATTAAGACACTATGATCATGTTGACTAGGGGTTTATTTTGTGTAACAAAATTGTTAGACATGTATATATCAAATACATGGTAACTATGTCAAATACTTGACAATGAATATTAGATTGAAGATAGTGACTACACAAAATTTTAGATTTATGCTTTGAAGTGTCCAATTGACCTAGGAAAATTTTGAAGCACTATTTGTTGACCTTAAAACTAGACCATTTCTTAAATGGACCATTAACCATTCCAATGAGCTCACAAGATCAATACAGGGTTGACAAAGCACACTGGACACATGTTAAAACACAAGGGGACATTCTTTCTTGAACAATTCCACTTAGTCATAAACTTGTATATATAGATCTATAACAACAACAAATATGATGCTAGTGTCCTATTGGGATATCAACAACATTAGTAGATGGAGGAAGGGTTGCACCCTTAGGGCATGACAACAAAAAAATGATAGATTAGTGTCAATAAATATCATGTGGAGGCCCTACTGACAACTAGCCATACAGACAAGGATGACAAATTCTAGTTAGGTCATATTGGGCACTGTCATCTTTGTTCTTCAGTCGTCAAACAATTATCATGGATTTATTTTAATTTGACCATGTTTTGCACATGTTTGCTATTTGGTAGATTGTTTCCCATGACCATATTTTTTATGTGTCAACAATAGTTTCCCTTTACTCGAGATGGAAGAAGGATTGGCCTACATTGACAAATTTTGTTGGAACAAAAAATAATGAGGTGTATCTTGCTACAACTGATAACTATGAGTGGTGATGAAATGGTATCTCCTAGAATTTCCCTGCATGGTTGGATAGGGAGAGGCCTTGATCATTGCACATGCACTAGATGGTCCTAAGGAATAGCCCATCATGGTAGGAGTTGATACATAAGGTGCTGGTGATATTTTCCCTTTACAACAAATTCTAGACTATTCAAAACTATTTAAAACATACATATATAAATCTAATATTGTTGAAACATTTTTTTACAAAAGAAAAAAATGTACATACCTTATTTTTTTGTAGTATCTTTTTGACCTTTCATGAGATAATTGTTTTTCCTTTTCTTTAGAAAATGATCACATAGCTTTATTTTGCCTTGTCCTTTTATTTCCCATTTCCTCCATCAAAAAAATATGAGTTGAAAACTCCTTCACTATCTATATATTGTCTTTAAAATCCTTCCAAAATTGAAAAATGTGAATATAATTCAAGACAAATAAGTTTTAATTAAATTACTTATTTATATGTATGCAAATTTTAGTTAATTTATTTATAAAATTTGTCTTCAAGACCTTTGAACAAAGGTCTCTTGTTATGAATTTTTTAATTATTTTTTTAGTCAGTCACCCTTGTTCGAAGGTGGATAGTTATGATTTTTTTAAAAAAAATTTAAGCAGGCCAAAGGACTTTTGAAAAAAGATACCTTTTTGCGAAGGTAGCTTTTTTTGAAGATACCTTCAAACAAAGGTCCTTGGACGTCCTCTTCCACTCTAGGCCTCAAGATTTCCTCAAAAATTTTAGTTTCAAACCTTGGGTTGGACCTACAAATGCAATGAATTTGACAAGATAATTTGTAGGGTTGTAGCCCTCTAAATGAGCTTTCAAAAAAGTATAAGTTTGATTATATTTAATTTGATTTTTATATTTATTTTCCATTTTTTACTGAACATAGGGTTTTCACCGAACATATGGAAAATAGTAAAATTTTGAAAACAAATTCTAAAAAATATCTGTGCACTAGCTATTGATCTCCTTGTTTCAACATAAAAAAAAGAAATTAGAAACAAAAAAAGTTATGCTATATGGTTCAAACTTGTGTCTAAATTATAATAAGATCACTTAAAAATTAATAAAAAAATATGCTTCAATAAATTATAAAAAAATATCCCCGCACTAGATATTGGTGTTATGAATTGATATTTAAAGATTTAGAATTTTATCTTTTCTATTAAAAAAGTTATACTACATGGTTTGAATGACATTTTTAAAAATACTGTTAACTATAAGAAACAACTTATTAAAAGTTATGTAAAAAAATTCACAATTTTTTTTATTTTTGAAAAAACCATATTTAGAATTTACACACAAAATTGCAAAAATCACTAGTTCACATCATCTAAAAATTCTTAATAGTTTAGTTTCTATAGGTGTCAAAAAGTGAAAACTTAGTTAAAAATGCTGATTTCAATGTCCTACTTTGGCCAAAAAGTGGAAAAGAGTATTGTGGGATCACCCGATAACACAACACCTAGACCTAAGGATCAAGTAGATCTAGGTAAAATGACAACCCCAAGACTGAACAAAGGACAAGAGAAATCCAATTTACAAGAATGGAACCTATCTTCTACACTTTGAGCTCTATAGGACTTGGGAGGGTGATCATAATGAGGGTCTTAAAGAATGATACAGATTTTTGATAGACATTGCTACAAAGACAAAACTAGGTCCAACTAGCACAATACATATTCCCAATTTACTATCACTAACTCAAATTGTACTAGTTTCATACACATTTGTAGCTACATACCCTAGACATGTAGTAGTTGACACATTCACATATATAGAATTAAGGGATTTGATATCTAGCATGTAAAGGCATGATTCCTTGTATCTTGACAAGCATTGTGAGCAAATATATTATAAAAACAACTTATCTTCATTCTAATAATGCAAAGGGATGATGAATTTATAGGAATTTAAGCTTGTCCTTTACATCTTTCATTTCCACGAAGATAAGAAAACTATAATAACTTATACCTTCCGTAGATGTTTATCATTTGTAAGTTTGAGGTGTTGGACTATATGCAATTATTAGGGATTGATGACGAATCCTAAATAGAAATAGAGTTAGCCCAAAAAAAGTGACTACAATGGAAAAATAACTCCAATTTAGATGAGCTTAATTTATTTGGCTTCTCTCATTTAGATCTTAGACTCTTAAATGCCTTCTCATATTCAACAATATAATCATTTTTAATTATCATTTCCCAGTTTGCAAACTCCACATACCAAGTTAGAAAGACTCCCTATCATAATCAACATATAATAGAAAATTTCACTGCATTCAATGAATGCAAACTAACTAATCTTTAACACAAGTGCATAAAATGTGCACCTAGAAACTTGCCATGTTACATGAAGCATACAAAATAAATTAGATATATATTATATAAAAAAAACAAGAGTATTTTTTATATTGATTTACCAAATAGACATTACAATACCTAATTATCGAAACTTATACTGAAAATCAAACTTTATTACATCATCTAAAGTATTACATGGATCTTTCCACTACAAATTCTAGAAATTAATTACATATATACCTATAATTGTCCTAGAAACTCCAACAACAACCTAAAGCACTACTTATAACTCCTTGAAAGTCCTCAACAATACCCAAAAATTACAAATTTATAGAGAAGAAGAAAGACTTAGATTGGACACAAGAGTGACACATGGCACAAACTAAGCCTTTGATCTACAACTACACATGGGCATAAAATAATATGCCATAGTATCTTTAAACATCCCATATTTTGTGCCATTCTAGTAGCTAAAATATTTTTTCCCCAAGATTTTAAATGCAATCGCATCCAAACTTTTACCCCTATAGTAAAAATGTTTTCCTAGCTTGATTTTGACCCTACAGGTGAAAAATTTACTCTCTAGCATATCTGTTTTTACTTGCAACTAAAAATTAATCATACATGAGCAATTTTATCCTCTAGAACTCCCCATTCCCCTTGTAGCCAATTAAGATATTTCATCAAAAAGTTGGGGTGCAACCATTTTATCTTCACATTTTGCTTGTACATTTGCATTCACTATATTTCTTCTATGATGTTTTTGCAAATAAGCATACTCCAAATGTTTACATAACCTCTAAGTAACTACCCAAGTTCTCCATATTCATTTTGTCATCGGATGAGAACAAATTTGTTTTAGGACTTTAATGAATCCCAAATTGAAGATAATATAACATTAGAATAACTTTAAAAGGTAGTTCACAAGAACTCCTCTATCTCTCATATTGTGTATGAAATTATTCATTGGGAAGAAAATAAATCTCATTGCCACAGTCTCCCTTCTGTACTATATTTATTTTTATATTGCCCTATCTTTTATAGTAGGACATTAATAGACAAAATATGATGAACAATGTTTTTGATGCAATTGTAACACAGACATCACAATTTCACACACATAAGAACAAAAAAAACTAAAGCACCATACAAGTCATAAGAGAGATGATGAAAACCAAATCCATACCCCTCTCTATAAGGCAAGGATAACCAACATTGAGAATTAGCCAACAAGCCAAAGGGAGCATTGATCACAAAACCCCGCAAGGACAAAGCATCCCAAATGGATACAATCACATTGCATCAAATTACTAACCATATATAGGAAAGATAACAATATAATGATTCATGAATAGATAGGATACATTTCAAACTCATGCTAGCATTTATGCAAAACATGAGAAATTCCATATGGAATGCCACACTTGTTTAACACCAACGTTGAGATGGGTCAGCTACAAAGATAGATCTCTTATACATTATGTGATATCAATACATCCCAACTCATATTCATAACATAGAACAATAAAATCATATATAAAATATGTCTCCAACATGCGTATTTAACCATTCCTACACATAAGACAACATTCACAACATGACAATTTTTTTCCAAAAATAGGATTGTATTCTCACCATATGATCACATAATACAATTAGATGAAGGATTCTACTTCCCAAATATGGAAATATCACATTCCAATAATAAAATGGTACAAATAATAATATTGCAACCATAATAAGCCACCTCTAAGGTGCTCCAATAATCATGAAAATACAACATGATCGCAATATAAAATAATGAGCAAAGAACTCTTCTAGCTCCAAAGAGATCTTCCTAAAGGACCAATGGGGAAATTTTACCCACCACCCTAGCATATTACCATCATCAAGCACAATATATATCTACGCAACTCTAGGTAACCCCTGAGCAATGGAGATGAAGATCATGTGAACACTGCTATCAAAGCCAAAGATTGCATACATATAAGGAATAAATGGCATCACTCACACCAATCAATGCACACAACACACATGTGGCAAGTCACAATACAACCAACATAAGGGCAACATGTGGCATGTGCACCAATTAATGTACAATGAAGAAATATACACACATATAATAAGACCCTCGAAAGGATTCCAACACCCTCATGTGAGCCTCAATAAGGACTCCAACAATCACATGAGAGCCTCAAGAATGTCTCCCAACACTCATAGAAGAGCCTTAAGAAGGATGACACCACTCTCATAAGAGACTCAAGATAGTACACCATCACTCTCATAGGAGCCTCAAGATATACACCAATCACTCCCATGTGAGAACCTCAAGATGTACATTAATTTCTCACACATAAGAACCTCAAGGTGCATGTCAATTGCTCACACTTAAGGACCTCAAGAAAGACGTCATCACTTTTAGTTACATTCTAAGAAACCTCAAGGGACACTTCTACAATGCACTCCTTGCTTCCATCCACATTGAACAAGTTGGGTAATTAACCACCCCAAGCATTCTATAGATATCTCCCTATCAAACTCAATTCAGGGGTCATCCTCCTTCAAGGAACCTAAGAATAGGAAATGAGTAGTTTTCCTTGAAAACATGCTTCCCAATGCACATATAAATTAAAAACCATGGGATAATTCATTACTCCACCTATCATGCACTTTTTGAAATTTCTAAATTTTAAAAAAAATAGAAAAAATGTTTTCATAAATATCTAGGGTCTGCCATTGATGGACCTTGGAGCATCCTTCCCAAAATTTTCCATCTTTTTGAAAAATGCATAAATTCAAATTTCTAAAAATACCCTCTTGTTCCCAATTTACCCAACATCACACTTTTCAAAATAGATAAAATTTTCAAAAAGATTTCTAGGTAGGTTTAGATGGAAAATACACACCATTTTCAAAAAAAACTAAAAATAAAAAATAAAAAATTGTAAGAATACCCTCTTATTCTATCCATACCCAACAACACACTTTTCAACTCAATTTGCATTTTTTGAAAGTTTTGGCATAATTTTGGTAGGAAAATCAAGATTATAAAAATAAGATTCCTACAAATAAAATTTAAAATAAAAATAAAAATCTCAAAAATAAATAAGGTCAGGATTACCTCAAAGAATCCAGTAGGAATGTCAAGATGATCCTTTTCCCATCCAACATGAATTGAGTCCACTCCAAGTATAATTCAAGCAAGCCAAAATTCCATTTTTCTAAAGGAGGGTTTTGAAAAATATTTTCTTTTCTAATTTTTCTCCCACTTTCTCATCTAAAACACAATGAATTGAAAATAAACTCTTTTCCAATATAAACCTCTAAAAAAATTAACTTAATCTATTCCCTTATTTTTCTTAAGAAAATATACTTAAGAAATAATACATAATTAAATATTTCTAAAAAAATACAAATTAATCTATTTCCAAAGCACAAGGAAATTAAATACAAGACTTTCACATTTAAATATTTTCTACAACTCAAAAAATTAAATTATTGTTGAATGCTAAGTTAAATTACTCCATCATGGAAAAATATGCATATGCTCTCATCTTGAGGGTATGAATAACTTTAGACCTTATCTCATGGGAGCCAAAATCAATACATACATGCCTCATACAACTATGAGGGACATCTTTTCTCAGTAAGAGGCTTTTAGAAATATGTCTAGGTGAAAGATCCAAGAGTATGATTTGTCTGAGTTGCAAACTACAAGGTTAATTAGAGGTTAGGGCCTTTCCAAGCTCATGGTAGATAAGAACTTGGAAGCAACAAAAGTACATCAAGTAATTGCCACTCCAACACTACTTCCTTGCTCTTTGAAAGATGATCCTTGGTATAAAGATGTAGTTTTTTGTTTGGAAAACTTTACTTTCCCTCCAAGATTGAGTGATCATCAAAGGAGAACCTTGAAGTTAGTAGCTCTGAAATATGTGTTGATACCAAGCTAACTTATGTGGAGAAACCTTGATGGATTCCTTCTCAAATGTATAGATCATGAATAATTTTAAGGTCATGAATTAATGTCATCACAGACTTTGTGAGGGATATTTTATGTAAAATACCACTACTCACAAAGTGATTAGTGTAGGATATTGTTGGCCTACATTGTTTAGGGTTGTAGCCAAATTTGTTAGAAAGTGTGATCCTTGCCAAAAGTTTGCAAGAAAAAATGAAGTTTGTAGGTGCACTTCCTCTCACATCCATATTAGCTAAGGGTCCATTGTAGTGGTGGGGTCTTGATATTTTTTGGAGAGGTTATAGAAAAATTTAGCAATGGATACAAATGGATTCTTGTAGCCACTGACTACTTAAAAAAATGATTGGAAGCAATACTTACTATAAATGTAACATCTAAAGTAGTGTTGACTTCCTAATGAACAATATCATCACAAAGTTTGGTGTACCTACAAGGATTAATGACGACAATGCATTGTGTTTTAGATACCATGAGCTCCTTGACACATGCTCCAAGTATGCGATAACTTTAACACATTCTTCCCCATATCACCCATATGGAAATGGTTAGGTTGAATCTATTAACAATTTGAGCATCATGAATATCATCAAGAAAACTATAGATTCAAAAAAAAAAGGTGGGATGATAAACTCAGGCTTGCTTTCTAGGTAGATAGAATAACCATCAAGAAGGAAATTGGTAGAAGTCCCTTTGAATTAGTTTGTTGAGTCAAAGCTAAGATTCTAATTAGCCCTAAAATACCTATATACAAATTGCTATAGTACATTGAAGGAGATGAAGATGATGCCATTTCCTTAAGAATAGATGAGTTGATGGAGCATGAAGAAGCTAAGAGGGCTACACAAGGAGGGCTACACATGAAATAAATTTGTTATAGCAATAGAAGGTCAAGGACTTGTTTGACAAGAGGGCAGTTTAGAGAAGCTTCCAAGTTGGTGACTTGGTCCTCATGTGGAATTATAGATCTAAAGATAAGGGAAAGCATGGAAAATTTGAAGCCTTGTGGGTCGACCCTTATTAGATTGTTGACAAGTATAGTCCATGGCCAGTACCTCAAGCACTTTTTCTCTTGACAGTATGTTACCATTTTTTCCATGTACACTCTTTATTATGTGTGTTTTGTGTTGGGATATTTTGCTTCCATTACTCTTTCCCTGTTGTTTTGGTCTTTCCCTTGATTTTCCCTTTTTGGTCTACAACCCAAAGATAATTGGATCCTCGTTGTGCCAACAAGTGCCACACATCCCCAACAAGAGCTAATATTGGCACCCAGTTTGAAGATTCCATTTTCTTCTTATTCCTTGCTTATTTTGTCTACATTTTGCCTCTTGTATCCCCCATGTGTTGGAAGCTTACAAAATACCTTCAAGTCCCTCAAAAAACTTTCAAATCCTCTAAGTACATAAAAATCTCTAGGTGTTTGCCTTTTGGCAAGATCACTAGTTTGTAAACCCGTTGAAAGGAAAAAAGCCTTTATAGTGAAGAACATCTCAAATTTTCAGTTGCTTCACGAACTAGAGAACCTACAAAAAAGGATTGTTGGTTCATGGCTTTTTTGAAATGCTAAAAGAAAACAAAGAAAAAGGAAAAAAATCAGCAAGGAAGGAGTGATTCAGCCTTTTGATAGGTTCACAAACTAGCAAACCTATTGAAAAGTTTTGTAAGTTCACAAAAGACCCAAAAGGCCAAAAAAAGAAAAAAATGTTTCAGAAAGTTCACCAATTTGTGAACTTGTTGAATTCTTGAAAAGACAAAAGAAAAGGAAAGAAAGAAAGATGAAGAAGTTGGCTTTCATCCAGTTCATGAATTCATGAACTTGCCGAAATGCCAAAAAATGTTCATAAGTTTCCAAAATGCTTGAAAGGATGAAGAAGGATCAAATGATGATGAAGAGAAAGAAAAGTCAAACTTTTTGATGAGCTCGCAAGTATTTGAACTTGCTGAATTGTTGAAAAGGAAGAATGAATCAAGGAGACAATGAAAAAATGTCTTTCAATGAGTTCATTGGTTCACAAACTTTTTGAAAGGGCTTAGAGGGAAGTTTCAAAAGTTGGCATAGAAAATAAAGTTTTTAAAATAAAAAATGTCTGCTAAAACTAAAGGGATGTTGCCTAACTAGAAGGAAAATGGTAGTTGTAATAGTGTCAAGCATTCAAGCAACCCCAACTACCTCATTACACTTCAACTACTTTCATAAGTTGCCATTACTGAATCCTTTGATGGTCATGGGCCCGGTAGGTGGTTTCATAATGCTTAAAGAATTTGGTAGACCATCCAGAGATGAAAACATTATAATAACGCATGGGAAAATGCTCCAAATAGGTGCTTTCTAGTATCAACCCACATGGACATGATACAAAAAGCGTGGTTTCCTTGGTCCTTTTTTGAATGATAAATCTATTCTTTCAAGGTCATGTACATGAGTGAACAAGTATATATTATTTTTTGGCATTCATTTCAAGGGATGGAAAATGGAATTTTTGGTTGTAGAGAAGAACAAGGAAAAAGAAGAATGTTTATAAAAACTATGGTTTTCTCCCATATAGAGTGATCTTATTGTAATATTGTCTAGATTTTCTCTCAAGGGCTATGAGAGGATATTATAATATTCAAATAATTAACTCAATGTGTAGATTGAACATTATCTTAAGTTTATCCATAAACATTCTATGGTTTTTTAGTATTCTAGAAACTTACCATAATCACATTTGTTGATTTGAATGTTCTTCATGATTAGTCGATTGTTGTAGATTGTAAAAAGACTTTGTAATGTTTTGTAAAGTATTTTTTGATGAGAATGTATGAAATTTGTGGGCTATTTATGGATCTTTGAATAATTCTTTTGATTATGTTCTACAATCTTCTATCTATTTATTTGTCTATATAGAGCCCAACTTATGCAACAAACTATCAACTATAGGGTTCATTAATACCTTGATTAGGTGGAAAAATGTGATTATAATAGTTTCCCCTTTGATTAAATATTTTGACTCTACTTCCCTAACTAGATAAAGGCACCGATATATATATTTTTCAACTTCCTTTTCCTTCGACACACTCAAAAGACATAAAATTACAATCCCTTATCTTTCTATGTTGTTTTGTTTTAATCACAATCATATCTAAGTGGATGCATGAGTATTACGAGTTATTACAAAATCATTTTAGACTCCCTATTTAGCTATGCATTTGCTTAATGAAGGTGTGATAACCTTGTGTTGTTTTCAAACCAACTTTTCAAGTACTTAGTGACATAATTTGGAGTATCCTAGGCATTGGGTATGGTTTGTAACAAGGTATGAGTTCATGATATTATATGTCCTATCATTGACACCTTAGGGAATCCCCCCTTTGTTTAGTAGAGACAAAATAAGAATTTCTTACCCACCTTATCCATGTTGTCCTTGGTTGCCTCATCATAAACATAATTTGAATCTTTTTCCTTGAGTTTGACACCCTTGGCACTCAGAAATTGCTTGGCTTTAGGGATTTGAGGAATCACAAATTTGAGCACAAATAGAGATTACATCAACATCCCTAGAGGGTGTACAAATTGAAAATATATTGGCATCTTTAGAAAATGTTCAAATTAAGGATACAACGCTACCTTTGGAGAGTGAGAAAATTGTAGTTATATTGAAGACTCTAGAAATGGTGCAGAAGGAGGGAAATATGCAAGAGGAGATACTTTATCTCTAGTGAGCTCCATACCAAAACATTTATCATTCCTAAAGATGGAGGAAATAATTTACCTTCTCTTATTGAGGGTTTTCCTCCAAGGTAGTCCATGTCTCCTAAGAAAATAGAGTCTGAAGTAGGGGATGATACACCCCTAGAATGTAGTTCCTCTTACATAGAAGCCCAAGAAAAGGTAAATCCATAATGCAATCTTTGGAAGGAAGAAGAATTTATGATGGAGGACTAGCAATTATTCTAGGAAATAGAACTCTGTGACGTTGAACTCATTATTTCACAATAGCAATAAGAGATTGAAGTGAAAAATAATTTTGGTTGAAAAAGATGCCACAATTTTGTCACTCAAAGATCAATTAAATAAACTAGTAGAATGGTGAGTACAAGATCATGATGGGCTAAGAAATACCCTTAAATGGCAATGAAAAAGCAAAAAATAGACTTAAGTAACTTCATTTCAAAAATTGAATGAGTTAACTACACAGTTTGAAAACAAGGCAGTAATAATGGTTGTAGGTAATTTAATTTGATTTATGGGATACTAATTTTATTTTTAAATTTAAAATTATTTTTGTGAATATTGGATATTTCAATTAGGTAATACTAATTTTTTAGAAAAATATAGAAAGTGTCATTCCAACCAATCTAAGTATGAGCAAAAGAAAATACTTTTCCTCCAAAATTTGGATTTAGGTAAAGGAGACATGAGTAGATGTGACACATATTGTTTTGAGTTTTTTAATAAATAAATAATTATTTATAATTTTTTTACTGTGACTCTTTAAAAAATTTTAAAATAATTTCCTACCAACCTAACATGGTAAGAAATATATGAAATTAAAAACTTTTTAAAAAAATCTATAGCCAATAAAGCCTAGAATGTGACACAACTTTTGGATTTAAAGAAGGATAAATAGTTTGAAAGTTATGAATGCTTTTCAATATGTATATAAGTAAAAAATCAAACATACTGTATGCAAAAAATTAATAATAATTACCTATTAAAATTATAATGAGGCATATATTATATTTTTAGATGATTGATGGTTTCGTCTACAAACCCTTTCCATTTCATTAAATTTAGTTACAATAAACTATATCAGCTTTAAGGATGAAGTCATGGAACTTTTAAGGATAATTCTAAGCAAGTGGTATTGCAAGTTTCTTTGGAATGTTTTAGGACCCACTTGCCTAAATATAAGGTAATCTATTTGATCTATAAATATTAAAAGAAATTCCATTTAAATCTAAATATGTCTAAATGTTAGCACATTTTCATTCAATTAGATTTTTCATTGCCACTATTTAACTAATCATGCTCTCACACTGTAATATTCAACTCATTAATCACTTAAAATAAATGATGTAATTAAGAATAATTTCAATAATATTCAATAACAAAAAATTTGTTCCAAAAAGGAAATTCAACAATTACATATTACATCAAAGTATTTTAATACAATATTTAATGGTCACATTTATTGTGACTTACAAGTTTTTCTACTAAATATACAATTGAAGCAATGTGTTTTGTGTCACTTGAGCCTTCATAAAATCCACTGCAAGAGGGAGAGCATCACTCTAGCACTTTTCCTCCAACCACAGACTGACAGTCCCCCGCTCACCTTCCTATTGGAAGTGGCCCTTCCCTTCATGAGGTTATAGATAATGAGAATCAAACTGATTCAATGTGCCATATGAGATCTAGTGTAGTGTCCTTATAGAAACAATTAGTTGAACAACTTCTAGTCTAGCTCATGTTATGAACAATCCGTCTAACTATTTGTCCAATTCAGGAACATGGTGAACCGACAATGCAAGCATGGATTTTGCATTACTTTAGCCAAAGTTTCATATAAATGAGTCTTATGTTCACAGACTATTTTATGGAGATGGAGATTACATTCTTCTGACCTCTTAAGGTCAATGATTAATTCTAGGTATTTTATTGAAATACACCATATACGTGTCTAACTAGCATTAAGTATATCTCTAACATAGGTAAATCAAATAATTAAAAAGATAAGAGTTTGGGAGGCTTAAGTATTTACATTGAGCCCCTCTTTGTATCCTTGTGATCTCGGGTGTATGACAACCTATCAATCTGCTCAATGACTAGTAAAACCAAATCTCATACTTAAGAGTAAAAATAATTATCATTCTCTAGAAAATGAATTATTGTCATTAATGACTAGGGTTTTTTTAGGTTTGTACAACCTAGGATCAAACTACCTCATTTGTCATTTATACCCAACTCATACTTGTTAGAACACAAATATATATTAAGTAACTCTAGTACTTCTCGACACAATGTCGATTTGGTTTAAGGTTCCATTTCTATACTTAGCTTTAGAGTCTTTATTATTCATCACTTTCCCCTTGAGGGGTATTTGATCTCACATGATGATTTATCATTATTGATAACACATTGATTAGCCATACTACTACCATCGTATGGTGATGGCCATCTTAGCCACTATTCAGATTAGTCTCATGGCTATTTACTACTGCAATAATAACTATAAAAAAACATATCACTATTGTCTTTTATAGACTATGATTATGTGGCTATTACCTATGCAATAATGTCTACCCTATTAAAACATCACACTAGTTCATAGTTTAAACATAATGTTATTGACCATATTCAAAAGTTGGTGTTTTACCCACTTTTTGGCCAATAATTATCATTGTTTTATTCCTTTTGGTGCAAATGTTGAATTTTTTCATGAAAAGAAGTCAACCTTGTATTGGCATTAAGAAGAGCCATAAATTTCCTAGTCACATTCCATGAACATAAATGAACAAAGGCTTCATGTAACAAACATAAAATGTATCAACCTTTCAAAGGCTCATATAACTTTTAACAAGGTAATCCTTTTATTTAGCTAGAGTATCTCTTCTTAACCATTATTATGTTAAAGTATCGCTTCGGGTTCACTCATGAAACTTATAATAGCTTAACCTCATACAATCAAGATAACAATGTATCAGCCTCATATAGGCTCATAATTAAACATGATAATAATAGTCATGCACATGCATCACCATAGGCTTCATATTATCGGCCTTATTCTAGATTATACTAAATCATAACAATTAAAGGTTTTAAACTAGCTTTGCCATAAGCCTAGGAATGTCAGCCACACCTAGGCTACACAAAAATATAATGTTGGCCATGTACGACTCAACGAAAATATAGTGTTGGCCATACAAAAGGCTTCACCAACAATATTGTGATATCGGCCTTACTTAGGCTTGACAATAAAATGATAATTTTAGCCTTATGCACACTTAACCACTGCATTATATTAATGGTCTTACACAGGCTTAACAACAATGTTATCTATTAACGACCTTACACATGATTAACAACTGTTGAACACAAGGAATACTGAGAGGGGGGGTGAATCAATATTCTATAAAACCATTCCTTCACATACTCTTTAACCCATTTACCTAATTCAATAACATGAAAGTAAAATAAACATAGGAAGAGCAACCATAAAGTCATAACACATAGACACTAGGATTTTTACATGGAAAACCCAAAAAGGGAAAAACCACGGTGAGTGTTAGCTCACAATATATTATAATATCAAAACCAGATTATAGAAAGGCTCATTACCTTAGGGCTCACTACCCAAGGACTCACTGCCCAAGGACTCACTATTCAAAGGAGTGCTCACTGCAAAAGACTCACTACCATAAAGAAAAGAAAATAGAGAAAGGGTGGCTCACTGCCAAGAAAGAACTGTTACAAATGCATCTATTGAATGCTAGAATACAGTTCCAATGATAGCTCAAAATACAGTTTCAAAGCTCTTCATAATGACTACTCTATTTCTCTACTCTGCTCACATATACTTTGTTCTGTTGTCCTCTGCTCTCTTACTACACTTTTGGATCACAAAAATGGTGTTAGATTGCATACCCACGAACTTAAATAGTCAAATAATTGATCAGACATACCTTAAGTCCTTTGATACATCCTGCATTCATTTTCAACAGCTTGCTTTTTCTCTAGCATCTTGTATTCTTTTCATCTACACAAAGATTAGCTAGACAATCTCATGTTAACATGACTCAAAAATTACTACACAAAAAGTTATAATCATGATGTTAATTATAAAAGGACACCCTATATCCAAGGGACCTGAGTACTGGGGGCATCCTTCACCATCCAGTCTTCCTACATACCCTGTATCCATATAAAGGCCCTCTTCGGATGAGACTGACATTAGGGTATGCGAATATGTAGTTCTATCTTGCACTATGTTTTATGTAATTGTGAGTGGGTATGTAGCCCTTTCTAGGGTGATTCCCTACCCCAGACAGTTCTTCATCAGTTACCACCCACTCAGGTGAAACAGAGATGGAATTAAATCCACTGTCATGACCACCCAAAAGGGGTGTTTGTCATGCATCCCTAGTGTTGAGGAATCCCTATCAGGTGTCTACCTGAGACATCAAGTTTACCTAAGGCAAGTCTATATCTAAATTCATGTACTATTTTTACATCAAAGGTTTCCTAATAGATCTATTCATGATATTCCTAATCTCATTGGGAATGATGTTTTCATGATCAACCAATGATTCATTACCCTAAAGTCACATTGTAAATTCTTGGTACATAAGTGAATACTCTATGATCACTAAATTCTATGAGCGTTGACCTCAAGGGTTAAGAAATAATTTGATTACTAAAGAGAAGAAAATCAGTCTCTTTAATTTTCAATGATTATGACATAGCTATGTCTATAATTCCATTTAGTCAACCCAGACAGATAAAGGTCTCCAAGGTTACTACTATCACTTAACTAGACTCTAGGTTATAAACGTGTATTTCCTCAAGGAGAAAACATAAGTTTTGTCAGTTCTAACACAATGATCTATTCAAGTAAAAAGTGCATAAAAACTTTATTACACTACTCCAAGGATGCTAATTCTTATTGCAAACACAATTTCCTAAATCTGGTCATACAATGGACAAAAAGTATTACTACCTCCTCTCAATGTAGTTGTGATCAGATTATAGTTTTATAACATATTTATAAATCTACATCCTCAAGCAATGGCAATCAATGTCTCAGGCAATATGGAGTAACTTTTATCGAAGCAACAACTATTGTCCTTAACACATAATAATATCATGATGATTTAATAGGAAGGAAAATACATCACGAAACACAATCCACATGACAATATCATCTTCTAGCTCTTATATAACCTTCTTGATTATCTGAATAGAGAATGCCACCCTATCACTTTGATGCCATCAAATCCACATAGGTGATTACCTAAGAATTTCACAATATAAGGTCTCTACAAATCCATTAAATAGTCTTGGTTTCAAGGGTATTTACCTATTTTATGTCAAAAGATGACATTGATTCTAAATAAGATCAAATACGAAGGAAGAGAAAGTAAAGTAAAATCATTCAACAACTTAAGTTACAAAACCAATCAATTACAACTTATGTATGAAGGGCCTTCAAATTAATTCACTAATATGATCAATTGAGACTAGTAATCTCAATCCCATTTGACATTAAAGAAAAAACCTCCTTTCTTGACAATTTCACCAAGGAGGTATTTAAAAATCAAGGATGGTTTGATCTTCCTTCATTTCCATTGTCTAAATAATAACTCTAGTATTACAATACTCCTCAAGAAACCATCAACAATAATTGACCAAGGTATTGTTGTTTCAACAAGAGACTCTCAACTAAGGAGTTTTACATACTTTCTCTAAAACCCCAAGTTCTAATCCCTTTCCCATGTTATTAATCTTGCTCCCTAATCACATAAATACTAGTATAGTAAGCATAACATCAATATGCTTATAATACTTATAAAACCACCATTGATTCATACAATAACATAACCCTACATCACACAAAGTGTTTGGCTAAAAACAAGAAAATACAAATGTTTGGCTATAAACAAGAAAACACATTTGTAGGACATTGTTTAATATATAGATATACTTAAATTTGGTCACTTAATTTTCAAGAGATCAACACGAAGTGGAACTAAGGAAAGTTCTCCATCATATTTTACCATGAAAAGCATATTATGAATCTTTCTTTATGGGATAAGCATGTTATCACATTGAGTTCTACAATACACTATCTTAAGGACATAACCCATAGCTAATATTATCTAAGATATCGTGGAGGGCACAAACAGAATTCCTTGGTCATAAGTATGATATACAACATAATCAAAGAGTCATTGAAGTAGCACACTAATAAAATATTTATGAAATAATGGACTAATTAGAAAAGATCATTTGGATTTATCTATATTAATTAGACATAGAGAACATTAACTTTCTCCCTACCAAACAATTTGGTAATCTTTTAGAGAAAATGACCATGATTAATACACCAAGTTCAATCACATAAAATTGGTCAGGGTCGAACCACTTGGAAAGGAAATCATAAGGTATGACTATCACTATGACTAATAATTATTTTCACAATACTCCCAACATTGGTCAAAATAGACTTTAAGGAGATTAGGAACCCCACTATGTAAGGAATAATTATGTAGCCTTGCATAAAAATTCCATGAGTGCATAAAAAATGCATGAAGCTCAACATTGTCAAGTATAAAACATAGTCATTGATATTGACTTGGCACCTCAATGGTGTCATATAATACCATGACATAGAGCCACGTGCTCTAATACCATTGGAAATTTTTGTGTTACACTTAATAAGCATATAAAACAACATTGTAAAATGGATCAATGCAAGTTAGAGAAATTGGCATGGAAGATGAAGGCAGAAAGGTATTTCCTAGGTTTAAGCTATTTACTTAATGTTGTAGGAGAATAGGGAAAATAAATATTTCTCTGTCATCATAGTAAAAGTTGGTTATTGCAGTTGGTTTAATAAACAAGCCTCATGGAACCACTATCAGAGTTATTAGACAAATTTGCATTGGGATTGTTAAACATGCCCTTAAGAACAACTATTAGAGTTATTAAGAACCTAAGAATACGTGTTGGTTGCTACACTACAACAAGGTTTATCTCCAAGATTGTCACCAGAGAATTTGTTGTGAGATGTAGACCTTTTCCATCATTTTAAACATGACAATGCCCTTGTGGAGATTATTGATGATTGTAAAGGAAATAGTCTAAAAAATAGGCTTACACTATAATAATGTGTAGCATGTCAGATTTCCAATTGGTAGTTGTAAAGCCCCAATTCCTCAATGTTTACCAGCATCCTCCATGCCCATGTACAAATTGAAGCTTTGGTTGAAGATATGGGCATCCATCAAAACAGAATGAAAGAGGGTTTTTTTGTCAAATATCATGGCTAGAAACACTCTAGTAGACATGTATGCAAAACGTAGGAGCATGGTCAATGCACATGATCTATTTGACAAAAGGCCTCAAGAGACATCAACTCATGGGATGCAATGATTTTAGGATATGAACGAAATGGATTTTTTGAAAACGCTTTTAAAAAAAACTCAAGCAGCTACGGTTGGCAGGTGTAAAGTCAAATTCTCAACCTTTGCTAGAGGCCATCAAGCATTTATATCCTCTACAAGATCTAACTCAAAAATGGGTCAGCTTGCCAGAGTGAAACGTGTACACAAAAAGTTATACTTTGTCGGCTTGAATTCTTTAGACAAGAAGTTATGCCGACCAATGTAATCCTTCAATAACCTTCATATAGGTGTGGACTTATTATAGAACCACTTAGAATGATGATCCAAACAATATATCTTTATTGCAACTTGTATGTCAGCTTCATCCTTAAGTATACACTTAACCAAGTCTACTGTCATATCACAACTTCCAATGTGGACCACATGAGACTCTAAAATTCTTATCAAACACTCATTATGCATCACCCAACATACCTTCAGAACTACAAGTCATAATATTCTTATGGGGCAAAATGTAGATCTTTGAACTACTGACTCTGTCACTGTGAAACACTGTCAATCTGAGTGTCGATACTTAAGAGCTTGTAGATGATCATCAGGTAAACCTCAGACTCTACAAAAATGGAATTGGATACTCCTAACATGTGTTTACAACACCTACAAACTGCAAATTGAAACAACCAATAGTAGAAGAATGCAACTGAAATACTCAGGCAGTTTGCATTATTCATGACTGGACTCTGTTCATCCTATTGGGTGAATATTTTGTCGTTTAGCTAACTAATGACAAAATGGTTATATCACCATAGCTATGATGAGACTGAGTCTCTCCTCTTTCTAACAAACAACTTTCTAACAAATAACTTTTAATACTTAAATAAACTAAAACTATTCTTGGGGTGTTTCCATAGCATCCTATTCTCTTTTTTCAAAATAGATGTTTCTCTCTTACAAAATAACAACTTCACAATAGATGATATTTGATAATTATTGAACCAAGACACAACATAGAAATGCAAAGTCTTCTATCATTTGGCTTATTTATTACAAACAAACTTAATTGAATTCAAATGCAGCCCAAAGTCTCCACTTTCACCCAATATGATATAACCAACTTGAACACAATAGTTTACAGCACAAAGTCTCTAAACAATTTCGTTCCCACAAATAAACACAAACTCTCATAATGAGAAAAATAACACAAAGTCTATTCAACCAAAATAAGAACACTCCTCTCAAATTTCAATAAACTCCATGATTCCAACAATGATTCAATATAATATAACACCAATGACATAAACACACTAATATCATACAACAATATGATTCAACTCAAAGTTTGATACTCAAATCACCTGCTTATATTGATATTCACTTGAAAAATATGATAAACATAGAAAGCTCAAAGTCTTGAAATGCTTACCAATTTGGCAGAGTTTCTTTCCAATAGAAAAAAGATAATATTTACAATGGGGCTCCTCTCTATTTATAAGAGAAACTGAGAGCAAAAATAGGAGAATCCTAACTACTTTGACTTATTCAAATAGAAGTCCTATTTGACTTAGGACTTCCTTTGCCTCACATGTAATTACATTTGAGAAAATTACATATGAATATGTCTACAACAAAATTCAAATTACATATACAAGAATAAAATAAACTAAGGTATCAGCTTCCTCCATCATTCTTCTTTAGGAAATTCTGGTACATGGCCTATATATATGCCATTTCACATTAATCTAGTTTAGTAGTATTTTCTGAGATAGTGCAGGACCGAAGAATTACATCTTTTACTGCCTTTATTGCCTTCTCATGTTTGTCAAGATTGTCCTTTAGGCTCTCAAAAGTTGAATGCTGATCATAAAGATTATCCATGGAAGGTACTGAGGGCACTTCATCTTCAAATTTCCTTTGAACCATCTTTTCAAAGGAGCTTATCATTTCATCTGCTAAAAGGAACTTATGATCTTCACCTGTGAGGGTGCATGGGAGGTCTTCTAGCCTGTGTAGAAGCATGACATCACTATCTTCACTTGTTTCTTGAGCTTGACATAGATCTTCAAGCAAGCCTTTTATTATATGGATATGATGAACCAGAGACTCCTTAGTTTTAAGATATGATTCCCTTTTTACAATGACCCTGATGGTGATTAGATTATTTATCTTAATCTTTTTCATCTCTATCCATTCCTCTAAGCTTTCTTCTTGATCCTGTAGTTCTTGGGAGTGTAAGTCAACCATTTTATCAAGCTTGGCTTTGGCTTTATCCATCTTTTCTTTTGTTTCTATAGTGGTCTTTAGTAGAACTCACCCTTGAGCTAGCAAATGTTCCATAATATCTCCTACCACTCTTCCTCTGGCTTGAGCTTTTTCAACCTTCTGGATTAGAGGATCTTCTATAGTCACTGCCATAGGTTCCACAATTTTAGATGACTTTACTATTTTTTGAAGAACCGCAGCAAGTTGTTCTACTTTAGCCTTATACTATTCTTTTTCCTTTTTGACTTCATCATATTTTTTGAGTAAGGTGCTGGCAGTAGTTTGAAAATCTACTTTTATGCCTTCATGAGTTAGCTTGCCTAACTCAACCCTTGAGACAACATAATCATTCATGTCAAAATTGTCAACAGTAGCCTCCTCTGGTGGCTTAGCAATCTCTACATATCTGGTCCATTGACAAGCCTAGAAACAGTCTTAGGCTTCTTCTTTAGAGTGTTTGATTTCGCAGGTAACAACTTCTTTATATCAATTTCATCTGGTGAAATAGCTTGCTTCTTTCTTTTGGGGGTGTATGTAGACAACCATGGAGGGAGCACAAAAGCACTAATAATCAGAGATGAGTCCACTACTTGTTTCATTGGATCCATTTTTTACACCTGTTATAGTCACAATAGGATTGGTGTTGGTAAAAACTGCACCTAAGTCAACAACCTTTTTTGAACCATCCAAAAGATTTTCTAAAACAGATCGTTCACCAATATCAAAAGATAGAGAGGATAAACTTGGGATAGAACTGGAGGAATCAAACACAGTCCCAAAACTGGTTCTTACAGAAGTAGGGGTATTATCAGAAGAAACAAGGAAAATAAAAACACTTCAAACTACTAGAAAACTACCAGAAGCAGGAGCATGAGGAAGGGGTGTAGAAAATTGTGTTTCAGTGGGAAGATCTTTCTCACGGGACTGATGTGGATCACCAAGTTGTTCCTTTTTTGCATCCTCATCCTTGACTCGTTCAGTTTCCTCTTCCTCATCAGATTTATTAGACACTTTTGTTTGTTGGGCATCCTTAGATTTTTGAATATTTTACTCTTCAATCTCAACATCTTCAACCTCAATTTTCTCAACATTTGTATCTTCAGCACCTGATTCAGTGACATTAGAGGTTTTTGCAACTTCTTTCTTCTTCCCTCCCTTGGATACAAACTTAATTTTTGGTTTTCATATTTTGGAGGAAGAAGGGGCGTCACTCTTATTCTAGGTCCTGTTTTCTACTTTCTTGCCTGTTTGTTCTTGTGCTTTAGTCTCTGACCCTATGAGAAACTCCAATTTGATTCCTTTGCTTTCCAACCATATGTTTGTGTTAGCCAGGATCAGTTGAAATATTTTCCTTATGGAAGTTTTCTCTTTAACTGACCATTTCACCTCTGGAAGAGGTGAGACTTCAACATTCTCAGTGTTATATTTGGGATCTAGAACGTCCCCATCATCTTCCATTCCATCTAGAATATTAGCTAGGCCCAGCTCTTCTATCTGACTCAAATGAAGTCTGTAGTAGTCTAACTTCTTGATCTCATTTTGTGTCCTAAGATCAGCCCAAATATCTTCGACCATAGACACATGGAAGGTTGACTTTCTTTTGATCTTATCTTGCACTCTCTTGAAGTCGAAATAGTCCCTTTTCTTGAAAGTTTTCATAGTGACCAGCTATAATTCAGAATCAACTATTTTTTGCTTGTTAGTTGACTGAACTGAATACCTTCCAATCTCTATGGGAAACTTTATCCTTGACTTCTTCAACTCCATTTGTTTATTATGTACTACAATCAGCTGCCTACATAATTCCATGAGGACAATACAATCACTGGGATATCGTGGAAGAATATAAGGATAACTTGGGTAATACCCTACTCTGAGATATGTGAAAGTAGGGAATTGTAAGAACAAGTAGTCAAAAGAATTCACAACTTCCCAAGCTTTATCTGAGACCTTGTTCTGAACAAGTTCATTGTCCCATAAGCATATGAATACTAAAAAAAAAAGCATCATTCACCCAATGGAAATGACGGATTGATCCCTTCAGAGTAATTTGAGGATAATACTCATATATAGGAACCAATCTCCTATCACCAACCTAAGTCAGACAGAGAAAGGTCCTCATGCTAGCAACAACATATACAAGATATGAGGTCATATAGAATTTGAATGTTGTGTTGACCCTTACCAATTGTTCATGCAATGCATTACTAATCTGCTCTCCACAGAATATTCTTTGTGTGCCTTGAAGAATCACCTTAATGTATGTGTACATCCATTCTTGAAACTTGGAGGAAGAAGGGAGTCCTCTAATACGACTCAAAAGTGTGATCAAATCACAAACTTCCTCTACAAAGTCACTCCTAGGGAGATCCTTCGGCCATCTGGTCAGATTACTTTGAGGAATTTTCAACCATTTATTGTTTATGTACCTTCTTGTTGCTTCCACATCTATATCATAATCTTTTTTCCCTTGAGCAAAATCAATCTGTCCAATGTTTATAATAGGTGGACACATGAAAATTTTAACAAGGAATTCTGCATCCAACCTCATGATCACATTCCTTTGGGAATCTATCACAACCCTAGTGTCCCTGTTGTAAAGGCTAGTGAACTGAAGAATGAACTCAGGGTTATGGGAAGAAACTAGAAAAGAGGTAACCAAGTGAATGTTACTGTCAATGATCTTTTGCATGTGTCTGGAAGGGTTTGTCTGTTTAGTTCTGTCCACAAATTCTACCATATCCACATGTCCTATTTCTGTATCCCTGATTTCATCCACATTTGACTGCACTGAAGTGGCAAGGAAGACCCCTTGGTACTTGTACTTCATTATTTTGGCTTTGGATGGAGATGGCTCCAACATCAGTTCTAGAGAGAAATCTGGAAGAGATATCTACCACAGATGTTTGTGAAAAACTATAAAAAGCCATGATATCACAGTTAGGGGGAAAATGGATAAATTGGGATAACTACAATTCGATGATCATGAACAGGAAAGCATGAATTGAATGGCTTAAGTGCTCACAAATTGAGGTAAAGGGTGAAAGTGAGTTAACAGGTCTTGAGAAGTGGATTTTCCTTGTGTTAGGAAAAAATTAGGAAAATGTGGTCGAGCAGTCAAAATGACTGCTCCTGCATGAGGGACTATTCACATATGTAAAGTTGGTCATTTTGACTAACTATTACATGTGTTTGGGAAGGGTTTACAACTCTTGTGCAAAGTTGGTGAAAAAGACCACCTTTACATGTATTTTGGAAGAATATAAGTTTAGATGTAGGGGTGGTCAAAATGACCACCCTTACATTTGGATAACATTTGAGTCTTTGAAACACATGTTAAGTTGGCAGAATAGACTACCCATGCATGTAGTCTAAAATGGTTTGGTGTATGGTCGGCAAAATGGACCGCTAATGCATCTATTTTTACAAACTCTGAGTTATGTGTAAAAGTGGGAGTTTCAGCTGTTTTTGCATGTTGGAAGATACATAAGGATTATGTAAGGGCGGTGGTTTTAACCACCCTTACATATGGGAAAACCAAACATTTAAGGGATGTGAGGGTAGTGGAAAACCCCGCTACTGCATACCAATAAGTTGAAACATGGTAGGAACGTGTATTGGTGGTGAAAAAGGCTGACCTGACACATTAAGGAACTTATTGGTAAAATCTAAGTCTAACATGTCGACAAAAAATCCATTCACACATGAAGAAACTAGACTTATAAATTTTTGACAAAAATTCTCAATGAAACGACAATGAACGACAACAATACTATTAACATAACTTTATTTTAAAGTAGGAAAATGAAAGAAAAAATAAAAAACAAAAACTTACCTGAAAAGGCTGACCCAAAATGCTAGTTCATGCACAAATGACAAAATACACTTGAATCTGCAAATGTCAAGATAAAATGATCTGAAAGAGGGTTTACCAGTTGATTAGAAGGCTTGGTAATAAAAATAAAGAAACAAAACGAATCAAAAGCGATTAAACAGGTTTTAACATTTGCATTAAAGATGGCATGAGTGCCATTAATGCAAACTTAAGTCCATAGATTCGCTTAGATTTTGCTTGAGTGGTAGATTTCACCATCACTACATTAGGCGATCAACATGCACGGGCGGGGGAAAAGACTGCTCGAACATGTAATGTAAAATGACTTGAAACATGTAAGAGCAGTGAAAACCACCACTATTACACATATGATCCAAATCACAAGCATATGTACAAACGGCAAAATCAACCAACTATGCATATCAAAACAATAGTCAACATGCAAGAGCGGCGGATTTCACCGCCAATGCATATAAACCTGAAAAAATTATAACACCCAAACAACGGTCAAAATTAATATTTTGACCAACTTGTAACCTAGTCAGTTTTCAGGAACTTTGAGGAAATGACTTAGGGGAATGTTACAACCTAGTATACGGTGTCGAATGACTTTAGACAAGGCTAAGAGTACTTGTCTCGATAAGCAAACTTAGAGTATAGTCTATGAAATGGATAAGTTTCATAGGGGTTGTCTACAAAAACAAGCATAGCTGATTTTGAGAACAACAACTTGCTCTAACTGAGGAACTTCCATCACTTGAACTTTGAAACAATTGAAGGGAGAAGAATCTAGTCTCTAAGTGCCTTCATCCATGCCATTGGGCCATAGAGTCAAGCTACCAAAAAGAAAAAGACACAAAAGACTAAACAAAAACAGAAAACTATACAAATGTACAAATGAACTTATCTGATACCTCAAGGATTGAAGTGCTTCAGATGTTGTCCACTATGAGGCAGGAAAAATGGTGTTCCATCCAGATACTCCAGCAAGAAGCTATTTTCACCACAAAGTTGATGAATGATGAACGGGCCTCTCCATAGGGAATCAAACTTCCCATGCATTCCTTTTGGTTCTCTCCTCTTGTCCCACAATAAGACTTGATCTCCAATTTGAAACTCACGAGCCCTTGCTTTCTTGTCAAAGAGTTTCTTCACCTGACTTTGATGTTTAGGAATACGATCTACTAACATAGCTTGCTGCTCCTCAAGTTCAGTTAGGTACATGATTCTTTTGTCAATAGAACTTTCAAAAGTTCTATGCCAACTTCAGTGCCGGCAACTCCAAAGTAATAGATATTTCCGCATTCAGACCATACAGAAGCTAAAATGGTGACATACCTATCACCCTTTTGGGGGTAATCCTATCTATGCCTAAAGCATCAAATAATGCTTTATGCCAAGTTCTCTAATTATCTTCCACCAGTTTCCTGATAATAGTAACTAGATTTTTGTTACTTGATTCTACCTAACCTTTTCCTTGTGGATAATAGTTTGAAGAGTGGGAAAGAATGATCTCATGTTCATAGCAAAAGCCAGTAATCTCGTTGGAAGAGAAACATGTAGCATTGTCTGCTACAACCTTGTTTGGGACTCCAAACCGGGAAATAATGTTTTCCTTAAGGAAATTACATACCACTTTAGAAGTGGCATGCTTAATTGGGATGGCTTCCACCCACTTGGTAAAATAATCAATTGCGGTGAGAACAAAGTTGTGTTCCACACTTGATGATGGATTCACATCACTAATGAAGTCAATGCCCCATTTCTAGAAAGGTTCTTCAATCACAACTGGCTTGAGGGGTAGTACGGCCAACTTAGGCTTTCCAACAAACCGTTGACACAACTCACACCTATGTACCCAATTGTACGCATCCTAAAATAGTGTGGGCCAACAGTATTTGGCCCACAGAATCTTATGAGCTATCACAGGTGCAGAAAAATATCCTCCACAGGCCAAATTGTGAAAAGACTCCAGAAGTCTATTGTGTTGTGCTTTATCCACACAACAGAGAAAAACTCCATCAAGGCTTCTTTTGTACAAACCCTTGTCCCATAGGACACAGTTAGTAGCCTTCAATTTGATAGTCCTTTTCTCTTTATAGGATAGATGAGAAGGACACTCAACATAGGTAAGAAAATGAGCAATATTTGAATACCACTCATCTGTAGTAGTGACAAAAAGAACAGTTGGCATATCCTCAACTTCTTCTTCATCCCCTGTCTCTTTTGGTACATTGCCAGTGATCAATTGACACAAACCTTTGCCACGCACGAGATTGGTAGGTTTGATATCAAGATCAAACTCTTGGATCTTGGCAATCCAATTGCCTCTTTTGGTTCTAAACTCCTGTTGAGTTAGAATCAACTTTACTATTGTAGCAGGCACCAAAACAATAGTATGTGATATCAAAATATAGAATTGGAAATGTTTTACCACTTTGACCATGGCATAAGCATGTTTCTCCATATTTGAATATTTCAATTCATGAGCCTTCAGAGGACAACTCATAAATTGAAATATCCTCAAATTCCACTTTTCCTTTCGCACTTCAATGGAAAGTAGCCTTACCCTTCATCATGTTGACAATATGATGGGTTTTTTCTGTGAATTCTGAAATGAATCTCTGCAAAAAATTCACCTTTCTGAAGAAAGAGTGAACTGTAGTCTTACTAGTAGGCAAAGTAAGACTTTGGATAGACTTGACTCATTCTAAGTCAATTTTAGTGCCTTCTCGGGACACAATATGACCGAGAAGCTTACCTTCTGTAACCCTAAAAACTATTTTCTTAGGGTTGAGAGAGATACCATTTTGTCGACATCTTTCTAGCACCTGTCCCAAATGATACGCATGATCATGATGTTGTTTAGAGAAAATAGTCAAATCATCAAGATATACCACAATGAATTTTCCCATCTCATCTCTGAAAGCGAGGTCCATTGCTCTCTAGAATGTGGCACCAGCATTGATCAAACCAAAAGGCATCCTGCGATATACAAACGTGCCCCAAGGTGTTGTGAAAGCAGTCTTGTACTAATTTTCTTCATTGACCTCTACTTGATTATATCCTAAAAAACCATATAGCATAGACAACATTTCTAAAGCAGTTACAGTTTGCAACACTTGGTCGATGATGGCTAGGGGATAGTTATCCTTTAGAGAAGATTGGTTGAGATTCTTGAAATCAATACAAATATAGATTTCTCCATTCTTCTTTCTTACAGGAATAATATTCACGATCCAGGTAGAATGATGAATAGGGAAGATTATTCTTGCATTCAACATCTTCTAAATCTCAGAGAGAATAGTACTTGATATTTTGGGATTGTATTGCCTTTGTTTCTGCTTGTGAGGCAATGACCCAACTTTGACAGGAATTTCATGCTAAATCTCCTTAGGCTTGAAGGATTTTAGATCATCATAAGAATATGCCAAAACATCAATGTAATGGTGAAGGAGTGTAGTGAATTTGAATTTCTTGTTAATGGTGCAACACTTCCCAATGTTGACCATTTTGGGATCTGCCTCAGAACTCAAATTTACTTGTTCAAATTCCATAGAGGAACTTGAATCAAGTTGTTGCTGTTGTTTAATATATCTGTCATGCTTATCAAATAGCTTTTCCAAGGAAACCAAACCTTTTGGAATCTTATTCCCTTTTAGTTGAAGAAACACTTCACCAGTTTGTGAATCTATTTCAGAAATGTATTCCCGTGGTGGAGATTCACTACCTTAAAAATAGAGTCCGTCTTTTCCAAGAAAGCTATGATCTGGTTATCACCATTGAACACCTGCCAATGGTCAGCATTATCAGGTACACTTGGTTAGAAGACTAGCTCAATTGTGTACTTGTTACCTTTGAAGTCTTTATGAGGAACCATGAGGGTGGCAAAGACAACTAATGAATCTGCACAATCATTAAACTCTCTAGGCACTGCAGAGATATCAAAAGCGTCAAAACCTTCAATGCAATCCAATACATGATTGCGATAATGTCTAAATCTTTCATTTTTTGTCTGATACAAATTTCTCACTTGACAAACCACTAATTCAGCATCTCCTTGAGCATGAAGATTTTTAACACCTTTAGCATGAGCAGCCTCTAATCCGAGCAACAATGACTCATATTTATCGGTGTTGTTGGTATTGTTGAATTGCAGCTTGTATGAGAAAGTGAAGATATCACCTTGTGGAGATATCAAAACAACCCCAGCTCCTGAATTGGTAGAGGAACAATTGCCATCAAATTCTAAAACCCAAATATCATTTGAATTTCTTACTTTGATGTTTCTATTACTAGTGAATTCCTCATCATCAGAAAGAGGAGATTCTGGCATCACTATGCTCTCACCTGAACTTTCATCTGATGTACTAGAAATACCCTCTGATTCTGCATATGAAATGTCAAAGCTCTCATCTAATGAACTAGAAGTATCTTCAGTAGACAAGAAATAATTACCCCCATTCCCGAGGACTCAAACAAAATTTGGGCTTTGGGATTTGCCATTTGGGTAACAATATATTTTTCATCTTTCTCAGGAAGAAACTTTTGCATGATGCCTTTAATAGGTATCCTTGCTTTAGATAGATCCATGTTTAGTTCCTCACCCACATCTTTACAAAAATGACACCTGAGCAGAATGCCATAAGAGGGTGGAACATTAGCTACTAGGATGGTCATCTTAATCCTCTTGTCTGGAAAGGCTGCAAATGCAAATTGGGCATCTTTGATTTGGCCCAACAATGGCAATTACTTATTTTCCATGAAGAAACATCTCCCAAAGGTCTTAGTTAAGGTGAGGCCAAGGGCGTTTGCTACTTTGGCAGGCATAACATTATCAGAGGCCCCCGAATCTATTATGCAATTTCTCAAATTATGACCATTTACCATTAGAGAAACATAGAAAGGTTCTATTTTTCTTGGGCCAATAAGGGGAGTAGTGAGAAGATTATTTTGGGTGGATTTGTTCTTTGAGGAATCATGGGCAACCTTTGGAAGGTCTTGTCCTATAGGGACAGTCTTGTTTTTGAAGTATTTTGCTAACCTATCAAACTGTTCAAGATTAGCTTGTAAATACTCAACCTCAGACATTTGGATTTTGGTCTTCCTAGCATGATCTATTATATCAAATAGCTGAAATGAACTAGGGATAGAGGAAGGAAATCCATCATTCTAAGTTTTATTAGGGGTAGTACTGGTCTGAGGGACAGAAGTAGAAGATATAGGATTGTTAGATGTACTTACTTGCTTATTGCCCACCAGGTCCTTCAACTGAAAAGGCAACGGAGTTCCCCATTTGGCAATTGAGATCACTGGTTGAGGTTCCTCTCTTGCTCTTCCTTTATCAACTTGTTGATTTGACTAATTTTGGGACCTAGTAAAAATAGCATATGCTCCATCATATACTTCTTCTTTTTCGACTTCATCTTGGTAATTCAGAAAGCTAATGGTAGAGTCGCTAGTTAATTCTTCTTCTCCTTCTGTAAAAAGATTAGCATCATTCTCGTAGTCCAACTCGGGTTGGAAAGAATGATCATGTTCTGCTTCATAATAGCCAACTACTAAGTTGACTAGCACTGCTTCAATGGTGAGCTTCCCCTGTGTGGGTGGAAGACGATTGTGTTGCCCTTGATTTTTGGTAGCATTGCCTTGATATGAATTGTTAGGATATGTTCTTGGTATATCCTGATAAGAAGGAGGGGTAGACATACCTTGTGACATTTGCCTTTTCAGAGCTAGCAATTCATTTGCTAACTTTTGCACCATGGGATCCGTGGTGCTTATGGAAGAATTATCAACAGAGGAAGGACCTCTATTTATGTTAGAATCTCTTCTTATCTTACCTGCAAGGATGAGATCATCTTCAACTTTAGTAGCCAAAATTTTAGTTGCAAGAAGATTTGCAGGGCTAGCCCGCCTTAGTAGAAAACTCACCTAGGGAAGCTGAGTATTGATAAAGAAACACTTAAGATTTTCTGTTGTTGGCGGAGTGGTTGTAGGAATCTTGTTTGTCAGTTTATTGAACTTAGCGATGAAATCTTAGATGGGTTCATGTGGCTCTTTCATTCATTTATGTTAGTTGTGCTAACAAGGCATGTGCATCTTCTGCAGGTTTGAACCTGGCTTCAAACTTGGTCTTGAGAGTGTTCCAACTCATTATAGTTTGAGTTTGAAGATGGTAAAACTAATCTATAGCAGCACCTTACAGTGTTTCCACAAAAAGTCTTACTGCTACATCTTCATGTTCCACACCTAATACACCACAAGCTATGTAGAAAGCTACAATGTGTTCATCCGGATGGACTTTCCCATTTCCATAGAACTTAAGAAAATTCTTCCTCGAACTATGAGGTAGTTCATGCAATGGTGGAGTTAAATTCAAAGGACCAAAAGTGTTACCCCAAGGGCCTTGAGCTGCCATGGTGTGCTGATTAAAGGGTGGGATAACAAACCTCTATGGAGAATGAATAGACAAAACTCTACTAGTACTAGAACTAGAAGCTTCACGTGGTATTGGAGACCTGGCATTGGTAGGAGGAAAACTCCTAGTTTGCTAAAGTCGAAGTCGTGAAGGCAAAAGATCAAAGTTATTTGCTGCATCAACTCAAATACATGATCAATAATACCTTGAGCTCTCTTGCTTCTTATATACTGTGAATCTGCCAGAATGTAGTGTACTCAACAAAATTTTGAAAAATCTCAAAACAATGGCAAAGAACTGTAATGCTTCAACTCACAGCATGAGGCTTCAAGTTGTGCATTCCTTCCCTAGTAGAGTCGCCAAAAAACTATTGGGTGAATATTTTGTCGTTTAGCTAACTAATGACAAAATGGTTATATTGCCACAGCTATGATGAGATTGAGTCTCTCCTCTCAGCAAGGGGAGGTTCCCTCTAGATAATGAGCTCTTTCTAACTAAAAACTTTTAATACTTAAATAAACTAAAACTATTCTTGGGGTGTTTCCATAGAATCCTATTCTCTTTTTTCAAAATAGATGTTTCTCTCTTACAAAATAACAACTTCACAATAGATGATATTTGATAATTCTTGAACCAAGACAAAACATTGAAACACAAAGTTTTTTATCGTTTGGCTTATTTCTTACAAACAAACGTAATTGAATTCAAATGCAGCCCAAAGTCCCCACTTTCACCCAATATGATACAACCAACTTGAACACAATAGTTTACAGCACAAAGTCTCTAAACAATTCCATTCCCACAAATAAACACAAACTCTAGTAATGAGATAAATAACACAAAGTCTATTCAACCAAAACAAGAACACTCCTCTCAAATTTCAATAAACCCCATGATTCCAACAATGATTCAATATAATATAACACCAATGACATAAAAACATTAATATCATACAACAATATGATTCAACTCAATGTTTGATACTCAAATCGCCTACTTATATTGATATTCACTTGAAAAATATGATAAACATAAAAAGCTCAAAGTCTTGAAATGCTTTCCAATTTGGCAGAGTTTCTTTGCAATAGAAAAAAGATAATAATTACAATGGGCATCCTCGCTATTTATAAGAGAAACTAAGAACAAAAATAGGATAATCCTAACTACTTTGACTTATTCAAATAGAAGAGTCCTATTTGACTTAGGACTTCCTTTGCCTCACATGTAATTACATTTAAGAAAATTACATATGAATATGTCTACATCAAAATTCAAATTACATATACAAGAATTAAACAAACTAAGGTATCATCTTCCTCCATCATTCTTCTTTAGGAAATTCTAGTACATGGCCTGTATAGCTACCATTTCCAATGCATCTAGTTTAGTTGTATTTTCTGAGATAGTGCAGGCCCGAAGAATTGCATCTTTTACTTCCTTTATTGCCTTCTCATGTTTGTCAAGATTGTCCTTCAGGTTCTCAAAATTTGAATGCTGATCATAAAGATTATCCATGAAAAGTACTAAGGGCACTTCATCTTCAAATTTCCTTTGAACCATCTTTTTGAAGGAGGTTATCATTTCCTCTGTTGAAAGGAACTTATGATCTGCACCTGTGAGGGTGCATGGGAGTTCTTCCTTCCTGTGTAGAAGCATGACATCACTGTCTTCACTTGTTTCTCGAGCTTGACATAGATCTTCAAGAAGGCCTTTTATTATATGGATGCGATGAACCAGAGACTCCTTAGTTTTAAGATATGATTACCTATTTGCAATGACCCCAATGGTGATCAGATTCTTTATCTTAATCTTTGTCATCTCTATCCATTCCTCCAAACTCTCTTCTTAATCTTGCAGTTCTTGAGAGAGTAAGTCAACCATGTTATCAAGCTCATCTTTGGCATTATCCATCTTTTCTTTTCTTTCTGCAGTGGTCTTCAGTAGAACTTGCCCTTGAGCTAGCAAATGTTCCACAATATCTCCTACAACTCTTCCTCTGGCCTAATCTTTTTCAACCTTCTAGATTAAAGGATCTTCTACAGTCACTACCATGGGTTCCACAATTTTAGATGACTTTACTATTTTTTGAAGAACTATAGCAAGTTGTTCTGCTTTAGCCTTATACTGTTCTTTTTCCTTTTTGACTTCATCATATTTTTTGAGCAGGGTGTTGGCAGTAGTTTGAAAATCTACTTTTATGCCTTCATGAGTTAGCTTGCCTAACTCAACCCTTGAGATGACATAATCATTCATGTCAAAATTGTCAACAGTGGTGTCCTCTGGTGGCTTAGCAATCTCTGCATATTTGATCCCTTTTTCATTGATAAGCCTAGAAACAGTCTTAGGCTTCTTCTTTAGAGTTTTTGATTTTGTAGGTAACAGCTTCTCTATATCAATTTCAACTAATGAAATAGCTTGCTTCTTTCTCTTGGGAGTATATGTAGACAACCATGGAGGGAGAATAGAACCACTAATAATCAGAGATGAGTCCACTACTTCTTTCACCAGATCCATATTTACACCTATTGTAGTCACAATAGGACTGGTGTTGGTAAAAACTGCACCTATGTCAACAACCTTTTCTAAACCATCTAGAAGATTTTCTAAAACAGATTGTTCACCAATATCAAAAGATAGAGAAGCTAAACTTGGGATAGAACTGGGGGAGTCAAACACGGTCTGAAAACTGGTTCTTACGGAAGTAGGGGTATTATTAGAAGAAATAATGAAAATAGGAACACTTAAAACTACTGGAAAACTACCAGAAGCAGGAGCATGAGGAAGGGGTATAGAAAGTTGTGTTTTAGTAGGAAGATCTTTCTTAGGGGACTGATATGGATCACCAAGTTGTTCCTTTTCTGCATCCTCATCCTTTCCTCATTCAGTTTCCTCTTCCTCATTAGATTTATCAGAAACTTCTGTTTGTTGGGCATCCTTAGATTTTTGAATATTTTTCTTTTCAATCTCAACATCTTCAACCTCTAGTTGCTCAAAATTTGTATCTTTAGCACCTGATTCAGTGACATTAGAGATTTCTGCAACTTCTTTCTTCTTCCCTCCCTTGGATACAAACTTAATTTTTGGTTTTCATATTTTGGAGGAAGAAGGGCCATCACTCTTAGTCTTGGTCCTGTTTTCTACTTTCTTGCCTATTTGTTCCTGTGCTTCAGTCTCTGACCCTATGACAAACTCCTTCAATTTGATTCCTTTGCTTTCCAACCATATGTTTGTGTTAGCCAGGATCAGTTGAAATCTTTTCCCTATGGAAGTTTCCTCTTTAACTAACCATTACACCTCTAGAAGAGGTGAGACTTCAACATTCTCAGTGTTATATTCGGGATCTAGAACATCCCCATCATCTTCCATTCCATATGGAATATCAGCGAGGCCCAGCTCTTCTATCTGACTCAAATGAAGTCTGCAGTAGTCTAACTTCCTGATCTCATTTTGTGTCGTAAGATCAGCCCAAATATCTTCCACCATAGTGTTGATGGTGGTTTTAGTACACAACAATGCAGGTGTGATTGTTGGTTTCACACCTCTCTTGAAAAGTATCCTATCCAAGATAGGACTACCCCAAGGATAATACAGCTAGGTCTTAGCTTGCTTGGAATTTCTCAGTTGGTATGTTCTAGCTGTGCCAACAAGGGATAGGACTACCCCAAGGATAATACAGCTAGGTCTTACATGAAATGCACGGTTTATGGAAGATGGCAGCAATGTATATGTAGAAACCCTAGTGGTTCAGACCCTAAAGTCTAAATTTTTCCAGCAGATGGGCAATGAAATGATGCTTATAGCCTAACCTAACAAACTTGATGTAAAGAAAATGCAAAAGTAAAAGGAGAGAGAAAGAGAAGGGATAAGAGATCCTATAGACAATTGTAGAAATGATCAATAACTAGATAGACAGATTCCCAACAATAAACAAATCTCTGCTTAACCAGGTAGCCCACAATGCCACAGAGTGTTACAAGTATGGGCCTAACCAATGTTGTCATTGATGTCAACATACACATGTTGCATTAATGAGAAGGATTAGATGAGCTGTGTGCTGAGGATATTGAGAAAATGAGTCTCAATCAGGAATAGTGAAGAACAATGATGACAAGAAGGTAAAAGTCCTTAATAGGTTGAGAATCAGAGGATGTAGTTTAAAGGGTTTGTAGATATAAGTCTTGAGATGCTCCAGTCAAGTTTTTAGAGGTCCACATGAAGATCTGAAGAAGTTATGGTCTCTCAAGTAGAACCGGTTCCGGCAGGTGTTTAGAGGTGACAGAGTACCACAAATACGTTCGGTGAGATCCAGAATTTCATTATCCCGTTTTGCAGATTTGAGGGAGTGTTGAGGACGTTCCTGTGAAGTATCAACTAGATTGGTTCATGGGTTGAAGGTCCAGAAGAGCCTATTCATTTGTGACAGTGATGACAGACTGTGTTCTTGAAGCTCTGGATGAAGGAGAGAAGAATTCCAGTAGGATGATGAAGTGCGGATGTTCTTGATGATTCAGCGAAGGTTATGATGATTGTTGCATCATGTCCAGTTCATGTTGGTGGTCCACATTGAAGTTAGAGTTTGCATTTGAAGAATAACCACAGATATTGGTGTTCTTCTTGAGACTGGCTGACCGGATGTATTACACGTCTTGTGGATGCTCTTGTAGGTGTTTGTTGACTTAGATGATTGTTCTTAAGTTGATGCCTTGTATAAATAAGGGATTGTGAAGTCATTTTGAAGTGCGTCTTGTGGAGATGTGAGTGTGGTAGAGAAGAAGAAAGCAACAGGCAGAGAAAAAGTTTTTGGGCTTTAATGGAACTAATTCAAGCATGGTGAAGATGTTATTTTCCAGTTCATGTATGTGATACTTATTCCTTTGTAGACAGTGTGTCTCCTGTAGGCAGTGAGCCTCTTGTGAATAGTGTGCTTGGGCAGTGAGCCCTAATTGGCAAGTGCCATTTTGTTCTTTCTATTCTTCTAATAGAGAATACTTTCTTGGGTTAATCACCCCGTGGTTTTTCCCTTAACCAGGTTTTCCACGTCAAAATATTGGTGTCATATGTGTTGATATGTTTCTACAATGCATTATGGTTCATGATTAATATTATGCTAATCACTAATGAAGATTCAAGTGTTTAAACTGAGAAAGTTTCACACAACTGATTCACCCCCCCTTAGTTGTATGCCCTAAGTCTAACAATTGGTATCAGAGCTAAGTTCCTCTAAAAGGAGCTTAACTGCTTGAGGAGATCCAGGATGTCATCATACAAGAAGGATAGTCCAAAGTTTGATGGAACCAACTTTTCTCTTTGGAAAGGTCGCATGAAATGTCACTTGTAGTGTATGGGAATGGTGTACTAGTCCATGGTCACAAAAGCGTATGTACCTCCACAGGGTGGTCTGACAACCCCAAATGAAATCACAGATGCTGAAAACAATCTGCAGACCAAAGAGGCTCTTCTACGTGCATTAACTGACTCAGAGCTCTCAAATGTTATTGACCTACCAACTACCTATGAGATCTGGATTAAACTGGAACTTCTGCATGAAGGAGATGAGTATGTTAAATGTGCAAGGTTACAGAGTCTAAAAGGGAAATTTGAAAAACTAAAGATGAGAGATGAAAATATTACCACTTTTATGCCAAGAGTGAATGAGCTGGTTTGTGGAATTAGAAATTTTGGTGGAGTCTTGGATGAAAATGAGATTGTTGGTAAGATTCTCAGATCCCTTCCTGCCTCTTACAAAATCAAGGTTGCTGCCATTGATGAATTCAAAGCCCATACAACTGTCACAAGAGACCAATTGGCTGGCAAACTGGCTGCTTTTGAAATGACTGAATTTGGAGATGATCCCCCCAAAACTGAATCTGCATTCAAAGCCAGTGCCTCTGTGAAAGGTAAACAAGGATTTGATCTGAGAGAGAACTTATCAAGGAAATTGTCATGGTATGAAAAAGCAAGAAAAGACCTAGAAGAAGAAGAAGTAGAAAATACTCAACTTGAAGTCCTCATTGCAAAGAGACTACCAAGAGGATCTGGTAAGTATGAAGGAAAATTACCTTTTAAGTGTTTTAACTGCAATAAGATTGGTCATTTTGCCTCAAGATGTCCGGAAAGATTTTCAAAGCCAAATCCTAACAAATCAAGGTTCCAAAAGAATTGGTACTATGTTCATGAAGAAGATGATAATAATGAAGGAGTAACAGATGATGAATCAGAGACATGAAACAAATCTGGAAGTGAATGGGTGTTTATTTCTATCAAGGAAGAAGAACCAATATCCTCTGTATCTATCAATCATAAAGTTGTAGAAAGAGCTCTGGCTGCCCAAGTTGAAGAAAAGAATGACTGGGTCATTGACAGTGGTTGCTCTCACCACATGACAGGTGACAAGAATAAGTTCATAGATTTGGAAAGGTATGAAGGAGGAGTGGTGAAGTTTGGTGATAATTCTACTGGTAGAATTAGAGGAAGAGGAACTATTTCTTTTAATGGAAGAAATAAAACTGGTAATGTACTGTATGTTGAAGGTTTGAAGCACAATCTTCTCAATGTTGGACAGTTGGTGGACAAAGGCTATGATCTCTGATTCAAGGATGGAAAATGCAAAATCTTTGAAAGATTTGGAACAAAGATTGCATCTGGTACTCAAACTAAAGATAATATCTTCCACTTGGTTGGTACTGGTAAAAGCTGCTTATTTGTTCAAGTTTATCAGAGTTGGTTATGGCATAGAAGGATGTGTCATGTGAATTTTGATAATATCATCAAGATAAGCAATACTCAGGTTGTAAGAGATCTTCCAAAATTGGTGAAACCTACTAACAACTTGTGCAAGGAATGTCAGTTGGATAAGCTGAGTAGAGTCACATTCAAAAGCAAGGAACTGTCTTCTACCAGACTATTGGACTTAGTTCACACTGATCTTTGTGGTCCGGCAAGAACCAGAAGTATTCAAGGTGATAGATACTTCATGCTTCTAATAGATGACTATTCCTGGATGATGTGGGTAACCTTTCTAAAAGAGAAATTAGAAGCTCTTGAGAAATTCAAATAATTCAAGGCTATCGTAGAGAATGAAATAGGAATAAAGTTGAAATGTCTAAGGTCTGATAGAGGTGGAGAATTCACATCCCGTGAGTTCATAGAATTCTATGAGAAACATGGAATTAAGAGACAGCTGTCTACTCTGAGGACTCCACGGTAGAATGGAGTAGTGGAGAGAAAGAACCAGACCATCCAGGAAGCATCTAGGACTATGATGATGGAAGTAAATGTTCCTCAGATCTATTGGAGAGAAGCTGTCAGCACTACAGTCTATACTCTTAATCGAGTTCAAATCAGAAGCAATATCGGTAAGACCCCTTATGAACTCTAGTTTGGCATTACTCCTATTGTAAGATATTTTAGAGTCTTTGGTAGCAAATATTACATCAAATTAGATGAAGATTTAGGCAAGTTTGATGCTAGAAGTGATGAAGGAATATTCTTGGGTTACTCTACTCAAAGCAAAGCATACCGGTGTTATAACAAGAGACTAAGAAAGATGATAGAAAGTACAAATGTAAAGGTTGATGAGGGAATAGAGAAACCCTCAAGGTTTTATGAATATGATGAAGATGATCAGAATAGTGTTCTAGTTAAAGGAGCTCAATCCTCTTCTAAAAATTAGATTCAGTCTAATCCGGTAAATCAGGAAGAAGAGATAGGTCTGAATGAGCCTGATCAAGAAGCAGAAGTGCAAGAAACTCCTAAAGTTCCAAGGTATGTAAGACTGAACCACTCTGAAGATTAGATCATAGGTGACAAAAGCAAAGGTGTGCAAACTAGAAAGAAAAATTGCTCAAAATTTAGATGAATATTGTCTGATTTCAAAGATTGAACCTAAGACAATAAGTGAAGCCTGCAATGATGAAAACTGGACCAAAGCAATGGAGGAAGAGTTGATGCAAATTGAGAAAAATCACACTTGGGATCTTGTTCCTAGACCTAGAAACAAGAATGTGATTGGAACCAAATGGTTCTTCCAGAACAAACTAAATGAAGTTTGTGAAGTAATCAGAAATAAAGCTAGATTGGTATGCAAAGGCTACTCTCAAATAGAAGGGATTGATTTTGAAGAAACCTTTACTCCAGTGGCAAGAATTGAAGCAGTCAGATTATTTCTTGCATCTGCTTCTTTCAAGGATTTCAAGGTGTATCAGATGGATGTCAAGTCTACCTTCTTGAATGGTGACTTAGAAGAAGAAGTGTACATTGAACAACCGGATGGTTTTCAATTATTTGAGCATGGTGATATGGTCTGCAAATTGAAGAAGGCACTGTATGGACTAAAGCAAGCCCCAAGACCTTGGTATGAAAGACTGGACTAACATCTTTTGAAGATTGGTTTTAACAAAGATACTATTGATAGTAACCTATATTTCAAAATTGATCATGAAAACATCTTGATTGTTGAAGTATTTGTTGATGATATCATCTTTGGAGGAAGAGACAGTATGTGTAAAACCTTTGCAAATCAAATGAAAAGTGAGTTTGAGATGTCAATGCTCAGTGAAATAAATTTCTTCTTGGGTTTGCAAATTACTCAGACAAAGAAAGGAATCTTTATTTCTCAAACCAAATATGTGAAAGAATTGTTGAGAAAATTTGGAATGGAAGATTCAAAGCTAATGAACACTCCCATGGAAACTGGATGTAAGTTGAGCAAAGATGATGACTCCCCTAAGATAGATCAGACAAAGTACAGATCAATGATTGGAGGATTATTGTATCTTACTAAAACTAGACCAAACATAATGCAAGATATTGGTCTTGTGGTGAGATTCCAGGCTGATCCCAGAGAATCCCATGTCATGGCAATCAAAAGGATTTTTAGGTACCTAAAAGGAATAGTTGAGTATGGTCTGTGGTATCCTAGAGATCATAATTTTTCTCTTCATGCATATACAGATGCAGATTGGGTAGGAGATGTGGATGACAGGAATAGTACCAGTGGAGGAGCATTCTTTTTCAGAAAAAGATTGGTTTCTTAGCTAAGCAAGAAACAAGAGGCAATATCCCTGTCTACAACTGAAGCAGAATATATTGCAGCAGTAGATAGCTGCACTCAAGTTTTGTGGATGAAGCAGATGCTAAGAGATATTAATGTAGAATATGAGGAGCCTATCACAATTTTCTGTGATAATTCAAGTGCAATAAATATTTCTAAGAATCCAATGTTGCATTCTAAGACTAAGCATATATCTATCAAGTTTCACTTTCTAAGAGAGCAAGTGAACAAAGATGAAGTCAGATTGGAGTATGTGCCCTCCAAGGATCAGATTGGAGATATCTTTACTAAACCTCTTCCCAAGGACTCTCTTGAGTATCTTAGGGAGAAGTTAGGGGTTATTGCCCCTCCAGTGATGAACTAGGATGCACTGATATGCATCAATCCAGTGGATATCACAGTCATATCTAGTGATCCGGATTGATGATAAGGGAGTTGCTACTCAGGGGGAGCAGCTGATATGTTATGAAGTAATGAAGTTGCAACCATGAGCCCTTTGCCATTGATGTCAAAGGGGGAGAGAAGACATGTGAAAAACAAGTGGTTGCTGATCAAAGGGGGAGCAATAAAGGAAGAGAAGACATGTGAATAGTTGTTGCTGTTAGGGGGATTTGTAACAACAAGGAGAAGTTCTTGTCTTGATGGTTTTTCATATCATATGTTGCCATCAATGACAAAGGGGGAGATTGTTGCAAGTATGGGCCTAACTGGTGTTTTCATTGATGTCAACATACTCATGCTGTATTAATGAGAAGGATTAGATGAGCTGTGTGCTGAGGATACTGAGAAAATGAGTCTCAATTAGGAACAGTGAAGAATAGTGATGACAAGAAGGTAAAAGTCCTCAATAGGTTGAAGATCAGAGGATGCAGTTTAAAGGGTTTGTAGATATAAATCTTGAGATGCTCCAGTCAAGTTTTCAGAGGTCCACATGAAGATCTAAAGAAGTTATGGTCACTCAAGTAGAACTAATTCTAATAGGTGTTCAGAGGTGACAGAGTGCCACAGATAGGTCCGGTGAGATCCAGAATTTTATTATCCCATTCTACAGATTTGAGGGAGTGTTGAGGACATTCCTGTGAAGTATCAACTAGATTGGTTCATGGGTTGAAGGTTCGGAAGAGCCTATTCATTTGTGACAGTGATGACAGACTGTGTTCTTGAAGCTCCAGATGAAGGAGAGAAGAATTCTAGTAGGATGATGAAGTGCGGATGTTCTTGATGATTTAGGGAAGGTTATGATGATCATTGGATCATGTCCAGTTCAGGTTGGTGGTCCGCATTGAAGTTAGAGTTTGCATTTGAAGAATGACCACAGATATTGGTGTTCTTCTTGAGACTGGCCGACTAGATGTATTACATGTCTTACAGATGCTCTTGTAGGTGTTTGGCAACTTAGATGATTGTTTTTAAGTCAATGCCTTGTATAAATAAGGGATTGTGAAGTTATTTTGAAGTGTGTCTTGTGGAGATGCGAGTGTGGAAGCAAAGAAGAAATCGAAAGGTAGAGCAGAAGTTTTTCGGCTTTAATGGAACTAATTCAAGCATGATGAAAATGCTATTTTCTAGTTCATGTATGTGATACTTATTCCTTTGTAGATAGTGTGTCTCCTATAGGCATTGAGCCTCTTGTGAGCAGTGTGCTCAGGCAGTGAGCCCTAATTGGCAAGTGCCATTTTGTTCTTTCTATTCTTCTAATAGAGAATACTTTCTTATGTTAATCACCCCGTGGTTTTTTCCTTAACTAAGTTTTTCACGTCAAAATCTTGGTGTCATATGTCTTGATATGTTTCTGCTTTTGATTTGAATGTATTATGGTTCATGATTAATATTTTGCTAATCACTAATGAAGATTCAAGTGTTTAAACTGAGAAAGTTTCACACAACTGATTCACCCCCCCTCTCAGTTGTATGCCCTAAGTCTAACACAGAGAATGTGTAATCTTCTAAGGAGATGTAATGATTTTCAAATTGTAGAGGGTTCATCAACCATCCAATCCTTGGTACAGCTCAATGAAATCATAAAATTGAGCTTATCTCATAAATTATGCCCTAACTAACCATGCACAATGACATACAATAAGCAAGCCATTAATGGTATGGACATGAAATCCATCAAATATCTGAATAATTAATCACAAGTGCAACTGAATATCAACTAATTTCAGATTGACATGAACCATGAAGACCAAAATAAGACAACACATAATCACAAATTCCCAGCAACCTACAAAACTTGCTTTGTATTGACTGTATTTTGGCAAAGTCTCAGCAATTCAGTATCTAATCTTACTTGTTACAATGAGAGAGTGATAGCCCTTTTATAGACAAGGCACCATACCGAGTTTTTCAATGGACGGTGGAGATTAACTCGACACCAACAGTCCATATTACATGGCATTTAATGAGATACATCAGTTAGTTACATTTTCAAATTTGCATTTGTCCTTAGGGAAAAAGACAAAATACAACTTGTAAATACATTGAATCTGGACAAAAAAGATACCCATTTGGTTGTACATGATGAAAAGTCAATTTTCAAGGCCTAATAAAGCCAAAATATGAGCTGATGTAGATTCATGAGATTACAAGTGCTGGATGGATCAAGAGGTGTATGTGGCACATTCTTGGAGAAAGTGTATCCAACTGGATGCTTGTTGGACTGATTCTCGATGGCTGGACTACTAGAATAGTTGTATGCATGTCTTAGTGATCCAATCCAAGGTCGTTTGAGTGGCATTTTTGGGAAAATATCAAAAATATAATTTTTGGTATTTTCTACATCATAGTAAATTGCATTTTTGGAGGCCTTCCGAGCGGAATGGGGGCTCAAAACTTGCTGGTAACTTGGTGTTAAACCTTAGAAGCATGGTAGGTCAAACTAGATAATCAGTTTATCTTTCCAACAAGTCCAAGAAGTTTAAATTTTGATAAAATAGCTAGGAGTTATGACCCTCAGACTGGATCACTAGGACATTGGACTGGATCTGTAGGAATAACAGTGATGTAGACATGATCTTCAGTGTCTTCAACCTCCAGGGACTTATTTCTATCATCTCGGACATCATACTAACATCCTGTTGTAGGTGCAGTAGCAATTTGGTTGATAAAATGAAGTTTCTGCATTTCTGGGTCAGCACTGCATATCTGTGTGTACATCCTTCCAAGATGCCTCCAAAAAGCTCCTATGCTCTCCAAGACCTACAATTCACAATGAAAAGTATCAATTTCATCTTAACAAGTCATTTTTCATCAATTTGGATCAAAACATGTCCATTTGCAATCATGGATCAATCGAAAACAGCTTACTGTCAATGTTGTTTCCTTATAACCAACCTCTTAAATCTAGTGATTTTCACATGGTTTTTTGTATTTTTTGCCATTTTCAAGTACCCATTTAGCCTATATATTGATCTAGGAAGTTTTTTGGGTCAATAGAATCCATTTGTAGATTTTTATTTCATGTTTTTCTAGCATATTCTACAAAAACAAGGATTTTTAGGGGTCACGGACTTTTCATGTCTAGTGGCATTAATTGTCATAAAACATGCCAAAAATACACAAAAACTTGATAAAATGTTCATCCTAATGTGAAAAATAGATATGCAATTCAAATCCATCAAGAAAATCCAAGTTGTACCTTGAAAACCTTAAATTTTGGCCCAAAATACCAAAAAAGTGTTGATTTTGGGGGTCACTGACTTAGCGCGGATTTTGGGTCCATCCGACCTTAGCGCGAATTTTGGGTCCATCCGGCCTTAGCATGGATTTTGGGTCCATCCGGCCTTAGCGTAGATTTTGGGTCCATTCAACCTTAGTATAGATTTTGGGTCCATCTGATCTTAGCACGAATTTTCGGTCCGTTCGACTAAAATGATGCTTCATGAAGTTAGTCGGTTCCATTTTTAGCGCAGGTCCGTTGGGTCTATTTTTAGTGCAAAGTTTGTTTGGCAGAGTTTTTTGAAGTGACTGACCTGCACAAGTTTTAGCACCGACCGACCAAAGGCAGTAGAAGCAAGTTTTAGTGCAAGTTGGTAGGAGGTCGTTTTAGCGCAAGTCTGTGAAGTGGGTTTTTATTGCAAAGGTTGGTAGAGTCTATTTTTAGTGCTAAGGTTGGTAGAGGCTATTTTTAGCACTTTTTGTAGTTGGGGTGATTTTTGATGCCATATTTTGAATTGGCCAGGGTGAAAGTATATTTTAAAATATATTTAAGTATAAGTTTACTTTAAATATTTTTAAATATACTTTCAAGATGTTTGGGATAGGTTCTAGATCCACAGGATTTCATATGCAGATTCTAGAATTTTGAGGTTCCACCAGATTTCAGACTTAGCCAAATCAGGGCTTCAGGACCATGTGATGGGATGAAAGTATGTAAACCCCTTAGTGAAATCTTGTGGAATTTGACATGATTTTGCAACTCTAAGACTTGGAAATAAGGAATTTCAACATGAAACATCCTACAAAAGCAATTTCAAGGGTAATATCCAGTGACATAGGATTTTTTAGAAAAATGCAGTAACACCCAATTCTAATGCAAAAGGCAACAAATGACAATCTTTTAAGCACAAGACCACTCAAGACACTTCCAAATCAATCATGAAAGATATCAACTAACTCCACACATGTGAAATACCCAAATCTGTAACAAATCATGCATTCTAAGCACAAATTCACATTCTCATCATTATAAGGCAAAAAGGTTGAGACTCTAAGCCAGAGCAAAAGAGGGGTTCTCCATTTAGTGAAATGAGGCATGTATGCAAGGCACAACAAATGGCAACTCTGCTGGGAAAATTCTCTAGAGCATTTCAAAGATAAACTTTCAGTTCGGACCCAAAATCTCTGTGTTTCCCACATGTTAGACAAGAAAACATGATATCCTATCAAAGAATCAAAGACCACTAACTAGTGCAACCATCCATATCCTGAATACCTGAGTGTGTGCAATTGTATTCATTCCCATCCCTTAGAAACTAAGTTCATTCAAGATCCTTTGTGCTAAGCTATGAATTTGGGATTATTTTACCACCAAGAGAATGCTTATGATGTTGAGATGTGATGAGTCTTGATAGAAGCGAATGATGATTCTTCCAGTAACAATTCTTCTGCAATGATATTCTTTCTTGATAATGCCTTTGATGATCTCTAATGCTAATAGTCATTAGATAACAGTCTTCATGTGAGAGTATTCAAATGATAATCTTTATATTGATACTTTGTAGTGGGTCTGGTGTTGAAAAACACCTTTTATTTTTACCCAGTAGGCTAGCAGTACTTAGTACTGCCTACCACTCTCATTTGGATCTGTAGAATTGGTGTTGGTGGTAAAATTGGGGACCCAAACTCTTCACTTACACAAGATCACCCAGACTCACTTAGGTACTTCAGGATTATTTAAAGTGTGAGAGATATATGGTTAGAAAATACTTTAGGTGCACCAACTAACGACTCCTTTCTAATGAACAAACATCATATTTCCTGGTATAACAGCAGAACCCATAGCAAGGCCTAAGCAGAACTTTGGCTTCTCAAAGAAAGACTATAGATTTTTTTCCTAATAAGGAAGCATTTGCAGGTCTACACAATTGCCACCTCATTTGAGAAATGGAGAACCCAAGCAAAACAAGCGCAGAAGCGAAAAGCAAAGAAAACTACTCTAACTGAAGCAAATAGAAAATAGAAAGAACAACTAACAACTAACAACTAAGGAAAAATAGAAAGTAGAAACTAAACTAAACAACAAGAAACTAACTAAAACCTAACTAGAAACAAGTAAGACTAGGTACAAAGATCTTGGATAGCAAGTATTTACACTACCCCATGACTTATTTCTCAGGACATGCAGAAGTAACAAGGCGCAGGTCAATGTCCTAAGTCTGGAAAATTCATCCTTGTACTCTGAAAAGTAGGGTATGGGCAAGCTAGGCTCATGTTCAAGGTGCAAGTCACATAAGATCATCAATTGGGGCAGCTCATTAGGGCCATGATCAATCCATATGCAAGTTGTCTTACCTAAATCACCATAATCAAATTGATAATTGGAACTGAGTGGAGAAAGGGAAGATACAACCTCATTTGTAGTACTGATAATCAGAGACATGAGTTCAACACTTTCTTGCATTGCACCAAATACCTTCTCATCTTCAGGGGGACTCAGCTCGTGGTGGATCATGTCTTGTGCATCAGGTGCCTCTGGATCACTGAATGCTACAGTAATCTCCCAAGCAAACAGGAAGTCTAGACAACCTCCTTTAGAATGTGGATCATCTGGATGAAATTTGCATGAATTGGCCAAAGCAAAGTCTGTCATGTGTGGTGAGTTTCCATGCAGTAACATATCCTTGCTCATTGATGACACCAACTCAATGATGTGATCAAGTGACTGACATGAAATTGCTTCCAAGCCATCACTTTGCATGATAGTTTGATTTTTATTCTCAGATTGCCGATTTTTATTATCATCCATCATCGTTGGACCAACATCAGTCAGATGGAATTCTTCTTTATTGCATGTGTGAATAGAATTAGCTTGATAGGCATATGGTAAACTAGATTTGTCTTCATCAAAATCAGCCATATGTTCTGAAAAAGCTTTATCCACATCAATCAGTAACCTTCCTATTTCAGTGAAGGGCTAGCATTGGGTTGGCAGTTCATTATCTGCAATAAGAACACAACCTTTTTCTTCCTCTATATCAGCCAATAACCCTTCTATTTGGACGGCATATCCATTGTCTTCACCAACAGCAAGATCTCCTTCCTCATGTATAACTTGATTCTTGATGTCAATGCTACCTCAAAGTGGTGTACTATCCTGATTTTATTCACCTAACTCAGCTAGAGACCCTTCTACAACAATTATATCAGACTAATATGGCTGATCATGATGATTACTAGGCTGATATAGTCAAGAACTTGATCACTTTTCTATGAATAATTTGATTGTAGCTTGGATATGTCAAATGAAATGATGTTTTGCATTGCTGTCCATGACTTTCCTTCATCTGGAGGACTAATTTTCACATGTTCTTGCACACATCCGATCTGATCTAACTGTTGTTCCAACCCAGAATTATCATCCACCTGCAAGGGACTGTTGTTTTCTACCTCTGTAGTAGCAAATTTAGTCTTAGAACTTGATATTTTTGAAACACTTGATTGTTGATCCGCTTCCCCAACATGATTGTTCATTAAATCTGATTTATCATCTACCTCATCCACTTCCTTAGCAGTAGAAAATTGACCTTGTACATTGTTCTGTTCATTGTCTTGTGATTGAAAATTAGATTTTTGCCATGCTGGGACAGCATATTCTGTGACTGAATAGTCTGGATCTAGTGGTTGAAAACCAAGCTTTATCTAGGCAGGGACCTCATCTTCATTAGTTGGATGACCTGCAGACCACATGCATTGCCTACTCTAATCATCTCGACATGTATTTTGATGAACAACTTGAGGGACTTCAATTTCTCCAATGTGTAGATTGCCCTATTGACCGTGATCATTTATGAATGGAAGATTTGCAGCTCCTCACAAGGTCTTTCTCTAAATATAAATATGTCTGTTATGCCTATATCCCACTTTAGGCTTGTAAATCTCAAAGATAGGGAACAATCCTTTTAAATGCAGATCCAACCTTTGGAGGAAGGTCACACAATCTATTTTGTCATGCAGCTCTCTGGGATGTACAATGCAGACCTGAGGTGAACTAAAATCAAGTAATGTCAATGGAGGATACTTCTCTCTTATCTGCCTATCTACCACATCTTTGAAAAGTGGGATATCAACTTGGAAGTTCTCTTCCTGATATGATAGCTGAGATGGTCCTCTGAAGAATGAAGGGATTTCATGACTGAAACCCTTATGTGTACCCATTGGATCAAAATTTTCTATACATTCATTTCATTTCAGCAAGTGTAGTGAACCAGTAAACTAAAAACCTACATAACATCTTTGTCCATCCCTCCTCCTAGTGCCAATTCTATTGATGGTGGTTTTAGCACACAGCAGTGCATGTGTGATTGCTAGTTTCACACCTCTCTTGAAAAGTATTCTATCCAAGATAGGACTGCCCCAAGGATAATACAACTAGGCCTTAGCTTCCTTGGAATTTCTTAGTTGGTATGTTCTAGCTGTGCCAACAAGGGATAGGACTGCCCCAAGGATAATACAACTAGTTCTTACATGAAATGTAGGGTTTATGGAAGATGGCAGCAATGTATATGTAGAAACCCTAGTGGTTCAGACTGTAAAGTCTAAAATTTTCTAGCAGATGGGCAATGAAATGTTGCTTATAACCTAACCTAACAAACTTGATGTAAAGAAAATGCAAAAGGAAAAGGAGAGAGAGAGAAGGGATAAGAGATCCTATAGACAATTACAAAAATGATCAATAACCAGATAGACAGATTTCCAACAATAAACAAATCTCTACTTAACCAGGCAGCCCACAATACCATAGAGAATGTGCAATCTTCTAAGGAGATATAATGATTTTCAAATTGTAGAGGGTTCATCAAACACCCAATCCTTGGCGCAGCTTAATAAAATCATACAATCAAACTTATCTCATAAACTATGCCTAGACTAACCATGCATAATGACATACAATAAGCAAGCCATTAATGGTATGGATAGGAAATCCATCAAATATCTGAATAATTAATCACAAGTGCAACTGAATATCAACTAATTTCAAATTGACATGAACCATGAAGACCAAAATAAGACAACACATAATCACAAATCTCTAGCAACCTGCAAAACTTGCTTTGTATTGACTGTATTTTGGCAAAGTCTCAGCAATTCAGTATCTAATCTTACTTGTTATAATGAGAGAATGATGGCCCTTTTATAAACAAGGCACCATACCAAGTTTTTCAATGGACAATGGAGATTAACTTGACACCAACAGTTCAGATTACATGGTATTTAATGAGATACATTAGTTAGTTACATTTTTAGATTTGCATTTGTCCTTTAGGAAAAAGACAAAATACAGCTTGCAAATACATTGAATCTGGACAAAATGGATACCCATTTGGTTGTACATGATGAAAAGTCAACTTTCAAGGCCTAATAAAGCCAAAATAGAGTCACATAACACTTGAAAATATCAGCTGCTATAGATTCACGAGATCCCAAGTGCTAGAAGGATCAAGAGGTGTATGTGGCACATTCTTGGTGAAAGTGTATCCAACTGGATGCTTGCTAGACTAATTCTCGATGGCTAGACTACTAGAACAGCTATATGCATGTCTTAGTGATCCAATCCAGGGTCGTTTGAGTGGTATTTTTGGGAAAATATCGAAAATATAATTTTTGGTATTTTCTCCATCATCGTAAATTGCATCTTCGGAGGCCTTCGGAGAGGAATGGGGGCTTGAAACTTGTTGGTTTCTTGGCATTAAGCCTTAATAGCTTGGTAGCTCAAACTAGATAATCAATTTATCTTTCCAACAAGTCCAAGAAGTTTAAATTCTGATAAAATAGCTAGGAGTTATGACCCTCGGACTGGATCACTAGGACATTGGACTGGATCTGCAGGAATAACAATGATGTAGACATGATCTTTAGTGTCTTCAACCTCTGAGAACTTATTTCTATCATCTTGGACATCATACTAATATCCTCTTGTAGGTGCAGTAGCAATTTGGTTGATAAAAAGAAGTTTCTGCATTTCTAGGTTAGCACTGCATATCTGTGTGTACATCCTTCCAAGATGCCCCCAACAAGATCTTATGCTCTCCAAGACCTACAATTCACAATGCAAAGTATCAATTTCATCTTAGCAAGTCTTTTTTCATCAATTTGGATCAAAACATGTCCATTTGCAGTCATGGATCAGTCAAAAACAACTCACTGTCAATGTTGCTTCCTTATAACCAACCTCTTAAATCTAGTGATTTTCACATGATTTTCTACATTTTTTTCCATTTTCAAGTACCCATTTGGCCTATATATTGATCTAGGAAGTTTTTGGGGTCAATAGAATCCATTTGCAGACTTTTATTTCATGTTTTTGTAGCATTTTCTGTAAAAAGTAGGATTTTTGGGGGTCACGGACTTTTCATGTGTAGTGGTGTTAATTATCATAAAACATGCCAAAAATGCACACAAACTTGATAAAATGTTCATCCTAATGTGAAAAATAGATATGCAATTCAAATCCATCAAGAAAATCCAAGTTGTACCTTGAAAAACTCAATTTTTGGCCCAAAATACCAAAAAGCACTGATTTTAGGGGTCACTGACTTAGTGTGAATTTTGGGCCCATTCGACCTTAGCGCAAATTTTGGGTCCATCCGACCTTAGTATGGATTTTGGGTCCATCTAACCTTAGCATGGATTTTGGGTCCATCTGACCTTAGTGCAGATTTTGGGTCCGTCCGACCTTAGTGCAGATTTTGGGTCTGTCCGACCTTAGCACAGATTTTGGGTCTGTCCGACTAAAATGATACTTCATGAGGTTAGTTGGTTCGATTTTTAGCACAAAGTTGGTTTGGCAGAGTTTTTCAAAGTGACTGATCTCGTGAGTTTTTTGCACCGACCGACCAAAGGTAGTAGAAGTGAGTTTTAGTGCAAGTCGGTAGGAGGTCGTTTTAGCACAAGTTTGCAAAGTGGGTTTTTAGCGCAAAGGTCAGTAGAGGCTATTTTTAGCATTTTTTGCAGTTGGGGTGATTTTTGGCACCAGATTTTGAATTGGCTAGGGTGAAAGTATATTTAAAAATATATTTAAGTATAAGTTTAAATATTTTTAAATATACTTTTAGGATGTTTGAGAGAGGTTCCAGATCCACAGGATTTCATATGCAGATTCTAGAATTTTGAGGTTCCACCAAATTTCAAACTTAGCCTTTTTTAGGATTTTTAGGGTTTCATACTTAGCTAAATCAGGGCTTCAGGACCATGCGATAGGATGAAAGTATGTAAACCCCTTAGTGAAATCTTGTGGAATTTGACATGATTTTGCAACTCTGAGACCTGGAAACTAGGAATTTCAACATGAAACATCCTACAGAAGCAATTTCAAGAGTAATATCCAGTGACATAAGATTTTTGAGCAAAATGCAACAACACCCAATTCCAATGCAGAAGGCAACAAATGGCAATCTTTTAAGCACTAGACCACTCAAGACACTTCCAAATCAATTGTGAAAGACATCAACTAACTCCACACATGTGAAATACCCAAATCTGTAACAAATCATGCATTCTAAGCACAAATTCACCTTCTCATCATCATAAGGCAAAATGGTTGAGACTCCAAGCCTAAGCAAAAGAGGGGGTCTCCATTTAGCAAAATGGGCCTGTGTCAACAACCTTTTCTGAACCATCCAAAAGATTTTGTAAAATAGATTGTTCATCAATATCAAAAGATAGAGAAGATAAACTTGGGATAGAATCGGGGGAATCAAACATGGTTTGAAAACTAGTTCTTATAGAAGTAGGGGTATTATCAGAAGAAACAATGAAAATAGGAACACTTGAAACTACTGGAAAACTACTAGAAGCAAGAGCATGAGGAAGTATAGAAACTTGTGTTTTAGTGGGAAGATCTTTCTTAAGGGATTGATGTAGATCACCAAGTTGTTCATTTTTTGCATCCTCATCCTTGCCTCATTAAGTTTCCTCTTCCTCATTAGATTTATCGGACACTTCTATTTGTTGGGTATCCTTAGATTTCTGAATATTTTGGTTTTCGATCTCAACATCTTCAACCTCCATTTGCTCAACATTTGTATCTTCAACATCTGATTCAGTGACATTAGAGGTTTCTATAACTTGTTTCTTCTTCCCTCCCTTGGATACTTGAACTTAATTTTTGGTTTTCATATTTTGGAGGAAGAAGGGGCATCACTCTTATTCTTGGTCCTACTTTCTACTTTCTTGCCTATTTGTTATTGTGCTTCAGTCTCTGACCCTGTGAGAAACTCCTTCAATTTCATTCCTTTACTTTCAAACCATATGTTTGTCTTAGCCAGGATCGGTTGAAATCTTTTACTTATGGAAGTTTCCTCTTTAACTGACCATTTTGCCTCTGGAAGAGGTGAGACTTCAACATTCTTAGTGTTATATTTGGGATCTAGAACATCCCCATCATTTTCCATTCCATCTGGAATATCAGTGAGGCACAGCTCTTCTATCTGAATCAAATGAAGTCTGCAGTAGTGTAACTTCCTGATCTCATTTTGTGTCCTAAGATCAACCCAAATATCTTCCACCATAGGCACATGGAAGGTTGACTTTCTTTTGATCTTAGCTTGCACTCTCTTGAAGTCAAAATGGTTCCTTTTATTGAAAGTTTTCATAGTGACCAGCTGTAATTTAGAATCAACTATTTTTGCCTTATTAGCTGACTGAACTGAATACCTTCCAATCTCTACGAGAAACTTTATCCCTGACTTCTTCAGCTCCATTTGTTTATTATGTACTACAATCAGCTACCTACATAATTCCATGAGGACAATACAGTCACTGGGATATCATGGAAGAATATAAGGATAACCAAGATAATACCCTACTCTGAGATATGTGAAAGTACCGAATTGTAAGAACAAGTAGCCAAAAAAATTCACAACTTCCCAAGCTTAATCTGAGACCCTCTTCTGAACAAGTTCATTGTCCCATAAGAACACGAATACTGAAAAGAAAGCATCATTCACCCTATGGAAATGATGGATTGATCCCTTCAGAGCAATTTGAGGATAATACTCATATATAGGAACCAATCTCTTGTCACCAACTTGAGTCAGACCAGGAAATCTCCTCATGCTAGCAACAACATATACAAGATAGGAGGTCATATAGAATTTGGATGTTGTGTTGACCCTTAACAATTGTTAATGCAATGCATTACTCATCTGCTCTCCCCAGAATATTCTTTGTGTGCCTCAAAGAATCACCTTGATGTATGTGTACATCCATTCTTGAAACTTGGAGGAAGAAGGAAGTCCTTTGATACGACTCAAAAGTGTGATCAAATCACAAACTTCCTCTACAAAGTCACTCTTAGGGAGATCCTTCAGCCATTTGGTTAGATTACTTTGAGGAATTTTCAACCATTTATTATTTATGTACCTTCTTGTTGCTTCCACATTTGTATCATAGTCTTTTTGCCCTTGAGTAAAATCAATCTGTCCAATGTTTACAATAGGTGGACACATGAAAATTTTATCAAGGAATTCTGCATCCAACCTCATGATCACATTCCCTTGGGAATCTGTCACAACCCTAGTGTCCTTGTTGTAATGGCTAGCAACCTAAAGAACGAACTTGGGGTTATGGCAGAAACTAGAAAAGAGGCAACCAAGTGAATGTTGTTGTCAATGATCTTTTGCATGTGTCTGGAAGGGTTTGTCTATTTTGTTCTGTCCACAAATTCTTCCATATCCACATGTCCTATTTCTATATTCCTGATTTTATCAACATTTGACTACACTGAAGTGACAGGGAAGACCCCTTGGTACTTGTACTTCATGAGTTTGGCTTTGGATGGAGATGGCTCCGACATCAGCTCTGGAGAGAAATCTAGAAGAGATATCTACCACAGACATTTGTTAAAAGCTACAAAAGACCATGATCTCATAGTTAGGGGAAAATGGATAAATTAGGATAACTGCGATTCGATGATCATGATAGGAAAGCATGCATTGAATGGTTTGAGTACGTGCAAATCGAGGTAAAGGGTGGAAGTGGGTTAACAAGTCTTAAGAGGTGGATTTTCCCAATGTTAGGAAAAATTTAGGAAAATGTGCATGAGTGGTCAAAATGACCACTCCTATATGAGGGACTACTCACATGTGTAAAGTCAGTCATTTTGACCGCTATTACATGTGTTTGGGAAGGGTTTACAACTCTCATGCAAAGTTGGTGAAAAAGACCACCTTTACATGTATTTTGGAAGACTATAAGTTTAGATGTAGGGGTAGTCAAAATGACTACCCTTACATCAGGATAACATTTGAGTCTTTGAAACACATGTTAATTCGGTGGAATGGACCGCCCATGCATGTAGTCTGAAATAGTTTGGTGTATGGTCAGCGAAATGGACTGCCACTACATCTATTTTTACAAACTTTGAGTTATGTGTAAAAGAGGGAGTTTTAGCCATTTCTGCATGTTGGAAGATACATAAGGATTATGTAAGGGTGGCATTTTTAACCGCCCTTACATATGGGAAAAACTAAACATTTAAGGGATGCAAGGGCGTCGGAAAACCCCGCTACTACATACCAATAAGTTGAAACATGGTAGGAACGTGTATTGGCGGTGAAAAAGGCCGACTTGACACGTTAAGGAACTTATTGGTAAAACCTAAGTCTAACATGTTGACAAAAAATCCATTCACACACGAAGAAACTAGACTTATGAATTTTTGAGAAAAATCCTCAATGAAACAATAATAAATGACAACAATACTATTAACATACCTTTATTTTCAAGTAGGAAAATGAAAGAAAAAATGAAAAATGAAAACTTACCTAAAAGGGCTAACCCAAAACTCTAGTTTATGCACAAATGGTCTCAAAGAGGGTTTACCAATTGATTAAAAGGCTTGGTAATAAAAATAAACAAACAAAACAAATCAAAAGTGATTAAATAGGTTTTAATGTTTGCATTAAACATGGCACGATTGCCAATGCAAACTTAAGGCCATAGATTCGCTTATATTTTGCTTGAGCAGTGGATTTCAACGTCACTACATTAGGCAATCAACATGCACGGGTAGGGGAAAAGATCGCTCGAACATGTAATGTAAAATGACTTGAAACATGTAAGAGTGGTGAAAACCACTGCTATTACATGTATGATCCAAATCACAAGCATATGTACAAATGGTGAAATCAACTGACTATGCATATCAAAACAACAGTAAACATGTAAGAGCGGTAGATTTCACCGCCAATGCATATAAACCTAAAAAAATTCTAACACCCAAACAATGGTCAAAATTGATATTTTGACCAACTTGTAACCTAGTCAATTTTCACGAACTTCAAGGAAATGACTTAGGGGAATGTTACAAGCTAGTATACGGTGTCGAATGACTTCACACGAGGCTAAGAGTACTTGTCTCGATAAGCAAACTTATAGTGTAGTGTATGAAACGGATAAATTTCGTAGTGGTTGTCTACAAAAATGAGCATAGCTGATCTTGAGTACAACACATCCAGACTTAAACAATTCATGGTGTGCTTTTAGAGATTACTAGGACATGAAACTTGGAGTATAGCAACATCAAACAATTATGTGCAACATACTAGAACTGCATACAAGAATCTGCATCTGCGGAGGAATACCAACCAATTCTCTGTCACTAACTCAATAAGCTACCAATACTTAGTCACTTTGACTAACTCATTCTTTCAAAACCAAAAATATTGTACCCAACTTGTCTCAAGACATGTTCCCAATCATATCTAATTTTTGCCATCAATGACAACACCATATCACAATCATATTAGTAGTGTCTCTTGACCATGTTGCCAACAATCTCCCCCTTTGGCATTGATGGCAACAGTTAGTGAAAAATGCTCATATTTCTCCCCCTTATTATGTACATCTATTTTTTCTTCTCCCTCTTAGGTATTTAGCTATTTTTCACTAGTTTTTCTTCTCCCCCTTTGACATAAATGGCAAAGGTGTATATACAAGTGACAATATTTTATCAAAATTTCAAAACTATTATACTTGGCCGCATATGTATAAGTGCAATCACATGACTTACTATTAGTGGAAAGGATGTTTGTGTATATGATTTTTAGTTGAGCAAACTCTCCATCCCACTAGACCTTAACCCTACTCAAAATCTGAATGTTCTCATTCACTTGGAACACTTACTCCTTTGCATTATCTATAATGGTAGGCACTTCAGTTATTGCCTTTATCTTTACTGCCTCAGCTACTAGACCAACCATATAATCAATTTTAGAACCTATTATTTCTCTGAACTAGCACATTCTACTTTTAATAGCCTCTTCCTAATTCAGAAGATTGTTTATGTTTGCATGAATACCTTCAATTTTTTCTTTCTTGATGGAATCAAATGTCGGATCATACGTTTCTGACAATTTTAGTAGTTGAAGTTCCATGGCATCTATTTTCTCCTTTATTTCTTTTGTAGTTTCTGGCCATGTTAGACAAAATTTGTATATGTTGTTGGCTTCTTTGATGGCACTATCTACATTCATAATGCTATTATTCAATAAAATTCTATCTTGAGCTAAGTTATTTTTCAGCTCAACTAACCTTTTATTATCAATCTCTGTTCTAACCTTTTTATTTGTAGCCTTTTCAAAAGACTCAAAATGTGAACTTATAGAGTTTATTAACCTTTTGAGTTGTTCAATGGGGGCTAGAGATGTGTCCTTCTGGAATCCAGGCATCAAATTTTCTAAAACACCAAATGCCTTATCAATGACTTCACTATCTTGAATATGGGACTTCAAGATTTCTTCTTGAGCCTTGGCTTGGAAAATTGTCCCTAATTGTAGCTTTTGTAGAGGTGTCATGGAGTCCAAGTTGATTGGTCCTTGTAACAATTCAGATGAATCCAAAAATTGGGATTCTTGCTGCTTCTCCAAGAATTCTCTGACTGAATCAACAATATCTTGTGTGGCTATAGCAGTGTCTCTTACCATGTCATGAGACACTTCTTCCTCTTCAAACTTCTCTGGAGGTTCTTGGTCCATAGATTCTTACTCATTAGTTTTATGTTCTAGTGCAGGGCTAGCCTTAGCTAGTTCATCAGCCAAATTTCCCCGATCATCAGTTTCATTTTTCTCTAGAGGGGCTTCTATATTCTTAGGAGTTTTGTCCTCTTCTATCTCTTTCATCTCTTCATCTCTTCCTGGGATTACTAGAGAAGTTGTCTCTATTTGATTCAAGCCCTGTTCTGAGCTGACTTCTAGAAGATAAGTATCATCATTAACATTTGGTTCTTCCTTATCATAAATTGTTGGGATGTGGAGCTCTCTTAAGACATCAAGAGTTACTTTTTCTATGTCTCCAGTCATCAAAATGTTGGTCCTTCTCTTTATCTCAAACTTTTCCCCAAGTATCTTAGTGACCTTGGTTTTCTCTTCCACATTTATATTCGGACACAACTCTATCAATGCATGTTCTCTTAACTATAAGTCTTTGGCCATTGTTGCTTCCTTTCTAGCAGACATAATGCTACGTAAGCTATCTGGTAGATCTGTAATCACCTCAAGGAGAACCTTGTTGTACATCTCTAGAAATCTAACCACTGTAATTTCAATGATGCCTTTGTTTGCATTATTGTACTCATCATATAGTTTTTCTATTGGCTTAAGATTAACATGAGTTGCCATAGAATTTAGGGTATCTTCTAAGGTTATTATGGCCTCTATTTCTTTGGGCTCTTTTTTCCTTGACATTTTCTCGCTTATGCCCTTACCAGAGGGCTTGTTCTATTTTCTCCTGGAGACTTTACTAGCCTTAGCCTTCATTTTCTCAACTCCAACAATCACATGCATCCTTTTGCTCTTGGTTTTCTTTCTTTTATGCCCTTAATCAGTGGATTTCTCTATAGGTGCTTCCACACTTATTGAAGGAGTGGGACAGGAGGACATAGATGCAGTTTTAGTGGAGGTTGAACCTCTTGTTCTCCTCTTTGTAATTGTAGGCTTCTCTGATTTCTTTTCTAGCACTTTCAGAGCCTTTTTTGATTTATCTTGCTTCTTTTCTCCAGCTGCCCTTACTGCTTCTACCTTTGCTCTTGTTTTTACAATTTGTTCTTTAGTAAATCCCTTGCTCTAGGCATATTCCTCTGCCATTTTCTTGGTCTTCTTTATAGATTCAGCTTTCTCAATTCAACCTGTACTTTGACTAAGATTTCTTCATATGTTCCAAATCTTTCCTTAGTGGTGTCCCTGGGCTTGCTCAACATGAGCTCAGTAGAGCCAATCAACACATCCTCGATTACTTCATATCCCATAAAAGGGACCCATACTGTCCTTGGCTCTACATCTACCATTACACACTAGTCTTTATTCACAATAAAACACATATCATTTTTGTACTTTTCCACTATTGTTTTAGGTATCCTTTCCTTGGATTGCATGGCCTTCTAATTTTTTTTGAAGTAGCCACACAGGGCTTCATTTTGTGCATCATGACTACCTAAACTATTCAAATGATTCCTAATTTGTATGGAAATAGGTTTGCTATCAAACTAGATCAAATTCTTCATTTTGGGCAATTCTTTCATAAAATAGAAGAATAGGAAGATAATCAATGTACCATATTTAAAGGGATATTTTGATTCTTTGGTCTTCTTCAGGTTTTCCATCAACTATTAGCAGAGAAATGCACAGACCTCATAGTCAATGTTCTTCTTAACCATCTCATATGAACTATGGATGAAGGTACTGGAGATAGTGTTCTCTCAGTTGGTAAAATATATTTTATATCCGACCACCATAAATGTAAATCTCATTGCATGGTCTTCAATAGAGTTCACTATCAATGCCCTTTTGTTGAATTGAGCACTAGTTTCCTCTATTATAGTGCTTTTCTTCAAGGACTTTAGCATGAGCACATTACTAGTGGAGTTCAATCCTGTTATAACCCTTATTGCTTCCTTTGTGATCATGAAGGGTGTTTTAAGCCACATAAATTCACCGTGAATTCTGCTAAGCACGTACCGAATCCATTCATCCTTTACAAATGTTGGGAAGTCTATATATTGTATGAATTTCTTTTTTACCAATGCCTTGTATTCTTCCTTAAATTCAAAATCATCACTGCTCAAATGCTTCAGATATAGATCTACAAGTTTGCTACCACCATGTTCGTCTAGGGCAACATGGATGTAGGCCCTAATATCTTCCTCATGCATTATGTCATGTAGAACTTTCGAGAATGCACCATTAGGGTCAACTTCCATTGATTTGAAAGGGTGTTTCTAAAATTTTGGATGGGGCCTTTCTTTGATATCTATTACTTGTGGGGTTGACATGATTATGCAATAATTCAAATAATTTTGTAGAGAAGTTTCAACTATAAATACCTCTTTCCGCTGAATTAGGGTTTTGTCTCTTTGAATCACTAAAAATCAGTAAGTTGCTTAGGGTTTAGCTTCTGATATTCATGAATGCTTGACAACTTGAATGCAAAGTGATCATTCCTTTGAATGCGAGCCTTTTATCCTTTATTTGCAAAAACCTAATCGCCATAAATGCTAATTTTTGAAAAGTTGTTAAACACTTCACTGTCAAGCACAGTCAATCAAGATTGCTCCACATTAGATCTTTTTCTACTACTGACTTGTTCAAAAGATTCATTAAATAGATCATTAACTCATATCCTCATGCTAGATCTCAGCACTAACTATCTAGCTAGGGTATCAAGATTTTAAATACAAGCTTCCCCTGAGCCAAAGCTCCCAATTTACTTCTTGGAGGAAGTATCTGTGCCAAAGGCTAGTGCGGATACATCCTTGACCTCATTTACATCATTTTTAATCCATATTTTGCTCATTTCCTTCTTGGTTTTTGCCAAATCAACCTTGTTCTTTCCTTTATCTTTCCTCTGCTCTATTTTCCTCTTTTCTGTAGGATCATTTCCTTTCACATTCTTGCTTCTGCAAAATTTTGCAATGTGTCTAAGTTTATTGTAGCTATAGCAAACACCATTCGTCTATCCTCAATTCCTTCTATTGATTGGATTAATTTTTGATCTACATGGTTAGCCATATGCCCAAATCTATTGCATGTAAAGCATTTTCCATTGAAAGATTGAGTATTCCTTCCATTGTTGAAACTATTCCTTATCTGACTTCTACATTCATTTGCTCTATGACCAATTCTCTTGCAATTGAAACACCGACTAGAGAATGATGGAACATTTTGATTCATTCTACTCCTACACTGAGTAGCCTTATGACCAAAATTATTGCAATTAAAACAATAGCCATTAAAAGATGAGTACCTTTGAGCATTCGGTTGCCTAACTAGAGTTCTTCTAGGTCTGTTTCTCCATTTTTAGACCTAGTTTCCTTTGTCTTTCTTTATCTCAATGTTAACTTGTCCTAATTTAGAACTTTCTCCTCTTTCAAATCCCAAACCTTCCTTATCATCTAGACTTTTCTGACTATTAATCAACTCATCAAGCTTTGTAGAGATTATTTTGAACTTTTCTTTGTAACTATTAGCTATTTCTAGATCATGTTTTAGAATCACAACATCTTTTGCCAACTTTTCACATTCCTCATACTTGCCTTTCACAACTTGATTTAAATGCTCCTCAACCTTTGCTTTCTCTTCAATCAGTATTGATAAATTGTTCAGGGTTTCATTTGCTTCTTTCAATTGTTCACTTATCTCTTTGCTCCTTTCCTTGGATTTCTTGAGTTGCTCCCTTAGCTTTAGGATACATTCATAAGCTTCCTTGACATTCTCCTTCAGATCCCAGATATATGCTTCAAACTTATCAAGATCTTCAAGAGAAATTTTTAGTTCTTCCTTGTTGACATATATGCAATCATCAATTGTAACACTACTAAGATGAATTTCTTATGGAGGAGTTGGATAACTTTGGGCTGCCATGTGTTCACTTTCCTAGATCTTCCTCAAGCTATTAAAATTCTTCCAATAAACATTGCTCTGGTACCAATTGTTGAACACAAGGAATATTGAGAGGGGGGTGAATTAGTATTCTATAAAACCATTCCTTCACATACTCTTTAAACTATTTACCTAATTCAACAACATGAAAGAAAAATAAACATAGGAAGAGAAACCATAAAGTCATAACACAGACACCAAGATTTTTACATGGAAAACCCAAAAAGGGAAAAACCACAGTGAGTGTGAGTTCACAATATATTATAATATGAAAACCAAATTACAGAAAGGCTCACTGCCCAAGGACTCACTATCCAAAGAAGTGCTCACTGCAAAAGACTCACTGCCATAGAGAAAATAATATAGAGAAAGGGTGGCTCACTACCAAGAAAGAACTATTACAAACGCATCTATTGAATGTTGGCATATTGTTCCAATGATAGCTCAAAATACAATTACAAAGCTCTTCATAATGAATACTTTGTTTCTCTACTTTGCGCACATATACCCTGTTTTGCTGTCCTATACACTTTTAGATCACAAAAATGGTGTTAGATCACATACCCATGAACTCAAATAGTCATCACATAAATTATCATTGAAATCCATCAAGTATTTATATCCGCTACAAGATCTAACTCAAAACTAGGTCAGCTTGCCAGAGTGAAATGTGTACACAAAAATTTATACTTTGTCAGCTTGAATTCTTTACACAAGAAGTTATGCAAACCAATGTAATCCTTCAATCACCTTCATATAGGTGTGGACCTATTATAGAACCACTTAGAATGATGATCCAAATAATATATCTTTATCACACCTCGATCCAACTTGTATGTCAGCTTCATCCTTAAGTATACACTTAACCAAATCTACTATCATACCACAACTTCTAATGCAAACCACATGAGACTCTAAAATTCTTATCAAACATTCATTATGCATCACCCAAAATACATTTAGAACCATGAGTCATAATATTCTTATAGGGAGGATCTCTGAACTACTGACTCTATCACTATGAAATACTGTCAATCTGAGTGCCAATTATTAAGAGCTTGTAGATGATCATCAGGTAAACCTCATACTCTACAAAATTAGAATTGGATACTCCTAACATGTGTTTACAACACCTCCAAACCACAAATTGAAACAACCAATAGTGAAGGAATGCAAACTGAAATACTCAGGCAATTTGCACTATTCATGACTGAACTCTATTCATCTAAACTTAAGCAATTCACAGTGTATCTTTCAGAGATTACTAGGACATGAAACTTGGAGTATAGCAACATCAAACAATTATGTGCAACATACCAGAACCCCATACTAGAATCTGCATCTGCAGAGGAATACTAACCAATTCTCTATCAGTAACTCAGTAAGCTAGCAGTACTTAGTCAATTTAACTGAGTCATTATTTTCAAAACAAAAATGATGTACACGACGTGTCTCAGGACATGTTCCCAATCATATCTGACTATTTCCATCAATGACAACACCATATCACAATCATATCAGTAGTGTCTCTTGACCATGTTGCCAACAACAACAACATTATATTAAAGGTCTGACAAAGGCTTATAATAGTTTGAGTAAAAGATAATCGACCTTTATAGGTATTAACAACTGTATGGAATATAAAATTATCAACCTTTTACAAGATTGACAATAGTAAACCTTCATAATATATATGGTTGACAATTATTGTATTAATAATAAAGAAGAGAACCTGGTTGTAACAACTGCTTGAGATTAACTAGGAATAGATACTTCCAATCCTATCACCCTTCTTACTAGCTCTATGGATGAACACCCTCTTGTTTTAAACAATTCATGAACAACAAATTCTATTCATGGTTTTGTCCCTTAAGCTTTAGCCTAACCTTCCTCTTCTATCTCAAGAAATGAGTATCTCCTTGTTAAAGAAGACTTCCTTTCTTACTCATGGCTACTTGGCATGCCTATTTTTAGGCATCATGGGAAGGCCAATCCCCTCCTCCACTCTCCCTGGAATCTAGGGAGGTGCAAAGGAGTCTAGCATTATACTTATAGTATATATTATTTAATGGACAAAGATAGCTTATTGTTATCTCTCTACTAATTTATTAATAGGAAAAAAGAAGTTATTTAAATGCTTTAATATGCATTCAACGGCACAAAAACAAGTATGGTGCCTTGTAAAACAAACTTTCCCAACCTATGATATTATGAGAAGATATAGTTGATAGGTTGGTTTCTTAAGTTGGCTTGATGAATGAAGGAAAGCACAACATCAAATACTATCGACATGGAAGACAAGGCCGTCGACTCAATAGATGAAGACTTCATACTGACTTAAGTAAAAAGACCATGACATCAATGCATTACTTATCATGACTGGAAGTATGTAGACTAAGATGCTCACCAAAGCGACATAACTTTCTATGTGAAAAGTGTATGCATTCCCTATTGGCACATTAATCACTTGTTTCTCGCAATCTAATTCCCTCCATAGTGACGATCTCCCTCCTCATCTGGAGGGAAAAACTATCCCTACATACACCTCATGTATATAACAAGTAGTTAGTCCATTAACATAATAATAATAACATTGTAAATCATCATTTTACTTCATGGAATAAATGCACTCTTCTAAGTTTATTAGAACTTCATAATCATCATAATTATCTCTCTCTACTAGCTGTCTTTGAAATAATAGATGAAATAAGTTTGTTTATAAAAATGGGCTGTGCCATATCTGGCCCCTTGAAGATCATCATCCTTTATGATTTAGTACCTAACACAACAAAATTTAACATATATGTTCTTTTGAAATTCAAGTTCACATAAACAAATGTGGAAAGTTTTGGTAATATTCATGATAATCTTCGCAAGTGACATTATCTTTAGAGTATTGGTCCCACTAGACCTTGTATTGACTAACATCTCTATTGCTCAAAAGGAGCTTGCGAACTTTAAGCACTTTAAGAGGCTTGATCATAACCACTCCGGGACCTTGTATGTGAAGAGAGGTCCAATCAAGAATGTGATCAAAATCAGATACATATTTCTTTAAATAAGATACATGAGACAAATCATGCATATGAGAAATAGCAAGAGGTAGAGCTATTTTGTAAACAATTGGATTGATCACTTCTAGAACTTCAAAAGGTCCCACATATCTAGGGGCTAGTTTGGAGGAATTTCCAAACTTGCTAGGAGTTTTATGTGGTCTGACTCACAATAGAACTTTATCTCCTACCGAAAATAATCACGCGTATGCTTGGTGTTAGCATAGCTTTTATGTCTATCATTTGCTTCTACTAATCTTTGCCTAATTAGCTTAACTTGCTCTTCCATTTAAATTAGCAATTTTGGTCCATGGTGAATCCTATCCTCTAGCTTATCCCAACTTACAGGAGTTTGACATTTTCTACCATATAATGCTTTAAAAGGAGCCATTTTTATTTTTGAATGGTATGAATTATTATAAGGAAATTCAACAAGTGGAAGGTAATCTTCCCATTTATATTGCCGATCCATGCAGTACATCCTCAACAAGTCCTCCAATACCTAATTTACTCTTTTTGTTTGACCATTTGTCTTTAGATGATAAGATGAACTTATGTTTAACTAAGTCCCAAGTGCTGAAAATAAGGTTTTCTAGAACATTGAGTTCATTCACGGATCTCTATCTAATACAATCTTTTCTGGAACTATGTGCAATCTAAAGACCTCTTGAATGAATTTCTTAGCAATGATATGTGCCCCATCAGTAAGGTTTTTCACAATAAAATGGGCCATTTTAGTTAATTTATCTACCACCACTAGGATTGCATCATGCTTGTATTTTGTCATAGGAAATCCTTTTACAAAATCCATACTAATCACCTACCATTTCCATTCAAGGATTCCATGAGGGTATAAGAGCCCTACTGGATGTTTATGTTCAGCCTTGACTCGTTGACATTCGAGACATCCTGGCACAAATTTTACAGCATCATTTTTCATTCCTTTCCAAAAATATAGTTCCTTCACATCTATCGAGAGTTTTGTCACTCTTGGATGACCAGAATAAGGGGTGGAATGTGCTTTTTCCCACACTATGTTACTCAAATCTTGCTAATTTGGAACATACATCATGTTCTTATATCTTAGAAGTCCATCAGGCTCAAAATACAATCCTCCATATCTCACGTCTTGAGGGTTTTCAAATAGGGCTTTTAAGACTTGGTCATAGTACTCATCTCCTACTAAGTTCTTTAGCACTTGGTCTCTAAAATTGGTTTGTAAAGACATCATGGCTGCAATATTCCTTCTCCGGCTCAGGGCATCTACAACTCAGTTTTCCTTGCCCTTAATGGAATTAATTTCAAAATCTTAATTATATATAAGCCCCAACCACCTTCTTTGTCATGAATTAAGGTTTGTTTGGGTGAAGATATACTTAAAACCCTAATGATCAGATATGAGCTCAAATCACTTGCCAAGCAAATAATGCCTCCATACTTGGAGAGCACGTGCAATTTTTGCTAACTCCAAGTTATGCGAAGCATAATTTTTCTTAATTTTATAGACTCATATTCCACTAGTTGACCTTCTTGCATTAATACACCACCCAATCCTTCTCCAAAAGTGTCAATTACAACTACAAAGAGACCTTTCGGATTTGGGACTTGAAGGATTGGTGTTGAGGTCAACTTCTCATTAAGGATATTGAGTGCCTCCTCACACTTTTTTGACCATTCAAATTGTTTTCCCTTTCGTTGCAAAGAAGTAATGGGGTGATCAATTCTTGAGAAGTTCAATATTAACTTCCAATAATATCCTGCTAGGCCCATGCAATTATGAACCTCTTGCACATTTCATAGTGCAAGCCATTCTAGGATAGCCTTTGTTTTTGAAGTATCTATCGCAATTCCATCTGTAGAAATTATATGACCTAAGTATTGAGCTACCTTCTGAGAGAAGGTACACTTGGATAGATTACCATACATCTTTTTCTGTCTAAGGCATTGTCAGACTATCCGCAAATGTTGAATATGCTCCTTGTTGCAGGATTAAATCAAGATATCATCAAGGAATACTAACACAAATTTATCCAAATAGTCTCTGAAGACATTGTTCATCAAATTCATAAAGGTTGTTGGGGAATTGGTCAACCCAAAAGGTAGAGCCGTGAACTCATAATGCCCATACCTTGTTCTAAAGGTTGTTTTATGGATATCCTCATTCTTTAACCTAATTTGGTGGTAACCTGACCTCAAGTAAATTTTTGAAAATACAACCACACCACACATTTGGTCAAAGAGATCATCTATGCATGGTAAAGGATATTTGTTCCTTATCTCTTCCTTATTAAGCATACGATAATCAATACACAAATGTAAGGTGTCATCCTTCCTCTTGACAAAGATCAATGGTGCTCCCCACGGTGATACACTGGGTCTAATCAATCTCTTTAACAACAAATCTTGATGATGAGCTTTTAGCTACATTAACTCAATTGTGGTCATTTTATATGGTGCCTTCAACATAGGTTTGGAATTAGGAATGATGTCAATCGAGAAATCAAATGCACTTTTTGGGGGAAAACTTCCAAGGTCTTCAGGAAATAGTCCTAAAATTATCAAAGATAAGGATGATCTTCCACTGAGGGTCCTTTTTGTTTCCTTAAAGCCTCACCCTTCTCACTCAATTTTTCCATCTCGACTACAAACAATTGACAACCCTTCCTCTTATCTCTCTTCAACTGCATAGATGATATTTGTCTAATTATCATTTCATGTTGAACTCCTTGAATCAATACATTGTTACCTACATTGTCAAGACACTCCACTATCTTAGAGAAACAATCCACTCACCCTATGTTTCCGTAGCCAGTTCATTCCTAGGATAATATCATAGGATCCTACTGGGGCCACATATAAGTTGACTTTGATAGAAAAAGAGGACAGACTCAATCTAGCTTCAAACATGCATTGCTCTACCTGAGCTCTTGACTTGTTTTCATATTCTACTATTCATGGATTCACCATGAACCCAACTCTTCTTGGTATTCTATAGAGTAAATTAGGAGTAATAAAATATTTTGTTGCAACAATATCTACGAGAATGGCAACTGGAATGCCAAATAAATTACTTGTGGTCTCAATTGGGGTGCTTTGGTATTCCATCTATTGGTTGTCCAACATGACATGGATCCTTTGTTGGAAAGCTCTTTTCTTTGATGGTAGATAATTACCAGTGTGATATGGGTTTCTTAGAGTCTTAGTAGGACATTGATTAGCATAGTGATCCCCTCCATAAGTGAAACACCCTCCATGGGGACCTTTCTATACTAAAGATTGGTTGGGATTATCATCATTCTTTTTAGAGGTATTGACTCCATATTCTTCCTTGATTTCATTTTTGTGGTAGCTATAATCTTTGCTATAGTTTTTTCTTTTTTCACCCTGACTTCTATTTTTCCTTTTGAAAGAGGTGGAAGGATGATTCCAACTATACTTATTATGAGATTTTTCTTGATAATCTTAGATAGACTTTAGTTTATATTCTTGTTTAATGGCCTTCTCAAACACCTAGCTAATGGTTTTTCATCCATGGACATCTACGTCACCTCTGATTTGATTATTCAAGCCTATAATGGATTTCCTTATCTCGAATCTCTTGTCCTTCTGATATTGCGATACAAATTTCAACAATCTTGTGAATTTCTCCTAGTACTTTTTAATTGTCATGTCTCCTTGACACAGGTTTTGGAAATTAGTTAGTTTTTTATCAAAATATAATTGTGGTAAACATCTTTTTTTGAAGACGTCCATGAACTAATTACAAGTCAGACTTAGGGAACTCAGTCCAATTCCATTTTCTTATTCATCCACCATGGGGATGCTTCTCTAGCTAGCTAGTAAGCTCCTCAGACTACCTTAGTGATCTCCAAGTAGTTTCTTTTTTTGGTTACTGCAGGAATCAAGTAGCCCCCTATAACCTGTAGTGCACCTCGTAAACTTTTTAACATGACTGGTGCCGCTGGTGTGACATGACCACCAATACCATGTGGGCAGGGGGGATATTGGACCTCGTGACCTCGTGGCTACCACAAGATCCTCTCACCAATCAATCCATGCCCCCACGTCCAATCTCAGAGTAGTTTCTAATCTTAAAATATTTCTCCATTTTTGTTATCCAAGCCTCGACTGCATCACCAGTCATAGTTCCATCAAACCTTAGGGATGTGATTTTTTTCATATCCCTTGCTAACTCATTAGTGTAGCTAGTTTTTATTTCACTAGGGACTTGAGAATCTTGTTTAGTTTCTCCCAGTTCAATCTATAAATTATCTTCTTGAGTGTCTTCTCCCAATTCTCAAAATGATGTTCTCTGTTGTTTTCTACTCCTCTAACTTCATGTTCTATAGTTCCCAATCTTTCTTTTTTTTGTTTAGCATACAAAAAATTTGGTCAATTTTTTCCATTGGATTTCTTTCAAAACTAGAATTGTTAGGGCTCCTTCCTGGGTGATTTCTAGTGTGTACCATGTTGGTTTTTCCAAACCTATCATCGTATAGCATTTTATAAAAATAATTTTTTTTTACAACATGCTCAACATAAAGTAAGTTCATAAATGCAAAAATTCAGAGCTATTTCACATGTGCCATTGTTATACAAAAAGCCAAAATTTGTTTTATTCACATAATGGATTTTACATCCTTATTCAAATACAATTTTTTTTTGTTTACATGTAAAAAGTATCTACATTACACTTTCTAACAGATGGATTTCCTTAAGTTCCTAATTCTTGTCAGAGTCAACTAACACAAATTTAGAGGGTGAATGTACTCTTGAGAACTCAATCAACACCTCCTTTCGTATTACAGGCACACCCTAACAACACCTAAAAGACAAATCCTAGTGGGAAGATGGCTTACTGATCTTAAAATAAGAACTGAAAAAAAATTCCACTGCCTCCAACTATTTTCTCATCTTGAGGTGGATACGTTTGAGTGCATCAGCCAGTGTCTAAAATTTGTGAGACAAGCATAGTTGTTATAGCTCACTGGCTCCATTTTTAGCTCAGGAAAAGACTTTTTCTTAATAGTGACCTTAGGCATGTTCCTAGGTTTTGTTTTCTTGGCTCTCTTACATATTCTTCTCTTTCCTACCATTCTAGCAAAAGAATAATCATTTTAACATTAGCATAGCTTGCCAATCTGCAAGAACTCACAATGAGCTCCTAGATCCAAGTTTTGAACCCAGTAGCTCTGATACCATATGTAACATTTAGCTCATTAATCATTTAGAGTAAATTATTTAATTAGGAATAATTTCAATAATAAAATTTTGTTCTGAAAAGGAAATTCAACAATTACATATTACATCAAAGTATTTTAATACAATATTTAATGGTCACATTTCTCGTAACTTACAAATTTTTCTACTAAATATACAATTGAAGGAATGTCTTGTGTGTCACAAGCCTTCGGCAAATCCACTACAAGAGGGAGAGCATCACTCTGGATCTTTTCCTCCAACCACAGATCAACGGTCCCCCACTCACCTTCCTATTGGAAGTTGTCCTTCCCTTCACGATGGTATATATAATGAGAATCAAACTAATTCAATGTGCCATCTGAGAACTATTGCAGTGTCCTAGTAGAAACAATCAGTTGAACAACTGCTAGTCTAGCTCTAGGTATGAACAACCCATCTAACTATTTGTACAATTCAAGAACATGGTGAACTGACAATGCAAGAAAGGATTTTGTATTTCTTTGGCCAAATTTTCATATAAATGAGTCGTATGTTCACACACTCTTTTCTCAACTTGGAGACTACATTCTTTCAACCTCTTAAGGTTAAAGATTAATTCTAGGTATTTTATTGAAATACACCCTATACCTATCTAACAAGCATTGAGTATTTACATTGAGCCCGTCTTTGCATCCTTGCAATCTCAGGCCTATGACAACTTGTCAATGTGCTCAATGACTAGTTGAACCGGATCTCATACTTGAGAGTAAAAATATATATCATTCTCTAATAAATGCATTATTGTTGTTACAAACTAGGTTTTTTAGGTTTCCCCAACCTAGGAGCAAACTATGTCATCTATCATTTATACCCAATGCATACTTGTCAGAACACAAATATATATTAAGTAACTCCAGTACTTCTCAACACATAGTTTCGATTTGGTTTAAGGTTCTATTGCTATATTTAGCTTTAGAGTCTTTATTATTCATGATTTCCCCTAGGAGGGGTATTTGATCTCACATGACAATTTATCGTTATTGATAGCACATTCATTCGCCATATTATTGTCATCATATGGTGACAACCATCTTAGCCAGTATTTAGGTTAGTCTCATGGTTATTTACTACCATGATAATAACTATGTAAAAACATATCACTAGTGTCTTTTACAAACTATGATTATGTTGTTATTGTCTATGCAATAACGTCTTCCTTACTAGGTTGTTAAAACATCATACTAGTTCATAGTTCAAACATAATGTTATCGGCCATATTCAAGAGTTAGTGTTTTACCCACTTTCCAGCCTATAATTATCATAGTTTTGTTCCTTTTGGTGCAGCTGTTGCATTTTCTAATGAAAATAAGTTAGCCTTCTACTGATATTAAGGAGATTCATAAATTTTCCAGTCACATTCCATGAACATAAATGAACAAATGCTTCATGTAAAAAACATAAAATATATCAGCCTTTCAAAGGCTCATATAAATTTTAACAAGGTAATCCTTTTATTCAACTTGAGTATCTCTTCTTAACCATTATTATGTTAAAGATCATGTCAGGCTTTCTCATGAAACATATCATAGCTTAACCCCATACAATAGAGCTAACAATGTATTGTCCTCGTATAGGCTCATAATTAAACATTATAATAATAGCCATGCATAGACATCACCGTAGGCTTCAGATTACTAGCTTTATTCTGGATTATACAAAATTATAACAATTAAAGGTTTTAACGTAGCTTTTCCATAAGCTTGGGAATTTTTGCTACACACAGGCTTCACAACAATATAACACTGGCCACACACTACTTAATGACAATATAGTGTTGGCCATACATAGGCTTCAACAACAATATTGTGATATTGACCATACCTAGGCTTGAAAATAAAATGATAATGTCAACCTTACACAAACTTAACCACTGCGTTATATTAATGGTCTTACAGACTTGCTTAACAACAACATTATATATTAACTACCTTACACAAGATTAACAACAACATTATATTAATGGCCTTACACAAGCTTATAATAGTTTGAGTAAAAGATCATTGGCCTTTATAGGCCTTAACAATAGTATGGATTATAAAATTATTAGCCTTTTATAGGCTTAACAATAGTAAACCTTCATAATAGATATGGTCGGTAATTATTCTATTAATAAGAAAGAAGATAACCTAGTTGTAACAACTCCTTGAGATTAAATGGGGACAGAGACTTCCACTCCTTCTAGCACCCTTATTCCTTGTATGGAGCTAACATTGGCTCCGTGGATGAACACCCTCTGGTTAGAAACAAATTGCGAATAATAAATTCTATTCATGGTTTCATCCCTTAAGATTTAGCCTAACCTTCCTCTCCCTTCTTAAAGAAATAAGTTTATCTCCTTTTTAAAGAAGACTTCCTCTCTTTCCCATAGCTTCTTGGCATGCCTATTTTTAGGCTTTATGGGTAGGTTGCACCCGTCCTCTACTCTCCCTAGAATCTAGGGAGGTGTGAAGTAGTGTAGCATTATACATATAGATATTATTTAATGCCCAGAGATAGATTATTGTTATCTCTCTATGAATTTATTAATACATAAGGAAAAGTCATTTCAAATGATTTAATATGCATTCAACAACACAAAAAACAACTATGGTGTCTTGTAAAGCCAACTTGCCTGACTTAAGACATTATGAGTAGATATAGTTGATAGGTTGGTTTCTTGATTCAGCTTGATGAATGAAGGCAAGCACAACCTTAGAGACTATCAACATGGAAGACAAGTTCATCGACTCGACAGATGAAGACTTCATACTGACTTAAATAGAAAGACCATGACATCAATGTATTACTTATCATGACTAGAAGTATGCAAACTAATATGCTCACCAAAGTGAGGTAACCTTCTACATGAAAAGTGTGTGCGTTCCCTATTGGAACATTAATCGCTCATTTCTCACAATCTAATTCCCTCCTCATAGTGATGCTATCCCTCCTCATCTCGAGCCAAAAACTTTATCCTTGTATAAACCTCATGTATACAACGTCGAGTAGTTAGTCCATTAACATAATAATAATAAAATTTTAAATCATCATTTTATTGTATGGAATAAACTCATTCTTCTAAGCTTATTATAACTTCATAATCATCATAATTATCTCTCTCTACTAATTTTCTTTGAAATAATAGATGAAATAAGTTTGTTTATAAAAATGGTGTGACACACACTCACTCAAAAAATTCAACTTGGATAGAGGAGAAAGCTTCAAAGATTAAAAATACCTTAGAGGTTGTCTCCATAAGGGATGACAAAATAGAGGCTCTCATTGAAAATTTGGTGGGAGCTCTATCAAAATTCATTGATAAAAACTAGGAAGTTACAACTATGTTGAATTTACTCACAAGCAAAATTGTTGAACTGGAATGGGAATTACAAGAGTTATAAAATGGGCCTCTATGCAAGATAAACAAATTCAAATTGAACTAATTTTCTTGAGATGGTTCACTATGCAAATACTAGAAGTAAATACAACTTGGATAGCCCACTGCTACTATTTGTAGCACATAGACTTTTAGATTTATTGACCAAAGGCATAAGTCACCATTTTGTAGAGAAAAAATGAATATCTATAGAAATCTAAAATGGAAGCATGTAGAATGAGTGAGGCACTTCTTTCTTGTAGGAAGCTTGCTCACATGTATAATATATTTTTTAACAAGCAGTATTTAAGGGGGAAATTACCAAGGATCTCCTATGACCTCCCATATGAACTTGATGATGAAAAATTATTAGAAGATTTCAAAAGTAGCCTTCTAGAGAAAAATAATTAATTATGTGAATTATTCACACATAGATTGTTGCTAGGAGATGGTGTTGGCTTCTTTGTTAACAATTTTTTAGAGGAAGTTCAAATAAGATCCTTTATCTCCACATTATAGAATCAATTAGATTGGAAGGAAATAACAAATGACTATAATCATGTAGAAAAGAATATGGCTTTGTTCATGCGCCACCAAAATTCCAAACCCAAAGAATTTAGACATCAATTTTAAAGAATAGTCCAATGTGAATATGTGAAAGAGAAGTATATTGTAAGTATAACTTTCATGAAAGGCCCTACAAAGTGTTATCAGTAGTATAGTCAAACTGACCTTTTCTATATGTGAAAAAAGGTATATCCCCTACTCAAGCACTTGGAAAAAAGAGAAATTATTTATCTGCATAATCTCATGTGGTCTCTGTGGAGAGTCAAGTTAGTAGAAAAAATTATACGTATGTATAAGGATCACAATATTGGTATGACATTTGGACCCCCACTTCTCCTTTCTTTTCAAACACTTGTGAATGTGATATCCAAGCAATTTAACTCAGATTTTCAAAAATGGCAAAAAGGAACTAGAGAGAAGTAGAGGATTTATGGATGATCGTAAGGAAGGTGGTCCCATTTGGTTCAAGAATTATGATTACAAACTTAAATGAGAGGAACACAATAGGAAGAAAGACAAGGATAGAGGGTAAAGCTCATTGTCTTCCCAACTTGTAGGATAACCTACAAGATTCTAAGCATGTGGGATTATGATGAGGCTAATTCTAATCTCATCAATTCCATAGACAAAGTGCCCCTTTTTCCTTGATTCACACCTTTTTCATGCTAAAATAGAGTTTGCATAGGAAATTATTAATTGCTTTGAAATACAATAGATTGCATATTTGTGGTTTAGTAGTTGTTGATTTAATAAGGATAAAAAAATTGATAATATGTTGCACAAAAGATGTGTTTTGGTTCAAAAAGACACTTTGGCAATTTTTTGAGAGTTCTACTTAGCTCTAAAATTTTTCTGTGATATTCAGATGCTTTGAGCACTAGAGATAGTATCACCAACTCCAAAGGGTGGAAGCTCCAAAAAAAGGGGGGAAGTGGTCTTGTTAACTATTGATGCATAAATCTATGGGTTTTATCCAGCAACAACATGGGAAACTCTAAAACATAGGATTGCTTCTCAGAGTGACCTCCAGATTTTAAGGGAAGCTGGCTCTTCTGTTCTTCAATGGGGTTTAGGAAAAGGTTAGAAAGAAAATGAGATTTGTAGAAATAAATTCCTAGATCTAAGGTAATGCACTGGACTTAAAATTTACCTAGTTCCACAACGTTAACCTTGTAAGATTTAACTAGAAATTAAAGAGAAAAATGCATGATTAAACCTAGTTTGTAAACAGATTAAACAAAGGAAAAAGAAACAGAGATATCAGAAACAAGAAATAGAGATTAACTTAGATATGCACAGAACAATATTCTCATTGCTTGAATGGTAATAGGTTACAGAGGCTGAAATTGTACAAAGTAAAATATTACATTCTCATGAAAGAACCACTTGCAAAGGAAAAAGAAATATCTTCTATTGTTAAAAAACTCTCTGATCTGAAGAATATGTGGAAATCTAGAACTCCCTTGAAACTAGCCCAGATCTACCTTTTTATAAGCTTGAAAAACCCTAGAAAATATGTCAACTGCCTCCCAAAAATATGCAACTATCTCCATGAAATCTAGCATAAAATCTAGCTGATAGCTGTATCTGAAGCTAAACTGTGGCTGCAACTGAGACTCTCTTATGGATAGAAAAATATGCCTATGTGTGAGAAAGAAAATCTCCCACCCCTATCTCTCTTCTTTACTTGTCGTAAGAAAGAAATTAGGGCTGTATCATCTTCTTTATATTTCCCGTGAGTCAAAACAAAATAAAATTCATGAGTCCTTATAAAGTCTTAGCTTTATGTTGCTGGGACCCACCATATCATATGTTTCAATTTCACTTAGCCACACTTAGAAACTCAAGTGGATTTAAAACATAAACCTCATATTATTTTATAAAGCATAGTTCCATAGAAGAGGGCCTGCCATACTTATAAGAGACTCTCATTATATTTTAGCTCTTTAAAATCTTCTCATGACATATGATGCATTAAATAAAATGAAACAAAACATTTTATTTATCTGTGCTCAGGCTCAACCACGTGGTTCATTCTAATGTAAGCTTTTCTTTCTCTGCAGTGCTTCACCCACGTGGTGACTTCTGCTAGTTTTTGAGCCTCTCTCAAACTCCTTAGGTACCGACATGTGGAATACTCCGCATCATTTGCATTGTGTCTTTGATTTAAAACCCTAGAACTTGTTTCCCTTTGATGGTGCTATCTCTTAGAATGTTTTGGCTAGAAAATTTGTGCTTCAAAGATTGCAGTGCCTGTCCTTTGAGAAGGCCAAGCCTTGTGTTTGTAGCAGGGACTATTGACTCTAAGGGCCACTAGTCCTAACAAAGCCACTCCTTTCTTATCTAGCCACGTTTGTTTGATGATGCCTTCATTGTTTTGTAAGGACAATGCCATCATATTGATGTCGTGCCTGTAGACTATGGCCTACGCTATTAAACTTTGTTCATTGCTAAATGCCTTAGTGGCAAATGTAGGAATACACACAACACTGAGAGGGGGGGTGAATCAGTGTTATTAAAAATTTTAACACTTTTTACTCCTTTTGATTAATTAAATTTCACAATTAAAGAATTCTTCAGAAGGAACAAAGAAAATATGCAGAGTATCAACACAAAAACTTGACACAAGAAATTTCCCGATTGGAAAACCCTCCTGGGGTATAAAAACCACTCAACTGCCTCACTGGCTTAACACAAAATTTAGTTTACAACTGTCTCACTGACATTACAATTCTGCCTCACTGGCTTCTCTGCATGTCTCACTGACATTACAACATCTAAAATTCAATGAACAGTACAACTCAGGGGATTTCCCTGTTTCAATAAGATCAATACCTTATTTCTCCTTTTCAAACTCAGACAAATGTATATTTTCTGTAATCAACCTTCAACAGTTATTATCATATCTTCAAATTTTATCTTCAAAATATTTCATACCTCTATCTCTGCAAATCAATCTCAAAAACAACTCAATTCATTCTTTTCAATTTCATAGACACTTTCACTGCAATACTGAAAAATTTAACCTTTTCAAAATTTATTTTCAAAACTTTATCCTTCTCTGAGAAAATATTGTTCTACTCTGATCAAAAACATCTCCAATCTTGATTGCACAATCACATCAACAAAAATTAATGCTCTGCTCTTCAATCATAAAAACCTTTCAATCTGTATTGCATCATCATACCTGCAAAAATTCATCTCATAAAAATCTTTCATCTTCTCAAGAAATCTCTCTCATCTTCAAAAACCTCTCATTAAACTCTTTTTCTCAAAACTCTCATACATCATCTCTGATCTGCAACACTTTATATCTGCCATTAAAAAATCTCTATATACAAAATGAATTTCCATCAAAACAATAATATCAAAAATTGATTCAACTTCCACCATCATATTTCTTTCCTCACACATTCTCAAAAAAATAAAAACTAAAACACCAAAAATGAAGATTACATTCTTTTCATCTTCTCTGTCGTAGGAAACCTTCCAAATCTAACAAAAAATCTAAACAAGCTTTCTAACTTCATTCTTCAAGTCTCCACATCTCTTATGCTTCGCTGTCTCACTATAATAGAAACAAAAAATCATGATTTTCTTGCCTTTTTAGAAACAGAAACCGTCAAATTTAAACCTTGTTAAATGAGGCTCCGTTTGAATCTTTACCATTCGATGGGAACACCCCCACCAACAATCATTTGAAACTTAGCTGTTGATCAGCTTTTTCGCGCCCACTTTTGAAGCTTCCACCGGTGCTCACCCGAAGCCTAGCACAAGGGGCTGGTAAGAATTACGAGCCAACACCCCTTAAGTTATAACTTAAAAACCCGATGACCTTCTCAACCGGTCAACGAACAGTTAAAAGAAAAGTGCACTGATGTTTAGAATAGGATTTTAATGAAGTTTAAATTAGGTCTTGTGAAATAATGAAGAACTACATAAACCACTATATGTGGCATTCGTCACTATAAACCATTTGTAAGATAATACCAAACAATGCCAACCTTTGCCTCTTTCACTGAAAGATAATTCCAAACCTTCAAACCACTGTGATTACAACAGGCCACAATCAAGAGTGTACCATAATTGCATGAAGACTAATCATAATGCCAATCTTTGCCTCTTTCACTGAAAGATCAAACTGAGAAGATCATGTCACTGATGAAGACTAAATCACTGATATCATTACCATGAAGGACCACTGAAATGACTAAGTCACAGAACAACTTCACAACACTGATTGCATAACCAAACATGATATGTACCTGTCAATCATAATACTACTGCATCTTGTGAAAACATCATCCTGATACATGATCCCCAGTGATCAACTGTGAAATGCAACAACCTGATATTTTGGCATCAATGAAAAGACAATATGCTCACCTGTGAAATGTGCTACAGCAAACACCCATTTCAGGAGCCAAGACTCTCATCTTCATGATTTGCTTCGAATTATTGATGTTGGTTGCATTACCTAGGCCGATTCATTTCATTATGGAGTGTGTCTCAGACTATGGCCTATGTCATACTTAAATGCTAGCTCCATATTCCTCTAGTGACATTGTTGTTTGTATATGCCATTGTGCCTATAAATATTATGTTCTTTTCTTGACAGAGCTATCATTGAAGACTCACTATGTCATAAACATATTGAGACTCTAAGCTATACCTTGATCCTCTACTGGTCTCCACGAGTAGTAGCATCATTTCTTGATATGCCGAGACCTCTTGAATTTACAACGTCACCTTTCTTCCAAAGGACTGCTAATTGAATTTGGTTATGTGCCTCTATTTCTCTAGACCGCGCCCTTGTATGGTGTATATCAATTGATTTGGAGACACCAAAAAAGGACTGACCTGCTATTGAGGGGATCTTTTCCTTCACTTTGAGGGACACTTGGTAAAGCTTGAGGAAGACTAAAGTTGCATAGAAAGTGGCCTGCATAAAGATTGTCCCTTACAATATTCCTTAATTTGAAACAAATGACTCTTCCATAAGGCAACGAACTCTTAAAATGGTGCCTCCACTTTGAATGCCTCCATCATATGAGGCTGAGTCTTTATTCTTATTGGCATAGCTATTGGGATTCAAGGTGCTGCACCTGAATTTAACAATGGAGTCTACATCATCCTTAATGTTTACGTGCCATTAAATGACTGCCTTACCTCTAGAGACTCGAGCTTTACTTTACATGTATGCACCCTTTGAGAATGGCTATGTGAACTTATTTAGACTGGTGCCTCACCCTATTTGCATAGGTCGCTATGTAATTGGTAGTTCACTTTTGATGCTTGTTTTGCATTATGATGGAAATTGCAATAAATTCCATAATACTTAGATTTAGCTTACTAGCAATCTCTGCCAAATAGCTATCGAGCACTATACAGATCCTTACCATAGAAGGGGAGAAACGACAAGCTTTTGAAAGCCCAAAATGCCATTTCACGGGGAATATTGAGTAGATATTCTATAGTTGCTTAGTCTAGTCACAGAGCAATCCTCTTTTTTAGGTCATCTTGTAAGCTTTTGTGTAGTGAAAAGTATGTGTCTCCTGCTACAATGGAATCCATTGACAATTTGCTCCATGGATACAATGGAGAGCTTGTGAAGCCTCTTATGGGGAAGATAAATGAGATTTTGTATGTCTTCATATACAACCAGTATTTTGAAACAAACCTAGCACCATGAATGTATTCTGAATCTCACATATAGACCAAACCTCGAAACTCCATTGAATCTTAATGAGACATTCTGACTTGAATCCACATCTTGAATCTACCTCAAATCAATTATCTGTATGCTTTGAATTTCATGATGATATAGAAAGTTTCAAAAGTTTCAAAATGATGCAAAAATAACTCACCAGTTCTTGGCAACAAGCTGGGTAAGTGAGCCTGCTCATTGTGAATTCCAAAATCTCTGGTTTAAAGATCGGAAGCCTTGTCCAGGGCATAGGGTCATATTACTCTAAAACTGAAACATAATAAAACTAACCTGTTGGAACTAGACTAGACAATTGAGAGGGGGGGTGAATCAGTTGTCACACAATATAAACTTTTGCTACTTTTAACCTCCTTTATTATGTTACTACCAGATTAATGATGTAAACATTAAAGCATAGATCAACAACATAAGAGCAGAAACATAATCAACACACTTGACACCAATATTTTGATGTGGAAACTCAATTAAGGGAAAGACCACGATGGGGGCTAACCCACAAATATTTGTACCCTGTTAAAAGTACTTTTAGAAAAATAGAAGGCACATGCCTTCGGGTGCACTACCCAGAGCTCACTTCTAAAAAATGGAGGCTCACTACCTACAAAATTTATTTAGAACATAATGAATTAACTAAAAAATAACATCTACTTCATGCCTAGTTCAGTTTCAATGAATGTTCAAAAAATTCTGCTTTGCCCCAGATTCTTCTTTACTAACTTCACACTCTACACTAGTCTCGCTCGTTTTCTTCTCTACTCTACTTCTGATCCTTTTCTCCCCCTTTCTCTTGTCACACTTGAAACTACTTTCTTCACTGTTCCCCCTTTCACCAGCAATACTTCTAAGTTTTTCACATGACTTCTATTCCCCTTTGACATCAATGGTAAAGGGTGTATATTTGCAATCATATCTTCCCTTTCTCATTTTAGACTGATCTCCAACATTTACATATTGACTACTTCTTAGAGTGGTATTTTCTCAACATCAATCCAAATCTCAAGATATGACTGAGAATTCCACTGGACTGATGCACCATAGTGCATCTTAGTTCTTATTTGGAAGGGTAATAACCCCTAACTTCTCTCTGAGATATTCAAAGGTATCCTTGGGAAGAGGCTTAATGAAGATATCTGCAATTTGATCTTTAGATGACATAAACACCAACTTGACTTCATTCTCATTTACCTTCTCTCTCAAGAAATGAAACTTGATAGATATATGCTTTGTCTTTGAATACAACACTAGATTCTTTGAGATACTTATTGTACTAGAATTATCACAAAAGATTGTGACTGGCTCCTCAAACACAACTTTGATGTCCTTCAATATTTTGTTCATCCATAGAACCTGAGTACAATTATTTGTTGCTACTATATATTTTGCTTCTGTAGTAGACAGAGATATTACCTCTTGCTTTTTTCTCATCCAAGAGACCAATCTTCTTCCTAAGAAAAAGACACCACCACTAGTACTTTTTCTGTCATCCACATCTCCTGCCCAATCAACATCTATATATGCATGAAGAGTAAAGTCATTGTCTTTTGGATACCACAATGGTGTAGGAGCACCATAGTATCTTCATGCTTCTATAGAGAAATTTTAAAGTTTGATGTAATTTTGATGTTTCTACCTTGTAACAAGGTCATTTGGACCAATTCACATATGTTAGGTCATTAAGGTTCAAGTCATGTGTTAATTTTTGTAAAATGTAAAAGGTGTCACAAATGTAAAACTTGCAAAGTTATAAAGTTGCAATGCAACATATGGAATATGAAAGGTCATGAAGGTTTGATTCACTTGTAGGAAGTTAGAAATCAGTTAGAAACTAAAGAGTCATGATGTAATGCCTTTAAAAGGCCTTGTAACCTTCAAAGAATTCATGGGTGATTGAGTTTTGAATCTAATCAATGAAAAACACTGTATTTTTAATATTTTCTTCATATTTCTGTAGTTTTCTTGCATGGTACGACCCAATACGGGTAGGAGGACATTTCTTTTTGATTTCAAATGAAAGTATATTCAATCACCCTCCATTTCCTTTTTGTTTCATGCAGATTGGTGGAGTTTTGAATAAGATATTGCATTTTTAGTAGAAAACTATCAAAACCCTGTCCTAGGGTAACAGTGAGTGCATGCATTCGTTTTTCGTTCATCCTATCTGGTGGAAATTCCTAATTTTTGGTGAAGTTGCTCCTTTTTACATATATTTTTATGTTTCAAAGATTTTAGAAAGGAAAAGTGAGATTAAATGTGCAAATGATAGTGTTTAGGACTGTCACAGATTGAAAAAATAGAGTTTTAATGACAGTCAAGTGTTACAGACCTAGGGTTTGTTAGATCACTCATGGAAAAGGTCTGTTTTGTGATTTAATAAGCATAAATAGGTCAGATTGAGAATTTTCAAAGCATTGGTTGAGTAAATTTGGGCTTGGAACCTATAGAACCAATAAGCCCTTGTGGTGACAAGGCCTAATAGGCCTAATTTGCACGTTGACAGTCCTGTTTTGAGCAATTCTTTACAAAGTAATAGATATTGATTTTTGGATATGTTTTAAAGATCTTTAATGGGTATTCAAATATGAGTTTGTTCTTGAGTTTCAATGCCTATGCTAAGGAGAAAGTTCTAACAGTCCTTTTAGGAAGGCTACTAGGAGTTTGGACAGTTAATGAAGGGATGGTTGCTTGTATGGTGGGAAAGACTTTGGTAAGTGTTTGTTGAATTAATATTCCTAAGGCATGAGAAGGCCTTGTGAAGTTTGGTTTGGGCCTTAGAAGTTGAAAAACAAAGTTGTGCTATGTAGAGGGCCTTGGTTTATGATAAGGTTGTGGATTTGAAACCCATTGTTATGAACTATGCCTGTAAGAAGTTGAGATTATCCTTTTCCTCTGCATCATATTGGTATCAGAGCTAGCAAAAGCTCTGGGTAAAGTGTTGAGTATCTGAAGGCATATAAGGAGTTAAAGTTTGTTGGTGACCATTATTTTGTGTTGTTAAGTTGTTTGGTTGTAGGTGCTTGGTCCATCTAGCTGCAGAAGGATGTTTTCTGAGGTTGTGTGTGTGGGCAGACAAGATGAGGTCTGTCATGACCATTCTCCAATGGAGATTAGGCTAGATAAGGGTGCAAAGAGAAAACACTGAGGAGAGGATGGTAGGTGCATCACCAGGATCTGTTGTTGGGTGAGATGAATGGTTTGGTGAGTTGGTGTTGTGAAGAAGTGAGAGAGATGGATACCTGACTGAAGAAGCACTTAATGTTGTAGCCTAAATAGTACTCCATTGATGGGAGTAGAAGGAGCCTGAAGAAGCTCTAAAGTTGATGGTAGTTTGATTTTGTTGGTTGGTTGGTCACTAGCCATAGATGTGAAGATTTGAAATCTGAAGCTAAAGATGAAGAGACAGACAGAGATGCAAGAAAAGGTAGTTTTGTTTTGCAGATACATTTCCAAGGGACTTGGAAATCTTTGTTAGTTGGTTTTATGGTGTAGGAGCACCATAGTATCTTCATGCTTCTATAGAGAAATTTTGAAGTTTGATGTAATTTTGATGTTTCTACCTTGTAACAAGGTCATTTGGACCAATTCACATATGTTAGGTCATTTAGGTTCAAGTCTTGTGTTCATTTTTGTAAAATGTAAAAGGTGTCACAAATGTAAAACTTGCAAAGTTATAAAGTTGCAATGCAACATATGGAATATGAAAGGTCATGAAGGTTTGATTCACTTGTAGGAAGTTAGAAATTAGTTAGAAACTTAAGAGTCATGATGTAATGCCTTTAAAAGGCCTTGTAACCTTCAAAGAATTTGTGGGTGATTGAGTTTTGAATCTAATCAATTAAGAACACTGTATTTTTAATATTTTCTTCATATTTCTATAGTTTTCTTGCATGGTATGGCCCAGTACGGGCAAGAGGACATATCTTTTTGACTTCAAATGAAAGTATATTTAATCACCCTCCATTCCCTTTTTGTTTCATGTAGATTGGTGGAGTTTTGAATAAGATATTGCATTTTTAGTAGAAAACTATCAGAACCCTGTCCTAGGGTAACAGTGAGTGCATGAATTCATTTTTCTTTCATCCTATCTAGTGGAAATTCCCAATTTTTGGTGAAGTTGCTCCTTTTTACATATATTTTTATGTTTCAAAGATTTTAGGAAGGAAAAGTGAGATTAAATGTGCAAATGATGGTGTTTAGGACTGTCACAGACCAAAAAAATAGAGTTTTAATGACAGTCAAGTGTTATAGACCTAGGGTTTGTTAGATCACTCATGGAAAAGGTCTTTTTGTAATTTAATAAGCATAAATAGGTCAGATTGAGAATGTTCAAAGCATTGGTTGAGTAAATTTGGGGTTGGAACCTATAGAACCAATAAGCCCTTGTGGTGACAAGGCCTAATAGGCCTGATTTGCACGCTGACAGTCCTATTTTGAACAATTCTTTACAAAGTAATAGATATTGATTTTTGGATATGTTTTAAAGATCTTTAATGGGTATTCAAATATGAGTTTGTTCCTGAGTTTTAATGCTTGTACTAAGGAGAAAGTTCTGACAATCCTTTTAGGAAGGCTACTAGGAGTTTGGACAGTCAATGAAGGGATGGTTGCTTGTATGGTGGGATAGACTTTGGTAAGTGTTTGTTGAATTGATATTCCTAAGGCATGAGAAGGCCTTGTGAAGTTTGGTTTGGGCCTGAGAAATTGAAAAACAAAGTTGTGCTATGTAGAGGGCCTTGGTTTATGATAAGGTTGTGGATTTGAAACGCATTGTTATGAACTATGCCTATAAGGAGTTAAGTTAATTCTTTTCCTCTACATCACACAATCCATAATCAATTGTCCCCTTGAGATATCTAAAAATTCTTTTGACTACCACAACATGGGATTCTTTTGGATTAGATTGAAATCTAGCAATAAGTCCAATGGTGTTCATGATGTCAGGTCTGGTATGGGTCAAATAGAGCAATCCTCCAATCATTGATCTATACCTTTTCTGATTTGCCTTGGGTAAATCATCATCTTTACTTAACTTGCATCCGGTTACCATAGGTGCACCTACTAGCTTTGAATCTTCTATTCCGAACTTCTTAAGCAATTCTTTCACATACTTGGATTGAGATATAAAGATACCTTTGTCTGATTGAACAATTTGTAGACCTAGGAAGAAATTCATCTCTCCAAACAAAGACATTTCAAATTCACTTTTCATTTGGTCAGCAAATGCTTTGCACATATATTCATTTCCACCAAAAATGATATCATCAACAAAGACCTCAACAATCATGATGTCCTCATGATTAATCTTGAAGTAAAGATTACTATCAGTAGTACCTTTGCTAAAACCTATCTTAAGCAAATATTTATCCAATCTTGCATACCAGGCTCTTGGAGCTTGTTTGAGTCCATACAAGGCTTTTCTCAGTCTACAAACCATGTCACCCTAATTAGACAACTAAAATCCTTCTGGTTACTCAATGTAGACTTCTTCCTCCAAATATCCATTCAAGAATGCTGATTTGACATCCATCATATACACTTTAAAATCTCTGAAAGCAGCAAATGGAAGAAACAATTTGATTTCCTCTATTCTTACCACCAAAGCAAAAGTTTATTCAAAATCAATTCCTTCTACTTGAGAATAGCCTTTACATACCAACCTTGCTTTGTTTCTTACAACTTCACCATCTTCATTTAGTTTATTCTGGAAGACCCTTTTTTGTCCTCTTTCCTAGGAACAAGATCCCAAGTGTGGTTCTTTTCAATTTGCATTAATTCTTCTTCTATTGCTTTTATCTAATTTTCATCAATGCAGGCTTCACCAACTGATTTAGGTTCAATCCTTGAAATCAAACGAATCTCTTCTAGATCTTCAACAACTCTTTTCCTAGTTTGAATACCTTTATTTCTATCCCCTATGATTTAATCTTTAGGATGATTCATTCTTACATACCTAGGGGTTTTGGGAATTGCTTGGGCTTCTATGTCTTGAGCATGTTCCTCAACATCTATACTAATTCCTTGAGTGTCTGGAGTTTCTGGGTCAATCTACATCTGAGTCAGAGTTTGAACTAACCTTCCTTGATTTTGACTTTCATTTTGATCATCTAAATCATATCCGCAAAACCTAGAATGTCCTTTCGTGCTCTCATCAACTCTAACATTAGCACTTTCAACAATCTTTTTCAACCCCTTGTTAAAGCACTAGTAAGCCTTACTTTGAGTAGAGTATCCCAAAAATATTCCCTCATCACTTGTTGTATCAAATTTGCCTAAATCCTCATCTCTTTTGATATAGCATTTACTACCAAAAACTCTAAAATATCTCATAGTAGGAGGATGACCAAACCATAGTTCATAAGGGGTCTTACCAGAATTGCCTTTGATCTACACCTGGTTAAGAGTGTAGACAATAATACTTATAGCTTCTCTCCAATAAACTTGAGGAACATTTGTTTCCATCATCATGGTCCTGGTAGCTTCTTGAATGGTTTGATTCTTTCTTTCCACAACTCCATTTTGTTGGGGAGTCCTAGGAGTAGATAACTATCTTTTTATGCCATGCTTTTCATAGAAAGCATCAAACTCATGGGAAGTAAGTTCTCCACCTCTGTCGAATCTCAGACATTTCAATTTTTCACCAATTTCATTTTCCACCATCACTTTGAACACCTTAAATTTTTCAAGAGCTTCTAATTTTTATTTTAGGAAGGTTACACACATCATCCTGGAGTAGTCATCTATTAGAAACATGAAATATCTATCTCCTTGCACACTCCTAATTCTAGTAGGACCACAAAGATCAGTATGTACTAGTTCCAAGCATCCATTTGAGACTTGTTCCTTACTTTTGAATGAAATTTTGCTCTGTTTCCTTAATTGACATTCTCTACATATGCTATTAGGTTTCACAAGTTTTGGAAGATCTCTCACAGCCTGAGTGGTACTTATTTTGACAATATTAAATCAAAATTCACATGACACATCCTTCTATACTATAACCAACTTTGATCTATTTGGGCAATCAAATAACTTTTGCTAGAGCTACTTAAATGAAAAATGTTACCTCTGGTTTGAGTACCAGATGTAATTTCAGTTCCAGAACTCTCCAAGATTTTACACTATCCATCTTTGAATCAAAGATCATAACCTTTATCAACCAACTGGCCAACACTGAGAAGATTATTTTTCAGTCCTTCCACATATAGAATATCATATGTGCTATTCTTACCATCAAAAGAGATGGATCCTCTACCATAGATTCTACCAGCGGAGTTATCTCCAAATTTCACAAGCCCACCTTCATAATTTTCAAAATTCACAAACTTCACCGGTTTCTTGGACATAGTAACATTTGTTCTGATTTTGATATATGTTAGGGTTTGGTTTTGAAAACCTCTCTAAACATCTTGAGGTAAAATGACCAATCTTATTACAAGCAAAACATTTGACTGGTAATTTTCCTTCATACTTACTGGATCCTCTTGGTAATCTTTTGGTGAGAAGAGCTTCAAGATCAATAGTTTCAAGTTCAATATCTTCAAGATCCTTCCTTGTCTTCACTAATCTATTTGATCTTGCAGAAGAGCTTTAACCTAGATCATATCTTTGTTTTCCATATACATTGGCCTTAAATGTAGATTCAGACTTGGGAAGAGAATCACCAAACTCACTTAATTCAAAAGCTAAAATTTTGCCAACCATATGATCTCTTGTAACATCTGAGACAGTCCTTGTTAGGGTTAGCCAGAAGAAGATATCAATTAAATGCAAATAAAGGTTAAACAGAGGAATTAAAAATACACAGAAATAATAACAAGGAGAGACAAGTTTTAACATGGTTCACCCAAACTCAGGCTACATCCACCAATAGAGAGTCCAATATTATTATCCAGTAAATCAAACTGAGTACAACTAGGAATCCCTGCAACTCAATACTATTGCAAATGCTACAATACAATATATCAACCAAAACCCTAACCCTTAGCCACTTTTATCAAGCCTTATGTTGGTTACAAAAATAGGGATTTTTTTTATGTCAGCTAAAGAAAATTTTCTAGTGTACAGCACTTTTCTGATCAGTCGTCACCTACCAACAATCTCCCACTTGGAGACTAATCCTGGATCACACTATTGTGCGTGCAGCTCCCACTAGAAATAAGCACCCTGGACTCTATTGTTCTAATTTTATTGTTTTAGTCCTGAAGACCAACCGAAGCTGAAGAGAAGCTCAGCTTCTCCCTTATCACTTCCTTTGTGAACATATCTGCTGGATTTTCATCTATATGTATCTTTTCCAGCCTTAATTATCCATCATCCAACATCGACTAAATAAAGTGATACCTTGACTATATGTGTTTGGTCTTTGAATTCAAGGCATAATTCTTTGCAAGATGTATGGCACTCTGGCTGTTTGTATACAAAGAATTATTAGCCTACTCTTTGCCCAATTCTTCTATGAAAGATTGCAGCCATATCATCTCCTTGCTTGCCTCTGTTGCAGCTACATACTCTACCTCCGTGGTGGATAAAGAAACCACCTTTTGCAACCTAGAAATCCAACTCACCATTGTCCCACCTATAGTAAAGACATAACCTATAGTACTCCACCTGGTATCAATATCACATACCAAATCTAAGTCTACATAACTTGCTAAATCAGTATTAGAGCCCCCAAAATATAAGTGTTTATTGGATGTACCTCTCAAATATATGAGAATCAATTTTACCGCATTCCAATGCTCCAATCTGGGATGACTCATATACCTGCTTACGACTCCTACAGCATGTGCAATATCTAGTCTCGTGCATACCATGGCATACATTAAACTTCCTACAACTGAAGAATATGGTACCTTGGACATTTTTTCTTCCTCCTCTTATGTCTTTGGACACATCTCCTTAGTCAATTTCAAATGACTAGGAAAAGGTGTGATTTGCATTCTCCATATGGAATCTCTACAAGACCTTTTCAACATAAGTAGCCTAAGATAGAGTCAATTTTCTATTCTTCCTATCTTTGCAAATTTTCATACCAAGAATTTGGTTTGCTGCCCCCAAATCTTTCATGGCAAATGATTGTGTGAGTTGCTATTTTAACTCTCTTATGTGATCCATGTTAGACCCAACTACAAGAATGTCATCAACATATAAACATAAAATAATGTAGCTTTCATTATCCAACCTCTTAAAATAAACACAAAGGTCAAAATTACATCAATTATAGCCTTGCTCAGCCATAAAACTATTAAATTTCAGATACCATTACCGAGGTGCTTGTTTCAGGCCATATAAACTCTTCTTCAATTTGCACACCAGTTTCTGCTTACCTTTGACCTCAAATCCTTGGGGTTGTTCCATGTATATCTCCTCCTCCAAATCACCATGGAGAAAGATAGTTTTCACATCTAGCTATTCCAAATACAAATCTTCAGTAGCCACAATACTTAAAATAGTATGAATAGAAGTCATCTTGACAACCAGAGAAAATATCTTATCAAAATCAATGCCTTTTTCTGTGCAAATCCTTTTACAACTAACCTGGCTTTAAATCTTTTCTTACCTCCATCTTCCTCTTTCAGCCTATAAACCCATTTGTTTGGTAAAGCCTTTTTACCTACAGGTAACTTACATAATTCCCAAGTCTAATTTTTCAACAAGGAGTCCATTTCTTCTTTCATTGCAAGCTCCCACTAAACCTATATATCCACCTACATAGCTTCATCATATCCTTCTGGTTCACCAGCATTTGTTAACAATATATAATACAAAGAGGGAGAAAACCTTTCAGGAGGTCTACTTAGCCTTGTTGACCATCTAACATTCATTGGAGTTTGTGGTATTTCTTGTTGTTGTTGTGGACCATGAGGAATCACTAGAACATCACTATTTGGAGTATCATCCAACACCACATAATCATTTTCTTTTGTCTCATGCTGCTATAATTGATCTTTGTACAACACCTTCTCATTGAATATAACATCCCTGCTTCTCACAATTTTCTAATTTTCAAAATCCCAAAGCCTATAACCAAATTCATTAATGCCATATCCGATGAAGGTACATTTTTTTGATTTTGCATCCAGCTTGGTTCTATTTTCAGAATCTACATGTGCAAATGCTTCACATTCGAAGGTTTTAAGAAAAGAATAACTCACCTTCTTGCATGTCTATGCTTCCTCTGGAATACCATAGCCCAAAGGAACTGAAGGCCCTCTATTAATTAAATATACAACAATGTTGACAACTTCTACCCACATGTTTAAAGGCATCCTAGCATGCAATCTCATGGTCCTTACATGCTCCATTATTGTCCTATTCATATGTTCAGGCACTCCATTTTCCTGTGGAGTCCCTGGAACTATTTTTTGCGTACGAATTCCATTAAAGGAACAATAATCCTCAAATTCTTTGCTGCAATACTCACCAACATTATCAGATCTCAAACATTTTAATCTTTTACTTGTCTCATTCTCAACCAAGCTTCTCCATTTCTTAAATGTTTCAAATACATCAGATTTCTACCTAAGGAAATAAATCGATACCTTCCTAGTTGCATCATCTATGAATGTAACATAATACTGAGAGCCACCGAGAGAAGATACCTGAGATGGCCCCCATACATCTATATGCACAAGCTTCAACTTTTCATCTTTCTTTTACTTCCCATCCTTGAGAAAACTGACTCTCTTTTGTTTGCCATACATACAACTTTCACAAAAATCCATATTAATAAATTTCAGACCTAATAAAACTTTCTTAGAATGAAGTACCTTCATACCTTTTTCACTCATATGCCCAAGTCTGTTATGCCATAGTGTTGTCTCAAAACCTATAGCAACTGTTTTAGTCTCTTCCTACGAACTTGTAGCAACTATTCCTGAACTTGTTTGTTTTTTCTCTACAACAGCTAAAGTAGAAGGAACAGTATGACCTATACAAAGATATAAGATGCCTACTTTCACACTTTTTTCTACTATTAAGGCACCTTTTGAAACCTTCCAATTTTTATCAGTAAATGTAACAATGTAACCTTCTGCAGCTAGCTGCCCTACTGAAATTAAATTCCTACTGAGCCTTGGAATGTGCCTTACCTCTTGTAGTAGCCAATTATTCCCATTCTGCAACTTAATCTTGATTCTTCCCTTTCCAACAATCTGATAGGGTTCATTATCTCCCAAATAAACCAGCCCAAAATCCCCTTGAACATAATCAACAAAATAACTTCTATGGGGCGTAGCATGAAATGAGGCCCTTGAATCTAAAACCCATGAATCATCAACATTATCTAGGGAAATAATCAAAGCATCATCTTCATATTTATTACTTACCAAATTTGCCTCATTTCCTTCTTGTTTGTCTCCTTCTTTATTCTTCTGAGACCAGCAATCTTTCTTTAGATGACCTAGTTTCCCACAGTTCTAGCAATCCTTATGTCCTCTCATTTGGGACCTCTTATCCTTTGATTTTCCTCGTGACTTCCCATGACCTCCAGAACCTTTTCATCTCTCCTTTGATCTGCCCCTGCTTTCTGCATTGAAAACACTACCTGATGTGGACCCTCCTAAGCTTTTTCGTTGCATTTCCTCACTAAGGATAACACTGATAACATCATCAAATTTCAAAGTGTTTGAACTAGAGACAGAGTTACTTACAGCCATTACGAAGCTATTCCAACTTTCTGGCAAAGAACATAAAACCAAGAGAGGCCTCACCTCTTCATCAAATTTCACTTTTATAGAGGTTAACTGACTGACAATTGTATTAAACTCATTTAAATGATCTGTCACAGATCCACCTTCAATCATTTTCAGATTAAACAAATGTTTCATGAGAAATACCTTATTTAACGCTAAGGGTTTTTCATACAATTTAGCCAAAGCTTTCATCAGTTCATCGATTCTCATCGCTTCTATTATATTGGACACCACAGATGGTGCTAGGCACAACCGAATGGTTCCCAGTACCTTTCTATCCAGAAGATTCCAATCCTCATCTATCATTCCTACCAGTTTCTTGGATACTCCTTCCAATGGCCTCCATAAATCCTTCTAATCGAGATAATCCTCCATTTGCATCTTCCATAACTGATAGTTTTCCCATTAAATTTATTGACCATCAATTTACCCTCATCCACCATTGCTCCCACTCAATCGTGAGACTCCTACTCAAGTGTGAGACCTTTCTACAGGTGATAATTAAACACAACCCGCTCTAATACCACTTGTTAAGGTTACCCAGCAGAAGATATCAATTAAATGCAAATAAAGATTAAACAAAGGAATGAAAAATACACAAAAATAATAATAGCAAGAGACAAGTTTTAACGTGGTTCATCCAAACTCAGGCTACATCCACCAACAGAGAGTCCAATATTATTATCCAGTAAATCAAACCGATTACAACTAGAAATCCCTACAACTCAATAACGTTGCAAATGTTACAATACAATATATCAACCAAAACCCTAACCCTTAACTTCTTTTATTAAGCCTTATGTCGGTTACAAAAATAAGGTTTTTTTTAATGTCAGCTCAGGAAAATTTTCTAGTGTACAGTACTTTCCTAATCAGTCACCACCTACCAATAGTCCTAATCTCCTATATAGTAGCAACCTTATGTTTGTATGAATCAGGTACAGATCTGAGTACTTTTGATACAATCTCTAATTCTTCCAGAGTTCCACCAACACACCTGATACCACACACAAGTTCATTTATCTTTTACATGTAGATTGTGATGTTTTCATCTTCGCTCATCCTCATAGTTTTAAATTTTCCTGTTAGACTTTGCAACTTGGCACATTTGACTTATTTGTCACCTTCATATAGATATTCCAACTTTTTCTAGATTTCATAAGTAGTTTTTAGACCAAAGACATTTGTCATTTTAGAATCAATTAGAGAACTCAACAAGGCTTCTTTAGCTCAAAGATTATTTTCAACATCTTTGACTTGATCTAGAGTTGAAGGAGCTTTCTCTAGAGATTTATACTCAACACTAGTTATCATCCAATATGCATCGCTCATGCATTGTAAATGGCACTCCATGCGATTCGTCCATATAGAATAATTTGTTCCATCAAATCTCGGACTATCCTTCTTGTAGGTCAACATCCTGGATCTACTAAAGTGGTCAAGCTTTTATAAGAGGATCTGGCTCTGATACCAATTGTTGGAATTAGACCAGACAACTGAGAGGGGGGTTGAATTAGTTGTCACACAATATAAACTTTTTCTTCTTTTAACCTCCTTAATTATCTTACTACTAGATTAATGATGTAAACATCAAAGCATAGATCAACAACATAAGAGCAGAAACATAATAAACACAATTGACACCAAGATTTTGACATGGAAACTTGGTTAAGGGAAAAAACATGATGGGGGTTAACCCACAAAGATTTGTACCCTGTTAAAAGTACTTTTAGAAAAATAGAAGGCACATGCCTTTAGGTGCACTGCCCAGAGCTCACTGCTCAAAAAGGGAGGCTCACTGCCTACAAAATTTATTTAGAATAGAATGAATTAACTGAAAAAGAACATCTACTTCATGCCTAGTTCAGTTTTAATGAATGTTCAAAAAGTTTTGGTTTGCCCCAGATTTTTTTTTACTAACTTCACACTCTATACTGCTCTTGCTCCTTTTCTTCTCTGCTCTGCTTCTGATCCTTTATTAAAATTTAATCTATTTTTGTCAAGGATAATGTTTGACAACTCTTCAACAAGTATTTATACACTTCATCCATCTTGGAATGATCAACAAGGTCAGCCAAACTTAATGTGGATCTTTACACTGTCAACCAATCACAGATGAGACTTGAATCTTCCTCTATTAACACATCATGCTTCATAAAATGATCTTTAGATCATCTACAACATGCTAGGAACATTCAGTCAACCAAGACTAGGAAGAACAACAACCAAGAGGAAACCTTCAATCATGAGCTCCTTTGTCAATGCGAATCACCAACACAACAGCCACACGATCTAGAGACCACCACAAGTACAATTAAGTCAACAGGAACAACCACACCACTTCGCATCACAGAATCACTCGCATCTTCACACTAAACCTCAAGAACACACACTGCCATGACTGTCATACTAGAAATATTACTTTCAGATCTCCAAACCGTGAACCACTCAAGTTGAGGGAACACACCAACATCCCAGACATGCCTCTAGATCTGCAGATCACAATATTCTCATACCAGACCAATCCAGACCAACTTCTTGCCACTTTGTCATTATAGAGCAACTACAAAAACATGTTCTACTCAAAGGGCCATGACTTTGCCAAATCTTCATGTGGACCTCTCAAATCTCAACTAGGGAAACAATAGACAACACTATATAGACCCTTTAATCCACAAACTCTGATCTTCACTTTACTAGAAATACTAATCTATCCTCTACACTGTCTTCATTGTTTTTGACAGAAAGATATGTTGACATCAATGACAACACATCAGGCATATATTTGAAACATAACCATCATCTATGGTGCTAGGCTGCTACTGAAACAATGCCGATATGAACATACCCACAAATGAAATTGACTGAACCATAGAGACTGACCATATATCCTTCATTCTGCTTTGCAGCTGAGACTTATTGAAAGAAAAACTAACAAAAACTGAAACAAATGCTATTGTTGTAGCTTTATTTAAACTTTTGATTCTAACTCATTGACATATTAAATATATAGGAATATGTCCATTTACTGAGACCACAAAATAACTATTGGATCTTAGGATGCTTCTCCACTAAATCCATAACAAACTAAAAATGAACTAGACAAATTGTATGAAGAAAAATAACAAGATTTTGTACCTTTTTGCCTTTCTATCTTTCAGAAGCTTATCCTTTGCACAAAAATACTAGTTAGGCTTATCTGCATGTTGTTCATACTTTAGTGGAGGGTGAGGAGGGAACATAAAATGTCAGAACTCATTTCTTTGTTTGCATTTGGAAGCTTCTGTCAACAAGACTCCATCAGTGACCTCTCTTGCTCACTCTTCAATAGAATGATGACTCATGATAGTGTCCAGGCTAGGTTTGTAGATGACAGAACAACCAATAAGAATCTAGAATCTAATTGGAATTCCCTCTTGCAAGAAGAAAGGTCTATAGCAAGGCTCAGTACATGACTCTTGGATTTTGCAAATATCCCTTTGACTCTCATCCTTATGAATCTTTTATTGCATTTGTGGATCTTCATCAAGGAGAAGATAATAACCATCTTCAAAAATTGAAAATAAATCAGCATAGGCATCTACCTCTATTTTAAAATTTTCTTTATAATCATCTTCAAGAGGCTTTGCAAAATAGCCATTCATATGTTCTATGGTAGGATCCTCTGTATCAAGAATCTGATAACCTTGCTACAAGATTGACAATAAATCCTCATCTTGCTCTAAATGTTGTTCATGCATCTCTATGCTATCTCCTCCAAAATGTGAAACCTCATGGATGAAATAAATACACTCACCCTTTATAGACTTTGATATAATGTCATTTGCAACTTCCTCCTCAAAATGAGATACAGATGTAGCGTAGACTGGACCCAATACTTTTCAGCTTCAAATCCCCTCTTGAAGTACTTTTTAGCTTCTAGAAGTATCACTTCATCATCATGATCTAAATCTTCTTTGGATCTTGATAGAATCTTTGAATTAGACCTTGCCACATATGCCTGATGTCGATGACTAGAAGGACATGCTGAATAGACAGGAGCCACTTCTTGACTTGCATCATGGTTTTTTGAGACTTGATTCTTCTTGCATATCAAAATGGCAAAGAACTTGGTCTGTGGCCTTTATGGGATGATTTACAGCTATATAAGCTTGTAAAACACAATTCTGAATACAATTGGACATTCTTTGGCTATATTCATATTGTTGTTCATACAGATCTTGAGGCAGTAAACATGGATCAGCATGGTACATGTTTTGATCTTTTAACTCATTAATCTCATGGGAGAGGGTTTTTATAAGTTCTTTTACCTCCATAATCTCCTCATGATTTGACAAATTAGCAGGGAGGGTGGGTGGATAAAAATCTACATGCATTTGACTACAAGAAAGAACTTGAGGTAGCTTATTTGCATGAGGCATCAACTGTTCTAAGGGCAGAGGAGGCAACTTACCAGCCACTATGAGGTTACTTTCATCTCTAATAGCCAAATCATATGACTCGAGAAGAGTTTCACCTCCTAAATATTGTATCATGATAGAGATCTCAGGGTCTAAAGCCTTTAGATAATACAAGAAAGCAAAAGCTGGAGATGGCCTGATATTAACAGAGAATTTCTTCCATACCTTGTCAAATCTTGAATTGAAATCATGTATGGACTCTATTGGATGCCTTTTGATGGTAATTAGGTTTTGGGTAAGAGTACAAACATCTGTCCTTTCCCTGAACTGTTTGTAGATGAGCCCAACAAGTTGATCCCATCTAGTGATTGAATCAGGCTGCAAACTTTTGTACCATTCTTTTGCTTTGCCTTTGAGGGAGGATGCAAGCAACGAGAGGGCATGATTCTCAGTTGTGACATTGTGAACAAAGCATAGATTGGCTACATCTTGAATGTGATCTACAGGGAAAATTGAGCCATCTCAAAGAAAGTGAGGTAGTTCCTTCCATGCTATGTTAGGAACTTGACCCTACTACTGAAGAATAAGAGAACTTGAATCCCAAGTCACAAAAGGTAGATCTATTTGAATATTTAGGTGCACATATATACTAGGGGCTACCATGGTCTGCAGAGGAAAAGATCTAAGAAAGAACCTCCAATAGAGTCACCAGATGGATTATTCATGCTCCTATGAGCAGATACTTTTGTGATTTTCTATCCAAATCACAAAATATAGGGAAAAGATTCACTAAAAAAAAGACCTAAGTCTTTGAATATAGTCCCACCAAGCATGCCAAACATTGTTGAAGCGTAAATCTATGGGTTTAATCCAACAACAACATGGGAAACTCTGAAATGTAGGATTGCTTCATAGAGTGACCTCCATATTTTAAGGAAGTTGGCTCTTCTATTCTTCAATGGGTTTGGGAAAAGGTTAGAAAGAAAATGAGATTTGTAGAAATAAATGCCTAGATCTAAGGCGATGCGTCGGAATTAAAATTTACCTAGTTGCATAGCGTTAACCTTGTAAGATTTAACTAGAAATTAAAGAGCAGAATGCATGATTAAACCCAGTTTGTAAATAGATTGAACAAAGACAAAAGAAACAAAGAGATCAGAAACAAGAAATTGAGATTAGCTTAGATATGCATAGAACAATATTCTTATTACTTGAATGGTAATAAGTTATAGAGGATGAAATTGCACAAAGTAAAATATTACATTCTCATGAATGAACCACTTGCAAAGGGGCAAAAGAAATATCTACTACTATTAAAAAAAAACTTTCTGATATGAAGAATATGTGGAACTCTAGAACTCCCTTGAAACTAGCCTGGATCTATCTTTTTATAAGCTTAAAAAACCCTAGAAAATATCTCAACTGCCTCCCAAAAATCTGCAACTATCTCCATGAAATCTGGCATAAAATTTGGCTGCAACTAAGACTCTCCTGTGGCTAGAAAAATATGCCTCTGTGTGAGAAAGAAAATCTCCTGCCACTATCTCTCTCCTTTACTTGCCATAAGAAATAAATTAGGGTTGTATCATCTTCTTTATATTTCTTGTGAGTCAAAATAAAATAAATTTCATGAGTCCTTATAAAGCCTTAGCTTTATGTAGGTGGGACCCATCATATCATATGTTTCAATTTGATTCAGCTACACTTAGAAACTCACGTGATTTTAAAACATAAACCTCATATTATTTTATAAAGCATAGTTCCATAGAAGAGGGCCCACCATACTTATAAGAGACTCTCATTATATTTTAGCTCTTTAAAATCTTCCCATGATATATGATGAATTAAATAAAATGAAACAAAACATTTTATTTATCTATGCTCAGGCTCAACCATGTGGTTCATTCCGATGTAATCTTTTCTTTCTCTACAGTGCTTCACCCACATGGTGACTTCCACTAGTTTCTGAGCCTCTCTCAAATTCCTCAGGTACTGACACGTGGAATACTCCGCATCATTTGCATTGTGTCTCTGATTGAAAACACTAGAACTTGTTTCCCTTTGATGGCACTATCTCTTGCAACATTTTGGCTAGAAACTTTGTGCTTCGAAGATTGCAGTGCCTATCCATTGAGAAGGTTGAGCCTTGTGTTTGTAGCAGGGACTATTGACACTAAGGGCCACTAGTCATAACAAATCTACTCCTTTCTTATCTGGTCAAATTTGTTTGACGATGCCTTCATTGTTTTGTAAGGACAACACCATCATACTGAGATCGTGCCTATAGATTGTGGTCTATGCCATTAAACTTTGTTCACTACTAAATGCCTTAGTGGTAAACACCCATTTTAGGACCCAAGACTCTCATCTTCATGATTTTCTTCAAATTATTGATGTTGGCTGCATTACCTAGGCCGATTCATTTCATTATGGAGTGTGTCTCAGACTATGGCCTATGTCATACTTAAATGCTAGCTCCATATTCCTCCAGTGACAATGTTGTTTGTATATACCATTGTGCTTGTAAATATTGTGTTCTTTTCTTGACAGAGCTGCCATTGAAGACTCATTGTATCATAAACATATTGAGACTCTAAGTTGTACATTGATCCTCAACTAGTCTAATTTGAAGATAGTTATGATAAGATATCATTCCACCATGAGTAGTTGCATCATTTCTTGATATGTCGATACCTTTTGAATTTGCAATGTCATCTTTCTTTCAAAGGACTGCTACTTGAATTTGGTTATGTGCCTCTGTTTATCTAGACTGTGCCCTTGTATGGTGCATATCAATTGATTTGGAGACACCAAAAAAGGAATGACCTACTGTTAAGGGGAGCTTTTCCTTCTTTTTGAGGGACACTTGGTAAATCTTGAGGAAGACTAAAGTGGCACAGAAAGTGGCATGCATATAGATCATCCCTTACAATATTCCTTAATTTGAAACAAATGACTTCTTCATAAGGAAGTAAACTCTTAAAATGGTGGCTCCACTTTGAATGCCTCCATCATATGAGGCTAAGTTTCTATTCTTATTGGCATGGCTGTTGGGATTCGAGGTGTTGCGCCTGAATTTAACAATGAAGTCCACATCATCCTTAATGTTTACATGTCATTAAATGATTGTCGTACCTCTAAAGACTCAAGATTTACTTTACAGGTATGTACCCTTTGATAATGGTTGTGCAAACTTATTTAGACTGGTGCCTCACCCTATTTGCATAGGCCGCTATGTAATTGGCAATTCACTTTTGATGCTTGTTTTGCATTACGATGGAAATTGGAAGAAATTCCATAATACTTAGATTTAGCTTACTAGCAATCTCTGCCAAATAGTTATTGAGCACTCTACAGATCCTTACCATAGAAGGGGAGCAACAACAAGCTTCTAAAAGCCCAAAATGCCTTTTCACCAAGAATCTTGAGTACATATTCTACAGTTGCTTGGTCTAGTCACAGAACAATCCTCTTTTTCAAGTCATCCTATAAGCCTTTGTGTATTGAAAAGTATGTGTCTCCTGCTACAATGGAATCCATTGACAATTTGCTCCATGGCTACACATGAGAGCCCATGAAGCCTCTTCTGGGGAAGATAAATGAGAATTTGTATGTCTTCATATACAACCAATATTTTGAAACAAACCTAGCACCATGGATGCACCATGAATCTCACATACAGACCAAACCTTGAAACTCTATTGAATCTTAATGAGACATTCTGACTTGAATCCACATCTTGAATCTACCTCAAATTAATTATCTGTATGCTTTGAATTTTGTGATGATGTCAAAAGTTTCAAAAGTTTTGAAATGATGCAAAAAGAACTCACCATTATCACCAGAGTCTCTATCCTTTAGAGAATACGGTACCAATATAGGCCCCTCAGATTCCAAAATTATGAATATACACTCAAAAAAAAGATCCATCTTGCTTATGTCAAATTGCTAGTGTGGTAGTGGGATCAATGAACCTTGTTTATTCATTACATAAGTAAATTCTCCAAATAATAGACTCATATTAAGAGTCATCTTTGAAGAGACTTTCCTTATTCTATGCTTAAGAATAGACTTTGTATTAATTTGATAACAAACTTATGTATTTCCCTTTAGATAAGACTCTTGATAAGATTTGAACAACATGTGCATGTTCAACATATCGCTATATTATAGGAATCCTTCATAAATGTTGGCAGGATTCAAGGCAACAAGTAGAACCTAATGCAAGTCACCCAAAGTGGGGTGTGGAGGGAAAGACTGACATGGAAGATAGTATTAGAGATGTTATGTAAGGGACATGTCCTTAGCACATCATTCTATATAAAGATATGTTGATATCTAAGAAATTATGAAGATGTGTAAGTGAATGTAAGAAGTATAATATACAAAGTAGAGACTTAGACCTGCCTTTTGTATCTAATGATGAATATGAATGTATGAAGAGATATAAGGATTATAATATAAGATTTATGTGTCTAATATCATGTTTAACTTATTGGATGTGATTAGATCTTACTGCATGATGTTGTTTCCTACTACTCTTCTCTGTTATTCTATCATTGTCACATTTGGGGTATAAATTGACTTTCAAGACTTAACTCAAGATCATATCTCCAGGCTATGTCCTACTATTTCTTTCCAACATTTGGTTTTGTTACCAGGATGCTAAACAAAACAATAGAGAATAAATAAGATGAACAAGTGAAAGAAAAGTGCAAAACAATAAGAATAGCTAGAAAGGTAAAGAGAGAAGAGACAATTGTTTTTATGATCTACAGAGAATTTTCTAAGGTCCTACCTTCATGAGAGGAGGGCATGCGCCTAAGGGATGACAAATGTAAAGGGGGATGGATCTGAAAAGATCCCTGAAAAATATGTAACCATTCAGAATAAGCCAACCATGGGATACAAAAAGATTAATGTAACAACACATCTAAAACACCCATGGCCAAAAGAGATGGTAGGAAATTAAGGGAGATTAAGGAAACTATACAAACCAGAATGGACATGAGCATGAAAGAAAAAAAGTAGAAACAAACTCATGAAAGACAAGAAAGATACCATAGAAGGATGAAGAAGGCATAATAGTTAGGAATAGAATGCACCATGAAGGTTGTAGAAGGAAAAGAAGTAGAAACTAAGCACACTAAGGAGGGTGTTGTTGAGCATGCCACTATGGGTGCAATCAAACAACTTAATAAGAATTCACTAATTTTAGAGAAAGAAGATGAGTGCGCCATAGGGGCTGCAGTAGAGATAACGTAAATTAATACACACAACATCCCATGAAAAATAACACTACATATTGATTAGGCTAGAGAGATCCTCAAAAGTTAAGAAGGAAGTATTACCACTTATAGGGATTCTAGGAGGACATGGGAAGAAGAATACAACAGACACCTAACCCTACAACAATTAGGTAAATCACCATATATACAACCTAACTTCACATATGTTCAAATCAAGATTGATGAGAAATGTAAACCATTCTTTAACCCTATACAAAATCTCCAACCTTTAAATTTTGATGAAGCATACCTAGAAGAACTAGTTAATAAAAGTGTAAGAAGAGTAAGAGAAAATGAACTAGAGGAAGTATCTAATAAAGATGAATTCCTAATTAATCAAGTAAATGAAAGAAGAAAACACAATGAAACAAAACCTTTAACAAAGAACATATCCTTAACTATTGAAAAGATATCTCTTAAAACAAAAAGGCATTTCAAAGAGTTACAACCCCCAAATGAGGAGTCATTGCTAGTGCCATATAAAACTAGAAAGATTTTTGTGCAAAATAACAACAAAGAAGTAAAAAAACAAAAGAAGATAGAAGAAGGGATTAGAAGGGATTGTGAATATTTATTGGGCAAATATTACTTTGACATTAAAATAAAGGAAAGGAATGAAAACCCTTACCACAAAGGAAAAATAAGAAACCACAAGAAAACATAAATAAAACATATTGCAAAGAAGGTAAAACACAACAAAAACCAAAAATGGACTCTCCCATCAAGTTGCTAGTGTTCGAGAAGGACACCTCTCAAGAAGCAAAGCATGTATTCATTCTATAATCAACATGGAAAACAAAGAATGTAATTGGGATTAGACCATGCTTTTTGACTTTGTAGGAACCCTAAGAAAAAAGGCCTTGAATTGGTATAGAAAGAATTATCCTAACGATGACAAAACATGGGATGAAATAAAGAAAGATTTCTTAGATAACATTGAATCCCTAGAGATCCCTACTGAAGGGTTAAGTAAGATGAGAGACCTAGTCCAGAAGGAGGGTGAATCTATCAAATATTTTGATAAAATATTTAAGGAAATTTCCTAGAAATTAGAAGAACCATTGATGGAAAATTAGAAGAACCATTTAAGGATCAAGTCATGACATTAGAACATCCCTGGATGGAAAAAAATTAATTCTTATTTAGAAGCAATAACCTTAGCATTCCGCATAGAAGCACAAACTTGGCAAAGGAATGATAAAATTAAAGAGAATAGGGAAATGAAAAAAAATAGATTAAAATTAGAACATTTAAAACTAAAACATGATATCCTTGAAAGAAATGAAAATAGTCCACAAAAACAAAGACCCAATATATGGTGCTCATACTATACAAAAGAGGGACATTTGAGAAATGAATACCCAATGATGAAAGGTGAGAAGAAGGCTACCACATTAAAGGTAGACCTAAAAATAGTGCATAAGAGAAATAACATTGTATATTGCAGCATCTAAATGGTGAATGGGATGACCACTAAACAAAAGATTGTCCATCACAATTGTTTAGATTAAGAGAGGATGATGATGATAATTAGCCTTAGTGCAATTCCCACCACAACAACATACTAGTTAACCAAGAAATAGAATATGTCAAGGCATTTTTTGAGAGACCCGTCTATAACCAAAATCATGGATACAAACCTCCTAATTAGCTAAACCAAAGAAATGTCAATACATTACATAATACTAAACCCAATCAAATGTCATATGTAAATAGCTATAATATGATGAAATGGGACAATATAATGGTTATATAGGTGGTATAGGATGTGATAGAGGTAGAAGAAGGAGAGATGATGCAACATTTTATAAATTTGGTAAACAAGGACACTTCACAAATGAATGTTGGGGGACAAGAATAAACAATGTCCATTTTGTGGAAACTTAGAGCATGACTTGTTCAGTTGTGATAAAGAACAATAGTATTTTAGAAATCCACCTTCCTAGTCTAAAAGTGATGAACTAAAAAGGTTAAATTCACAAAAAGGGGCCCACATAATAAGAAAAATACTAAAAGATACACAGAAAATAGCTAGGAGATGCCAAAAGGAAAGAAGGTATGAATCAAATACTACACACTTGATGAAACATCAGATGATGACTACTACCATAACAAGTTAAAATCTAAAAAGATAAACCAAAAGAAGAATCAAGATAAAACTAAAGTTGTTGTAGTGACAAGATAGGGAACTAACACTGCAAGGATAGAAAATAGTGATAGTGAGGAAGAAGAAGAAGAAGAGGAAGAAGACACCTTCTTCCCTAACAAAAATCAAAATGAAATAACTTGAGAACAAACAAAACAAATAAAAACTAAATAGCATCACAAACATCAACAAGAAAAACACTTCTTTTTTGAAGAGGTTGCAACATTAAAAAAATTGACACAAGTAACAAAACAACAAACTCTATTAGACAAATTGAAACAATTTTACAAATACTGGAATAAGGAGAAAAACTAAAAACAACACATAAGAAAATTGGCAAAGACTAACTGCCAATGGAAAACTAGATCACTAATGATAAATGCACACATAGATGACAAAAAGAAAAGGCAGGTAATGGTAGACCTTGTTGCAGATGTCAACATGGTACCGAAAAGGATTTGGGAGGAACTAGGAAGACCAAGAGTAGAATAAACACCATATAACAAAAGCTTGGTAGATGGGTTAGCTATGGGTACAATAGGAGTTCTTGGAGAAGAGTAGAAGTTAACATAATGGGAGTTAAAAAATAATAGATTTTGAAATAGTAGTGATGAAATAACCATTGACTCCATTAATGCACTACTAGGGCTCTAGTGAATCATGAATATAAATGGAATTGTCAATTATAGAAAGAAGGAAATATCCTTCTTAGATGAAAATAAAGTAGTGCATATCCCATTAGGAAGGGACATTGAGTATGTAAAGGAAATTAGTTAAGAAGACCATAGTGATGATGATTAAAAAATTCTCTATTCAATATCCAAACTCCCTAAACATGAACTATTAGAAGAACCAAAATCAGAGGCGGAAATAGAAATAGAAAGTGACAACTATAGTACAAACAACGAAGACATACTAGAGGCATGATTGCAAAATGAACTAGAACTCAAAACCTAGAGAATTGTAAGATTTTGTAGGGTATTTACATGGTCAAAATCATAATGGAATCTCCACCACACAACACCACACTTAACAATATACTATTACAAAATACATGATGTAACTAAGGAGACCAATTAGAAGACACAACCTCAAAATTATGTCAAGTCAACCACATTACAAAGGGTATTTCTCATATAAAACTTCCCAAATTCTCAAGCATAGGAGATCTACACACCTACTTACTAGAAATGGAAAGGACTTCTAAAAAAAAAAAAAGGTTAGAAGCACTACAACATACACTTGTATGCAATGCCGCAAGTTGGTGGCATACACATAAAAATACAATCCAACATTGGCCAATATTTAAAATTCTAATAAAAACTAGATATCTACTAGAAAAGGGAGAATATAAGATCATACTAAAATACCAAAGTCAAATTCCACCATAGGAGCATCTGGACATGTGCATAAGGGTTTGGAAGGGCATAAATGAATATGAAACAAGGCTATATATCCAAATGTTCTACTGGATGTTGACACCAATTGTATAAATCTAGTACATAAACCAAAAATATAGAGTAGAAACAAAAGACTAGAATGAATTATAGAAAGACTTCCTACACACATTTTCATTCTATAGTCCTAACGAACACATTCACACAACACTCCTCAAGATGAAAGAAATAATATTTAAACTAAATGAAGAAACTAAAGAATAAATACTACAACAAAGCCTTCCACAACCTAAGACAGATGTAATCTAGAAACTCATACAGTGGATGGACAAAGAAACAAATTGTACAAATTGTAGATGCTACAATATCCAACAAGAATATAATGATGATAAACATAAATTACATATAGAATTCCAATAAGGAGAGATGGAAATTGAAATAGCAATTGAACCCAAAGAAAAATACTATAATCAAGGTCAATAAAACATAGAGAATAAAAACATTACTAAAGATAGTGATCCAAAATTGGACAAAATAGGAGACTATTGGGATGAAAGAGTAGTGGCACAAGTTATTGAAATATTGTTAGAATTTGAAGACCTATTCCCTAGGACATTTACAAACCTAAAAGGAATAAAAGAAGAGGCTGAAGTAATGAGAATACAATTAAATGAAGGAGCTAAACCAAAAAGAAAATACATTAGAGACTGAATCCCAATATGAAGAAAAAGGTCAAGGTTGAACTGGATATAATGATTTTAGCAGGCATAATTAAACCGGTGGAAGATGTGGATTGGATAAGCCCAATGGTAGTACATAATAAGAAAACTGGGGAGGTTAGAATATGTGTTGAATTTAGGGAATTGAATAAAGCATGCATACATGACCCATTCCCTACTCCCTTTACTGAATAAATATTGGAATCAGTTGCAAGAAGGGAAATATATTCATTTATTGATGGTTTTTCTTATTACCATCAAGTAAATATTAGAGAAGACTAGCCAAAAGCCACTTTTGCATCCAAATGGGGATCCTTCATGTATACGATGATGCCATTTGGATTGAAGAATGCACCAGCAGTATTTAGTAGAATAATGACAAATGCATTCAAGGACTTCATCCATAATTTCTTGCAGGTGTATTTGGATGATTGGATAGTATACAGACTAGTTAAATATTTTGTACAAACATTGAGAATGATGCTTAACAGATGTAAGAACCTTAAAATTTCTAAAAATCTAAAGAAATGTATGTTTGTGGTACTTATTGGTACCTTGGACATATTATTTGTAAAGAGGGACTAATGGTAGACCCCTTAAAATGACTTTACCACCACCCAAACAACACCAGAAGTTAAAACTTTCTTGGAATATATAGGGTACCACCAAAAACTTGTCAGAGGATATGTGGCAATAGCGACACCCTTAGAAGAACTACAAAGGAAGAAATCTGACAGAAATATTGAATGGATAGAAAAGAGTCAAACTTATTTTGATACATTGAAACAAAAGATTGTAGAGGTACCAATACTAATATTCCCAAATTGGAACATATCATTTAATGTATACATTGATGCATCAAGGATTTCTATAGGGACTATGATAGGACAACCTAAAGGTAATAAAGACCACCCATAGCCTTTGCTAACTAGAAACTATCCAAGGTAGAATAAAATTATACAACAATGGAAAGAGAGGCCTTAGAAATTGTCTATGCCTTACAAAAATTCAGGCATTACCTACTTTGAACACCATTTATTTTTTATACAAACCATGAACCTTTGAAATATTGATTGAATAGACCAGTTAACCAAGGGAGAATATGTTGTTGCTTACTCCCTTTTAAGGAGTTTGATATTAAAATCATGGTGAAATTAGGTAAAAACAATCAAGGGCTTGATTACTTTTCTAGAATAGAAATACGTGAATAGACAGATAGCCAGGAAAAAGACCTTTCTAGCACAAACCTATTTAGGATAAACATGGTACCCAAAGAATTGCATGAGATAGCAAGCTTATTGTCTATAAGTGAATGTCCACAAGATATGTGACCACAACATAAGCAAATAGTAATGTGAAAAGATTTTCCATGTAAACTAATAGAAGAAGAGCTACATGTGATAGGAAAAGATCTTATCATAAGGAGAGTCATTTATGAGCATCAAAGAGAAACTATCCTATGAGAAGCTCATGAAGGAATTTCTGATGGACATAATTGCAAAGAGACAAAAATAGGAAGGATAAAAATTGAAGGATTATGGTGGCCTACCTTACACAAGGATGCAAAACAATATGTAAAAAGCCATGATATATGTCAAAGGGTAGGGAAACCTACAACAAAAGATAAAATTCCATAAAAAATGGTATTAGCATATATACCATTTGAGAAATAGGCAATAGATTTCATAGGCCCAATAGACCCCCCAAAACACTCTAAGGCCAGATTCATCATAACTAGGGTAGAGTATCTAACTAAATGGGTAGAGGCATAACCAGTAAGGGATTGCACAACAAAAACTACTGCAAAAATATTATATGAGAATATTATAACAAGATTTGGTTGCCCCCTAAGCATAATTGATGATCAAGGGAAGCACTTTGTAAATAAATTAATTGTGGAACTTTTAAAAGGTTTTATTATCATGCATAATATAAGTTCACCACACCACTCACAAGCAAATCAAGCTAGTGAGGCCCTAAACATGATAATTGGGATAGATCTAACCAAGATGTGTGATGGAAATAGGGATGATTGGGATATAAAAGTACCTACGGTACTATGGGTCTACCACACCTCATATAAGAGATCTACAAAGTTTACACCATTTTAATTGGTATATGGGATGGATGCAACAATGCCTATGAACTTTATAATCAATAATTTTCTCACTACATTAACCTTGCAGTTATGTGAGGAAGGGTCCTTATCCTAAAGAATTTAGGATCTGGAAAAATTGGATGAGAATCAACTCATTGCACTATATAATCAAAATTTAGAATGGAAGTGACATAAAGCCTAGCACAATAGGAATCTTCACATAAAACATTCAAAGAAGGGAATTTAGTCCTACTATATGACATCAAATTTAAAAGTCAAGGAAAACTTTAAGTGTGTTGGCTTGGACCATATTATATACACCAAATTGTGGAATTAGGAGAAGTGAGGTTAAGAAAAGTGGATGGAAATATAATAATAGGGTATTGTTGATGAGGATGTTAGTCACACAACAAACACACAAACAAAAGTTACACAATAACCCTTGTTTATCTTGAAAGATATGATGAATTCAAAGAATTCATGATCCCAAGTCTCCATTGATTAGTTCATAATTTACTGGTGTTACTCAATGGTTGATGTGGATTGCTGTTTTCCATTTTGGGGTCTTATGTAGATCAGTAGATTCTGCTTCTATAACCATGCTACACAAGGAGGTTACCCTACATAGTATATTTTTTCAAATGATGTGTCTATAGGCTGATATTTGCATGATATTTTCAAAAGTACATGCATCTAGCTTAAAATATGCTAATCATATACAGTTATCTATGGGATGTCAGCATATTTCTCTATTATGCTTAATATTCATCATGATTTGCAGTTATGAAAGTGATTTCTATGAAATTAAAATGGGAAAAAGGGTTAGAGAGTGAGATTCCTAAAATTACTTGACTAAGATCACTGATCCACATACATGTTCCCATACAGTGATGAAAAGAAGGAAACTAGAATCATACTTCACCAGGACATTCCACAAATCTGCATGATCTAGTGCAAATCTTCAGGGGAAAGTTGACAACAACATGCAATAGAATGAAAGTGCTTCTAGTTGAAGACAAGATTCATCATTGCATATCTAGAAATCAACTTGAAGATTATGTAAAGTTTACAATCAGGATGTAATCTAGAGCTTCATCTCCATTAAGTATGCTAAAGAACAAGTACATATACAGTGATATGAAGAAAGAACCTTGATGGTTCAACAATTCAATCCTCACTAGTCTCAGTAACCCGATCTCCTATAAAATTGTCTAGGTTAGATTTTTTATGATTGACCTCCCTTTTGTTACAGAGTGAAGGGTCCAAATATATATCTCCAGTTATTCTCAATACAGTGCCCAAGAAAACACTCAAGTTGATCAACGGTCAGCATCCTCAAGCACAACATCAGATGGTGGGAAACAAATCCCACCCAAATCTTGAGCAGCATCCGGACAGAGCACCACTCCCTCAATAATGTTTCCACCATCATTCTCCTATGCATTGAAAGCTTTGTCTCCTCCTGGTGTGCTTGTAACCTTTCAAGATCTGGTCCGCTGCCTAGTATGTCCTCACCATTAAAGCTCCGTCATATCCCCACCTGCACGCCATCAGGTATTAAAATGGATTCAAAATCCTCTCGCCTCTATTTTCTTGCCCTTTTTGTATCACAGATGCACATCATCCTGATCATTAGCATGACCATCCTTAGTCAGAGTGGGCCAAAAATGTCTAATCGACCTCATCTTTCTGGCCGATGCACCCCCTTTTCTTACCTACGCACCTGTAGTCAACATACAGAAGTTAAGCATCATCATTTAAATAACTAGCAGGAGGATAAACATTTATATTAAATAATGCCTTGAATGTGCAAACGTATATATCAGGTCATGAATCTATGAGAATCCGCATGCACATGAGTATTTAATCCCTTTTGATAACCTTTTCGGTTCCATCACCTGCATGTAGATTTCTGGGCACTTAACATATAAACCTGAAAAAAAGAGCACCCGATGGACCCAACTAGTCATGCACTTCAACCTTAACTTTATTCACTAAGTCAGAATATGATGATGATGTCATCATCATGGACGAGCTTCATTGCAAATGTGAAGGGATGATGCTATAGTCATACCAAAGGAAATCAGGGGGGTCCAAGAAAAATGACTCTGATATTGAGAAAATATCACCCTGTAGGAAAGATGATGTCACAGTCATGTCGATCTTTTGTATATCGGGTCATGTTTTCAAGATCAGGGGATGTTTGAAATATGACTCCCGTAAGTAAAATGAATGATGATGTCACCATCAGGGTGATTTCTTTTGTTCATTGGGTTCAGATGACATCATTAGCATATTAGCACTGGGGTGATATTTTGCGATAGGGTGATATTCGAAAGATCAGGTGATGTTCGAAATATGACCCCCGCAAAATATATGAGGTTGTTCGACTGGCAGATACAGTTATCACATAAAATTGACGTTCAGAGTCTGTGGACCGAATGATTATCAGGTGATAAACTAACATCAGGGTGATCTAACATAAGGTGACCAATATTTGAAATATGACCCCCACCCAAAATATTAGGTTTGACCAGAACTTTGACTTGTCATAGCTTTCCCACTTGGCTGAATTTCAGGGTGATGTAAAAGGCAAACCTGCCTAGAATTTTGCACTCTTTCATATGGTAGGCTTTTTGAGGAAAGATTCAAACTTTGGAATTTTGGGTTAAGACTTCAAGATCACAAATGCACCTAACTCAAGGCATATGCACACTGAATGATGCTACTTTTTACCATTACTGCCCATAACACAAAAGCAAGGGAGCAAGCCATAGCACGGGTCCTAATTTTGCTAAGGAGTAAAATGGGGCATGTTGTGAACATCACAACAGGTATGTCAATGGTGGCCGATTGAAACATTATCATAAATTAGTTGAATAAGGGAAAACATGTGAAATTCATAAAACTATATCATATGTACTATAATGTAACATAAGACAAAAAAAATATTGTTAGGAAGTCACAAGAAAGATTAAGATATAGAAAACCACAAGAAGATGGAAACGAGAAAAGGCATTAAATGCATAACCTATATAAGCTTAGCTAATGAAGGAGATACAACTCTACAATCTTGGAAAACACCACAAGTTAAATACATATTGATTTCAAGAAACCCTAGCTAGAGTCTACAAATGATAACAATGAAAACCCCTTTGTTAGTCAATATTTCTAAGAAGCCAAATCCCAAGTACAAGAAATTTACTTGTATAAGGTGATGGGAATTGACAAAGAGGGGGCTTTCCTTGAGATGCCACCTAATGTAGTCTACACTAAGAACATGCAAAAGTATATACATGAACCCATATCAGAGATTGATCACACAAATTTAGAGGAACTCTGTAGGACACTCCTCCAACTAGATAAGACTAGCTATCTCCTACAATACCATGAAATTGAGAGAAAGAAGTCAGATATATGGAAAGATTATCTAGATTTCTGCGTAGAACATGACTGGGTGAGAATAGTGTTAAGAAAAATTCATGACAAGTCTATGTATCTGTTAGACTTAGGGCACACAACTGAGAGGGGGGCAGGTGAATCAGTTGTTCAAAACTTTCTTCAATTTAAACACTTAAGTCTTCTTAGTGATTAGTTGTATATTAATCATAAACCATAATGCATTCAAATCAAGAGCAGAAACATATCAACACATAAGACACCAAGATTTTGACATGGAAAACCCGGTTAAGGGAAAAACCATGGGGTCATTAACCTAAGATTGTATTCTCTATTAGAAGAATAGAAAGAAAAAAATGGCACATGCCAATTAGGGCTTACTACCAGAGCACACTGCTCACAAGAGGCTCACTGCCTATAAGAGACACACTATCTACAAAGTAACAAGTATTACAAACTTGAACTGGAGAATAGCATCTTTACCATGCTTGGATCAGTTCCATTTAGGCCTAAAAACTTTTTCTTTGCCTTTCACTCTCTTCTTCGCTACCACACTCTCATCTCCACATGACACACTTTGGAATGACTTCACAATCCCTTATTTATACAAGGCATCGACTTAGGAACAATCAACTAAGTCGGCAAGCACCTACAAGAACATCCACACGACGTGTAATACATCTGGTTGGCCAGTCTCAGGAAGAACACCAACATTTGGTGGTTATTCTTCAAATGCGAGCTTTAACTTCAATGCGGACCATCAACATGAACTGGACACGATCCATAGATCACCACAAGCTTTTCTGAATCACCAAGAACATCCGCACTTCATCTGCTTACTGAAATCCTTCTCTCCTCCATCTAGAACCTCAAGAACACAGTCTGTCATCACTGTCACAAAGGAATAGGTTCTTTTGGACCTTCAAACCATGAACTAATCAACTTGACACTTCACAAGGACGTCCTCAACACTTCCTCAAATCTATAGAATGGCATAATGTATTTCCAGATCTCACCGGACCTATCTGTGTCACTCTGTCACCTCTAAACACCTGCTAGAGCCAGTTCTACTTGAGAGGCCATAAATTCTTCAGATCTTCATGCGGACCTTTGAAAACTTGACTGGATCATCTCAAGAGTCATATCTACAAACCCTTTGAACCGCAACATCTGATCTGCATCTTAGCTAGGATCTCCACTTCACTGTCTCCATTGCTCCTCTCTACTCATCTAATCCTTCTCATCAATGCAACATGAGTATGTTGACATCAATGACAACACCGGTTAGCCCATACTTGCAACAATCTCCCCCTTTGTCATTGATGGCAACATATGATGCGAAAAACCATCAAGACAAGAACTTCACTTTACTGTCACAAACTCCCCATATCAGTAACAACCTTTCACATGTCTTCTCTTCCTTTACTACTCCCCCTTTGATCATCAACCACTTATTTTTCACATGTCTTCTCTCCCCCTTTGACATCAATGGCAAAGGGCTCATACTTGCAACTCCAATACTTCATAATCATACTTGCTGCTCCCCCTGAGTAGTAGCTTCCATCAATCTAGATCACAAGATATGACTATGATATCCACCAGACTGATGCACCTTAGTGCACCTTAGTTCATCATCGGAGGGGCAATAACCCCTAACTTCTCCCTGAGATACTCAAAAGAATCCTTAGGTAGAGGTTTAGTAAAGATATCTGTAATCTGATCCTTGGAAGGCACAAACTCCAATATGACTTCATTCTTGTTCACTTACTCTCTCAAAAAATGAAACTTGATAGATATATGCTTAGTCTTAGAATGCAACACCAGATTCTTAGATATATTTATTGCACTTGAATTATCACAGAAGATTGTGATAGGCTCCTCATACTCTACTTTAATATCTCTTAGCATCTGCTTCATCCATAAAACTTGAGTGCAACTACCTGCTGTTGCAATGTATTCTGCTTCAGTTGTAGATAGAGATATTTCCCTCTTGTTTCTTGCTTAGCCAAGAAACCAATCTCTTCCCCAAAAAGAATGCTCCACCGCTGGTACTCTTCCAGTCATCCACATCTCCTGCCCAATCTGTATCTTTGTTGAAGCTAATCTTCAAAAGATGATTATCCAATCTTTCATACCAAGCTCTTAGGGCTTGCTTCAATCCATATATTCAATAAACTAAATTTGCATAAAGGCATTTCTATTTATTTAATTATCAAATATGTTTTAATGACTACTAATATTATTTTAATGCCATGATTAACCAATAGCATCAAATGAACAATCCAAACCAAATAACTAAATGTCAAACATACCTAACACAACCAAAGTGAAAACAGAGGGGCACTACATGATTCCCAAAAGAACACATATGTCACATGTCATCTCTTCTATCAATAAATTTGAATGTGTAATTCAACACTCTCCCATGAAATGAATTTTGAATTCATTGACATGTCATTATCCAACTCTTCCCAAGATGAATTTTTAATTCATCTTTAATCCTCCTCATCCTTCCCAAGGTGAATTTAAAATTCATTTTTATTCTCTACCCTTCATTTTTGTTGATGAGATCTCAACCCTTGATTTCAACTTTGAATCCTAGCCATTGGATTCAAATCCACTCGAATTGGCCTATAAATACAAGGCCAACCAAAGACATTTGAAAAACTTATTCATAGCATCCTTATGCTGCCTAAATATCTCATCTCTCATCTCTTTCATACCCTCACCATGCCAAAATCATAATCCATCCTTATCTCATCTCTATCCATCTCTCATCCTCATCAAATCTCATTCCAATTTGTAGTCTAAATCCTCTACCAAATCCACATTGTGTTGAAATGCATTGAACAATCCACATATATTATACATACACACAATCATCATCTTGGGTAAAGCTAGGAGAGCTCTTGGGTGCACGCTCCTCAACCTTATAAAGAAGTCAGGGAGATTTGGAGCTTGTGAAAGGTATAAATCTACTTGTAATAGTTTCCTTTCTTGTTATCTTGTCTTCATATCTTCTCTCATCTTCATTTGGCACGGCCGGTGGGACCTCCTAATCCCAATCTAACCTTATTTTGAGTGTTTTGTAAAGGTTCTAGATGAATAGGTTACATTAGCACTACATCCTCCCATAGTCATGGTATATCATCTCAATTTAACACCATTTTGCTATGTTGTAGAGCTATTTCCTTCTAGATTAGCACTATCTTAGCATATTTCAACACTATTTTCACATGTCATTTTACTAACATTTGTGGTCAAAAAAATCTTGTCTATTTTGTTGAGCTTCTCACTATCTGCTACAAAAGTTTTCTCTCTATTTTTTAATAGAGTGTCTTCAGTCTAAGGGGATACCATGCCTTTTTTTTTTGAAACATCTTAAACACTAAGTTTGAAGTTTGGTTTCACTTTTTCTAAGACAAACTAACTAGTTTTCTTGACTACAAACTATTGTATTCAACTTTGGCTAACCTTATAGGTGGCTTTATCTTCCATTTGTATCATTTTGTGCGAGGAAACTCTCTATTTTTGTGAAGATTAACCCTCTTTGTTAGAATAGCACCATCCAAACCCAAAACAATGTCATCTGCCTCTATGACACAGAGGTTGCATATATAATCTTTATTTTAGTGCTATCTACTTCTATCCTAGTGCCATCGTCTGCTTTAGTACTTTTCATTTCTAGTTTAGCACAATCCTCTATTTTAGCACCATCCTCTATTTCAATGCCATCCTCTATTTTAGCTCTATCCTTTGTTTTAGTGCCATCTTCTGCTTTAGCACCATCCATGTCTTTTTTAGCACCATCTTCTACATTTGTGCCATCCACATCAGCTTGAACACAGTCTTCATCTTTTCTAGCACAATATTTTGCTTTAGTGCAATCCTCTAATTTAGTGCTATATTCCTCTATATTAGTTCCATTGGCTTCTATATCAGTACAATCTATTATCTATTTAGTGCTATTTTCTTCTGTTTTAGTGCCATTTTTTTATAGAATCTTTAGGCTTTTTGTAGGCATCTAACATATCTTGTAGGTATCCAAAATGTTTGTGCAAGCATCATTTATCAAACTACTAACATCTTATGTGCAGATTCATAGCCAAAGTATCATTTCATTACTAGATTTAAGGCACATTAAGGTTAAGGTAGCGGAATGAACCTTGTTTTCTTTGCTTGAGTTTGCATGTAGGCATATTCTCTCCCCTCGCACCTTAGGGTGATCTTGGGTGACCAAAAGTCTACTTGCAAACTATCTTTGTTTATCTTTGTATCTCGAATGGGTCACCTTTTGTGTATGCTCTCCCCTTGCGCCTCATGTGATATTGGGTGATCAAAAGAAAGGGTGGGTTCTTCTTAGGATGCCTACTTGGGGATTTCATCCCCGAAGGGATAAACTCAACCACATGTACAAGGGGGTATATCAAAGGGGGGAGAGTGAAAGTTGTACCTCAATCTAGTTGCATTGTCATTGGGATAGCCTTGGGACCCTAGGTGATTCTGGACACAAGGTGGCATGGTGCTTTCTTGACCACTTGTGGTACATCCCTTCAATGGACTAGTGTTCATGGTTTTGGGCCTCATATACCTTGCATATGAAGAGGACTCCCTAGAAGCTCATTCAAGCCTAGCTTAAGACCTTTTGGCCATATGAGATTATGATGCATTGGATACCTATAGGGACTAGAAGTTATTCATGACATAAGCCACATTGATTTTCTCACCAAGTGCAAATGCCCTCTAGAAACAAGCATGCATGTCATGTACGCTCTCCCCTTGCGATGTAAGAGCGATCCTGGGTGATATAAAATGGTTAGCTCCTCCTCATGGGACTTGCATGTCACGCCTACATAAAGGCAGCGAGATGAGCTTATAATTTTGTATACACCCACTTGAATAAATCTAGGAATGTTCGCGTGAAGGGTGTATCTTCCATGTGAGAACTTGTGAAATCAAACTAACATCAATTTTATACATTAAAGTTAGCCATTGTGTCTTTCTTGTTTGTATTATCTCTTTCCAAGATCTTGGAGTAAAAAAACCAAATATTCCATCAAAATCCAACAACTTCCAAACCTTCAATGGCCTTTCAACACTATCTTCTTATTTGTCAGCACTATCTATTCATCCTTCAGCACCTTTTGTTCCTCTGTGAATGCCATTTACTTATCCTTTAGCGCCATTAGCTTATCTGTTAGCACCTTTGGTGTCTATTTTAGCACCATCTGTGACTATTTTCGTGCCTATAGTGCCTGTCTTAGTGCCTTCTGCATCTATTTTAGTGCCTCTTTCCCCCATGTCCAAAAAATCAAAATTTCCATCAAAACCATCAATTTTACAAGCCCAGTTTTCAAAAAAATTTCTAGTTTCCCTACACTCCCCTAACGTCAGGTTGCGCTTCCTTCCCCCGAACCCCCCTAACTTTAGATTGGGTTCCCCCAACACCCCTAGACCTCCCCCCATTTATCAAATCCCATCATTTAAGATTAATTAGTCCCCATCTTTGAGCTTAAAACCATATTATCATCCTAATCACTTTCCAATCTAGTATTCATTATCTTCCCAATCCATATCCTAATCCATTTATCAAATCTTAATAACCTCAATTCAATCCTAATCTTTATCCTAGTCACCCAAATCATTCTCCTAATCCACCATCATTGGACCCTAATCCCAATCAATTTGCTAAGTCTAGAAAATGTCCTAATCCGAACCACCTATCTTATTCATTTCGCAATCATCCAACTTATCAAAATCATATCTCACCCATCATATCCTATTCATCCATTCTACCTTCATCATCTTTAATCCAATTCATCATCATCATACTAATCCAATTTCCCTATCCAATTGATCATATTTCATCTAATCCTTTATCCAAAATTTATCTCTCAAATCCAAACATCTTCCAAGTTTCCATCCATATCACCCAATCAAATCAACAATATCCAAACCTTATCCAACCTCATCCAAATTCTCATTAAAAATGTCCTACATAAAAAAACCTTAACATATTCCAAACCTTCATCAAAATCCCCTACAATAAAAAACAATATCATTATAATCCAAATCCTTCATCTAACACCAATCCAATCCATTTACCCCTCATCATACATCAATCAACCTTCATAAAAAAAATCACTCAAAAAACATCAATCCAAATACTCCAAACCATCATCCAAATCCAATCCAAAATCAAAATCACTCCCAACATCATCAAATATCCAAAATCTATCCCCAAAAATCAAACATCCCAACCCCTAATCCTAAATCAATCATTATTCTTTGTAAATCAAACATTGGTTAAGGATGTAGTCTCCTCCATCCTCCATCAATCTTCCATCCAAAAATACCAATCCCAATCATTATCAAAATCCCCCAACATCATTAGAAAATCCAAATCCAAATCAACCCAATAAAAAATCAAGACCTTAGTTGATCATCATCAACATTTATCCAAACTTGCTTGAGATCATTAGAGCTTAAGTAAGTCATCAAAATCAACAATCAACCCAATCAACCCTTTTACCTGAGATCATTAGTCTATCTTAAGTATAGAAAATCATCCATCCTTTGAAGAAAAATAAATCATCCTGAGGTCTTCAAATTTGATCCCCAACCTCCATTACTCATCCATTATTCAATCCTTCAACAACATTGATCCTTATGTGGAAATGTAACATTTACAAAGACTTAAATATGCATATATTGAAGATTTTGATCCTATCACTAAGGAAAAATGCAAAAATATTATTAGAAATGTTTTGGCTCGCAAAATAACTGCAACCCAAAACTCTAAAACATTCCTAAATCACCTAGGCTAGGGATTGTCATCAGGTGATAGGAAGAGGTTTATCAACAAGTTAAGGAGAATTTTGGCCAACTAACAGGAGTGGTTAGACTCCTCTACGCTTCAAGCTCAACTTAAAATCTAGAGGGATATTCCAAAGGGGTGTACCTGAATAGGTATTCAATTCAAACTAGATGAACAACTATAAATAAATGGACAACCAAACCCAACTCATCATCTTGACTCCGAATGCTATCACTAAGTAAAGAACAACTAGCTATCATAAAAACCCTATATAGCTGATTCAACCGTGTGAATGTACATGCACATGAAAGATGGTTTTTTTCTCGTAAACCATAGGTGAATGATTTGTTTGATTTAAAAGATGTGAGATTGATCCATCCCCAATATGGACTAGTGCCTACTCTATTGGGCAACTGAGTCAAAAGCACTAAAGAGAAAGGAAATGGATTGAACTAGTATCAACAGAAGACAAAAATATACTGACATATATTTCTTAGATTACATTTCATACATTGGACATACTTAATTATCTAGAACCAAACTACAATGACCCATTTACAACAAAAAAATGACTCAACATAAAGTATGTATTGACTTAAATGATGTCACACATTATGAAATCTCTATTACAATAGCACTAGAAAATGTGGTGAAGGAAAAATATAAAGTTGCGACTATATATTCCCCTAAATCATTATAATAGTCATGGAGACATACCACTGCATAAAGATGTGCATTACAACCCATTCGTACATTGTATCAACCACATTTATCCATTCAATACTCAGACATTATCCTCTACTTAATGCCCAAAAATATCCCTTAAGCCTTCTTAACTAGACAATTGGCTTAGCAACCAACTATGAGAATTTATTCATTTCATGTATATATAGCAATTAAGCTCACTATGTAGCTTCTTAGACACTAGAAAATATGGTCAGCAAGTAACCACTGCATTGAATATAATGTATGGTCCCTTGTCAAAAGAATTTATGGATATCCTTGGAGCCCATACCCCTTATATAGATTTTGTGTCCTTGAGGTACCACAAAAGATAAGGGATACTAAAACACTGCATCCTCCCATTAAATTCAAGTACCTACACATTGACTTTAAACACTGTTCCAGCAACTATCCTGACATTTAAAATTTTGCATATTTATGCCATACCTCTGACATTCGTTCTGACTATGCCATATTGGAAAAAATCCCAATGCTAACATTTCTTGCTTGATGGGCACCTAGACACCACAGTCGGCAAATCTTTGATTTACCAAACTCACCATATTTCCCCCAGTCGGTGAAATCCAACTTTCCTGAACTTGGCCTTGGCACCCATTTCCTTCTCTATTAGCCTGCTAGTTAGCAAAATGTGACTTTTTGAACTAGGCAATCATAGCCCTTTATCAACAATTCATGAATTTGTCAAACCTTTGAATAGTTTGGCCTTTATCTGCTTCCCTGACTAAACCATTTGTTTGATTTTTGTTGTTTTCCTTAGCCAAATTTATGCCTTTCTATTTTCGTTATTGGTAAACTTGATCTTTTGTGAACATTCCATCTTCCAATGCTTTTCCTCTCTATTGGTAAATTTTACTTTTTCCAAACTTGGTCACCCTCCCTATCTTTTCTCTTCCTTTACCCCTTTTATCATTGTTATCACTTTACCTTTGTTGACAAAAATGAAATTTTCTGAACCTAAACTCTTCATTTGCTTGGCCCCTTCCTTGTTGGCAAGTCCACTATTTATTGAACTTCACCCTATATCACCCTATCAGTGATTTCATTCTTTTCTGAATTAGGCCGGATCATATTGCTTTTCCCTTTATCGGTCCAATGTTGGCAAATTTGGTGAAATTCAAACCATTACTACCTCCACCATTTTTTTTTCTTTGTTAGCAAATTTTGCCTTTGCCAAACCATGTGGCCATTCTATCTTTTTTCCTCTTTGCCCAGTCAGCCATTTTTTTGTTATTGGAAAATTATGAGAAAACTGAACTTCTCTCAAGTTTGGGTTTTCCCTAGTTTCTTGACAACAACCCTCACCTTAGCTTCATTCTTTTCTTTATTTTCCATAGCGGCAAGTATGGCCGTTCTCAAACCATGCCCCTTTCCTTTACCTTGTTCCCATGTTTTCTGTTTGCAAATCTATTGTTAGGCAAACCTCTAGTCGATGAAGTTAGAGGTTCATGAACCTCCAACTTCACTGACACATCATTTTTCATCATATTTTGCCTTAGAAACATTTCATCCTCCACCACGACTGCCTCCTTTTCATTCTGTTGGCAAAGTATGCCATGGCTGAAATTTTGAGTTCATGAACTTGAGAATTTGATAATAAGGCCTTTAAGAACTTTTTTTTCCATCGAAGAACCTCCACTTTGCCTTATAGATGTCAGTGAACTGACAAAACTACGAACTTGTGAATAATTTTGTAAGTTAGGAGTTTCACCAGTTTGTCGACAATAAGGTAAAATGAAGAATTTTTTCTAAAGTTAAGAAAGACAAAGAAACACTAGGAAAAAAGGGGAACATTACATAGAAATTTTTTAGAAGGAAACCCATGTAGAATATCTTAGATTGGGTATAATTGATGGGTTTTGACCTATTGTTTTGTAAAGTGGGAAATTGATGGAAAATTTTGGGTTTTGGGGGTAGAATAATGGCATTTTGGAATTGGTAATTTTGGGCTCCAACACTGGCTTTGGTTGGGGACGTGTGACACAATGAGGATCCAAAATATCTTTGGGTAGACCAACACACAAAACACATAAAGGGACACACACAAAACATATTTACAGAACAACATACAGTCAAAAAGATTGTATCAAAATTTTAGGACACTACAGGCCACCCCTGTAGAAAATTGATGAATCTACTTGCCCCTATCAAAGATAAGCCTATTGAAGGAGCTGATCTGCCTCAATCCCTTACTATAGTGGTCATCTAACATCATCAATAAAAAAAATTTACATTCATGCATAAAAAAAATATAACTATTTAAATCATCATGCTACAAATGGAAATGACTGTCACCATGATATGGCAGCAATAGATAATAGGGCACATCATCATGTTGATTCACATAGTAATGTCCACCTTGAAAATCTTTGTTAGCATGATGCATACCTAGAACTATATGAATATCAACATGAATAAAACTATCCTCCTAAAAATCAAGCTGAAATACACCCAACCCAGGTGTGGTCTCAAGTTGGGCCACATCATATGATTGTTCAAATGCTTGTGACCCAACTACACCACAAATGCTAATGTATTCCTCCATGATTGAATCAAAGACTTGATTCAAATCTAATTATGCATCATCTACATGCATATCAAAAATTTGAGGCACTTCAAGTGAAGACTCATAATCTTCAAGTTGCCTCTCCATTTTGTACTCCTTGACACACTATGCTATGTCATACAGGCCACTGTAAACAAAATGCTTACACATATCTTCTTTCACATTCATTTCTTCATCATTTATTTGTGCTTGATGTGAATCACAAATCTACATGAGGAAGAGAACATATCTTGCATCACAAATATAGGTTCTCATATGCATCCACATGATTGCCATCTTTAAAATCCAGGGCAAGCTCTTCACACTAAAACTCCATGGCTGCACCAACAGCTATCTCTGATTAGTTATCATCAAATTTAGCCATCTCCATATCTACCTCATTCAAACAAGCACTAATTGCTTCCTCATCATAAATAGGAATAAAGAAGGGAAATGCATCAAACAAGGAACAAGTTCCTTGTTCACTATCTATTTCATTTACCTGTGCACAATGTTCATAATCAGCTTTACAAGTTGATTCAACTTGCTTCTCACTCATGCACATAGTATTCTCATTATTCACTAAGCCACACACCTCATACTCAAGATGGGAATCATCATCAAATCTATCATTATCTCTTGATGAATTGTCTAATAGAATGTTGATGCATTCACTACTTTAATCATCTACATCACTGTCATACATTACACCAACACCTTCATCTACCCTCATGTACAAACAATCATCACCTAACATTGTGATTGGATCACATGAAGCACCATCATCCCTACTATCCACAACAACTTGTTCATTACCAGCCACTTTTGCATCCGAGGAAAAAGACTTTGTAATCATATCCCTCTTAGTTCTGTCAACATAATCAATGAACAAGTATGCATGTTGCATGCTCATTAGATTGAACTCCTCCTATATAAGGTAACATCATAAGCTCTCAAATACATGGCAATACAAACAAGATGATCAAGTATGAAATCCTCTGGAATGTGGAACAGGGCAACTGCAAATCGATGGCTGAGCTCCATGCTTAACTCTTCCTCAGAGCTTCTAATATTTTCAAGTTGTTGGATAAGAACAACAGGGTCCAAACCACTTGCAAACTCTTCAAACGCAACCACTAATTGATCCCAAGAAGCAAAATGCTAGTCAGGGAAACTAATTAGCCACTTTCTTGCCACACCACCAAGGGATCTAACAAAGACTTTCATCCACATATCTTCATCTTCAAATTGGAACTTGTCCATGAAGTCTGAAAATGCCTCAATATGTGCCTTCCCATTATAAACATCACACCCATCAAACAATGGCATCTGATAATATATTTTTGTGGGCATGCACTGCTTCTTATAATTGACCCATCAGAGGTCCAATTGCTTGTATTTGTTTTTAGTGGAAATATTGATGGCAACATAGTCAAGAGACACCGCTAATTGGGTAATGTTGTCATTGATGGCAACAAGGAAAACATAGTAGAGCATGGTGGAGCTAAGGATGATTGGGAACTCAACTTGGAAACATCCTACACACAAGGATCTGGTCCAGACATAAAAGACTAAGGCAGAATGGCAAAATACTGACAACAGAGAGATAGTAGCAAACTCAACTGGTATTCCTCCACAGTTGATGGTCAAGGTATGCAGTTCAGGTATGTTTTTCATAGTTGCTTGAAGGTGAAATATCCAAGGTTACAAGTTCTGAAGATCTCCGGAAGACATACCATGATTTAGCTAAGTCCAGGTGAACACAGTTAAGTCAGGAATAGTCCACAGTGCCTATGAAAAAGGGTCCACATTCCTCTACAGTTGCATACTTTGCCTTGAGATTCTGAAGATATGTTAAGAGGTCAAAGATGAGTGTTGGATGTGATTCTTAGAGTCATATATGATCCACAGTGAAAGTTGTGAAGTGATAGTTGAATTGGTTAAGTGTGCTCTTAAGAGATAGGCCGACAGGCATAAAAAATTCATATATGGAGAAGATATATTGTTTAAGGAATAAATCTAAGTGGCTATATGATTTGTGCCAACCTATAGGAAGATCATTATATGTTTTGTTTGGTCCACATTGTAGATTGTACACAAGTTCAAGCCAACAAGATGTATTATTTGTGTACACGGTTTATGTTTTTCTTGCTGACCTGATTATGAGATAAATCTTGTAGCAAATATATATACTCAATGGAATTCAATGATAGGGTGGTGGATTGATGTGAGTGGTGTGTGAATTCATGTGTGAAAGAATATGAGAAGAGTGCAGAGTAGAAAAGTTGAACAAGGACAAAAAATAGAGTATATGTAGTTAAGTTGAGAAGCAGGGCAGAATAAATGAAGACCTTTGAATCTATGTATTGATCCTTCAATGGAATTGTGATCCAGCATTTGGTAGATTCATCAACAATAGTTCATCCTCTGGTAGTGAACCAATCCTTCTTCTTTCCTCAAGGCAGCGAGTCTTTGTGTAGTGAGCACTTCTTCATAGGGCAGTGAGCCCTAAGGTAGTGAGCCTTCTTGTAATTGAGTATTGAGCTATCATAATATATTATGAGCTATGTTCACTCACTGTGGTTTTTCCCTCTTTGGGTTTTCCATGTAAAAATCTTGGTGTCAATGTGTTGTCTTTATGGTTGCTACTCTTATGCTTATTTTTCTTTTATATTATTAATTAGAAATTAGATTAATAAACAAGTTAACAAGTGGTCTTGTGGAATACTAATTCACCCCCCTCTCAGTATTCCTTACTTTCAACAATTGGTATCAGAGCCAAGTTCCTTAGAAGATGCCTAACATCTTGAGGAAGATCTAGGAGAGTTCATTCATGGTAGCCAGGAGATATGGAAACTTCTCATATGCAGACAAGGTTGAATTGGAAGCAACTCTTGCTGATCTTGAAATATCTAAAGTAGAAATCAGGGATCTGAAGGATAAAATTCTAGAAGCTGATGAGTGCATCTTAAAGATTAAAGAAAAAGTTAAGAAATTCAAAGAAAAATATAGAGATGTTAGTGAACAATTGATATTAGTAAATGAAAACCTAGATGATTTGAAAGTGGAAGTTATCAAAAAAGATAAAGAAGAAGAAGATCTAAATTTGATGGTAAATAGCAAGATAGAAGAATGTGTCAAATTGGAAGAAGTTGTGAGCCTGAAAATAGACTTGGAAAAAACCAAGAGCTATGAAGAAAAGTTCTTGCAAAACTTGATGAGATGATTGCTAGTCAAAAGAGTTTAGATGATAAGCAAGGCTTGGGATTTGAGAAAGGAGAAAGTTTAAAATCAGGTCAAGGAAACTTTTTGTTAAAGCAAACAAAGGCAATTAGTTCAAAAATCAAAGATGAAGACCTAGAAGACCTCCGGTCAAACATCCAAATGCTCAAAGGTACCAATCTTTCAATGCCCATTGTTTTAATTGCAAAAAGTTTGGTCATAAAGCTACCCAATGTAGGAGTAGAATAAATCAGAATGTTCCATCATTCTCTGGTCAATGTTTCAATTGCAAGAAAATTGGTCATAGATCAAATGAATGTAGAAGTCTGGTAAGAAATGGCTTTCACAATTCAAGGAATACTAAATCATTCGATGGAAGATGTTTTGATTGCAATAGATTTGGACACATGGATAATCAATGTAGATCAAGGATGAATTCATTTAGAGGAAGGAATCAAGGATAGGGTAACATTGTGTGCTACAATTGCAACAAGTTTGGACATGTAAGATTTTGCAGAAGAAAGAATGTGAAAAGAACCTACTATGCTAAAGAAATTAAAACAAAGTAGAAGAATGATAAGGCAAAAGAAAAAGTTGATCTGGTTGAAACTAAGAAAGAAATGGACAAGATTTGGATCAAGAAAGAAGTAAATTGGTAGCACTAGCTCAGGGGGAATTGTGTTGAAAATCCAAAACCCCTAGACAAAAAGTTAGTGTTGAGATCTAGCACAAAGAGATGTTGAAAGGATTCATATGACATATCTTTTGAAAGAAATTCCAATGAAAAAGGATCAAATACAGATTATTGTGGAGTAATCTAGATTGGCTAAGCTTAACAGAGATAGGAGCATTTATGATGTTTAGGTCAAGATAAATAAATGATTAAAAGGGGAATCATTCAAAGGAAAACTCATTCTACACTCAAAATTTAAAGTGTATAAGGCAAACTAAAGTGTAATTCCAAGTGTCTACTAAGATTTACCAAGCGATTCAAGCCAAATCAATCTCAGGCAAAGGAAACCCTAACTTGGTGAAAAGATGTAATCTTCAGATTCAAAATCCTACCATGAATTCATTTGAATCTTTGCAAAAATGGCAACACCACATTTGATTGATATAACTAAAAGAGCTTGACCAAAATTCAAAAAGCATCCATTCAAATCAATAGAGGTTGACCCAAATGGTGCATTCTCTACAATTTTGTATGATGTAATGCATGCAGAAGACATTAGGGCTTACATCCATGTTGCCCTAGAAGAGCATGATGACAATAGATTCTCAAACCTGTATCAGAATCATCTAAGTGGTGATGAATTTGAGTTAAAAGAAGAATACAAAGCCTTGGAAGAGAAAACATTTATTCAATATAAAAACTTTCCTACATTTGCAGAAGATGAATGGGTCCAGTACATCTTGAGTAGAATCCATGATGAATTCATGTGGTTGGAACAATCCTTCAAGATTACTAAAGATGCAATTAGGGCTATGAGTGGACTAAGTTCTACCAGTAGTGTTCTCTTATTGAAAGCTGTGAAGAATGATACAGTAATGGCAGCCACCAGAGTGAAATTCGATAAAAGGGCTTTAACAATCAATGATACTAAAGATTACGTGGTAATATTTGCATCCATGGTGTTGGGATACAAAGTCTATTTAACCAACCTAGAAAACTCTGGCTCTGGTACTACAATATACACTGCCTATTAGATGATCAAGGAGAATGCAAACTATGCTATCTGTGAATTGCTCCAACAATAAGTGATGGAGAACCTGAGGAAAACAAAAGAAAGAAAATACCCCTTCAAATTTGGTACGTTGATCATCTGTTTGTTTTTCTACTTCATGCATGAGTTGCCAAAGATGAATTTGTTTTGGTTAAATAGTCAACCAGTTGATATACAAATGAGGGATCATTTAAATAGCATTGGAAACCATGATGAACAAAATATAGCCCTATGGGGCTATTTCAAGAACTTCTAGAAAATGATGCAATTAAAAGAAAGAATTCCAAAAGCAATTGTGTAAAAAATACAAGGATGACATATGCTTTATTGTAACCAAAGACCAATGCTTGATGGAGGCTATGGGTCCTAGAAATGTTTGGGTTATGCCAATGGGCTATGAAGTAGATGGAGCTATTCTAGATAACTATGCACAACACATGCTAAGCAAGCCTCGGGACCCGAAAGAGGAAAGATTTGGAACATATGAAGAACTGTCTACCAAAATTCATGTTGAAGTAAGGAAACCTAAAATCTCCAAGAAAATGCGGAGAGTGGCAAAGGATTTCGCCCTGAGAAAAGGCTTCACAAAAGAACAAGTGAAAGAGGCAAGGGAGAAATCACAAGCTAAAAAGGTAGCCAAAGAAAAGAGAGAAAGTGAACCAGTTGAAGCTCCAGAAGAACTCAAGAGAAAACCAAAAAAACCAAATGTGTCAAGAAGGAGAACTAGAGGATCTACCTCTATAGAAGTTGCATCTATTACCTTTGATCCCACACCATCTGCGAGTGTGGAAATTCCTACCACCACTCACCAAAGAAAGAAAACAAAGGCTAAAAGAATGCATGTAAGCATTGCAGTTGATGAAGAAGAGACATAAATAGATGAAGACATAAAAATAATGAAAACTAAGGCTCCCAATGTCTCTGAAAGTAGTAAAGGAACAACCTCTAGAAAAGACACAAAAAAGAAAAGGGCAAGACAAAACATATCACAACCAGATCCATGGGATGTTCTCAAGGCTGTCATAGTGGATGGAAATCTTAAACCAATAGCCCAATTCTATGATGATTATAATGATGTAGATAAAAGGGTTTTGGAAGATGCCATTGTAGAGTATCTGAACATATACAATAACGCTCTTATTGAAATCATTGGTGATCTAACTTAAACAACATTATGTATGCAAGGAAAGAAACTACCATGGCCAAGGATACTCAAATTAGAGAGAACACACTTGTTAGGTTATGTCTAGAGATTACCCTAGAAGAAAAGACCATAATCTCCAAAGCTCTTGATAACAAATTTAGGACAAAAGGGAGAATGAACACTCTTATGGGAGGCAAAATTGAGAAAGTAGTAAGGGAGACTGAAGAAATCATCTTGAGAGTCCTAAGACAATTTCATCTCCAAACAATCTATGACAATAATGAAACAAATGTTGGAGATGATACATCTTTTCCAGAAGCAAATTTGGAACAAGGGTTAGCTGAAAAAGTGGCTAAAAAGAAGGAAACATCTTCTACAGTTATTGGGATTAGTCTTCCTCCATAACATCAAACAGGTGACAAGACAAGATTGGAGAAGACTGAGAAGACAGATAAGGTCGATGATCAAGAAGAGAAGTAGGATAAGGAAACTCCTACACTAGAACAAAAGGATAGTGCAAATGAAGCTATGGACTTAGGTCCTCTAGAACTAAACTAAGAAAAAGATGTCTCTAGTATAGAAAGAGACACTACAGAATCAATTAAAGACTTTTTGGAGAAAGAGAAACAGGTCTTGGATGAGTCTGAATTTCTACAAGGACCAATAAACCTAGACTCAATGTCCCCATTATAGAAATTTAAGCTGGTATCAATTGTGTAGACAAAGTCACAGGAAGAAATTTTGACGTCTGACACACAAGACAATGAAGTGATTGGTGAGGCATCCAACATTTTGGAGAAGCTGATGCCATCATATTAGAAAGATACTTCTTTGTCTTCTATAAGCCAACTTAAAAGATTCATAAAATCTATAAGTGAGCATTTTGAATCTTTTGAGAAATCTTCTAAGACAAAAGTGAGACAAGAGTTTGATGAGAAAAGGTTAAATGAGTTGAAGACTATGATAGTGAATGTCAAAGCTCTACTAGACAATAAAATGAAAGGAATATAGAGTGCCATCAAAGAAGCAAGTGACCTATACAAATTTTGTCTATCTTGGTCGGTAGCCAGAAAAGAGCTAGAAGAAAAGATAAAGGAGCAGAAACTACGGCTGATAAATATTTCCAAAACATTTGATCCAGCGGCTGAATTGGTAAGTAGCAAAGAAATACAAGTAATTAATATTCATGAAGAGTTAAGTAATCTTATGAATAAGAGGGATCAAATGAAAAATAAAATGTGTCAGTTAAGAGGACTAATTAATCCTAAGCTAGATTTAATGATTAGTATTGCAACAGAAGCACAAGTAATTGTACAAATTGACACAAACTTTGATGTGCAAAAAGCAGAAGAATAAATGATCACATTCAAAATTTGGAAAGAGCTAAAATTCAATGGGATGAAGAGATTAAACAATTAAAGATTGTGTATAAGGATATTCTTTCACCGACAACTAATTGAGTTGAAGTATTGTATATGTACATATGTGATAGAGTATGAATATTTTTGTAGTTTTGGCTCTTGTACACACACCTTTGCCATTGATGTCAAAGGGGGAGAAGAAGACCAGTGAAAAATGGACAAACACCTTAGGGGGAGAAGAATTATAGAGTAAGGCGGAGCAGATACACATTTTTTCACTAAGTGTTGCCATCAATACCAAAGGGGGAGATTGTTGATAACATAGTCAAGAGACACTGCTGATTGGGTAATGTTGTCATTGATGGAAACAAGGCAAATAGACCATAGCATGGTGGAGTTAAGGATGATTGGGAACTCAACTTGGAAACAACCTGCACACAAGGATCTGTTTTGGACACAAAAGACTAAGGTAGAATGGCTAAGTACTGACAACATAGAGTTAGTAGTAGACTCAAGTGGTATTCCTCTGCAGTTGATGGTCAAGGTATGCAGTTCAGCTATGTTGTGAAAGGAAGCTAGGTGTACAGAAATCACTTCCTACACTAATCTAAAGAGGAGAGAAGAGTGCAAATTTGTTTTAATCCTTATAATTACAGAATGTTAAACACAACAATAGAGATATTGCAGAAATACACATATACATAGAAATGAGACAGAAGAGAGAGACACAAGATATACGTGGGGAAAACCCTTATTGGGTGAAAAACCCCACACTTCAAAACCTGCACAATGTATTATCAAAACTAAAATGATTTACAATACACTTGCAATGCAAGCTCTTAGGAGTCTTTGACACTCATATCTAGAGACAAACTGACAACATAATAGTACTTGTCAATCACATAATACATCTCCTCTCAAAGCACCTACTTATATAGAAGTTTACAAGGCAAAAATGAGCTTTCATTTAGATGGGCATCCAACATCGCCTCATGGCCCAAAACCCATGCCTAAGGACACTTGTCCAACACTACAGCATGGTCATGACACTTGTCATAACACCCCATCCTAAAATGGTCACCTATTCCCAAGTTGGGCAATGATAGATGCTCTCATGACTCTTACAATTGTCATAGAATCTGTCATACTGACATATCTTACAGCTGTAAGAGAATCTATTATACATAGGCTAAAACTAACATATTCTCTTACAACATGTCATAACCCTCCTTGGGGTGCCCAAAGATTCCTTCTTCCAAGATGCCTTGTCACACATGTCTTCACCTATCATAGAACATTCTATTTACGACTCTTACACATCATAGATTTTTCATAGGAATCTGTCAATATTCCCTTAACACTATCCAAGATGCCGACACATGGAAAAATATTCCTACCACTAAGTGGGATGCCTATCTCCTCATGTGAGGACAAATTTACATGTTGAAACTTTCCATGTAGGATGACACATCACTGTGCCAACTCTCATAAGATGACAATAAGGATTTGCATCCTAATTACAATAATAGGGAATAAATAAATAAATATAATGAAATAATATAAGGAATTACCAAGGTTGATACACCTTAATTCCCAACATTCTCCCACTTGTCAAATACATTGTAAGAGCCAATGAAAATAACAGGATTTAACTGCTATAGGCCGAGAGGCCCATAGACTCCGAACACCATCTGAACTTCTCTATGCCCACTAGTTTCGTCAATGCATCCACAACATTCTTCAAATTGTCTAGCTTCTCCAAATTCACCTTCCCATCCTCTACCATGTCTCATATGAAGTGAAACTGTACATCAATATGATTTGTTCTAGCATGGGAAGTTAGATTTTTTGCTAGGCAAATTGCACTCTGACTGTCACAACAAATCGTAATCTATCCTGCATTAACACCAATATCTGAAAGTAATCTCTTAAGACAAATGGCTTCCTTACAAGTATGAGTTGTTTTCATATACTCACCTTCTATCATAGCCAAAATAACCATAGGTTGTTCACCTAATCATCCAACTAATTGCACCACCGAACATAGTGAACACATAGGCACTGGTGGATCTCCTGCTATAAATGTCACTTGCCCAATCAGAATCCATGAATCCATGAATACAAATTGAATGCAGAGGTCTTGTAGGATTACCATGATAACATATGGAATACTTAGAAGTACCCCTCAAATATCTGAACACTTTCTTAACTTCATCCAAATGTACCCATCCAGGATTAGCCATAAATCGACTAAGGACTCCCACTACTTGGGCAATGTCTGGTCTTCTGCAGACCATAGCGTAAATCAAACTACCAACAATAGCATAAAGTACTATATTCATGTCCTCCATCTCACTAGGATATTTTGGACAATCATTAATACACAACTTTGTCCCCAAAGAAATAGGAACACATAGTGGTCTACAATATGCCATGCTAAACCTATCCAACACGGTCTTCACATACTTACTCTAGCTTAACCAAAGTTTTTTGTTATCTCTTTCTACCCCTAGATTTTTCATCTCAAACTATGTTAACAACTGAGACTTCAAATCAGAAATCATATTTTTACCATTCCTAATTAACAACATATTGTCAACATACAATGCAATAATGAGAATGCGATCATTGTCAAACTTGTAATAAACACAATGATCTGATTTTGATCTCAGAAATCTAATTGACAACACAAAGGCATCAAATTTCATATACCACATCCTAGGAGACTGCTTCAAACCATACAAAGACTTCTTTAGTTTGCAAACCAAATTTTCTTTACCTTTCTCTATGTAATGCTCTGGTTGTGACATGTAAATCTCTTCCTCCAAATCACCATGAAGGAATGTTATCTTCGCATCCATCTATTCCACCTCTAAGTCATAAGAAGCTACAAAAGATAACAAGAACTGAATGGATGTCATCTTTGCAACGGGAGAGAAAATTTCACCATAATCAATTCCCTCCACTTGTGAGTACCCCTTTGCAACCAATCTAGCCCTGTACTTTTCAACACTGCCATCTGCACTGAATTTCTTCTTGAACACCCATTTGTATCCAATAGGTTTCCATCCTTCAGGCAAAGGCACCAAGTCCCATGTTTTATTCTTCTCCAAAGAAACCATCTCATCTTCCATGGCCTCCTTCTAGGAACCTACATCTTTCATGGCCATAGCCTCTGTCATAGTTCTATGCTCATCAGTGTTAGTAAGCAAGAAAAAAACACAACTAGAATCAAGAAATGTATAACCAAACCTATTAGGTTGCTTCCTCATTCATTTAGACCTCCCTAATGGCTAAGGTTGAGGTTCTACTTCTTCTAAGCTTTCAGAGCTACTAGAGCTCTCCTCATCATCAGGTTTCATAGGGTCTATTGGTTCAATCTTCTCAGGGGTAGAAGGAAACTACACCACATCCTCTTTCTTTTCTTTGTCTTCTAGATGTATAATAGTGGAAGAAGGTGTTATCTCTCTGAAAATAACACTTCTGCTATACAACACTTTTTTAGCCATAGGATCCCAAAGCTCGTATCCTTTCACACCAACACCATAGCCAATGAACATACACTTAACAATCTTGTTCTCCAAATTTGACTGTTTCTCCCTAGGCACATGTGCATATGCCTCACAACCAAAAATACAAAGATGTCTAACTGAAGGCTTCTTACCAAACCACACCTCCATAGGTGTCTTACAAACAAGAGCTGATGTAGGAGACCTATTTACTGGGTAGCAAGTGGTGGCTATAACTTTAGCCCAAAATGTTTGTTTGAGGCTTGCTCCACTAAGCATACTCCTAGCCTTCTCCATCAGTGCCCTATTCATCCTCTCTGCAACTCCATTTTTCTATCGGGTGTATGGAGTTATCTTATGTCTTTCAATCCCTTAATCTTTACAGAATTTATCAAACTCTGCTGAACAAAACTCATCACCATTGTCAGTTCTCAAACACTTCATCTTTTTACTAGTTTGATTTTTAGCAAAAGCTTTAAACTCTTTAAACCAACTAAAGACTTTATATTTTCTTCTAAGAAAGTAAATCCATCTCTGTGAGGCCGATTATTTTACCTTCCATATTTTGATCATTATGCTGTCCAGTAGATGACACTATCAGACCTTAGTGACTATGCTTCATTTTGTAGACTTGATTTCATCCACTGATTATGTTAGGACTTTGATTTGACATATGCGATTCATTTTGATCATAGTGATGCTATCTTTGTGATTTGACATGCAAGTCTATATTTGATGATGTTTTGTGATGAGATTCTAGTTGTTTATGTGATATGGATTAATTAACATGTGATTGGATAATGCAGTTTGATTTGGAGTTATGTATTGATGTTTATTTCAATTGCGTGAAGTTAATTTTAGTTGCTTCAGCTATCACTTTTCATGACAGAACTGACACTTGATTGAGATGTGCAGGTTTTCCATTCCCTAGCCACGGGAAATCAGAGGTAGGATTCACACTATGTTATCCCTTGTAAAGCCAATCCATTCCCAAGAGGGATAAGGATCACGTTTGAATTTGAATGATAAATTATAGTGCTTGATTTAATTTTATTTATTTTTAGGCTTAGTACCCTTTTGTTTATTTAAAATTGATTAATAATAAGTGTTGTAAAATTTTATTTGATTTATGCCACTTGGTATTTATATTATTTTTTTGGGCCATTTAAATGTGGATTTTTAACCCTTTTCATGAACCCTAGGGTCCCAAAAGTTACCCTAGGTGGTCAACCATGAGTCTAGGGTCAACTTGGACTATCTAACCCTAGTTTTGACTCACCTTAGGTCACCCTAAACCATGGTTGAGTAAAAGTGACGAATTTAGAAAAGAGGGAAGATGTGGGATGGGCCTTGCCTTGGGAAGGACTCATCTCCCATCCCAAAGTTTTGGGAATCATTCCCAAGGAAGACTTGGGAGCTCTCCAAGAGTCCTCCCAAACTCCCAAGTGAGTGGGAGCACCATTCAAGACTCTTGTCTTCTTGGAGGTGTGAGTGGGAATCCAACTCACCATTTGTCCCCCTCCCACTTGTGTGGAAGCACAAGTGGATGAGGTGGAGTGAGAGGAGGACAATTGTCATCCTCTTACCTTCTCACTCTTACAAGTGGCTTTGGAGGAGGGAGGAGATGGTGACAAATGTCACCTTCTTATTCCCTCAAGGCCAAGTTGATGGCCTATAATAGCTCCTCTTGTAGAGGAGTGGGGCTTCTTCTTTTCTAGCTCTTTTCCTTGCAATTTTATGGTTCTTGCAATTTTTAGTTTTCTCTCTATTTTTGGAGGAGTTAGGAGAAGGTTGAAAAATTTTGGAAGAGAGGAAGGCTTGGGAAGGATTGGAGCTCTTCACCAATTCTACTTCCATTGTCAGGGCCTTGAAGGTAGGCCTCTTAACTTGCTTCTTACCTTGCTTATATGATGTTCAATGTTTTAGATTTTGGTTGTGTGTTGTTTGCATTGTGATGTTGGGATGGGTGTTATGGTGAGAGCACCTCCAATGGAGGTAATGCTCAACTTGTATGGGTAGGGGAAAGGAACATCGTTGGGGGCTCTCCCACAGTTGTATTTGTGGCTTGAGGGCTTTTATTTGTGGAGGAGAATGTTGAATGGCAAGAGTGCCATGGAGATTTTATGTAATATTTGTGGAGGTTGGTGTTATGGAGATTTTTGGCTTGAGGCCATGGGTTGTGATTTATTGGATGGCAAGAGTGCCATGGAGTATTTGTGATTTGGAGGATGGTGGTGTTTTGGTGATTTTGGCTTGAGGCCATGTCTTGAGATTTTTATCATTTGGGAGCCCTTTTAAGTTGAGGGGTCTATTCCCTACCCTCACCAAACTCATTTACATGAGTTAAGTTATGTGTAAAACCTATGGGGTTGTTCTAATTTTGTGTTATTGTGATTGCCTTTGTTGTGGAATGAAACCCTGTGTGGAAACCCTACCTCCCTAGCTCGGGGGTGACCCACTTGCGGGTCTACGGTAGGGAGGAGAGCTTTTCCTTTTGTAGTGGCTAGTTTTTGTTGTTCTTGCTGTTGTGTTTAGTTGCAGGTTGATAAGTGAAGAGAAGTGAAGTTGTTATGGAGCCCTTGTTGTGTGGCCTTTGTAGTATATTTGTGGTTGATTTAGCCAAGGCCTTAGTGGCCCTGTTGCTTGGTAAAATTCTTGTAATTATTGCTATGATACTTTCCATGAAGTTAGCTGTGATAGATTTTGAAATGTAACCATTGTGTTAATTCATTGATGTTGTTTGAGAAACATGTGTTGATTTGGTTTGATAAATGTTGTTGTTCACAAAAAGGAGTATGTGTTTTATGAAATGGATGTGAGAATAGATACAAATGAATTTCTGTCATTATCCTTACAAAAAAATAATGCAATGTAGATATTTTGTCATGTTATTTAATTACTGTTTATCTTCCTATTGTGTGAGTTAATTTGAAAAAGTATGGAAGTTGTTAATTATATTTCTGTCAATAATCTTTCAGAAAAGAAAATGTGCAAGAATTGTTAGATTGTTGTCCAGAAATTATCGTAGATGAAAGGAAGAGAAAACTTGAAGTTGTTATCTATTGTGTTTGAAGTTCCCATTTTATTAGATGCTGTTAGAAGAAAACAAAACTAGATTAGAATGTAATTCCTACTTTAATGTTGTTTAAAAAAAAAAGAGATGTACTTCTATATGATTAATTTGCTCCAACAAATACTCGTATTTCTGTCATTGAATGTGCAATTGAAAATATTAAGTTGATACCAAGTGTTCTTTTTTATTTACTGTGATTTAGAAAAGAAATGCTAGTTTTGTTTTAAAATATAAATAAAAAAAAGGGAAAATTACTATTGATGTTCTTTACTGTCCATGCCACTACATATATACAGAAAAATAAAATATAAGAGAAAGTTATAATTTATAAGTTTGTTGCTTAGTTTGTGAGATGTGTAATCACATTTTTACATATATATAAGTTTATTTAACAAGGACACACTTATGTATTCTCTTGCAATATAATGGGGGAAGGAGAACAAATTTTGTGACTTTGTTATAAACAAACTGTATATATACCCTTTTGATATTTATATCTATACATGCATATATATATTATATATATAATGTATATATATGATTGTTGCAAAATTAAAAAAAAAACACATATAAATAGATAAATATATATAGATATATATGTATTTATATATTACATATTATTATTTAAAAAAAAACAACAAAAAAAAGAGGGGGGTCAAATTGTGGTCAGTGCCTACAGTCTGACAGGGTTTACAGTCACAGGGGGTGTGGGGGAGGCGGAGCCTCCACCCACACCCATGGGTGTACGTGGGGGCTCCGCCTCCCCCACACCCCCCCACACACACTACTCATCCCCCATTACCCGCAGCCCCAAACCTCTGCCTTCTGCCGCAACAACTTCCCCACACACAACCCTTCCCTGTGGGCTCCTCCCTCCCTTCCTCCGTTGATAGTGCCACCCCCTCTCGAGCCTTCGACCACTGCACCACCACTCCCACTGCCCTCCATGGCTACACACCTCTCCCCTGCACGCTACCACATAGCACCGCCGCCTCCACATTCGCCCCGCTGCCTGCTATGATCCACCACCACCACCCACACTACCCTCCGCTGCCGATAACCACGCGACCTCCACCACACCACCACCACCTCCTCACCGCTTCGGCCCTGAAACCACCGGCGACCCTGTAAACAACTCTTGCCCTTTCAGCATTTTTTTTTTAAGAAAGAAAAAACATAAGTATTACACACAAAAAAATTATTATTATTTATGTTTGGTATCACAAGACTGTGTATACCTCTGATTATCCACTATAGCCTCCATAGATGCCCTCAAACCCTAACCCTACAAGAAGAAGAGGCAATAACAAAACCAAAACAAAAGAAAAAAAAGAAATTAGAGAGAAGAAATGAGAGAAGTGAGTTAGAAGAGATTAGGGCAAAAGAGGAGGTGTAATATTAGATTAGGGTTTCCTTTTTTTTAAACCAATTTTAAATTTGGTTTAGGTCTATTTAAAATTAGACTTACTCTTATTTCTTTTTAGAGGGTTTTTCCTTATGGGGATTCTTTTTTTGAAAATTTCATTATTTGTATTAAAATTTCCCATTTTGTTTTAACTATCCTTTGTCCTTGTGTAATTTAATTAAATTGTATTTTATATAGGGGATTTGTATTTGTCTTGCATCTGCAATTATTTGTGAAGGATTTAATTATTCTATATTGGAATGAATTCTCCCTTTGATTTTATTTTAATTCACCTTGGTGGGAAATCTCGATGTTATTTTATTACTATTATTTTACAGGAGCGAGTATCTTAACCTCCTCCCTCATCCAATTGAATTTTCAAGTGAGATATTAAATATAATGCCAAATTATATTTAATGACGAACTTGGTTTCTTAGTTGAATATAACCGATGTCTTGTCATTTTGATTTATTTTCATCATTTTACTTTATATCGTTGTTATCGTTTCTAAATTAATTTAATATTTAGTTAATCGTTTATTTTTTATTAGTCTTTCCTATTGGTGATTTATTTAAAATTTGTACTTGGATTTTATTTTAATTTTACTTATGAAGTTTATTTTCTTGTTGATGAATTATTTTAAAAATTTTATTCTTTGCATTTATTGAAAATGCGTTATGCTTCCCTAGATTTCTAGGGTTGAATTTATGCTAATTTATTAAGTTCTTTTCCATCTCTTCACCTTTTGATCTGAGCTAGCTAGGGATTGATGCTGGCAAATTATCTTCACCTAGGTAATATAGGATTCAGATGGAATCGACCTAACCCTAGAAGCGACACACTTTGTGTCGCTTATCCCTAGACAACCTTCACCATCACAATCACGTCAACATGTCTACATTGTTGCGTATAGCCACCGAGCACGCAGACATGTGCGAGGGGGTTTCTAGGGTTAGGGAGAAAAAATTTACATGGCCTGTGTCATGACCACTTGGCAGATGTGGTCGTGACATGGGCGTTTTGCATGTCGTGTCCGCACGGGAGATGCGGGCATGACAATCTCCTTCTCTTATAGTCATCTATGAAAGATATAAAATATATAGATTTAGAGATCAAAGGAACATTAATAGGACCAAACACATTAGAATGAATGAGGTCCAATACACCAGAAGACTTGTGAGAACTAGAGTAAAACTGAACATAGTTTTGCTTTCCATATATACAATGTTCACAAAAGTCAAACTCAAGATTACAATCATTTAACCCCTCAACAAGTTTTTTATTTTTCAGGGTTCTAAGACCCTTCTTACCAATATGGCCTAATCTCTCATGCCATAACATTGTCTTTTCAGTAGGAAGTTTAACATCCAAAGCATGAGTATTATGATCAGAATTTATTACAATAGATTTCTTCACTGCTCATTTAGATGGTAGGGATGAAGTGACTACAACTCTTTTCTTCAAGTCAGAAGAACTATTACATTGTGATGTGCATGCCTCCATATGAAACTAAGTACCTCTTTGAGCACCCTTCACAAGCACCATAGATCCTCTAGTCATCTTCCATCCATCCTTCGAAAAGACAACTTGCACACCTGCATCATTCAACATACTTACAAAAAGCAGGTTCTATGCCAAGCCTGGGATGTGGATAACCCAAGTGATCCCCTTCACTTGTCGATCAAGGAATTGGATTGAGACTCTTCCATGACCATCAATCTCTAGATGAGAATGGTTAGCTAGGTACACTCTTCCACCATCAAACTCTTCATACTTTGTGAACTAGCTTCGATGCAAGGTCATGTGGAATGATGCACCAGAATCTATCAACCACACATCATTAGATGCATGGGTGGCTAGGGCTACGATGAAAGTATCACCATCATCTTGTGACTTGTCAGAATCTGAATCTAGGGCATTCTTCTTCTTCTTCTTTTTCTTTTCCTCTTTGCATTCCTTTCAAAAATGCCTAGTTTTTCCATAGTTCCAACAAACAGCCTTGGACTTTCCAAGAGATTTGGATCTCTCATGGGATTTGGATCTACCCTTTCCACCTTTCTTGTCCTTCCTCTTCCCTTTCTCTTTGGGTCTTACATGAACTGCAAGAGCTTCTTTAGCTGATTCAGTTGTCTTTCTCCACATTTCTTTAGATAACAGTGAGGACACCACATCTTCCATTTTGAAAGTGGATGTGGTACTCACAATCACCATAACAAGATGATCCCATGAATCTGATAAAGAACAAAGCAAGGTCATACATCGATCCTCCTCCTCCATTTTCACACCCATAGATGTCAACTGTGCAACAATCATGTTGAAAGAATTCATATCATCTGCAACAGATCCTCTATCTTCCATCTTCAGAGCAAACAACTTCTTTTTCAGAAAAAAGTTTTTTCACCAAGGAGTTGACCTAATAAACATCTCCCAGCTTCTTGCAAAGATCTTTCATGGTCTTCTCCTCATGGACGTTCAATAGGATAGAGTCAGCTAGATAGAGTCTTATGAGACCCTTAGCCTTCCAATCTTTAAGGTCCCAATCAACTTGTGACATTGTTGTAGGTTTTGTTCCTATTGACCTATTTTCCTCTGTCTAGAGTTAAATAGTTCACCTTGTATTTTCCTTGAAAATCCTTTAGAAAATGACCCTACAAGGCTTAAATCCTTCAAATTATTCATGTTGTACCTTACAAAAAATCCCAAAATCTTGCTTGAGGATTCTTTGCTGAGAACCCAGAAAAACACAAAAATCTTTTAACTTCAAGTATTTTCCATCACAGGGATTTCTCAATTTCATGCGTAGTATTTGTGTATGCATTTTCCAATGTATATTCACATATACATTTGCCATTGTATGTTTTGTACATACAAAGGACAAAGATACAAGGGCAATATACAAAGGTGATATACAAGAAAAACATACAAGGGGGCATCGGTGTGACATGCTTATCGGCGTCCCAACTAATAGTCCCTCCGATGGCCAATAGTGCAAAGGAGATATGCAAAGGGTGGATGCAAAGGTGAATGTATATTAGATATACAAAGCGTACATACAAGGCAATGTGCAAAGAAGAAAAGATGCAAAGGGTCATCGGTGAGACAGGCCTTATCAATAGCCAAGTCCAATTTCTCCCCGATAGCCGATATAAGGAAACATACAAGGGACAAATACAAAAGGTGGGGTCCACCAATTGAATGTACATTGGGCATTTGTATCTTTGAACATACAATCTGCATATACAAAGGTAATATACATTTCTGACATGCAAAGCCCGGACCTGATAAAATATGAAATCTAGTCTAAAAAGGCAGATACCTTGTATGCATCCTTGCTTGTATATTTGCATTGTATAATGCGATATACAAGGGAATATACAAAGAGAAACATACAAAGTCCAGACCCAACTGCAGAATCAAATGTAGTGGATAATCATTTTGGGGTTTGTATTGTATAATTGCATATACAAGGTCCAAAGGTGCAATATACAAGAAGGTAGCATACAAAGGCCGAACCCAATGTTAATTTCATTTTACTTTATAGATGTTGGGGTCCGCACATTGCATGTATATGCAACTGTATGTCATATACAATTGCATATATAGGGCGCTTATGCAAAGGTCTTTCTGACGGCTGATAAGGAAGATGCATTGTTTAGCGATGGTCTCAGGTCTGGCTCAGCAACTAATGGAATGATGACACGTGGCAGGGGCATACATGCAAAAGGTGATTCAAATGTAAAGGCCCGCGATTATACATTTGTAATTGTATCTTTACACATACAAAGGGCACATACAAGTGTAGATGTAGGGTGATATGCATATGCAGGACTTAGTTGACCATAGCTTTGACTGTCTGTATCTCCCTCATTTTGGTGAATTTCAGCATGTTGCAAAAGGCAAAAGTGCCTATTTTTGCCTCCTCTTTCATTTGGCAGGCTTTTGAGGGAGATATTTTCACTTTCAAAATTTGATGCACATTTTACTGGCTCGATCGACTAGACGTTTCAGTGACCAATTTGGTATATGCAAATGCAGATATTTGTTGCATTTATGGGTGTAGGTTGATGATTCAATAGCTTACATTGAAGATTTGAAATATCTTCCATCTGTCCATGTTCCAAATTTTTGATGCCATGAATTCTTGCAGATGGACGTCCCTTCAGAGGTAGATATTTTCCCTAACAGAGCCCATGGGCAAATTGATTGTAACCAACTGAGGTCAAAAATGAAATGATATATATACATGTAAAACAGATGTATTGTTGTTGGTTGTTCTTCTGGGCTATTTTGTAATGGCTACTTAGCCTCTATAATCAATATAAACTGGTATTTTGCCTCTCTTTTATGATTTTAACACTGTCTATTCTTTTTATTAGCATAGGCTGTGTATTGAGGACAAAATGGTCCCTTTCATTCCTCCATTATTCTGTCTTGACCTCTATTAGAATTAATTTGAGTCTGTGTAAGTCTTTCTAGCTGTGAGATTATTACTGTGTCGATTCAGTTGCAGCCAAACACATTTAAATCTGGTGTATCACTTATTTCATTTCAGTATTCCTTCTAACACTTTTCCCAGCAAGCATTACCACTAGGTTTAGATGCTTTTCCCTAAGTAATAGGCTTACAAAGAGGAAGCCAGCCTTCTCCAGAGGTCTGATCTCAATTCGCAAGGTCCCACAATTTGAGATCATTCCCATGTTTCTCTAGATTGCTAGTTCCACAACAGCAGCAAAGGGTACAAATCTGGGTGATAACAGTTTTGGCACGCCTAGTGGGACTGGTTTGATGATAATAGTTTTGGCACACTTGGGGGGACTAGTTCAATGAACTTCTCATCAAGAGTACTAAGAGATTTGGTGTTTCTCCTAGTATTGCCAGCCTTCAAGGCAATTTCTTCAACACCATGGCGACTCTACTGAACAAATCTACTGGTGAAAGTAGCCCAAGCAACTAAAATTTCATCAAAGATCAGGATTTTCGTGGTTTTCCTAGTCTATTTAGCTTCTAGAAGTATCTCAATCACCTGGCGACTCCATCTCTAGTATGTATCCAGTTTCTTCTTGATTCTCTCTAATTCTGCCATTTTTATGATTATCCAGCATTTAGATGCTACAAAATGTCAGAATTCTATGGGAATCATGGCTTTTCCCCTACCCCTAATCTTAATATAGGCTATTGGCCCCCATATCAGTGATACCAGGCCCTAAATGCCTCTAATTTTATGCCATACAGCCCTGCCACTGTAGAATATTAGCATTCTCATGATGCTTACCTCCCTCCCACCCCTACTCAGTCTTCTTGGCAGCCTAATAGTGCTTATTGTCAACCCCAAAAGGACTATTTTGATCCTAGCCAGTGTAGCTACCCTCCTAATCCATCCCAAGATGTTGTCCCTGAGAATATTGATGCTTTCAATGAGCTTAGGAGTAGTTTCCTAAAGCTTGACAAACTTTTGGACAATGAAAAAAGAGAACTAGGGTACAATCAGCCTCAGCGGTTTTATGACCTCAGCATCATAAGCTTATATGGTCTCAAGAAGTTGTACCTAAATCTAAAGGGGGAGGCTAATGAATTTATACAAATGCTAAAATGTGACCTGCAGTGAGAGGCACAAGAAGAGGTTTTTTAGGAAAACATTGCTATAAGGATAGAAACTCAAGAGAAACAGATGAGACCAATGGTCCAAACAATCCCCTCCATCCCTAGTTTCAAACATCCTCTCCCTTTCACACCTGCTCAGCTTGCTATTGAAGAAGCCCCAAAATTTAAGATTCCAAGCTTCAGGCAGGATAATCCATCTATGCCTCCAAAACCGCTTGTTAGTTTTAAAATCCTAAGTTTCAGAGGCCCTCAGCCTTCATAGGAGCCTATTCCTATAGAAATTCAATCCCCTATCTCCTGTTTGCAGCCTTTTCAAATCCCCTTATCAGATGGACCTAGCATGGATAGTTATGATGAAATTGTTAAGTTGAAGGAGCATGTGTTTACAATCCCAAAATTCAAGTAGCCCTTTCTTTTGCACATATTCGGCCAACAAAAGAGCAACCTAGACTCCACAAGTTTCCAGGCTTCAATGCCTTTATCCCTCGACAAGTCCCTGTTCCCGTGCAAACTCAAATTATCACTCCCCAGGAACAAATTTGTCTAGAACCCTCTCCCCTCCAAGAAATTCAAGAAGATATTAAGGCCTCTTTCCCTGATGCTATTTCAAACCTCAAAGGTGGACCTACTGTCCACCAAGATAAATTGGAAATATGAGCCAAAAGGGGAGGTGGAAGAAAATAAAACTAATGAGGAGTAGTTTGTTCCTACACTCATAGAGATAGAATTGTTTGAGTCTATTGCACTTGTGAGTACTATTAACCCAAATAAGGGATTGAGTCCTTTAGACTTTAGTTCTTTTGAAGCCTTTTCTCATGCATCCAATCAAGCAAATAAGGTTGAAATGTAAAGAGTGCATGGGGAAAACCTTCAGCTGCAAAGGCAACTTAACCAAAACCCAGAAGAGCTGCAGTCAAATGATGGATGCATAGGGGAAAAGGTTTCTAGGGTCACTTTAGAAGTGGATGATGCTGCCCTACTTCATGAGCTACCTGATTATGTTGAAGATGAAGATGACAAATTGTTGCAGTTTGAGGCTGATATAACAAATGAAAGTTTTTTGGAAGAGGCTACCTCATTGTTTGAACATTTTCCTTCCTTTATTGAAGAAGAAAAGCTTGATTTGGAGGGCACTTCTTTGAGTGATAATGGGAATTTTGAGCTTGAGCTAGCTGTTTGTAAAAGTCTTCTAAGAGTTGATAGCATATGGCAAACTATCATGCAAGCTGAGGATAAGGATATCATTTCTGAGCTTTGAAATTGTCTTCTCTATTGTCCAACCTTAGCCATGAACCAGGGTAGCCATGAACAAAAGGTAGAAAGGTTTGAAGAATGCAGCCATGATGACATTATATTAACCTTCTTTGGTTCTTTGAAGGAAGAAGGAGAAAACCATGAGGTCCCAAGTTAGTTGTTTCATACACAAGAGCAATAGGAGAGTCAAATGGAGGATACCATCATACCAAATGAAGAACAAGAAGAAACCAATCCCAAACCTTCAAGGGGATGCCCAATCAGGCATCTAGCCCAGCTGGAGACACATCAATTGAAGTCACCACTTGTCATGCTTACCTCTAAGCATGAAGTTGAGCATCAAAATGAGTGGGATCAGCCCATTTATTCACCACAAGTTAGCAACATTAGTAATCAGTCTAGGTGGATAGGTGAGTTTATCTCCATTTTATGGGGGGTGTTTTATCAATTTGTCATATGCCCATTTCCCCCTCACCTCTTTTTAACTGCCCACATGCATGAGAAATACTACAAATTGTTAAGGAAGAGCAGTTACTTTCAAGAACCAGTTAATGGCTTTGTTTAAGGTCACCTATGACTAGTTAGTTTAGGATTAAAATAGGTTTTATTTTAGTTTTAGGTTTCCTTTCAATAAGTGCCCTTGCACTTTGTTGTATTCTCATTAGGAGATACATGCTTACTTGTTGTTTTTTGTTTTGGCTCAGTAGCTTGCCCAGTGTTACAGTCTTTTTGACTCCATGCCCAATGGATGCACAAGGCCATTGATCTAATGTTTAGCAAGAAAACATCCCATAGAGGTCACCAAATTGTCAACCTATATTCCTCTGTCCAGAGTTAAATAGTTCACCTTATATTTTCCTTGAAAATCCTTTAGAAAATGACCCTACAAGGCTTAAATCCTTCAAATGATTCATGTTGTGCCTTACAAAAAATCCCAAAATCTTGCCTGAGGATTCTTTGCCGAAAACCTAGAAAAACTTAGAAATCTTTTAACTTCAAGTATTTTCCATCGCAGGGATTTCTCAGTTTCATGCTTAGTATTTATGTATGCATTTTCCAATGTATATTCACATATACATTTGCCATTGTATGTTTTGCACATACAAAGGACAAAGATACAAGGGTGATATACAAAGGCAGAATGTACATCGCCAAGGTGCAAAGGTGATATACAAGAAAAACATACAAGGGGACATCGACGTGACATGCTTATCGGCGGCCCAACTAATAGTCCCTCTGATGGCCAATAGTGCAAAGGTGATATGCAAAGGGCGGGCATAAAGATGAATCTATATCAGATATACAAAGTGCACATACAAGGCAATGTGCAAAGAAGAAAAGATGCAAAGGGTCATCGGCGAGACAGATGTTATTGGCAGCCAAGTCCAATTTCTCCCCGACAGCTGATATAAGGAAACATACAAGGGACAGATACAAAAGATGGGGTCCACCAATTGAATGTAAATCGAGCATTTGTATCTTTGAACATATAATCTACATATACAAAGGTAATATACATTTCTAACATGCAAAGCCTGGACCCAATAAAATATGTAATCTGGTCTAAAAAGGCAGATACCTTGTATGCATCCTAGCTTGTATATTCGCATTGTATAATGCGATATACAAGGGAATATACAAAGAGAAACATACAAAGTCTGGACCTGACTGGAGATTCAAATGCAGTGGATAATCATTTTGGGGTCCGTATTGTATAATTGCATATACAAGGTCCAAAGGTGCAATATACAAGAAGGTAGCATACAAAGGCCAGACCTAATGTTAATTTCATTTTACTTTATAGATGTTTGGGTCCACACATTGCATGTATATGTGATTGTATGTCATATACAATTGCATATATAAAGCGCTCATACAAAGGTCTTTCCGACTGCTGATAAGGAAGATGCATTGTTCAGCGATGGTCTCAGGTCCAGCTCAGCGACCAATGGAATGATGACATGTGGCAGGGGCATACATGTAAAAGGTGATTAAAATGTAAAGGCCCACAATTGTATGTTTGTAATTGTATCTTTGCACATACAAAGGGCACATACAAGCATAGATGCAGGGTGATATGCATATGTAGGACTTAGTTGACCGTAGCTTTGATCGTTCGTATCTCCCTCATTTTAGCGAATTTCAGCATGCTGCAAAAGGCAGAAGTGCCTATATTTGCCTCCTCTTTCATTTGGAGGGATTTTGAGGAAGATATTTTCACTTTCAAATTTTGATGCACATCTTGTTGGCTCAATCAACTGGACATTTCAGTGACCAATTTGGTATATGCAAATGTAGATATTTGTTGCATTTATGGGTGCAGGTTGATGATTCAACATCTTACATTGAAGATTTGAAATATCTTTCATCTGCCCCTATTCTAGATTTTTGATGCCATGAATTCTTGCAGATGGATGTCTCTTCAGAGACAGATATTTTCCCTGACAAAGCCCATGGGCAAATTGATTGTAACCAACTGAGGTTAAAAATGAAATGATATATACACATGTAAAATAGATGTATTATTGTTGGTTGTTCTTCTGGGCTATTTTCTAATGGCTACTTGGCCTCTATATTCAATATAAACTGGTATTTTGCCTCTCTTTTTATGATTTTAACACTATGTCTGTTCTTTGGATTAGCGTAGGTTGTGTATTGTGGACAAAATGGTCCCTTTCATTCCTCCATTATTCTATCTTGACTTCTGTTAGAATTAATATGAGTCTGTGTAAGTCTTTCCAGCTATGAGATTATTACTGTCAATTCAATTGTAGCCAAACACATTTAAATCTAGTGTATCACTTATTTCATTTCAATGTTCCTTCTAACCCTTTTCCCAGCAAGCATTAGCACTAGGTTTAGATGCTTTTCTCTAAGTAATAGACTTAGAAAGAGGAAGCCGGATGTGAGGGGGAAAATAGGTTAATCCAAAAGATTATAAAAACCTAAACATCTAAAGAATATAAAGATAAAAGGAGATTAACAAACAAATAAATGACAATACCTACACCTTTTACCTTACGTCTTTTGTAGTTCGCCTATCTTTCTTTGATCTTGATTATGAAGCCCTCAAAAGCTAATTGCTTGCTTGTTGAAGATGACAAAGGAAGAATGGCTGTGATACAGAAATGGAGTGTGAATGAGAATGCTTAAATGGGAGTAGGGGTGCCAAAGGTGTGCCGATATCTCTGCAGCATAAGTTTACACAAAATCTAGATATGAAATGAAGAGGAGAAATGTTATATTTATAGAGATGTGTAGAAGAAGATCAATGGTTGAGAAGAAAAGGGAAGATCAATAGAGGAAGTTTTGTTGAGGAACGTGCAACAAATGGAAGAAAGACATGTGTCAGTCGAAAAGCAGCTTTGTGGAGTTAACTCCTCTCTTGATGAGGATGAGATTTGATTTTCTTAATTTAGAATTTATTTTTCTAATTTAAGAGAAAGTTTTCTTTAACGATGCTTTAAAACTACTTTTGCTTTTGTGTGATAAGAGGAAAGTATTTTTTTAGAAGATAAGAATGATTTTTTTGAAGATAAGAATGCATAATTAAATAAAAAGATTTTATTTAATTATTTTATAGATAATTGAGAAGAATAAATAAAATATAGAAATATATTTTATTTTGTGGATATATTTGAAGAATAAAATAAAATATAAAATTATATTTTATTTAGTGGAGAATTTAGATTTTATTTAAATAAAAATTTGCATTTTATTTAAATTTGGAAGAATAAAAGGTTTTTAATTAAATAATTAAAATTATTTAATTATTTAGCAGAATGAAAGCGATGTATATGAATTTAATTAATTAAATAAATGTGTTTATTTAATTAAATGAGAGGAAATGAATTAGATAAATAAATGAATTTATTTATTTATTAATAGAAGAATGTGAATGATGAAATAAATATTTAAAATATTTATTTAAGTAGAGTCATGTCAATTTTAGGTGTATACATTTTGCCCCTCTTTGATGCAATGTGTTTTATCACGTTGTTTCAAAGAATAAGATTGTCTAAAAATGATAGATGCCCCAATTTGCCCCTGGTACAAGTTTAACGACAGGATGCCCCCTCATTAGATTAGACAGGGAGACGGACAATCTCACGATGAAGAAGAGGAGAAACAGGAGAAGAAATGGTTGGATGCAGAAGAAAGATGGTGAATGATATGTGATGCAAAATAAAATGATGACATACACAAGAAAGCAAGAAATAATGCACAAATGATACAAGAATAGGCAAGGTATTGCCCCGGTCAAGCAGTAAACCAACGATATAGATCGATGATGTCTAGTGTCAAGAATGAAACATGTCGTATAAGACTCCGGGTCTGGTTTCAACAATGCAACATCCTGTCTAAGACATTTGATATGATAACAATATACGACAGTGTTGTCATGGCAGGGAATGATATATCCCTAGAGCAACACGAAGGATAGTTATGACTGATTGATATGGTTTACGACAAGATTAGGATCAAGACCACTGATTGCGATTGGATCATTTAACAAGATTGACTTGACTTGATTGGTATGGATTAAGGATAGACTAGCATTTGGATCAATGCCCAGGTTGACAGCTAGAACTGTTGATGAGAGATATGAAGACAGATAGAAATTTGATCGATAGAAGAAATGACTTGACAGAACAAATCACAAGCTTTTGCAAACATTGATATTCTGCATGGAATCTTTATTGCATGGGATATGGAGAAATGCAATTGGATATGGACACAGATATGAAACGTAATTGGATACATTAAGGATATGGATATGGATACGGAATGGATGTGGATTTGTCATCTTGATATACCAAGTATTTTGAAGTGCTTATTTCATCATTGGGCTTTTAAAATGTTGTAAGAAAATACAAGCATCTAGGTATAATTAAACCGAGATGACCTGAGTATTACTTACATGGATTTTGATATAGCAAGTTGATACAAGCATCTAGTCAAACTTGAATCTAGATGACCTGAGTACTTCTTGCATTTCAATAGACAAGGATTGCCCCTTTTCATGTTTAGACCTCGGAGTCCTCAATGATCTTTTGTTGATCATGTCATTAAACAAAAGTCATCACATTACTACAGTTTAATCCACAAGCAGTAGACAAAGAAAACGAGTATGTCCTCCATCATAGCATCTCTAGCTTTTGGCATCCTTGAGTAGCATAGGAAGACATAATGACAAAAATTCAAGACCTTGTAAATTAACCTGTTGAGAAAACATTCTTGCATTAGATGTGTCTTTTGCCATAATTGATATAGAATTAGTCTTAGTGTTTTTGGTATGGTGCTCTATTTTTGGACAGGTTGATTGTTTATGCGTCAAGAATCTTGTTGTTTAGGAAAGCTCTAATGTTGCTGCGTGTGCTTTGCTTGGTGAAAGGTGTGGACATGGATGGACTGGAGGATAGGTGATAAGGTAGGGAATGGATGGGTAGCGGAGCCTTGGGGGCGCATTGATAATGGCCTTGCCTACGTGATGACATAGAGGCAACGTAGTTTGGGAAGAACCCTGATGGACCTAAGATATGGATTAGATGAGACACGATATGGGATAGGTATAGGTCAGATAGGGATCAGACATGGAATAGATATGGAATAGCTATGGATCAGATATGGAATAGATAACACTGATGACAGAGGCTATGCCTGCCTGACACTATGGACAGGATATCAGATAAGAATTATGGATAGCCTTAATGCTAGATACTGATGACAAGGGAAACACCACGGATAGGTAGATATATGGGTGATAAAGAATGGAACGGGTATGTATGGGGATGGGCAATAGTGGATAGAAGGAATCCAAGATGTGATCTCCAAGGACTATGTCGCATAGGGATAACATGCCCCATTGTAGGTAGAATACTTAGGATTTTTCATGACAATGCTTAAGACAAAGGAGGAGGATGAGAGGATAATGAAGGATTTGCGTGGTTTGGAGAGATAAGGTATGTCAAGAGCCATTCAAAAATATTTGTCAACATTGTGCCCCCAATCTTTATCAAGGTCAAAAAATAGAGGAAAGGAAGATTAGGATGGAAGGACATGACAAGATAGGTATGTAATGGATAGAGGAATATGATAGGAAATGGTATGAAAGGAAATTGGTAGGAGAAAAGTGATATACTGATGAGACAAGGTGCCCCCAAGTGTAAGTGACGTAGAAGATCAACTTACACATGACGCCTATTTGCCAGGTTTTCATCATGGTACTTATCCAAGGTGCCTGTTTGCCAAGTTTTCACCATTGGACGAAGGGATTTTTCTTTACTTTTTTTTATTTTTTATTTATTTTTAATATTTGGATGGAAGAAGGTGGATATGGAAGGACTCGAGCATCTAGTTCCTTGAAAGGTGATAGTCTCAATGGATGTCATCACATGGACCAAGTCAAGTGTTCTCATAGATGTTGGTAGGGGATTGCATGAAAGTGAGATATGGAGAAGGTAGATATTGGATAATGGAAGGTGTGATAGTGGACACTAATGTAGATATATGGATTGAAAAGCTTATGCAAAAACATGGACCATGGGAGTAGGATGGGTAAGATATGCAAGATAGGAAGGGGAGATGGAGGTATGTGGAAATGTTGTGGAATGGAAGGGAACCATGACCAATGGTTGCACATACTGTGATAAACATTGAATCTTATGATAGGCAGGTGGTGTAGGAAGCAATGAAGATTTTTGCTTGGTGGATGAGTGATTTAGGTATTTAGGGACCCACATCGACTTAGTATTTTTTTTATTTTTTCTTGTCTTGTGGGATGGAGGAATTGGACACTTTTGGATGGAATGGGAGAAAGTGAATGGTTGGAATTCCTGAGAGGTGGATGCCTCATGTAACTTTAGGGCTTTTTACTTGGGTACCCAAACCATTTTGCTTTTAGATTTTACTTGTGAAGGTATGGGCTTGGGTATATGTGGCGTTTGTGCAGCTTCAGAGGTAATTAGTTGTTACTTAGGGACCCACACCTTTTTCAGTTTTGCATTGAGGTGTATGGGTGTATGTAGCTTTTGATATGGATAATTCTTAGATTCTTTGCTTTTGTATCCTAGGTCATTAGGACTCTTAGGATTTTTGACTTGAGAGGTAGAGGCATCAAAATTTTTGTTGTTGAATTCTCTTGGGATGGTGGAAGTGGGGTAGGTGGAAGCTCTTTGTTTAGACAACATGTGCATTTGTTGGCCATGATTGGGATATTTAGAGGATTTATAGATGGATGGATAAGGTGTTGGAAGAAGTGGAGGTAGGATGCACAGAAGGCTATTAGGAGTTGGAAGTAGCGGAGGTAGATTGGATGGTGGAAGGTGTATGGTCACATGCTTTTGACAAATGTAGGATGATGGAGGTGGAATGGTGACATATGTTTTGGGGATATGATAGGGTTTGCGATGGAAAGTAGTAGACTTAGGAGGAGTGGAGGAAGTACCAACATCTTGAGATTGCTCACCTTGGGGTATGTATCCAAGGCCGTATGAAGGTGGAGGAACATTGACATGGATAGGTTCCAAAATACCTTGTTCATGAAGGCCTAAGCCTTTACCTTGATAGTTCATATTCTGGAGTATGCGGTGGACCATGGGATTATGTATAGGTGCACTAGTAGTGAGTTCCTTATTGGATGAGGAAGGTGAGATAGCAGATAATGGTTGTTGGTGTTCTAAGGAAGAACATTCATGCATGAAGGTAGTAAGCCCAAGGATATAAGACGACGGATTTGTAGCTTGGTCAATGATGGATGGTGAAGGATCATTTGGATCTTGATCATCATTATGCTCTTGAGGGTCCAAGTTATTGGGTTGATCATCCATGTGCACTTGGGAGGCAAGTGTCTCATTAGAGGAAGTAGAAGTTGTTGGATCATGGATGGGATTAGATGTAAGAGGGATAGAAGTAATGGAGGTTTCTTGCTCATGAAGGGGTATGGGATCAAGTTGTTCATGGACATCTTCTTCATAAAAGGTAGTATCTTGATCATAGAGAAGGTATAGATTATGAATGGGTTGGAATTGGATCTCTTTCCCATGTGTAGGATCAAGTTGCTCATGGATAACTTCTTCATAGGTATTATCTTGATCATGGAAGAGATAAAGGTTATGAATGGTTTGAAAGTGGATGGGGGTGTTTTGATCTTGATTTAGACAAAGGGTGGATGTTTCCACATGCTCTAAGGTGTGCTCTTGACATAGCTCTTAGTCTTCTTGAATGGAAGTGGATAGCTCTTGGATAGATTCTTGGTTGACAACATGGATGTTTAATGGAGTTTAACTTTGGTTCATGGTAGGAGGTTCTTCGATAAGCTCAAGGGTTTGCAGATGACATGAAGGTGTTGTAGGATTTGACATGGGATTGGAAGGATCTTTGGTAAGGTCAAGGACCAGAATTTAGGGACATGGTTGACTCTCTGCTAGTAGCCCTTGGATCACATCATTGGTAGGTGTATGGATAGGTGAATGAGGGGATTTAGCTTTCTCTCTAGCTTTTCTCTGGTTGTATAAATTTGGAAAAACTCTTTCCCACCACTCATCTGATTCTTTTTTGGTCATCCATTTAGAGTTTGAGGAAATAGATGGTGGTGTTGGTGTAGAACTGGTATGTTTTGGAATATGTGTCTTAGAAAGTGGTGAAGGAGGACTAGTAGATTGGGTGGTATATGATTTCTGACTTAAGGTGGTGCTTGCCTTGTCATCAGTATGGGAAAAGGATATACAATTTTGGGGTGAGGTGTAGCTGGTACTGGCACATTCAGCTTGCAAGATTGCCATTTCTTGTTGTAAGACTTGGGCTTGTTGAGAAATTGCTATACAATTTTGGGGCGAGGGATCTAAGCTTATTTGCAATTGTAGGTATTGGAGTTTTTGACCAAAATATTCTAATTGGTTTTCCATTGACATAAGACTAAAAAAGTTTACTGGTTTGGATGCACAAAAATAAATGTGCCAAATAGAGTGCAAATGCACTACAAGTCAGATCAAATGCGCAACACTGGTGATGCTTCAAATGCGCCGCAACAGAGTTTAAAAGCATTGAAAGTTGGAACAAATGCGCTGCAAGTCATTTCAGATGCGTAATTCTGGTTTTTTCAAAGTTTTTGGAAAATTTTGGAACATTTTTAGGATTTTTCTATTTTTGGTTTGAAAAACTTGGTGGTTCTGAATATTCTAATGTTCAATTATGGCGAAAGCACATAAAACACATAGAAGTTTTCCATGATTTTTATCTTTTTATATTTTTTGTATTTTTGGACTCTTATGACTCAAAACAAGTACAACCTAAGCTGGATGTGACAATATTCATTGAATCCTCTAGCTGTGCCACTCAAAGCATGTAGCTCCAAAATCTGGTAGCACCGGCTCCCCTCCATGGCACTCACTTCTCACGCATACCAGATTCGGGTTTCCTTAGGCTCGTCCCCATGGTGGGTGCCAAAATGTGGGGGAAAATAGGTTAATCCAAAAGATTATAAAAACCCAAACATCTACAGAATATAAAGATAAAAGGAGATTAACAAACAAATAAATGACAATACCTACACCTTTTACCTTGTGTCTTCTGTAGTTCGCCTATCTTTCTTTGAGCTTGATTGTGAAGCCCTCAGAAGCTAGTTGCTTGCTTGCTTGTTGAAGATGACAAAGGAAGAATGGCTGTGATATTTATGTATTTGAAGATGAGCTTCAAATACAGAAATGGAGTGTGAATGAGAATGCTTAAATGGGAGTAGGGGTGCCAAAGGCGCGCCAATATCTCTACAGCATAAGTTTACGCAAAATCCAGATATGAAATGAAGAGGAGAAAGGTTGTATTTATAGAGATGTGTAGAAGAAGATCAATGGTTGAGAAGAAAAGGGAAGATCAACGGAGGAAGATTTGTTGAGGAACATGCAATAAATGGAAGAAAGACGTGTCATTCGAAAAGCAGCTTTGTGGAGTTAACTCCTCTCTTGATGAGGATGAGATTTGATTTTCTTAATTTAGAATTTATTTTTCTAATTTAAGAGAAAGTTTGCTTTAACGATGCTTTAAAATTGCTTTTGTTTTTGTGTGACAAGAGGAAAGTATTTTTTAGAAGATAAGAATGATTTTTTTGAAGATAAGAATGTATAATTAAATAAAAAGATTTTATTTAATAATTTTGTAGATAATTGAGAGGAATAAATAAAATATAGAAATATATTTTATTTTGTGGCTATATTTGAAGAATAAAATAAAATATAAAATTATATTTTATTTAGTGGAGAATTTAGATTTTATTTAAATAAAATTTGCATTTTATTTAAATTTGGAAGAATAAAAAGTTTTTAATTAAATAATTAAAATTATTTAATTATTTAGCAGAATGAAGGTGATGTATATGAATTCAATTAATTAAATAAATGTGTTTATTTAATTAAATGAGAGGAAATGAATCAGATAAATAAATGAATTTATTTATTCATTGGTAGAAGAATGTGAATGATGAAATAAATATTTAAAATATTTATTTAAGTAGAGTCATGCCAATTTTAGGTGTATACACCGGCCTTCTCTGGAGGTCTGATCTCAACTCGCAAGGTCCCACACTTCAAGATCATTCCCATGTTTCTCTAGATTGCTAAAGTTTCACAACAGTAGCAAAGGGTGCAAATCTGGGTGATAATAGTTCCATCAACGATTTCCCATAGGTCATGATCAACAAGTAGATATTCCATCTTGAGTTTCCACAACTCAAAATTTGTGCCATTAAACTACTCCACCTCTACTCTTCCAGATGTATCTTCCATCTCCTTCCTGCAACAAGATATTGAATACTCTACATAGACTCCCACTCAACCTAAGATTAGCTCAAAAAACCCCTACCCAACAGCTAGAACCAAAACTAGCCAAGCTCTGATACCAACTAAAAGGAAGCTAGGTGTGCAGAAATTACTTCCTACACTAATCTAAAGAGGAGAGAAGAGTGGAAATTCATTTTAATCCTTACAATTGCAGAATGTTAAACACAACAATGGAGATATTGTAGCAATACACATATACACAAAAATGAGATAGAAGAGAGTGACACAAGATATACGTGGGGAAAACCCTTATCATGTGAAAAACCCCACACTCTAAAACTTGCACAATGTACTATCAAAATTGAAATGGTTTGCAATACACTTGCAATGCAAGATCTTAGGAGTCTTCGACACTTGTATCTAGAGACAAATTGACAGCATAATAGTACCTATCAATCACATAATACATCTCATCTCAAAGCACCTACTTAAATAGAAGTTTACAAGGCAAAGATGACCTTTCCTTGAGATGGGTGTCCAACATGGCCTCATTGTCCAAAATCCATGCCTAAGGATAATTGTTAAAACTGTAGCATGGTCATGACACATGTCATAACACTCCCTCCCAAAATGGTCACCTATTCCCAAGTTGGGCAATGACAGATGCTCTTACGACACTTACGATCATCATAGAATCCGTCATACTAACATATCTTACAATTGTAGGAGAATCTATCATACATAGGTGAAAAATAGTATATTCTCTTACAACATGTCATAACCCTCCTTGGGACACCCAAAGATCCCTTCTACCAAGATGCCTTATGACACATGTCTTCACCTATCATAGAACATTCCATTTACGACTCTTACATGTCATAGATTTGTCATAGGAATCTGTCATGACCATTTCAGTCAATATTCCCTTACACACTATCCAAGATGCTGACACATGGAAAAATATTCCTACCACTAAGTGGGACACCTATCTCCTCATGTGAGGACAAATTTACATGTTGTCACCTTCCATGTAGGATGACACATCACTGTGTCAACTCCCACAAGATGACAATAAGGATTTGCATCCTAATTACAATAATAAGCAATAAATAAATAAATACAATGAAATAATATAAGGAATTACCAAGGTTGAGAAACCTTAATTACCAACATGTTGTTCACAGTTTCTTGAAGGTGAAATATCCAAGGTTGCAAGTCCTAAAGATCTCTAGAAGACATGCCATGATTTATCTAAGTCCAGGTGAACACAGTTAAGTCAGGAACAGTGTACAGTGCCTATGAAAAAGGGTCTGCATTCCTCCACAATTGTATACTTTGTCTTATGGTTCTAAAGATATGTTAAGAGGTCAAAGATGAGTGTTGGATGTGATTCTTAGAGTCGTATATGATCCGCAGTGAAAGTTGTGAAGTGATAGTTGAATCGGTTAAGTGTGCTCTTAAGAGATAGGCCGACAGACATAAAAAATTCACATGCGGAGAAGATATATTGTTTAAGGAATAAATCTAAGTGGCTGTATGCATTGTGTTGACCTATAGGAAGATCATTATGTGTTTGGTTTTGTCCGCATTGTAGATTGTACACAAGTTCAAGCCGACAAGATGTAGTATTTGTGTACACAGTTTATGTTTTACTTACCAACCTGAATATGAGATAAATCTTGCAGAGAATATATATACTTGATGGAATTCAATGATAGGGTGGTGGATTTATGTGAGTTGTGTGTGAATTCATGTGTGAAGGAAAATGAGCAGAGTGCAGAGCAGAAAAGTTGAATAAGGATAGAAAATAGAGTATATGTAGTTAAGTTGAGAAGCAAGGTAGAATAAATCAAGACCTTTGAATCTGTGTATTGATCCTTGAATGGAATTGTGATCTAGCATGTGGTATATGCATCAACATTAGTTCATCCTCTAGCAGTGAGCTAATCCTTCTTCTTTCTTCTTTCCTCAAGTAGTGAGTCTTTGTGTAGTGAGCACTTATTCATAGGGCAGTGAGCCCTAAGGAAGTGAGCCTTCTTGTAATCTAGTATTGAGCTATTATAATATATTGTGAGCTAACACTCACCGTGGTTTTTTCCTCTGGGTATTCTATGTAAAAATCCTGGTGTCAATGTGTTATGTGTTTATGGTTGCTGCTCTTATGCTTGTTCTACTTTTATATTATTAATTTTGGAAATTGGATTAATAAGCAAGTTAACAAGTGGTTTTGTGGAATACTGAGTCACCCCCCCTCTCAGTATTCCTTACTTTCAACAAATAGGAGGAGGCTGAGGGAAAGAGCAACTGGGAAAAATAGGAAAGGTATTTGATTGTAGCTTGGACTAACATAGCATGATTTGATTTTCTAATTCTTTTTCTTATTGCTACAAAGAATCTAACAACTCTTTGGTTTTATCAATCTCACATTGCTCCATTTCTAGGTCATTTTGGTTTTGCATGGGTGCATATAAGCATGGTTTTGTATAACATGTAGATCCATGGCTGGAATATATATTGTCAAGATGGTCATGGGAATACATGCCAATATAGTTTCTAGAGTCTGATACATATGAAGACTTACATGAAGAGAAATCTCTAAGGTATCCATATTCATACCAATTGGCCATGACTAAAACATCCTATAATACAAGGTAGAAAGCTGAGGCATACAAATTTGTTCCTTCATCATGATAGGAAGAAAAAAATGTACCTTTATTTTCACTAAGTGCTGCATATTGAAATGGAGCATTCAAATCACCACCAGCAACCAGGGTACATCAATAGAAAAACTTTTGCTCTTTGATAGTAGAGTTGTCACGTCTTCCAAAGAGGAATTCCTTGAAGTGTGACTGATCTTCAAGCCAAAAATTTAATTCTAGTTTCAGCTCACACCAATAGAGTCTTCAAATTATTTTAACCCAGCAAAACAGCCCTGACAATGGCGCCAATCTGTTGGTGTAAGTTGATGGGTTGCGAAAAATACATACAACAAAAAACTGCACCATTGCAAACTTTCTATAATGGTTGTGTTACAAATGTTTTCAAAATCTAAACCAAGATATCATTGCCCCTGGTAAGGGCGCCAGTATATTGGCATAACTTGACGGGATGAGAATTTACACACAACAAACTACACCTAGTAATGGTTGTTACAGGGGTCTCCAAATTCCTCATCCCTTCAAATCCTCCCTGACAATGAAGCCAATATATTGGGTCCCAAAATGGATGTGATCAAAACCTCTAAAACATTCCTAAATCACCTAGGCCAAAGATTGTTGTTAGGGTGATAGGAAGAGGTTTATCAACAAGTTAAGGGGGATTTTGACCAACTAATAGGAGTGGGTAGACTCCTCTACACTTTGAGCTCAGGTTAAACTCTAAAGGGATATTCCAAAGGGGTAAACTTGAATAGGTATTAAGTTCAAACTAGATGTACAACTAAAAATACATGGATAACCAAACCCAACTCATCATCTTGACTTCCAAAGCTATCACTAAGTCAAGAATGACTAGCTGTCACAAAACCCCTATATAGCTGATTCAACTGTGCAAATGCACATGCATAGGAAAGATGGTTTTTTCCCCTAAACTATAGGTGAATGATTTGTTTGATTTAAAAGATGTGAGATTAATCCATCCCCAATATGGACCAGTACCTACTCTATTGGGCAACTAAGTCAAAAGCACTAAAGAGGAAGGAAATGGATTGAACCAGTATCAATAGAAGACTAAAATATACTGACATATATTTCTCAGATTACATTTCATACATTGGGTATACTTAATTATCCAAAACCAAACTACAATGACCCATTTGTAGAAAAGAAATGACTTAACACAAAGCATATATTGACTTAAATGTTGTTACACATTATCAAATCTCTAATACAATCACATTAGCTAATGTGGTGAAGGAAACATACAAAGTTGCGACTATATATTCCCCCGAATGATTACAATAGTCATGGAGACATGCCACTGGATAAAGATGTCCATTACAACCCATTACTACACTATATAAATCACATTTCTCCATTCAATACTCATACATTATCCTCTACTTGATGCCTGAAAATCTCCCTTAGGCCTTCCTAATTGGACAATTGGCTCAGCGACCAATCGTCAGAATGTCTTCATTTCATTTATATATAGCAATTAAGCTCACTATGCAGCTTCTTAGATGCTAAAAAATGTAGTCAATAAGCAACCACTACATTGAATGTGATGCATGGCCCCATGTTAGAAGAATCAGCGAATATCCTGGGAGCCCATGCCCTACATATAGATTTTGTGCCCTTGAGGTACTGTAGAAGATATATGATACTAAAACGTTGCATCCTCCCATTAAATTCGAGTACCTACACATTGACTGCAAACATTGTTCCAACAACTAGCCTAACATTTCCAATTACACATCTTTATGCCATACCTCTAACATTCATTCTGACTATACCCTATCAGCAAAAATTCTAGCATGAACATTTCTTTTTTAATGGGCACCTAGGTGCCACTCGACAAATCTTTGATTTATCGAAATCAAAATATTTCCCCTACTCAGTGAAATCTAACTTTCCCAAATATGGCCTTGGCGTGCATTTCCCTCTTTATCAACCTGCTAGAGGTGATCATATCCCTTTATCGGCAATTCATGAATTTGCCAAACCTTTGAATAGTTTAGCCTCTAGTTGATTCCTTGACTAAATCCTTTGTTTTCTTTGTGTTGTTTGCCATACCCAAATTTTTGCCCTTCTATTTGTGTTATTGGCAAACTTGATCTTTTGTGAACATTCCATCTTCCAATGCTTTTCCTCTCTGTCAACAAATTTTAGTTTTTCCAAACTTGGCCAGCCTCTCCATCTTTTCTCTTCCTTTGCCCCTTTTATCATTGTTATCACTTTACCTTTGTCAGAAAAAATGAATTTTGCCAAACCTTATCTCTTCATTTCCTTGGCCCCTTCCTTGTCGGCTAGTCTGCCATTTACCAAGCTTCACCCTCTATCACCCCTATAGGTGATTTCATTCTTTTCCAAACTAGGCTGACTCATATTGATTTTCCTTTTATCAGTCCAATGTTAGCAAATTTACTAAAATTCAAACAATTACTACCTTTGACACATTTCTTTCTTTGTCAGCAAATTTTGCCTTTGCCAAAACATGCAACCATTCTATCTTTTCCCCTCTTGGCCTCATCAACCATTTTTGCCCTTATCAGCAAACTATGAAAAAACCAAAATTCTCTCAAGTTCGGGTTTCCCTAGTTTCCCAACAATGACCCTCGCCTTAGCTTCATTCTTTTTTTTATTTTCCATACCGGCAAATATGGCCTTTCTTGAACCATGCCCCTTTCCTTTGCCTTGTTCCCATGCTTTTCATCGATGAATCTATTGTCATGTGAACATCTAGTCGGTGAACTTGGAGGTTCATAAACTTCCAACTTTGTTGACACAAGATCATTTTTCATCATCTTTTGTCTTAGAAACATTTCATCACCCATTGTGGCTGCCTCCTTTTCATTTTGTCGACAAAGTATGCCATCGGTAAACTTTCAAGTTTGTGAACTTGAGAATTCATCGACAAGGCCTTTAAGAACATTTTTTTTGCTGCTGAAGAAGCTCCACTTTGGCTAATAGTTGTTAGTGAACCTTATTGTTGGCCAACTGACAAAACTACAAACTTTTGAATAAGTTCACAAGTTAGGAATTTCACTAGTTTCCTGACAATAAGGTAAAATGAAGAAATTTTTCTAAGGAAAAGAAAGACAAAGAAATACAAGAAAAAAGGGGAACATTACTTAGAAATTTTTTGGAAGGGAGCCCACGTAAAATATCTCACATCGGGTATAATTGATGGGTTTTGACTGATTTTTTGGTAAAGTGGGAAATTGATAGAAATTTCTAGATTTTTTGGGGCAGAATAATGAAATTTTGGAACTAGTAATTTTGGGCTCCAACAAGATATACCCTTAGCACACCTCAACATTGGAGATTCTTGAGCTCCTATTTTATCCCTATCAACACCCTACATGTCCACCCCATCAATCTCATATCAACCTTCTGTTGTATCTAGGGCATACAACTGAGAGGAGGGGGGTGAATCAGTTGTATAAAAACTTGCTCTTACTTCTAACACTTGATTCTTCTTTGTTACTTAACAGCATATCAATTAACCATCCATGGAAGCATAATGCATAAACACAAGAGCAGATAAACATTAACACATTGAACATCAAGATTTTGACGTGGAAAACCTGGTCAAGGGAAAAACCACGGGGTGATTAACCCAAGGATTATTCTCTGTTAGAAGAATAAGAAAAATGAATGGCACATGCCAATTAGGGCTCACTGCCCGAGCACACTGCTCACAAAGAGGCACACTGCCTACAAGGAGACACACTGTCTACAAAGTGATAAGAATCACAGTCTTGAACTGGAGAATGACATCTCTACCATGTTCGGATCAGTTCCATTTAAGCCCAAAAACCCTTGCTCTGCCTTTCGCACTTCTCTTCGCTATACCACACTCATCCCCATAATCAACACTTCAAAATGAATTCTCAAACACTTATTTATACAAGACATCAACTTAGGAACAATCATCTAAGTCAGAAAACATCACAATAACATTCGCAAGGCATGTAGAACATCCGGTCGACATCCGGTTGGCCTGTTACAAGAAGAACACCAACAACTGGTAGCCATAACATCAAATCCAACTCTAACTTCAATGCAGACCACCAACATGAACTAGATATGATCCAATGATCATCATAACCTTCCTTGAGTCATCAAAAACATCCGCACTTCATTAGCTTACCAGAATTCTTCTCTTCATCATCCGGTACTTTAAGAACACAGTCTGTTGCCACTGTCACAATGTAAAAGGTACTTCCAGACCTCCAAATCATACACAACTTGAGATGACACATCACAAGGACATCCCAAACACTCCTTCCAATCCACAGATTAGGATAATACAATTTCAGACCTCACCAGACCTTTCTGTGATCCTCTGTCACTTCTGAACACTTGCCAGAACCGGTTCCACACAGACAGCCACAACTTCTTCAGATCTTCATGCGGACCTCTGAAATCTTAGTTGAAGCATCTCAAGACTCATATCTACAAACCCTTTGATCCGCATCCTCTGGTTCTCAACCTATATAGTACATTTGCCTTCTTCTCATCATTGTTCTTCACTGTTCTTCACTGTTATGGATGGAGACTGATTTCCTCAATAACAACAGCACACAACTCATCCAAACCTTCTTACTAATGCAATATGAGTAAGTTGACATCAATGACAACACTGGTTCACCTCATACTTGCAACAATCTCCCCCTTTGTCATTGATGGCAACATATGATGTGAAAAACCATCAAGACAAGTACTTCTCCTTTCTGTCACAGCTCCCCCTATCAACAACAACTTTTCACATGTCTTCTCTTCCTTTACTGCCCCCCCTTTGATTATCAACCACTTGTTTTTCACATGTCTTCTCTCCCCCTTTGACATCAATGGCAAAGGGCTCATACTTGCAATTCTAATACATCAGAATCATACCAGCTGCTCCCCCTTAGTAGTAGCTCCCCATCATCAATCTAGATCACAAGATATGATTGTGATATCGACCAGACTGATGCACATCAGTGCATCCTAGTTCATCACCGGAGGGGCCATGACCCCTAACTTCTCCCGGAGATATTCAAAAGAGTCCTTGGGAAGAGGTTTAGTAAAGATATCTGCAATCTGATCCTTGGAGGGAACATGCTCCAATCTGACTTCTTCCTTGTCCACTTGTTCTCTCAAAAAGTGAAACTTGATAGATATGTGCTTAGTCTTAGAATACAATACCAGATTTTTAGAAATATTAATTGCACTTGAATTATCATAGAAAATTGTGATAGGCTCCTCATATTCAACTTTAATGTCTCTTAGCATCTGCTTCATCCATAAGATTTGAGTGCAACTACCTGCTGCTGCAATGTATTCTGCTTCAGTTGTAGACAGAGATATTGCATCTTATTTCTTGCTTAGCCAAGAAACTAATCTTTTCCCTAAAAAGAATGCTCCACCACTGGTGCTCTTCCGGTCATCCACATCTCCTGCCCAATCTGCATCTGTGTAAGCATGAAGAGAGAAATCTGAATGTCTAGGGTACCATAGACCATACTCAACTGTTCCTTTCAAGTATCTAAAAATTCTTTTGATTGCCATAACATGAGATTCTCTAGGATCAGCCTGGAATCTTGCCACAAGAACAATAGCCTACATAATATCTGGTCTAGTCTGAGTGAGATACAACAATCCACCAATCATTGATCTATACTTTGTCTGATCTACCTTTGGAGAATCATCATCTTTGGTCAACTTACATCTGGTTGCCATAAGAGTGTTCATTGGCTTTGAATCTTCCATACCGAATTTCCTCAACAATTCTTTCACATATTTGGTCTAAGAAATGAAGATCCCTTTCTTTGTTTGAGTAATTTGCAGACCCAAGAAGAAATTCATTTCACCAAGCATAGACATTTCAAACTCACTTTTCATCTAATTTGCAAAAGTTTTGCACATACTATCTCTTCCTCCAAAAATGATATCATCTACAAACACTTCAATAATCAAAATGTTTTCATGATCAATTTTGAAATATAAGTTACTGTCAGCAGTACCTTTGTTGAATCCAATCTGCACAAGATGCTTATCCAACCTTTCATACCATGCTCTTGGGGCTTGCTTCAATCCATACAATGCTTTCTTCAACTTGCAGACCATATCATCATTATCAGACAATTGAAATCCATCTGGTTGTTCAATGTAAACTTCTTCTTCCAGATCACCATTTAGGAAGGCAGACTTGACATCCATCTGATATACCTTGAAGTCTTTGAAGGCAGCAAATGCAAGAAATAATCTGACTACTTCAATTCTTGCCACAGGAGCAAAGGTCTCTTCAAAATCAATTCCTTCTATTTGAGAGTAGCCTTTGCAAACCAATCTAGCTTTGTTTCTGATTACTTCACCAGCTTCATTCAGTTTGTTCTAGAAGACCCATTTGGTTCCAATTACATTCCTGTCTCTAGGTCTGGGAACAAGATCCCAAGTATGATTTTTCTCAATTTGCATCAATTCTTCCTCCATTGCTTTGGTCCAGTTTTCATCATTGCAAGCTTCATTTACTGTCTTAGGTTCAATCTTTGAAATTAGACAGTATTCATTTGAATCTTGAGCAATTCTTCTTCTTGTTTGTACCCCTTTACTTTTGTCACATATGATCTGATCTTCAGAGTGATTTAGAGTTACATACCTTGGAACTTTGGGAGTTTCTTGCACTACTAATTTTTGATCAGGCTCATTCAGACAAACTTCTTCTTCCTGATTTACCAGATCAGTCTAGATCTAAATTTCAGAGGAGGAAGGAGCTCCTTGTACTAGAGGATCATTTCGATCATCTTCATCACATTCATAGAACTTTGAGGGCTTCTCAATTCCTTCATCAACTTTTACATTAGTACTTTCTATCATCTTCCTCAGTCTCTTATTGTAACACCGGTATGCTTTGCTTTGAGTGGAGTAACCCAAGAAAATTCCTTCATCACTTCTAGCATCAAACTTTCCTAGATCTTCATCTCTTTTAATATAACACTTGCTGCCAAATACTCTAAAATATCTCACAGTAGGAGTGATGCCAAACCAAAGTTCATAGGGGGTCTTACCGGTATTATTTCTAATTTGAACTCGGTTGAGAGTGTAGACTGCAGTGCTGATAGCTTCTTTCCAAAACATCTGAGGAACATTTGCTTCCAACATCATTGTCCTGGTAGCTTCTTGGATGGTCTGGTTCTTTCTCTCAACTACTCCATTCTGCTGTGGAGTCCTAGGAGTAGACAACTGTCTCCTTATACCTTGTTTCTCACAAAAGTCAATGAACTCATCAGATGTAAATTCACCACCTCTATCAGACCCTAGACACTTCAGTTTTAATCCGGTTTGATTCTCTACCATAGCTTTGAAGATTTTGAACTTCTCAAGGGCTTTTGATTTCTCTTTTAGGAAGGTAACCCACATCATCTAGTAATGGTCATCAATTAGCAACATGAAATATCTATCACCTTGCAGACTCTTGATTCTTGTTGGACCACAGAGATTAGTATGTACTAATTCCAACAATCTGGTAGAGGACTAATCTTTGTTTTTGAAAGAGACTCTGCTCTGTTTACCTAGCTGACATTCTTTGCACAAACTATTTGTAGGTTTCACCAATTTTGGAAGATCTCTTATAGCCTGAATATTGCTTATCGTGATGATGTTATCAAAATTTACATGACACATCCTTCTATGCCATAACCAACTCTGATCAACTTGAACAAATAGACAACTTTTATTTGAACCAACCAGATGAAAGATATTACCTTTTGTTTGAGCACCGAATGCAATTACAGGTCTGGAGCATGTAAAGATTCTGTATTTTCCATTCTTGAACTGGAGATCATAGCCTTTGTCCACTAACTGACTGACACTGAGAAGATTGTGCTTCAACCCTTCAACATATAGTACATTACCTGTTTTGCTCTTTCCATCAAAGGAAATAGTTCCCCTACCTCTGATTCTACCAGTAGAATTGTCACCAAACTTTACCATTCCTCCTTCATACCTTTCCAAATCTAAGAACTTATTCTTGTCACTAGTCATATGGTGAGAGCATCCACTATCAATAACCCAATCATCCTTTTCTTCTACTTGAGCAGCCAAAGCTCTTTCCACAACCTTGTGATTGACAGATTTAGAGGATATTAAATCTTCTTCCTTGATAGCAATAAACACACATTCATTTTTGGATTTGCTTCCTAGTTCTGATTCATCATCTATTACTCCTTCATTGTCATCATCTTCATGAACATAATAGCAGTTCTTTTGAAACCTTTGTCAGTATTAGACCTTGTAGATCTTTCCAGATATCTTGAAGCAAAATGACCAATCTTATTACAGTTGAAACACTTAAAGGGTAGTTTTCCTTCATACTTACCAAATCCTCTTGGCAGTCTCTTTGCAATGAGGGCTTCAAGTTGAGCTATTTCTGCTTCCTCTTCTTCCATGTCTCTTCTTGCTTGATCATACCATGACATCTTCCTTGAAGAGTTTTCTCCCAGATCAAATCTTTGTTTGCCTTTCACATAGGTACTGGCTTTGAAAGTAGATTCAGTCTTGGGTGGATCATCTCCAAACTCGGTCATTTCAAATGCAGCTAGTTTACCAGCCAATTGTTCTCTTGTGACAGTTGTGTGGGCTCTGAATTCATCAATGGCAACAACCTTGATTTTGTAGGCAGCAAGAAGGGATCTGAGAATTTTGCAAACAATCTCATTTTCATCCAGAGTTCCACTAGCATTTCTAATTCCACATACCAGCTCATTCACTCTTGGCATAAAGGTAGTGATGTTTTTATTTTCTCTCATCTTCAATCTTTCAAATTTTCCTTTCAGACTTTGCAACCTTGCACTTTCGATAAACTCATCTCCTTCATACAGAAGTTCTAGTTTAGTCAAGATCTCATATGCAGTTGGTAGGTCAATAACATTTGAGAGATCTGAGTCATTCAATGCACTTAGAAGAGCTTCCTTGGTCCGCAAATTGTTTTCAGCATCTGTGATTTCATTCAGAGTTGTCGGACCACCCTGTGGAGGTACATATGGTTTTGAGACCATGGCTAAGTATGCTTTTCCCATACACTCCAAGTGACATTTCATGCGACCTTTCCAGAGAGTGAAGTTGGTTCCATCAAACTTCAGACTATCCTTCTTGTATGATGACATCCTAGATCTCCTCAAGTGGTTAATCTCCTTTCAGAGGAACTTGGATCTGATACCAATTGTTGGATCTAGGGCATACAACTGAGAGGGGGGGTGAATCAGTTGTATAAAAACTTGCTCTTACTTCTAACACTTGATTCTTCTTTGTTAGTTAACAGCATATCAATTAACCATCCATGGAAGCATAATGCATAAACACAAGAGCAGATAAATATTAACACATTGAACACCAAGATTTTGATGTGGAAAACCCGGTTAACAGAAAAACCACAGGGTGATTAACCCAAGGATTATTCTATGTTAGAAGAATAAGAAAAATGAATGGCACATGCCAATTAGGGCTCACTACCCAAGCACACTGCTCACAAAGAGGCACACTACCTACAAGGAGACACACTGTCTACAAAGTGATAAGAATCACAGTCTTGAACTGGAGAATGACATCTCTACCATGTCCGGATCAGTTCCATTTAAGCCCAAAAACCCTTGCTCTGCCTTTTGCACTTCTCTTTGCTATACCTAACTCATCCCCACAATCCACACTTCAAAATGAATTCTCAAACACTTATTTATACAAGACATCGACTTAGGAACAATCATCTAAGTCGGCAAACATCACAATAACATTCACAAGGTGTGTAGAACATCCGGTCAACATCCGGTCGGCCTGTTACAAGAAGAACACCAACAACTAGTAGCCATAACATCAAATCCAACTCTAACTTAAATGTGGACCACCAACACGAACTAGATATGATCCAATGATCATCATAACCTTCCCTGAGTCATCAAAAACATCCACACTTCATCAGCTTACCAGAATTCTTCTCTTCATCATCTGGTACTGTAAGAACACAGTCTGTCGCCACTGTCACAATGCAAAAGGTACTTCTAGACCTCCAAATCATACACAACTTGAGATGACACATCACAAGGACATCCCAAACACTCCTTCTAATCCGTAGATTAGGATAATACAATTCTGGACCTCACCGGACCTTTCTGTGATCCTCTATCACTTCTGAACACTTGCTGGAACCGGTTCCACACAGACAGCCACAACTTCTTCAGATCTTCATGTGGACCTCTGAAATCTTAGCTGAAGCATCTCAAGACTCATATCTACAAACCCTTTGATCCGCATCCTCTGGTTCTCAACCTATACAGTACATTTGCCTTCTTCTCATCACTGTTCTTCACTGTTCCAGATGGAGACTGATTTCCTCAATAACAACAGCACACAACTCATCCAAACCTTCTTACTAATGCAATATGAGTAAGTTGACATCAATGACAACACTAGTTCACCTCATACTTGCAACACCTTCAACCTCATATCAATCTTCATCCCGTTATACATCCATGCAATCATACCTATCCAATAATTCAATACCTCCAAATTATCCATCCCCCAACCTTTGTTATCCTAAATTTGATCAAGGGAACACCAATGTAGCAGATCTTATATCTAAAATCTAAAGCCTACATACACAACCATTATCCTATGTGAACCCCCCATCCTCCTATCCCTCCAATCCTATCAACCTTAATCCACCAACATATCTTACAATCCATCAATGTCAAACCCCCCATCACAATATCCCTACAACCTTATCAACATTAATCCATCAGCTTATCCATCTCCCAATGCCTCAACCCCTATCATCTATTCACCATCTAATCCCCCATCAAACCTTCCAAATCCTAAGCCAACAACACCCAATGAATCCTTGAGGGATTTTCTCCAAAGAAAAAGAAAAGCTATGGAGTCCTCCAAATCCCCTACCTCTCCAACACCACCATCTAATCCAATGCTTATCCTTGATCCTATCCAAGAACCACCACCATCTAATATCATCACCCACCTATGCAATCCTAATCCTAACCCTACAACATATGCTATCATTATCCATCCATTATATTATCTCCCCATACATCTCCCAACCCATCAATCCCTAAGCTCATGAAGGATGTTATCCATTGGCCATTGGAAAGGAATCATTTTCCATCATCTTCTACCATACGCACAAATGAAACACCCTCATCCCATCCAACACCTATCTATGTTGAAGAGCCCATAAGTCAAGAACCCATGACATCAATCTGTACATCCATGACATCCATCCAAACACCTATCACATCCATCCAAATCACTCACACTTCTATCCAAACACTTGAGCTATGTCAAGAGTCAAATCCAAAGCATGTTAAAGTATCAACCTCCTCTCCTAATCAAGATCTAAGCATCCCATATAATCCCACCTCCAATCCTCTCCCATCTAGTGATAAACTTATTGATCCCTAACCATCTTCTATCACCCCTTTATCTACCAATCCCATTTCAAATCCATCATCTTATCCACTTGGACAAAGCACCTTCATCCATGGTGGCTCCCTCATAGGAGGAGAACAACTTCCATCCACCACCACCTCCTCCAACAAATAATGGAGTCACGTCTTGTTTCCTAAACACCAAACTTCCCATTGCATGCCTTATACTCCAAAACATGAAATATCAAGGCAAAGGTTTAAGCCTTCATGAACAAGGTATCTTGGAGCATATCTAGACCACATTCCATCCATCCTCACATGGCCTTGGGTATACATCCCAAGGAAAACAATCCACCCATGTTGGTAGTGCTCGCACACCTCATAAAGCATCTTCATCCAAATCCAAAGCCAGTGTGTCTTATCGCACCTAAAAATCATATGTTATCATCCCTTCTCCATCATCATATCATTGGTAAAAGCATGTGACCAAACACATCACCCCATCAACCTTACCTCCCCTACTACCAACTCCTAACATCCTTATCCCCAAATCCCCTTATCCTCCCATCCTTCCAACTCCTAAAATTAAATCCCCTTATCCTCCCATCCTCCCAACTCCTAATATCCCTATCCTCAAATCCCTTCATCCATTTATCTATAAATCTACTTTTAACCCCTCTACCCATAAATCCCCTAAAATCCCAAATTAAGACTAACAAAAGCACACATCATCCAAACTAGAAGCTACCAACACACCCATGGGATTCAAAAATAAAAATTTAGATTCCTCTCTACATAAAGTAAAACATCCACAAAAACCTAAAGATGTTATCCCTCCAAAGAAAAATAAAAAAACCAAAAGGCTACCAAAGCCCACGCAATCAAAAGAATAAGCACAAAGCAAACAATACAAATGAGGCATCCACCTCCAACTCTCAAAAATCCAAAACATACCACTCCTCATCTAAAAATCCTATAATTCCTAAGTCCATTTGGGTCCCTAAAGTGTCAAATAGGCCATCCAAAATCCCCTGTCCCGATCCCCATTACTACGCACCCCCATCCAAAATATAGGCTTCTAAATGCATCACTGTGTGTGAAACCATTGGTCTTGGTTCCCCTCGACCATACAACATTCCCACATACCTCTATCTCTCTATCTTTCATCCACTATCCTACATTTCTACCCCATCACATCCCTATGCTCCATGATTTTGCATAAACTTTACATAATCCACATCATAATCCACTATCCACCATCCATTCCATCTTCTCCTGTCTACCAACATCCATGAAATCATAATCCATAATTCTATCCAACATGGGACCATCTTCCAATTGCTATGGAAATGGATGCTAGAGTCCCTAGTCCATCAAAAAATTAAAAATAAATAAATAAAAAAAAGTAGTAAAGAGATAAAATCCATCCAATGGTTAAAACCACTCCTTGTGGCACCTTGGACAAGTACCATGATGAAAACCCCTTGTGGACGTAATGCATAATTCCTTTCCCATCCATTTGTACCCTATACTCAGGTGCAAAAACATATCCTTCATTCTTTGCATATCTTACCCATCATCCATCCTTATCCTATCATAATCCTATCCACCATCCCCCTATTTATCCTATCATTTCCCATCCATCCTATCTACTATATCTTTCTCCTTAGAACTTGATAAAGACAAGGGGAAAAATATCTAATCATGCTTTGGACACCTCTCAGTATACGTCCCTTTCTAGGCATATCCTCCATACATACATCTACTACAAAGTCCATTCATCCCTTCCAAGCATTTTCCCATCATGCAAAATTCTAAGCATCATACCTAGAATGGGGCATATGATTCCTATGCAATAGAGCCTTTGGAGATCAACCTAAACCCCTCCATCTATCTATCATGTATCCCCCATACTATCTCTTATTCCCCTAAATCTATCTATCATATATCCCCTATCCTATCCCTTATCCCCATCTATCCATCCATCTATCATGTATCCCCTATCATATCCCTTATCCCCATCTATCCATCCATCAATCATGAATCTCCTATCTATCACCTTCTACCACCAATCCACCCATCCAATCATATCACCTTGCTCACTTTACCTCTAGACTTGGTCTTCCTTAGTCATTGGTATGTAGCACTTAGGCTATCCAAATGTAATCCAATGCACCATCCCATAATAAAATCATTCCCTATCCAAAAATCACAAAAATCCAAAAAAATCAAAATATCCAGAAAATCCCAAAAATATCCATTCCAAAATCAACATCATCCCATCACCAATCAACTATCCCACATCATCACCACAAATTAGAACTACATATCATCACCACCCGCATCATAATATGCCTAGATACCATTGATACAGGGTATGTAGGCAGTCTGGAATACGAATGAAGTTTTCAGTACTCAGGAACATAATATGCACCCATCCAACCCTCTTGGATGGCCCCTATATCCCTTGAGCTTAAATGAGATCCAAACACAATATCAAAAATATTGGATCACCTATCAAAGCAATCATCCCTTAACAAAAATCATCAACTATCAAATCAATGTCAACCATAACTTGTAACCATCATATCTTGAGCCAATCTTACCACATCAACCATCAAAACCATGCCCCTAGGATATATTGCTCCTAAAATGGGCATGATCCAATCATTCATTGATTATTGCCTTAATGGATATGTAATAGGTAGAATCCATCATCAAATCATCATCCATCTTGGCAAGAGATACAATGGTTGTCTATTTGGTTCATTGGTCTTTTGGCTATTAATTTTTATCTTTTGTCCTATTCGAAGATCACATCAAAACTACCTTGATCTCACTATATCATGGTATGTAGAGAAGATATATAGAATGGGGCATAGTCATTGCTTTTGTATATTGTGCTTGTGGGATGGTCTCATTACTCCAACCTAGTGTTCATATCTTGGGAATCGTAGGGTTTGTTCTAGCATATTGATCTTCTTTCGCATCTAAGGTTATTTATACCTTTGGTGTATTAAGGGCTTATGAGCCACTATGAGTCCCCTTCCCTCATCTAGACAAGGTTGTACTATCTTGGGCATGCATGGGATCACCGTCTTGTCTACGTATCTAGTCCATGCAAATGTTGGATAAATATCATCACCCTAGTCTTCTATACCTTGGTGGAAATATCCATTTTTCTATAACAAACCAAGGATAACATTAAGGAACCCCCCTAAAAAACCTATAAAATCTTGGCAAATCCTAGCTAAGTGCCATAATTTTCCTAGTGAATCTTTCCTTTTTTTGAAAAAAATATTAATTTTCCTGGTGAATATATGCACATTATTAAAAAAATTTAAAAAATATAGCGAATCGTAGTGAATGATAGACAAAAAAATTAATTACAATGGTGAATCCTTCCTTTAAACTTTTACATAGTGGGTCGGTGCAGTTCCCCCATATATTTTTTTATTTTTTATGATTCTAAAATAGGGCCTTGGGGGCAGCAACCATCGACAGGGTCAAGGGGTAGTGTCCCTTGCAGGGGTCAAGGAGGCAGAGCCCCCTTGCGGGGTTTGGGGATAGTGGCCCCGTCCATTATTGAGAAGGCATTGGAACACATAAAAATTAAATAATTTTAAAAATGAAACTTTAAAAACAAAAATAAATTCCACGGATGTAATCCCACAATACAAAAGCAATTTTGGGCTCTTTTAAGCATGAGCCTTTTTAAATGCATGCTAAACTAGGAATTTATTTTGCGTCGTGGGATTAGGATCTAATCCCACGACCCAAAAGCAATTTCGAGCTCAGCGTGCCTTTAAAAAGGCACATGCTTAAATGGTCCATGAAATTTAATTACAACCATTAGATTAAAATAGAAATCAATGGATATAAATAAAATATGGACCCCTATTCCATAATATAAGTAGAAATTTAATACACTAATGGAGAAATTGGTCCTCATACACGGTGAACCATTTAATGCTATTGGCGAATATGTGGGTGAATTAAACATGCCTTCAAAATTCCAGGCGAATCACCATTAGAACTGCATAGAATATAGTGGCAAAATTAATAATTATAAATATCTCAGAAATAAATTGGTGGTGAATTAAAATGCATTTGACCACAAATTTTAAAAATCTGGGTGAATTGGCCCCCTACTAGTGGCAATGTATTTGCCAAATCATAATTGGAAAATATAAACTATTTGTTAATTGGCAAAGATTCACCACTAAAAATCCTTGTAACAAACCAAGGATTGCTATAAATCATATTAGCACAATAATCATCCACTTTCAATCAACCCAAAATCATCAATATTTCATCTCACCCCTTATCCTCCAACCACTTCAACCAATCCATTGCATCCATTTTGAGAGCACACCCATGTTCTTGCAACCTTTCTGTCCTCACGAGGGGGCATCACCCTTACCAATCATCCCTAAACCTTACCCTATTCTTCTATACCAAAATCCTTTTCTATCCAATTCAACTCTATATCTTAAACTTCTTTGAAATAATGTTAGTCGCAACATCATTTCAAAGAGGGGAAAAATGTTGACACCTGAAACTAACTTGCCCCATGAGCCACTTTCTGACATCCTCACATCACTAACTTATCCTTTCCCAATTAATTAAATAAATTCAATTTATTTAATTAATCTATCCTAAGCCATCTCTAATCATCTACCATTAGCCATTTACCCCAAATCATTTACTTGTGATAAATTAATTCATCTAATTTATCACTAGACGTTACAACTTCATCCCAATTAATTAAATAAATATGTTACAAATTTATTTAGTTAATTTGTCTATCTCCCTAATCTTTATTAATTATATAAATCATGTTTATTTAATTAATCTACCATATCCTATAGCCTAAACCTAGTCTAGTTGATTAAATAGCAATTATTTAATTAGCTACCCTAACCTACATGACCCCTAGATCTAAATTAATTAAATAAATCATTATTTAATTAATTTTAATCCTCCATTAGCCCACTAACTAATTTTCTCCAAGCACATTAATTGAGTTAATCCCTTTATTAACTTGGTCAAGTCTTACTTAACACCTCCCACATCCCACAAATAAAAAATTACATTTTAATCAAACAGGTCACATGACCCTTCCAACTCACCTTTCCATTTCGATGTAAGATCTTTTTTTTATGCAAAGAGCTCACACATGTGATTCCCAAAAGAACACGTGTCACATGTCATCTCTTCTATCAATAAATTTGAATTTTTAATTCAACACTCCCCCATGAAATGAATTTTTAATTTATTGACATCTCATTATCCAACTCTTGCCAAGATGAATTTTTAATTCATCTGTAATCCTCCTCATCCTTCCCAAGTGAATTTAAAATTCACTTTTATTCTCCACCCTTTGGGTGAAAGTTCGGAGCTATGTCCCACTTTTAGCAAATTAAATAGTTCTATGTGGATAGTTTTCGGGCAGTAAAATTCTGCCTAGTTTTGTTCTGCCCAGAGCCACATGGTTCCTACATGGTGCCTATGCAGTTGTACATTTCTGGGCTGAAAGGTATTGAACGGTAAGTTTACACCCAGTAAGGTTCTGGGTGGAACTATATAAAATAAAAATAAGAAAGGATGAAAATGTCATTTTCTCCCAGATTTGTATCAGACTAAACAATTATGCCCAGAGACCATAGCATCCAGCAAGCACACAGGCTTGCCAACTACCACCTCTAGGTATGAGAGTGCCATCTCTGTGTTGAATATATTTCTCAGGTGCTCTGTGTTGAATACATTTCTCGTGCTCCATGTTGAATACATTTGTGACTCCAAAACAAGAAATTCAAACAAAAAACCCTAGAACCCTTAGCCAAGGACTGCAATTATGATATATATATACATATATATATGATTTAATTTGCTACCATTCTCCTAGCCCGGGGTTTTGGAGATGACAGTCGACCTTTCCTGTCAATCAATTGTTTAATGACGGCTTCAAAGGTGCCCTTAAAATACTATGATAAAATTATAAAATTATATATAAATCAAATATATATATATATATATATATATATATATATATATATATATATATATATATATCATAATTCTATATAAATTTTGACAATCCATACAAAATTTCTCCTTTCATGTGATTGAAACACTTAAAATTTTGACTATGTTTTATAGCAAAAATGTCTAAATACAGCCATACAACCATCACATTTAGGCCCTGATGGAGATGCTCTCATTATACATGTATTATAATATCATATGAAAGAAGAAATTTTGGACAAACTATCAAAATTCATATAGGATTATGATAATATATATATTTGGTTTTTATATTATTTACTTATATTGAGGTATGTCAATATTTTAAAGGCACCATTGAATAGATAATTGTCATAAAAAAATTGCTTGATAGGCAAGGTTGACTATCACAAGTTAAATATTGCCCACGAACTTGAAACAACCAAAGACAACATTCTAGTACTACTTAGAGAATGAGCAACATCAAACACTTTTCTTCACCCTATCAATTAACAAATATCAATCATCAACTTTTAAACCACTTGAAACTAGGACACATAATACTGACACCTAATACTATACATGTTGGAATCACATCATCTATAAGTCCTATCCCATATAGTGTGCTTCCCACCATCATAAAAGCTCTCCTCTAGGTTGATATACCACCTCTCTATGCCAAGTTCTCCACCTAATTATCATCCTTACCACATCCCATGAAAGAACCATGCATCTAGTCTTGCATTTAATTTAAGTCATACAAGTAGTATTTTAATCATTTGAAATTAGAAAAATGATAGAAATATTGTTTGCATTCATATTAATTGATAATCAATTAACTATTAGTCATTTTGAAAACAAACAAAAACAATAGAACTTTGTGTTTTCATTAGTTAATCATTTGTTGATCACTAATTATTCATTTATTCATTGGGAAAAACACAAAAAAATATGATAAGATTTAGTTTATTGGATTTAATAACTTTCACTTTAGCATTTAGATTGGAAATTGATAGAAACACAAGATGAATTGGCTTGTTAAAACTCTATAACATGATATGTATAAACTAGAATGATTGTTCTACATTTTTCTCTCTGTAAATCCATAACATGATACCTAGTAACCTATGTCTCTTAATGCTTTTCTTTAAAGGACACAACATATTTCTCATGTCTAATTTATTGTATCTACATTGAACAAGATGATGTCATAATATATTTATAATTGATTGATTTTGAACAATAATTATCACAATTATATTTTTGGGTTTTTGATCTTCTCTTCTTTCTATAGCTCTTTTCTACCTTGTGTTAGCATTTTTCCTTTATAATAAATATAAAATTAAAAGGAAGATCAATTGAAAACCTAAATATGGGGTCTAATTGTAGAGTCAAAAATTATGTATACTTCATAGTTTTCCATTTATGTGGTATACTCATTTTAGTATCCATGTTCCATTAGAGATGTTTTAGGGTCCCTTTAGCCCATTTCTAAGCTTAAAGTGACCCTTCAACAAAGTGCTATGCAAACTAAACTAAAATCCTTTATCCTCACATTCTTGAAACTTGTGTCAACACAGACACTAATGTGGGCATGCTAGTGACCTTGTACACTAACACAACCATGGTAGTGTTTTCCTATGAAAATAAAATCTGAATTGGGCCATAAGTGTACTCCCTTGGCCTTGATACAATTTTTAAAGTTATATCTACATTGAATAAGATATGTCCTATCCCATATAGTCTTGCATTTAATTTGAATACAAGAAGCATTTTAATCATTTGAAATTAGAAAAATGATATCTAAATATTGTTTACATTCATATTAATTGATTACCAATTAAGAATTAGTCATTTTTAAAAGAAACAAAGACAATAGTTGTGTTTGCAAATTAGTTTTAATCATTTGTTGATCACTAATCAAATTCATTTATTCATTGGTAAAAACACAAAAAATAGGATAAGATTTAGTTTATTGCATTTAATAACTTTCACTTTAGCATTTAGAATAAATTGTAAACATACATACTTTATTATCTTTGAAATAGCCCAAAATATAAGAAAAACAAAACACAATCCCTAGGCCCTTGCATTTTTTTAGGTACGAGCTCTAAACCTAGTAATATTAAACTAGATCAAACTACCAACCACAAATGAGTTGACACAAGAGATATATAAATCAATTTACTCTATGGGAATGTTCACTCACATAGATCCTCTCACTCACACTTGGCATATCAAGCTCATGCATATATGGAAATTAGAGAGGATTGGGTTAGAATCAATCTTGAGTGAGCTAAGGGTATATTAATCATTTTTTGAAGTCATTAACAACTTAAAAAAGTCTAAAATCTTAAAAATATTATCCAAGAAGAGAATTAAATACAATGGGATTTAGAGCTAGTACTCCTAAAGGAGAACTATTCAAGAGATAGATCTAGAATTTCATCTTGTAGGAACATTCTATTTCTTATGCCTAGAGTATGTATATGACAATCACATCCTACATATGAAAATTGTTTAAATATGTTCATTAAAACAACATGCAATTGAGTGGTTTTATTCAACTCCTAGTTGGTACATCTAGAAACATTTGAAATGATTACAAAAGCCTATCATCCTTTTCAAAATATAGATTTCACTCAAAGTAAGCTTCACTTACCTCATACATTTCAAGCAAAGTCACCAAGAAAAGGTTAGTGACTTTATCTTATGCTATGAATATATATTAATAAAAATACATTATCACCTCCTAGACATAGAAATTATGAAGATATTTATGGACAACATCAATCCTTCTATCTTAGAGATCATGTTTTAGAAGAATGATTCTTTCATAGACTTAAATGTGTGTAGAAAATTATAAATAACTAAAGACCGCGATGTTTCAATAATTTATTGCCAATCAAATGTATAGATTGAATGTATAGACTTAAATGTATATCTAGATTGTTAATCCTATTAATATATGAACTTGGTCCTATGTCAATACCTTATGTCTAACAATCATTCTTGAATTTGTTATTATGTTTCAAGTTAGTCATACTTGTGGTCATCCGATTTTTGCTTCACTAACATTAAATCATGTCATTCGATGATTCACATCTTATTTTAGCATATTTAGAGAAGCCCTAGACAATGTCCAATAGTCTTGACTAACCTTTAGATAATAATTTATAGGGACCACCCTTATGTATAATTTATCTTATTAATTGTTCAATAAGTTGTTTACATCCTCATAATTTAAATCATTGTATGGACATTGGTCATACATTTCCGAAGATTAAAATAGGATCTACAAAATAGATCTTTAAATATGCTTAGGTTTTCCAGTTTACCAATCTTCAATATGTGTTACAACATGTTCCATGTATAAGCTCAATCCTAAATGTTGTCCATTCAAGACTTAAAAGAGGTCTTCTTTTTTAATCATATGCTAAGAATTATTAGCTTGAATATTTTAATATATTTAATAAAAAAGTATAATTATATTTCTTTATCCTTATGAGACATGGATCAATTACTTCCACTAGATACCATAAAGTATAATCTACAAGCTAAGAGTGATTAAACAAATAAACCTATTTTATCTTACTTTGTGTTATAGTAACTTAAACATACTCTATTAAATCACTTGTCTTCCAATGTAATGAACAATAGATATCCTAAGAAAATCTATTAATTTTTTTTATTATTAATGAAATCATAAAAAAATAATATTAGGTATATATAGTTTTTTTTTAAAATGAAAAAGTGGCAGAGCCACTAAACTATTATATTAAAATATAAGGAATATTACAAAATATTGGTTCAAGAGGAGCATATTGGCAGGAAAGAACTAGGAGAAGAAAACCTCTAGTTATAGCTCCCAAAAAACCTATCTATATTACATAATTTTCCATCTGAAAATACAAAATGGAAGTACAAAATGAAAAAGAGGTAGAGGTATACAAAATTGCCCCAAATCAACCACTGAGGATCTAGAAAAGCTTTCAATTACATCATCGGAGGACCAAGACAAAATTAGCATATCAAAAGAAGTTAACATAAACTGTATATAGATAATGACATTGTAGGAGGAAGCTTGAACATTTGACATCTTTCCCATCTGCTACCAAAAAACCAAGAACACATACCAAAATTCCCAAAAACTCAAAAAAAGCATGGATTCCTTAACTTAGCAAAAAAAACATAGATTAAGAACTCTCCAACATCACAAAATTACCATCACCCATAACTACTGCGAGCGGAGGGGGAGAAGGAGGTAATTGAAAGTGAAGTAAGTGAAATAAGGCCCTAAACACTTCTCTGGCTGCATCAACCACTTCATCACCAACCTCTCTGCCATGACAATGGAGGCCATTCAAGATAGACATCCTACAATCACGTTGCAACCCATGAAGAAAAGAAGTGAAAAGACAATGCACTGCAGGCTTATGATAGATATCTTGCAGTTTAAAAAGACTCCCAAAGGTAGCAGATCCCAAATGAATAGCATAATCTACCATGGTAGTGTTAAAACTATCTACAGAGAATAGAAATATTAGGTATATATAGTTAGTCTTCATAGCTAGGTCATAATCAAGCTATCATGACATAGGTTTCTCATTACATATATTTAAATACAATAGTATCTTCTTGTTATAACAAATGAAATAATAATCTTCATTTATATATTTTCACTAAGTAAGAATCTAAACCTTGAAAATAACTCATAAGATGTGGACTTAATTAAGTTAATACTGTTAGTTTCAAGATAGACAACTGAGAGGGGGGGTGAATCAGTTGTCCAAAAACTTTTCTTTTATTAACCATTTAAATCCTTGTAATTCAGTAGCATAATAATAAATCAATCATGGAAACACAATGCAACAATTCAAGAGTAGAAATATATTAACACATATGACACCAAGATTTTAACGTGGAAAACCTGGTTAAGGGAAAAACCACAGGGTGACTAACCCAAGATTGTATTATCTATTAAAAGAATAAGAAGAACAAAATGGCACATGCCAATTAGGGCTCACTACTCGAGCACACTGCTCACAAGAGACCCACTACCTACATGACACACACTATCTACAGAATAATAGATATTAAATAATTAAACTTAATATTAGCATCTTTACCATGCTTGAGTTAGTTCCATTTAAGCTCAATACTTCTACTCTACCTTTTTCTTTTCTTCTTTCTACCACGCTCGCATCTTCTTCCATGCTTTTGAAATGACTTCATAATTCTTATTTATACAAGACATTGACTTTGGGATAATCATCAAAGTCGGCATACTTTATAGAGCAAAAACACAAATACAACTTGAATTATTACAAAAGACTTCATGTGAATCACCACACTGTTGGCCACATATATCTGGGACTTTAATCTTCTTTGAGGAACATGCCATCCTTTGCAAAACATCTTTAAGATCATCCACAAGATGTGTAAATCATCTGATCGGCCAAGTTTAGGAAGAACATCATCATCCAGAAGTAATTCTTTAATTACGAGCTCAATCTTCAATGCGGACCACCAATATGAACTTAACACAAACTAGAGACCCCCACAAGCTTGCCTAAATCACCAAGAACATCTTCACTACTTTTGCTTACTGAAATCATTCTCTTCTTCATCTAGAACCTTAAGATCACACTTTGTCATCACTATCATATTGGAATAGATGCTTGTAGACCTCCAGACCATGAACCAATTGAGTTATCAATTCACATTGACTTCCTAAACACTCCACCAAATTTGTAGAATACGATATTACATTTCCAGATCTCACCAGACCTATTTGTGTCAGTCTGTCACCTCTAAACATCTACCAGAGCCAGTTTTACTCATATGGCCATAACTTCTTTAAATATTCATTTAGACCTCTCAAATCTTTATTGGATCACCTTTAGACACATATCTACAAACCCTTTGATGCGCATACTCTGATCTTCATCTTAGCTAGTATCTTCACTTCATAGAGCTTCATTGTCTGCACTATTCTTCTCTATTTCTTATAGGACTAATTTTCTCAATATCCTTAGCACACTACTCATCCAATCCTTGACATCAATGCAACAAGAGTATGTTGACATTAATGACAACACCGTTTAGGCCCATTATTGCAACAATCTCCCCCTTTGTCATTGATGGCAACATATGATGTGAAAAACTATTTTAACCATCAAAACAAGTACTTCTCCTCACTGACTGACATAACTCCCCCTATCAACAACAACCATTCACATGTCTTCTCTTCCTTTACTGCTCCCCCTTTGATCAGAAACCACTTTTTTATTTTCACATGTCTTCTCTCCCCCTTTGACATCAATGGCAAAAGGGCACATACTTGCATCACTCAGAATCATACAAATTGCTCCCCCTAAGTAGCAGCTTCCCATCATCAATCTAGACCATAAGATATGACTGTGAGATCCACCGGACTGATGCACATCAATGCACCTTAATTTAGAACCGGAGGGGTAATAACCCCTAACTTCTATCTGATGGTTGGAGGGCACAAACTCCAATTTGACTTCATTCTTGTTCACTTGCTCTCTCAAAAAGTGAAACTTGATGGATAGATATTTTGACTTTGAATGCAACACTGGATTTTTTGATATATTTGGTGCACTTAAATTATCACAGAATATTGTGATAGGTTCCTCATACTCCACTCTGATGTCCCTTAGCATTTACTTCAACCACAATACTTGAGTGCAACTACCTACTATTGCAATCTATTCTGCTTCTGCAGTGGACATAGATATTGCCTTTTGTTTCTTGCTTAGCCAAGAAACCAATCTTTTCCTTAAAAAGAATTCTCCACCACTGGTACTCTTCTAGTCATCTGCATCTCCTGCCCAATCCGCATCTGTATATGCATGAAGAGAGAAATTGTGATCTTTAGGATACCATAAACCATACTCAACTATTCCTTTTAGATATCTAAGAATCCTCTTGATTTCTATGACATGAGATTCTCTAGGATCATCTTGGAATCTAGCAACAAGACCAACAACATTCATAATGTCAGGTCTAGTTTGAGTAAGATAGAGTAGTCCTCCAATCATTGACCTATAATTTTTTTGATCAGCCTTAGGAGAGTCAACATGTTTGCTCAATTTACATCCGGTTGCCATGGGAGGATTCATTGGTTTTGAGTCTTTCATCCCAAATTTCTTCAACAATTGTTTCACATATTTGGTCTGTGAAATGAAGATTCCTTTCTTTGTTTGACTGATTTACAGACCCAAGAAGAACTTCATTTCTCCAAACATGGACATCTCAAATTCACTTTTCATTTAATTTGCAAAAGTTTTGCACATACTATCTCTTCCTCAAAAAATGATATCATCAACAAATACTTCAACAATCAAGATATTTTCATGATCAATTTTGAAGTACAAGTTACTATCAGCAGTACCTTTGTTGAAACCAATATTCAAAAGATGCTTATCCAATCTTTCATACCAGGCTCTTGGGGCTTGTTTGAGTCCATATAGTGTTTTCTTCAACTTGCAAACCATATCAGCATGTTAGATAATTGAAATCCATCTAGTTGTTCAATGTATACTTCTTCTTCCAAGTCACCATTTAGGAAGGTAGACTTGACATCCATCTGATATGCATTGAAGTCCTTGAAGGTAGTAAAGGAAAGAAATAATCTGACTGCTTCAATTCTTACCACCGGAGCAAAAGTTTCTTCAAAATCAACTCCTACTTGAGAATAACCCTTGCAGACCAATTTGGATTTGTTTATGACTACTTCACCATCTTCATTCAGTTTATTCCGGAAGACCCAGGTTTGGTTCCAATCACATTTTTGTTTCTAGGTCTGGGAACAAGATCCCAAGTGTGATTTTTCTCAATTTGCATCATCTCTTCCTTCATTGCTTTAGTCTAGCTTTCATCATTGCATGTTTCACTCATTGTTTTTGGTTCAATCTTTGAAATCAGACAATACTTTTCTAAGTTTTGAGCAATTTTTCTTCTCATTTGAACACCTTTACTTTTATCACCTATGATCTGATCTTCAGAGTGATTCAGTATTACATACCTAGGAGTTTTGAGAATTTCTTGCACTTCTATTTCTTGAATAGGTCCATTCAAACTTAACTCTTCTTCCTGATTCTCAAGATCAATCTAGATCTAAATTTCAGAAGGGGCTTGGACTTCTTGGACCAAAACATCATTCTAATCATCTTTTTCATATTCATAAAAACATTGAGGGTTTTTCAATACCTTCATCAACCTTCACATTTGTACTTTCTATAATCTTTCTCAATCTCTTGTTGTAACACTAGTATGCTTTGCTTTGAGTAGAATAACCCAAGAATATTCCTTCATGACTTCTAGCATCAAATTTGCCAAGGTCTTCATCTCTTTTAATGTAACATTTACTACCAAAGACTCCAAAATACTTCATAGTGGGAGTGATGACAAACTAGAGTTCATAAGGGGTCTTACTAGTATTGCTTCTGATTTGTACTTGATTAAGAGTATAGACAACAATGCTTACAGCTTCTCTCCAGTAGATTTGAGGAACATTTGCTTCCATCATCATGGTTCTAGATGCTTCTTGGATGGTCTGGTTCTTTCTCTCCACTACTCCATTCTATTATGGAGTCCTTGGAGTAGATAACTATCCTTTTATACCATGTTTCTCATAGAATTCTATGTGTAATGCCTCCTTGGTCCTAGCCTAACCGAGGTGACACCAAGGTATGAAATTCAAGCTTTACATGATATTGTGTTACTGACATTTTGTTAGGTTAGATTCTATGATTAGATTGGGTGTACATGTGGAGAGGATGACACCTTGACATTGGCATAATACGTGAATGATCACGAATGTTGGAATCCTCCGCTGTGGACTATTCTTGCCTCGGCTATTATATGATACGTACATGCAGATGTTATAACCTGTTTGAAGTGGTGCAGGTACCAAGCCTCGACTCCACCTAGCTACATAGGTCTAAGCGTGCCTAATGCCCCAATGGTGGTAAGATGGAGATGACACATTGGCCATATACCAGCTTAGTCTTGTCATTGTCTCTATGTTGAGATGAGTTTCTGATGTCACGTATTACCTCTGACACCGTCTAGCTATTGCTTGATTATTCTATCATTCTGTGAGTCAGTTCCATATGATTTTTGTGTTGAGTTAGTCCTTGTGGGTTGCTGTCAGATGTTTTGTTATTTGTAATTTTATTCAGCATGGTGTTAGAGAATTGAGCTTGTGCCTTATTCTGTATGGTTTTCTTGAGAGGATTTTATAAGCCTTGGTCTTCTTTGGCTACTTTAATTAAATTGGGAACAATGAGGAATACCTTGATTTCCTAATTTCACATGCGCTTGATGCATGAGCCCACACTTGGAGTACTAATTAAATCTTCACCTCAACCTCGCAACACGTGTTCTGCACTTCAATTTCAATTCAAACTCCCCAATTCTCTATATCTATTAATTCATTTCAACTATATAAATACAGTCCTTAAACTATACCTCTCAAGCCTGTTAGATTCAGTTGCCCCAAACAAGCTTCCAAGTGCACGCTTATGCATATTTATAAATTCATTTTATTGAAAAGTCTTTCAATAAATATTACTCTTTTCATTGCCAAGGAGATTTAATAAAACATCATATTCTTTTGCATTGGGAATTGCCTAGATAGCTAGGGACCATTGTTACATTTATTGTGTCCTTGCATTTGATGTCTTGCCACCTAGAGGCTCTCTGCCAAATGAGCCACGTGCCTTATTGGCACTTCCACTATTTGCATGTTGGTCTGATCGAGGTTTTTGAGGGGCATTAGAGCTCAGTCTTCAATGGGCAAAGAGGGCTTTGAAATATGTGGCCGAAGACCAAACGGTGAGAGAGTTTTTTGGCAGCTTCATGCTCATCCAAGATTTTGCGGTCTCAGAGGAATGACTTTGTGGGTGGTCGTAGGTCTTTGTGGGTCTTCCCCATAGATTTTTCACAAAAGGAGATCGCATTCCATTGGTAGTTTTGGGTTTTAGAAGTTTTGAAGTGGAGGAAAGACTTTGTGTGTTCATGAGGATTGATTCACAGCAAGACGGTCTTTAAAATATATTTTATTAAGGGTTTGTGTTTTTGCCAACATTTCTAAACGTTTGCATTTATTCCATTGGTATATTGTTTGTGCATGGGTTGTGGCTCCAATCGGTGAACTTTGAGGGTATGGCTTTTAGATAAGTTGTTCTAAAATGTTAGGGATAAGATAATCAAGTGCCATAATCCCAACCTTTTTTTTGGGATCCCTTCCAATTCGGCTACAAAAATGGACTATTCGAAAGTTGGAAAGTGGATTTTGTGTGGAGAAACCGCAATTGTTTTTTTTTTGGGCAGAACAATTGAAAGTTTTGAACAACTTTTCACATACTCGATCAACGGAGTTTTTGGGGATTCGGCAGTTGGGATTGAGGTTTCTCCCTTTTCTATCAGAGAAGGAGATGATTAGTTTGACTCACAGAGTCCAAGGGATTGGGTAGTGGAGAAAATAGTTGATTTGGGTTGCCTTCAAGGGGATTCTCAGTTATCAGATAAAGAGGTTTTAGCACTTTAGATTAGAGGACATGGGACTAAGTGCAGATGAGTGGGGCTCTTCACTCGACAAAAGGGCATAAGGGGTTTTGCTTCAGGGGGGATCAGATTAGCGAAGAATCCTCTTCTGAAACAACACTGATATTCAGTCTCTTCTTTCCTTTGTTGTGAATCATCCAGGATGATACACCTAAATGCCTTCATCACTCAACTATGGAATAATCACAACTGTCTACGAATGCATGCCTCTACTGGCTAGCCATGTTCAATGAGAGGTGGGTGGCATAGAGCATCTGAGTGGCAGGTAAGGATACATATGAATCCTTGCTTAGGCTATGAATCTTTTTAGTGTTTAAACAAATTCATCTTACCCTGTTTGTTTACAAATGGGTTCTTTCAACAAGAGGTGCTCTTTACATATGAAATATAATCTACATTACATGCTTCTCAAGTGGGCAATTTTAGCAGTGAGAAAACCCTAGGTTTTGCCAACTAGAATAAAAGATCACAAGGCAACTACTCTTTTATTTGTCATGGTGGACCATTGGGACAATTTTTTTACTCTGTTTTTAAAATGAAGTTTTGTGTGCAACCAAATCAACCTGTAAAATCTTATATCATTCTATCTAGTTGTTCGCTCTCTTATGGGTAGCTATGAAGGAATTCAGAGCTCCATTATCTGCTTCAACCCCTTGACCGTCTGTTACAGCTATTGTACTTGTCTGATTTGGTTATTAGTAATTTTTTTGTTGTGTCTTTGGTGCTTGTTTCTCAGTAGGTTTCTCTAATCTATATCAATGTGTATTGTCAAGACGTTATGTTGAAAGTTCAAAGAAACAGAGTTCAATGTATGTAAAAAAAAAAAAGACCCTTTCGAGTTATGCTCCTCTACAACTCGTATTTGGCTTTTGCTCCTCTGCAACTACAGAATGTATTACCAGCAATAAGAACTCGTATTACTAGTAGAAGCCAAAGGCGATGTAAGTAATAAAAACAGAACCTACAGACATTCACACGCAATGTATTATTCTTCTGAGATAAAAAAAGAATTAGTGATGGTACTACTAAAATAGGCTAATCTGCTTTGTGCGTGCCACTGAATTTTATTTATTTATTGTTATTATTATTAGTTTTATATTGCTACTGTGTAATTATCTGAAGGCAATCTCATAATTATCTGAAAGCAATCAAGATGTCAGAATTTCTCTTGGAGTAGTTTAGATATAACAAAATCAATACTGCGATTCCAAATAATGTAAAACGATTTTAATTTGAGAAGAATTCTCGCATTAAAACAAATGACGACAATGAAAGCGACAGATAGTTGAAACTTCCTGCTCCATGTTATAAATGGCTATGCTCATGGAAAAGAGCAAGAAAGTGACCATAGGTAGCCACTCTACTTAAATATCATCCATTGAAACAGTCAATAGCAATTTTACACCTTATTTACAATAAAAAGTAGTAAATATTTGCCCTATTTTTATTGGCCAAAATTGACCTTTGACGGTTGAAGTGGATGATATTTAAGAATAGCTGTAGGTAGTAGTTCATCGGGATGAAAACAAGGAAAAAACATTAAAGTTGGGTTGTTGTGGGTCCCATCATCGTAGCCTATACATACAAGAATAGCCACTTCCCTTATTTACATGGTTGCTTCTTGATGTCAAAATGTGTGTTTCCTAGTTTAGCAATCAATAATATTGTAATGTCTGCTAATCTTCTACTCAATAGAGGGAACGTTGAGAAGTAACACATACAAAGCGGCTGTGCTCCATACAATTTGTAGCTATAGCCTATGATCATCAGATACACATCTATGGTCATCATGCCATCCCATCACATAGAAAATACTTAGGGCATGACTCCATGTGGCTGCTTAGCTTATTTTGGCTAGCAGCCACTGCTCAATTTTTTTTAGGAGATATTTGTGCAGCTAGTGACCCCATGTCCTGTATCTGAAACCTGTCCCCATCTCAGAGACACACACATGCACACACATATATATAACCATCAAATATTCACATGTCAATTAAATAGCTTACATCATCACAACATCATATATTATCAAGCTGAGAACATGCTCAATTTTGGAAATGTCAGATTATGCTAAACATAGCATTTATAATTTTTAGAATAAATAGGGTCTCATAAATATGTCTAATTCATGGCCACCTAGTTGGAATTCTGTGGCAACATCATTATAGAACTCAACTTAATCAAAAACCATGTAATCAAAATAGATGAATATTGTGGGAATGATGGAGGCAAAATGATATTGGCATAATCCAGAGATGCTCTGTGGAGATCTAAAATAAGGGTACTGCTTAGTGGGGTATTATAAATTATGAGATGGGGGGTATGGCCATAAGGAGGAGCTCCCATTCCCAAACTCCAAATTTTATGATGACAGTGTAATAGGAAGCCGTTTGTGTGACTGTGTATAAATGCAACTTATAGTGTTACAAGGTTATAGATGCTATTTTTAAGAGCCAAGTGTCTAAATGATCTTAATCAACAAAATTGGTTGAAAATATAAGAATTTAAAAAGTTTTCAAATATACCTTGGATATTTCTTCTTTTTCTTTTTAGAAGTTCACTGTGGTTTCCAATTTGTGTATAGGATATGACTTGATGGGTTGGGCATAATTATGCTGCATGTGGAACAACTCATAAATATGGATGCCAGAACATCCAATTAGATGGCATTGTTTAGGGGAATAATTCTAGAAAATATATATATTTAGGAATTCAAAGGCACAAGTATGTGCTACAGCTACAGAGTTCTCATTTTTATAGATGTTGAAGGTTCAGATGTGTTTGATCTACATGGTATGCCCACAGGCTTTCTGCATTGATGTGAATAGAATTTTAATAGAAGCATGCCATACAAAGTGTCTTTGATTGAAGCAAATTGAGAGAACAAGAGAGAGTTCAGTTCCAAAAGTTCCACCACAGTCTTTTCACATTGCATCTCTATCAACAAATTTAAAATTTGCTATGGATGCCTCATGTTATGTTTACTGTCCTTGCCACATTGTTTTTTTTTACTTTCCTATCTCCTCTTCATCATCATGGTTATTGCTTCTATCTTTACCACTTGATTGTGGCCCACTGGACGAATAATACAAAGTTATGACTGGATTATTTTCTTATTTGGAAGTTGGAACTTGCCATTTTAGTTTTTACTTTTCCTCTTGGATATCTTAAGTTTTAAAATTGTGCATCAAACACTAATAGTGCAGAATCAAATATAGTCAGGAAGGAATAGAGATGTTCTTAAAGGGATGCATGAAAATGATTCCTAGACCACTGTCATTTCCATATTAGAGCTCAATTAAGATTATAATTCTGTTACTTGCCATTTTGATCTTCTGAAGTCATGGCTTAGATAGTTTATGACATCTGTATTAGGAAAGATGTGAATGTGAGATGAGTAGGTTAGTTTATCTACTCCCTTAATGCTGCCCTATCCTCTCACCCCTTGACTTCAAGTAGTACCTTGTTGGCATGATTACTTTATACTTATGAATTGCTCCTTGTGAACTATGTGATTTTGTGGTCTCCCTTGTGTAATTGGTGTTGATGGCTTTGAGAGTATGATAGTTGTGGTATCTCTTGTGCTGCCAAGTATACATGCCTTCTTGTCCCTACTGTTGTTATGTTGTGTGTGGCCATGTGAACATCTCCGAGCACAGGGGGTGGGCCTTTGAGGTTCCACATGGTAGGGTGGTGTTGCACCCACCATTGGGGATCCAGTCATCGACATCAGTTTCAGCAATGCCGTCAACATGGGTTGTTCCATTCCTTCCTCCAATTTTCTAGATGTATTTTCTTATGTATCTGTACAACTCGGTGAACTGAGTGATATGTATTGAGTTCTTGTATTAATGTAATTAATTCTTGTGAGACACTTCTAAGGTGGAGTTCATTGTAATAAATGCTCATAATGTACTCTTAAGCAAAAGTTGTATTGAGATTATCTTCCGCATAGGTTATCGACCTTGCTAATAGGATGTCATCAAAATTTATTGCTTGAGTAGTTGTTGGGAATGCTGTCACAATGGAAAACTACTAGTTTTATTACCGTTCTAGTAACTGTTACTGCTGTTTCAACTGAAAACTGTTGAATTGATTGCTGTTCTACTAATGTTACTATTGTTACAGGTGAAGCTATTGAATTGTTTACTGATTTAGTGATGTCGCTGCTATTATACTACTACTTTCATAGATTTATTCATTACTATTCTACTACTACTGTCATTGATTTGTTCATTGTTGTTCTATTACCACTGTCATTGTTGACACTATTAATGTTATTGGAGTTAACTCATTGTTTTGATATATGTAATGCTTCTGTAATAACACTATGTTAAGTTAGGCTTATCATGATCTTGATATCCACCCTATATTAGTCACTATCCTCCCTATATGTGATTTGTGTTTAGTGACGCTATGAGAGTGTAGCTATCTATGCATGTGTATTTAACCCATCCCTATGTGTAAGTCGTGAGTGATACCCGTCTAGGTAATAGAATGATGTTTGAGTCAAAACTTAGAGTATTGATATTTACCTATATGTTCATTTAAGTTTTATACCTTCAAAAAAAAAATGTTGTGCCTTTTTGGATTATGTTCTTGAATGCCGGTTGGGTCGTTACACTATGAACTCTCTGGATGTGAATTATCCACCTCTATTAGACCTGAGACATTTTATGTTTAATCTAGTTTCATTCTCTACCATATCTTTGAATATTTTGAATTTCTCAAGAGCCTCAGATTTCTCTTTTAGAAAAGTCACCCACATCATCCAGGAGTGGTCATCAATTAATAACATGAAGTATCTATCACCTTGCAAACTCCTGATTCTTGTTGATCCACATAGATCAGTTGAACTAAGTCCAACAATCCGGTAGAAGATTATTCCTTACTTTTAAATGTGACTCTGCTCTGCTTAGCCAACTGACATTCTTTGCACAAACTATTGGTAGGTTTCTCTAGTCTTGGAATATCTCTTACAACCTAAGTGTTGCTTATCTTGATGATATTATCAAAATTCACATGGCACATTCTCCTATGCAACAACCAACTCTAATTAATTTGAACAAATAAATAACTTTTTCTAGTACCAACCAAGTGGAAGATGTTACCTTTTGTTTGAGTACCGGATGCAATATCTATTCCAGAACTTTCAAAGATCTTACATTTTCCATTTTTGAATCGAAGATCATAGCCTTTGTCCACCAACTATCCAACATTGAGAAGATTGTGCTTCAGACCTTCAACATATAGTACATTACTAGTTTGTTCTTTCCATCAAAAGAAATGGTTCCTCTACCTCTGATTCTTCTAGCAGAATTATTACTAAATTTTACCACTCCTCCTTCATATCTTTCCAAATCTATGAACTTATTTTTGTCACCTATCATATGGTGGGAGCATCCAGTCTCAATGACCTAGTCATCCTTTTCTTCAAATTGGACAGCCAGAGCTCTTTCTATCATATTATGATTGACATATTTAGAGGGCATTGGATCTTCTTCCTTGATGGCAATAAACACCCAGTCACTTCTGGATTTGTTTCCTGTCTCTAATTCATCATCTGTTACTCCATCATCATCATCTTCATGAACATAGTAGCATTTCTTTTGGAATCTTGATCTGTTTGGATTTGCCCTTGAAAATCTTTCTGGACACCTTGAGGCAAAATGACCAATCTTATTACAGTTGAAACATTTGAAGGGCAATTTTCCTTCATACTTACTGGATCCTCTTGGCAGTCTTTTTCCAATAAGGGCTTCAAGTTGAGGAGCTTCTGCTTCATCTTCTTCCAGATCTTTCCTTACTTTTTCATACCATGATAGTTTCTTTGAGGAGTTCCGTCTTGGATCAAACTTTTGTTTGCCTTTTATAGAGGCACTAGCTTTGAATGCAGATTCAGTCTTGGGGGGTGCATCTCCAAACTTGGCCAATTCAAATGCAGCTAGTTTTCCAACCAATTGATCCCTTGTGATATTTGAAAAAGATTGGAATTCTTCAATATCAGTAACCTTGTGTTTGTAAGTAGGAGGTAGGGATCTGAGAACTTTGGCAACAATCTCATCTTCATCCAAGATTCCACTAGCACACCTAATGCCACAAACAAGCTCATTTACTTTTGGCATAAATGTAGTGATATTTTCATCTTCAAGTTTTCAAATTTTCCTTTTAGACTCTATAGCTTGAAACATTTGACATATTTGTCTCCTTCATGCAGAAGTTCTAGTTTTTCCCAAATCTCATATGCAGTTTTTAAATCTATAACATTTGTTAGCTCTAAATCAGATAAGGCACTTAGTAAAGCTTCTTTAGCCTGAAGATTGTCTTTAGCATCTTTTATTTCATCTATATTTGTTGGACCATCCTTTGGAGGAACATACTTCTTTGAATCCATGATCCAATATTGCATTCCCATATATTGCAAGTGACATTCCATGCGGCTTTTCCAATGGGTGTAATTGGTTCCATCAAACCTCTGACTATCCTTCTTGTAAGAAGACATCCTGGATCTCCTCGAGCTGTTAAGATCTTTTAGAGGAACTTAGCTCTTATTCCAATTGTTAGTTTCAAGACAAACAATTGAGAGTGGGGGTGAACTAGTTTTCCAAAAAAAATTCTTTTATTAACCACTCAAATCCTTCTTGTAATTCAACAGCATAATAATAAATCAATCATGGAAACACAATGCAACAATCCAAGAGTAGAAACATATTAACACATATGACACCGAGATTTTAACGTGGAAAACTTGGCTAAGGGAAAAACCACGGGCTGACTAACCCAAGATTGTATTCTCTGTTAAAAGAATAAGAAGAATAAAGTGGCACATGCCAATTAGGGCTCACTGCCTAAGCACATTGCTCACAAGAGGCCCACTACCTATAGGAGACACACTGTCTACAGAATAATAGATATTACATACTTGAACTGAAGATTAGCATCTTCACCATGCTTGAGTTAGTTCCATTTAAGCTTAATACTTCTATTCTGCCTTTCACTTTTCTTCTTTCTACCATGCTCTCATCTTCTTCCATGCTTTTGAAATGACTTCACAATTCTTATTTATACAAGATATTGACTTTGGGATAATCATCAAAGTTGGCATACTTTACAAGGCAAAAACACAAATACAACTTGACTTATTACAAAAGACTTCATATGAATCACCACACTGTCAGCCACATATATCTAGGACTTCAATCTTCTTCAAGGAACACACCATCCTTCGCAGAACATCTTCAAGATCATCCACAAGATGTGTAAATCATCTGGTCAACCAAGTTTAGGAAGAACATCATCATCCAGAAGTAATTCTTCAATTACAAGATCAATCTTCAATGCGGACCACCAACATGAACTTAACACAAACTAGAGACCCCCACAAGCTTGTCTGAATCACCAAGAACATCATCCACACTACTTCTGCTTACCAAAATCATTCTCTTCTTCATTCGGAACATCAAGAAAACACTCTATCATCACTGTCATATTGGAATAGATGCTTGCGAACCTCCAGACCACAAACCAATTGAGTTATCAATTCACATTAACTTCCTAAACACTCTACCAAATCCACAGAACAAGATATTGCATTTCTGAATCTCACCAAACCTATTTTTGTCACTCTGTCACCTTTGAACATTTGCCAGAACTAGTTTTACTCATATGGCCATAACTTCTTCAAATCGTCATGTGGACCTCTCAAATCTTTACTAGATCAGCTTTAGACATATATCTAGAAACCCTTTGATATGCATACTCTGATCTTCATCTTAACTGGGATCTTCACTTCATAGAGCTTCATTGTCTTCATTGTTCTTCTCTATTTCTAATAGGACTAATTTTCTCAATATCCTTAGCACACTACTCATCCAATCCTTGACATCAATGCAACAGGAGTATGTTGACATCAATGACAACACCGGTTAGGTGCATACTTGCAACAAATACAATTATGAAGTCAAATCAAGATATCGACTAATTAACTATCTAGACATAGATTGATTTTCTACAATCAAGATTTCACTTGAAATTTTTAACTTTACATTGATCCCTCTAGGTGATCCCACAATACTGGGTGAAATTATATAACCATCAAGTTTCCACATAATACCTTATTAGGTCTTTTATCTTCTTTATCATTGTTTGAATTGCTTAATAGTTGTTAAGAGGTCAGTAAAGACCTTGTAGCTTAGTTCAATCATTACCTCACTTCATGTATTTAATTTTTTAGTTTTAAATATTTTTAGTTTTGTTAATATAAATATTTAGATTGAATATATTCATTTTTTAATTTTAAATTCTTATAGTTTTGTAACTAATTTAAATGTGTAGATTGTTCATGTGTATTTAATTCTTAGATTTTAAATGTTTTTAGTTTTGTTAATTTAAATGTAAAAATTGAATGTATTTTTATTTTATAAATTAAATGCATGTTCAATTTTTTAAAAATACAGATTTGCATACACATGTGTACATATTTTTTTCATAGATCACATGGATGATATGGCATCTCATCATAGTGATGGTCTTACACGTGACAATGAGCATAATATTGTCAATGTATATATTGTTAGGAGTGACTTATATGTTGGCACTCTCGATAGAGTAAATAATGCTTCGACACATTTAAATTAGACAATCCATAGTACACCAAAACTGTCTAATAGAGATAGGTTGGTCAGAATTAGAGCACAGTTTGCCCATATGATTGACATTGTCAAATCATATAATCCATATGACGATTTGAGTATTGAGGATTTCTATGTGTCACTTGGTAGTATTGTTATTGGGAGAGTGAAATGGTCAGCAGTTAATAGGGTCGTTTCATTGGATATGGTGCATTCTATGTTTCCACATTATCAAGGATAGGATAGAGTTTAGGGATATCTCGTCACCAGGTGTATAGATGTTGTTACACCACTTATATATCCTAAGCGGTTAGCAGTACATCATAGATGGCCACATAATGATGAGTTGTCCTTATGTTTTTGCAAACAATTATATGCTGCAATTCATTTATGACTTGATGTTGATTTCACATCTATCCCTTCTCATGTAGGATAGGGTCTTGGGAGGTTTTTAGATAAACCTTAATATTGATTTCCTAATCAAGATCCACCAATTGATAAGAGGGCATTGGTGGGTCCCAACCTTTTGGTACTTCCCAAAAGGTTGAATCTAGGATGATCAACTAAGCTGGTAGTTGCATCATCAAGACAACACATTTTTGAGAGTTTAGGTTGTATTGCCAGTGACATTGACCACTTGGCATCAGATCATGTTGGTAGATATATGTTGCATCTAGGCACCAGCATAGGATCAGTTGATTTGACTTCTACTAGTTATGATCCTTACATACGTGCTGACATAGTTTCACCACATGATGTGGTGCAGACTTTTGGAGAGGGTGCACTACGCAGATTGAGTACATGTCTGACGCATGATCTATTATCTGTATATGAATTTGTCAGTTTAGAATATGAGATCCCTCTTGAGTCTGTGGCCATATTTGTCATTCAACATAGTGATCACTGAGCTACACATATGACTGACACATCACCTTCACAACAGATTCCATCACAGCCTGATAAGTTGGTATTGTGCCACCTTACCTAGCAGGATCTTTCCATGGACTTTTGTTTGAGGATAACATTGCGATGACCCTCAATTCATCTGACCTTAGTGGGATTGGGAGGGTCATCCATGGAGCTACATAGGTTATTGATGACGAGGTATACATTAAAATTTGTGTTTAATCTAGTGTAATTTATTTGTTGAATACATAATATATTTAAATTATAAAATTTAGTCTTGTGCATCATGTGTGTTGACTCTTATTTAATCAATCTTACATCAGGGATCAACAAGAGCGGTGCTAGGACATGACACTATGTAGTAGACACTAGATGTGGTTGAGGCTGGATGTGAGGTAAAGTATTTAATTGTATAAAATTTGAACATGTACTTGAGATTCCATATTTTTTAATATATAAATTTAATTGAATAGAGATAATTTTTATGTTCAGGGATCTACACATGACTCAGATAATCATAGATGGATGAGATTAGATACATAGGGTTTAGGACAAGGATCAACACATGCTCAGGATAGGGCTCAACTCATCATTCTAGTCCTAGGTTGAGTGAAGCCCATTCTGCCCATATGAGGCACAAGTCATGATGTTGGAGTTAGACATTCATGTTCTTTGTTATGTTTGCCCAAACTCTCATGATGTTGTAGTTAGACTTGATGTTATTGAGTTTACATGTTGTTGAGTTTGCATGTTGCAATTAGACTAGATGTTACTGAGTTTACATGTTGTTGAGTTTACAAGTTGCAGTTAGACTTGATGTTCTTGAGTTTACATGTTTAGTTATTTCTTTATATATATGATATGTATATGCACATTTAGATATTTAGTTATAGATGTATGGATGTTTTCCTTCATATACAAGTCATAATTTGGATAAAATCAAGTTTTAACTTATAGTTTAAATGTGTATATATGTTTACTTATATATGCATATAAATTTACTTATACCTATGTATATATTCATTTGCACATATACATATAGTTGAAACTTGCTATGTATGTATAAATTATATGTAAATTTAAAATGAATTTTATGGAAAAATATCAATGTATTTTTGAATTGTTTCTTATTTTTTTCTTTTTTTAATTTGAATGTAAGATTATTAACTTTAAATTTACAATAAATTTAGGTCTAATATAGAGCCTATGATGAATCTATTCTACTTTATCCATATTTTCCTCCACTCTTGTAGATGTTATGTTATTAAGTAGCTATAAAACATTAAATTAAGCATGAAATTACCGCTCTACGATATCTTCAACATAATGTTAAATAGGAATACTCATTAGAAAAAATTTAGCATGACATCACCACTCTAATGGCTATTCATTAGGTCATTGATATGATGGTAAAAAATATAAAGAATTAAAGAAATTATGCTTTATAGATGGAAAGTGAAGAAAAGACAATTTGGACATCATGAAAATTAATTCAATAAGAACCATACTTAATATAAGTTCCATCATTTGGTATATAATATAGGATTAATTTGTGTTGTAATTATTATAAGAAGAAATTTAAAAGACATTTTTTCTTAATGATTGAGAAATGATGTCAACACTCTAGGCATTGATAGGAATAGACAACATAACATTTTCTTAAAAAATCCTTAGATAAATCCCATTATTTGTTGGTGCTATGATTTAGTTTGAAATTTTTTAATTAATTATAATATATTAAAGCTATCTTATATTCACATCATTCATACTTCAAGGACCATCACTTTATTTTAAAGGATGAGAGTTATTCTACATGTATTCATATACTTATTTTGGAATGTATCGAAAAATAGATATTATGTTGTGTATTAACTTTTAAAAATGATGAATAATTTAATTTAATTCATATCTATTGAATCTTGTGAATTAAAATATAGTTTTATAAAATATTTATATTTCAAATTAGTCTCTCATTCCAAATGTGTCCACTACATTGAATTTGATAGTTTTGTCAGGCATTTTTATATGGCTAATAAAACTTAAGAAAACTTTGAATTATCCTTTTTTTTTGGTTTATAATGATTTCTAATATCATTGACAAGATTGTTTAAGTCTATATAACATGTATAAACACTCATCTAGAGGAAATAGAAGGATTTGTGTTGAAATATATTGGACTAAAGTAGAATTCATAGGTTCAAATGACTATCATAGGTAAAGTGTAATATTGAAAGTATGTAATTGAAATTAAGTGGTGGTGAATAAAGTTAAATACTCTAATGTGGGCACCAAACATATATAAATCTGAACTATTTATAGTTTCTGAATAATTTAAAGATTTAATTTTTCTTTAATATTAGTATAAACATAGTCTTTATTCTAGGATAAGATTATCTCTACATAATATTATTAGGAAGCCAAATTCATGATTCCATCAACTATAAATGCTAATGAATTAAAAACTATTTATAATTAGTTAGTTTGTTCAATATCCTCGATACTTCATTCCTTGTTTTAATTTGTCAACAATATGATATATATGTCAATCAAATTTATTAAATAAAATACAAATTAATATTTTTTTTATTGTTATTTATTAAGTTATAACAAATAAAAATAAAATCAAAGAATTAGAGTCAAATCTTGATATAATGGTCAAAATTGTAATCCTTTATAGGCTAAATTAGACCTCTCTCTATTAGCTCTTCCACTTGTCTACTTAATTTTGCACTCATGTTAGGACTCATCATGTGAAAAGTGTCTTACTAATCAAGCTAGAACTTGAATCAAACTCATTTAGTAGTCACAATCTAAGTTTTTTATATAATAATAGACTTTAAAACTATTAAGTTTAAAACACTTTAAAAAATATAGTATGGTTTGAAGGGGGTGTCACATATATATGTTGTAACTAGGCATCTTGATTAAAATATTATATTCAAATTTGGTTATGAGGTTCATATTTAATATCATAAAATTAGAAACAATTTTAAAAATAAATAGAAATTAAAAGGAAATTATTTTTGTATATTCAACATTAAACATATAAATAAACATAAACAATATTATGATGACCAAGAATGTTCAATAAAACACCTTTAAGTTCAATATGTGTGATACTACAACCAAGTAGAAGAGATTTAAACTCAAAATGTGTGACACTTACATAAATGTTAATTTGTTGATAGGTTTTAAAATATAGTCCTCAAACCCATATTGATATAGAAATTACTACAACCAATATAGTAAATAATGAAACTAAATTGTATAGCATAGTCCCTCAAAGTACATGGTTCAAATTCAATTACATGCACTAATTAATACAACTATTACATACAATCATCAAAGAGCTTCAATGAACTTGTGCATGTGTAGGAACCTCTAGAAATTGTAACATTTTATTGTGAACATATTTCATACAAATTGATACATGCAACATGTAATTTAAATACATTTAACTTAGTTCTTGGTACATAAAATATGGATCCTCTCTATCCTTTATTATCTCTAAAAAAACTTCATGGTCTTCAATACTCAACTTCTATTTTTGTTGGCTACGTCCTATTTTTCACAAAGTTTCCAAATTTAACCATGCTGCTATAACTAAGTGACTGTAATGTAGAACCTTTTGTCCTGGCAAATAGTCAACAAATATAATACAACTTTTATCTATCTTCATTTGTTGATAATAAGTACCTTCAACCACTACAGATCCAATGGGATACTCTTGTCCATCACCATCTATCACAGATTCTGTCAACTTGCATTTTGGTTGCGTGCATCTAAGTAGATAGTAATCTATGCCTTTGGTATTATCAGTATCTGCAATCACAACAAAGATATCTCCTACAACAAATACATAGATTCAAAAGTCAATTCAAATATAAGTAGTTACTTAGACAATTTAGACATAATTTCACTATTTAAATAATCAATATACATGCAAATTCACTATTTAAATAACATTATACATGTAAATAGTTTATTTACCTACAACAACTAGATTAGATACACGTTCAAAATCAGTTGAATATAAAGGATCATGGAGATCGATATTATCTTCATAAGGAGACATTGAACCTAATTGTTTCATCTCCCATTCTGAAACATATCCATCAATAATATGTTGACATTGTAGAACATTTGCATTGTTCTCAATGCAATCAACATAAAAACATGATTTTTCTCTAATTTGGATAACAAGTGATTTACTATGTCCAGTCGTCATCAATTGATGAAGTCTTTTGATACTGACAATCTTTTGACAATTATAGAGATTTGATCAATCGATATCTACAATAATGGAAATTTAAATTTGTATGAAGAAAAAATGTACATGTACTAAACATAAATAAATGTAGATCTGCAAGAATTACAAGAAATACCTTTGACTTCCCAAAAATAGTGTTTCATACTTATTGAGACACTTTTTCCTTCATGAGCACCAAAATGGGTCTTAACACCATTCAAAAATTTATTTTACACTATGAATGGTGTTACTAGCAAGATCATGTTGGTGAACTGTACACTTCACACATGCACTAGCTCTGTCATGCTCACCTTTTCCATGTCCACTTTCAAAAAAAATCCACACAAATTTTATGAAACTTCTCGTATGTTGTTGGCTCAACCAATTAAATGCTTTAGAGGATTTGAATTGTCCTATAAAGTAAACAAATGAAAAATAAAAGTTGTTTAAAAGTTAGAAATAATTTTAAAATTTTTGAAAGATTTAATAAATTCAACACTTGCCAACACATCCATCTAACCAAATCTAGTGGCTTGAAGTATGTATGCCATGTTGTCTCAGATCATCAAAAAACATTCCAAAACAATGGGCTACATAGCTTCTATCATGACTAGTATCATCACTGATATAAAAATGAACCTCTTTGATAATATTTTGTTTACACGGGCTACTTTGTACACCATCTAGTTGCAACTCAGTATGTCTATAAAACATGTACGAAGATTACAAGTTGCTTTGAATGATAATACTGACTCTAAATCTCTTTTTGAGGACTAAATGTATAGTTCTTAGCAAAATCCACAACTGAAAGAATACAACCTCGTGGAAAACAATTCTTTGACTCACGAAATTGATTTGCCTAGGACATCTTGCACCATGACAATGTTGGATGTGTGGATATATGAGACTATAAAATTTATTCAAAAACTCATTGTAGGGCAATTCACTTTCTTTCATAACAAATTTTTTTATTCTGCTCTTGAACTGGTTGTGTATTTCTCATATTCAAATCTCTTTCACATAATTTCCATTAATTGATCAATATTTTTTATCAGAGGAAGCTTCTTCAAATCTTCACAATTTTCACAACTATTTTTGATACACTACACACTGAATTCATTGGAACCTTCTATTTTTTCACATAAGAGGGACTTCATAAATTGTGTTGTACTTGCATGGATGATAACATCTGGATTAGTCATTGTCATAAATTTTTTATACGATTGAAGGTGTAGATGAAATTCAATGTGATTTCGACAACAATAAGTTTCTTGCACTTTATTTATGCATACAAAATAGGGATGAAACTTTTCAAACACCCTTTGAGATATCTTTACCTATGGAGATTCTTGTTTGAATGCTTCAAAACATTCACTCTGTGTTGTATCTATAAAATATCTTGGATGAGGATACTTTTTGCCATCTTCACCAATTACTTGTATAGTATCCCTTCTATTAGAGGAAACATGAGAGTGGTTGATTCAATATTTAATGACTTATTCCTTCACATCTTCTAGGATTCTATCTTTTCTGGGAACCGTGAGAATACTTACCCATTTTTTTTCTATGTTTTCATCAAGCTTATTTCTCTTTGAAATATAGCTTTGAACAATTTTCCTAGATACATGTAGTAACTTTCTAATTGCTTTCACCTGTCTCATCAGTGATAGTTTTTTACTTGAAATCACAGTTACCAATGCCCTGTGTGTTGCACTTAAATCACTTTTTCTACTTGTACTTTTAATAGAGTTGAAATCTTCTTGCAAGTTTTCAACTATTATATTTTTTTCTAGATTTATTTTTTTCTCGCTATTATCAACCCCTAGCAACACCAAAATAGGGGTCATTTCTTTTCATCTAAATAATTGTGCTCTTCCAATCAGAGATTTGTCTTCAAAAAATTTATCCCAAATTCTTTTGGAATGAAATTTTATTGTGCTATCAGGTAACATTTCCTAGGGTGAAATCTTACTGAAAAGCACATCTTCATCTAAATCTACTAGATTTTCCATATCTTTAAAATATGTTTTGTTCTTAATTTCCTCCTTAGTCACAATGTTTTTTGCACCTTGTTCAATTTCTTCTTTGATTTGATCAAACCCAATATGTTCTTCCTCTTGTTCATGGTGCAGGAGCACCTACCTGACAGCTGGTCTTGATAAGGCAGTTAGTAGTTTAGGTCTTGTTTGTGTTTCCAAGAAGGTCTGTTAAGACCAATTGCATGTATTAAGGTCATGCTGATCATGATAAGATCATGCTGACTGGGCTTTTTCTATTTTTAGCTAGTTAGTTGTAACAGTTGTCATGATGTATGTTCAGTGGGATCTCCCAGCCGCCTGGAGAGTTCCCATCCGCTTGGAGTCGGGTCAGTAGTACTCGTAGGCAAATCTTTATAAGCATGAGATCGGTTGATTGTAGATCATCGATCAGCAGTATAGTATTGCATTAGGCAGAGGAGTTCGAGTGTTCTGTGTGAGGAACATCATATTGTATTGCATCTTTGAAATCAATAAAGATCCTGTTTGTGTTCTTGCTCTGGTTGGGTTCCCTTGCTAAATCGATTTGCTGGTTTGAGTGGCTTCATGGATATACTGATCCATTCCCCCGGTTGACTCATCTGATCAGTGGAATGGTAATGTACAGTAGGGTAGGCTGTAGTTTGTGTTTTGTTTGCATGCAGGTGTGCAGGATCGTGGCTGAAAGATGTTGAAGACCCTAGCATGGGCATGTGCTAGGTCAAACTGATAAGACAGAGTGTGGAAGATCACCCTGAGAGTAGATCGGGTTATCCTAGGAGGATCGGCGAAGTGAGATTTCGCTAAGTGGAGAAGTTCGCTAAAACGGCATCATCAGGATATTTCTGCAAATATCCTGCAGACAGTTCGGATATCGTCATCCGGATAAGTGGAGGAGATCGGCATGATGATGTCGATTGCATGAAGTGCAAGTTCGTCGGTGTCATCATCACCTGGAGGAGCCGAGGAGGAGTGCATCGGCATCAGGAAGAAGATCGGGTCATGAAACTGTTGGAGTTTTCATGTTGCGAGTGCATCAGGATGTTCTAAGTCGGGCATAGACTAAGTGCATGTATCGGCATCAGGATCATCATATCGGGAGTACCAATCATCAGCATATCGCGAGTAGATGCGGGAGAGAAAGTTCGTGTTTTTCAACTAAGTGTTGAAAAGGTCATCAGGATATTGGGTGACGTCATCGTCATCAGGATATGACGTCATCGTCATCAGGATATTGAGATATCCCCCTGTGCGAGTTTATCCTACCGTTGTTAAGTGGTTAAGTATCGGCATCGGCAGAAAGTGTGAAGCATCATCAGGAGGTTTCGAAGAGAACCGGATAAGTTATATCATGATGCTGTTGCTTGTATCATCGGCTAGCGGAGCATCGAAGGGAAGGTGCTGAAGGTGATCGTCATCAGGATATTTGGAGCAACCGGATGTTGAATATCCTGCTGACGAAGGAAGTGTTGCATATCATGATGCCGATGGAGTTCGGCGCCCGATGAACAGTGCAACCGGAGGATGTGTGCGCCCATTGAACATCATGATGATGATGTTAGGAGGAAAGCGAAGGTGAATAGTAGTCGGCAGGAGGACCATTGCGAGTGTCCGAAATATGATGATGCTGTTGGTTTTAGGAATATGATGATGATGGCGAAGATGATGATGATGAGGTTGGTCTGCAGACATTCATGCTATATGCGAAGGTTATAGTGTGGATGCCTCTGCATCATAGTGGTATCAGAGCTCAGCAAAAGGTCTGGGCTGTTGTGTGTTGATTCTGTCACCGAAAGGGTAGAGGTAGAGTTAATTGTGTGTTGTGTGTTGTGAGAGGTTGACAAAATGCCTCCTAAAGGTAGTGGTACTGCAAGGGAATTGCAGGAGATGAAGGAGAAACATGCTAGAGAGATGAGGAAGATGAAGGAGCTTGCTGAAGCACTTCAAGCCAGGCTGACAGCCCTGGAAAAGAACAAAAAGAGGGAAGTGGAAGACAGTGAGTCTGAAGAAGAAGAAGATACTGTTGAAGAGTATGAAGAGGTAGCGGAAGATCTGGATGCTGAAGACCAGAGATTGGCAAAACTGTTAAAGGTAGTGCAGAGTGAAAAACCTAAGGTAAAGGTTGATGTTACCAAGTATACTGGAAGCTTGAATGAAGATGAATTGTTAGATTGGATTGCTGCACTTGATAATCACTTTGAATGTGAAGATGTTGCTGAGGATCAGAAGGTAAAGATTGCAAAGACCAAGTTAGGAGGTCATGCTTTGGTATGGTGGGATTATGTACAATCTGAGAGAAGGAAACAAGGGAAGTCTAAGATCACTTCATGGGATAAGATGGTAGCAAGGATCAAGGGTAAATTCTTGCCAAGGGATTATGAAATCCAGATGTTTAAGAAGCTGCAATTTTTAAAGCAGAAAGACAGGGATGTGAAGGCATATACTGAGGAATTTTATCTGTTAAGTATGAGATCTGGTCATCATGAGAATGAGGTAGAAAAGGTGGCTAGGTACTTGGCTGGTTTGAGGTTTAACATACAGGATGAGTTAGTTTTAGCTAACCCTAAGAATGTGGAGGATTGTTATCAAATGGCAATCAGGATTGAAGAAAAGATGAATAGAGGACATGATAATTCCATGAGAGGAAGAGGAAACAATAGGGGAAGAGGAGCAGCCCCTGCACAAAAGCCAACCAATGAGGGTCAAGAAGACACTGGTAAAGGACAAGGACAGTCTGATTTCAGGGGTGGATGGAAAGGTAATAGAGGAAGATTTGGAGGTGGTAGAGGTTCTACTACATTTTCAGGAAAGTGTTACACCTGTGGAGAGTTTGGTCATCCATCTTTCAAATGTCCAGAAAACAAAGGTTCATCATCCAGAAATGATAGAACTAGTGACAAGAGAGTACAACTGGTACAAGAAGAGAAAGTAGAAGAAAGTGCACAGAGTTCAAACAAAGGTCCTGAGAATTATGGATATCCAGAGAGTGGAGAATCATTGATGTTAAGGAGAATTAGTTTGCAGGCATCAAAGGATCTGATGCAAAGAAGAGCTCTTTTCAAGACCACATGTAAGAGCAAAGGTAAGGTATGTAAGGTTGTCATTGATACTGGTTCAACAGACAACATGGTATCTCAGGAAATGGTGGATAAACTGAAGTTGGAAAGGATTCCACATCCACACCCTTACAAGACATCTTGGGTGAGTGATAGGCAATCACTTTTTGTCTCTGAACAGGCATATGTGGATTTTTAGATTGGACCATATCAGGATAGAATTTTGTGTGATATTTTGCCTATGGAATGTTGTCACCTACTGTTGGGTAGACCATGGCAATTTGACAGAAGAGTACTGTATGATGGGTATGCTAATACCTACACCATCAAGAAGGATGGGAAGATTATTAAGTTGATGCCATTGCAGGAAAAAGTTGCAGTACAGAAGGCAGCTCAAATCATTTTAATGGGAAAGAAGGAGTATGTGCAGATGCCTAGAGGAGCAGGCATTCAGGCAGTTCAGGATACTGCAAGGAAAGGAGTTGTTACAGACAACACGATGAAGAAAGTTTCCGTTGTGACTGACAGAGGTCAGCAGCAGGTTCAGAAACAGGGGTGCAAACAGCAACCAGTTGAGAAGAATGACAAGGATGTTGTCATAGTTGGGACTATTGCTTGTCCTATAACGATTGAAAGAAAGATACAGGTGAACCCTACAGAGGCAGTTCAGAAAGAGGTTCTGGTCAGGCAACCTGACAAACACAGGGTATGTGAGAGAAAGGCCTACATCAACAGGCATGAGGATTTACTTGCCAGAAAGCAAGTCACAGTTCAGATGGCTTGGAGTAGCCAAGAGACAGCAGCAGACAAAGCTGGAGCAGGTCAGACTATTGACAAAGCAAAGTGTAAGGGTGGAGGACTTCCACATACTAAACTCATGGGACATGAGTTCTTTTCTTTTGGGGAGTATGGTGTAGGAGCACCTACCTGACAGCTGGTCTTGATAAGGCAGTTAGTAGTTTAGGTCTTGTTTGTGTTTCCAAGAAGGTCTGTTAAGACCAATTGCATGTATTAAGGTCATGCTGATCATGATAAGATCATGCTGACCGGGCTTTTTCTATTTTTAGCTAGTTAGTTGTAACAGCTGTCATGATGTATGTTCGGTGGGATCTCCCAGCCGCCTGGAGAGTTCCCAGCCGCTTGGAGTCGGGTCAGTAGTACTCATAGGCAAATCTTTATAAGCATGAGATCAGTTGATTGTAGATCATCGATCAGCAGTATAGTATTGCATTAGGCAGAGGAGTTCGAGTGTTCTGTGTGAGGAACATCATATTGTATTGCATCTTTGAAATCAATAAAGATCCTGTTTGTGTTCTTGCTCTGGTTGGGTTCCCTTGCTAAATCGATTTGCTGGTTTGAGTGGCTTCATGGATATACTGATCCATTCCCCCGGTTGACTCATCTGATCGGTGGAATGGTAATGTACAGTAGGGTAGGCTGTAGTTTGTGTTTTGTTTGCATGCAGGTGTGCAGGATCGTGGCTGAAAGATGTTGAAGACCCTAGCATGGGCATGTGCTAGGTCAAACTGATAAGACAGAGTGTGGAAGATCACCCTGAGAGTAGATCAGGTTATCCTAGGAGGATCGGCGAAGTGAGATTTCGCTAAGTGGAGAAGTTCGCTAAAACGGCATCATCAGGATATTTCTGCAAATATCCTGCAGACAGTTCGGATATTGTCATCCGGATAAGTGGAGGAGATCGGCATGATGATGTCGATTGCATGAAGTGCAAGTTCGTCGGGGTCATCATCACCTGGAGGAGCCGAGGAGGAGTGCATCGGCATCAGGAAGAAGATCGGGTCATGAAACTGTTGGAGTTTTCATGTTGCGAGTGCATCAGGATGTTCTAAGTCGGGCATAGACTAAGTGCATGTATCGGCATCAGGATCATCATATCGAGAGTACCAATCATCAGCATATCGCGAGTAGATGCGGCAGAGAAAGTTCGTGTTTTTCGACTAAGTGTTGAAAAGGTCATCAGGATATTGGGTGACGTCATCGTCATCAGGATATGACGTCATCGTCATCAGGATATTGAGATATCCCCCTGTGCGAGTTTATCCTGCCGTTGTTAAGTGGTTAAGTATCGGCATCGGCAGAAAGTGTGAAGCATCATCAGGAGGTTTCGAAGAGAACCGGATAAGTTATATCATGATGCTGTTGCTTGTATCATCGGCTAGCGGAGCATCGAAGGGAAGGTGCTGAAGGTGATCGTCATCAGGATATTTGGAGCAACCGGATGTTGAATATCCTGCTGACGAAGGAAGTGTTGCATATCATGATGCCGATGGAGTTCGGCGCCCGATGAACAGTGCAACCGGAGGATGTGTGCGCCCGTTGAACATCATGATGATGATGTTAGGAGGAAAGCGAAGGTGAATAGTAGTCGGCAGGAGGACCATTGCGAGTGTCCGAAATATGATGATGCTGTTGGTTTTAGGAATATGATGATGATGGCGAAGATGATGATGATGAGGTTGGTCTGCAGACATTCATGCTATATGCGAAGGTTATAGTGTGGATGCCTCTGCATCAGTTCATTAGTAATTTGATCATGTGCTTCTTGACTATGTTCAACCAATCCTTCTAAGGTTGAATTTCTCTCAATTCTTCTTCTTATATTTTTATCTTTGTCATACCTTCTTCAATAAAAAATCCTTGACCTATTCCTTTTGTTCCCCATCACGAATTACCTTTTAATTCGAGGCTGCACAAATATGTATAAACCCTAATTAACAAATAATCAATTAAACCACAAAGTTTCTAATTTCCAAGATCATCTTACGACATGAGGAAAGAGCATACGTGGATATGGATAAGGAAGTTCATATAAACCACACCATTTTTTATTTCCAATATCCTCTTACAACACAAGGAAAGAGCATACATGGATATGGATGGGGAAGTTCACCTAAATTTAAGTTTATCTTTTGTTAATTTGTATTGATTTTTTTGTTATTAATCTAGGAGTGTTTTGTATAGTATTTGTCAATTTTTAGAAACCCTAATTAACAAATAATCAATTAAACCACACTATTTTTTATTTGCAAGATCATCTTATGACGCGAGGAAAGAGCATACGTGGATATGGATGGGGAAGTTCACATAAATTTAAGTTTATTTTTTGTTAATTTGTATTGATTTTTTTGTTATTAATCTAGGAGTTTTTTTTGCATAGTATTTGTCAATTTTTAGAAACCCTAATTAACAAATAATCAATGAAACCGCACCGTTTCTGATTTCCAAGATCATCTTATGACATGAGGAAAGAGCATACATGGATATGGATGGGGAAGTCCACATAAATTTAATTTCTTTTTTTGTTAATTTGTATTGATTTTTTTGTTACTAATCTAGGTGTTTTTTGTATAGTATTTGTCAATTTTTAGAAACCCTAATTAACAAATAATCAATGAAACCACACCGTTTCTGATTTCCAAGATCGTCTTACGACACAAGGAAAGAGCATACGTGGATATGGATGGGGAAGTTCACATAAATTTAAGTTTATTTTTTGTTAATTTATATTGATTTTTTTGTTATTAATATAGGTTTTTATTTGTATAGTATTTGTCAATTTTTAGAAACCCTAATTAACAAATAATCAATGAAACCCTACTTTAAAAAAGTAAACCCTACTTTAAATCAATTAAACCCTAATAAAAAAAATTAGTTAACCCCTAAAACAATATTTTAAAAAAATTAAACCTAAATAAAAATTGAATTAAACCCTAAAATATAATTTTTAAAAAATTAAACCCTACTTAAATAAAAAAATAAAACCTTACTTAAATAAAAGATTAAACCCTAATAAAATTAAATCAATTATAAAATAATAAACTTTATTATTGTTTATTAAAAAAAAATTACCCTTGCTTGTAAATTTTTTGTCTTATATTTGCCCTATAAATTCTCTCTGCCTGTTGTCGTGTCCTAACCCTATTATTCTGTATTGTATGGAATCTACATTAAAAAATAATTATTTATAAAACTTTAATTAAAAAAGGTACTCCCAGGAGGAACCTTACTGGGCAGTAAGGTTATGCCCTCATTAAACTTGCCCCTTACAGTTACAAGCGTAACCTTACTGGGTGGAATCGTACTGCCTGGTAAAGTTATGCTCGGAATTGCCTATGTGACATCCTATGTGGCACTCCACCCCGCCTTTCCCATAGTTTTAAAAAAAAAAATCATCTTTTGCTATTAATTTTTGCCATTAAAATATACTTTTTAAAAAATTGACAAATACCCCTTTGTAGTACTTGGAACGTAGATTGTAGATATATGTTTTTTTTATATTTTGAATTTTTTTATTATATATTTTTTAAAATTTATTGTAAGTAGGTTTTTCCCATCAAACATGAAGTTGATTAGAAAATAGATATCAATAGGCAAAACATATTCAAAAATTTTGAGAATTATATGGTTCACTAGAGAATGGAATCCTCTCCAAGAGGGTATTTTATTTTATTTTTTAAAAATTTATGTAAAAAAGTTGACGTCCCATGTAAACTACTATGTTTTGATTAAAATTGACTTAATTTTTTTTTTAAAAATATTTATCAATTTTTTTTTCCATACACTAGATAATTGAGTTGACTAATTAGGAAAAAAAAATTAAAGAAAAAAAATATTTTTTCTATTATTTTCTTGATGTCCAATCGATGTCACTTTTTTCAAAAAATATGAGCATTTAAAATTCATGAATTAAATTTTTTTTAAAATATCCAACTATTTTTAAAAAAATTAAAAATTATAAGCATAAACTACATTAAAAATTCTACATTTCATTAGTTTATGTCATTTTAAAATTCATAACATACATATGAATTTTTTGACATTTAAGTTGGAAAAAATATGTTTGTGTTGGTTGTTCTCTTATAAAAGTGTGACACAGTTCTGAACTTTCACCACTTCATCTTTGTTGATGAGATCTCAACCCTCAATTTTAACTTTAAATCCTAGCCAATGGATTCAAATCCTCTCCAATTGGCCTATAAATACAAAGCCAACTCAAGGCATTTGAACAACTTCTTCATAGCATCCTTATGCTACCCAAATCTAGATCATCTCTCATCTCTTTCATACCCTCACCATGCCAAAATAATAATCCATCCTTATCCCATCTCTATCCATCTCTCATCCTCATCAAATGTCATTCCAATCTTTAGCCTAAATCCTCTACCAAAACCACATTTTGTTGAAATGCATTGAGCAATCCACATATATTACACATACACACAATCATCATCTTGGGTAAAGCTAGGAGAGCTCTTGGGTACACTCTCCTCAACCTTATCAAAGAGTGGGGGAGATTTGGGGCTTGTGAAAGGTATAAATCTACTTGTTTTAGTTTCCTTTCATGTTATCTCATCTTCATATCTCTCTCATCTTCACCCCTCTTACCACTACATCTACCTAAGCAGATAAACCTACTCATATAGGGGGTCTATAGCTATCCCCACTAAAAATACCACTAGTTATCCCCACTAAAAACCTTTATTTGTGGCAATGTACACTCCATTAGACTTTCACTCTTCTACTAGATGTATTAGTGTAGGTCATGATATAGAAAGGCTATCATGCATCCAACCAAACTAAAAGTGGTCCCTTGCTACTCCATAGACTTGATGTAGTAAATTAAATTATCATGAAAGTATTTCCCTTGACCATATGCTATCACCAAACAAGCTATAAGAATAATCATAATTCATTAAATAAAAGGTATCTATAGTCCTTTCATTTGTCATAGCTAGTTTAAGGATATGTGGTTATTAATCTCATCAAATTTTTAGTCAATGACATAGATATATCCCTATTAAATCAACTCTAGTGGCCTTGAATTAAAGGCCACTACCTACTCTCCTTGAATTGAGAAATAGAGAATACATCATAATATAACCTCTAAAGCCACTATAAGATCTCCAGTAGGAAGTCAAAACACACAAGTACTGAATCCAATACTCCAATAGGGCCTCAAGGATCTTATCACTAAAGCTTGTACATCTGATAATTGAAATAGCTAATATAACTTGATTGCTCTAAGATGCTTCTCCTTTGCTAGTGTCAATTCATGATCCTGATAGCTAGAGAGCATCATATTATGTATATGTTTTCTCAACTCTAGGCAATCCTACAAAAGCTAAGAAAAATATAATCAAACATGTAATATAATTATAAAGATAATATCACAATGTATAATAATCAAATATCTAACATCACAAAATAAGACAACTCAAACAAAGAGTCCTTTGGACACCTCCATGCCTCAAGGACTCCATCTTAAAACTTTGGTGCCCCTATAGAGAAAGGAGTCATTACAATTGTCCATGTTGGCCACCCACATGGGTCATAAGGGACACATTGGATGCCCCATAAACCTTAGACATCACTACAATCCTCAAACCCAAGTGCAAATCTTGGATGTTAGTGTGGTTCATTCACTAACTTTTCCATAAAAATAAGCCAAGAAACTCACTATGGCAATTTTCAAACTTACCTCTTATAATGCAATCCTTCTAGCCATGAGAGATCATAGCTTGTCCAATCTCATTAGTCAAAAATAATGTCTGTACAACATTTTTGGCTCATTTTTATCTATTTTTCTCGTTGAATTCACTATATTGTATAGTACAAATAAATAGTGAAATCCTTCTATTTATATGGTTTTCAAAAAAATAATTTCTAACTTTTCTAAAATTTTACTCCTCCCCTTAACATACCTATTTCATGGAAATGATCACAACTTACAAACTATAGCTCTATTTTATGTCTCATTTTTACATGTAGACCACATCTCTACCATCTTCCATATGATGTACCTTTTGTTTACTTTTCTCGCAATACGCCTTCCACCCAAAGATTCTTTGATGCATATCTTCATATTATGATCGAGTATTATTCACTTCCCTCCTCTATGACTTTTCCATAATCACCACTCTCCTATCTCTTGGGGACCTTTTTCACACATCTATAGAATGAGCCACATAATTTCTTCCTTTGTGTTTATAGCCATGAGGACATTTCTTCCTCTAATGATTCCTTTGTTAGGAAAGGTGTCTCAACCTTGTAATTATAAAAAGTGCAATTTTTATTATAAAATACATAAAAGGACTCAATTTCTAGGCTATAGGGTTGGTTATTGGCCTAAATAAAATTTCTAGTTGGTCCACACTGCCAGTAGAGGTTCCCAGTGCATAGATCTCTTCGAGCTATTCAGTTTTTAAAAAATGGGTCCAATCGGCCTCTCAGATCAAAAGTTATGGTCTTTGGAAGTTGGGCCTCCCGTATTGGAATATTTAAAAATGAGTCGGACACATAAAATAGTTGTAAGGGGGGACTTACAAGTGTTGATGGATATTTTGATATATCATAAGGCATCTCTTATTGGAGATAATGAAACCCTTAGAATTTGTGCAACACTTTTGGCTAGTCTTAGCTCATGGTTTTGTATTATCATTTGACAATTTCATTTATTATATCTCCTATATATTAGGTGCTTGAGATGGAGGTTGTGTTTGAGAGTCTTATAATTTTGAGTTGCCTCTAGATCTTTGGTTGGTGATATTCCTATGAAATCTTGTTCAACAAGTATATTGTATTCTTGTTGATTTCTAAATAATATATTGGGCAACTTTTAGAGTGTGGGTTTTTCTCTCAAAAAGGGTTTTTCCCACATAAATCACTATGCTTTGGTATGATTTATATTTATGTTTATTTTTGTAATTGTTGTAAAGACCTAATTTTTTTTTACATAACCCTCCTCTCAAGATTAGTGTAAGAAATTATTTTTCTTCCATAACTTCCCCAGAACTAGTATCAGAGCTTGATCACCTTTGGTTTTAGTCATGGGTTGTTGGGGTTTTTAAAATAATCTAGTTTTGAGTGGGACCTTGTACCAATTATGCTTTATGATCTTGTTGTAGGAATTTTTAGATAGCAAGCACATCAGGTGAATAGAGGAAGAAAAGTTTTCTGGTAACAATTTTGAGATGTGGAAGCTAAAGATAGAAGATCTATTAATTGATCGGCATCTATGGGATGCTCTTGATGAGCATGTTGAAAGGCCTAAATATGCTACTGTGGCTACTCAGTATGACGTTATGGACTATAAATTCAAGGGTCTAATCAGATTGTGCCTTGAAAAATCTATTTTAATTAATGTCCTTAAAGGCTCCTCTGTGAAGAAACTATGAAAGAAACTTGGTGAGATATGTCAAACCAAATCTTTACCATAAACAATATTTTATTGAGGTAGAAATTGTATTCATTGAGAATGGAAGAGGGTGGATGAATTATAGACAAACTAGAAGCATTCAATATGTTGGTGGCTCAAATGGCATCAGTTGGTGTAAAAATGGATGAGGAAGATAGATGTTACATCATGCTTTGTTCTTTTCTTGATTTATGGGATTCTCTTGTTATGTCTATTGAGAGTACTTATATTGTCTGGAAATTTGAATATGTTTTGGGATAATTTCTTTCTATAGAGATGAGGAGGAAGGTATCCATCAGTGCCAAAGAGGCCCTAAATGGTCAAGGAAGACCTAAAGGAAAAGGAAAGAAGAACAAGAAGCATGACAAATCCAAGTCTAAGGGGAGATCCAAATCTCGTGGAAATTCCAAATTTATTTGTTGGAACTGTGGTAAGCCTGGACACTTCCTAAGGAGTTCAAAGAAGAAAATAAGAAGAAAAAGAAGAAATTTGATACTAATATTGAGTCTAAGAAGCAAGATGGTGATGTATTCATTATGGCTTTGGCCACTCATGTAGATAATGCTCCATGGTTAATTTATTCATATGCATCTTTCCATATGACCCCTAATAGAGATTGGTTTTTTAAATATGAAAAATTTGATGGAGGTAAGGTATACTTAGGTGATGATTCTCATCTAAATATTTTGGGTCATGGTCAAGTTAAAATATGATTTCTTGATGGTAGAGTAAAAATGATTAATGGTGTGTTGCATATCTTTAGATTAGCACAAAATTTATTATATGTGAGAAAACTAATAGATGCAAGTGTGTAGGTAGTATTTTCTGATACAGGATGCACGATAGTTATAGGTGATATGGTGATGACTAGAGGTGTCAAATTTGGCACACTGTATAAGTGTGATGTATGCACTATTGAGAGAAATAGTAATTCTATGAAGAGATTTAAGTCTATGACTTCATTGGAAAATAAAAGGGTTTCATCTTTAGTAGATGGTCATGGCTTTTGGGTACGTAAGGGTGCTTTTTCTTCTGAATCAAAATTGCTTGTAGAGAAGACTATGTAATGGCACCAAAGATTAGGCCACATTGGATAATAAGATCTAAGGACCTTGAAAAATAAAAACCCTTTTGAAGGTTTGACTGATTGTAATCTTGGTTTTGATTTTTGTGAGCATTGTATTTATGTAAAAAAATTATGTTCAATTTAACTGGAGTTCTCATAAATCTTGTGGTGTACTAGATCTTATTTATTATGATGTGTTTGGTCTTGTAGATGTTTCTTAGATTATAAAATCCACATATTATGTTTCATTTATTGATGATTATAGAAAAAGGACATGGGTAGATTTTCTAAAGAGTAAATTTAATGTTTTCACTCAATTTAAAGAATTTAAAGCAATGGTTCAGTTATAGACTAAAAGAAAAATAAAATGTTTAAGCACTGAGAATGGTGGTGCATTTTTCTCTAATTATAATTATATATTTTGTAAATATTGTGCATTCAAAGACAAGACAACTTTGTATTCTCCACAATAGAATGAAGTTACATAGAGAATGAAGAGGGCACTAATGGAGAGAGCTAGGAGTATGCTTAGTGGTGCTAGTCTAGAACAAAGATTTTGGGCTGAAGTTGTTGCCACTTCTCTCTACCTAATTAACAAGCCCCCTACATTATCCCTTGTTGATAAAATTCATATGGAGGTGTGGTCATGTCACAAACCTTTATTGGGACATCTTAGAATTTTTGGTTGTGAGGCATATGTACATGCACCAAAGGAGAAGAAAACAAAGTTGGAGAACAAGGCTGTGAAATTTATCTTCATTGGGTATAGTTATAGTGTGAAAGAATACAATAAATTGGGATCCTATTGCACAAAAGGTGATATATAGTATAAGTGTGATTTTTAGAGAAACTAATTCTTCTTCTATTACATTGCAACCAGAACAAAGTGATCAGAAAGATGTGATTCAACTTCCTTTTATGACTAAGAAAGATGAATTGAGGCCCCAACATAGACAAGAAGTTGAAGAGAGCTCATCTAGCTTTGAGTCTTCAAAAGAGAAGGAAGAACCTCTAACTCAGCTTCTTTGAAGGTATATAATGCATAGACAATCACTTGAAAGGTATTCATCTTATGATTGGAGATGCAAATTTTCTTTGAATACTAACATGGATGATCCTAGATCTATAGAAGGGGCATTAGATCTGAATAATAAAGATTCCTAGAAGATTTCTATGGATGAATAAATGGTAGCTTTGAAAAATAATGATACATGGGATCTGGTAGCATTTCCTGAAGGAAAAATTATGTTGGTTTCAAATGGGTGTTCAATAAAAAGATTGGTTTAGATGGAGATATTGAGAAGTATAAAGCACAATTGGTTGCAAAAGGTTGTTCTAAGGTTGAGGGTTTTAATTATGGTGAGATATTTTCTCTTGTTGAAAAATGACACCCATTAGATTCTTATAGCTTATGATCTAGAGGTTGAGCAAATTTATGTGAAAATGACTTTCCTTCATGGTGATTTTGAGGAGGATATTTATGACACAACCATAGCACTACATGGTGAAAGGTAAAAGTAATTTTGCTTGTAAATTGAATAAACCTTTGTATGGCCTCAAACAGAGTCCTAGGATGTGGTAACTGAAATTTGATACATATGTGTTGAGTTTGGATTTTGAACATTCTAAATCAGATCACTGTGTTTATTATAAATTTGATGGTGATCATTTCTTATTTATTACATTATATGTTGATGATATGTTATTTATTGCTAAAGGGAATGGATTGATTTCATAACTAAAGTCCCAATTTGTAGCTAAATTTGAAATGAAAGATCTTGGTGCAACTAAACATATTCTTGGGATGAAAATCAAAAGAGATAGAGTAAATAGAAAAATATGGCTTGGCCAGAGTAAGTATGTCAATTCAATTTTACAAAGGTTTAACTTGAAATATTGTAGACCATTGTGTGTTCCTCTTATAGTTGGAATGAAGTTATTTACTTCACAATGTCCAACATCCCCATCAGAGATGGAAGACATGAGTAGAGTGCCTTACTAGAGTGTAGTCAGAAGTTTGATGCATGCTATTGTTTGTACTTGACCAAATATTTCCCAAGCAGTGGGAGTTCTTTCCAAATATATGTCTAATCCTAGTAGAGTTCATTAGGATGTAGTTAAAAGAGTCTTTAGATTTTTTTGGGTACCTCATAATATTCCTTGTATTATCATGGTAATTTGACAGGACATGGACATTCCCTTGATATTTGTGGTTATGTGGATTTAGATTGGGCAAGTGATGTGGATAGAAGAAGATCTACCAATCCTTATGTGTTTACTTTATTTGGTGGTGTAATTAGTTAGATAAGTAAGCAATAGGTTGTGGCTGCTTTGTCCACTACTAAAGATAAGGACATGGTAATTACTCATGGTTGTAAAGATGCCATTTGGCTTATGAGACTACATTCAAATATTAGAATAAAACAAGGTGCAGTGACAATTTATTGTGATAGTCAAAGTGTGATTTTCCAAGATAAGAACCCCATATTACATGTTAGGACAAAGAAAATTGACATGTATAGTATCATTTTGTTAGATAAATGGTTGAGGATGGTAGTGTAAAGCTAGTTACGGTAGATACTTTGATGAATGTTGTAGATTCATTAACTAAGCCTTTGAGAACAAAGAAGTTTAGATCATGGTGTTCAAAGTTTATGGGCCTCTTAACCCCTAGCAATTAAATATGGTTTTCATTCTCCCTTTTCTCTTGTAAGGTGTTCAATAAGTGGGATAATGTTAGCAAAGGTGTCTCAACCTTCAAATTAAAAAGTCTAATTTTTTATTTGTATACATCTAAAAATGACACAAATCATCATAAATAAATATTCTAAATATTTATTCCATTCTTCTATTAATTAAATAAATATTCTAAATTTATTTAATCGATTCACTGTTCCATAATTAAATAAATTCTATTTATTTAATTAAAATTCTTCTAAATGTCCTACACAATTAAATAATCATAAATTATTTAATTAATCTAAATTCCTCTATCCTAAGTTCTAAATTCAAAAATCCACCTCACCTTTTCCACCTCACCTTGTCCACATCATCAAGTTGCACATGTAATTAAATATATTTAATATTTAATTACCTATTTTTCTCTCACCCACATGGCCTATTTCTTCTCAAATCAGAAGTTAGTTAACTAATCAATCAAATCTGTTAACTGATTGGTCATTTGAGTTCACTGGTCAATCTATTCTGTTGACTCCTCAATCAATCCAGTTCACTGGTCAATCAATTCAGTCAGTTCCATAATCCACTCTTCTAACTGATCAATCAAGTCTGTTAACTATTCAGTCAATGGAGTTAACTCTCCAATCAGTTTTGTCACATCCCCCCTTTCATGATGGAGCTGGGACACTTGTCACATTTCCACTGGTTGCACATTCCTCAACCATTCTCAGCCATTGATCTTCATATCTCCTCTCAACTGTTGATTCCCATTCTTCCAAGTCTATAAATGAAGCTTCATTCTTCCATTCTAATCATCCTTGCTTTTGACATCGTTACTCTGCAGAAATATCACCAGCGCGCCTTTGGCACCCTTTTGTCATCTACAAGCTTGAGATCACATACTTGCATTGGAGCTCATCTTCATTGCATATCACCATAGCCGTTCACCATCGACTTCCTAAAAACAGCTAAAAAGATTGCACTCTCTAAGGGCTCATCTCATCTGCAAAAGGATGATTTGTGATAGGCGAACAACAGAAGTTTAGAAATGGGAGAGGTTTGCACTATGTTTGTTCATTGCTTTGTTTATTGAATCCTTCTTGTTTCACTATTCTATTGATGTTTGGGTCATGTTTAATTCATTTGATTGATCACCATTTTACCCTTACATTTTTGGTGCCCACCGTTCAATTTTATGTTTTTTACAAATTTTTGTAGTAAAAATTTGTGTTTCTCTAAACCCCATTGTTGAGTTTTGCAAGGATCTATCAAAAGGTGACCTCCTAGGCTGAAACTGACATCACCAACGTGCTCAGAAGGGTCGAAAACCTTAGAATCGCCTGTTAATTCACAAAAATCAGAGACTGAAAAAAATCTCTGTGATTTTTTGCGGGTGCATCCTTTTATCCAGCGATCCAAAGGGTGCTTCCGTAGGGTGCATCGCTTTATCCAGCGATCTGAAGGCTGCTTCCGCATCCTTTTATGCAATTGTCCGAAGAGTTTTTTTTGCAGGGTGCATCCTTTTATCCAGCGGTCCAAAGGGTGCTTCCACAGGGTGCATCGCTTTATCCAGCGGTCCAAAGGGTGCTTCCGCTGGGTGCATCGCTTTATCCAGCAGTCCGAAGGGTGCTTCCGCATCCTTTTATCCAACTGTCTAAAGAGCTTTTTTGCAGGGTGCATCCTTTTATCCAGCGGTCCGAAGAGTGCTTCTGTAGGGTGCATCCTTTTATCCAGTGGTCCAAAGGGTGCGTCCATAGGGTGCATCGCTTTATCCAGCGGTCCAAAGGGTGCTCCTGCATCTTTTTATCCAACTATCCTAATAGCTTTTTCGCAGGGTGCATCCTTTTATCCAGCGGTCCGAAGGGTGCTCCCACAAGGTGCATCATTTTATCCAGTGGTCTGAAAGGTGCTTCCACATCCTTTTATCTAGTGGTCTGAAAGGTGCTTCTGTAGGGTGCATTGTTTTATCCAACAATTCTCCATCCTACCTTCTTCTACATGCCATAAGGGTGGTATCTTTTTCTTTTTGCCATAACAGGAGCATACGAACTCGTAATCGCGCAAATAAACACTCGTTGGAAAGGTAATTCCATGAACTTCATAATGGAGCAGGTTTGATCAAGTGATTTTATCATTTTGTCAGCTATTTTTACAGTCAAAGTTCAGCTATCTTTCCAAGCTTAAATCCAGCATTTTTTCTTGAAAACTAATGATTTATCTGTGCAGCTTGACTTAAACACTTGTCAAAGAAAGGAGAAAAGAAACTTTTGATATATCTTCTACAGGGTTGAGAGATGGATAGTTTTTTTTTTCCTTAACACATACATCATAGATTAACTAGGGGAAAAGTAAAACAACTTGCATACAATTTTCATCTAGTTCTAATTAGGAAGGAGTAACTCATTGTTCATGCAACTTGCATACAACTTTCATCTAGTTCTAATTAGGAAGGAGTAACTCATTGTTCATACAACTTGCATACAATTTTCATCTAGTACTAATTAGGAAGGAGTAACTCATTGTTCATGCAACTTGCATACAAATCTCATCTAGTTCTAATTAGGAAGGAGTAACCCATTGTTCATGCAACTTACATTCAAATCCTCACTTAGTTCTAATTAGGGAGGAAGTAACTGGATTTATTTCTTGCTTACATTGCAAACACCTTCCAAGTTATTGCTATCTAAAGGTTAAAATTGAACTCATCAATGATCTTGAAGTTAAAATGAACCATTGCTATATCGTGAGACCTGAATTTCAAAGTTAACAAACTCGTGCTACGCGGTTTAAGAATTGAACTCACTACTGCTTTTTGAAGTTAAAATGAACCATTGCTATATCGTGAGACCTGAATTTCAAAGTTAACAATCTCCTGCTACGCGGTTTAAGAATTGAACTCACTACTGCTTTTTGGGATTTAAAACTGAACCACTGCTATATTGCTGAATCACTTCAAAGTTCTGTTTGAGTAGATTAGCCCATTTAGTTTTTCACTTTTAACTAGGGTGGATTAATCAGTGTATTCTGTGCTTGTGAATGACAATAGGCTTATGCTCTCCCCTCTTTTGGGTGATTAGAGTGCCAAACTTGTCATTCTATCTGTTTAACCTTTAGGAGGGGCCTGCCCTTGGATGCACGCTTGTCCAAGTGGGAACGACCCTGAGTGGTAACAGGCTAATGCCAAGCCCTACCAAGCCACTTAAAATAAATTGTGCTTGAGGTGAAAACTTCCTGCAACAAGTGGTGTTATGTTACACCGACGGCCAACCTCCCCCAAAACCCTCTCAGGCACAACCCTGTGAGGCTGGGAGACTCCATAACGGAGAGTAGCGCTGCTGCACGTGTAACCACTTGAACGGTTGCCCGAATTAAATACCTCTTGTTTTAGTGGCCCAAATCCCTTGTAATCCATTTCTCACCTAGGATTTTGTGCTTGCTTTTGTCAAAAATAGAGTCGAAAAAACTAAAAAAACAAAAAAAATAATGAAAACCTATAAAATATTCTTTGTGCTTGCTGTGTTTTCTTGCTATTAATTCATAAAATTAGACCAAGAAGGCCTTTTTCCAGCCAAAAATACCCAAAACACCAGAAAAATCCAAAAATTTTGCCGAAAAATAGAGCTGCGCTTATACCCATTTGCACTATTTTTGAGGAAAAATTTTCCACCTTTCTGAGTACCCCTTTCAGTCTTGTGTTAGTTTCTGTGGAGATGAAAACTGAATTAGAAGAGCTTGCTCAAGAACTCAAATACCTGAAATGGCAATTAACCCTAGACCCCTCACCCCAAGGTCGTATAGCAATTGCTCAAGAACTCCAAGTCAGACAACAAGAAATGGCAATCTTGCAAGCTAAACGTGCCAGTACTAGCTACACCTCGCCCTGAACTCATACATCTATTTCCCGTCTTAATGATGCTCATGACAAGGCAAGCACCACCTTAAGTTGGAAATCCTATACCAATCCATCTACTAGTCCTCCTTCACCACTTTCTAAGACACATATTCCAAAACGTACCAGTTCTACACCAACACCACCATCGAATTCCCCAAACTCTAAACTGACAACCAAGAAATCCTCGGATGATTTCTGGAAAAGAGTTTTTCCAAATTTATACAACCAGAGAAAAGTTAGGGAGAAAGCAAAATCCCCTCATTCACCTATCCATACACCTACGAAGGATGTGATCCAAGGGCTACTAGCAGAGAATCAACCATGTCCCCAAATTTCGGTACTCGACCTTACGAAAGATGCTTCCAATAACATGTCAAATCATACAACCCCTTCATGCAATCCTCAATTCCTTGAGCTTATCAAAGAGCCTTCTACCATGCGCCAAAGTCAAGGTCCATCAAACATCTATGTTGTCAACCAAGAAGCTATCCAAGAGCTATCCACTTCCATTCAAGCAACCCAAGAGGTATGTCAAGAGTCTAATCCTAAGCATGAGGAAACATTAATCCCTAGTCTAAGTCAAGATCAAATCACTTTCTTGCAACCTATCCATAACATGTATCTTTTCCATGATCAAGATGATATCCATAATAATGAACCTCTCCATGAGCCACTTGATCCTATCCATCTCCTACCACCTATACATGAGAAGGAAATCCAATTCCGTCCCATGCATAACCTATACCTTCTCTATGATCAAGATATTCCCTATGAGGAAGATGTCCTTGAACAACTTGATCCCATACCCATTCGTGAGCAAGAAGCCTCCATTTCGTCTATCCCTCTTCCATCTAATCCCATCCATGATCCAATAGCTTTCACTCCCTTTGATGAGACACTTGCCTCCCAAGTGCACATGAATGATCAACCCAATAACTTAGATCCTAAAGAGCATAATGATGATCAAGATTCTAACGATCCTTCACCATCCATTATTGACCAAGCTACAAATCCATCGTCTTATATCCTTGGGCTTACTACCTTCATGCATGAATGTTCTTCCTTAGAACACCAACAACCATTATCCGCTATCTCACCTTCCTCATCCAATAAGGAACTCGCTGCTAGTGCACCTATACATAATCCCGTGGTCCACCGCATACTCCAGAATATGAACTATCAAGGCAAAGGCTTAGGCCTTCATGAACAAGGTATTTTGGAACCTATCCATGTCAATGTTCCTCCACCTTCATACAGCCTTGGCTACATACCCCAAGGTGAGCAATCTCAAGATGTTGGTACTTCCTCCACTCCTCCTAAGTCTACTACTTTCCATCGCAAACCCTATCATATCCCCAAAACATATGTTGCCATTCCACCTCCATCATCCTACATTTGTCAAAAGCATGTGACCATACACCTTCCACCATCCAATCTACCTCCGCTACTTCCAACTCCTAATAGCCCCCTATGCATCCTACCACCACTTCTTCCAACACCTTATCCATCCATCTATGCATCATCTAAATATCCCAATCATGGCCGACAAATGCACATATTGTCTAAACAAGGAGCTTTCACCATTCTCACTTCCACCATCCCAAGCGAATTCAATGTCAAAAATGTGGATGCCTCTACCTATAAAATAAAAAATCCTATGAGTCCTCATGACCTAGGATACAAAAGCCAAGAATCAAAGAAAAATCCATCTCAAAAGTTGCATACACCCATACACCTCAATGCCAAACTGAAAAAGGTGTGGGTCCCCAGGCATCACGCAATTACCTCCAAAGCTGCACACAAGCTACATACACCCAAACTCATACCTTCACACGAAAAGTTTAAAAGCAAAATAGTTTGGGTACCTAAGCAAAAAGTCCTCAAGTCAAATGAGGCATCCACCTCTCATGAATCCCAACCATCCACTTTCTCTAATTCCATCCAAAAGTATCAAATCCTTCCATCCCACATGACAAACAAAAATCAAAACAATGCAAAGTCTATGTGGGTCCCTAAAGGCCTATATCATTCATCCACCAAGAAAAACTCTCCATTGCTTCCTACACCACCTTCCCATCATTAGCTTCAATGTTTATCACAGTATGTGCAACCATTGGTCATGGTTCCCTTCCATTCCACAATACTTCCGTATAACTCCATCTCCCCTTCCTTCTATTGTTATCTTACATATCTTCCTCATCCTATTCCTATGGTCCATGCTTTTGCATAAGCCTTCCCTCCATATTTTGTATCGTAATCCACTATCTACCTACGCAATATCACTTTCATGCAATCCCCTACCTACATCTGTGAGAACGCTTGACACCGTCCATGCGACAACATCCATCTAGTGGGACTGTCACCTTTCGCGGAACTAGATCCTTGAGTCTCTCCCTTCCATATCCGCATTTTCCTACCCAAATCTTTCCAAAAAAAAAAAAAAAAAGCAAAGAAAAATCCTTTCATCCAATGGTGAAAACCTGGCAAACAGGCGCCTTGGATAAGTACTATGATGAAAACCTGGCAAACAGGCATCATGTGTAAGTTGATCTTCTATGTCCCCTACACTTGGGGGCACTTTGTCTCATCGGCATTTCACGTTTCTCCTACCAATTTCCTTTCATACCATTTCCTATCCTATCCTCTATCCATTACATAACTATACTGTCCCATCCATCCATCCTAATCCTCCATTTCTCTATTTTTCTTGATCTTGATAAAGATTGGGGGCACAATGTTGACAAATGTTTTAGATATCTCTTGGCATACCTTATCCTTCCAAACCATGCAAATCCTTCATTATCTTCTCATCCTCCTATCGTCATTAGCATTGTCATGAAAAATCCTAGGTACTCTACCTACAATGGGGCATGTTTTTCTTATGCGACATAGTCCTTGGAGATCACATCCTTGTTTCCTTCTACCTACCCTGCCATTGATCCCCTATCGCCCATCCATCTGCCTATCCATGGTGTTTCCCTTGTCATCGGTATCTCGCATTAAGGCTATCCAAAATTCTGGGGTTGTATCCTGTCCATAGTGTCAGCCTAGCATAGCCTCTGTCATCAGTGTTATCTGTTCCATATCTGATCTATAGTTGTTCCATATCTATTCCATATCGTCTCATCTGATCCATATCTTAGGTCCATGGTCCAAGTCTGTGAACTACGTTGCCTCTGCGCCGTCATGTAGGCAAGGCCATTATTCTAATGCGCCCCCGAGGCTCCCATTTCTTCTGTGGTCCCATTCATCCCCTTTTCTTTTCTTCATTCTTGTCGTCTTTCTTCTAATCCATCCATGGTCCATTAGCGTTTACCCTGAACTACATTGCCTCTGCGTCATCACGTAGGCAAGGCCATTTAGCAATGAGCCCCCGAGGCACTAGGTCAGTCCCTTAGGGTCCGTCTCCCCAATAAGGATTGTGCAATCTTCTCACCAAACAAGCAAATGCAAGCAGAACCCGTGCTTCAAGCAGAAATCTTGACTATGAGCATCTTAACCTATCTAAAGCAAAGCAAATACCCAAGGTCTTCTAACTGATTCTATCTAAATTATGGCAAGAAAAACACATCTAAATGCAAGAATGTTTTGTGGATTGGAACCATGGTTAAGTTACAAAGTCTTGATTTTTGTTATCATGTCTTTCTATGCTACTCAAGGATGCCAAAAGCTAGAGACGCTATGATGGGGGCATGATTACTTTCTTTGTTTTCTATTTGTGGATTAAACTTTAGTAATGTGAAGCCTTGTCTAAGGACATGATCAGCAAAAGATCATCGAGGACATCAAAGGTCTAACATGAACGAGAGCAATCCTTGTTTGTTGAAACGTAAGAAGTACTCAGGTCATCTAGATTCAATTTTGACTAGATGCTTGTATTAACTTGCTAAATCAAAATCCATGTAAGTGGTACTCAAGTAATCTCGGTTCAATTATACCTCGATGCTTGTATTCACTTACAACATTTCAGAAAATGTCCCAAAAATAAATTGCCCAATGATGAAATAAAACACTCCAATAGCAAAGCATCCATCCTATATCCATTTATACATCCATACCATATCCATGCAATAAAGATCCAATAATGCAGAGTATCAATACAAATAAAAGCTTGTGAGTCCTTCTATCGAGTCTTTCTTCCATCAATCAAATTTCTATCTATCATCATATCTTTCATCCTTGTCCAGTCAGTCTGAGCAATGATCCAAATGTAAGGTCCATCCTTAATCCACACCAATCAAGTCAAGTCAATCTTGCACAAATGATCCAATCACAATCAGTGGTCTTGATCCTTGTCTGGTCGTAAACCAACTCGATCAGTTAATCAATCAATTGTCTTATACAGGATATTGCATTGTCGAAATCAGACCAATACACACGTCTTACACAACATGCTTCATTTCCTCGAACTAGACACTATCCTTCATGTGGCTCTAGGGATCTATCATTCCCCGCCATGACAACACGCCTGCCGTGTTGGTCTAGGGATATATCTTTCCCCACCATGACAACACTGTTGTATATCATTATCAGTATATCATTGGTTTACCGCTTGACAGGGGCAATACCTTGTTTGTTCTTGTGTCATTTGTGCATACTTGCTTGCTTGCTTGTGTGTGTCATCATTCCATCTTGCATCGTGTATCATTTGACACTTTCTTCACCCATTTTCGTGTATCACCCATCTTGCATCGTCTAAAAATGACACAAATCATCCTAAATAAATATTCTAAATATTTATTCCATTCTTCCATTAATTAAATAAATATTCTAAATTTATTTAATCGATTCACTGTTCCATAATTAAATAAATTCTATTTATTTAATTAAAATTCTTCTAAATGTCCTACACAATTAAATAATCATAAATTATTTAATTAATCTAAATTCCTCTATCCTAAGTTCTAAATTCAAAAATCCACCTCACCTTGTCCACATCATCAAGTTGCACATGTAATTAAATATATTTAATATTTAATTACCTATTTTTCTCTCACCCACATGGCCTATTTCTTCTCAAATCAGAAGTTAGTTAACTAATCAATCAAATCTGTTAACTGATTGGTCATTTGAGTTCACTGGTCAATCTATTCTGTTGACTCCTCAATCAATCCAGTTCATTGGTCAATCAATTCAGTCAGTTCCACAATCCACTCTTCTAACTGATCAATCAAGTCTGTTAACTATTCAGTCAATGGAGTTAACTCTCCAATCAGTTTTGTCACATCCCCCCTTTCATGATGGAGCTGGGAGACTTGTCACATTTCTACTGGTTGCACATTCCTTAACCATTCTCAGCCATTGATCTTCATATCTCCTCTCAACCGTTGATTCCCATTCTTCCAAGTCTATAAATGAAGCTTCATTCTTCCATTCTAATCATCCTTGCTTTTGACATCGTTACTCTGCAGAAATATCACCAGCACGCCTTTGGCACCCTTTTGTCATCTACAAGCTTGAGATCACATACTTGCATTGGAGCTCATCTTCATTGCATATCACCATAGCCTTTCACCATCGACTTCCTAAAAACAGCTAAAAAGATTGCACTCTCTGAGGGCTCATCTCATCTGCAAAAGGATGATTTGTGATAGGCGAACAACAGAAGTTTAGAAACGGGAGAGGTTTGCACTGTGTTTGTTCATTGCTTTGTTTATTGAATCCTTCTTGTTTCACTATTCTGTTGATGTTTGGGTCATGTTTAATTCATTTGATTGATCACCATTTTACCCTTACATTTTTATAAAAAAATGAAAAAAAAACTCAATTTATGGGCTATAGGATTGGTTTTTGTCCAAAATATTTTTTTGGGTTGTCTACACTACCATTAGGTGTTCCTAGTGTGTATCTCTCTTCGATCTCTTCAATTTAAAAATAAAATTAGCTTAATTAGCCTCTCAGAAAAAAAAGTTATGGCCTTCAGAAGTTGGGCCTCCTGTATTAGAAAATGCAAAAACATGTTGGACACAAAAAAGAGTTGTAAGGGGGAGTTACATGTATTGATGTGTGTTATGACACATTATAAGACATCTTTGATTTGAGATAATGAAATCCTAAGAATTTGGGTGCCACTTTTTGGTGGTTTTATCTCACGGTTTTGTAATTACCATTTGATAGTTTCATGTATTGTATCTCCTATATATTAGGGGCTTGAGATGGAGGTTGTGTGTGAGAGTATTATAGATGTTGAGCTTCCTCTGGATCTCTGGTTGGTTATACACCTAAGAAATCTTACTTTGAAAGTATATTGTAATCCTGTTGATTTTTGGGTAGCTTTTGGAGTATGGGTTTTTTCTCTTAAAAGGGTTTCCCTACGTAAATCACTATGTTATGGTATGATTTCTATTTATGTTTATTTCTGTATAATTTTTATAACTATTGTAAAGATTTGAAAAAAATTGCATAACCCTCCTCTCAATATTAGTGTAGGAAGTTATTCCACTACCATAGTTTCCTTACATCCTTGACCTCTATCTATCTAACTACATTGTTTTTTTGCATATCTTTTTCACTCCTTCCATCTCTTCTCTTCTCATCATTCTCTCCTTGAAATGGTTGAACTCATTTCATGCAATAATTTTAAGGGGGACATACCCTCTTTTCTCTTACAAAATAATCTTGAAACCATGTAAATGTATCTTTTCTAAATACTAGAGAACCACACCTCTCTCCTTCTAAATCTACAAAAAATATTCCCTCTAATTAATACAATTTTTTCTTTACTATGGATATTTTTCTTAGAATAATTTTCACATGACATAAGACACTAACACATATTTTTGTACAACTTAATCTTTCTAACATATTTGTGCTACAAGACTAGACCTACCTAACATGTGTTATTTAATATTTTTTTTCTAACATAGTTATTTTACAAAGCATGCTCCTCAAACACATTCATCCTATAGGCTACCCTTCCTCGATAGATATATCTTATAGACCCCAATCTATGGGGCATGAAGATCATTACATGTAGATAGATCAATTGTGTATTCCTTTTAAATGCATCTTGACATTTCATCTATATGAAATACACCTTTAGTATTTAGTTTCTGTACTTTAGATTGGATACATCACCCAGTGACACCAACCACTAATGTGGGACCAAAATGTAGTGTCAAAAAATTACATATCCTATAATGTCTACCCTATGTGTTATGCTCATTTTAGTGTCAATTTATATTACATAATTGTTGATTGCACTTAACTAATTTCTTAAGCCTTTTCACCTCACTAGATTACAAAGATCTAACATTACCTTCAACTTAATCCCACTTTAATAACCTTATATTATCTTTTGTATATTCAAAATCGGGAATGATCCCACTTGCATTAGTGTAGTCATGAAAATGCCCATGATAGACAATTTTCACAATGCCATTCTATTTCCCTTTCCAATACATAAAACCTTAATCTAAAGACTTTTCTCACCAATGACTATTATTTCACTAATAAAAGGTTTTTTTTGGAGTTATTTTAAAAGGTTAACAATTTCTTTATTTACAATCTCTCTCTCTCTCTCTCTCTCTCTCTCTCTCTCTCTCTCTCTCTCTCTCTCTCTCTCTCTCTCTCTCTCTCTCACACACACACACACACACACACACACACACACACACTTATTTCCTTCCTTTCCTATTTATTCATTATTTTTCAAGGCCCATCATAGATTTTGTAGTAATTTTTGGGCATATTTTATGGATGATTTTACGTTTGGGGTTCCTCTACAAGCTTCCTTTTGAATAATTTAGAAATTTGTTGGTATTTTTATTGATTATTATATTTATTAGTATTTATGAGATGATTTTTTTATATTAACAACATTTGATTTGAGATTCTATAATTTTTGGGTTGAAGGGCCTCAACTTGGCCTCCTCATTATCATTCAGGAATTTATCCTTTTGATTCCCTATTTCTATTCTATGGCAATTAAAAGGTCTCTTTTCTCCTTCGTAATCCATGATATTCAGTTACAACCACTCTCTTAGCTCATCTAAATTATTTGAGTTGTTGATTGTTTCTCCTCCCTCTTTCTTAAGAATACTACTCCTTTCTCATTTGTTTTTTGTTGCAAGTGTGTGCAATTAGTGTTGTCATTGATGTCAACATGCTTATGTTTTCATTGGTGTCAACTGTGTTTATTGATGAGGTTGTTGTTGTTGGATTAAGTTGCTTTGATTAAAGATGAATTGGTTTCCTTGAAGAAGTGCTAAAGATGTTAGGAATATGTTTCTGATGGTTGGTCTCCAAGTGCTTTTGAGAAATTTTGATTAATAAAGGAAACAATATAGTGAGGCGGCATTTTGGTTTACAGAGTACTGTTTTGGTTTTGCTCCAGATTTCCTCTATATTCAAGATCAATCTCTATAGTTTGGATATGTTGTTAAGAGATGTTCAAAGATGTTATATTCCAAATTTTGTGCTCTAGTTCATTGTATAGAGAAAGTTGTTTTCACTAGTGTGTGGACTGTGTTTCAGAGGTTTACAAAGGTGTCTAGGAGAAATTTCTTTGCTCCACATTTCTCCACAAAGTGGATTTTGGTCTTGCAGTTCTAGACATATACTTATAAGGCTTTTATCTTTCTCTAGTCGAGGTTCTTCATGATTTAGTGCTCCAAAAGAGGAATTATCGAGTTGCAATGTATGGCAGAGACATTTGAGTTTGCTGAGTAAACATGATAAGGTTGTGTGGTAGGTGAAAGTTGTTACAGAGGAATTTGTTAGATTTCAAGAAGTTTTAGGATGTTTGTGGAATACTCTAGATTGTGTTGAAACCTTGCATGTGGTCCAGAAGTCATCTTTGGGTTTGAGGAAGGGTGTACTTAAAATATCATGGTGTTAACATAGTTTTGGTCAACCTTGGGTGTTTGCACTAATTACAGAGTTTGTTTGGTGATTGTGAAAGTGTGGATTAGTGTGCTTGGATGAATTTAGGTCCAAGATAAGATGTGTTGTGGTTTGCCTTCATTCCTTTCCACCACAGGAATGTTTAGGTCTAGGCCTAATTTGAATCTTCTACGTTAATGGGATTTGCTAACCTTGGAGAATGTTCTCAAGGTTGAAGATCATATAAATGAGTGTCAATGGATTGTGATTGTGTGCATGCGTGATGAATGTGATGTGAATAACATAATGGTTGAATGTGTGGTGTAGTACAAGACTTCATGTGTTAGACTACTCGATGCAGTGAGCAAAAGGTGCCTATTATTCCTCAGTAATGTTGCAAAGATGGTGTTGATGTCATGGTGAATATTGAGCTTCATTAGAACTTTACTCCTTGCATATGTTAGATGCAATTATAATAATTCATCTCTAGCAGTGAGCCATTTCTTCTCTATCTTTCTTTCAAGACAGTGAGTCCTTGGGTAATGAGCCCTTTGGCAGTGAGCCTTTTGTAATTTGGTGTTGTTACTACTTTACAATGTGAGCTAATCCTCACCATGGTTTTTCCCTTCTTTGGTTTTCCACATAAAATCTAGTGTTGTCTTGTGTATGGTGATGTTATCATTAAGTTTCTATTATTTTCTTTTCATGCTTAATCATCATAACAAGGTTAAGGGTTATTTAAATTAATGTGGATCTAAATGTGTATGAGGGTTTTGAAATTATAAGATACAACTGATTCACCCCTCCTCTCAGTTGTCTTATGCATTCAACAATTGGTATCAGAGCAAGGTTCCTTAGAAGAGGCCTTAATTGCTTAAGGTAGATCTAGGATAGCGCACAAGAAGGATGTTCCCTAGTATGATGGATTTGACTATGCCTTCTGGAAAATAAGAATGGAAGGTTATCTAATTTCTCTTGGATACGACATCTAGAGGTCTGCAATGAATGTATATACAATACCTGAGAATGGTCTGAGCACTACAAATGAGGTTAGAGCCTATGAAATCAATGGAAAAGCAAGGTATACTCTTTTAAGTGGTCTTTCTAATTTTGAATTGGTGAAAGTTATGGATCTAAAAAGTAATAATGAAATCTAGAAGAAGTTAGAAAGTATTCTTGAAGGAGATATTAAGGTTAAGCAAGAATGTAGAATTTAAAGCTCATGTTTGAAACCATGCAGATGTTTGAAGATGAAAATTTACAAGCTACTTATAGAGAGTGGATGAAGTTTTCAATGGCATCAATGGTCTTGGTGGAAAGCTGAATGAAAAATAAGTGATATTGAAGGTACTCAGAACTCTTTTTAAAGCTTATAGTCATAAGGTTTCTGCTATTGAAGAATTACAAAATCTAGATCAGTTTCTTGGCAAATCTGAGACTGAGACTGAGACTGCCTTTAAAGCTGGCAAATCTGAGAAGATTGTGGAATTAGATCAAGAGGATTCAGATGATTTGGAAGCTAATTTTGCAAGAAGAATGAAGTTGGGTACTGGTTTAAGTACAGTGGTAAGTTGCCTTTCAAGTGTTTCAATTGTGGCAAGATAGGTCATTATGCTTCAAGATGTCCAGAAAGAATTTTGAAGAGAAAGAATAGGGAGAACAAAAGTAGAGTGCCTAAGAAAAGTTACTATGTTAGAGAAGATGCAGGTATATTTGATGATGAATTTGATTATGAAAATGAAGAGGATAATGAATGTTCATAGCTTTAAGAGATGATATTGTTTCTACTAACTCTGGGACATGTGTGAAATAAAAGGCTCTGGAGGTAGGTCTTAATGCTAAAAGCATTTTGATATCTCTTTTTCATACTACACAAGAAAAGAATCTTTTGGTCATTGACAGTGGATGCTCAAATCATATGACTGGTGATAAAAGTAAGTTTGTTAAACTTAGAAAATATGATGGAGGACTAGTTAGATTTGGTGATTATAGAGCTGCTCCGATATGTCAAAGAGGCTCAATCAGTTTTGATGGAAAGCATAATACTAATGATGTTCTTTGTGTTAAGGGTTTAAAGCATATAGCCTATTGAGTGTTGGACAAATATGTAGCAAAGGATACAATCTTGTGTTTCAGGATGGTGGTTGTGAGATTAGAAAAGATTACAGAACTATGATAGCTGCTATAAAGAGGACAAATGGAAATGTATATCATCTCAATGTGGTGATGACTATTGCTTCATGACTCGGATCAGTGAAAGATGGCTATGGCATAGAAGATTGTGTCACATCAATTTTGATAGCTTGGTAAGGATAAGTTTAACTCAAGCCATGAGAGATCTGTCAAAGATTACAAAGATCATCAATGTTGTCTACAAGGAATGTTAGATTGGAAAGAAAACAAGAGGAAGTTTCAAAGTCAAGGACCAGTCTTCTAAAAGTCTATTGGAATTGGTGCATACAGATCTTTGTGGTCCTACCAAGGTAAAGATTTTTCAAGGTGATAAGTATTTCATGCTTTCATTGATGATTATTCTAGGATGACATGGATTACTTTTCTTAAAGGAAAATTTGAAGCCCTATATAAGAATTCAAATCCATGGTTGAAAATGAAATGGATATGATAATTAAATGTTTGAGGTCTAACAGAGGTGGAGAGTTCACCTCCAATTAGTTTAACATGTTCTATGAGAATCATGGAATAAAGAGGTAATTATGTGCCCCTAGAACTCCTTAGTAGAATGGATTGGTTGAAAGAAAGAATAGGATTGTTCAAGAAGATGCAAGGACAATGATAAAAGAAGCAAAACTACCAGAGGTCTGTTGGAGAGAAGCAATTGATACTACTATTTACATATTGAATAGAGTGTAAGCAAGAGCAAATAGTACAAAGACACCTAATGAGTTATGGTATGGAAGGACTTCGACTACCAAGTACTTCAGAGTGTTTGGAAGTAAATGCTATATCAGAAGGGATGAGGAAAATCTAGTAAAATTTGATCCAAGGTCAGATGAAGGTATATTTCTTGGGTATTCTACTAAAAGAAAAGCTTACCTGTGCTACAACAAGAGGTTGAGAAGGATTGTTGAGAGTGCAAATATCAAAGTTGATGAACATCTACAAAGGAATTCAGAAGTTGATGGATATAAATCTGATGAGTTATCCTATAGAGAAGAAGAAAATGTTGGTGATAAGGAAGTATAGATTGAAGAAGAAGAAGCTATGGAAAGGACTTTTGAAGCTTTATAAAAGACTCCTAAAACTCCCAAGTATGTGCAGAAGCATCACTCTGAAGATAAAAGCATTGGTGACAAAAACAAAGGTGTGCTGACAAGAAGGAAAGCTGTTGAAGAGCATGTAAATCTATGTTTTCTCTCTACAGTTGAACCCATAACAGTGATTGAAGCATGCAAGGATGAGTATTGGATCAAGGATATGGAAGAAGAACTAATTGTTGGGAATTAAGGTGTCTTAACCTTGGTAATTTCTTGTATTATTTCATTGTATTTATTTGTTTATTGCCTATTATTGTAATTAGGATGCAGATCCTTATTGTCATCTTGTGGGAGTTGGCACGGTGATGTGTCATCCTACATGGAAGGTGACAACATGTAAATTTGTCCTCACATGAGGAGATAGGTGTCCCACTTAGTGGTAGGAATATTTTTCCATGTGTCAGCATCTTGGATAGTGTGTAAGGGAATATCCTATGATAGGTGAAGACATGTGTCACAAGGCATCTTGGAAGAAGGCATCTTTGGGCACCCCAAGGAGGGTTATGACATGTAAGAGAATATGCTATTTTAGCCTCTGTATGATAGATTCTCTTACAACTATAAGATATGTTAGTATTGTTGGAAATTAAGGTGTCTCAACCTTGGTAATTCCTTGTATTATTTCATTGTATTTATTTATTTATTGCTTATTGTATAATTAGAATGCAAATCCTATGTTGTCATCTTGTGGGAGTTGGAACGATGATGTGTCATCCTACATGTCATATGACCACATGTAAATTTGTCCTCACACAAGGAGATAGGCGTCTCACTTAGTGGTAGGAATATTTTTCCATGTGTCAGAACTTTGGAATGTGTGTAAGGGGATATTGACTGAAACGGTCAATGACAGATTCCTATGACAAAGTCATGACATGTAAGAGTCAAAAATAGAAGATCCTATGATAGGTGAAGACATGTGTCAAGAAGCATCTTTGAAAAAGGCATCTTTAGGTGTCCCAAGGTGGGTTATGACATGTTGTAAGATGATATGCTATTTATAGCCTGTGTATGACAGATTCTCTTACAACTGTAAGTTATGACAACTATGACAAATTCTATGATGTTTGTAAGAGTTGTAGGAGCATCTGTTATTACCCATTTTGGGAATAGGCCTCTTTGGGATGGGGTGACTTGACAAGTGTCAGGAACATCCTACAGTGTTGGACAAGTGTCCATAGGCATGGGTTTTGGGCCATGAGGCCATGTTGGATGCCCATCTCAATGTGGAGCCATTTTTGCTTTGTATATTTTATATAAACAGGTGCTTTGGAGAGGTGATGCATTATGTGATTGATAGGTATTGTTATGCTGTTAGATCATCTCTAGATACGAATGTCAAGGACTCCTACAAGAGCATTAGCTCTATGACTATATTGTAACCTTCATTGTTTATGGAATACATTTGAGCTGTGTTTTAGAGTGTGGGGTTTTTCACTCGTAAGGGTTTTCCCCACGTATATCTTGTGTCTCTCTTCTTCTATCTTACATTCTTGTGTATGTGTTTTCTATAATATCTCTGTTAGTGGGTTAACATAGCTATAACTATAAAGATTAAATTGAATTTGTACTCTCCTCCCCTCATTAGATTAGTGTAGGAAGTGATTTTTGCACATCTAGCTTCCTTTCAATTGGTATCAGAGCCTGGCCAGTTTTGGTTCTAGCTGCTAGGTAGGGGTTTTCTAAGCTAATCTTAGGTTGAGTAGGAGTTTATGCAGAGTATTCTGTATCTTCTTGTAGGAAGAAGATGGCAACCACATCTGGAAGATTAGAGGTTGAGAAATTTAATGGCACTAATTTCAAGTTGTGGAAACTCAAGATGGAAGACCTACTTGTTGATTGTGACCTATGGGAAACTATATCCAATGTAAAACTACAGCAATGTCACAAGCTAATTGGGACCTCAAAAATTGGAAGGCTAAAGGTCTCACAAGACTCTATCTAACTGACTCTGTCCTGTTGAAAATCCATGATAAGAAGCGCACGAAAGATCTTTGGAAGAAGGTGGGTGATGTTTATCAAGCCAAGTCCTTGGTGAACAAGCTTTTTCTGAAAAAGAAGTTGTTTTCTCTAAAGATGGAAGATGGAGGATCTGTTGTGGACCATATGAATTTTTTCAACATGATCATTACACAGTTGACATCTGTGGCTGTGAAAATGGAGGAGGAGGATCAGTGTATGACCCTTCTATGTTCTTTTCCAGATTCATGGGATCACCTTGTCATGGCCATCAGAAGCACTACTACCACCTTCAAGATGGAATATGTGGTGTCTTTACTGTTATCTAAAGAAATGCGAAGAAAGACAACCGAGTTAGCTAAAGAGGCTCTTGTGGTTTGTGGAAGACCCAAATAAAAAGGGAAGAAGAAGGACAAAGAATGTGATAAGGGTATATCCAAATCCTGTGGGAGATCCAAATCTCCTGGAAAGTCCAAGGCTCTCTATTGGAACTATGGTAAATTTGGGCATTTCTGAAAGGAATGCAAAGAAGAAAAGAAAAAGAAAAAGAAAAAGAAGACAGCCCCAGATTTAGATTGTGACAAGTCACAAGATGATGGTGATGCCTTCGTCACAGCCCTGACCACCCATACATCTGATGATGTGTGGTTGATAGATTTAGGTGCATCATTCCACATTACCTCACATTGAAGCTGGTTCATGAAGTATGAAGAGTTCTATGGTGGAAGAGTGTACCTGGGTGATGACTCTCATCTGAAGTTTTTTGGTCGTGGAAGAGTCTCAATCTAATTCCCTAATGGATGAGTGAAGGGGATCACTGGGGTTATGTACATCTTAGGCCTAGAATGGAACCTACTTTCTGTAAGTATGTTGAATGATGTAGGTGTGCAAGTTGTCTTTTGAAAGGATGGATGCAAGATCACCAGAGGATCTATGGTGCTTGTGAAGGGTACTTAGAGAGGTACTCTATTTCAACTAGAGACATGCACATCATAGTGCAATAGTTCTTCTGACTCGAAGAAAAGAGTTGTAGTCACTTCATCCCCACCATCTAAATGAGCAATGAAGAAATATGTTGTAACTAGTTCTGATGGTAGTGTACATGCAATGCAAGCTAAGCTTCCTACTAAAAAGACTATGTTATGGCATTTGAGATATGGCCACATTGGTGAAAAGGGTCTTAAAACCCTAAAAAAAACATCATTGAGGGGTTAAATGATTGTAATCTTGAGTTTGACTTTTGTGAACATTATGTATATGGAAAGCAAAACCATGTTCAGTTTTACTCTAGTTCTCACAAGTCTTCTGGTGTATTGGATCTTATTCATTCTAATGTGTTTGGTCCTGTTAATGTTCCTTCGATTTCCAAATCTATGTATTTTCTATCTTTCATAGATGATTACAGTAGGACATGGGTTTATTTTATCAGAAGTAAGACTAAAGTCTTTAGTCAATTTAAAGAGTTTAAAGCCTTTGCTAAAAATTAGACTAGTAAAAAGAGTAAGTGTTTGAGAACTAACAACAGTGGTGAGTTTTGTTCGGTAGAGTTTGATAAGCTCTATAAAGAGTAAGGGATTGAAAGACATAAGAAAACTCCATACACCCCGCAGTAAAATGGAGTTGCAGAGAGGATGAACAAGACACTGATGGAGAAGGCTAGGAGTATGCTTAGTGGAGCAAGCCTCGAACAAAAATTTTGGGCTGAAGCTGTTGCCACTGCTTGCTACCTAGTAAACAAGTCTACTACATCAGCTCTTGTTGGTAAGACACCTATGGAGGTGTGGTCTGGTAAGAAGCCTTCAGTTAGGCATCTTTGTGTTTTTGGTTGTGAAGCATATGCACATGTGCTTAGGGAGAAACGATCTAAGTTGGAGAACAAGGTTGTTAAATGAATTTTCATTAGGTATGGTATCAATGTGAAAGGATACAAGCTTTGGGATCCTGTGGCTCAAAAAGTGTTGTATAGTAGAAGTGTTATCTTTAGAGAGCTAACACCTTCTTCCGTTGTTCTATAGCTAGAACAGATAGAAAAGAAAGAAGATGTGGTTTAGTTTCCTTCTACCCTTGAGAAGATTGAACCAATAGACCCTGTGAGACCTGATGATGAGGAGAGCTCTAGAAGCTCTGAAAGCTCAGAAGAAGATATAGAACCTCAACCTCAGCCATTGAGGAGATCTACACAAACAAGAAAGCAACCTGATAGGTTTGGTTATCCATTACTTGATTCTAGTTGTGCTTTTGCTTTACTTACTAACACTGATGAGCCTAGAACTATGAAAGAGGCTATGGACATGATAGAAGCATGTTTCTAGAAGGAGGCCATGGAATATAAGATGGATTCTTTGGAGAAGAATAAAACATGGAACTTGGTACCTTTACCTAAAGGACAAAAACCTGTTGGATGCAAATCAGTGTTCAAAAAGAAATTTGATGCAGATGGTAGTGTTGAAAAGTCCAAGGCTAGATTTGTTGCGAAGGGGTACTTACAAGTGGAGGGAATTGATTATGGTGAAATTTTCTCTCCCGTTGCAAAGATGACATCCATTCAATTCATGTTATCTCTTGTAGCTACTTATGACTTAGAGGTAGAATAGATGGATGTGAAGACAACTTTCCTTCATGGCAATTTGGAGGAAGAGATTTACATGTCACAACTAGAGCATTACATAGAGAAAGTTTGAGATAAAAAATCTTAGGGCAGCCAGGTACATTCTGGGAATGGAAATCAGAAGAGACAAAGCTAATAGAAAACTTTGGTGAAGCCAAAGTAAGTATGTGAAGACCGTGTTGGATAGGTTTAGCATGGAAAATTGTAGACCATTGTGTGTTCCTATTTCATTGGGGACAAAGTTGTCTATTAGTGATTTTCCAAAATCTCCTAGCGAGGTGGAGGACATGAGTAGAGTACCTTATGCTAGTGTTGTTGGTAGTTTGATGTATGCTATGGTCTGCACAAGACCAAACATTGCCCAAGAAGTGGGAGTCCTTACTCAATTTATGGCTAATCTTGGACGAGTACATTGGGATGTAGTTAAGCGAGTGTTCATATATTTGAGGGGTACTTTTGAGTATTGCATATGATATAATGGTAATGCTATAGGACCTCCACATTTAGTTTGTATTTGTGGATTTGTGGATTCAGATTGGGCAGGTGACATTGACAGCAAGAGATCCACCAGTGCCTATGTGTTCACTATGTTTGGTGGTGCAATTAGTTGGATGAGTAAATAACAACCTTTGGTTTCTTTGTCCATGATAGAAGATGAGTATATGGCAGCAACTCATTCTTGCAAGGAAGCCATTTGGCTTAAGAGATTGTGTTCAGATATTGGTGTTGATGCAGGACAGATTACGATTTGGTATGACAGTCAGAGTGTGATTTACCCTACGAAGAATCCAACTTTCCATGCCAGAAAAAAGCATATTGATGTAAAGTTTCACTTTGTGTGAGACATGGTAGAGGATGGGAAGGTAAATTTGGAGAAGGTAGATACTTTGAAGAATGTTGCAGATGCATTAATGAAGCTAGTGGGCACAGAGAAATCCAAATGGTGTTCAGAGTCTATGAGCCTCTCGGCCTATAGCAATTATATCTTGTTAATTCTATTGGCTCTTACAAGGTGTTCAACAAGTGGGAGAATGTTAGGAATTAAGGTGTCTCAACCTTGGTAATTCCTTGTATTATTTCATTGTATTTATTTATTTTTTGCCTATTGTATAATTAGGATGCAAATCCTATGTTGTCATCTTCTGAGAGTTGGCATGGTGATGTGTCATCCTACATGGCATATGACCACATGTAAATTTGTCCTCACATGAGGGGATAGGCAACCCACTTAGTGGTAGGAATATTTTTCCATGTGTCAACACTTTGGAATGTGTGTAAGGGAATATTGATCGAAATAGTCATGATAGATTCCTATGACAAAGTTATGACATGTAAGAGTCTGAAATAAAAGATCCTATGATAGGTGAAGACATGTGTCAAGAAGCATCTTTGAAAAAGGCATCTTTGGGTGCCCCAAGGTGGGTTATAACATGTTGTAAGAGAATATGCTATTTATAGGTTGTGTATGATAGATTCTCTTACAACTCTAAGTTATGATAGCTATGATAGATTCTATGACGGTTGTAAGAGTCGTAGGAGCTGTTGGATCTAGGGCATACAACTGAGAGGGGGGGGGGGTGAATCAGTTGTATAGAACTTGTTCTATTTCAAACACTTTATTCTCTGTTGTTAGTTAGCAGCATATCAAATAATCATTCATGGAAGCACAATACATAAACACAAGAGCAGATAAGCATCAACACATTGAACACCAAGATTTTGACGTGGAAAACCCGGTTAAGGGAAAAACCACGGGGTGATTAACCCAAGAATTATTCTCTGTTAGAAGAATAAGGAAAAATGAATGGCACATGCCAATAAGGGCTCACTGCCCGAGCACACTGCTCACAAAGAGGCCCACTGCCTACAAGGAGACACACTGTCTACAAAGTGATAAAAATCACAGTCTTGAACTGGAGAATGACATCTCTACCATGTCCGGATCAGTTCCAATTAAGCCCAACAATCTCTGCTCTGCCTTTCGCACCTTTCTTCGCTATATCATGCTCATCCACATGTCACACCCTGAAATGAATTCACAGATCATTATTTATACAAGACATCGACTTAGGAACAAGCATCTAAGTCGGCAAACAACCATAGGAGTATCCGCAAGATGAATAACACATCCGGTCGGCTATCACAAGAACATTCGCAGGATGAACAACTCATCCGATCGGCTAAACAGAGCAATAACTTCATCCGGAAGAATAACTTCAATTCCGGGCTCTACCATCAATGCGGACCAACAACACAACCTAAGCATGATTCAAGAACCTTCACAAGTCTGTCTGAATGTCCGGATACATCCGCACTTCCTCTGCTTACTGGGATCTCTTGTCTTCCTCATCCGGAACTTCAAGAACACAGTCTGTCGCCACTGTCATAATGCAAGAGGTACTTCCGGACCTCCAAATCACACACAAATTAGGATGACACATCACAAGGACATCTCAAACACTCCTTCCAATCCGCAGATTATGATAATACAATTCCGGACCTCACCGGACCTTTTTGTGATCCTCTGTCACCTCCGGATACTTGCCAGACCCGGTTCTATACCAGCAGCCACAACGCCTTCAGATCTTCATGCGGACCTCTGAAATCTTAACTGTAGCATCTCAAGACTCATATCTACTAACCCTTTAATCCGCATCCTCCGGTTCTCAACCTATATAGTACATTTACCTTCTTCTCATCACTGTTCTTCACTGTTCCTGACTGAGTCTAATTTTCTCAATATCCTCAGCACACAGCTCATCAAATCCTTCTTGTCAATGCAATATGAGTATGTTGACATCAATGACAACACTGGCTCACCTCATACTTGCAACAATCTCCCCCTTTGTCATTGATGGCAACATATGATGTGAAAAACCATCAAGACAAGAACTTCTCTTTTCTGTCACAGCTCCCCCTATCAACAACAACTCTTCACATGTCTTCCTTTGCTGCTCCCCCTTTGATCATCAACCACTTGTTTTTCACATGTCTTCTCTCCCCCTTTGACATCAATGGCAAAGGGCTCATACTTGCAACTCTCATGCATCAGAATAATACCAGCTGCTCCCCCTTAGTTGCAGCTCCCCATTAGTCCGGATCACAAGATATGACTGTGATAGCCACCGGACTGATGCACATCAGTGCATCTTAGTTCATCACCGGAGGGGCCATGACCCCTAACTTCTCCCGGAGATATTCAAAAGAGTCCTTGGGAAGAGGTTTTGTAAAGATATCTGCAATCTGATCCTTGGAGGGAACATACTCCAATCTGACTTCTTCCTTGTTTACTTGTTCTCTCAAAAAGTGAAATTTGATAGATATGTGCTTAGTCTTAGAATGCAATACCGGATTCTTGGAAATATTAATTGCACTTGAATTATCACAGAAAATTGTAATAGGCTCCTCATATTCAACTTTGATGTCTCTTAGCATCTGCTTCATCCACAAGATTTGAGTGCAACTACCTGCTGCTGCAATGTATTCTGCTTCAGTTGTAGACAGAGATATTGCATCTTGTTTCTTGCTTAGCCAAGAAACCAATCTCTTCCCCAAAAAGAATGCTCCACCACTAGTGCTCTTCCGGTCATCCACATCTCCTGCCCAATCTGCATCTGTGTAAGCATGAAGAGAGAAATCCGGATCTCTAGGATACCATAGACCATACTCAACTGTCCCTTTCAAGTATCTAAAAATTCTTTTGATTGCCATAACATGAGATTCTCTAGGATCAGCCTGGAATCTTGCCACAAGACCAACAGCTTGCATTATATCTGGTCTAGTTTGAGTGAGATACAACAATCCACCAATCATTGATCTATACTTTGTCTGATCTGCCTTTGGAGAATCATCATCTTTGCTTAACTTACATCCGGTTGCCATAGGAGTGTTCATAGGCTTTGAGTCTTCCATACCAAATTTTTTTAACAATTCTTTCACATATTTGGTCTGAGAGATGAAGATCCCTTCTTTTGTTTGAGTAATTTGCAGACCCAAGAAGAAATTCATTTCACCAAGCATAGACATTTCAAACTCACTTTTCATCTGATTTGCAAAAGTTTTACACATACTATCTCTTCCTCCAAAAATGATATCATCCACAAACACTTCAACAATCAGAATGTTTTCATGATCAATTTTGAAATATAAGTTGCTGTCAGCAGTACCTTTGTTGAATCCAATCTGCACAAGATGCTTATCCAACCTTTCATACCATGCTCTTGGGGCTTGCTTCAATCCATACAAAGCTTTCTTCAACTTGCAGACCATATCATTATTATCAGACAATTGAAATCCATCCGGTTGTTCAATGTAGACTTCTTCTTCCAGATCACCATTTAGGAAGGCAGACTTGACATCCATCTGATATACCTTGAAATCTTTGAAGGCAGCAAATGCAAGAAGTAATCTGACTGCTTCAATTCTTGCTACCGGAGCAAAAGTCTCTTCAAAGTCAATTCCTTCTATTTGAGAGTAGCCTTTGCAGACCAATCTAGCTTTGTTTCTGATTACTTCACCAGCTTCATTTAGTTTGTTCCGGAAGACCCACTTGGTTCCAATTACATTCCTGTCTCTAGGTCTGGGAACAAGATCCCAAGTATGATTTTTCTCAATTTGCATCAGTTCATCTTCCATTGCTTTGGTCCAGTTTTCATCATTGCAGGCTTCATTTATTGTTTTAGGTTCAATCTTTGAAATCAGACAACATTCATTCTGATCTTGAGCAATATTCCTTCTAGTTTGTACACCTTTGCTTCTGTCACCTATGATCTGATCTTCAGAGTGATTCAGTCTTACATACCTTGGAATTTTGGGAGTATCCAGTACTACTGTTTCTTGATCAGGCTCATTCAAACCTAACTCTTCTTCCTGATTTACCGGATCAGGCTGACTCTGTTTCACCGGAGAGGATTGAGGTCCTTGAACACTATCTTGGTCATCTTCATCAAATTCATAAAATCTTGAAGGCTTCTCAATTCCTTCATCAACCTTTACATTGGTGCTTTCTATCATCTTCCTCAATCTCTTATTGTAACACCGGTATGCTTTGCTTTGAGTGGAGTAGCCCAAGAAAATTTCTTCATCACTTCTAGCATCAAACTTTCCTAGATCTTCATCTCTTTTAATATAACACTTGCTACCAAATACCCTGAAATATTTCACAGTAGGAGTGATGCCAAACCAAAGTTCATAGGGGGTCTTACCGGTGTTGTTTCTGATTTGAACTCGATTGAGAGTGTAGACTGCAGTGCTGATAGCTTCTTTCCAAAACATTTGAGGAACATTTGCTTCCAACATCATTGTCCTAGCAGCTTCCTGGATGGTCCGGTTCTTTCTCTCAACTACTCCATTCTGCTGTGGAGTCTTAGGAGCAGACAACTGTCTCCTTATACCCTGTTTCTCACAGAAGTCAATGAATTCACCAGATGTAAATTCACCACCTCTATCAGACCTTAGACACTTTAGTTTCAATCCGGTTTGATTCTCCACCATAGCTTTGAAGATTTTGAACTTCTCAAAAGCTTCTGATTTTTCTTTTAGAAAGGTAACCCACATCATCCGGGAATGATCATCAATTAACAACATGAAATATCTATCACCTTGCAGACTCTTGATTCTTGTCGGACCACATAGATCAGTATGTACTAATTCCAACAATCCGGTAGAAGACTGATCTTTGCTTTTAAAAGAGACTCTGCTTTGTTTGCCTAACTGACATTCTTTACACACACTGTTTGTAGGTTTTATCAACTTTGGAAGATCTCTCACAGCCTGAGTATTGCTTATTTTGATGATGTTATCAAAATTTACATGACACATTCTTCTATGCCATAACCAACTCTGATCAATTTGAACAAACAAACAACTTTTATTTGAACCAACCAGATGAAAGATGTTACCTCTTGTCTGAGTACCGGATGCAATTTCAGTTCCGGAGCTTGTAAAGATTCTGCATTTTCCATTCTTGAACCGGAGATCATAGCCTTTGTCCACTAGCTGACCAACACTGAGAAGATTGTGCTTCAATCCTTCAACATATAGTACATTACCTATTTTGCTCTTACCATCAAAGGAAATAGTTCCCCTACCTCTGATTCTGCCAGCAGAATTGTCACCAAACTTTACCATTCCTCCTTCATATTTTTCCAAGTCTAAGAACTTATTCTTGTCACCAGTCATATGGTGAGAACATCCACTGTCAATAACCCAATCATCCTTTTCTTCCACTTGAGCAGCCAAGGCTTTTTCAACAACTTTGTGATTGACAGATTCAGAGAGCAAGGAATCTTCTTCCTTGATGGCTATAAACACCCACTCATTTCTGGATTTGCTTCCTGGATCTGATTCATCATCTGTTACTCCTTCATTGTCATCTTCTTCATGAACATAATAGCAATTTTTTTGAAACCTTTGTCTGTGAGTATTAGATCTTGCAGATCTCTCCGGACATCTTGAGGCAAAATGACCAATCTTATTGCAGTTGAAACACTTAAAAGGTAGTTTTCCTTCATACTTACCGGATCCTCTGGGCAGTCTCTTTGCAATGAGGGCTTCAAGTTGAGCTGTTTCTGCTTCTTCTTCTTCCATGTCTCTTCTTGCTTGATCATACCATGACATTTTCCTTGATGAGTTTTCACCCGGATCAAATCTCTGTTTGCCTTTCACATAGGCACTGGCTTTAAAAGCAGATTCAGTCTTGGGTGGATCATCTCCAAACTCGGTCATTTCAAATGCAGCTAGTTTGCCAGCCAGTTGTTCTCTTGTGACAGTTGTGTGGGCTCTGAATTCATCAATGGCAGCAACTTTGATTTTGTAGGCAGCAGGAAGGGATCTTAGGATTTTGCAGACAATCTCATTTTCATCTAGAGTTCCACCAGCATTTCTGATTCCACATACCAGCTCATTTACTCTTGGCATAAAGGTAGTAATGTTTTCATCATCTCTCATTTTCAATCTTTCAAATTTCCCTTTCAAACTTTGCAACCTTGCACTTTTGACAAACTCATCTCCTTCATACAGAAGTTCCAGTTTAGTTAGGATCTCATATGCAGTTGGTAGGTCAATGACATTCGAGAGATCTGAGTCATTCAATGCGCTTAGAAGAGCTTCCTTGGTCCGCAGATTGTTTTCAGCTTCTGTGGTTTCATCTGGAGTTGTCGGACCACCTTGTGGGGGTATATATGGTTTTGAAATCATAGCCAAGTATGCTTTTCCCATACATTCCAAATGACACTTCATGCGACCTTTCCAGAGAGTGAAGTTGGTTCCATCGAACTTCGGACTATCCTTCTTGTATGACGACATCCTGGATCACCTCAAGCGGTTAAGCTCCTATCAGAGGAACCTTGCTCTGATACCAATTGTTGGATCTAGGGCATACAACTGAGAGGGGGGGGGGTGAATCAGTTGTATAGAACTTGTTCTATTTCAAACACTTTATTCTCTGTTGTTAGTTAGCAGCATATCAAATAATCATTCATGGAAGCACAATACATAAACACAAGAGCAGATAAGCATCAACACATTGAACACCAAGATTTTGACGTGGAAAACCCGGTTAAGGGAAAAACCACGGGGTGATTAACCCAAGAATTATTCTCTGTTAGAAGAATAAGGAAAAATGAATGGCACATGCCAATAAGGGCTCACTGCCCGAGCACACTGCTCACAAAGAGGCCCACTGCCTACAAGGAGACACACTGTCTACAAAGTGATAAAAATCACAGTCTTGAACTGGAGAATGACATCTCTACCATGTCCGGATCAGTTCCAATTAAGCCCAACAATCTCTGCTCTGCCTTTCGCACCTTTCTTCGCTATATCATGCTCATCCACATGCCACACCCTGAAATGAATTCACAGATCATTATTTATACAAGACATCGACTTAGGAACAAGCATCTAAGTCGGCAAACAACCATAGGAGTATCCGCAAGATGAATAACACATCCGGTTGGCTATCACAAGAACATTCGCAGGATGAACAACTCATCCGGTCGGCTAAACAGAGCAATAACTTCATCCGGAAGAATAACTTCAATTCCGGGCTCTACCATCAATGCGGACCAACAACACAACCTAAGCATGATTCAAGAACCTTCACAAGTCTGTCTGAATGTCCGGATACATCCGCACTTCCTCTGCTTACTGGGATCTCTTGTCTTCCTCATCCGGAACTTCAAGAACACAGTCTGTCGCCACTGTCATAATGCAAGAGGTACTTCCGGACCTCCAAATCACACACAAATCAGGATGACACATCACAAGGACATCTCAAACACTCCTTCCAATCCGCAGATTATGATAATACAATTCCGGACCTCACCGGACCTTTTTGTGATCCTCTGTCACCTCCGGATACTTGCCGGACCCGGTTCTATACCGGCAGCCACAACGCCTTCAGATCTTCATGCGGACCTCTGAAATCTTAACTGTAGCATCTCAAGACTCATATCTACTAACCCTTTAATCCGCATCCTCCGGTTCTCAACCTATACAGTACATTTACCTTCTTCTCATCACTGTTCTTCACTGTTCCTGACTGAGTCTAATTTTCTCAATATCCTCAGCACACAGCTCATCAAATCCTTCTTGTCAATGCAATATGAGTATGTTGACATCAATGACAACACTGGCTCACCTCATACTTGCAACAGGAGCATCTATCATTACCCATTTTGGAAATAGGAAACCTCTTTGGGATGGGGTGACTTGACAAGTGTCAGGAACATCCTACAGTGTTGGACAAGTGTCCATAGGAATGGGTTTTGGGCCATGAGGCCATGTTGGATGCCCATCTCAATGTCGATCCATTTTTGCCTTGTATATTCTATATAAATAGGTGCTTTGGAGAGGTGATGCATTATGTGATTGATAGGTAGTGTTATGCTGCTAGATCATCTCCAGATATGAGTTTCAAAGACTCCTACAAGAGCATTGGCTCTATGAATGTATTGTAACCTTCATTGTTTATAGAATACATTTGAATTGTGTTTTGGAGTGTGGGGTTTTTCACCCATAAGGGTTTTCCCCATGTATATCTTGTGTCTCTCTTCTTCTGTCTTACATTCTTGTGTATGTGTTTGCTGAAATATCTATATTAGTGGGTTAACATAGTTGTAACTGTAAATATTAAATTGAATTTACACTCTCTTCCCCTCATTAGATTACTATAGGAAGTGATTTTCGTACACCTAGCTTCCTTTCAAGTATGACGAATTCTATGACGATCATAAGAGTCATAAGAGCATCTGTCATTGCCCAACTTGGGAATAGGTAACCATTTTGGGATGGGGTGTTATGACAAGTGTCATGACCATGCTATAGTTTTGGACAAGTGTCCTTAGGCGTGGGTTTTGGGTGATGAGGCCATGTTGGACGCACATCTCAAGGAAAGCTCATCTTTGCCTTGTAAACTTCTATTTAAGTAGGTGCTTTGAGAGGAGATGTATTATATGATTGACAGGTATTGTTATGCTACTAGTTTTTCTCTAGATAAGAGTGTTGAAGACTCCTGAGAGCTTGCATTGCAAGTGTATTGTAAACCATTTCAGTTTTGATAATACATTGTGCAGGTTTTGGAGTGTGGGGTTTTCACTCGATAAGAGTTTTCCCCACGTATATCTTGTGTCTCTCTCTTCTATCTCATTTCTGTGTATATGTGCATTGATGCAATATCTCCATTGTTGTGTTTAACATTATGCAATTGTAAGGATTAAAATGAATTTGCACTCTTCTCTCCTCTTTATATTAGTGTAGGAAGCAATTTCTGCACACCTAGCTTCCTTTCAGTTTGTATTAGAGCCTGGCCAGTTTTGGGTCTAGCTATTGGCTAGGGGTTTTTTGAGCTAATCTTAGGTTGAGTGGGAGTCTGTGTAGAGTATTCTATATCTTGTTGTAGGAAGGAGATGGCAGGTACATCTAGAATAGTAGAGGTGGAGAAGTTCAATTTCACAAATTTTGAGTTTTGGAAACTTAAGACAGAAGATCTACTTGTTGATCGTGACCTATGGGAAACTGTTGATGGAACAAAACCTACAACAATGTTACAAGCTAATTGGGACCTCAAAGATCAGAAGGCTAAGGGTCTCATAAGACTCTATCTAGCTAACTCTATCCTATTGAATGTCCATGAGGAGAAGACCGTGAAAGATCTTTGGAAGAAGCTGGGAGATGTTTATCAGGCTAAGTCCTTGGTGAACAAGCTTTTTATAAAAAAGAAACTATTTGCTCTGAAGATGGAAGACAGAGGATCTGTTGTAGACCATATGAATGCTTTCAACATGATTATTGCACAGTTGACATCCATGGGTGTGAAAATGGAGGAGCATCAGTGTATGACCTTGCTTTGTTGTTTACTGGATTCATGGGTTCATCTTGTTATGGCCATCGAGAGAACCACATCCACTTTCAAAATGAAAGATGTGGTGTCCTCATTGTTATCTAAAGAAATGCAGAGAAAGACAATCGGGTCAGCCAAAGAAGCTCTTGTGGTTCATGGAAGATCCAAAGAGAAAGGGAAGAAGAAGGACAGAAAAGGTGAAAAGAGTAGATCCAAATCCCATGGGAGATCCAAAACTCCTGGAAAGTCCAAGGCTCTCTATTGGAACTATTGCAAAACTAGACATTTCTAAAAGGAATGCAAAGAGGAAAAGAAAAAGAAGAAGAAGAATACCCTAGGTTTAGATTCTAAAAAGTCACAAGATGATGGTGATGCATTCATGACAGCCCTGGCCACCCATGCATATGATAATGTGTGGTTGATAGATTCTGATGCATCATTCCTCATGACCTGGCATCAAAGTTGGTTCAGAAAGTATGAAGAGTTTGATGGTGGAAGAGTGTACCTAGGTGATGACTCTCATATGAATATTGTTGGTTGTGGAAGAGTCTTAATCTGATTCCCTTATGGACAAGTGAAGGGGATCACTGGGGTTATGCACATCCTAGGCGTGGCACATAACCTGCTTTGTGTAAGTATGTCGAATGATGCAGGGGTGCAGGTTGTCTTTTTGAAGGATGGATGCAAGATGACTAGAGGATCTATGGTGCTTGTGAAAGGTACTCGGAGAGGTACTATGTTTCAACTAGAGGCATGTGCTTCATAGTGCAAAGGTTCTTCCAACTCCAATAAAAGAGCCACAGTCACTTCATCCCCACCATTTGAATGAGTAGTGAAGAAATTTGTTGTAACAAATTTTGATGGTAGTACTCATGCTTTGGAAGTTAAACTTCCTACTGAAAAGACAATGTTATGACATGAGAGATTTGGCCACATTGGTGAGAAGGGTCTTAGAACCTTGAAAAATAAAAACCTCATTGAGGGGTTAAATGATTGTAATTTCGAGTTCAACTTTTGTGAACATTGTATATATGGAAAGCAAAAGCATCTTTAGTTTTACTCTATTTCTCACAAGTCTTCTGGTGTATTAGACCTCATTCATTCTAATGTGTTTGGTCCTGTTAATATTCCTTTAATCTCTAAATCTATATATTTTGTATCTTTCATAGATGAATATAGTAGAAGGACATGGATTTATTTTCTCAGAAGCAAATCTAAAGTCTTTAGTCAGTTTAAAGAGTTTAAAGCTTTTACTGAAAATTAGACTAGTAAAAAGATTAAGTATTTGAGAACTGACAATGGTGATGAGTTTTGTTTGGTAGAGTTTGATAAGTTCTATAAAGATCAAGGGATTGAAAGACATAAGACGACTCCATACACACCACACAAAAATGGAGCTACAGAGAGGATGAACATGACACTGATGGAGAAGGCTAGGAGTATGCTTAGTGGAGCAAGCCTCGAACAAAAGTTTTGGGTTGAAACTATAGCCACTACTTGCTACCTAGTAAATAGGTGTCCTACATAAGCTCTTGTTGGTAAGACACCTATGGAGGTTTGGTCTGGTAAGAATCCTTCAGTTAGACATCTTCATGTTTTTGGTTGTGAGGCATATGCATATGTGCCTAGGGAGAAACGGTCAAATTTGGAGAACACAATTGTTAAGTGTATCCTTATTGGCTATGGTATCGATGTGAAAGGATACAAGTTTTGGGATCCTATGGCTAAAAAAGTGTTGTATGGTAGAAGTATTTTCAAAGAGCTAATACCTTCTTCCACTATACTACAACAAGAAGAGAGAAAAGAAAGAGGATGTGGTTCAATTTCCTTCTACCCCTGAGAAGACTAAACCCACGGACCCTGTGAGACCTGATAAGGAGGAGAGCTCTAGTAGCTTTGAAAGCTCAGAAAAAGTAGAACCTCAACCTTAGCCATTAAGGAGCTCTACATGATCAAGGAAGCAACTTGATAGGTTTGGTTATACATTGCTTGATTCTAGTTGTGCTTTTACCTTGCTTACTAACACTGATGATTCTAGAATTGTGACAGAGGCTATGGGCATGAAAGATGTAGGTTCTTAGAAGGAGGCCATGGAAGATGAGATGGTTTCTTTGGAGAAGAATAAAACATGGGACTTGGTGCCTTTGCCTGAAGGATAGAAACCTATTGGATGCAAATGGGTGTTCAAGAAGAAATTCAGTGCAGATGGTAGTGTTGAAAGTACAAGGCTAGATTGGTTGTAAAGGGGTACTCACAAGTGGAGGGAAATGATTATGGTGAAATTTTCTCTCCCATTGCAAAGTTGACATCCATTTGATTCTTGTTATCTCTTGCAGCTGCTTATGACTTAGAGGTGGAACAGATGGATGTGAAGACAACATTCCTTCATGGTGATTTAGAGGAAGACATTTACATGTCACAGCCATAGCATTACATAGAGAAAGGTAAAGAAATTTTGGTTTGCAAATTGAAGAAGTCTTTGTATGGTTTGAAGCAATCTCATAGGATGTGGTATGTGAAATTTGATGCCTTTGTGTTATCAATTGGATTTTTGAGATCAAAATAAGATCATTATGTTTATTACAAGTTTGACAATGATCGCATTGTCATTATTGCATTGTATGTTGATGATATGTTTTTAATTTGGAATGGTAAGAATATGATTTCTGATTTGAAGTCTCATTTGCCAGCACAATTTGAGATGAAAAATCTAGGGGTAGCTAGGTACATTCTGGGAATGGAAATTAGAAGAGACAGAGCTAACAGAAAATTTTGGCTAAGCTACAGTAAGTATGTGAAAACCATGTTCGATAGGTTCAGCATGGCAGATTGTAGACCACTATGTGTTCTTGTTTCTTTGGGGGCAAAGTTGTCTGTTAATGATTGTGCAAAATCTCCTAATGAGGTGGAGGACATGAGAAGAGTGCCTTATGCTAGTGCTATTGGTAGTTTGATGTATGCTATGGTCTACACAAGACTAGACATTGCCCAAGTAGTGGGAGTCCGTAGTTGATTTATGGCTAATCCTGGATGGGTACATTGGGATGCAGTTAAGTGAGTGTTTAGATATTTGAGGTGTACTTCTAAGTAATCTATATGTTATCATGGTAACCCTACAATACCTCTGCATTCAATTTGTATTCGTGGATTCATGGATTCTGATTGGGTAGGTGACATTGACAACAGGAGATCCACCAGTGCCTATGTGTTCACTATGTTCGATGGTGTATTTAGTTGGATGAGTAAGCGACAACCTGTGATTACTTTGTCCATGACAGAAGCTAAGTATATGGAAGCAACTAATTCTTGTAAGGAAGCCATTTGGATTAAGAGATTGTGTTTAGATATTGGTGTTCATGTAGGACATATTACGATTTGTTGTGATTACCTAGCAAAGAATCCAAATTTCCATGCCAGAACAAAGCATATTGATGTATAGTTTCACTTCATGTGATACATGGTAGAGGATGGGAAGCTAAATTTGGAGAAGGTAGACACTTTGAAGAATGTTGTGGATGCATTGATGAAACCAATGGGCACAAAGAAGTTTAGATGGTGTTCAAAGTCTATGGGCCTCTCGGTCTATAGCAGTTAAATCCTATTATTTCGATTGGCTCTTACAAGGTTGTCAACAAGTGGGAGAATTTTGGGAATTAAGGTGTCTCAACCTTGGTAATTCCTTGTATTATTTCATTGTATTTATTTATTTATTGCCTATTGTTCTAATTACGATGCAAATCCTTATTGTCATCTTGTGGGAGTTGGCACAGTGATGTGTCATCCTACATGGAAGGTGAAAACATGTAAATTTGTCCTCACATGAGGAGATAGGCATCCCACTTAGTGGTAGGAATATGTTTCCATGTGTCTGCATCTTGGATAGTGTGTAAGGGATTTGTATTGACCAAAATGGTCATGACAGATTCCTATGACAAATCTATGACATATAAGAGTCATAAATGGAATGTTCTATGGCAAGTGAAGAATGTGTCACAAGGCATCTTGGAGGAAGGCATCTTTTGATGGGCCAAGGAGGGTTATGACATGTTGTAAGAGAATATGCTATTTTTAGCCTATGTATGACACATTCTCTTACAACTATAAGATATGTCAGTATGATAGATTCTATGACGATCATAAGAGTTGTAAGAGCATCTGTCATTGCCCAACTTGGGGATAGGTGACCATTTTGGGATTGGGTGTTATGATAAGTATCATGACAAGACTACAGTGTTGGACAAGTGTCCTTAGGCATGGGTTTTGGGCTGTGAGGCCATGTTGGATGCCCATCTCAAGGAAAGCTCATCTTTGCCTTGTAAACTTCTATTTAAACAGGTGCTTTGAGAGGAGATGTATTATGTGGTTGACAGGTACTATTATGCTACTGGTTTGTCTCTAGATACAAGTATTGAAGACTCATGAGAGCTTGCATTGTAAGTGTATTGTAAACCATTTCAGTTTTGATAATACATTGTGCAGGTTTTGGAGTGTGTGGTTTTTCACCCGATAAGGGTTCTCCCCACATATATCTTGTGTCTCTCCTTTTTGTCTCATTTCTATGTATATGTGTATTTCTGCAATATCTCCATTGTTGTTGTTTAACATTATGTAATTGTAAGGATTAAAATGAATGTGCACTCTTATCTCCTCTTTAGATTAGTGTAGGAAGTGATTTTTGCACACCTAGCTTCCTTTCACTAATGTTGATTCAAAAGAATCAGACTTGGGAACTTGTCCCAAGACTAGTAGACAAGAATGTGATTAGAACTAAGTGGGTATTCTGGAACAAACTAAATGAGAATGGAGAAGTAGTAAGAAATAAGGCAAGGCTTGTGTGTAAAGGTTACTCACAAGTAGAAGGAATAGACTATGAGGAAACTTATGCTTCGATGGCAAGAATGGAGGCCATCAGGTTGCTTTTGTCTTTTGCAGCACATAAGAATTTCAAAGTATATCAAATGGATGTGAAGTCTACTTTGTTGAATGGTGAGTTGGAAGAAGTATACATAGAACAATCAGATGGATTTCAGTTATCAGATAAACCTGACATGGTCTGTAGATTGAAGAAGGCACTATATAGATTGAAGCAAGCCCCCATAGCTTGGTATGAAAGGTTAGACAGGTATCTATTACAACAAGGATTCAATAGAGGCTCTGCAGATAGAAGTTTGTACAACAAAGCAGTTGAAGATCAAATTTTGATTGTTGAAGTTTATGTGGATGATATATTTTTTGGAGGAAATGAAGGTATGTGTAAGAGCTTTGCAGATGATATGTAGAAAGAATTTGAGATGTCAATGTGTGGATAAATGAACTTCTTCCTTGGGCTATAGATCAATTAGACAGGTAAAGGTATTTTCATTTCACAATCAAAGTATGTCAAGGAAATGTTAAAGAAGTTTGGAATGGAAGATTTTAAACCAGTATGTATGCCTATGACAACTAGTTGTAAGCTGAGCAAGAATGATGAGTCACCTAAGGTTGATCAGAGCAGATCTATATGTCAACGATTAGAGGATTGTTATACTTAACTGCTACTAGACCGAATATTATGCATGCAGTTTGTCTTGTCACTAGATTTCAAGAAGATCCTAGAGAGTCACATATATTGCAGCAGTGAAAAGGATATTTAGATATCTAAAGGGCATTCTAGATCATGGCTTGTGGTATCCAAAGGATAATGACTTAACACTAAGTGCTTACACAGATGCAGATTGGGTAGGATGTGTTGATGACAGGAAAAGTACAAGTGGCAGAGCATTCTTTCTTGGAGACAATGTGGTGTCTTGGCTAAGTAAGAAGAAAGATTCAATATGTTTATCTACTATAGATGTAGAATACATTATAGTAGCATCCTATTGCACACAAGTTTTGTGGATGAAGCAAACTCTGAAGGATATCAGTGTCATATTTGATGAGCCAATTCCTATCTTTTGTGATAATATGAGTATTATTAACATTTCAAACAATACGGTGATGCATTCAAGGACAAAGCATATCTCAATCCGGTATCACTTTCTAAGAGAGAAGGTTGCAGGGAATGAAGTGAAGCTTGAGTATGTGCCTACAAAAGATCAGGTTGTTGACATATTTACCAAGGCTCATCCTAAGGATACATTTGAGTATCTTCCAGAGAAGTTAGGTGTTATTGCCCCTCCTTCTTTGAACTAGATGCATAAGGAGATGCATTAGTCCAGTGGATTTCAAATTTTATTCCTCATTTTGGATTGATGTTGGCAGCTACCTCTCAGAGGGAGTAGGTAGTGGGCTTGATGATTGTTGCAAACAGGGGAGTAAGAATTGATATAGTTTGGTGTGTACTCCTAAGGGGAGTGTTTAGAGTAGATAAAGAAAAGATGATGTGACCTAGTAAGAGTGAAAGAAAAGATGTATTGCCCTTATCCATTGATGTAAAAGGGGGAGAGAGAGAAATGTGAAAAAGTAAAGAGTTAGTGGTCAGGGAGACAGAGTAAGATGTGTAAAAGAAAGGGGGAGAGTAAGAAATAAAAGAAGTTTGGTGCAGAGCTATATCTTGATGGTTTTTCACATGATGTGTTGCCATCACTGACAAAGGGGTAGATTGTTGCAAGTATGTGTAGTTGGTGATGTCATTGATGTCAACCTACTTATATTGTTGTTGTCTCCCAGATTTGCACCCTTTGCTGCTGTTGTGAAACTTTAGCAATTTGAAGAAACATGGGAATGATCTCGAAGTGTGGGACCTTGTGAATTAAGATCATACCTTGGAAGAAGGCTGGCTTCCTCTTTCTAAGCCGATTACTTAGAGAAAAGCATCTAAACCTAGTGCTAATGCTTGCTGGGAAAAGGATTAGAAGGAATGTTGAAATGAAATAAGTGATACACCAGATTTAAATGTGTTTGGCTACAACTGAATTGACACCGTAATAATCTCACAGCTGGAAAGACTTACACAGACTCATATTGGTTCTAATAGAGGTCAAATAAAATAATGGAGGAATGAAAGGGACCATTTTGTCCACAACACACAACTTACACTAATTCAAAGAACAGACACAATATTAAAATCATAAAAGAGAGGCAAAATACCAGTTTATATTGATTATAGAGGCCAAGTAGCCATTACAAAATAGCCCAGAAGAACAACCAACACCACCTATACATCTGTTTTCACATGTATAAATAGCATTTTACTTTTTGACCTCAGTCGGTTACAATTAATTTTGCCCATGGGCGCTGTTAGAAAATATCTGCCTGAAGGGACGTCTACTTGCAGAAGTTATGGCGTGAAAGATCTGGAATAGAGCAAATGGAAGATATTTTGAGTCTTTAATGCAAGCTACTGCATCATCAACCTGCATCCATAAATGCAACAAATATCTGCATTTGCATATACCAAATTGGTCACTGAAACATCCAGTCGACAAAGTATACGAAATCAGATTCAAATTTGAAAGTGAAGATATCCTCCTCAAAAGCCCACCAAATGAAAGAGGAGACAAAAACAAGCATTTTTGCCTTTTGCAGCATGTTGAAATTTGCCATGATGCGCAAGATATTCATGGTCAAAGCTATGGTCAACTATATGTGTATATCACTTTGCATATATGCGCTTGTATATCGCCGAATTTTGCAATTGCATATACAAGCGCTCATGTACTTGACTGTTGGATTCACTTATGCATTTATGCAATTTCCCTTCATTTGCATAGTCAAATCACCTTGCATATACAATTGTATGTTCCCTTTGTATGTGCTTTAAATCTCCCTTCGCATATGCTTTTGCCTTTGTATTACCTTTAGCATCTGCCACCCCTTCCACGTGGCACCACCTGATTCACTGCCGCATTGAAGCTGGGACCCATCGCTAAAAAACTGCATCCCCATTGGCCATTGGAAGGATATTAGGATGAGTCGCCGATGTATATTGTCTTGCCAAAAGCCTTTGTATATGTAACCTTGTACATCGCAATTGTATAAGAGCTACATTTGCATTTTCATACAATGCATGGACCCCAACTTTTTATAAAGCAAGTTGAAATTGACATCGGGTCCAGCATTTGTATCTTACCCCTTTTCTATATATGCATATACATGCACTTAACACACAAACCTTGGACCTCAACGCTTAATTTGCTAAATTTGATCTCCTAGTTGGGTCCGGCTTGTATGTCTTCCCTTTGTATATAGGCTTTGTATATCACATATATAATGTGCTTCTATATACAATCTGTGGACTCCAAAAAGATTATCAGCTGCATTTGATTCTTCAGTCGTGTCTGGGTTGTATATTACCGTTGTATCTTTGCCTTGTATATCGCATATACAATGCGAATATGCAAGCAAAAAACATACATACAATCGGACTTCTGCCTTTATTAACCAAAATGTATGTACATTTCGAGTCCAGGCTTGCATATCAGGAATGTATATTGTAATGTATATGCAGATTGTATGTTCAAAGATACAATCACATATACATGCAATTGGTAGGCCCCAGGCTTTGTATCTCTTCCTTGCATCTTTTAGATACAAACACCTTTGTATCTGCCACTTGTATATAGACTTGTATGTCTGCTTTGTATGTCATCTTTGCATCTGCCTATCAGAGAAACCTTTGCATGAGCTGTCGATACATACTCTCTCACCGAAATCCTTTGTATGTGCAAACATACAATGGCGAATATATATCACCAATATACATTTTGCATCTTTTCCTTTGTATGTGTGATTGTACATATGAACATACAATGGCGAATGTACATACAAAGAAACCTACAATTGCATATGCATATAAAATGACTAAGCATAAAATTGAGAAATATCTGCAATGGAAAGCACTTGAAGACAAAAGATTTCTGGGTTTTTCTGGTATTTTGGCAAAGATTACTTAGGCAAGATTTTGGGATTTTTTGGCAAGGCAGAGCATGACTATTTGAAGGATCTAACCCCTGTAGGGTCATTTTCTAAAGGATTTTCAAGGAAAATATAAGGTGAATTATTTAACTCTGGGTAGAGGAAAATAGGTCAACATTTTAGCAACCTCTCAGGGATGTTTGCCTGCTAAACATTAGATCAGTGGCCTTGTGCATCCATTGGGCATGGGGTCAAAAAGACTACAACACTGGGCAAGCTATCAAGCCAACACAAAAAACAACAAGCAAGCATGTATCTCCTAATGAGAATACAATAAAGTACAAGGGCACTTATTGAAAGGAAACCTAAAATTGAAATAAAACCTACTCTAAACCTAAACTAACCCGTCAAAGGTGACCTTAAACAAAGCCATTAACTGGTTCTTGAAAGTAACTACCCTTAACAATTTACAATATTTATCATGTATGTGGGCAGTTAAAAAGAGGTGAGGGGGAAATGGGCATATGGCAAATTGATAAAACACCCCCCACAAGATGGAGATAAACTCACCTATCCACTTGGACTGATTGTTGATGTTGCTAACTTGTGGTGAATAAATGGGCTGATCCCTCTCATTTTGATGATCAACTTCATGCTTAGAGGTAAGCATGATAAGTGGTCACTCCTCTTGATGTGTCTCCAACTGGGCTAGATGCTTGATTGGGAATCCCCTTGAAGGTTTGGGATTGGTTACTCTTTGTTCTTCATTTGGTATGATGGTGTCCTCCATTTGACTCTCCTATTGCTCTTGTGTATTAAACAACTGACTTGGGACCTCATGGTTTTCTCCTTCTTCCTTCAAAGAACCCAAGAAGGTTGATAGAATGTCATCATGGCTACATTCTTCAAACCTTTTTGCCTTTTGTTCATGGTTGCCCTGGTTCATGTCTAAGGTTGGATAATAGAGAAGACAATTTCAAAGCTTAGAAATGATATCCTTATCCTCACCTTGCATGATAGTTAGCCATGTGACTCGTCCTTTATGGTCAATGGACCATCCTCTTCCACTAAGACAACCAGAAGCTCATCAAAGCTTTCAGCTCTTAGAAGACTTTTACATACAGCTGGCTCAAGCTCAAAATTCCCATTATCACTCAAAGAAGTGCCCTCCAAATCAAGCTTTTCTTCTTCAATAAAGGAAGGAAAATGTTCAAACAATGAGGTAGCCTCTTCCATCAAACTTTCATTTGTTATATTAGCCTCAAACTGCAACAATTTGTTATTACTTTTAGTGTTTTCTTATTGTTGCATATCCACAACCAGCTACTCATATTCTTCATCTTCAACATAATCAGGTAGCTCATGAAGTAAGGCAGCATCATCCATCTTTGAAGTGACCCTAGCAACCTTTTCCCCTATGCCTGCATCATTTGACTGCAGCTCTTCTAGGTTTTGGTTAAGTTGCCTTTGCAGCTGAAGGTTTTCCCCATGCACTCTTTGCATTTCAACCTTATTTGCTTGATTGGATGCATGAGAAAAGGCTTCAAAAGAACTAAAGTCTAAAGGACGCAATCCCTTATTTGGGTTAATAGTACTCACAAGTGCAATAGGCTCAAACAATTCTATCTCTGTGAGTGTAGGAACAAACTGCTCCTTATTAGTTTTATCTGCTTCCACCACCTCTTTTGGCTCATCTTTCCAATTATCTTGGTAGACAATAGGTCTACCCTTGAGGATTAAAATATCATTCGGGAAAGAGGCCTGAATATCTTTTTGAATTTCTTGGAGGGGAGAGAGTTCTAGACAAATTTGTTCTTGGGGAGTCAAAATTTGAGTTTGCATAGGAACTGGGGCTTGTGGAGGGATACAGGCATTGAAGCCTAGGAACTTGTGGAGTCTAGGTTGCTCTTCTGTTGGCCGAACATGTGCAGAAGGAAGGGGCTGCTTGAATTTTGGGATTATAAACACATGCTCCTTCAACCTACCAATTTCATCATAATTGTCCATGCTAGATCCATCTGATAAGGGGATTTGAAAAGGCTACAAGCAGGAGATAGGGGATTGAATTTGTCCTAGAACAGGGTCCTGTGAAGGCTGAGGGATTTTGAAACTTGGGATTTTAAAACTAAGAAGCAGTTTTGGAGGCACAGATGGATTATCCTGCCTGAAGCTTGGAATCTTAAATTTTGGGGCTTCTTTAGCAACAGGCTAAGTAGGTGTGAAAGGGAGAGGATGTCTGAAACTAGGAATGGAGGTGATTGTTTGGTCCACCGGTCTCATCTGTTGCTCTTGAGTTTCTATCCTTATAGCAAGTTTTTTCTTTAAAAACCTCCTCTTGTGCCTCTCACTACTAGTCATGTTTTAGTATTTCTATAAATTCATCAGCCTCCTCCTTTACATTTAGGTACAACTTCTTGAGACCATATAAGCTTATGATGTTGAGGTCATAAAACTACTGAGGCCGATTGTACCCTGCTTCTCTTTTTTCATTTTCTAAAAGTCTGTCAAGCTTCAGGAAACTACTCATGAGCTCATTGAAAGCATCAATATTCTCAGGGGCAACAACTTGAGTCAGATTAAGACAGTAGTTGCACTGGCTAGGATCAAAGTAATCTTCTTGGGGTTGATAATAAGCATTATTAGGCTACCAAGAAGACTGAGTAGGGGTGTAAGCATCATGAGGATGCTAATATTCTGCAGCAGCAGGGCTATATGGCATAAAATCAGAGGCATTTGGGGCCTGGTATTGCTGATATGGGGGCCAATAGCCTGTATTTGGATTAGGGGTAGGGGAAAAGCCATGATTCCCATAAAATTCTGACATTTTGTAGCATCTATATGCTGGATAACCATAAAAATGTTAGAATTAGAGCGAAATAGGTCTGCAACCAAAGAGAAACTAGATACATACTAGAGAGGGAGTTGCTAGGTGATTGAGATGCTTCTAGAAGCTGAAAAAGACCAGGAAAACCACCAAAATCTTGATCTTTGATGAAATTTTAGGTGCTTGGGCTGCTTTCACCAATAGATTTGTTCAATAGAGTCACCATGGTGTTGTTTGTATTGCCTATAAAGGCTGGTAATACTAGGAGAAACACTAAATCTCTTAGTACCTTGATGAGAAGTTCATCGAACTGGTCCCACTGGACGTGCCAAAAACTGTTGTCTCCCAGATTTGCACCCTTTGCTGCTGTTGTGAAACTTTAGCAATCTGGAGAAACATGGGAATGATGTCAAAGTGTGGGACCTTGTGAATTGAGATCATACCTTCGGAAGAGGTTGACTTCCTCTTTGTAATCCTATTACTTAGAGAAAAGCATCTAAACCTAGTGCTAATGCTTGCTGGGAAAAGGGTTAGAAGGAATGCTGAAATGAAATAAGTGATACACCAAATTTAAATGTGTTTGGCTGCAACTGAATCGACACAGTAATAATCTCATAGCTGGAAAGACTTACATAGACTCATATTGGTTCTAACAGAGGTCAAATAGAATAATGGAGGAATGAAAGGGACTGTTTTGACCACAACACACAACTTACACTAATCCAAAGAACAGACACAGTGTTAAAATCATAAAAGAGAGGCAAAATACCAGTTTATATTGATTATAGAGGCCAAGTAGCCATTACAAAATAGCCCAGAAGAACAACCAACACCCCCTATACATTTTTTTTCACATGTATAAATAGCATTTTACATTTTGACCTCCATCGGTTACGATCAATTTCGCCCATGGGTGCTGTCAGAAAATATATGCCTGAAGGGACATCTACCTGCAGAAGTTATGGTGTGAAAGATCTGGAACAGAGCAGATGGAAGATATTTTGAGTCTTTAATGCAAGTTGTTGCATCATCAACCTGCATCCATAAATGCAACAAATATCTGCATTTGCATATACCAAATTGGTCACTGAAACGTCCAGTCGACAAAGTATACAAAATCAGATCCAAATTTGAAGGTGAAGATATCCTCCTCAAAATCTTGCCAAATGAAAGAGGAGGCAAAAACAAGTATTTTTGCCTTTTGTAGCATGTTGAAATTTTTCAAGATGCATAAGATATTCGTGGTCAAAGCTATGGTCAACTGTATGTGTATATCACTTTCCATATCTGCACTTGTATATCACCAAATTTTGCAATTTCATATACAAGCGCTCATGTACTTGACTATTGGATTCACTTATGCATTTATGCAATTTCCCTTCATTTGCATATTCAAATCGCCTTGCATATACAATTGTATGTGCCCTTTGTATGTGCTTTAAATCTCCCTTCGCATATGCTTTTGCCTTTGTATTACCTTTTGCATCTGTCACCCCTGCGACATGGCACCACCTGATTCACTGCCGCATTGAAGCTAGGACCCATTGCTAAAAAACTACATCCCCATCAGCCATTGGAAGGATATTAGGATGAACCGCCGATGCATATTGTCTTGCCGAAAGCCTTTGTATATCTAACCTTGTACATCACAATTGTATAAGAGATACAATCACATTTTCATACAACACGTGGACCCCAAATTTTTATAAAGCATGTTGAAATTGACATCAGGTCCAGCATTTGTAGCTTACCCCTTTTCTATATATGCATATACATGCACTTAACATACAAACCTCGGACCTCAACACTAAATTTGCTAAATTTGATCTCCCAGTTGGGTCCGGCTTGTATGTCTTCCCTTTTTATATAGGCTTTCTATATCGCATATATAATGCGCTTCTATATACAAACTACGGACTCCAAAAAGATTATTAGTTGCATTTGATTCTTCAGTCGCGTCCGGGTTGTATGTCACAGTTGTATCTTTGCCTTGTATATCGCATATACAATGTGAATATGCAAGCAAAAAACATACATACAATCAGACTTTTGCCTTTATTAACCAGAATGTATGTACATTTTGCGTCCGGGCTTGCATATTAGGAATGTATATTGCAATGTATATGTAGATTGTATTTTCAAAGATACAATCACATATACATTCAATTGGTAGGCCCCAGGCTTTGTATCTCTTCCTTGTATCTTTCAAATACAAATGCCTTTGTATCTGTGACTTGTATATAGACTTGTATGTTTGCTTTGTATGTCAGCTTTGCATCTGCCTATCAGAGAAACCTTTGCATGAGTCGTCGATACATACTCTCTTGCCAAAATCCTTTGTATGTGCGAGCATACAATGGCGAATGTATATCGCTGATATACATTTCTTTGCATCTTTTCCTTTGTATGTATAATTGTACATATGAACATACAATGGTGAATGTACATATAAAGAAACCTATAATTACATATGCATATAAAATGACTAAGCATAAAACTGAGAAATATCTACGATGGAAAGCACTTGAAGACAAAAGATTTATGGGTTTTTCTAGTTTTTTGGCAAAGATTCCTTAGGCAAGATTTTGGGATTTTTTGGAAAGGTAGAGCATGGCTATTTGAAGGATCTAACCCCTGTAGGGTCATTTTCTTAAGGATTTTCAAGGAAAATACAAGGTGAATTATTTAACTCTGGGTAGAGGAAAATAGGTCAACAGTTGTCATTGGTGTCAACTGTGCCTACTGATGAGGTTGTTGTTGTTTGATTGAGTTGCTTTGATTGAAGATAATTTGGTTGCCTTGAAGAAGTGTTGAAGATGTTATGAATATGTTTCTAATGGTTGGTCTCCAAGTGCTTTTGAGAAAATTTCATTAATAATGGAAAAACTATAGTAAAGTGGCATTTTGGCTAACATAGTAGTGTTCTAGTTTTTCTTCGCATTTCCTCTATATTGAAGATCTATCTTTGTAGTTTAGATATACTGTTAAGAGATGTTATATTCCAAATTTGGTGCTCCAGGTCATTGTTCAGAGAAATTTGTGTTCACTAGTGTGTGGACTATGTTTTAGAGGTTTACAGAGGTGTCTGGGAGAAATGTCTTTTCTTTGTATTTCTCCAAAAAATGGCTTTTGGTCTTGCAGTTCTAGATGCGTACTTATAAGGCTCCTATATTTCTCTAGTCCAGATTGTTTGCAATTTAGTGCTTTAGAAGAGCACTTATCAAGTTGCAGTGTATAACAAATACATTTGAGTTTGCTGAGTAAACATGATAAGGTTGTGCAGCAAGTGAAAGTTGTTGTGGAGGAATTTGTTGGATCTCAGGAAGTTTCAATATGTTTGTAGAATACTCTAGATTATATTGAAACCTTGCATGTGGGCTAGAAGTCATCTTTGGGTTTGAGGAAGCATGTACTTAAAATATCATGGTGTTAACACATGTTTGGCCAACCTTGGGTGTTTACACTAATTGTGGAGTTGCTTTGGTGATTGTTAAAGTGTGGAGTAATGTACTTGGATTAATTTAGGTCCAAGCTAAGATGTGTTGTGGTATGCCTTCATTCCTTTCAACCATGCGAATGCTTAGGTCTAGAGCTAATTCAAATCTTCTTGGTTAAAGTGATTTTCCAACCTTGGAGAATGTTCTCAAGGTTGAAGATCATATAAATGAGTGTCAAGGGATTGTGATTGTGTGCGTGCATGATGGATGTGATGTGAATAACATAATGGTTGAATGTGTGGTGCAGTACAAGCCTTCATGTGTTAGACTACTCGATGTAGTGAGCAAAAGGTGTCTACTATTCCTCAGTAATGTTGCAAAGATGATGTTGATGTTGTGGTGAATATTGAGATTCATTGGAACTATACTCCTTACATATGTTAGATGCAATTATAACAGTTCATCTCTGACAGTGAACCATCTCTTCTCTATCTTCTATAATTTGGTTTATTAAAATTAGTTAATTTAGTTTAGAATTATTCCATTTCAACAATTTTTCTCCTTATATTTCTTATTCTCTACTCACCCTATCTCTATCATTTTATAGCTTTCTATTAGCCATTCCTTTTTATCTGCATATAGTAAATTATATTATGAAATTGCACTAACATAATTGCAAGTGCATTACCATCCTAGCATCAAAGTCCTACATTTCCTACAAAATCCCATAGTAAATGAGTATGTTCCAACAACCTACACTAGAAAAAATTAAACATAAAAAGACATCAAGTTGGATTGAGCAGAAAATGTTATAATATATGCATGTTTGGATTGACTTCTACTTGTTTGATTTTTTACCCAATGTTACCCTAATTGAGCTCAATTTAAAGTAATTTTGATAGTAAAGTCTCTATTAGATTGACCACCACCCTTGGATTGTAGTTGCTTCTAATATTTTGTCTAGAAATGCATTGAACATTTTATGAAGATTCTTCTATCAATGGATAAGACCCTACACATGCAACCATTGCAACCAAGTAATAAATTCATTGATATTAAAAGCACCAATTAAGTAGAAAAACTATTAAACTAGTTGGTTAAAAATGAACTTGAAGCCATCATTCCTGCTAATATTAGCCAACTCTTTCTCCAAGTACTTGTTGCCAATTGTCATCCTGCATGACATATACTTGGTGATATCAAAACCCAACTTACTAATATTAATAGGAAGGAACAATAGAGATATTTTAGTGGACCATAACCCCATGGTATATATCTTATGTTTCTTTTGCTCTTATATATTTTAAGGAATCAAGGCTATTGTGACCCAAGAGCTAAGATTAAACCACTCTTTGGATTTTCTTCTAGTAAAGTTAGTGGATGAAAGAATCACATCTTATAGATCCATACAAGTCATTTTCCCCAAAATTCAATAGAGTCCTCATAGGGAAAATTTGATTTTGATTGTTGAGAATAATCTTGGCCATATGAAGATAAGATATGCTAAGAGAGGGAACATAACCAAGGCAAAGAACAATGTAATGGGCCCATATTTACATGAATGATGAGCTAGTCCTCCATGTGAAATCTTTCCCAATAGGTGAGTATTTTCTCCAACCAATAGTAGTACAAACCCCAAAGGTATCCACACATTCTTCTTATACTCTAATACAATACTCATTTTTAAAAAATTCCATGTGAATGGCAATGTTGTTGTCAAGACTATGGCTATCATAGGCCCATTAGCTCCACTAGCATTACACCTTACAAATGCAGATACTATGTTATTTGCATGTTTATTTTGCATTACACAAATACAATGATAACAAATTGATGTTATTCTACCTCCCTTCAACTCTCAATGTACTATATATGTAATAGAGGAAAAGGGACCCCTTTTTTGCAAAAAGTTAATTGATTAGAATTTGAAAGCATTCTCTAATGGATTTAGAAAACTAATTATTATGTTGGTAAAAATGCATCAATTAATTTTGGATAGACATTGACAAATTTAAAATTAGTTATTCTTAAACATTATTTATTTTAAGCATCAAATGTAAATTTTGATCAATAAAAATTGGACTGTAATTATTTACCTATGTTACACCATGTTTCTAGGATGGAGACTGAAAGGCAGAGGAGGACGTGTATTTGGGGAGGAATTTTTGGGAGTCCACTTTTTAGGGGATAATATGTTGCATATGTTGTCATTGATGTCAACTGAATGGTGATCAGTGATGTTAGAAGAGTAAGTGATCAGAAGTGTCGTGAGGTGGAAAGCACAGTGATGTGTATATGCTCTCAAAGGAGTGATGATCAGAGGAGAAAACAAAAGAGTGATGATTAGAGGAGAAGGCAAAGGGGTGATGACCATATGAGAAGACAAAGGAGTGATTATCAGATGAGTAGACAAAAGACTGATGATCAAAGGAGTAGGCAAAGGAGTGATGATCAGAGAAGTTGTGAGGGGAAGGATATGATGATGAAAGTCATGAGCAGGCTATTGGATTAGCATCATCTATACATAGTTGTAACTAATCTTCTGAAGTTCATGGACAGGTGAAAATTGTCAAGTTGTAGGATATGCTGACATGAAGAAGTTGAGGCTTCTTATTTTTTTATGAAAACAATTGTGATTATTGTCTATGGAGTTTTTAATGTTGCAATCATTATCTCTTGTTGAAAAGCATTGCATAAGGTTTCAATTGTCAAAGGCACAAGGATTTATACTAAAGGAGCTCAGAAAATTGTACTGCATTCTACCGTAGATGAAAATATTGTCCTATGGTATGGAGGTTAAACAAAGATAGCCATGAAGTATACATGATCCTAATTTCATAGCATAAAAGTTACCACATAGGATTATAGGGCTAGCAGAGTGAAGATGATGGTACAGTGTTATTGTAGTCACAAAAGGACAATATAATGCTCCACATTTCTCTAAACTAGAAGATATGATTTTGTGTCTTAGAGGAGAGTTAGATATAGGTAAGAGGTATGATATACTCAAGTTTCAAATGTTAAAATATACCACAAAGATTTCTAGAGTTAGCTGGGTAAGGACATGTCATGTTGCTATTTAGGATTATTAGAGGGAGAAAGTAAAAGCCACCACATTTCACCGCACTATAATATTTGTCTTTGTTATTTGAAAGGTGAGTTTAGATTGTCTGTATGTTTTCTCAATTCAAGTTTCAACTGCTGTGGAGTACCATAAGTATGGTTTTCAATGTTCTATATCAAGACAGTGTATTTAGACTATGTTACGGATACTAACATCAGTGTTTGATTGTGTGTGCCAACATGAAGTAGCATGAATTGATAAAAGGAGTATATGTAAAGACTTTAAAATCACAAAGTTCTCATGGTCTGAACCACATGATGTTATTTTTTCTCTCCAATACTATTTTAGGTTTGGAGCTAATGCATGGAAGGAAAAGTGTTTGTTGAGCTAACTTGGTGTCTTTAGATGATTGTACCGTGTGTTTGGAAGTGTGTGCCAGCGTTGAGATGTGTGCTGAGGGAAAATAGGTCTTAGCTATCACTTGGTATGAACCACATAATGGGATTTGTTTCCTACATGACCTTTGATGACTTGGGATCCGACAAGCAAGGCCATTGTATGTTTCATGTTACATGTTTCTTTTAAGCTGATAAAGAGGATGATTTCAAGATTGCAGAGCATATAAATGAAAGATCATGTTTGTTTCAAAGTATGAGAGTGAGTGAGGATGTGTGTATGTGAGTCTGAGAGTATGTACATGTGTGAAAAAATACTAAATGATTGGGAAGTTGAGAAGGAAATCTAGGGGTTATAATGCATGATTCATAATAGAGGTAGCATTGTGTTGTGGTGTGGAGGTGTTTTCAAGATAACAAATTTTTTTAAGCTGAGGTCTTGAAGTAATATGTCAGTGTGAAAGGATTTGATGATTTGGAGGTGATTGAACCAGTAGAATCTGTCAAGTGTTTTGATATAGAGGTTGGAGCCTCTTCTTGTAAGTGTTGTAAGTGTTGTAGCACTTTAGGGAGTTGTTGCTTCCTTTGGGTTGAAGCCCATAAAATTGTGTATCAAGGAGTTGTAGCTTCCTTTGGGTTGTAGCCCATAAAGCTTATTGTAAACCTCTTTTTATTTGTGATCTACGTAGCTTGCTCACCATGCTATTTCCCTTCTAGGGTTTTCCACGTAAATCTAGTGTTATGGTTGTGTGATTGTGTTTCAATTACATAGTTTGTTTTATTATCTATTTCAGGAAGTAGAAAGATTTGGTTGATAATGTTGAATTGGATTAAATTGTGGCATATACCAATTCACCCCCCCTCAGTATATCAAGGTGTTCTTACATGATAAGGAATGGGGGATGTGTATTTGGGATGGGATTTTCTGAAGGCCACTTTTTAGGGGCGGACAAGGGATGGGGATGTGTCAAATATTCTAATTGATTAAATAAATATGTCAAATATTTATTTAATTAATGTGCCTTCTTCCCTAAACCTAATTAATTAGGTAAATCATGTTTATCTGATTAATCAAGCCTACTAATTAGCCTATCCCTAACCTAGTTGATTATATAGCCATTTATTTATTTAGCTACCCTAGCCTATATGACCCCTAGACCTGGATTAATTAAGTAAATCATTATTTAATTAATCCCAAACCTTGATTAACTAATCCACTAATTTTTTCCAGCCACATTAACTAAGTTAATCACCTTGATTAACTTGGTCAAAAAATGATTAACACCTTCTCCCACACCCACAAATTAAAAATTACAAAATATTCATAACCCTTCCAACTCACCTTTACCATTTTTGTGCAAAAAAATCTTCCTCTTTTTTATCCTACAAATGTAAGGCCCCAAAAATGTGCATGTGTCACATGACTTGCACAACCCCACATAAAATGGAATTTTTAATTTCATCTCATCCCAAGGAAATTAATTTTAAATTTCCTCATCCATCTAAATCACATTCAATGCTAAGTCATCCTAAAAAAAAATAAAAGATTCATTTTTATTCTCCACCCTCCAAATTTGTTGATCAAATCCTAGCCCTCCATCTCACAATCAATCTCATCCCTTGATCTCAACAATGAATCTCTACTGTTGGATCAAAATCTCCTCTAATTTGCCTATAAATACAAGCCTCCACAAGCCATTTGGACATCCAATTTTTGAGTAATATTATTATGCCCAAATTTCTCTCATCCTCTCCATCATTAGCTAGGCTATGTTGATTTGCATTATTATTGAGAGCATGTCATATTTGAGAACATAGTCATGGGTGAAGCTAGAGCTTGTGGGTGCTAAGCTCTTGACCTTATCAATGAGAAGGAGGATCTTGAGGTATAATTTGTGTGTTTTCATGCATTTTATTTGTGCTTTTACCATTTAGATTTCTCTTGTCTTCATTTGGGATGCTCAGTGGGACCCCATGGTCCCTATTTAACTTTATTTGCTTGATTGTTTGTATGGAGATGGACTTAGCAGTGTTCTAATGCCAAAAAGTCTTGGTTTAATGCCATCTTCCTGCAGTTTGGTGCCATCTGTCTAATTTTTGGCACCATTTCACTCTGTTTTGGTGCCATATTTGAGTGATTATTTGTTAACATTCTTAGGCTTTAGAAATATTTTAAAGTGTTTTTAGGACTTTTAGTGAGTTTTTGGTGTCACATGCTCTCTGGTTTTAGCAAAAATACATAGGGATAGGGGGTCGTAATGCTAAAATATTGCTAGAAAGAGTTGGAAGTGTTTTCTTATCTAAGCCTACATGTTCTTTCAAACAAATTGGTTTTCTTGGCTCTAATCTATTCTTCAATGATTGTTGATAGGGAAGGGAGACATTCTACTCTTTTTGACTTGTTTGTTTGGAACTAACATCTTTATTTAAGTAGGTTTTTGAAGAGCTTCCCCAGTTTGGTGCTATATCTACATAGAATGGCGCCATCTCACTGTGTAGCCAAGATAAGATAGGTGATACCCAATTTGATGCCATTTCCTACAAATTTAGGGCCATTTCATGAATTTCTAATGCCATGTGTGATTTTGAGACCATTTTACTAATTTGTAGCACTATTTGGATTCTACTCTCTATCATCAGTCTGATTTTTTATTTAGAAAATCTTAGTGCCATCCTCTATTTCTGTAGCTTAATTTGTCTAATTTTTAGCACCATCTAAGATATTTCTAACACCATTTTACTGACTTTTGGTGCCATTTCTTTTTGTTTTGGCGCTATCTGCCTACCAGCTAATAGGTTTTTATAGGTGATAAGAACACTGGTCAAAGACAGAAAATCAAACTACTAACACGTTTCATTGTAGGATTCCTTTTCTATGTGTTTTCCTTGTTGGCATAAGAACACTTGGTTTGGTTCTTTAAAATGAACTTGAGTGTTTAAAGTAGGAACATTTCAACTTGGTGCTGAAAAAAGAACAAGTGTCTGTTGTGTTTGGTGCACTTGCACATTTTTGTTAGTAGATCCTAAGGTAGAACAAAAGTATCCTCTCCTATTGCCTTTTAAAAGATCTTGGGTGTAAGAGAAATTGTTCTATCTTATTTTTTTTAGAAGAGCCTGCCTTGGTGGAAAAAGAGGTACTAGCCCCAAGGGATGACTCTAAGTGGTGCTTTCAATTTGGTCCTCTATATAAATAGTTTAGGCGAAAGCCAAAGACTTCTCGGTGAAGTATTCTTATTCTGACAGTTCCCTAGTATCCATACACTTGTGTGTGTGATACATCAACCCCATTGTTTCCTTGCAAAAGGATTGATGTGAGTGGCTGGGATAGCCTCTTAAGTGACCCACTTCCACATGAATAAGCGTCAAGTCCCTAAATTCTCACTAGACACCTTAAGATTGGAAGCCTACCTTGTTGACTGAATTATTGGTGCCTTGTTCAATGCAAGAGAATACATTCTCTAAAGATACTCACCATATGGCTTCCCTGAGATGAGACATAAATCCTCAGCTTAGCATAAGATACTTGTTGACTTTCTAAGGAGAGGGTGATTGGGTCATCCTTCTAGTCCTTGAGGCCCCTACTTGTCCTCTCTTACAAAGACAAAAGTATATACACCCACATTAGGTGTCTCTACATTTCCATCGAAGGAGATTCCAAGTTGTGGGCTTAAACAAGTTATCATTGGCCATTGACCTTAGGTAGACTAGCCATTATTTTCAAGTGTATTCGATTGTGTCTAGACGCATGGAAACTTGACCTTAAGGGGATATTGAACATACACATATAATGCTTACGCTTCCTTTCAAACATTTAGCCATTGTGTTCTCTTCTTTGATTATTTTTGTACTTGCCAAGAAATCTCATCAACACTATCCAAAACCACTCAAACCATTCAAAAAAAACAAACCATTGAACATTTGAGCCTTCCAAATCAACCATTTGACCTTCAAAATGTAAAAGTAACCATTTGACCTTCAAAATCTAAAATTTTGAGTTCAAAAATCCAAAATTTGGCAAAAATTGCCAAAGACCTAGACAAAATCTTAGACACTGTCTCATTTTGGCACCATAACTTCTCTATTTGGTGCCTTAAAATTCCCTTGTGGTGCCATTTTCTCTGATGCCATAATCTACTATTTTGATGCCATCTTGGTATCCTCTAGCACCATTTCACTCTATTTTGATGCCTTATCACCAAAAACTGATGCCATCTAGAGACTAGATCCCACACATGTCTGATAATTTGTTCTAGAACCCTTGAATCACATCTAGTCAAAATTTGTGGTCACTTTGTCAAAATCTACCAAAATCAAAATTCACCTTGACTATCATCCACAACCATTTTGTCAAAATCCATCCATATACTTCCATTTCAACTTTAGAGAAAAATCATTTTGACTATTGGGCCCTTCATTAATCAATCACCAAGTTTAACCATTATCCATCTTTTTTCATCTCCACATAATCCAACCTTTTTTTCCAAATTCATTCCCCCATACCATTTGGCCTTAGATAAACATCATTTTGATATTTGATCTTTGGTCATACCATATCCACTCATTAACTATTTCTTTTCAAATCCTACATTTTGATTTTCACCTTTGGACCTTTAACTCATCCATTCAAAATTCATTTTTAATCCAACATTTACCCAATCTTGTCCAAATTCGATCCATCTTATCTAAAAATCAAAATCATCCGAAATCCAAAATCCAAACATTAATCAACATCCAAAACCATACCTCAAATCAATTTTGTGCAAGAATTAATTCTAGATCTTACCATCCTCTAATATCCCATTTTGCTTGTTGGCCATTAGTCTACCCTCAAGTAAAATAATCCTCCCCTTTTTGCCTAAGGTCATAAATCTACCTTAAGTAAAGAGGAATATCCTTTTTATAATCCAAAGATCTAGATTTATTCAAGGTCACCTTTGATTTGAAAATCCTTTTCAAACATCATCAAAATCTATCTAACCTCTTTAGTCATCCAAATATCGAAGTCATCTAGGGTTTTCCCTAGTTGATTATCATCCAAAAATCCATTTATCAAATCATATAAGGTCTTCCTTGGTTGATTATCATCCAAACCATCTTAAGACTACCTTGGTCACATCATCATCCCTTTCAAATTCATCCTAAGGTTATTCTTCACCTACAAGCCAAAAACCATTTTACCTCTATTCTTCATTTTATCTCACCCCTTTGGTCCAAATTTTTTGAAAATCAATTCACCCATTATCTTTGAGGTTTTTGTTAGGACTGGAAAAAAATCACATTTTTCATTAACCACCACTCACTTGTCCTCTAAATACCATAGAAATTTGCCACACATTAATCTTATGATTAACACAGATTGTTAAAATTTGTGTGACAAGATCCATATTATAGCCTGTGATGAGTGATGATTCCATAGATATGGCATCTGAGATAAGCATTTCCCTGACCATAGTTGAGCAAAATGACCAATTGATCCTTATCGGCAAGATCATGTGCATGTTTTTCTGATTAAAAAACTATAGCTCTTTATTTGAACATTTAATACATATCGGGAAGACATGAAGGAAGTCTCAGCAATCAAAGGTTTCAAAAGGGTAACAAGTGCGCATAATCAGGAAGACATTACATAATGTCTCACTGATAAAAAACTCATCAGCAAGAAAAATGAAGTCAGAATGAAAATATTAAACTTTGCCAATCTTAGAAGTCATACCAATGGACACAAGTTCACCAATAAGTTGAGACACTAGTTGTATCGGGGTAACATTTACCATCAAAACAGATTTTTTACATCTTCTTGACTATATAAGTCACTCCAATGAAAAAGAACTAAAAGCTTCAGCGAGAGTCCCACTGATGTACCCCAATGAACAAAAATTATAAAAGAAACATATCAGGGAGACATAATACATTAGAAGATCATCTGATTTTCTTACCAATGGTATTTGTCTACCTGATGACTACAAAGTGATTACTATTCATCAAGAAAACACTCGCTGATGTTCAAAAGGAGTTCCAATAGTCCAGACCATCTCGATATTGGCGTGAAATTCATAATGTCTCCCTGAAATATAAAAAAATGAAATAAAATAAAAGGAGATTTGTGTAAGGTCACTGAAAGTATTAAGGAGTCTTCCCGATCAAATCAAAGAACTAAAGGAACACTTCACATCAGAAAGACATTAGCCTAGTCTTGGTGATCAGTTATGAACATATAAACAAAGATGGCACCAAATTGAGCATAGAAATTGACATGAGATTAGATGAGTCTCACTGATATGATCATATAATGTCACTTTGACATTTCAAAATATGAGAAATCCTCTACATTCAATTCTAGTGGCCGGCATTAATGGCTGCCTGAATAAACCTTATTTGTACTTTTTTGATCAAAAGAAATCCTCAAGGGTTGCAGCAAATAAAGTGAGGAATTGATCAAAGGTTGAGAAATTCAGGAAGCTGAGGAGCTAGTACATACAAGTAAGCATTCCTACACTTACTAGATTGTAGTCTAGTTTTGATACCTGGTATAGATAAAAATGGAAAACCCTACAAAAATGAAAACTAAAAACAATCAGGGGATAGTGGCCAATCTAAGAGTGAAAACTAGAAAAGAGAGTCATAATAACAAGAGAAAATAAATTGAACCAAGACCTCATAAATCAATTACCTAGTTCAGGACCAAAGGCCATGAGAACTACACAGTTAAGGGCCACTATCAAGAGGTTAGAGGATAAATACAAACACATAGGAAATGTGTGGACCCTTATCATGGGATATGAACTGTTTATGTTCCATTACTACTGAAGACATAGGTTTGAACCCGTCTATAACCCTTGGATCTTCAATTTGGGGAAACTAGTTGTCACTGATGTCTTTGTGAATATTGATCTTGTAAAACTCTTGGCCTATCACTATAATCTAGACCTCAAAGCTATATGCAACCTGCAAGGAAAACCATTCATACATGTGTCTAAAAATGCATTATGTGAAGTTTTCAACCTAGATAACACATGTGATATGCCTATAATACATGAAAATTTGGAAAAGGAATACTCGTGAATGGACACTACTTATAAAGACAGGAGATTGCCATTACACAGGCGTAGATAGGATGGAAATTTAGTGCAACTTGAGGATAATGATGGGCCTCCCTTTCATGTCAACTTGTTTGAACCATATCTGAAGTATACCTACTATTCAGTAGGTTGGGTATTGGGAATAGAGGTCCCTGACTTTATGTCTATAGGACCTATGGTAATTTCTCCTGACCTCCAATGCTATAATGCAAGAGCCTTTGACTATGCTGCACATATTTCAAGAGGAATTGATTCAGGATTGATGGCTATCAAAAATGGTTCTCCTATAATGTCTTTCAAACATTATTCATCTCTTATGCATGTGATATTATATTATGGACATGAGTTAGAGATATGGCCAGATGAATTGAAAATTGCACAATTGGATAAAGATGGTGAGTCACTACCCATCCAACTATGGACTTATATTTGGGATAGTAGACTTGTTAATTCTAGTTACGTACATTTTGAAGAATTATTTGTCAAAACACTATATAGACTTTATGGTTATCCATGTAATTATTCTTTACCTAATGAGATTAAAATATTTTTAAGGCCCAAATATTTCGATGGGCCACCAACTGTGAATCATGATTGGGGAGATTGGTATTGTTTCCTTGACTCCACCATGGTCAGAGTTTATGGTTTCAAAGATACACCTTTTTTATTGCCAAAAACTATGCCAGATAGAGTTGCATACCTAGAAATTGTTAGGAAGTTAGACTACTCTAATGTTATGAACTTGAGTGCATATGATAAGAAATCATTTATGCCAAGTACATTATGTTTCAGAGATTTTACTGTATTATCCAAAGAAGGATATGATCTTATTTTGGATAAACTATTCCATTTCAACATGAGGAAAGCAACACCCAGAAAAGGATTTGATCCTGAAGGTTTTATTGATTATGATCCTGAAGGATTTTTATTGATTATGTCATCAGGAACCTAAAAGAAGTAGATGTTGATTTATCCATTGATAAATATAATCAAGAAGTTGAACAAAAAATGAGGGAGACACAAGAGATAGAAGTATTATCTTCTGATAGTGAAGGGTCTTTTGATGAAAGTTCCCAAGGCCAGCTTAATAAGATCCCTAAACTAAGAATTGAGGAATATAGGCCTCCAAATAGGGAACAAGAAGTAGACGACACATATCATACTGATGCTAGGCAGATGGCTTTTAAATCTTTTGTCTCAAATGATCATTTCATTCAGTCTCCTAAGTTCATATCTTTCTTGTATAAGCACAAAGGAAAAGCAATTAGGGAATTAGTTTTAGATATTAGACCAAGTAATGAAAAACAATTGTTGGATGCCTTGAAAATAAATGTTGAAAATGAAATGATAAATATGACTCCAGAAAGAGGTAGAAAGTTATTAGAGGAGTCTGGTGTAATGATCTTTCCTGGTCTGGATTTAAAGTCTTCTTTAGTTTTTGATAAGTTTTTACATAGTAATGATGCCAAGCATAAACTCACTCCAAAGGGTGTGACAGAGGTATATACTAACTCTAGATACAATCTAGATGAGAATTCTCTCATGATTTGGGCCCTATACCCTCCACACAAAAAACTTGCAGTCATTGATACAAAAAGAGCATTTGGTCATGTAATGACATTGAAAGTAGATGAGACTAATCCTATGATAATAGCAAATATTGGCATCAATGTGGCAAAATTGAAGAAAGCACAGATTCAAATGTTGATCAAAGAAAAGGATATGTATAAATTGAACTATGAGAGGATGCATAAAGAAAATGATTTTCTGAGAGATTCAGTGCTTACCAAAATGTTAACTCAATGGGAAAGCTCCTAGACAAAGGACATGGTTGAAGCATCACAGGTGAATGCTTAGATAGCCAAGGCCAAGTTAAATACAGTTTCCACAATGTTCCAAAAAAGGCATGTTAACATGATGATATGGATGAATAATTTCTGGATTACTTATTCTAAAAATCAATCTAGTCTCCAAGAACATAGAAGGTTAACTGACAGACTTCAAGAGAAGCTCCAAGAAATACAAAATAGATACACTCCTAATGCTGGAGTCATTACCAATGCCAAGGACCTGATCGGAAAACATACAAATTTTCATGAAGAACTTCATGTAGAGGCTAATGAATTCATTAATGCTTCCAAGGAAGGAGTGCCTGCATTGTTCATTGGTAACAAAAATTTGAAAAGTCATCAAGAATGGGTGAAGGAATGTCAACTGATCCTATAGAAAGCATTCGAGGTAGCTAAAAATGAAGATCCAACATTGGAAGAGACCTGCATTTACATGGAGAAGATGATTACCATGGATTTTGTTGCAAAGAATGCTGTGGAATGTGCCAATACCCATTTAAGTAAAAAATACTTGGATCATGTTACTCAAACCCATTTATGGCTCATTAGAGCCTAATGATAATTTGTAATTATTAATTGAAATTCCAAAATACACTTATGAAGAGGTGCATCCTCTTTAGAATATTGCTATATAAGTCACAGAAGTAGCAGTTAGATCATCATTACCATTTTCATATATCAAGTGAGGCATTAGTAAGAAGATAGATGGCATCCATCTCACTCATCCACCTTCATATCTCAAAAGACTTAAGTAATTACTATATATTATCTGAAGCAATATAATGGAGCAAATTGATCTTACATGGTGATCTATTTCAGTGTTCAACTGTTGTGTTGATTTACACGTTTATATATTGCTGTGTTGTCTCCATAGTGGTTCTTTTAAATTATTCAAATTTATATAATTTGTCACAACACATTTGTTATTGGTTTGTGGTTATTCTGATTGGTTTTTGGTTAGAGAGAATTAAATATCCTTTCAAGTAATTAATTTTGACTGTTTCTTACTAAGGATTAAAATCCTTATGAAATAATTATTGTGATTGGTTTCCCTCAAATTAAGAATTAAATTCCTTTCATAAGATCACAGTAATTTAGAGGAATATCACTAGGATAATTAAAGAAAAGCACAATAACTTATAGACTTGCATGTTTGCATAAGGTACAAACATTCCAAGTGCCCAACAAGTTAGAGTTAAGCTGTAAAATAGACTTACCAATCCTCCACATCTGTCTCCATACATATAATCATCATTCATCCATTGACTCCATCCACCTAATAGATTAGGCATTGGTCAACTTTAGAATTCTTTATACAAGTTTAATCCATATTCTTAATACTTCAAGCTATCCTATTAGGACCTAGTTAGTAAGCTCTACAATTCTCTCACACTTGTGTGCCATAGTGAGTGAAATTGTCTAAATTAGAATCCATTTAGATTTCCAAATCTACTATATCATTTAGGTACACCCACCTAGGCCTAGTAGAACCTAAAGAGTAGGGGGTTTCTAATTATACAAACCCTATCTTGTTGACCAAAAATGTATCAAGATATTGACACCCTCTTGTGGTCTAAAACTAGCGTTCTTGAGATCCAACAAATTGGCGACTCTACTAGGGAATCACACACAATAAAATTTGGTAAGAAACCATGTTTATAGAGTCAAAAGGTTGAAACTCTACTGAGAAGAATCTAGACACTAACCAGTCCTTTTCAGTGAGGTGGTGACTCTATTCTGAAATACAATCATTTTATGTCTTGGAGTGTGATAACCTCTTAACATGGATGGGAGGAGATCTAAACCGATGGGAAAAAACTACAATCATCCCCACCCTTAAGAGATAACTCAAAGAATACTGGGTTATCAAATCAATCCCAATAGAACCATAATCAGAATACCCAGGATAATACTTCAAAACAACCTATTATAACCCATATTAGTTTCACTCCTTTGCATGAGTCAAATGAGAATTTGTCTCAGAGTCATGGGTTAGCTAACAATATTTTAGACCAATATAGGTCTGATCCCTAAAGACAACTTGAGTATGAAGCTTAGATCATGAGGGAAATAGATCAGAAGAACGTAGAATATGACTATGAAATGTCATTACAACAAGTTGAAGGAATTCAATAGCGACTCATAAGTTGAGAAACTCCTATACAAATGAATGACAACCCCCAGAAAGATATGAGTAAGGATGAGATGGAAGAGAATCTACTTAAATTACACGACGAGATTGAACTTGTTATGCTAAGGGAAGCTAAAAATTAGTTGAAACAGGAAATACAATAGACAAAAGATAGAACTAAAGAAGCTAACCAAAAATATGTACCTCTGCACAAGCAAGGAGGGCATGTTCCAAGGAATATACAACAAATTGTACACTAGAATGCAAATAGTTCATCCAATCCACAACCACCATCAACAAGCCATGTCCAATAGAATATTTCTCCAAGAAATCCAAGACCATCCATCACACATAATACTTCTCAACACGTCATCAATCCATACCCACCACCTGGCCAACAATATGTCATTCCTCAATATCACAATGTGAACCCGCATCTAAATCCACAACATCCTCCTTATAACCAATATCAACCAAACCAACAACCTCATAATTAGTACTGGCCAAATCAATGATTCCAAGGGCCCCTAAACATCAATAGATATAGATAGCTAGACTTGTCTAGATTTCAAGTATGTCCTAATCCTATTGATAATGAGCTAAGGAATGCTCTCCCAAAGTTTGCTAGAAACAATGCCATCTCTATAGAAGAACACATTAGAAATTTTGAAACAGTCATGGATAATTTTGAAGTGTAATATGAAGATGTCTTAATGAAGTTATTCATGTTGTCCCTCATTGAAGATGCTAGAGACTAGTGCAAAAATCTACCTGGTGCATCAATTTTCTTTTATGAAGACTTCATGCATCAATTCAAAGAATAGTATGGAAGCTAGTTTGACCCAAATTTTGTTGTTCATGAATTGACTAGTATTCAAAAGAATCATAATGAATCAGTGATGGATTTCAACAAGAGGTTTACAAAAATATATCATAAAATCACATTAGAGTTGAAGCCTCATGATCGTATGGCCCTGGTTTTATACTTAAATGCTTTTGATCCTAAGACTAGATATGAGCTCATAAACAAAGCTCCTCTGACATTGGAAGAAGCTCAGAAAGCAGCCATTACTATTGAAAATAATAGAAGAGTAGCAGGTAAACTTGGGAGAAGAGAAAATCCAAAGGTTTTACCAGCTCCAAACAATAATCAGGTGAAACAAAATAATTATTATAGAAATGAAAGGACAAGGCTACATGACATGCCTTATAATACCAATTGGAAAGATGGAAGGCCTTTGGAAAATAACAGAAAGAAGAACTATGGGAAGGATACTCCTCATCACCTGAAAAGAAATGGGACTCATACAGTGGCAAATAACCCATGGTCCTACCATGTAATATGCCCCACTCACCTAATTATTGTGTGATGGCACAATCAGTACAAGAGAAGGAAACATCGTATGATCAAGAAAGAGATAACCACACTATAAACATGCTAGAATTCAGACCTCATCATATTGATGAAGGATATTCATCCACAGAGGAGGATGGATATGAATATGACGTGGGAAATCAAAGATATAACACTATGGGAGGACATGAGGTATTCTCAAATCAAGAAGATAATTATGAGGAAAATGTTCATGATCATAATATGCCACCACATGGCCAATGGAGAAAACCAAATGAGGAAGAAAGCATGGCTCTTACAATGGATGTAGTGGCACAAGCAAAGAGTAATTATAATTTGAGAAATAGAACAGTTAACACAGATCAAGGAGTACCTAGGAGTTTGTTTTTGAAAGATCAAATTCATAATAAAGACAATATGAAACATGCACCTAAGGAGCCAGCAAAGACTGAACAAGGTAAGACAAAAGACAAAATACCCACTAAAGAAAAGGGGCATAACAAAATAGAAAAAATGGATCAAACAATGACCCCCTCATTTGATATAGCCCAAGTAGTATCCAAAGTAAAAATATCAGTACCACTTCTTGAAATGATGAAAATAGATCAATACATAAATACAATGGTCAAGATGATTTTAGAGATATCGAAAAGGAAGCAAGAAAAGCCTAAAATCAGAATAAATAATGTCCAAGTTGAGGATGCTAGAACTCCTAAAGTATATCTGGGTGACACCTTGATAAGGAACCCCTCTCAGATAGATCCGTTTTACACCACTCTACTGATAAAAAATAGACTAGTGAGAAATTACATGATTGACTTAGGTGTAGCCATGAACATTATGCCAATGGTTGTCATGAAAGAATTAGGTATGTGGGTTGACACTACATATGGAAAATGTTAATGCAATGGACAACAGATCCATCCTAGTTGTGGGCATTATGTGGGATGTGGAGATAAGGCTAGCTGCATACCCTAAACTAGCATATAAGATTGACATCACTGTAGTGGACATCCCACCCTACTATGGAATGTTGTTATCCAGACAATGGATTGCAATAGCCGGAGGAAATGTCTAGTTGGATCTATCCTATGCTACTATACCAGTGGGAGGAAATAAAATTAAGCTTTACATAGAGCCAAGATATGAGAATATCATAGAACACATTAATGAGAATCAAGTAAATTTTTTCTATGATATAGACCTTGGTGCATTCATAATTGAAAAGGGTAAACCAAAATTATAGAACACTGAGCCTATAAACCAAGAGGTCCAAATTGATGAGTGTGGTGTGTGGAAGATGTACTTTGATGGTGCATGTAGCAAGGACAGTAATGGAGTCAGGATATTATTCATTTCATCTACTGGTAAAACTTTCAAATATTCATTCATGCTAACATTTGAATGTACCAATAACATAATAGATTATGACGCTTTACTCATAGGATTGAACATTGCCATAAAACATAAGATAAAATGCCTTGCTGTCTATGGAGATTCAGAACTGATCATATCTCAAATCAAAAGGAAGTACTCATCCAAGAACAAAAGATTGAGACAATATAGAAATGCTGCCTGGGATGATATTAAATTATTTGATGCCTTCTCCATTAATTGGGTGGATAGATCAAAAAATATAATGGCATACTTCCTAGCAAATATAGCCTTAAAAAGGGATAATGTCACATTAGTAGGCATTACTGAAGTTGAATTCAAAACCAGACCTACAATCACAGACAACATCTATAATTGGCAAGTTTTCAATCATGACACTGATCTGATTAAATTCTTATAGTACATTGACCACTATGAGGCTCAAGAAATTGATTTCAATGCATTTATGGAGGAAGTAGATGGCAAGAAAACTTTATTTGGCAAAGAAGTTGTGCAACTCAAAACTAACAAAATTCCTAAGGGACTTGTGGCATTAGAGAGGGTGTTTGATGGAAATGATAGAGCTCTCATGAAACAAACACCAGTAAAATGGGAGGACATTGAGGAAATTAACTTGGGCACTGAGATGGCACCAAAAATGGTATACATTGGGAAAAAGATAAGTCCTACAATCAGAAAGATGTTGATTGCATTATTAAGAAAGTATAAACATGTCTTTGCTTGGTCTTATGATGATCTTAAGGCATATAGAGACGATCTGTTCCAACTTGAAATTCCACTTAAACCTGATGCAAAGCCCTTCAAACAAAAATAGAGACCCATAAATACTACCTTAGAACCCAAAATGCATGAGGAACTTATGAAACTTAGGGAAGGGGTTATCATCAAGCCTATCAAACATTCATCCTGGGTCTCTAACTTAGTCCCTATCAGAAAGAAAACTGGAGAAATAAGACTATGTGTGGACTTCTAAAATTTGAATGTATACTCTCTCAAAGATAACTACCCACTTCCAAACATGGAGGCCTTGTTGCAGAGGGTCACAGGATGTTAATTACTATCTATGATGGATGGGTTTTTAGGTTATAACTAGGGGGTAAGTGCAAGAAGATGGGGGGCCAAAAACGGGTCTTAAGTGGCCACTTTTTTTTTTGAAATCAGGAAATACTGGCCTTGGATGAGAAATTGAGCATAGTTACACTCAAAATTTGGTGATGCAACCAAAATAATGTTCGTAGTGCTCTGAGTCTACTTTCTAAACTACTATTTGTTTTTGAAAATGACATAGATTAAGGGGTTCAAAAGAGGGAGCCACAGAAATTGGTGTTGTTTCTGTCAAAAAAACATAACATAGCATGTTTTGTGGCTCCCTCAAAAGGTCAACTTTTTTTTGGTATTTTTAAAATCACTTTGGTGAGAAGTTAGCTAATAGCATGTAGTTTATGCTTGATTTTTTTGATAATTTTTTGATGAATATTTGATTTTTTACTAATTTTCAAAGTGGACACATCATAAAAACTGAATTTTGGCCGTGCTACCCCTATAAATTTTGAAAACTAATCGAAAATCATTTTTTTCTTTTTTTAATATTTGTAGAATGGAGTCTAGTTTCTAAATATGTATTTTTTAAAAAATTTTAATGAATAGTTAATTTACAATAAAAAAAGACCAAACAGTGGTTTTTGCCCAAAAATGGACACACAAACAAAAGAAATTAAAGATGAAAGGCTTAACATTGTTAAAATGTGAAAAAAATTACATCGTCAGATAGCTGAGAGAAAGCCTAACATTACCTAGGTGTTTGATTTGTTCAACCTTGAAACACGTGCAAATCTGAGGGTTAGCACGAACGAAATTATGTGAAATCTTGAAGAATATGAAAAAACACGTCTGTTATTGTTCAAAAGGCACTCCAAGCATTTGGGTTGGAAATCCAAAGCAAATCCCAAGCCCAAGGCTTGGGATTCCTAATGAAAGACATAACGTGAGCACGTTATAATGCGCTCGCATTATTGTTTTCTTTGCATTTTTCCTTTTCCACAAAAGTTTGTGTTGTTTTTCATGTTTGAAATAACGCGAGCATGTTATGTTCAACTTTATTTTTTTTATGTTCAAGGCTATTAATCATGTATGTATGTATGCCTATATGTATGTATGTATGTATGTATGTATGCCTATATGTATGTATGTATCTATGTATGTATAGTGTCGAGGGTAAAGGAGGGTAGAGACGGGAGTGAGCTAGATAGGGGAGGAGAGGGGTGGATAAGGATTGAGTGATTAAGGTTTAAGGTTAAGGGTTGAGCATTTAGGGATAGGATTTAGAGTTTAGGGATAAGGGATTAGAGTTTAGGACCTTAAGGGATTAGAGTTTAGGACCTTGAGGGATTAGGGTTTAGGGTTGAGACTTTAGGGATAGCATTTAGGGTTAAGGGTCGAGGGATTAGGGTTAAGGTAGAGTGTTGAGGGTAGAGGGATTAGGGATAGGGTTTATGGTTGAAAGTTTAGGGTTGAGGGATTAGGGTTTAAGGTATAGTTTAGTAGTTCTTGTGGATAGAGCCAGTAAACAATGGGAGATTATTTGCCTATTTCATAACAATATACCTCCCCTAAGTGCAGGGTGGACAACAAGAAACATAGATGTACCCCAATGCAAAGCTTTTCTCATAATGATCATCCTTCTAATTTCAACTATTAATTACTCACTGTGGATGTACCATACGCAAAGCTTTTCTAATAGTGTGTACACCTATTGGCATAATGAACCCCAGATGGGCCAGAAAAACATGCCATATAACATTACTAACATTAAAAAATTTCATAGCCATTTTTCTAACATATTCTTGCAACTCAAATATCTTTAAGAGAAGAGTGTCAAAAATGATGGGTTTAACAACCTAACATAAGGCAAACCAGTTTTGTTGGGTTTAGGGATCGGGTTTAGGGTTGAGGGATTATGGTTTAAGGTATAGTGTTGAGGGTTGAGGGTTTAGGGATAGGGTTTAGGGTTGAGGGATTAGGGATTAGGGTTGAGGGATTAGGGTTTAGGGTTGACGGATTAGGGTTTAATGTTGAGAGTTGAGGGTTGAGGGTTTAGGGTTTACAGATAGAGTTGATGTTCAAGGGATTACGGTTAAAGTAGAGTGTTGAGGGTAGAGGGATTAGGGATAGGTTTTAGGGTTGAAGGTTTAATGATTGAGGGTTGAGGCTTTAGGGCTAAGGGTTAAGGGATTAGGGTTTAAAATATAGTGTTGAGCATCGAGAGTTTATGGATAGGTTTTAGGGTTTAATTTTTAAGGGTTAAGGGTTGAGGGATAGTGTTTAGGGTTTAGGGATAAGGGATTAGGGTTTAAGGTATAGTGTCGAGGGTTGAGGGTTTAGGAATAGGGATAGCGTTTAGGGTTTAGGGATTAGGGATTAGGGTTGAGGGTTTATTGATAGTGTTTAGGGTTGAGGGTTGAGGGATTAGGTTTTAGGGTTGATGGATTAGGGTTTAAGGTATAGTGTTGAGGGTTGAGGGTTTAGGGTTGACAGATTAGGGTTTAGGGTTGACAGATTAGTGTTTAATGTCAATGTTAGGGTTAGAGTGTTGAGGGTAGAGGGATTAGGGATAGGGTTTAGGGTTGAAGGTTTAAGGATTGAGGGTTGAGGCTTTAGGGATGAGGGTTTAAGGCTTAAGATATATTGCAAGTGTTGAGGGTATAGGGATAGGGTTTAAGTTTTAAGGGTTAAGGGATAGGGATTAGGGTTTCAGGTATAGTGTTGAGGGTTGATGGTTTAGGGATAGGGTTTAGGTTTGAGTGATTAGGGTTTAGGGTTGATGAATTAGGGTTTAATGTTGAGGGTTGAGGGTTGAACATTTAGGGTTTAGGGTTTAATTTTTAAGGGTTAAGGGTCGAGGGATCAGAGTTAAGGGTTGAGGAATTAGGGTTTGACTTTGAGGGTTGAGTACATTGAGGCTCGAGGGTTAAGGGTTGAGGGATTAGGGTTAAAGTAGAGTGTCGAGGGTATACATATTAGGGATAAGGTTGGAGGGTTTAGGGATAAGGGATTAGGGTTTAAGGTATAGTATTGAGCCCACTAAGGGTCTAGGAATAGGGATAGCATTTAGGGTTTAGGGATGAGGGATTAGAGTCAAGGGATGATGGATTGGGGTTGAGGGTTGAGGGATTAGGGTTTAGGGATAAGGTTTAGGGTTGAGGGTTGAGGGATTAGGGTTTAAGGTATAGTGTTGAGGGTTTAGGGATAGGGTTTAGGGTTGAGGGATTGAAGTGAAGGGTTGAGGGATTATGATTTGACATTGAGGGTTTAGGGTTGAGGCTTTAGGGTTTAGGGTTTAGGGATAGGATTGAGGGTCGACGGATCAGAGTTAAGGGTTGAGGGATTACGGTTTGACATTGAGGGTTGAGTACATTGAGGTTCGAGGGTTAAGGGTTCAAGGATAGGGTTGAGGGTTGAGGGATTAGGGTTAAAGTAGAGTGTTGAGGGTATAAGGATTAGGGATAGGGTTGGAGGGTTTAGGGATAAGGGATTAGGGTTTAAGGTATAGTATCGAGCCCATTGAGGGTCTAGGAATAGGGATAGCATTTAGGGTTTAGGGATGAGGGATTAGAGTTGAGGGATGACAGATTAGGGTTGAGGGTTGAGGGATTAGGGTTTAAGGTATAATGTTGAGGGTTTAGGGATAGGGTTTAGGGTTGAGGGATTAGAGTGAAGGGTTAAGGGATTAGGATTTGACATTGAGGGTTGAGGCTTTAAGGTTTAGGGTTTATGGATAGGGTTGAGGGTCGAGGGATCAGAGTGAAGGATTGAGGGATTAGGTTTTGATGTTGAGGGTTGAGGTTCGAGGGTTGAGGGTTTAGGGATAGGGTTGAGGGTTAAGGGTTTAGGGTTGAGGTAGACAAGGGGCGACTGAGAGACATAGAGAGGGGAGAGGTAGAGAGGTGAGGGGGAGAGATAAGTGAGATATAGAACATGAGCTAATGGAAATAGAGGTGAGATATTGTAAAGGTGCTATCGAAAGTGAGATAGGCACAAATATTAATGGATCAATCTATAGCAGGACAAAATGTGAGCTAGTAAACAATGGGAGATTATTTACCTATTTCATAACAATATACCTCCCCTAAGTGCGGGGTGGACAACAAGAAACATAGATTTAGGGTTTAGGGATAGGGTTTAGGGTTGAGGGTTTAGGGATAGTGTTGAGGGTTGAGGGATAGGGTTTAGGGTTGAGGGATTAGGGTTTAGGGTTGATGGATTAGGGTTTAATGTTGAGAGTTGAGGGTTTAGGAATAGGGATAGTGTTTAGGGTTTAGGGATGAGGGATTAGGGTTGAGGGTATACAATAAATAAACTAGAATTTAGGCAGGGTTGGGAAAATTTTGTGAATCATCATGGGTTGGAGATTGGAGATTTTGTTGTGTTCAAGTACATATCCAAGTCATATTTTAAGGTTAAGATATTTCAAAGAATAGGGTGTGTGAAAAATATCAATGCTCTTCAGCTTATGAATACCAACATTGATACAACTAAAAGATGCCCTTTTTCTAACAGAATATGCAGTTCAAGTCAACCAATGGGCAGCAAGTTGCTGAATGAATTGGTTTCTGATGGGGAAAACAACATTGATGTTGAATCAATGGAAGAAAATCAAAATTAGGGTTGAGGTTTGAGGGATTAGGGTTTAGGGTATAGGGTATAGGGTAGAGGTTTGAAGGTTGAGGGATAATGTTCAAGGTTGAGTGTCCAAGGTTAAGTGTAAAGGGTATATAGGGTTTATGGGTTTAAGGTTTGAGGGATTAAGGGTTTAAGAGTTGAGGGATTAGGGTTTAAGGCATAGTGTCGAGTGTAGAGGGTTTAGAGACAAGGTATATGGTTGAAGGTTTAAGGGTTGAGGGTTGAGGCTTTAGGGCTGAGGGTTAAGGGATTAGGGTATAAGGTATAGTGTCTAGGCTAGAGGGTTGAGGCCTTAGGGATAGGGTTTAGTGTTTAGGTTAAGTGAGACACCTAGATGACTAAGGACAGATGAAGAGGCAGACAAGGAATGACTGAGAGACCTAGAGAAGGGAGAGGTAGAGAGGTGAGTGGGAGATAGAGGTGAGAGATAGAGAGGTGAGGGGAGAGATAGAATAAAATGAGATAGTGAAGTTGACAACTTGAGGGAAAGATGGGTAAGGAGGAGGGAGAGAGGTAGAGAGGAAGGGAAATATCTAGAGAGCCTTGAGAGATATACAAGTGAGAGACCTACAACCTAGGGAGAGAGGGGTAAGAGAGATAGGGGAGAGATGGGGGTGAGGCAGATAGGGGAGGAGAGGGGTGGATAAGGGTTAAGGGTTGAAGGCTTTAGGGTTTAAGGGTCAAGGGTTTAGGGTTTAAGGGTTGAGGGTTTAAGGGTTGAGGTATTAAGGGTCTAAGGGTTGAGGGATTAGGGTCTAAGGTATAGTGTTGAGGGTTGAACACTAATCCCTCAACCCTCGACACAATACCTTAAAACCCTAATCCCTCAACCTTGGGGTTTAAGGTATAGTGTCAAGGGTTGAGGGATTAGGCTTCAACCCTCGACACTATACCTTAAACCCTAATCCCTCAACCCTTAGACCCTTAATACCTCAACCCTTAAACCCTCAACCCTTAAACCCTAAACCCTTGACCCTTAAACCCTCAACCCTTATCCACCCCTCTCCTCCCCTATCTACCTCACTCACATCTTTCATCTATCTCTCTCACCCCTCTCTCCCTATGTTGTAGGTCTCTCACTTGTATATCTCTCAGGGCTCTCTAGATATTTCCCTTCCTCTCTACCTGTCTCCCTTCTCCTTATCCATCTTTCCCTCAAGTTGTCAACTTCACTCTCTCATTTTATTCTATCTCTCCCCTCACCTCTCTATCTCTCACTTCTATCTCCCCCTCACCTCTACCTCTCCCCTCTCTAAGTTTCTCAGTCACTCCTTGTCTACCTCTCCATCCATCCTTAGCCATCTCGGTCTCTCATTTAACCTTAAACCCTAAACCCTATCCCTAAATCCTCAACCCTTAAAACTTAAATCCTAAACCCTATCCCTAAATCCTCAACCCTCGACACTATAACTTAAACCCTAAACCCTATCCCTAAAGCCTCACCCCTCAACTCTTAAACCTTAAACCCTAAATCCTCTACCCTTGACACTATACCTTAAACCCTAATCCCCAAATCATCATCCCTCATCCCTTAAACCTTCAACCCTAAACCCTCTACCCTTGATAGTATGCCTTAAACCCTAATCCTTCAACCATTAAACTGTCAACCCTTAAACATTAGGCAAACTTTTGCAAAAAAGAAAAAAATGTAAAGAAATTAATAATGCGCTCGCGTTATAACATGAGTGAGTTATGCTCGCGTTATGGTTTTGTGTTGCCGATCCGAAGGCTCGGCAACACCAAGCCATAATGCGCTCACGTTATGGCTTTTTAAAAAGTTTTAAGAATTTGGCCACTTTTTGGCCCCCCATCTTTTTGCACCCACCCTAGGTGAAAGTTAAGGAGTTAGAACAATACAAAACAACTTTCACCACACCATGGGGACCATATGTATATGTGAGGATGCCATTTGGATTTACAAATGTTGGAGCAACCTTCCAGAGAGCCATGGATGTTGCCTTTGCTGATCTGATCAATGTAATAATGGTATTATACTAGGATGATCTTACTACATATTCCAAGAAAATAGATCATGTTGCACACCTTGAAACAATATTTATCAGAGCATTGGAATATGACATTTCCCTAAATCCTAAAAAATGTCATTTTGCAGTAACAAAGTTACTAGGACATATAGTGTCAAAGGACAGAGTAAGGATTGATCCAAAAAGGGTGGAAGCCATAGATAAAATTCCTACTCCTAAGACAGTTAATGCCATTCAATCATTCTTTGGGCAAATTAATTTTGTGAGAAGGTTTATATCAAACTTTGCTGAAATAGTGAATCCAGTATCAGAGATGTTGAAGAAGGGTGCAAAGATTAATTGGATAGCTAAGGCTATATATGCATTCATATCCATTAAAAAGGAAATCAAAGAAGCACTGGTATTAAAATCCTCTGATTTCAATAAACCATTCCAGATTTTTTCATTTGCATCCTGTCACACAATTGCAACAGTAATGCTACAAAAGAATGATGAAGGGTATGAATAGCCTATTTCATTCTTCAGCAAATCTCTCTAAGATGCAGAGTTGAAATATGACATTGTAGAAAAATAGGTGTATGCATTAGTAAAGGTTGTCAAAGCATTTAGATCATACCTGGTGGGAGCAAAAGTGATAGCCTATGTGCCCAATTTTGTAGTAAAAGATGTATTTGTCCAAACATAAGTGACTGGGAGGAGATGCAGATGGATTAATAGAATTCAAGAATTTGGCATAGAGATCCAGATCACTAAACTAGTAATAAGACAGGGTCTTGCTAAATTAATGGTTGAAACCAATATTGAAGCTGCCTAGGTGTGTAATCTAAATAAAGAAGATAACATGATCTCTAGCATTAAATGTACACCATGGTACACTGATATCATGTACTATCTTAAACATATGAAATGTCCTAAAGGATTTGATGATAACAAGAAAAGGATGCTTACGCTATGAGCTTCAAAGTATGTATTCATAGAGGGAGACCTCTACTAGAAAAACTGGGGTGGTGTCCTATTATTATGCCTAGATGAAAATCAAGCAAGGCATGTTCTAAAGGAGATGCATGAAGGAATATGTCGAGGGCATTTTTTGAGCAAAAACTACTACTCATAAGGTATTAAGGGTAGGTTACTATTGGCCTATGGTTTTTAATGATGCTTATGATCATACTAGGAAATGTGAAGCATGCCAAAGATTTTCTAAGAAATTGAAGTATCAGGGAGCATTGCCTTTAAGACCTTTGCAAGTTGAGGCTCCATTCCACCAGTGGGGGATTGATTTCATAGGAGATATTTCTGAAAAAGCTACCAGGGGACATAGGTGGATATTCGTAGCCATAGACTATTTTACAAAATGGGTAGAAGCTATATCCACAAAAAAAGCAACTAGTAGAGTTGTAACGAACTTTCTACTAGAAAATATCATCACCATATTCAGGGTGCTAGCAAGAATTATAACAAATAATGGGATGTACTTCAGATTAGATGAGTTCAAAACATTTTGTCAATCCTATGGTATATTAATCTCATATTCTTCACCATATCATCCACATGCAAATGAGAAAGCTGAATCCAACAATAAGAGCATACTAAAGATTATAAAAAGGATGTTAGATAACAATAAAAAGGCTTGGGATTCCAAGTTGAGACTAGCCTTATGGGCAGGTAGCATCACTGTGAAGAAAGCCATAGGAAAATCACCTTTTGAGCTTGTGTATGGGATTGAAGCTAGGCTCCCTTTGCACAATCTCTTACCAGTTTATAAATTCATCTTGCAAGAAGATTTGGAAGTTCCTGTACATATGGAGGAGAGGATGGGAGAATTAATGGAACTTGATGAGGTCAGGGATCAAGCCCAGCACCACAATAGAAAGAAGTAATCACAGATGAAATACCTATATTAAAAAAAGGCTAAAAATAGAAAATTTGAAGTGGATGACATGGTTCTCATGTGGAATGCCAGGAGTCAAGATAAAGGGAAACATGGGAAATTTGAAGCTCTATGGCTAGGTCCATTTGTCATTATTGGTAAGGCTAGTGAAGATTCATACTACCACTAGAACATGACAGGAGAAGAATAAGAATTGCCAGTACATGGACAGTTCTTAAAAAACTTCTTTTCTTAAAATCATAAAGGGGAACAAGAATTGCCAGTGCATGGACAATTCTTAACAAACCTCTTGAAATAAATTTTCCATTCATAGTAGTATATGATTCTACTCCCACTCTGAGAACAAGAATTGCCAGTGCATAGATGATTCTTGAAGAACCTCTTAAAATAAAATTTTCCATGCACAGTGGTATAGGATTTCACTACACTTCCATTTCTCATCTATACCAACTCCCACTTCAAATGCACTTCAAATTCCATACCATGTAAATAACACATTTGATCTACTCCCTTAGAGACCTAGATTCTTGTTATGCCCACAAGGAGAATACATCCCCAATCAGAGCCACTGTTAGGATTGGAAAAAAATCAAAATTTTCATTAGCCACCACTCACTTGGCCTCTACATACCATAGAAATTTGCCACACATTGATCTTATGATTAATACAGATTGTCAAAATTTGTGTGACAAGATCCATATTATAACCCATGATGACTGATGATTCCATAAATATGGCCTCTGAGATAAGCATTTCCCTAACCATAGTTGAGCAAAATGAACAATTGATCTGTATCGACAAGATCTCATGTGAGTGTTTTTTCGATAAAAAAACTATAGCTCTTTATTTAAACATTTAATACATATCAGGAAGACATGAAGGAAGTCTTAGCAATCAAAGGTTTTAAAAGGGCAACAAGTGCACATAATTAGGAAGACATTACATAATATCTCGCCGATAAAAAAACTCATTGGCAAGAGAAATGAAGTCGGAATAAAAATATTAAACTTTGCTGATCTCAGAAGTCATATCGATGGACACAAGTTCGACAAGAGATATATCTACTCTCGCCAATAAGTCAAGACAATAGTTGTATCAGTGTAACATATACCATCAAAATGGATTTTTTACATCTTCCCGACTATACAAGTCACTCTAATGAGAAAGAACTGAAAGCTTCAGTGAGAGTCCCACTGATGTGCCCCAATGAACAAAAACTATAAAAGAAACATATCAGGGAGACTTAATACATTAGAAGATCATTTGATTTTTTTACCGATGGTATTTGTCAGTCCAATGACTACAAAGTGATTACTATTCATTGGGAAAACACTCGCCGATGTTCAAAAGGAGTTCTAATAGTCCATACCATCCCGATATCGGGGTGAAATTCATAATGTCTCCTCGAAATATAAAAAATCAAAATACAAGAATAGGGGATTTTTACAAGGTCGCTAAAAGTATTAAGAAGTCTTCCCAATTGAATCAAAGAACTAAAGGGACACTTCGCATCAGAAAGACATTAGCCTAGTCTTGGGGATCAGTTATGAACATATAAACAAATATGGCACCAAATTGAGCATACAAATCAACATGAGATTAGATGAGTCTCACCAATATGATCATATAATGTCACTCTAACATTTCAAAATCTGAGAAATCCACTGCATTCAATTCCAGTGGCTGGCATTAATGGCTACCTGAACAAACCTTATTTGAACATTTCTGATCAAAAGAAATCTTCAAGGGTTGTGGCAGAGAATGTGAGGAATTGATTGAAAGTCGATAAATTTAGGAAGCTAGGAAGCTAACACATACAAGTAAGCATTCCTACACTTATTAGATTGTAGTCTAGTTTTCATACCTTATATAGATAAAAATGGAAAACCCTACCAAAATGAAAACTAAAAACAACCAGAGGATAGTGGCCAATCTAAGAGTAAAAAGAAGAAAATAGAGTTGGAACAGGAAGAGAAAACAAATTGAACCAAGACCTCATAGATCAATTACCTGGTTTAGGACCAAAGGCCAGGAGAACTACACAATTAAGGGTCACTGTCGAGAAGTTAGAGGATAAATACAAACACATAGGAAATGTGTGGACCCCTATCAGGGGATATGAACTGTTTATGTTCCATTACTACCGAAGACATAGGTTTGAACCTATCTACAACCCTTGTATCTTCAATTTGGGGAAACTAGTTGTCACTAACGTCTTTGTGAATATTGATCTTGTAAAACTCTTAGCCTATCACTATAATCTAGACCTCAAAGCTATATGTGACCTGCAAGGAAAACCATTCATACATGTGTCTAAAAATGCATTATGTGAAGTTTTCAACCTAGATAACACATGCGATATGCCTATAATACATCAAGGTTTGGAAAAGGAATACTCAAGAATGGATACTACTTATAAAGGCTAGAGATTGCCATTACACAGGCCTAGACAGGATGGAAATTTAATGCCACTTGAGGATAATGATAGGCCTCCCTTAAATGTCAACATGTTTCAACCATATATGAAGTATACCTACTATTCAGTAGGTCAGGTATTGGGAACAAAGGTCCTTGAGTTTATGTCTATAGGGCCTATGGTAATTGTTGTTGACCTCTAATGCCATAATGCAAGAGCCTTAGACTATGCTACACATGTTTCCAAAGGAATTGATTTAGGATTGATGGCTATCAAAAATGGTTCTCCTACAATATCTTTCAAACATTATTCATCTCTTATGCATGTGATATTATACTATGGACAAGAGTTAGAGATATGGCCAGATGAATTGAAAATTACACAATTGGATAAAGATGGTTAGTCACTATGCATCCAACTATGGACTTCTATTTGGGATAGTAGATTTCTTAATTCCAGTTATGTACATTTTGAAGAATTCTTTGTCAAAACACTATACAGACTTTATGGTTATCAATGTAATTATTCTTTCTCTGATGAGACTATAAGATTTTAAGCCCCAAAGATTTTGATGGGCCACCAAATGTGAATCATAATTGGGGAGATTGGTACTATTTCCTCGACTCCACCATGGTCAAAGTTTATGGTTTCAAAGATACACCTTTTTTATTGCCAAAAAATATGCCAGATAGAGTTGCATACTTGGAAATTGTCAGGTAGTTAGACTACTCTAATGTTATGAACTTGAGTGCATATGAAAAGCAATCATTTATGCTGAGTACATTATGATTTAGAGATTTTATTGTATTGTCCAAAGAAGGATATGATCTTATTTTGGACAAATTGTCCCATTTCAACATGAGGAAAGCAACACCCAAAAAGGGATTTGATCCTAAAGGTTTTATTGATTATGTAAGAAGGAAACAAAATTTGAGTGGATATGTTCATGTGCCATTTCCTCATGATGATGTCATCAAGAACCTAGAAGAAGTAGATATTGATTTAGCCATTGATGAATATAATCAAGAAGTTGAATAGAAAAATGAGGGAGACACAAGAGATAAAAGTATTATCTTCTAATAGTGAAGGATCTTCTGTTGAAAGATCCCAAGGCCATCTTAATAAGATCCCAAAACTAAGAATTGAGGAACATAGGCCTTCAAATAGGAAACAAGAAGTAGAGGACACATCTGACACTGATGCTAGGTAGTTGGCTTTTAAATCTTTTGTCTCAGATGATCATTTCATTTAGTTTGCCGAGTTTAGAGCTTTCTTGTATAAGCACAAAGGCAAAGCAATCAGGGAATCAGTTTTAGATATTACACCAGGTAATGAAAAGCAATGGTTGGATGCCTTGAAAATAGATGCTAAAAATGAAATGAAAAATATGACACTCAAAAGAGGTAGAAAGTTATTAGAGGAGTCTGGTGTAATGATCTTTCCTAGTTTGGATTTGAAGTCTTCTTTAGTTTTTGATAGCTGTTTACATAGTAATGATGCCAAGCATAAACTCAGTCTAGAGGGTGTGATAGAGGTATATACTAGATCTAGATACAATCTAGATGAGAATTCTCTCATGATCTAGGCCCTATACCCTCCACACAAAATGATTGTAATCATTGATACAAAAAGAGCATTTGGTCATGTAATGACATTGAAAGTAGGTAAGACTGATCCTATGATTACAATAGATATTGGTATTAATGTGGCAAAATTGAATAAAGCACAAATTCAAATGTTGATCAAAGAAAGGGATATGTATAAATTGAACTATGAGAGGATGCATAAAGAAAATGATTTTATGAGAGATTTAGTGCCTACCAAAATGTGAACTCAAGGGGAAAGCTCCCAGACAAAGGACATGGGTGAAGCATCATAGGTGAATGCTCAGATAGTCCAGGCCAACTTCAATGCACTTTCCATGGTGTTCCAAAAAAGGCATGCTAACATGATGATATGGATGAATAATTTCTAGATTAGTTATTCTAAAAATCAATCTTCTCTCCAAGAACATAGAAGATTAACTAACAGACTTCAAGAAAAGATCCAAGAAATACAAAACAAAGACACTTCTGATGCTAGAGGCATTACCAATGCCAAGGACATGATCAAAAAACATACAAATTTTCATGAAGAACTTCATGTAGAGGCTAATGAATTCATTAATGCTTCCAAGAAAGGAGTGCCTACATTATTCAGTGGTAACAAATATTTGAAAAGTCAGCAAGAATGGCCGAAGGAATGCCAATTGATCCTACATAAAGCATTGGAGGTAGCTAAAAGTGAAGATCCAACATTGGAAGAGGCATGTGTTTACATGGATAAGATGATTACCATGGAATTTGCGGCAAAGAATGCTGTGGAATGTGCGAATACCCATTTAAGTCAAAAATACTTGGATCATGTTACTCAAACCCATTTATGGCTCATTAGAGCCTAATGATAATTTGTAATTGTTAATTAAAATTCCAAAAGATACTTATGAAGAGGTGCATCCTCTTCAAAATATTGCTATATAAGTCAGAGAAGTAGCGGTTAGATCATCATTACCATTTTCATATATCAGGTGAGGCATTAGTAAGAAGATAGATTGCATCCATCTCACTCATCAACCTTCATATCTTAAAAGACTTATGTAATTACTCTATATTATCTGAAGCAATATAATGGAGTAGATTCATCTTACATAGTGATCTATTTTAGTGTTCAATTATTGTGTTGATTTACAAGTTTATATGCTGTTGTGTTGTCTCCATAGTGGTTCTTTTAAATTATTCAAATTTATATAATTTGTCACAACACATTTGTTGTTGGTGTCTGGTTATTATGATTGGTTTCTGGTTGAAGAGAATTAAATATCCTTTCAAGTAATTTATTTTGACTGGTTCCTACTAAGGATTAAAAGCATTTTGAAATAATTATTGTTATTGGTTTCCCTCAAATTAAGAATTAAATTCCTTTCATAAGATCATAGTAATTTAGAGGAATATCACTGCGATAATTAAAGAAGAGCACAGTAAGTTACTAACCTACACATTTGCATAAGGTGCAAACATTCCAAGTTCCCAACAAGTTAGAGTTAAGCTGTAAAATAGACTTACCAATCCTCCACATATGTCTCCATACATATAATCATAATTCATTGATTGACTCCATCCACCCAATGGATTAGGCACTGGTCAACTTTAGAACATTTTATACAAGTTTAATATGCATTCATAATATTTCAAGTTATCCCATTATGACCCAGTTAGTAAGCTCTGCACTTATCTCACACTTGTGTGCCATAGTGAGTGAAATTGTCTAAATTAGAATCCATTTAGATTTTGAAATATACTATATCATTTAGGTACACCCACCTAGGCCTAGCAGAACCTAAAGAGTAGGGGGTTTCTAGTTATATAGACTTTGTCTTGTTGACCAAAAATGTATCAAGAGATTGGCACACTCTTGTGGTCTAAAACCAACGTTTTTGAGATTGGACGATTTTAACCTCTAAGGATTCTCATCTATCCTCATACCTTTATCATTAATCATCCTTAGGTTTGTAATTTTTGAGATTTATTCTCTAAAGAAAAAACCTATACCAAACCTTACCATATCCATATCATCATTCATCCTTAGGTTTAGAATTTTGAGATTTTATTCTCTTAAGGCTAAATCTTTTCCCTTTCACTAAATTCTCACTATCACCTATCCTTGGGTCCAATACTTTGAAATCTATTATCTAAGGTCCCAATCTTCATCTACTCAACCAAATCCCCACCCAAATCCATTGTATGCCCTTGATAAGGTCTCAAGCTAAGGAAAACAAGGACATAGAACCTTTTAGAGTCAATGTTGGCATAGCGATGCCTCACACTGACCAAAACAATATCCCTACAATCCAACAACTACCAAAATTTGATGCAAACGCTATGGTAAACCCTTTTCCACCTGTCCAAACAACTAACACTAGCAATGTATATCAAAATGTCTCAGATTTCACACAATACACTAATTCCATGGACATACTTGATAGAGTCCTAAAATCAAATCCCAATTTAGATATCTTGAATTCCTCCTCCAAAACGGTGCCACCATACCTAATGTCACCACATCATCACAACCATCCACATCCCATAATATTCCTAACACATCCCAAGCTTAAAATACCACCACATCAACTACACCAAATGTCTCGACCATGTCAACATCCACCATCACTACATCTATACCACAAATCATCCTTAATGTTCCCAACAACACCATGCACGCAAGTACTTCCACAAGTGTGCCCCAACTTGATGCTAACACCATATGTTTCATGACCAAATTATTCTCCCAACCACCTTACAACACATCCAACATTCCTAACAACAACCCATGTAACAACCCTTCATCCAATTTCACATATGTACAAAATCCAATCTCCCAAGCACCTATTACATCCTCCATCCAAACCTCACAACAAAATCCCAATCAAAACCAACAAATTCTGCCACATGTTCTACGACAAATCCTCACCTATCAACAACACCTTGCCCATCAAAATAAAATTCAAAACCAAATCTCACAAAATCAAAATCAACTCAAAAACCAAATTCCACCTTTCCTCCAACAATTAATCCAAAACCAACAAAATTATTTTCCAAAACCACCACCTACCCAAGATTTACCTAGCATTGTGTAATCATTGATCCAAAAGGTTGATGCCATGCAACATGGAAACAAAATAAATCAATATTCTTTCAAGAATATTTTCCCATATCCATTTCATAGAACATTACACATGCCCCTGTTTCTTAAAAAATTTAAAACACCAAAATTTGACAAATACAAAGGAAAGGGAGACCCTAGGGAACACCTTAGGGAGTTTTACATAGCTTTCTTAGAAGTCTCATATGATGGTACCTATTTGATGAGACTATTTCCTAGAAGCCTTGGTGGTCAAGCTACCGAATGGTTTTCTCATCTTCCCCTGGTATTAAGACGTTCCATGAGTTTGCAGAGAAATTTATGAATCATTTCTCCTATAACATTGAGCATGAAATATCCATGACCAACCTTTGCAACACAAAACAAAAGAGTGGGGAATCCTTCACCACCTTTTTACAAAGGTGGAGAGGCTTAGAAAGCAAACTCCCTTAACCAATTCCTGAAAAACAACTAGTCACCATGTTTGTGACTAATCTTAACCAAGAAATGGGGTTCCATTTTCAAATCCAATGTGCATCAACCTTTGAGGAGGTTATAGACAAAGGAACAACCATCAAAAGAGCCCTTATTGCTAAAGGCTCTATAAAACTTTACAACAACGACAACAAGACCAATAACAATAATAAAGTTAACAACAATAACACCAACACTTCCCATATGAAAAACAACACACAATCCAATGACAAACCTTTCTTTTGGGGTAAAAACAACAATACCCTTAATGATGGTGTCACTGATGTGAAGGCCATCCAAAATGTACAAAATCCCATTCCACCAATTACATCCACAAAAAATAATGTCAATGTTCCTAGGGGACCACTAAGACAACACAACAACCCTAAGAGGAAGTTCACACCTTTAGGGGAACCCATTGAAAATGTCTTGAATAACCTTGTGAAGGAGAATCTAATCACATTAACCCCTATTTGACCTTATGATGAAAATGGCTATTGTGACTACCATCGTGTGAAAGGGCATAAGACATCTAATTGCATGAGGTTGAAACATTGTATACAAGACCTTATTGATAGAGGTGATATAACCAATTATGAACCTCCACAGCAATCACCTAATGCCAACTTAGGAGCATACAAGGATCCCCTTCCCAATCAAAACAAAGGAAAAGCCTCATCATCCAACCGAACTTACAATATTATGTCACCTCCCTCTTCTTTTGATTCCATTGTGGGACGAATAGAAGATTATTCCAACCAAGTCAATACCATCACCATTAGACCTAAAACACCAAATTACACTGTTACCACTTGTCACAACCATGTTTCCATCCGTGAAGCCCCTACCAATGATCAACCCTCTACATCCACACCTACCAATCCACCATCCGCTCACAAGTACAACCTCTTAGATCACCTCAGAAATGTTGGCAAGAGATACATTGTAGCTTCATGATTGTTGTAATTGATGGCAAAAATTTTCATCCCACACATCTGTAGGACATGGTGTGCCTATACCAGAAGTTAGATTGAAGAGTGTTGTGGTCCAGTAAGCAAGAACAAAGCATGTGGCAAGGTCTGACAGTCAGGTCTGGATCTCTCAAAGGGAGCATCTTAGTAAAGTGTGGACTTGGGAAAGTCAAGAGGTGTACCTTGACTAATACATTCCAAAGATTGAGCCTCCGATGATGAAAGAGTGAAAAGATATGAGCACCTAAGTGTTGGGCTCTAGTTTGGCAGAGTTGACAGAGAAAGAACTGACCGGTAGAGCATCAGACCTTAATCTAGATGAGTTATTGATTGTGATAAAGTTTCTTAAGGTATCATTCATGATTGGCCGACATGATTGATGACTTCAATAAGCATCTCTTTGATATGCATCACTTGATAAGCAAGGATTCAGCCGACAGACCAAGAGTTTGGGAAAATAGTAAGTATTTTGGATGTTGACTAGAAAATGGAGGAAATCCTTGGTGTGGATATATATACCAGATTGATTTCAGTATGAAGGTGTGTGTTGTGTGTTGTGGAATGTGAAGAAAAGCAGAGGAGTAGAGTAACAATAGTAATACAGTTCCAGTATGTGACAGGATAGTAGCACCAAAGAAGGGGAAGAATAAAGTGTAGTAGATCAATGGATTGAGCCTAATCAGGACTAAACCTCAGCATGTGTGGATGCTTCTCATTAGTTCAAGTATCTTATTACTTCATACCTTGTAGATAGTGAGTCTCTTGTAGGTAGTGACCCTCTTGTGAGCAGTGTGCTCGAGCAGTGAGCCCTAATTGGCAAGTGACATTTTGTATTTCTATTCTTCTAACAGAGAATACATTCTTGGGTTAGTCACCCCATGGTTTTTCCCTTAACATGGTTTTCCATGTCAAAATCATTGTGTTATGTGTATTGACTTTGTTTCTACTTTCATGATTATGGATGCTTATTTACTTTGATGTTGTACTAGTTGTTAAAGAAGAACAGAAAGTTAAATTAATTAAGATAACTGATTCACCCCCCATCTCAGTTATCAACAATTGGTATTAGAGCTAAGTTCCTCCAAATAGAGCCTAACATCTTGAGGAAGTTCTGGGAATTAAAATGGATGTGTATGCTATGAGAGAACAACTTCAGTCTGCCCTATATAATCTTGAGCAATCTAACTCTAAAGTCAATGAATTGAAGGAAAGACTCAAACAGGCTAATGATTTCATAAATGAACTAAAAGGGAACTTGAGTATCTCTATGAAAAAGAGAAAGGATCTGCTTCAATAATTGGCAAGTCAAGGTGAAGCCAATGACACAAATGAAGATCTGAAGGAGAAAACCAAGTTATGTGAAAAGTTATCAAAAGAGGTCATTATGGTAAGACATGAAATGGAATCGGGAGTTATGAAATTTACTCAAGAAATTGAAGAGAAAAGAAAAACTAAAGATGATCTAAGACAATCTCTCAAGGAGAAATCAGAAGACTGCCACAAAATGGATAGAATAATTAGGGATCTAGAATCTAATCTTGAAGAAGCTAGAGATAATGAAGAACAACTTGAGAATCAGATTGGCACTCTTAAAAGGGAGCTTCAAACAACAGATGAATACAAAGAGAAATTCAAGATAAGCTCTGCTCAACTTGAAGTTCTTCTTCAAATCCAAAAGAGGGTAGATGATAAGCAAGGCTTGGGATATGAAAAAGGTGAAAGCTCTAGATCTGGTCAGAAGAACTTCAGATTAGAAAATCCAAGAAACAGGCCTAGAAGACCTCTAGTAAGGAAACCAAATGCTCAAAGATATCCTTCCTTCAATGGATATTGCCACAATTGCAATAACTTTGGTCATAAAGCAAATCAGTGTAGAAGAAGAAAGAATCAAACTAGTTCATCCTTCTCCAGACTATGTTTCAATTGCAAAAGGTATGGTCACAAAACTCATGGATGCAGAAATATGCAAATGAACAATTCATTCAATGGTAGATGTTTTGCATGCAATAGAATGGGACATATGGATAATCAATGTAGATCAAGAGGATATCAGTCAAATATGCAAAAAAATGTTGTTTGCTACAATTGCAATAGATCTGGTCATATTGCCAAATTCTGCAGAAGTAAGAATTTGGACAAAAGGGGTCTAGTGCATCATAATCAAAACCAAGACAAGGGAAAAGGAAAAGTGAATGCGAATGAAATTCAAAGGGAGATGAACAAGATTTGGGTGAAGAGAAGTACAAAAAATGTTGGGGATGGATCTACACCAGAATTTGGTGCTGATATTCCTTTCGAAAACTAAATAGATGAGCTCTGGCTTAGGGGGAGTCACAAAGGAAAACTCTTTCCCCTAGCCAGTCAATTGGTGCCTGAAATTGGCACATGGCAAGTGACGGATTGAAAGGCATCTCAGAGAAACATCTAAATAATTTTTGGTAAAGATATCTATAAGAAGTTTAGAAGAGGCTAATCTTCTAAAGATTGATCCAGTTTTACAGTCATCCTGTAAGAAGCAGGTCTTTGCAATTAGATCCGGTTTGATTCAAAATTGAGGAATCTTGATCTGCAGATAGATTAAATGATTGAGGAAAGAAAGATAGATTGTCAATAATCACCAAGTATAATTTGAAGCATATCTCTATGATCCGGAAAAAGATCTTTCTCAAAACAAGGAGAACAAGGCAACTGGAATGACTTGAGTTACGCATTTATTGCAATGTCAAATTAGGGTTTGCTTAGTGATAAAAGGGTTCATTTACTCTTCATTTGCACATTTGCATTAGTGAAATAGAAAATAAGAGCTCTGCAAACAAGCTTGCCTCATCTCTCTCAAGGATCAATCACAGAATTCAAATCAGCTGGTGATCTCTTCGGCTCATTCTATGAACCCTAAAAGGCGTAAGAGGTATTTTCCATTCTTTCTCTAAATCTTTAAAGATGACTACTCTGAATGTTGTGAAGATTTCTGATAGGCCGCTCCCTAAATTTAAGAAACATCCCTACAAATCTCTAGAAGCGGATCCTTTAGGTGCATTTTCCAGCATTCCGCATGTGGTTTTTCATGTTGAAGACATTAGGGCATACATTCATGTGAACATTGAAGAGTTTGGAGAATCCAAGCTGTTAGATATCGATCACAATCAGTTAATAGATGACGCTTTTGATCTCAAACCTTAGTATAAGGTTATCCGAGACAAATATTTTGCACAGTGCATTCATTTCCCCTATTTTTCGAAAGATGAATGGGTCTGGTATGTTCTAAGTAGAATGCATGATAACTTTATATGGTTGATGAGGCCATTCAAGATAACCAAGGATGCCATTAGGGAAGTAACTAAATTACACTCAATCGGTGGGATTCCTACTCTCAAATCTATCAAAAACCAAATTGTAAGTGAGGCTACCGGATCAAAATTTGATAAAAGAGCTATGACAATTAAGGATATCATAGATCCAGATATCAAGTTTGCATTAATGATAATTAGCTATAAGATATATCACTCGAGCAGGGAGAATTCAATATCCGGAACTGCTATATATACTGCCTATGAAATGTTAAGAAAGAATGTTGACTATGATCTCTGTGAGCTCCTTCTGAACCAACTTTTGGAAAATCTGCAGAAGATAAAGAAGGACAAGAAGAACTCCTTCAAATATGGTGGCTTGATACTCTATTTGTTCTTCTATTATATGAATGAGCTACTCAGATCTAGTGGCTAGATATGGTAAAATGATAGACCGGTTGCCATACAATCAGGGATTACTTGCATGGACTTGATGATGCCAAGGCAGAAAACACAGTACTCTGGGGCTATTTCAAGAACTTTCAGAACATGATGCAAGCCAAATAAATAATTCCTCAATCGCTAGTTGAAAAGTATAAGGATACAATATGCTTTATGGTAGAAACTGATCAATGCCTAATGGAGGTAGTAGAACCAAGAATAATGTGGATCATGCCAAAGGGGTATGAAGTGGATGAGAAAATTGTAGAGATGTATGTTCAGCACATGCTAAGTCAGCCCAAGGATCCCAAGGTAGAAAGGTTTGGAACATTTGAAGAACTGAGTGTAAAGATTCATGTGGAGCTTAGACAACCAGAGATGAAGAGAACAGTAAGAAAAGAAGTAGAGAATGTTGCCAAAAGGTATGGCATCTCAAAAGAGGCACTTGATGCAAATAAAGAGAAGATAGAAAGGGTAGAGAAAGAAGGTGCTCTGGTGGAAGTCCCCTCCCAGACCAGATCCTCTAAGACCTCTGCACCTACCAATGCTAAGAGCTCAAAGGCATCAAAACTGGAAGCAAAATCATTTGGTAAAGGAGAGAAGAGAACTAAAACAAAGGCCACAAGATCTTATTCCAGTCAAAAGGATGATGAAGAGGTCAAGAAAATGAAGAAGAAGAAGAAAACATCCGGTGAACCCTCTACCGGTCAAGACAAGGAAGAGAAGGTAGAGGAATTTATTGAAAAGCCCACTCTTTGCATTAATGATATCATCAAATCAGTTACTGTGGATGGGAACCTAAAACCAATAACTGAGTTCTATGATGAGTACAATGAAGCTGACCAGAAGATCCTGCAAGAAGCTACAGTTAGGTATCTGAATATCTACAATAAGGCTTTTATTGAAATCATATCTCTCATTCCCAAAAGCCTAGAGAAGGAATTAGAAATAATGAAGAATAATGCTAAGGCAAAGGATCTTGAGATCCAAGAACAGATAGCTATTCAACTATATCCTTCAATCACTCTGAAGCAAATGAATATGATCTTCAAAGATTGCAAGGATGAGTTCCAGAGCAAAGCTAGAATGAATCAGCTTATGCTCGGAGAAACTGACAAAGTAGCTAAAGATATAGAAGAGATCCTTTAGAATGCATACAAAAGATTCAAAATTCCCATTATAGAGGATGTAAGTGATGAACCTTCTAACGTTGAAAGGCAAAGTGCATCAAAGAAAGATCCTACTGAAAAGATTGTAGAAGAAACAAAGGAGATAGGTGAGAAGTCCAAGGACCACGATTCCTCCATTCCAGAAGAAGTCCAAGAAGAAGAAAATATCTCTCATCCGGATTCCCCAACAGTCTCCGGATCTAAAGGAGAAGAAAGACTAGAGGAAAAAGAAGAAGTGAAAGAAAGAGTAGAAGAGAAGATCAATCAAGAAGCAGAGGAGAAAGAAAAAGAAGATGACAGTAGTAAGGCTGTAGAAGGAGAGAAAATTGCAACAGAGAAGGCCACATATGATAGTAGTAAGGCTACAGAAGGGGAGAAAATTCTGTCTCCGGCAAGAGACACAGCAGAAGCAGTAAAAAATTTCTTAACCAAAGAAATGATGGAATTTGATGAACCAAAACTTCTTCAAGGGCTGTTCAATTTTGATTCCCTCTCCTCGGTTCAAACCATGAAGCTAGCATCCTTTACTTTAGCAAAGGCAAAAGGAAAACTTTTGAAATCTCACATAGAAGATTGTGAGCTAATTAAGATTGCATCTGGTCCGTTAGAGAAAATCATGCCATCCTTTCAAAAGGATTCTTCAGCCTCCACATCCGGTAACTTAAAATCTCTTGTTAATTCAATTAGCACACATTTTGATTCTTTGGAGAAGTCAGCTGAAGAAAAATTTTGAAAGGAGTTTTTGGGAAAAAGATTCTCCAAAGTGTAGGGTCTAATAAAAAATGATAGAAGAGTTATGGATATTAGAATAAAGAGCTCAGAAAATGCTCTCAAAGATGGTGGAGATATCTATAAATTTTGTTTATCCTCACCTAAAGTGACCAAGGATATTGAGAAGAAAGTAAAAGAGCAAGAGGATAAACTACTAAGTTTGTCTCACAGGTTTCATCCTCTCTCCTCTTCCATAGTAAATCAAGAGTGTTAAACTATTGTAGTCACAAATGCAATAAAGAAACTTGAGAAGGAAAGGAAGAACATAATAAGCCGGATGGGTGAACTTAGAGGGATCATTATCCCTAAGTTAGAGGCTATGCATGAAGCTCTAACTGATGCTCAAACCACAGCCCAGACCAATGATTCGACAGATCTCAAGAAGGTAGAAGCTTTTACATTCCTATTGAGTGGTCACATCTCAATTTTGGACAGGATGAAGCAGAGTTGGGCAACAGAAGTTGTATAGTTGAAAAATACTTTTGCAGACATACTTAAGTATATGTAAGTACAACTTGTATATATATATTTATGTGAATATGAATAGATTGTTTTTGGAAATTTTGGTGTGCGGACCCTACCCTTTGCCATTGATGTCAAAGGGGGAGTGAGGAACAGTGAAAAATGTGGAATCCAGCTAAGGGGGAGCTCCGGTAAAGTGTACATTAGAACAGAGCAGTAGCTAAGGGGGAGTGTAGTGTGACACTTAGTCATTTTTCACTAAGTGTTGCCATCAATGCCAAAGAGGGAGATTGTTGGCAAGAGACACATTGTAGCTTCATGATTGTTGTTATTGATGGCAACAAAGTTCACCCCACACATCTGTAGGACATGGTGTGCCTATACCGGAAGTTAGATTGAAGAGTGTTGTGGTCCGGTAAGCAAGAACAGAGCATGTGGCAAGGTCCGATAGTTAGGTCTGGATCTCTTAGAGGAAGTATCTTAGTAAAGTGCAGACTTGGGAAAGTTAAGAGGTGTACCTTGACTGATACATTCCAGAGATTGAGCCTCCAGTGATGAAAAAGTGAAAAGATATGAGTACCTAAGTGTTGGGCTCCTATTTGGCAGAGTTGATAGAGAAAGACCTGACCGACAGAGCATCAGACCTTAATTTGGATAAGTTATTGATTGTGATCAAGTGTGTTAAGGTATCATTCATGATTGGCTGACATGATTGATGATTTCTATAAGCATCTCTTTGATACGCATCACTTGATAAGCAAGGATTTAGCTGACAGACCAAGAGTTTGGTAAAATAGTAAGTATTTTGGATGCTGACTAGAAAATGGATGAAATCCTTAGTGCGGATATATATACCAGATTGATTTCAATATGAAGGTGTGTGTTGTGTGTTGTGGAGTGCGAAGAAAAGTAGAGTAGTAGAGTAACAGCAGTAATACAGGTCCGGTATGTGATAGGATAACAACACCAAAGAAGAGGAAGAATGAAGTGCAGTAGATCAGTGTATTGAGCCTAACCGGAACTGAACCTTAGCATGTGTGGATGCTTCTCATTAGTTCAAGTATCTTATTACTTCATACCTTGTAGACAGTGAGTCTCTTGTAGGTAATGAGCCTCTTGTGAGCAGTGTGCTCGAGCAGTGAGCCCTAATTGGCAAGTGCCATTTTGTATTTCTATTCTTCTAATAGAGAATACATTCTTGGGTTAGTCACCCTGTGGTTTTTCCCTTAACAGGGTTTTCCACGTCAAAATCATTGTGTTATGTGTATTGACTTTGTTTCTACTTTCATGATTATGGATGCTTATTTACTTTGATGCCGCACTAGTTGTTAAAGGAGAACAAAAAGTTAAATTAATTAAGATAACTGATTCAGCCCCCCCTCTTAGTTATCAACAATAAAAAACCCCGCACAAGTCTCCATCCTTGAACTACTTCACACATCTCTCCTCCATAAAGAATTTCTTGACAAAGCCTCAATGGAAACCCAAGTCCTTACCAATTTGAATGTCGACCAATTCCAAGCCATGGTAGGCCACATTGCCTCACCTCACTGCCTCACATTCTCGAAAAAGGATCTACCTACATCCAATGTTGTGCACACAATGAAGCTCTACACATCAAAGTCCTAATCCACCTACATACCATCAAATGACTCTTAATAGATGGTGGCTCTAGCCTAAATCTTTGCGCTCTAAAATTATTAAAACATTTGGGATACTCTGATGTGATTGTGGATTGTAGTGTGTGTATAACCATTAAAGGATATGATGATACTGAAAGATTATCTGAGGGCACCATCAAGCTTCCTATTCAAGTGGGAAGAAAGATCTTTGAAACCAAATGTCAAGTACTTGATCTTGACCTCCCATATAATATTCTTCTTGGATGACCATGGATTCATGCCATGCAAGCCGTCCCATCCACCTTCCATCAATGCTTAAAATTCCCTCATAATGGCATGAAAATTACCATCTATGTTGAGCCTCTTCCTTTCTAATATTGTAGTTTCTTGGAAGGGCATGACCACACTTTTTGTACTTATAACAATGATACCAAAGGATCCACCTCACATGCCAATCCTACATCATCCACCTCATACATTGATCCTTCCAACATCGCAACCACATCACAAACATCTGTACATCCTAAGGTTAAGATCAAGATAATTGATATGGGATGTCATGAATATGACCTACGTGGCACATTTTGTGTGGGTCTACTACCAACATCCCCCAAAACATTTGGTTCTCCTAAAGAAGATGAAGTTTCGATGATTGTCATTAAATCCAAACCATCACCTACTTTGACAAGAGGTACCTCCTTGAACAAGATGTTGTTGAAGACATATCTTCTTGGTTATACAAAGAAGAAGAAAATTAAGAAGCTCCTACTCTCGCAACTAAGATCTATGGAAAAGGTCTCAAAATTGTCAAGTATATGGGCTACAAAGGGCAAGGTGGTATAGGCCTTCATGAACAAGGAATTGTCAAGCCCATCTAAGCAATAAGGAATCCATATCTCCATGGGTTAGGGTACTGAAAACAAGAGTCTACCTCCACTGATATTAAGTGTATCTTAAGTAAGGTTGCGAAGGCCTTCCTCGCAGTAGATAACATCAACGAAGAGGACCATCAAGACTCTTTCAATGATTTCACTGAGCTCTTTGAATCATCCATGTGCACCATCTACACATTAACCACCATGCCATCTACATCCAATGACCTACCTCTTGTTTACCCCCAACTTATATATTGGGACCAACAAGGACCTCCCATCCTTGATATCACACAAAATGACAAAGCAATAGCTGAAATGTTGGGGGTTAGAGATCAATCTCCCCTTGGAGATCATAGGGCCAGCTACATCATCAAACTAAACACACCCGCATACTTCGAGGAGACAACCCAAACTCTTAGTCACAAAAATATGAAAATAAAAATAACATCCCCTAGTGAAAACCACCTAGTGACACTTTTGGATGAAGAAAAAATCAAAATAAAGGACGTATCACCTAGTAAAAACCTCCACAAGGTGCTAGGAGAAGAGAGAGTAGACCTCCCCAAAGTACCAGAGATATATCAAGAAAGACCACTGATCCTAGTTGAAGCATCACATGAGATGAATCTTGGAACAAAAGAGACACCCAAGATCACATTTTGACCAGAATCCATCACAACAAAAGAACAAGATGCTTTCTTAGCTTTCTTTAAATAGAAGAGTCATAACTTTATATGGACATATGCCAACATGCTAGGATTAGATCCCACTCTAGTTGTCCATCAGCTTGCAATGCATCCTGATGCGAAGCTAGTGAAACAAAACCTAAGGAAAATGAATCCCCAAGTGGCACTCCTCATCAAAGAAGAACTCAAGAAGCTCGTAGATGTGGGATTCATTCACCCTATAGACTATTTCAAATGGGTATCCGATATTGTTCTAGTAGCCAAAGTCACTACGGGCATCTGATGCTGCACAGAATTCAGAAACCTTAATAAGGCTTGCCCTAAGGATGACTTTCCACTACCCAACATAGACATCATTATGGATCTCATCACAGGACATGAGATGTTGCCCTTAATGGATAGATTTTCTAGATACAACCAAATCAGGATAGCCAAAGAGGACCAACATAAGACCTCTTTTATATGTCCATGGGGAACTTACTGCTGGGTTATAATGCCCTTTGGTTTGAAGAATGCATGAGCTACCTATCAAAGGTCCATGATAGTTATCTTCGATGACCTTTTCCACAACATAATGGAAGATTATGTAGATGATCCACTGGGAAAATCAAGGACTAGAGAAGATCACTTGAATGTGTTGGATAAAATCTTCAAGAAACTAGAGCAATACAAAGTGCAACTAAATCCCATGAAGTGTGTCTTTGGGGTCACCTCTAGAAAACTCTTAGGATACATTATGTCAAGAAGAGGAATCGAAGTTGACCCTGCCAAAGTCAAGGCTATAGTGGAGATGCCTCCGCCTAAAACACTCAAGCAACTTCAAAGCCTACAAGGGAAACTTCAGTCCATCCACTGCTTCATAGCACATCTTGCAGACAAGTGTCAACCATTTCAGCATCTTCTCCAAAAATTACATCTTTTGTATGGGATAATCAGTGTCAGTGCACCTTTGAACAACTAAAGGAATATCTTACTAACCCACACATTCTTATTCCGCCAAAACAAGGACAACCCCTTCTTCTATATATCTCAACAATAGAAAAATGATAGGGGCCTTGTTAGCACAGCATAATGAACAAGGAGAAGAGAGAGTAATATACTATATCAACCACACCTTGGTGACCTATGAGCTAAACTACACTCCTATTGAACGAGCATGCCTTACCATTATCTTCACTTCTCAAAAGCTAAGACACTACATGCTCAACCATAAGACAAAGCTCATTGCCAAGATTGATCCACTCAAATATCTACTGACTAGAGTAGCTCTCATAAGACCAATGTCTAAGTGGGTTATGATCCTTAGTGAGTTTGACATTGAGTACACAAAAATAAAAAACTATCAAAGGACAAGTGATTGTCGATCAATTGGCCAATGCACCTATCCCAATAGATCAACCACTGCTTACAGAATTTCTAGATGAGTCCATATTGACAATAGTGACAACAACAGATACATGGAAAATGTATTTTGATGGATCTTACACACATCATGGCTCCGGGGCAAGCATCTTGTTCATCACCCCTCATGGAGACAGTATTCCTAAATCCTACAAAATCACATTTCCATGCACAAATAATGTAGCAGAGTATGAGGCCCTCATCAGAGGATTTTGCATGGCCATTCAGTCAAAAATTGAGAAGCTGATAGTTTATGGAGACTCCTAGTTAGTCATCGGACATGTTAACAATGAGTACAACACAAAGGATGACAAACTCCTGCCCTACAAAAGGATGGTAGATTATTTTAAAGAATATTTCCATGATATCCATTTTGAGCAAATTCCAAGGTTGAACAACAAAGCAATAGATGCTATGGCCACTGTAGGATCCTTGGTTGACATGAAAAAAGACAACAAAAAGTGTGAATTCCTAATCGAAGAGCTTCCAATATCGACTTACGATGTACTGCAATTTGAGCTAGTGTGTGACATTGTTGGTCTCTTATCTCCTTGGTATCAAGAGACCTACATGTACCTTCATGATAACATCATCCCACCAAACCTATCATCTGTACAACATAAAAATTTCATCTGTTGAGCTTCCTGTTTGACCCTCATCAGAGATACCCTCTATCAAAGAAGTCTTGATGGTACTCTTTTATGATGTCTTGACTCTAGGGAAGCTAAAGTGGCCTTACAAGAGGTACACAGGCATTTGTGGGGCACACTCTAGTGGACCTATCTTAGAGAAGGAAATTTTGAGGACAGGGTATTATTAGCCAACCATTGAACGAGATGCTTACCACTTTGTGAAGAAATGTTTACCATGTCAGCAACATTGTGATCTCATCCATGTACCTTCACAAGAGCTACAGCTAATAACAATTCCTTGGCCCTTTTCACAGTGGGGACTCGATCTCATAGGCAAAATTCACCCACCCTCATCCAATGGCCACAAGCTCATCATTACCGCTATCGAATATTTCACCAAGTGGGTAGAAGCTATTCCACTCACTTTTACCAAGTGCTGGAATCCAAATTGCTAAATTTATCCTTCACTACATAATATGTCATTATGGTGTTCCCCATTCCATCATTGTAGATAATAGGAAAAACATTCAAAAACCAAGAAGTTCGCATCCTATGCGAGAAATTCCACATCCAACATCATTTTTCCACAGCATATTACCCTCAACGTAATGGTCAAGTCGAGGCTTCAAACAAAACCATCTTATGCATCTTAAAAAAGATAGTTAATGAAGCCAACCATGACTAGCACCTTCAGCTCAACCCTACCCTATGGGCCCATTTCACAAGCACTTGTACACCAACAAGAGCCACACCATACTCATTAGTATTTGGTTCTAAAGCCATTTTTCCTATTGAGGTTGAGCTCCCTTCACTCAAGATTTCATTGTAGAATATAATCATTGAGGAGGAGTATCATGTTGCACGACTGAATGAGCTAGAGCTACTAGATGAGAAATGCTTGGATTCTCTCAATCACCTTCAAGCCTATGAAAACTACCTACGCAATAGCTACAATAAAAAGATCAAGAATTGCAAATTTGAGATAGGTAACCTTGTCCATATGGAGAATCAGAGAAACCTACAAGAGCATCACAAGACAGGAAAGTTTGAGCCTAATTGGCTAGGACCATATGTCACCATAGCTAGCTATGGGTCAGGAGCATATCATCTTGCAAGACCTAAAGGGAAGCCTCTAGATGAGCCCATGAACATCATGCACCTAAAAAGGCTCTATGCATAGCCCATTGAGTATCCCAAATCAAGAAATACAAAAAATACAAAAAACTTAAAAAAATCAGAAAAAATCCAAAAAAATAAAAAAATCAAGAAAAACTTGAGTGCAATAAAGCTATCCAGTGGTGAAAATTGCTTCGATGATGCCTTGGATAAGTACCATGGTGAAAACCTATCTTAGTCACCATGTGTAGTGGCCAGTTCTACCATCTAGTAAGCCCTCCCATCCATCATAACATTCCACATCACATGTATCCCATGGCTTGGAACTCTAAAACATCAAGTTACCCACCCTACATCATCCCACCCAAAGCCAATCCATGAAACAAGGATCCTTGTATGATCTCCCTATATAGTTCAAAAAATAAAAAAATCCAAAAACAATATAAAAATCCAAAAACTCCAAAAAAAATCCCAAAATTACAAAATTCTAAAAACAATCCCACTCAACACATCATCTTCCACCATTGTCACCATTCTCACGTCATCAAGTCAAACCATAACTACATATTCATCTCACCCACATCTTAAAATACCTTGATCTCATGGATACAGGGTATGTATGCAGTCTGAAATATGAAGGAAGTATCCAATACTCAGGTATATAAGATGCACCCATCCAACTCGTTTGGATGGTCCCTATCTTCTAAGCTTACAAAACTCACCAAACAATATACATGCTAAGCATAATGCCGAAACATCACATCTTACACAAAAATCATCAATCAATAAACTAATCATAATCAACAAATATGGCCTACTATCCTTTCGCCTACCTTTTAAAATTAATCCAACAACATCCAACCAATTCTCACCTCAATGGATATATCATTCCTACAATAGGCAAAATCCATCATCTTATCAACACTTATCTTGGCAAGAGAAACAATGGTTGTTAGTATGATTCTTTGGTCCTTTTGATTATTAATTTTTTTGTCTTGTTCTAGGGATCATTCCAAAGTTACCTTGTTCTCACTATATCATGGAATGTGGTGGAAAACACCTAGAATGGACATGTTTGTATGCTGTGCTTGTGGGTTGATTTAATTACTCCAAGAATGGTATTCATATGTTGAAGATGTAGGGTTGGTTTTAGCATACTGTTTCCCATTTGCATATAAGGTGAATCATACCTTCTAAGTACTAAAGAACTTATGCTATGAGTCCCATTTCCTCATCTAGGAAAGGTTATACTACCTTGGGCATGCATGAGATCAACCTATTGTTTGTGATTCTAGTCCATGCAAAGATGGATATATATCATGACCTTGGTCCTTTCATACCTTGGTGAAAAATATCCTCTTTTACTATAATAAACTTAGAAATGCTCTCAATAATGTCAATGCAAGTACTTTACCTAGCTTACCCAGTTCCCTTCTATTAGCAACCATTGAACACACTATTTGGACTTAGCATTTAAAAATGATTCAACACCCCCTCCATTCACCCACTCTAACATACCCCCCCATCTAACATATCCCTTCCCTCACAATCAATTACCCCAACCAATTCCTGCTACATACCTCACCCATTCTAATGAAAAACCCCTCAAATAATGTGGTGTCTAAATTGACCTAATCATCCCCAAGCCTATCCCAACCATCCCTAAACTTACCCCAACTACCTAACCCCATCACCCAGGGTTCAAAGAACATCACATGTATCATGACATCTAACAATAGCATCCCATTTCCCATCTCATTAACATTTGTCCATTTCATTAACTTATCATTTCATCATTTATCCATTCATTATGATTTAATCTATTTTACCATTAAAAATTTATTCATCCATTCATCATTCATTATCATTTTTCTATTAACCAAATTGTCATCATTTATTCATTTATCAATTCATTATCATTTTACCATTTCATTTATCATTTCATCATTTATCCATCTGCATTATCATAGTCACCTATCATTTTACCATTACATTTATCCATTACCATTTCATTAATCATTGCATCATTTTCATTCATCATTTATCATTTATCGATTTACCATAACCATTTTACCATTTTTCCATTACATAACATATCCATCACATACATAATCATTACATATCCATTTCATTTTTCATCACATATAATATATATTTATTAATCTGAGCATATATTCCATTCATATCATCACATCCATAAATGCATCCATAATATCCATAGCATCATCCATCACATCATAAATATCCATAAAAACCACCATAAACATCACATAAAAGTATAATCCATAACAACCATGAACATCTATCATAATCATAAGTACATCATCCATATCATATCATAAACATCCATAATGCATAAACCATCATACCATAAATATCCATAATCATCCATAAAAAAATACATACATCATCGCCAAAAAATACATCACTAAAAAATAATGATACAATGTCATGATACATAAATAAAAACATCACCAATGGGTCGATGACCCCTTGATAGAATCAATAGGAGACCCACGCTAGTACTAAGGTGGCTGTTGAGGTGGCTACTATTGCTGCTACTACACTGACTAAGCCGATCTCTTGGAGCTATATGATCGGAACATCCTAGATCCACTCTGCTAACTATAACTAGGCACAAGATGGCCCTCATGGACTGATGTACAGTATGCACCATAATAGTATTTAGCTCTCGTACGTGCCTCACAAGCTGACTCTATAACTATGCCACATGATCCTAAGCTGCTTTATAGACAGTGCACATCTATTATGCATTGGTGCCAACAATGACACCCTGCATCCATGTAATCTCAGCCTACTGGCTAGCCACCTATCCCTCTACTTGCTAAGCTCTAGCCTCTGCTACCTACCGCAATGCCCTCTCTTGGTCCTGCTCAGCTATAACCATAGCTACTTGTGCCTAGAACTATCCCTGTAGGTGCCCTATCTAAGCCTATAGCACGGGGATATGAGGATCCCCATCTCCATCACTCACTCCATATAACAGGGCCTAAACTCCTTGTAACTAGTTGAGCTCCTGTCTCTGCCAAGACACCTCATCCTCTAGGCTAGCCACCTGTTCCTATAAAGTATCTGCTTCCTCCTCCCCATCGGCCCAAGTCTATCGACACCCAATCTAAACACTAGGAAGAGGACTAGGTCTTGTACCTGAAGTCCTAGGACTGATGTAGCTGCCCTAGGTGTCCCCACATGTTGTGGTCTAACCTGTTGCAGCTATACAACCTATTGTCTGACCTATTTCTACTGTACCTCTTACTGAGATTGTACCTATGGTGGTGCCTGCCTAGGACCTTACTGCTGCGGTGGTGCTCATGGAGGTGACATCAGTCCCCTCTGTGCTTGATGCTGGGGTGGTACCTAAGATGGTGCCTGCCTCTGCCCTTGCTTCCATGACAGTGCTTGTGGTGGTGCCATCTGTCCTACCTGTGCCTGTTACAAAGGTGCCCCCTACTACTATTGTCCCTATTGTGGAACCTGCCCAACTACCCGCTATCGTTAAGGACTTCATTGTCCTCATCCCCATCCTCTTCCCAACACCTACTCTGCTACTGTTTTAGCCAACATCCTGATAGCATCACTCTCATCAATCTCCACCTCCTCTAACACTATCTCCTCCTCAACCTTATCTCCCTCCTCCCCCTCCTCCACTATCATGTCAGGCTCAGCCGTGGGACGTATCAAGCAGATTAGCCTCCACACTATCCACCATCGATCATATGTAGGGGTGGTCCCTGAGTCAACCACTGTGATTTGCCAATCCCACTAGTAGGGATGCAATCCTACAAAATCCTGAATTGCCACTTGGGGCACTATCTATGGTGGCCATTTGACATCTTGAAGCATCCTCACAAAAATTGCCATCACCTGTGGCTAGTCCTACTATAAACCAAACTGTCTCATCACCCATGAGGGGAGATACCTATCGATGGTATGATCCTCTTGGCCCATCAAGTAACACACCTAAAAGGCATAGGACAAATGAAGGTGATCATCTAGCCAGGCCTCAACTCCAATATATGGTCGCTAGACCACTGTAACCAAGTCATCAAAAATGTGTCGCCAATGCCGCAGCTACCCAACATAGAAATACTAAATAGGTGCCTAGTACAAAAAATTGAATGCCTTGCACTATGCCAAAAATAGAGCTCCTTGTGGCCTCATGATGCCTATATACTCAAAAGCCCATACGTGAAGCAATGTCACCCCAACAGACAAAGCCCCATCTAAGTGATACAAAATAGTGTGCATCTCATTGTACAACTAGCCTAACATACATGGTCCCCATGCATACATCATCTCATGATGAACCATCTGCTCAATCTCCACTCCCCAGTACAGCGAGAAGCCCTACGCATGTCGATCTAGTATCACTAGACCACCAATCACTGCACACATAAATAATGTAAAGTCATCCACTCCTGCCGCCAATGTCCAAGTGTATCTCATCTATTGTCAATCTCATGTCAAAACAGGGTGACTTGAAACAAAGGCCCTATCAAGGGTTTCTTGTTCTTTGGTAATGTCATAGGTGGCCTATGCTTTAGCAATCAACAACCTCAGAGTCTTATACACATCCTCTAAGGTGATGATGATCTCACTTGTGGGTAGGAGGAAGGAGCATGTCTCGCTCTGCCATCACTCCACTAGGGCCATCATCATGGCCCTATGAGCCCATATAATGGGCATCTCAGATACTGTTCGTAGGTCCAATCTCCCTAATCTGGCTAATGTCACATAATCCAAACCATCTAACAGTATCATAACTGCGAGAATGCGTTGCTCCCACGAAGCCACAATATGACCATCAATCTACATTTACAAAATAACCATAAAAAACTTAGCCTTTTTCCCAAATCAGTGCCATGGCGCTATTTCTAGCCCCTATGGTGCCAATACAGAGTTTGGCACTAGTTTTAAGCCATATGGTGCCAAACCAAAATTTGGCACCAATTCTACCAAATATGATGCCAATCCATAGGATGGTGCCATTTCTTCTGAGTATGGCACCAATCCGTAGGATGGCAGCATTTTTCCCAAGTTTGGCACTCAACTGGAATTTAGCGCCAAAGTGTCAATTTCTTCTAAAAAGCCCTGGTGCCATTCCAGAGAATGGCACAACAAATCCTAGGTATGACTCCATTCTAATAGATGGCACCAAAGCGCAAGCATATGGCACTAAGCCCTTGCCCATTCAATGTATGGCACCAAACCACAGTTTGGCACTGAAAATTCAATAGATGGCGCCATTTCTCCAAAAAAAACCCATTTTGGTATGGTGCCATTCTAGAGGATGGTGCCATAGAAACCCAAAATGATGTCAAAACCCTAAAACTCACAATCGGCCTATGGTGCCAATCCAAAGGATGACGCCAATTCAGCCACGGATGGCGCCAAATGGTTGCATTATGGTGCCAATCTACCTAACCTACCCTTTTGTCGTATAATAAATGTCCTAAAACCCTAAATTGACAAAGTCAAAGTTAGTCAACATACCCGAGGGTCCGCTAGTGATGATCTCAGGTAGGTGTGCATGTGCTTGGATCGATGCTAGTTGTGCCATATCATCTCCTATCTCCTCTTGTCCAATAAACTCGATGTGTGTAAATGTGGCACTTTGGGCCCACATCTTCTATTTATAGTGTGCCATGTCATCCTCCAACACACTTTTCTCTCCCCAGGGTGCAAAACATAACCTTTTTCACCTATTTTTCTTCCTGTCAACCTATTTTTCCATCCTCTATCCATTTTTCACCACCATTTCCTCCTTTCGAGAGATCACCCAACAAAAAATGTATTTTTTCACCTGACCTCTCTAGGGGGTATCCCTCATCCATTTTATTCCTTCCCGGCAACTAGAGCAAATTCTTTGACTTGACGCCATATCCCTACTAGGTCACGATGCCACGTCAAAGAGGGGTACATGTAGACACCTAAAATTTTATTAACCATCTAACTATCTTCTGACATCATCCACAACACTAATTCTTTGTCCAATTAATTAATTAAATTATTATTTAATTAATTATTTCATCCAACCCATAAATCATTCACTCATCCCTCATCAATTCAGCCCTAAAATTGAATTAATTTAATTAATTCAATAGTCCCACATTACTAACATCATCCAATTGATTAAATAAATGTCAAATATTTATTTAATTAATGTGCCCTCTTCCCTAAACCTAATTAGTTAGATAAATCATGTTTATCTGATTAATCAACTATTCTAATTAGCCTACCCCTAAACTAGTTGATTAAATAGCCATTTATTTAATTATCTACCCTAGCCTATATGACCTCTAGACCTGAATTAATTAAACAAATCATTATTTAATTAATCCTAAACCTTGATTAACTCATCCAGTAATTTTTTCTAGCCACAATAACTAAGTTAATCACCTTGATTAACTTGGTCAAAGCATGATCAACACCTTCTCCCACACCCACAAATTAAAAATTACAAAATATTCATAACCCTTCCAACTCACCTTTACCATTTGTGTGCAAAAACATCTTCCTCTTTTTTAGCCTACAAATGTAAGGCCCCAAAAATGTGCATGTGTCACATGACTTGCACAAACCCACATAAAATGGAATTTTTAATTCCATCTCGTCCCAAGGAAATTAATTTTCAGTTTCCTCATCCATCTAAATCACATTTAATGCTAAGTCCTCCTCAAAATGAATAAAAGATTCATTTTTATTCTCCACCCTCCAAGTTTGTTGATCAAATTCTAGCCCTCCATCTCACAATCAATCTCATCCCTTGATCTCAATAATGAATCTTCACCATTGGATTAAAATTCCCTCCAATTTACCTATAAATACAAGCCTCCACAAGCCATTTAGACATCCAATTTTGAGTAAAGTTATTATGCCCATATTTCTCTCATCCTCTCCATCATTAGCTAGGTTATGTTGATTTGTATTAGTATTGAGAGTATTTCATATTTGAGAACATAGTCATGGGTGAAGGTAGAGCTTGTGGGTGCTAAGCTGTCGACCTTATCAAGGAGACGGAGGATCTTGAGGTATAATTTATGTGTTTTCATGCATTTTATTTGTGTTTTTACCTTTTAGATTTCTCTTTTCTTCAACTACATCAAAATTATAGTCAAAATTTTAGTCACTACCATTAGGAGGAGTTTCCTCATCTAGTGGAATGCCAACCAATCCCCTATGTGTATCCTTCTCATCAACTCCTGTGGCACCTTTAGGATCAACATCCTAATGTGTGGCTATAGTCTAACAATAGTTAGGATTTTATTGACCCTAAAGTTGCAAGGAACTATGCATGGGCACCAAATTCTCTACTTATTGAGAAGTAAGTTTATTCCTCTTGAATGACTGGATGATGTTGTATGTGAAGCGATTCCTTTTTGTAATAGAGAAACTAGAAACCTATGAAAGGAGTTGAGTAGCAAGTATCCTCAACTTTGATGCATCCTTGCCATGCCACATCCACCATCCAATAGAGTTGGATTGAGCTAATGTAGCTTTATCCATCCTCACCTCTAGTTTTCTAAATGGTGAACCATAGAGATGGAAAAATTCTATGAACTATATATAAAATAAAGTAGACTCCTCATCAGCATACATTTTTTGAAAAGATTTCATGAGACCTCTTTCACCTATTAATCATGAGATGGAGGTACTATCTCAAGCCTAAATACATACTATTTGGGATTTAGAGCATAGGTTTCCATATGAAATGGGGTGTTCATAATGTCCCACCATAACATCACAATGGGACTAATATGCTCCTCGTAGAATTTTGACGTATGATTCATGTTATGAATGACTTGCTTCAATTTCCCAAGCATGATGTCAAATGTCTAATAAATTTCTCAAAGGATAGGAAAGTCTATATTAGCATATCTTATGACCTATGCAATAGGTGAGATTAAGAAAACATATCTACACACAACTAAAAAAAATCAAAATTTAAAAAATATTATCTATTGAAATGATAAATATTGAATTCTATTACAAAGAATGAAAACATTTTACAAGTTAGAAACATTAAAAATTTAATAGGTTATTAATTTATTAAAAAAATTGATAGTTTCTTACATCACTATGGATCATCAATCATCATCAATGATCTTTTGTTTCAAAATTTTTCCTTTAGTTGTGCTTGCCTCTAGCCATCTACCCTACTCTAGATTAACCTTAATTAATGTATATGTTCTTGCATCTTAATCATTATTATCTCTGACAAAATGAAGTAGATAGAATGTCTAATATCCATTTTCTTGTTCAATTTCTTCCTTGAAAAATTCCTAAACAATGAAAATGAGGTGTGATAGTTGCAAATGAATATTTGGTGCTCTATATTAACTACCATTAAATGTAGAGGCTCTTGCACCTCAATCATCGTCTCAAAAAATATGAAGTAGCTAACATATCTAGTATCCATTTTCTTGAAGAATTTCTTCTTTGAAAAAGCACCAAACAAATAAAGTGAGGTGTGATGGTTGCAAATGAACATTTGTATGTGTTTAGTTTTTTCTACCATTGTCTTCACCCAATCTATATTATTAATGTTAATCAATGCATTGTTCAATGCATGAACACAACATATGGTCAAAAAATGTGTTTGTAAGCACCCTCCACCATCAAGAACTAACATACACACATGGGATAAATTAGGACTACTTGTATAAAATTAGAGGGCCCAGACTCTTCTATGGCATCCTTCAAAATATAAAATTAAAAGTTTGCACCCTTCCTCTTCCTTGAAAAATTAATAGCTCTAACAAAATAAGATCCAACTGAACAATGTGAGAAAGATAGTGATGAGTGGATGACGTCTAATATATATCCACCCATCCATGATGCTAGAGAAACATCCCTTATACACATTTACTTCATTTTGTCCATCACTACACTCACCTTAGATTACTTGAGCTATTAAGGAGGGTGGTGTGTATCTTATGTTATGTAGGGGGCAATGAGGAGCCAATAGGAATTGTTTCTTTCAAGATTTATTTGAGTAGGGATAACATGCCATATGAAATGATATGGCAGAGGTAGAGAAAAAATTAGCAATAGAAGATTTAGCCACCTCTCATGTTTTCATATTAAACATCACTACAAGACTAGTAGCCCTTTTATTTTCCTTAATATAACCCTCTCCCGTTTGACTCTCAACATCTATGGTTTCAATAGGAAATGACATACCAAGATACATAATCTCTATTGACATTCACTCATTTCTTGCCTCCCCTCTACATACAACCTAGTCACCTTAAATTTTCTCAACTAGGATTATTTTTTCACAAATGTTTACCCCTTATTCACTTATTCAGAAAATATGAGAATAAATACTTATGTAGTTTCCCCTATAGTATTTGTTGCATAAATGGCATATCTATACTATACTTCCCCTATATTTTTTTCTTGTCTTTGTCTTTAGCTACTGCAAATTGTAAAATATATTTTTGGATTAAATGGGTCTTTTGCATATGTTTTTAGGAGTTCAAAAGGGAATTCAAATAGATTATTTCAACTCATAATTACTATAACACTGCCACTCCCAAGAGAACCCACAATAATACTTTTACATCTTCTTTATTGAATTCAAACTTCTACAGCCTCACTACCCCATTGTTGCTCATCACTTTTTAAAAAAAAATTCAAAACATGCAGCTACATGAACAAACATAAAGTAAAAATCAAACAAAAATCTCTCCCTAAGTGTTTGGAACTTTGAGGAAAATGCAAAGGAATGTGTGTAAATCAAGAATGGATAGCAAACTTACCTTAAATAACATAGATTTGATGCTCTTTTTCCTTCTTTCTAGTATATGTCTCTATTATCTTACAGTTGTTTTCTTTCTCTATCTTTTTCTTCACAATTTGGAAAATGGCAAAATGATTTTATTTTTTGTTTTTAGTTGTTTGTGGGATTGTTTAAGATTTAGGGTTGGTATAAATGGGTGTGCAAATCCATGTGCCCCCTGTCCCTTCTATTAATTTTATGGTTTTAAAAAAAATATTTTAAAAGATGCTTGGGTAATAGGGCATGGTTATATATCCAAAATTTTCTATATTGTTTCCTTCAACAATTTTCTTGTTTTAAAAAATGTTTCCAATTTTTTTCACAAATTAGGTATGAGGTAGGATTTTTGATCCATCCTTGCATCCTCAAAACAACTCCTATATGGGATAGGTCAAAATATGTAGGGGACATGTCCATAGGATACACAGTTATTTAGTACTTTTTGGTGTGAATGGGGTATGCAATTTCTATTGACTATTTGAATACCAAAGCAAATGATATTTAAGTAGAACATTCAAAATTACTATTCTTAAATATTATCGAGTTCAATACTTAAAGGTAAATTTTACTCCATTCCATTCCATTCCCACAACATCCCACTAATTCCAAGCACTATTGTATTGTTCTATATTATTAAGGATAGTTGTAGAGGTGTTAACATATGTCTGAGTGACATTATAGCCTACAAATTGATCACATATTCTTACTTTTTATTAATGAATTTTTATTCATTCTGGCTCAAGAATTTTTTTTTGTCTTATTATTTTTAGAATATTAGTTTACTTGTCTATGTGGATTTTAAAGTGTATGAACATGAATTTTAAGACACTTAAGGGCTAAGTGGTCCTAAAAATATGTAAGGTTTGAGTGGTTTTTTAAAAATATGAATGTGAGCTATAAATATCTATGTGCAAATTGAAATTATGGATAGTAACAAACTACATATATAATGCTTTTTTGGGAAATATTAGGAGCATAAATGTGAGCTATAAAGAATCCTATTTACAAATTCTATATACAAATTGAATAATGGATAACAACAAAATACATATAATTAAGTGTCTTATTTCTTAGAATACTAGACCCATCCTTAATTCAAAGAAAAGCATGAACATGAGCTATAAACATGTCTTCATTGAACGAGTGTTGAAATAGGATAAAATTGATTACTCTTTTATTTGAATTCCTTATTTCTTTAAATAGAAGAAAAGTACAGAAATGTAGCTTATAGTAAAAGAATGTGTAGAGTGTTCTGTTTTATGTGAATGTGTTTCACCTAATTAAGAGCTATGTTCATTTCCTAAATAAAATGCTTTTGTTTTTTCCAAGGGACTAAAGAAATATAAAATAATAGGAAATATAATAATATTGTGAAAAATAAAGATGAAAATAGAAATCTAGAAACATACATAACATGGAGAAATTCTTAGAAGTTGCCCAAGACATAGATGTTTGCATAGTTCACAAAGAATAATGCAAGTATGCATGTGTCTAAACCAGTTGTGGTTCTTATACACAGAGAGATAAAATTTGAAGCATAGCTACAAAATCTAGGACATAGGGACAAAAATAAACACTAACAACACAAAGAAACAATACCAAGAATAAATAAATATGATTGAATAACTTTAATGTAAGATAAATCAAAATAAGTGATGGAAATATAATAGAAGGAAAGAGATTATGAAACCTACATGTGATTGTATCACCAATGGTACCTATATCTATATAGAAATATAAGGATTGACTACTTGGGAGCTTGCCATCATGGTCAAGCCTCAAATATGGTCTTTTGACCTCCATGGTTAGTCATAAAAAGAGAGTTTTTTATTGTATTTGGTGTGTACTCTTAAATCCTAAGTACATCGAGAATTTAAATAATAACAAATTTATAATAATCTATAATTATAAAGTATGCTGGTCTACAAAAATCTTAGTACCCTAATATGTATGATGTGTATAAGTGAAAAGTGGGAGATTCGACTAATGAAGAACTGCTAATGAAATGAAGATAAATGAAACAAAATGAATACACTTAAAGATAAACCATTATTAGCTCATGAAAAGGAAAGAGGACAGGATATCAATATAGAAACTCATAAACAAACAAACAATGTCATACAACAAGATGAGGGTTATAACAATATATATCTCAATAGATTGAGTTACACATAGAGATTTGGTTAGAGATTCAAGGAGAAATAACAACAAAAGAACTTGAAAATAAAATGAGAATAGATATACCAACAAGGAAGCTCAATAACATAGGAAGAATTCTAGCCAAAAGGAGGAGTTTTAGTCCAGGAGGCTACAACTGAAGAGAAAAGTTGTCATATTGAATTCCTTTTTTCAAACTCTTAGATTTTTTTCTTGAATGAGGTTTGCAAGAGGTTGGGGAAGGATAGGAATGTTAATATTTGTGAATACAAATGCATTGAATGGTAGAAGAGGTGTTACAACTGACACCAATAGTCAAATAGGTAGGAAAATAAATATTTTAAAATTTAAGTTCATTGGTTGACAACATGATTGTGTAGATGCTAGTGCAATTGTGCTAGCATCCAAAAGAAAAATCCAAGAAAAGTGTTAGAAATCTGGCAACAACTAGAGTATACCAAAACAACACAAAAAATTAGAAAATTGGTGAAGGGAAATGGCTAAAAGCTATAGATTTACTGTGCCCTAAAACATGCAAAGGGAGGGGACACTAAACCAAGTGCAAACATAATATGACAATTGCAAGGTATGTAATTTTCAGTATTATAGATGGAAAGTATATTTGTTGGTGTTTACTAGTTAATGGGTTTCAAATAATCTTCACTCGTGAACAAAATTGCTCCAACCATGGACACTCTAAATTCATCTACCATATCCAAATCACTCATTATCATTCTAAACTAAGTCAACAATGTGCAAATGTGTCGATTAATAACATTAGGTGTAAGTGGACATCCTCTTGGCTCTACAACATCCTCTCTAACTTTAAGACATCCCCAAGGAAGAGGACACATTGTCTTCAAATAATTGGATCTCCATAACAGTGTATTCTGAAGTGTATTGTGCATGAAGAATCTATTTGTCCCACTAAACTTGATAAAAATAGATGAAAGATCTTATAAAATTGATGAGTTATAATTTCGACTCTATCCCAAACAAAATTGAAAAAAATTTGAAAACATTTATGCATACATTATACATACATTCCTTAATAAAATGGTAAGTATTTTAAACATGCAGTTGGGATCAAATTAGATAGAGCAAGATACACCCTAGCGTGTAGCAATATCACCTCATTGTAATTTCTTTATGATCGAGTTTAGTTCTTAACAGATAACTATTGTAACTAAATTATTCTCAAGCTTATGATCGAGCAATTATGGTGTAAGTCACTTCGAAATCCTCCTTTGCAATCTCTGGGATTAAACATTCACTATTTCATTAACATTGCCTATGCGTACGTCATCTAAATTCCATAAGGCGATGGAATTATAATCCCACAAGAACTCTTGACTGTCTGAAAAGACATTCACTGGAGAAGCAGTCACAGAAGAACAAGAGAAAGCTGAGCTAAATTGGACTACACCTGTTTCGTTTGCCTCGGCCACTGTGCGGCTCAGAGTATCCATATCAGATGATTTCTTCATAAACTCTTGGTGATTATCTTGGAATGTTAAGGACGCTTGGTTACGATCACGCACTTCACACTTATCACATATAACCCGGTTTACAGTCGTGGGTGCATAAAATTCTGCATAACATTCCTTCATTCCGCCTGTTTGGTGGCCCTTGAAGCTTTTGCCACTAGAAGGCACACTACTTTCTCTTTCTGCCTTTATTTGTGCAGGACTTTTGGAAGCTGGCAGCCAGCTATAAAACGGAATTGGCTCTCGAGACATTTTCTTGATGTGGGTTCTCCAATGATTTTTTATCTCGTTATCTGTTCTTCCTGGTAAACTCTGAGCAATTCGAGACCACCTACAGACAAATTAACAGGAGTGATAACAAAAGCGATTTAAACAATTTATCCCCCAAAACCAAAAGAAGATAGTAATTAAAAATAGCAGTACCTGTTTCCCCATTGTCTATGCAAATCAAAGATCAAACGTTGTTCTTTGGGAGTAATTGGGCCATGCTTAAGATCAGGGCGGAGATAATTGAGCCACCTCAACCTGCAGCTCTTGCCACTCCTCTTCAATCCTGCACCTTCGGCAACTGAATTCCAACGACCGGTACCGTTCAGCCTTATGTAGGCAATCAGTTTCATATCTTCCCCAAAAGTCCAGGGACCTTTCCTCAGATTTTCTTCCTCCTTTTCAAGTCCACACATACTCCAAGCGGTACTCTTCATTAATATCATCAGATAGTTCAATTTGTTTTTGGTAAAAAAACCCTTCAATGAATTAAAGATAACAACTTGATTCAAATTGTGGGATACAGCTTGATTCATATATATATCAAACAAGCATACATGACACTTTTTAGAGATCCATTACATACATGGCACTATCTAATAATCAATTATCCCATCTTTCTAGAGACTGTGTTGTCGGTAATATTAAGCCCAGCCAATAGCCAAATGGTATAAAATTACGTAAATCTGGACAGTCACTCTGCGATAAAGCTCAATCTCATTGACACTTTTCTGGGACACAACAATTTTGAAAAGAATGTGTAAACATGGTACTTATACGTCGTTACTATTTTATATTAATTTGGATCAAAACATAGTTGACTTGGGAATGTAGCTGATAGATAGTTGATCGGCTTGAATGAAGGCACGTATATAGGAATCTTATGTAAACCTTAAAAATCTTTGAGCACATTACATGCTTCTCATTATATCTATCCCAGTACAAATGGGTATGCACCACTTTATTCATTTGACAAATGAAAAACGGACTCGTTTTTAACGATTGGGATCACGGAAACATTTTTAATCTGAAGAAAGAGATGGCCAATCTCATTTTGTGATAAATTGCGCATATTTTGTGATAAGTAGCCCAGACCAGATCTTTTCATCAATCGTATCGAAATATACGTCTAAAGAAGGTGAAGACATCTGTTAAATTATGGGACAAGAAATTTAGCGTTTTGTACTATGGTGAGTGGCACGCGTATATATATATATGGTTGATCGAATGTGACGTAATGTTGATTCTGTGGGTTGGAGCTTAGTTGTTTTGCACCCAATACTTCACAAATGGGAGGCTGAAGGATAGTTTTCTTAGACCAGAGAGATATTTGGGAGTTGGATAGTTTTCTTAGACCAGAGAGATATTTGGGAGTGATCCAACTCCCATATCTTAGCGTACTATTAACCAGGAGAGAGTGTGTTAGAAATCTAATCGAAACGGGAGCTATATGCTAAGATACTCTTATCGTTAATCTATCTAATAAAAGTGTAACATAATAATATAAAGTACCTAACATCTATAAGTTATTAGTGCTAAACTTTATTATATATTACTTATTCAAAGTAATATAATTAGCACATGGCTTTAAGCCACTTTAGGTGTCTAGGTGTCGACTTGGAGAGTTTGAAACAACTCTCCAAACTGTGTGTCGACATCCTTTTGCCACTTGGTGAGTGGAGTGTTGAAGTCACCTTGTAAGTTGAGTCAACCTTCTCACTTATCCTCACCTATATGTACAATCTCATTTATCCATAATTCTTACTTCAATTTGATGCTAGCATTTTGTTCAATTGATCTTGCACTCTTTTATGGTATCAGAGCTAATCTGAAATCATTTGTTGGTTCGTTGAAGTCCGTGGTCAAGGCGTCAAACTTGAGCTCGTGGATTATAAGCACAAAAATCATGCACAACCTCCATGAGGACCCCTATGATGATTCAAATCCTTGTCACGTACATGTAAGTGTGAAATGATATCTTTTAAGTAGCAAACCTCTTGATGACATGTTTTCTTTCTTGTCTTGTGTTGTTTCCTTTGTCGATTTCTCTCTCTCCCCATTTGCAACGCTTTTCAACACTTTTTGTGACACTTGTCAATTTGCATTTTTTGAGTTTTTGACCTTGCTCCTAAGCCTTGCAAGCGTCTTGTAGGTGAGTTTTAACTTTTCCCTTATGTTTTTCATCCTTTGCACACCCTAGAAGCCTTGTAGAGGTCCCGCCTTTCCATCTCCCACTTTCAATTTTCAGTTCCACTCAACCAATCCAAATCTCCCCCTATTATTTCCAGATCTCCCCTAGGAGATCCTGTTGGTGCAAGTGGAGATTTGGATTTTCTTTCACATGATTGACCTATTTCTGGGGGCAGAACCCCTCCTTTTCTTCTCTTCTTTAATTTCACCCCTGCAATTCTTCAAAAAACTCTGTCCAACCCGGATCTCCCCCGGGGCAACCCATGGTCACCCAAGGGTGACCGTATTAGCAAAAGGGGCCATCCTGTCATATTTTCAGCCATAGAAAAACTCAAGTTTCTCACTCATTTTAGCTTCGTTTTCGCCTGTTTTCCTTCCAATTCGCATGATTTTTGATGCGTAATATGGAGTTGACTATTTCATGCACCCACACATGCATAATTAACTCCATTTGATCTTAAATTAACAACTCAATCAATCTCATGCATCCTCACATCTTCAATTCCTCTTCAGTGATAAGTTATTATTGATTTATCACTCCATAGTTGAGTTCACTGGGTAATCAACCTTGTTAACTCCCCAATCATCCTTGTTAACTCATCAACCAAATGAGTTAACTTCTCAATCAATCCCATTCCTCAAACCTATAAATACACCCTTCCCTCAAGTACAAAGGGAAGCAAATTCATTGTGCACATAGATCTTACCAATTTTTTTCCTCCAACTTAGCATTCAAATGCTCTTATAGGATGAAGGTTCCTTTTGCTTTATTCATTGTTCAACCAAGCACCATTACGTTGCTTCATTCAAAAGCCATTGTGCTCAACCAAAGCTCTCATTGGGCTCTTTCAAGCTTCAACAAGCTTCTTTTTGCTTCTTTGTGTCATTTTGTCATCAAGAGGATCTCCTGCTGCTTCAAAAGGACTCGAGGTTGCCAATATCAAGGATTTTTTAGGGTAGTGGAGTCACACAAATCTTTATTTCTTTCAAGTTCCTTCATTGCTTTATTTAATTCATAATAATTAGAAAACCAAATTTGCTCTTGGGAGCAATAAATCTTTTCTTTTTCCTTGATAGTTAGATCTTGCATGTTAGAATAATTGTTTTCATATTCCTAGATCTAGATTATTTTAAAAAGCATTTTCCCTTTTTAGAATAGATTAGTTCAAAACAATTGAAAACCCAAAAACATAGATTAAACTTGCACTAGGAGAACTAATATTTTCGTGCATTCATATTTCCTTTTCATAGATTAAATAGCACCTTTCATTTCCAAAAGACTAAAAAAGCACAAAAACACATTTGCATATCATTTAGTTTTGCATGTATAGAAACCCTAGGAAAGATAAACTTGCAAACCCTCGATACCATCACAAGGTAAACCACGATTAAATGATTCAATCAAACCCTCGATCACATCACAAGTTAAAAACAAGTCAAAGAATAGTCAAGCCCTAGGTCAACTAAACCCTAGGTGAAAAACCTATGTCTAGTTAAGGGTGGTCATCATACATTTACTTCGATCTCAGCTCACGAATGTGCCTAGGAGTGAGAGGAGAGTGGGTGAGGGCTATCCGTGACGAAATTAAGGAAATCAATCAACAACAACAACAAGTATTTACTCTGCCACAACTAGACCCATTTGTCCTCTTATTGTTAGAAGAAACTAGACAACTCCAAATACAATGAAAGCTCATTCAACACATTAAGAGACAAGAGGACATAAATGCAAGAAACCACTTACCCACATAAAGGTGGAATAGAAGAAACCCCAACAGAAGAAGAGAAACTAGTGACCCTTCGGGTCATAGGGTTATCTCAACAACAACTACAATCAAACGAAACATTCAACTTAGTACTCAACAATAAAGGCCAAGAACTTGCTGACCCCTCTCCACGAAGTCCACCTCTCAAACGAGCTAGACCCCAGCCGTGTCTCGCCTCCTCTTGACTGGCCACTTCCACGAGAGCAAGAGTGATGTGATAGATCACCACATCACAATAAGGGACGGGTCTGTGTGTGTGCCAAAATCTGACCTAACAGCCCCAGGCAACTAGAGTCATGATTTTGAGTGTACATGTTTTGGTGAACCTGACGTGAAATTGCAAATCCTTCTGGGACGAGTAATTTTGTGTTCCCATTTCAAATGCTTCAAAAACATTTAACAAAAGCTTCAAAACATTTTCACACCATTTTTCATAGCCGCTTCAGCTGCTTCAACTTCTATTGCCTACGCCATCATCCATTCCATTTGATCTTTGGTGTCTATCGCAGCCCTGAACATGATGGAACCTAACTTAAACCAAGGGAATATTCCCTCAAGAGAACTAGAAACTCCTTCCTTTGATAGGTACATGCTGCCGCACCTTGATGCACCAATCACCAACTATTATGACTATGAAGATTCTGATTATGAACTAGATCAAAGAGACTTAAAGCTAGAAGGATAAGGTTGAAAATAAATTACCCGATCAACCTTCCCCAAGCACATCAAGTACCCATCTTGATGAGGAAGTTAAACGATTAGAAAAATATCTACAAGAAGCCAAAGATTCTCAGGAGGCATTAAGGATTGCCTTCTGAGAAGAGAAAAGAGAAAACATGGCGTGCAAAGAAGCATATCACCATGAAAATACTTGATGAGAAAATCCTAGATATGAAAAAACACCTAGAGTTGCTACTCCTGCAGATCTAATCTCAACTCTAGTGCAAAGAATTAGAATCTTGGAAGCAGAGCAAGCTGCTCTAGAAAGAAGCAAAAATCTCATGAACAGGACCAAGGGGCATCACAAAAACCCCCTACCTCAATTAATATTCAGGAAACACTAGTAATGACACATGTCTGAATGGGAATCCTCCTGTTCAAAACAATCAAACAAATCTGACAATGGGTTATCAAAACCCACCTACATGGTTATTATTATCAACCCTGCAATCTCAAAGTGCCTTTCTAGGAACATATCTTGAGTCTTTGAAGGAACCTTTGGACCAAAACATAAGAAACGTGTAGCTACCTTGGCCATTACCAGATCTCTCGAAGTTTGAAGGAGGAGATCAAAACTCCCACATTAAACCCTACACCACAACCATAAAAGAACTCCTCCCTTGGGATGGGGTTGTAGCAAAAATCTTTCCAAAAACTCTTGAAGGCATCGCTCTTGATTAGTATTATCGCTTACTAGAAGATTCAATTCATTTGTTCAGACAACGAATCGAAGAGCTTGTCATGGCATTCAACATGAACAAACTCGTTAAAATGGGGATTAGAGAATTCCTCACAATGAAAGAAGATCTAAATGAATCTGTAGGCCACTTTGTCACTCAATGGAGGGAAGTCCTCTATTCTTCGACTAGTGCTCCGAACATGGATCACCGAGAACTATACGACCTCTTTTTGCATGCCCTTAACAAGGACATGAGAGAAGATGTTAAAAAATTACCATACAAATCCTACAAAGAGGCATTGGAAAATGCTTTGAGGATTGACCAAGCCGCCATTGATAGTGGTAGAAAGGTCTATGGGACAAATGGAATGTTGACGAACATAGGAAATAATGCCTCTATCATTAAGATCCTTAAAAACAATAGGAGTGCAACCACAGACGGGATGACAGACCAACCCCCGATCAAGAAAGTAAGAGATGACTACAATGGGAGAGATTACTGTCCTCCTAATGTAAATGCCATAGATCAACCTCGAAAGAATCGTTACTACCCTCGAGACAATTACCAATGTTGGAACCCCAATGGAAATGGGAATGGAAATGATGGAAGATACGAAAGACCCCCATACGAGTTCAATCAATTTTGTTCTTTTCATAGAACAAGGGGGCAAAGCATAGAATCTTTTAGAGAATATAACAGATTGATAGTGAGGTTACCAGAAGACCAACAATATTTGTTCATAGAGATGTTCTTAAACCCACAGGAGATCATCCCAGATAACAAAGATATAAGAAAAAATTAAGCTCCAATAGCACCACAAAATGTAAACATGAGAATTTACTAGGACCCATTCCCCATGCATAAAGGCACATAAACAACAAACAAAAACAAGATAGCTCAGAGTAGTAACCCTGAAGTCCCTCCACAACTAGGAAAAAAAGAAGAAGCTAGGATGATGAGATTAGTCAAGATTATGCACAATGAAGAAGAGGAAGACCATGAGGATGAGAATGAGAAAATAGAAACATATGAAGGTATTATTGCAGTAGTAGAACCAATACCACCTCTAATTGTACCTTATGAGCTCATAGACAATTTAAAGAAGACATATGGTCACATTTTGTTCATCGATTTACTCAGGAACTCCCCTTCACATCACTTAGCTTTACTAAAAGCAATAGGTCTAAAATACCTTGACCAAATTACACCACCACCTAGTGAGCAAATCAATCACATGGACTATGACCTCAGTCCACCAAATTCAAAACTCAAGGACCCAAGATTCTTCTTTGATTTGAAGCAAATGCCCTCCGAGGCTAAACTAACCAAAAAAGGAGATCCTGTCTTATATTTACAAGTTTGGATTTATGACATTTGAATTAAGAGAAGTTTAGTTGATGATGGGGCCATAGTGAACATAGTTCTGTTCTCCCTTCTAGAGAGGATGGGTTATGGACACACAAATATCACCACTTCATGAGACACTCTAAGGGGTATGATAATCTCAAGGCTACCACCATAGTAAGATTACCCTTCTAGTGACCTTGGGACCTAAGACCATTCCAACCACTTTCTACATCATAGACAAAGACACGGGATATAACTTGATTCTTGGAAGACCATGGATACACATAATGAAAGTTGTGCCATCTACATTATTTCAAGAAGCTCGATCCTTGCACTTAGGGAAAGTATATGTTGCAAAGGGAGATCTAGAACCTTTCAAAATGTTAAAATCAAACACACCAAACAAGCGTATAGTATCCCCATAGACTATGAACTCCCTACCAACAAATTGACTGAATCCCTAATCCTAAACCTTAGTCGATATGCATCAAATGAATGGAAATCATGGAAAAGATCATAAACACCGTAGAGATCAAAACTCTAGAGAATGAGGCATTGCCAAAACAAAAGGAGATAGTTCCCAAAGAAAAGACAATTGAGATCATGGAATTGATTGAGTAGGATAGACAACTCCAATTTCCCTTAGAGGTACTCATGATCAATATCGAAGAAGTCTACAAGCTCTTCCATTGCATAGGAGAAAAACCACATAGAATTGAAGGTCCAATATTTGAGACAACCACATTAGACTTGAGAAATGCAGACCTGCACACTTTCTTAGACATTGAGGAGGACATGATAGAAAGTTACACTCTATTGTCACCACTAAGTGAATCATGTGTCCCTGAGACACCAGAAGAAAAGAAATCTTATGAGCCTCTTGTTGGGAATTAAGGCGTCTCAAACTTTGCAAATTCCTAATGTTGTATTTATTTATCCCATGTTGAGTTGGCATAGTCAGCACCTTGTGTATATGCAGCAGGGTAAATTTTGGTGACTTTGGCAGCCATGGTTTCCCCCTTAAATAATTAATGGGAGTTTGGGGGCGGTGCCCTCAAGACAGGGTCAAGGGGTGTAGCCCCTTGCAGGGTCCAGGGGCAGCGCCCCTCAACCCCGCCCTGTACCGCGAAACCTCAAATGATTTTTAATTAATGACAAGTGTCAGTGAGTATCTTTGCATGAGAGAAAGGCATCTTTGGGAGGTCAAGGGAGGTTATGACATGTAAGAGGAATATGATATTTTTAGTCAGTGTATGATGGATTCTATGATAGCTGTAAGGTGCGTAAGAGTATCTGTCATAACCTATCTTGGGACCAGGCACCCACTTCGGGATGGGATGTTGGACAAGTGTCCTTAGGCATGGGTTTTGGGGCATGATTCCAATATAGATACCCACCTCTAGAAGGTTCCATATTTACCTTGTAAACTCTATATAAACAAGTGCTTGGATGGGAGATAGATAACTTTGGTACAAGTACTGTTATGTTGCCGGAATATCTCTAGATTTCACACTCGAAGACTCCTAAAAGAGCATTGGCTCTAAAACTATATTATAATATGTTATTGTTTACTGTAATACATTTGAGCTGTGTTTTGGAGTGTGGGGTTTTTCACCCATAAGGGTTTTCCCCACGTATATCTTGTCTCTCTTCTTCTGTCTTCTTTCTGGATTTTGTGTTTTATTGCAATATATCATGTTAATGCCTTAACATTGCTGTAATAGTTAGGATAAAGTTGAATTTGCATAGCCCTCTCCTCATTAGATTAGTGTAGGAAGCATTTTCCACACACCTAGCTTCCTTTCACCTCTCACCCTAATAAAAGATTCACATCAACCATTGACACCCATGGAGGAGGCACATTCTATTGATAATGAATCAACTAATGCCATAAGAATGCTACATAGGATGTTCATGGTGTTTCAACCACGAGAGAAGCCAACCACCTCTGCCTCGATTCAATCAAATGAACTTGGCAAGTGGGAAGCACCTCTAGTACAAATCAAAATGGTTGAAAGACTTATTAATGAGGATGAAGAAAGTGAAGGTATTTTTCATAGAGAATGGAAGATGAGAATGATAGTTAGTGTTAACGACCCTATCATTTTTGAATTGCCAAAGAGTTACATTAGATATGCCATGGACTTAAGACCAGAACCAAATGAGAGGACAAGTATAATCTTTGTCTCTCTTATTGAGTAAAGGGAGCTGCAAACTCCCCTCGAGTTCTTACAATTTTTGCAACGAATCTCCTAGAGAGACTAGATGTGAAAATCTACATGCAAGAATAGTTTGACCTATTAGAAAAACTGTTAAATTGTGATGGAGTCCTGTATTGGACTCCTTCTCATCAACAATCCTTTAAATACTTACTTCATCTCACAATGCCAAGAGAAACCACCCAGTTGGTAGCAATAGATTCAAATGACAAACCTTATAGAATAGGAGTACTTGTCTTGAAAAGAGGTAGCACAAAGAATAAGAAAAAGAAGACGAAAAAGATCTTTTTCAGAAGACTGGAAAGGTCCTTACATGGTCAAGGAAGATGTTAGAAATGGTGCCTATCTCTTGTACGCAATGGAGGGAGAGGAATTTGGAGAAACAGTCAATGCCTTTCACCTCAAGAAATACTATGTCTAAAACACAAAAAAATCATAAAAAAATCAAAATATCAAAAACAATCTGTTTCATGCATTTCTGCATCATTTTGTTCATCTTGCATTACTATTAATGATTTTCTCTTATACTATTTTGTCTTCAATAAGTAGTCTAAGGTTGCCTAGATATACGTCATCCTTAACGGACATAGGGATTCCCCATTTTTCATCATCGCCAGTATCCCCCTTCATTCCTAGTGATTCTAATCAAAGCCTATCTCTTAGCTCTACACTGATCCCAGTCATAATGAGTCAAGATGTTAGGTCCAAGCAAAGTTAGTATTCAAACCTATTGTGTTTAAAGGAAGCTTGCAAGTAGACCTTCTGAATTCTTCCCTAGTATTAGAGAAGTCCAACTAGATTACAAAAACTTTAGGTGGCACTTAGCCCCTTATTTTTCCTGGCCAAAAACATCAGGAAGATCAAAACTTTGAATGAAGGATTCTTATATTCGAGTGAATAAAAAAATGAGTGCTCAAAATAAGAGTGTCAAAAGTGAGAATTGAGAGGTCAAAGTACTACATATCAAAGTTCCAAAAGAATTCATTTCTTGAAAAGTCAAAAGTCCAAAAAAAATGAGAAAAACCAAGTGAGAAAAATACTTGAAAAAAGCAAAAAAAGAAAAAAAAGAGAGATACAAAAAAGAGTGAAAGAGAGAAGATTGTTGAATGTTTGTACTCTTGGGTGGAGATCAATCTAAGCTCAAAACCTCAAGGGTGACATTCTAATAGAGAAAGAAAGGTACAAGGCACACACACACACACTAGCTAAGCAAAACCAAAGAGTCTAGTAGTCTCAAGGATAATCTTCTACCAAGGGACCCTTGTAATTTCCTATCTATCCTTTACCCTAGGTCTACCTTGCTTTCCATCTATGATCTAAGTGTAGTGAACACCAATAAAATTTGCTACTTGTCTAAGTTGAAATCTTGTCAGATTGTCTTATCTAGATAAGGATCAATGGTTAGCCTTTAGCAAAGTCAAAAATCAGAAACACCCCATTTTCATTCCCACTCCCCACTTGAGTTATAAAATCCTATCTCACAGCCTTGAATAGGTCTCTTATATAAGGATGACTCACAATCCCCTGAATCAAAAATTGTATTTAAGACTAGTCACATTATTTGTTCCACACTGCATTCATGCCAAAATCAGAAAAAGAGTCTCAAAGCAATAAATTCAAATGTCATATCTCATGACATTCAGTAGAAGTAAATGTTTCATTTCAGCATTTCTTTTGTTCTTGGATTATCATATTAAACTGTATCTCATATATATGCCATAAGAAATTACAAAAATATGTCATCGTTATCATACTTACATCATTAAAAAAGATCAAACACTTAATCAAAAAGTTCCCAAACCTCAAAACATGCACAAGAGATGAGTATAAATCTGATAGGTGAAAACCATAAATGGATGAACTTTCATAGATACATTTGAATTTCACATATACTAAGCGTATCAAAGAGCTAGGACAAAATGCTCTCAAAAGAAGTAGAGGCTCCCCATGCAAGGGGGCACAATTTCAAGAAAAGAAGTCAAGGACAATTCCCTCCAATGGAATCCTCAACACTCCGGCTCCTCTGTCTATGAATACCACTCATCGCTCCATGAGACCTATGGGAGTGAGGCACTCTGTTGTGAGCATGTGACTGTGAAGGTCTCACCATACTAGCATCACATCGTCCAAAACTAAGATGAGCAATCTCTTGAAGTTCCTGATTCTCACCCTTAAGGGTGTTAACCTAGGTCTTCAAGTTTGCATTCACTTGACATCCATGATAGACAGAAGCAAAAATGTTAGTGTGTCACCTAGCAGCAGGAGGCGCACCGGGATCATCTAAAAGATGGCCACGAGTTATCCTAGTGAAGGGAGAAGCCAATCCAACATTAATCTCACGAACAAAATCTATCCACTCTTTGACGTTACCTGAAAGAGAAAATTTAAAGACAAAAACAAGTCAATTCCCCATGAAAAGAGAAAGGACAAAAGTATGAAAAGAAAATAGACTAAACTTATGTGGATCACCAGGCTACCAATCAAGGTCAAATTGTCGCATCACCTCATCTGAATGAGGAGGTCGGGGAACAACTGGAGGACCCTCAGGGATATCAGGACCACCATCTGAATCATCAATATCATCAAAAACCTCATCCTACACATCCTTGAGAAAGACCTCGTCTAACGAATCATCATCATCTGTAACATAGTCCTCGTCAATAGACTCTGAATCCATAGTCACAATCAATGATCAGGAAGGAGTTCCTCTCCCTCCCCTCCATCCTCATCTTGAAACTCTAGTAATGAAGACTCTAGGAGTCAAGGGGGTCCAAACTACGGTTCTCTATCCAATCTCACCCATCTCCTGAACAGTCCTGTAGCATGTGGACACTGGGGGTAACTCTTCAGGGATGTCCTCACCAAACTACTGTGAAACACGATCAACCTGATGGGCCTCAACTAGACCATTATGATCTAAAATCTTAGATACTTCGCGACAATACTCTTTGACCTCGCCATCATGGGCCCAGGATCCCTCCATGTCACGATAAGGATCAAAGATTATGTCCTCATCTGTAAGAGTAGCAATAGTGGGTAAAGTAGCATCAAAGTGACCAACATGCATCCACCTAGCTGCTCCCAGTAAGCATCTATCTGGAATCAGAATGAGCTTCTGATAGGGCCTCATGTGCTTAAATGTCTATGTCATGATCAAAGAAGAGTGCCTAAAAGATAGAGCCCCTCGTCGTGAAAATGTGATAGAAATCTCTGTAAACCATGGCCAAGATGTCCAGTCCCCAATCATAAATTGTCCCCTCCTCAATACCATGAATGATGGGTGTCCAACACAATCTCAAATGAGCCGAGGCCTTGTCTCCCAATAGCCTTGATGTACTCAAACTGATCAGGAATCTCCTCAGAAGTGGGACGTGAAGGTGAGGCACAAAAGTGAGCTGGACTCCAATTTGATCCATAGGGTGACTAACCCCCATGAACTCTGCCCAAGATGCCTTGTCCTCAAAGGACTCGCTAGCTGAAAGGACTAGAGAATGTCCTCTCATAGGAACCCTAAGTATATGATACACATCATACAGAGTGATGGTCCACTCTTCAGAGATCTGTGGGAACCTAAATGTGTTTTTGTTTGCATCCCAATAGGTCAAAATGTCACAACATATACGAGACACAAGATTAATAATAGACACGTGACAAACTCTAGCTAGACCTGCCCTCCTTAAAATAGCATGATCCTTGTCACTCAATAAAGCAAACATCCCTGATAGGCATCCCTACTCTCAGTAGGCATTCCATCGGATATGCATGTCCTGCAAAATTAGAAGAGAACTTTAGATTAGATCTCGTAAACTCAAAAAAATCCCTAAAAATCGTAAAAGACAAAAAACCTTACACAAAAAAAGTGTATAACCTTCAAAATTGCAATAAATAGGCAAATACAGTAGCCAAAACATGTCAAATCAAAGTGAAACAAGCATCAAACAACATGAAATTTCAATCAGAATTAGCCCAATAGGGTCACCCCTAGGCGACCAAGATGTTTTGCATGATCTCCCCTAGGCAAACCTGTTGTTTTGCAAGATGACAAAAGGGCTGACCTACCTAACAAAAGGGGCAACCCTAGAGGAGCATCCCTTAATCTAAAATTGCTCTAAAAACTTCTTTTTTTGGCCAATTTTAGAAAACAAAAAACCTATCTCACTCTAAACGATGAGATGGAGATGAGATTTTTCACAAGATTCAAACTAGGGTTTAGAGAAGGGTTTTTCACTGCTTGCATACCTGATTCTCTATGGCTAAAGAAGAGGTGGCCATTTTTGTGATCTCCTCGACGATACCTTTCCAACGACTGCTCACGCTATCGATTCCATTGTTGTTTCGCTCTGATCTCATAATTTGACTTGCTTTGTTTGCAATAAGCTTAGTTTCATTTGTGTATTTTAGATTAGTTCTTTGCTTTTATGCATCTTTTTTGTGCATAATTTTGCGTGCTTTCATTCCTACAAGTCTAAACTGACAAAGGCAAGTAACTAGTGAAACTCAAATGATCCATGGTAAGTTCATCATTTTAGTTTTCATTATTTGTTTTGATATATTTAAATGTTAGACTGATACTAGTTATTGCAGGTACAATTGCAAGAAAATTGACAATAGGTAAGGCCTAGTTTGAGAATGGTACCTACCTTTCATGTAGACTACCATCCCCGAGGGGGCAAATATGTAAGCACAAAAATCATGCACAGCCTACACGAGGACCCCTATGATGATTCAAATCCTTATCATGTACATGTAAGAATGAAATAATGTCCTTTAAGCAGTAAACCTCTTGATGATGATGTGTCTTCTTTCTTGTCTTGTGTTGTTTCCTCTTTGTTGATTTCTCTCTCTCCCTGTTTGTGACGCTTTTCAACATTTTTTGTGACACTTGTCAATTTGCATTTTCTGAGCTTTCAATCTTGCTCCTAAGCCTTGTAAGTGTCTTGTAGGTGAGTTTTCACCTTTCCCTTATATTTTTCATCCTCTACACACCTTACAAGCCTTCTAGAGGTCCCCCCTTTCCATCTCCCAATTTCAATTTTCAGTTTCACTTAACCAATCCAATCTCCCCCTTTTATTTCTAGATCTCCCTTGGGAGATCCTGTAGGTGCAAGTAGAGATTTGGATTCTTGCACATGACTAACATGTTTTTGGAGGTAGAACACCTCCTTTTCTTCTCTTCTTTAATTTCCCCCGTATAATTCCTTAGAAATCCTATCCAGCCCAGATCTCCCCTAGTCCCCTGGGTAACCCATAGTCATCCTGGGGTGACCCATGGTCATCAAGGGGAGACCCTGTTGGAAAAAGGGGCAACCCTGTCGTATTTTCAGCCACAAAAAAAATCATGTGTCTCACTCCTTTTAGCTCTGTTTCACCCATTTTTCTTCCAGTTTGCATGATTTTTGATGTGTAATATGGAGTTGACTATTTCACGCACCCACACATGCATAATTATCTCTATTAAATCTAAAATTAACAACTCAATCAATCTCATGTATTCTCACATCTCCAATTCCTCTTTAGTGATAAGTTATTATTGATTTATCACTCCATAGTTAGCTGAGTTCACTGGGTAATCAACCTTGTTAAATCCCCAATCATCCTTGTTAACTCATCAATCAAATGAGCTAACTTCTCAATCAATCCCATTCCTCAAACCTATAAATACACCCCTCCCTCAAGCACAAAGGGAAGAAAATTCATTTTACACACATCTCCTACCAGTTTTTTTCCTCCAACATAGCATTCAAATGCTCTTATAGGATGAAGGTGCCTTTTACTTTAATCACTGTTCAACCAAGCACCATTACGTTGCTTCATTCAAAAGCCATTGTGCTCAACCAAAGCTCTCATTGGGCTCTTTCAAGCTTCAACAAGCTTCTTTTTGCTTCTTTGTGTCATTTTGTCATCAAGAGGATCTCTAACTGCTTCAAAAGGACTCGAGGTTGCCAATATCAAGGATTTTTTAGGGTAGTGGAGTCACACAAATCTTCATTTTTTTTCAGGTTCCTTCATTGCTTTATTTAATTCATAATAATTAGAAAACCAAATTTGCTCTTGGGAACAATAAATCTTTTCTTTTTCCTTGATAGTTAGATCTTGCATGTTAGAATAATTGTTTTCATATTCCTAGATCTAGATTATTTGAAAAAGCATTTTCACTTTTTAGAATAGATTAGTTCAAAACAATTGAAAACCCAAAAGCATAGATTAAACTTGCACTAGGAAAACTAATATTTTTGTGCATTCACATTTCCTTTTCATAGATTAAATAGCACCTTTCATTTCCAAAATACTAAAAAAGCACAAAAACACATTTGCATATCATTTAGTTTTGCATGCATATAGAAACCCTAGGAAAGATAAACTTGTAAACCCTCGATACCATCACAAGGTAAACCACGATTAAACAATTCAATCAAACCCTTGATCACATAACAAGGTAAAAACAACTCAAATAATAGTCAAACCCTAGGTCAACTAAACCCTAGGTGAAAACCCTATGTCTAGTTAAGGGTGGTCATCATATTGGCAAAAGGGGCCACCCTGTTGTATTTTAAGCCATAGAAAAACTCAAGTTTCTCACTTATTTTAGCTTCGTTTTTGCCTGTTTTCCTTCCAGTTCACATGATTTTTGATGTGTAATATGGAGTTGACTATTTCATGGACCCACACATGTAGAATTAACTCCATTTGATCTAAAATTAACAACTCAATCAATCTCATGCATCCTCACATTTTCAATTCCTCTTCAGTGATAAGTTATTATTGATTTATCACTCCATAGTTAGCTGAGTTCACTGGGCAATCAACCTTGTTAACTCCCCAATCATCCTTGTTAACTCATCAATCAAATGAGTTAACTTCTCAATCAATCCCATTCCTCAAACCTATAAATACACCCCTCCGTCAAGCACAAAGGGAGGCAAATTCATTGTGCACACAACTCTTGACAGTTTTTGCTCTCCAACTTAGCATTCAAATGCTCTTACAGGATGAACATGCCTTTTGCTTTATTCCTTGTTCAACCAAGCATCATTATGCTACTTCATTCAAATGTCATTGTGCTCAACCAAAGCTCTCATTGAGCTCTTTCAAGCTTCAACAAGCTTCTTTTTGCTTCTTCATGTCATTTTGTCATAAGAGGATCTCTCGCTGCTTCAAAAGGACTCGAGGTTGCCAATATCAAGGATTTCTAAGGGTAGTGGAGTCACAAATCTTTATTTCTTTCAGGTTCCTTCATTTCTTTATTCAATTCATAGTAATTAGAAAACCAAATTTGCTCTTGGGAATAGTAAATCTTTTCTTTTTCCTTGATAGCTAGATCTTGCATGTTAGAATAATTGTTTTCATATTCCTAGATCTAGATTATTTGAAGAAGCAATTTCCCTTTTTAGAATAGATTACTTCAAAACAATTGAAAACCCAAAAACATAGATTAAACTTGCACTAGGAAAAGTCATATTAACTTGCCTTCATATTTCCTTTTCAAAGATTAAATAGCACCTCTCATTTCCAAAATACTAAAAAAGCACAAAAATATGTTTCCATATCATTTAGTTTTGCATGCACATAGAAACCCTAGGAAAGATAACCTTGCAAACGCTCGATACCATCACAAGGTAAACCATGATTAAACGATTCAATCAAACCCTTGATCACATTAGAAGGTAAAAACAAGTCAAAGCATAGTCAAACCCTAGGTCAACTAAACCCTAGGTTAAAAACATTAGTCTAGTTAAGGGTGGTCATCGTACATTTACCTCGATCTTGGCTCATAAATGTGTGTAGGAGTGAGAGGAGAGTGGGTGAGTGACATCCATGACAAAATTGAGGAAATCAATCCATGACAACAATAAGAAGCATTTACTCTACCACAATAAGACCCATTTGTCCTCTTATTGTTAGAACAAACTAGACAACTCCAAATACAACGAGAACTCATTCAACGCATTAAGAGACAAGAGGACATAAACGCAAGAAACTACTTACCTACACAAAGGTGGAATAGAAGAAACCCTAATATAAGAAGAGAAACTACTGATCCCTTGTGTCATAGGGTTATCTCAACAACTACTACAATTGAACAAAATATTCAACTTAGCACACAACAACAAAGGCCACAGAACTTGCCGACCCCTCTCCATGAAGTCCAGCTCTCCAATGAGCTAGACCCTCATCATGTCTCACCTCCTCTCGATTGGATGCTTCCATGAGAGTGCGAGTGACATGGTGGATCACCCCATGGCAAGGAGGGAAGGGTCCGTGTGCGTGCCAAAATCTAACCTGACAGCCCTAGACAACCAGAGTCACGATTTTGAGCGTACATGGATAGACTTGAGGAGTTTTTCTCTATGTTGTGGATCATATTTTTTGTAGCAAGGAGGCACCAAGAGGCTATGTGACTCAGTATATCTGGTTGAGTCTCTAATTGGAAGGCCAAGGGCCACACAGAGGAAGGCAGAAAGGCCAAGGTACTCCCAGTCTATGGTTTGTTGTGGCTTTATTTTAGGTGACTAAGACACCCTGCCATTGAGGCGCCATCAGTCCTTTGAAGCTCGAGATGATGCTAGGTATTAAGGCAGCAGGCAGAGGACAGAGGTAACCCTACTTGGCACCAGACAAACAAAGGACATCGTGAACCCCATACTCGCCCTTCGCATTTACATTGGTGGTTGGGGTCATGCCTATTGTAGGACTTGCAAAGACAAATGCCCTGATAGTAGGATTCAACACCCTCACACCAGGCTTCGTAGCTCCTAACCTCACATGCAACAGCTAGGGTGTTGAGTTTTTTGCTGCATAAAAATCAGGGATGGTCTTCAAACACAGCAAAGGCTAGGCAAATCCCAGCCACATTACCTAGGCAACAAACAGAGAGGCAGATTTAGCACAGGGAATTCCCCATGCCATAGAGGCAATGACTATCAAATCTTGGGTGAATTTTTGTCTAAAATCACACTCATCGGCAAACCCCTACCTATGTGGAGCATCCAAAGAACCCATGGAAGTGTGAAGGCCATGTTTCTGTCCAAAAAATGCCCACACACCTACCAACAGCTCACAAAAGATCACAACATCCTCATTTATCCTCCATTCTTACTCCAAGCATCACCTCTATTTGATTTTATTTTTTTTCTTGCCCTAAATTTTTCCCTAAATCAAAAGGGCATTATCTCCATATAGTCATTTTAAAATTTTACTTTTTTAGTACTTAGAATAGGCAATTTTTTCAAATGTAATTGTTGAATAGCACTAAAAATTTTCAAATGAAATTTTTTAGGGGGGGAGGGGGAATTAAACAATTTGGGTTAAATTTCTTCAAGAAGGACTATGGGTTTTTAATAAACCCTTGTATCTTCACCTAACGAAGACAAAGGGTGAGGCTCGAGTTGGCAGGAGGCCAATTCCCCCACATATAAAACCATTATAAATCTTCTCTCATTATAGACTCCAACGAGTGGTTGGATGACTAGACTCATCTCACCATAGGGAATTTTCTTATGCTTTTTGTACAAAGGTATTAAATTAGGCCATTTACGGGAAATTGTTTTTGTCATAAATTTTGATCAGTATCTTGAAATTGAGCACCATTTTTTGAAAAAGTTAATGTTTTCACATTTCCCATCTATTGGACATACTTGCATTGTAAAATTCACTAAGTTATAAAGTGCCAAAACTGGGGAGGTGTCACCTAATCAGGGGGTTGCCTAATGTGTTGAATTTCTTTTGTCTAAAGGAATTAACTTGTTTGTAATTATAGGATTTGATACACACTCTTCTGTAATTAACCTAAACAAGGGTAATTATAAAATTGGTATGATGGAATCCTAAAACACCCTAGGTTCCATAATCTCATGCCATATCTGTATGGACTTATCCCTGAACCATGTATCCACTCTCAGAAGAATAAGTGGTTTAATAATCATGATCATATTGTTGGATTAATTAGCTTACATATACCAAATTCCATTTTGTATTCCATCATTGATATTGAATGTCTACATGCATTATGGATAAAAATTTGGGAAATACGTGTAGACTCAAATATTTCTCCCTTCCTCCATGATCCTTCTATGATCACAACTCACATCTCACGTCATGATACAGATACTGTTGATAACTGAGAGGGGGGGGTGAATCAGTTATCCTAATTATTTCCCTTATTAAACTTTCTTATTAATTGATGCAGCATTGAATCAAACACTAAAACATTAACATGAAATAAGAGACACATAACACAGTATTTTTGACGTGGAAACCCTGTTAAGGGAGAAAACCACGGGGTGATTAACCCAAAATTATTCTCTGTTAGAAGAATAGGAGATTACAAAAATGGCACTTGCCAATTAGGGCTCACTGCCCGAGCACACTGCTCACAAGAGGCCCACTGCCTACAAGAAGACACACTGTCTACAAAGTGATAAGAATCACAGTCTTGAACTGATTGGAAGCATCTGCATATGCTGGAGTTCAGTTCCGGTTAGGCTCAGTACACTGATCTGCTGCACTTCATCTTTCCTCTGTTCTTTATTCTGCTATCTTTCACATACCGGATCCTTTTTGCTACTTCTGCTCTATTCTGGACATATTCGCATATATCTTCCCACCATCACACCCTTCACAACTAAATCCATCCTATATATATATCCACACAAGTAATTTCATCACCTTTTTAGTCGGCATCCGGAATAGTCTAGTTTCTTACAAACTCTTGTTCTGTCGGCTGAATCCTTCCTCACCAAGCAATGCGGATCAAGCATATACTTGTAGATATCATTAATCATGTCGGCCAAACATGATTCATGCCTTCACAACCTCTATCATCAATAGTAACACATCCGGAAAGTAGTCTGATACTCTGTCAGTCAGTTCTTCCTCTGTTTTCACTGTCTTTCAGGAATCCGGTACTCAACTGTTCATATCTTTTTCTTTGTCCATCACCGGAGGCTAAATCCTTGGAATATACCACTCAAGGTAGTCCTCTTGACTTCCCCAAATCCGCATTGCACCAAGACACTTCCTCTGAGAGATCCGGATCAATCTGTCGGACCTTGCCACATGCTCTGTTCTTGTTCACCGGACCACAACATTCTTTATTCTGACTTCCGGTAGAGACACATCATGACTTGCGGATATGTGGGATGACCTTTGTTGCCATCAATGACAACAACCATGAATCCATATAGTGTCTCTTGCCAACAATCTCCCCCTTTGGCATTGATGGCAACACTTAGTGAAAAATGACTAAGTGTTTTCACTATGCTCCCCCTTTGCTGATGCTCTGTCTTTATATACAATTTCCAGAACTCCCCCTTAGTTGGATTCCTCATTTTTCACTGCTCCTCACTCCCCCTTTGACATCAATGGCAAAGGGTAGGGTCCGCACACCAAAATTTTCAAAAATTTTCTATACATAGCCGCATATTTACATACTCACATATACTGAAGAATGTCTGCAAAGGATGTCTGCAATTGGATCATTTCTGTAGCCCAACTTTGCTTCATTCTATCCAAAATTGAAATGTGACCACTCAACAAAAATGCAAAAGCTTCTGCCCGCTTGAGATCTGTCGGATCTTTTGTTTGGGCGGTGGTCTGAGCATCACTGATGGCCTCATGCATAGTTTCCAACTTAGGGATTATAATCCGTCTAAGTTCTCCCATCCGGTTAGTGATGTTCTTCCTTTCCTTCTCAAGATTCTTTATTTCATTCAAGACTGCAATAGTCTGACATTCTTGATTTATTATGGAGGAAGAGAGAGGATCAAAACTCTGAGATAAGCTTTGTAGCTTGTCCTGTTCCTCTTTTATTTTCTTATCAATTGCTGCTGTTGCCTTTGGCCAGGATATACAAAATTTGTAGATGTCACCGCCATCCTTAAGAGCATTCTCTAAGCTCTTTATTCCAATGCTCACAATCTTCCTATCTTTAGAGATTAATTCTAATACCTCTGAAAATCTTTTATCCAAAAATTCCTTCCGGACCTTTTCTTCAGCTGATTTTTCTAGAGAATCAAAATGTGTATCAACACTGCTGACTAAGGTTTTTAGATTACCGGAAGAGGAGGCTGTCGGATCTATCTGGATTGATGGCATAATCTTTACAAGTACTCCGGAAGCAGCCTCTATCAACTCACAGTCGTCCATATGAGACTTCAGGAGTTTTTCATTTGCCTTGGCATTTGCAAATGAAGCTATCTTCATTGTTTGTACCGGAGAGAGAGAGTCAAAGTCGAATGGGCCTTTTAGAAGCTCCGGTTCATCAATCTCTAAAGTTTCTTTGCTCAAAAATTGTTGAACAGTTTGTGCAGTGTCTCTTGCCGGAGACAGATGTTTCTTTTCTTCTGCAGTCTTGGAACTGTCAACCTCTTTGTCTTTCACCACTGCTTCCTTCTCCTGTAATTGCTCTTCTTCTTTGGATCCGGAGACTGTAGGGGAAACCGGAGGAGAGATGCTTGTATGTTCAGGGCCCACTTCTTCTGGAGCAGAGGCTTCCAAGTCCTCAGCTGTTTCTGTACCTAAATCCTCTACAACAGGAAGATTGAACCTTTTGAAGGCCTTCCGGAGGATCTCTTCTGTTTCTTGGGCCACTTTGTCAGTCTCACCAAGCATGAGTTGATTCATCCTGGCTTTACTTCTGAACTCATCTTTGCAGTCCTTGAAGATTATGTTCATTGTCTTGGGATCAATTTGAGGATATAGCTGAATAGCTATCTGCTCCCGGATCTCAAGATCTTTTGCATGAGCATTGTTCTTTCTTACTTCCAATTCCTTTTCTAGGCTTTTAGGAATAAGAGATATGATCTCAATGAAAGCCTTATTATATATGTTCAGATATTTGACTGTGGCTTCCTGCAGAGTCTTTTGGTCAGCCTCACTAAAGTCATCATAAGATTCAGTCATTGGTTGAAGGTTTCCATCCACCGTGACCGACTTGATTATGCTCTCTAGAGATAGAGTGGGCTTTTCAACAGATACCTCTGCCATTTCATCCTTGTCTTGTCCTGAGGAAGGTTTACCGGATCCTTTCTTCTTCTGCTTCTTTATTTCTTTTACTCCCTCATCTGACTCTGTTTCCTCTTCATCCTTTTGGCTTTTATAAGCCCTTGTGGCTTTTGTCTTGGATCTTTTACCGGATGCCTGGACTTCCAGTTTTGAACTTTTGGTTGAGGGAGGTGCAGATCTTTTTGATGATCTGGTCCAGGTGGGAGTTTCAACCGGAACACTTTCTTTACTTTTCTCTTCTTCCTTAGCCTTCCTCCTCTTTTCCCGGCTGGCATCAAGTGCCTCTTTTGAGATGCCTAGGCCTTGAGCAATATGCTCAACTTCTTTTCTTACCTTCCTCTTTATCTCCGGTTCCCTGAGTTCTACATGTAACTTTACACTCAGTTCCTCAAAGGTTCCAAACCTTTCTGCCTTAGGATCTTTGGGCTGGCTTAGCATGTGTTGAACATGCAGCTCTACTATCTGTTCATCCACTTCATACCCCATAGGCATGATCCAGACAGTCCTAGGCTCCACTGCCTCCATCAGACATTGATCTGTTTCTACCATGAAGCATACTGTGTCTTTGTATTTTTCAACAAGGGATTGGGGTATTCTTTCCCTTGCATGCATCATGCTTTGGAAGTTCTTGAAGTAACCCCATAGAGCTGTATTTCTTGCTTTTGCATCCCCAAGTTCATGCAAATAGTCTCTGATTTGAATGGCAACCGGTCTGTCATTCTGCCATATCCATCCACTGGATCCGGGAAGCTCATTCATGTAGTAAAAGAAGAGACAAAGGATCAGATTGCCATATTTGAAGGAGTTTTTCTTGTCCTTCTTAATCTTCTGCAGATTTTCAAAGAGTTGGTTAACTAGAAGCTCGCACAAGTCATAGTCTGCATTCTCCTTTAACATCTGATAGGCTGTGTAGATTGCAGTTCCCGGTACTGAATTTTCCCTACTGGAGTGATAGATTTTGTAACCAATTATCATAGCTGCAAATTTGACATCCGGTTCAATGATATCATCAACTGTCATAGCTCTCTTGTCAAACTTGGATCCAGTTGCATCACTGACTATCTGATTTTTGACAGATTTGAGAACAGGTAATCCACCGGATGAGTGCAGACTGGTTACAGCCCTAATTGCGTCCTTGGTGATCTTGAAGGGCTTGTTCAACCATAGGAAGTTGTCATGTACTCTACTTAGTACATACCGGACCCATTCATCTTCTTCAAAACAGGGGAAATGAATGCACTGTGCAAAGTGTTTGTCCTGGATGGCTTTATACTGAGGTTTGATCTCAAAGGAGTCATCTATCAATTGTTTGTGATAGATATCCATTAGTTTTGTTTCTCCAAAGTCTTCAAGATTTGCATGGATGTAAACCCTAATATCTTCCGTATGCAATACACCATGAGGAACACTAGAAAAGGCTCCTAGTGGATCTACCTCCAATGATTTGTAAGGATGTTTCTTGAATGAGGGGCGAGGTCTATCAGAGATCTTAACTATGTTTGGGGTAGCCATTCTTCAAAGATTTGCAGTGAGGTAATGAAAAACGGAGAATACCTTATGCGCCTTCGATTTGCACGAAGTGATTGGATTGATTTCTTTATGCAATGACTTCGGCAGGAGATCTTTGGTGTGCTTGATGAATCTTGTTGCAGAGCTCCACTATTCGCTTCTTCTTGAGTACAGAATGAGCAAATGACTTTTAAGAAATTCCTTATATTGCTCCGCGAACCCTAATATCTGTCTGTAATAAATGCTTCACCTACATTAATCCAGTTTGCCTTGTCTGGATAGCTTGGAGTATCCCGGATTAGTCCTGATCTGTGAATATCATCCGGATCTTTCAATCATGAATAAATTGAGGTAACATATTACAAGAACATCCCAAGCATTCTGTCCAAACCGCAGAACAGGATAGTGCACTTCCGGATCTCTCCGGACCTTTTTGTAATCCTTTGTCATACCAGAGCATCTCCCTGAACAGGTCTTATTTGATCGATCACAGCTTCTCCATAACTCCATGCGGACCTCTGAAATCTTGACTGAAGCATCTCAAAACTCATATCTGCAAACCCTTTAATCCACATCTTGTGCCACATCCGGCACCACTTGTTTGGCTGGGGGGACAGGATTTTCTTTGAGTCTCCCCCTGAGCCTGAGCTCACTTTTTAATTTCTGGAAGAAATATCAGCACCAGAGTCTGGTGCGGATCCAACCTCTACATTCTCTAAACTTTTCTTCACCCAAATCTTGCTCATCTGATTCCTAACTTCATCCGCATTCATCTTTTGTTTACCCTTGTCTTGATTCTGATTATACACCAGACCTCTTTTGTCCTGATTCTTGTTTCTGCAGACTTTAGCATTATGACCGGACCTATTGAAGATTTGGCAAATAACATTTCTTTGCATATTTGACTGATATCCTCTTGATCTGCATTGATTAGCCATATGACCTACTCTATTGCATGTAAAGCATCTACCTTTGAATGATTTGTTTACTTGCATAATTCTGCATTCATGGGATTTATGTCCATACCTTTTGCAGTTGAAGCATTGTCCGGAGAAGGATGAATTAATCTGATTCATTCTCATTCTGCACTGATTAGCTTTGTGACCAAAGTGGTTGCAGCTGTGGCAGTATCCATTGAAGGATGGATATCTTTGAGCATTTGGCTGTCTTACCGGAGGTCTTCTAGGCCTGCTCCTTGGATTTTCTGATCCAAGATTCTTCTGACCGGATCCGGAGCTTTCTCCTTTCTCATATCCCAAACCATACTTGTCATCTGTCCTCTTTTGACTTCCAAGAAGAACTTCAAGTTGAGCAGAACTTATCTTGAATTTCTCTTTATATTCATTTGCTATTTGAAGGTCTCTTTTGAGAGAGGCAATTTGATCCTCAAGTTTTTCTTCATTATCTTTGGCATCTTCAAGATCAGATTCAAGATGTCTGATAATCCTGTCCATCTGGTGGCATTCTTCTGATTTTTCTTTAAGAGATTGTCTTAGATTGTCTTCAGCCTTTCTTTTTTCTTCAATCTCTTGAGTAAACTTTATAGTTCCTGATTCCATTTCATGTCTTAACATAATGACTTCTTTTGATAACTTTTCACATAACTTGGTTTGCTCAGTCAATTCTTCATTTGTATTGCTTTCTTCACTTTGTCTTGCCAACTGTTGGAGCAGCTCCTTTCTCTTTTTCATAGAGAGACTTAGTTTGTCTTTTAATTCTCTCATGAATTCATCAGCCTGTTTGAGTCTTTCCTTTAATTCACTGACTTCAGAATTTGACTGTTCAAGATCCTCAAGAGCAGTCTTGAGTTGCTCCCTTAAACCATATGCATCCATTTGAACTCCCAGATCTTCCTCAAGCTGTTAGGCTCTATTAGGAGGAACTTAGCTCTGATACCAATTGTTGATAACTGAGAGGGGGGGGTGAATCAGTTATCCTAATTATTTCCCTTATTGAACTTTCTTATTAATTGATGCAGTATTGAATCAAACACTAAAACATTAACATAAAATAAGAGACACATAACACAGTATTTTTGACGTGGAAACCCTGTTAAGGGAGAAAACCACGGGGTGATTAACCCAAAATTATTCTCTGTTAGAAGAATAGGAGATTACAAAAATGGCACTTGCCAATTAGGGCTCACTGCCCGAGCACACTGCTCACAAGAGGCCCACTGCCTACAAGAAGACACACTGTCTACAAAGTGATAAGAATCACAGTCTTGAACTGATTGGAAGCATCTGCATATGCTGGAGTTCAGTTCCGGTTAGGCTCAGTACACTGATCTGCTGCACTTCATCTTTCCTCTGTTCTTTATTCTGCTATCTTTCACATACCGGATCCTTTTTGCTACTTCTGCTCTGTTCTGGACATATTCGCATATATCTTCCCACCATCACACCCTTCACAACTAAATCCATCCTATATATATATCCGCACAAGTAATTTCATCACCTTTTTAGTCGGCATCCGGAACAGTCTAGTTTCTTACAAACTCTTGTTCTGTCGGCTGAATCCTACCTCACCAAGCAATGCGGATCAAGCATATACTTGTAGATATCATTAATCATGTCGGCCAAACATGATTCATGCCTTCACAACCTCTATCATCAATAATAACACATCCAGAAAGTAGTCTGATACTCTGTCAGTCAGTTCTTCCTCTGTTTTCACTGTCTTTCAGGAATCCGGTACTCAACTGTTCATATCTTTTTCTTTGTCCATCACCGGAGGCTAAATCCTTGGAATATACCACTCAAGGTAGTCCTCTTGACTTCCCCAAATCCGCACTGCACCAAGACACTTCCTCTGAGAGATCCGGATCAATCTGTCGGACCTTGCCACATGCTTTGTTCTTGTTCACCGGACCACAACATTCTTTATTCTGACTTCCGGTAGAGACACATCATGACTTGCGGATATGTGGGATGACCTTTGTTGCCATCAATGACAACAACCATGAATCCATATAGTGTCTCTTGCCAACAGATACAACATATATCCAATTGACATAGAGGAAATCATCATTCCTTCACCATCTCTTATTGCTTCATTAGATCTCAGAGTCACTTCTTCAAAAGCTTCTAGTACTTCTTTGCAGTAGGATCACATTTGTCTTCCTACCATTGCTGATTGGGATAGTTTTCTACCTAACATTACTTGTCTATTTGTAGAGTCACGCATTGCTGACATGGAAGCACACATTAACAATATCAGTCTTCTCTTTGATGATGGTTTTGATGAAGCTACATCACCATTATCCTCTTTGGATATTCATGCTCTACATTTGCCTACACATGGCTCCAGATTGTTATCATCTTCATCTATTAGGCATTCACTTGATTTGATTATGGCATCCTTCGGCATCAACATGGGGACACCTAAGAATTCTTTGAATACATCACAATGGGCATCATCATCTTTGGATTAAATTCAACATGATTCATGAACATACATACATCTTCTAGTGTGGGAAGATATCCCGCATCTTCAGTTGGTTGTATGTCTTCCCAAGGGAAGGAATATTGTTCAGCATTCTTGGATCTACATCTATATCCTTTGTTGACTATCTAGCCTCACTGTAGCAGGACATGTATTATGGGGGGTCTCATAGACCTTCTATCATTTTCTCTCTTATGGGGGGAATCATATGTTGTACATAGTGAAATAAGTAGTACTTCTTTATTTGTATAATTTTTATGCGTCTTTTCTCTCTTTTTGAGGGTAGTTTTTGTTAGTGTAGGTTTTTATTTCATAGATGGGTTATTTATTTTCCCTATTATTCCCAAGTTTTTCTTACATCTTTAATAAACCATGTTTAATTAGGTGATTAGTTACGAGGTGTCACCTTCCTACATGTGAGCATCCATTAGCTATCTTGGGAAGATACTTTGCTATCTTTAGTTCAATAGATAATTGCCCCTCATTGGTCAGTGTTGCCAACTCCTCCCTCTCCCTGGTCTATATATGCATGCTAGCTAGGTTGTATTTTGTATCAATCTCTTGCTTTTGCATCCTCTTAATTCTATTTTGCTTCTAGTATTTGTATTACTATCTTAGAGACTAACTCTGTTGTTATTTTGATTTCATATCATTTGCATTCATAGTTTAATATCTATTCATTTTCACTAGTATTCTAGGTTATAAATCTTTTCAGATTCTAACATGGTATCAGAGTTGTTCTATGTGCAAGAGTAGATTTTATTTTCCATACTTGAGAGATTTGGGGGGGCTAATAAAGATTATTGCAGGTTTTCCCAAAAATCTAGTATGCTCTTCTCTTGCATCTTTGGATGATCTGGAGAATCAGAAAAGTTTGAAGGAAAAATTTTAATCTCTAGGGTTTGCACATGTGTTTTATATAATCTAGGTGATTGCAGCATTTTTGGTTATACTAGTGGCATTTCTAGCTATTCCAACGCATCCAAGAGGCTTGAGAAAGTTAAGATTGGCTTTCATTTCACCAAAATTGAAGATTGCTTGATACAGTTGCAGAACCGGGGTTTTCCGCTCAGATCTCGAAATCAACTTTCAATCAGAGCATTTTCAAGCCAAAAGGACCCTTCCATTGCATCCAAGAGGCCTTGCAAGTGAATTTTCATATATAATTTGCCTAGTTTTTTATCAGGAGTCTGGAAGGCAAAAAAAATTTGTTGGAGGCCATTTTTGCCCCCTAGCATGCATTTTTGTGCAACAAATTGTAATCTGCCTGGAATTTTTATTAATTTTTTTAAAAAAGTGTTGTAGGTGCTTGGCACTCCAAGCACTTCAAAAGTGCCTTCATTTTTTTTTTGAGGGCCTTGGCTCTATTTAAAGGCATCAGGCCCCATTGGGGACCAAGCCCCCATTTGAGGGGACCTAGCCTTCCTTTAGGGCCTATGAGCCCTTACAGCAGCAATGCCACCTTTTGGGGACTGAGTGGGTGTGGCTAAAATCCCCTGCCCCCCCTTCATTCAGCTTTTAAGGCCCTTTAAAATGGGTATGTGCAGGATCATCGAGGCCCAAACAGTGGCAATGGAAAAAAAATTGCCTCTTTACTTAGCCAAGTTCGTGAATCGCCCAACTTTGACTTTCATAGGCATGTTAAAAATATCCATTTTGGTTTGGATACCAAACCAAAATAGATATCCATTTGGAATGGATATCCATTTTAAAATAGATATCTGTTTTGTGGTAAAAAAACCATTTGTATAGTTCCAAGAAATGGATATCCGTTTCTGGAAAATGGATATCCATTTTGTGGCTCCCAAAATGAATATCCATTTCCTGGAACTATACAAATGTTTTTTTTTTTAAATTATTTTCATTGGTTTATGCTTAGAACTTATAATTCAACTTGTAAATTTCTATTGTTACATGGTTAACATCTTTTCAACCAATCGACAAAGTTGCATCTGTTTAAAATTTGAACCTCTCTCTCTCTCTAGTAATCCCTAGTGAGTCTTGTTTGCAATGTGAGAGATGTACTAAGAAAACCTTAGGCTTGATGTTGAATTGGTAGAGGTTTGTAAAGCTATGTATGAGATCTAAATTGAATTCATAGAACCAAGTAGTAATGTTTCAAACCATACAAGGGCATATTATATCAATGTGGAGGTAAAATTCTTAGCAAGGACATAATCATCAATGGTGACAATTGTGGCTTGGACAAAGAAGTTTCTCATATCTGCAATGAGATCGCCTTGGACATTATATTATTGAATTTAAGGAAGACCATTTTATGAGGAGATGGTTGTAAGATGATGTCAATTGATAGTGGTGATTTAATCCATCCTATTAATGAGGAAGGAGGAGGGTTAAGGTCTTCTAATTACACTTACAACACCTTGAGTTTTGTGTAGATATAATTATAATTGGGAATATGTGTTAGATAAATGTCACATGGTGGAGGGATGGTGTCGAGATGAGTGATGATTGTTGTGGAAATGTTCTGGTCAAATGTGCTATGAAAATGAGGTGGCATGGGTAGTGTGCTATCAATGTTGGGAAAGGCTAAGGGAGGATGTAATGGAGGAAGGGATGTGTGTCATGGTATGATGTCTCAAGGAATGGGAAGAAAGGATGGTGATTCATAAGATAATATGAATAATGATGGTAGAGTGAATTAGAATTGTGGTAACTATAGCATATCATGGAGTGAATCATGCATTAATACAGGTTGTGGAGTGAGAAAGGGGTGGTATGGGTATGGTTGAATGGATTAATGAGGTGATTTAATTGGTGATGACCTAGGTGAAGTGATGGGTAAGGTGTCTTATGTTGGATTGCTAGAAAGTGTGATTGGTAATATGGGGATAGCTAAATGTCATCTTCTAAGGGTTCAAAGGTGAGGAAAGTGTAAGATGGCGATATGGGATAATCCATGGTTTAATGATTATTCAAGGGAGAGAGAGAGAGAGAGAGAGAGAGAGAGAGAGAGAGAGAGAGAGAGAGAGAGAGAGAGAGAGAGAGAGAGAGAGTCCTAGTTTTCTTGTTTTCATTTCCTTCATCGATAAGGGATAGGGAGAGATAGAGGGAAGAGAAAGGGAGATATAGGAATGATAGGGGGAGAGAGGAAAGAGAGAGATATAGGGAGAGATAGCTAGGTAGAGAGAGATAGACAAGAGATAGATAGGGAGAGATAGAGGAGAGAAAGGGGAGAGATAGGGAGATAGAGAGTGAGAGAGATGTCCAGAGAGATAGGGAGATAGAGGAATGATAGTGGAGAGAGAGGCAAGAGATAGGGAGAGATAGATAGGTAGAGAGAGAGAGAGGAGATAGATTGGGAGAGATAGAGGAGACAAAGGGAGAGATAGGGAGATAGAGAGTGAGTGAGATGTCCAGAGAGATAGGGAGAGAGATTGAAAGGTAGAGGGATGATAGAGAGAGGGAGATAATGGAGAGATACCTGGAGATAGAGATTTAGAGTTCTTAGGTTTAGGGTTCAGGTGTTATGAGTTAGGGATTAGGGGCATTATTTAGGGTTGAGGGATTTAGAGAGAGATAGACTTATTTTGACATGCACTATAAACCTGAATAATGCCCCTAAACCCTAAACCTGAGAAACCCTAGAAACCTCTAAACCTTAAATAATGCCCATAAAACCTAACCCCTAACCCCTAGACCATAAACCCTAAATATTGCCCCTAAGCCCTAAACCCTAACCCCTAAACCCTAAACTTGAGAAACCCTAAACCCCTAAATCCTAAACTACAAACCCCTACACCCTGAGCACTAAACCCAAGCAACCCTAAACCTCTATCTTCCTATCTCCCTATCTCTATCATTCCTCTACCTCTCAATCTCTCTCCCTATGTCTTTGGCCATTACCCCCACTCTCCCTATCCCTATATCTCCTTATGTCTCTGGCCATGTCCCTCGCTCTCTATATATCCCTATTGGTCCTCTCTCTCTAAACACTAAACCCTAAACCTCTAAACCTTAACCTCTAAACCATAAACCTAAAACCCTAAATAATGCCCCTAAACCCCAAACCCGAGCAACCCTAAACCCCTATCTCCCCATCTCTCCATTATCTCCCTATCTCTATTATCCCTCTACCTCTCAATTCTTCTCTCTATTTCTCTAGACATCTCTATCACTCTCTATCTCCCTATCTCTCCCCTCTATCTCCTCTATCTCTCCCTATCTGTCTCTTCTCTCTCTCTCTCTCTCTAGCTATCTCCAAACCTGAGCAACCCTAAACCCCAAACCCCTAAACCCTAAATCCAATCAACTCTTAACCTCTATCTCCACATCTCTCCCTATCTCCTTATCTCTATCGTCCCTCTACCTCTCAGTCTCTCTCCCTATATCCTTGGCCATGTGCCTTACTCTTTATCTCCATATCTCTCTCCTCAGTCTCCTCTATATCTCCCTATCATTCCCCTCTCTCTATAAACCCTAAACCCCAAATAATGCCCCTAAACCCTAACCCCTAACTCCTAAACCTAAGAAACCCTAAACCCATAAACCCTAAACCCAAGTAACCCTAAACCTCTATCTCCCTATCTTTCCCCTATCTCCCTATCACTTTTGTCCCTCTACCTCCCAATCTCTCTCCCTATGTCTCTGGCCATGTCCCTCACTCTCTATCTCCTTATCTCTCCCCTCGATCTCCTCTATATCTCCCTATTGGTCCTTTACCTCTCTTTAAGCCCTAAACATTAACCCCTAACCCCAAAACCATAAACCCTAAACCCTAAATAATGCCCCTAAACCCAAGCAACCTTAAACCTCTATCTCCCTATCTCTCCCTATCTCCCTATCTCTATCATCCCTTTACCTCTCAATCTCTCTCTATGTCTTTGGACATGTCTCTCAATCTCTATCTCCCTATCTCTACGAATCTCTATCAATCCCCTCTCTCCATCTCTCTTTAAACCCTAAACCCCAAACCCCTAAACCTGAGCAACTCTAAACCCCTAAACCCTAAATAATTCCCCTAAACCCTAAACTTGAGCAATGCTAAACTCATAAACCCTAAATAATGCTCCTAAACCCTGACCCCTAACCCCAAGCAACTCTCTCTCTCTCTCTATATATATATATGTCTACCTTATCAACAAAACAAATGGAAACAAGAAAACTAGGACACAAAAAGAGGGATGAGGATATAAATTGGTAGGATGAAATAGAAACAAGATAAAACTAAAGTTCATTGGATGGGAAGAATGATGAGAGGAGAGGTGGAAAATAGTACAATAGGGAAAATTTGGTGGGATCTAAATGGAAATTCTTGCAAGTATGGGCCTAACCGGTATTGTCATTGATGTCAACATACTCCTGTTGCATTGATGATAAGGATTGGATGAGATGTATGCTGAGGATATTGAGAAAATTAGTCCTATCAGGAATAGAGAAAATAGTGAAGACAGTGAGGTAACAAATCCCAGCTAAGATGATTATCAAAGGATGCGCATCAAAGGGTTTGTAGATATGTGTCTTAAGATGATCTAGTAAAGATTTTAGATGTCCACATGAAGATCTGAAGAAGTTATAGCCACTTAAGTAAACCGTTTCTGGCACACGTTCTAAGGTGATAGAGTGCACAGATAGGTTCGGTGAGATCTAGAAATGCAATATCTTGTTTTGTAGATTTGGAGGAGTGTTTAGGAAGTTAATGTGAGCTGACAACCAATATGGTTCATGGGCTGGAGGTCTGCAAGCATCTATTCCAATATGATAGTGATGACAGACTATGTTCTGAAGGCTTTGGATGAAGGAGAGAATGATTTCAGTAAGAAGTAGTGTGGATGTTCCTAGTGATTTAGGTAAGCTTGTGGTGGTCTTTGGATCGTGTCTAGTTCATTTTGGTGGTCCACATTGAAGATTGAGCTTGTAATTGAAGAATTACTTTCGGTTGATGATGTTCTTCCTAAGTTTGGCTGACCAGATGAGTTACACATCTTGCATATGATCTTGGAGATGTTCTGTGGAGAATGGAGTGTTCGTAAAGGAAGATTGAAGTCTCAGATCTGTGTGGCCAACAGTGTGTTGATCCACGTGAAGTCTTTTTGGAATTAGTTATGTTGTATTTATGTATTTGCTCTGTAATATATGCTGACTTGGATGATTATCCCTAAGTTGATGTCTTGTATAAATAAGGAGTTGTAAAGTCATTTCAAAACAATCTCAAGAAGATGAGAGTGGTAGAAAGGAGTAGAGCGAAAGGCAGAGCAGAAGTATTGAGCTTAAATGGAACTGACTCAAGCATGGTGAAGATGCTATTCTTCAGTTCAAGTATGTAATACTTATTATTCTATAGACAATGTGTCTCCTGTAGGCAGTGGACCTCTTGTGAGCAGTGTGCTCGGGTAGTGAGCCCTATTTGGCATATGCCATTTTGTTCTTTCTATTCTTCTAATAGGGAATACAATCTTGAGTTAGGCACCTTGTGGTTTTTCCCTTAACCAGGTTTTCCATGTCAAAAATCTTGGTGTCTTATGTGTTAATGTGTTTCTACTCTTGAATTGTTGTATTATGTTTCCATGATTGATTTATTATTATGCTGTTGAATTAAGAAAAGGATTTAAGTGATTAATTGGAAGAAAGTTTCAAACAACTAATTCACCCCCCCTCTCGGTTGTCTATCCTAAATCTAACAATTGGTATCAGAGCCAAGTTCCTCTAAAAGGAGCTTAACTGCTTGAGGAGATCCAGGATGTCATCCTACAAAAAAGATAGTCTAAGGTTTGATGGAACCAATTTCACTCTTTGGAAAAGTCACATGGAATGCCACTTGCAATGGATGGGAATGCAGTATTGGATCATGGCTTCAAAGAAGTATGATCCTCCATAGAATGGTCCACATACCATAGATGAAATTAGAGATGCTAAAAACAATCTACAGACTAAAGAAGCTCTTCTAAGTGCCTTATCTGATTTAGAGCTGACAAATGTTATTGATCTAAAAACTGCATATGAGATTTGGCAAAAAATGGAACTTCTGGATGAAGGAGACAAGTATGTTAAATGTGCCAAGCTACAGAGTCTAAAAGGAAAATTCAAAAACTTGAAGATGAAAGAAGATGAAAATATCACTACATTTATGCCAAGAGTAAATGACCTTGTTTGTGGCATCAGATCTGCTGGTGGAATCTTGGATGAAGATGAACTTGTTGGCAAAGTTCTCAGATCCCTTCCTGATTCTTACAAATACAAGGTTGCTACTATTGAAAAATTTATATCCTTTTCAGGTATCACAAGAGATCAATTGGTTGGTAAATTAGCTACATTTGAATTAATCATGTTTGGAGATGCCCCCCCCAAGATTGAATCTTCAGTCAAAGATACTACCTTTGTAAAAGGAAAACAAATCTTTGATCCGAGAGAAAACTCTTCAAAGAAACTATCATGGTATGAAAAAGAAAGAAAATATTTGGAAGAAGATGAAGCAGAAGCTGCTCAACTTGAAGCCCTTATTGCAAAAAGACTGCCAAGAGGATCTGGTAAGTATGAAGGGAAATTGCCTTTTAAATGTTTTAACTACAATAAGATTGGTCATTTTGCCTCAAGGTGTCCGAAAAGATTTTCAAGGCCAAATGCTAACAGATCAAGGTTCCAAAAGAAATGTTACTATGTTCATGAAGATGATGATGGAGTAATAGATGATGAATCAGAGACAAGAAACAAATCTGGAAATGATTGGATGTTTATTGCCATCAAGGAAGAAGATCCAATGCTCTCTGAATCTGCCAATCATAAAGGATGATTGGGTCATTGACAGTGGAAGCTCTCACCATATGATAGGTGATAAAAATAAGTTCATAGATTTGGAAAGGTATGAAGGAGGAGTGGTAAAATTTGGTGATCATTCTGCTGGCATAATCAAAGGTAGAGGAACCATTTCTTTTGATTGAAAGAATAAAACCAGTAATGTACTATATGTTGAAGGTCTTAAGCACAATCTTCTTAGTGTTGGACAGTTGGTGGACAAAGGCTATGATCTCTGATTCAAGAATGCAAAATACAAGATCTTTGAAAGTTCTAGAATAGAGATTGCATCCGGTACTCAAACAAAAGCTAATATCTTCCACTTGGTTGGTACTGGTAAAAGTTGTTTATTTGTTCAAATTGATCAGAGCTGGTTGTGGCATAGAAGAATGTGTAATGTGAATTTTGATAATATCATCAAGATAAGCAACACTCAGGCTGTAAGAGATCTTCCAAGATTGGTAAAACCTACTAATAGTTTGTGCAAAGAATGTCAGTTGGGTAAACAAAGAAGAGTCTCATTCAAAAGCAAGGAACAATCTTCTACCAGATTATTAGACTTAGTTCATACTGATCTATGTGGTCCAAAAAGAATCAGGAGTGTGCAAGGTGATAGATACTTCATGTTATTAATTGATGACCACTCCTGGATGATGTGGGTGACTTTTCTGAAAGAGAAATCTGAGGCTCATGAAAAATTCGAAATATTCAAGGCTATGGTAGAGAATGAAACTGGTTTGAACATAAAATGTCTGAGGTCTGACAAATGGGGAGAATTCACATCCGGTGACTTCATAGAATTCTATGAGAAACATGGAATAAAAAGACAGTTGTTTGGTCCTAGGACTCTACAAAAGAATGGAGTGGTGGAGAGAAAGAATCAGACCATCTAGGAAGCATCTAGAACCATTATGATGGAAGCAAATGTTCCTCAGATCTATTGGAGAGAAGTTGTAAGCACTGCAGTCTATACTCTCAATCGAGTACAAATCAGAAGCAATACCGGTAAGACTCCTTATGAACTTTGGTTTGGTATCACTCCCACTGTGAGGTATTTCAGAGTCTTTGGTAGCAAATGTTACATTAAAAGAGATGAAGATCTAGGAAAATTTTATGCTAGAAGTGATGAAGGCATATTCTTGGGTTATTCTACTCAAAGCAAAGCATACCAGTGTTATAACAAGAGATTGAGGAAGATTGTAGAAAGTACAAATGTGAAGGTTGATCAAGGTATTGAAAAACCCCCAATATTTTATGAATATAATGAAGATGACAAGAATGATGCTTTTGTTCAAGAAGTCTAAGTCCCTTCTAAAATTTAGATTCAAACTGATTCAGTGAATTAGGGAGAAGAAATAAGTTTAAATGAACCTGTTCAAGAATTAGAAGTGCAAGAAATTCCCAAAATTCTAAGGTATGTGAGACTGAATCACTCTGAAGATCAGATCATAGCTGATAAAAGCAAAGGTGTTTAGATAAGAAGAAAGATTTCTCAAGATTCATAAGAGTATTGTCTAATTTCAAAGAGTGAACCAAAGACAGTGAATGAAGCTTGCAATGATGAAAACTGGACTAAAGCAATGGAGGAAGAACTAATGCAAATTAAGAAAAACCACACTTGGGATCTTGTTCCTAGACCTAAAAACAAGAATGTGATTGGAACTAAATGGGTCTTCTTGAACAAATTGAATGAAGATGGTGAAGTAGTCAGAAACAAAGCCAGATTGGTCTACAAGGGTTAATCTGAAGTAGGAGTTGATTTTGAAGAAACTTTTGCTCCAGTGGCAAGGATTAAAGCAGTCAGATTATTTCTTGCCTTTGCTTCCTTCAAGGATTTCAAAGTATATCAGATGGATGTCAAGTCTGCCTTCCTGAATGGTGACTTGGAAGAAGTATACATTGAGCAACCAGATGGATTCCAATTGTTTGATCATGGTGATATGGTCTACAAGCTAAAGAAAGCACTGTATGAACTCAAACAAGCCCCAAGAGCCTGGTATGAAAGATTGGATAAGCATATTTTGAAGATTGGTTTCAACAAAGGTACTACTGACAGTAACTTGTACTTCAAAATTAAAAATGAAAATATCTTGATTGTTGAAGTGTTTGTTGATGATATCATTTTTGGAGGAAGAGATAGTATGTGCAAAACTTTTGCAAATCAAATGAAAAGTGAATTTAAAATTTCCATGTTTGGGGAAATGAATTTCTTCTTGGGTCTGCAAATCATTCAAACAAAGAAAGGAATCGTCATTTGTCAAACTAAATATGTGAAAGAATTGTTGAAGAAATTTGGGATGGAAGACTCAAAACCAATGAGTACTCCCATGGCAACTGGATGTAAATTGAGCAAAGATGATGAATCTTCTAAGGTTGATCAGAAAAAGTACATGTCAATGATTGGAGGATTATTGTATCTCACTCAAACTAGACCTGACATTATGAATGATGTTGGTCTTGTTGCTAGATTCTAAGCCGATCCTAGAGAATCTCATGTCATGGCAATCAAGAGGATTTTTAGATATCTAAAAGGGACAGTTGAGTATGGTTTGTGGTATCCTAGAGATCATGATTTCTCTCTTCATGCATTTACAGATGCTGATTAGATAGGGGAAGTGGATGACCAGAAGAGTACTAGTGGTGGAGCATTCTTTTTGGGAAAGAGATTGGTTTTTTGGCTAAGCAAGAAACAAGAGGCAATATCTTTGTCCACTGTAGAAGTAGAATATATTGTAGCAGTAGGTAGTTGCACTCAAGTATTGTGGATGAAGCAAATGCTAAGAGATATTAGAGTGGAGTATGAAGAACCTATCACAATCTTCTATGATAATTCAAGTGCAATTAACATATAAAAAAATCCGGTGTTGCATTCAAAGACTAAACATATATCCATCAAGTTTCACTTTGTGAGAGAGCAAGTGAATAAGAATGAAGTCAGATTGGACTTTGTGCCTTCCAAGGATTAGATTGCAGATATTTTTACTAAACCTCTGCCTAAGGACTCTTTTGAGTATCTCAGGGAGAAGTTAGGGGTTATTACCCCTCTTATTTTGAATTAAGGTGAGCTGATGTGCATTAGTCTAGTGGATCTCATAGTCATATCTTGTGGTCCGGATTGATGTTAGGAAGCTGCTACTCAAGGGGAGTAGCTAATATGATTCTGAAGTGATGCAAGTATGTGCCCTTTTCCATTGATGTCAAAGGGAGAGAGAATACTTGTGAAAAACAAGTAGTTGTTGATCAAAGGGAGAACAGTAAAGGAAGAGAAGACATGTGAATGGTTGCTATTGATAGGGGGAGTTATATCAGTGAGGAGAAGTTCTTGTCTTGATGGTTAAAACAGTTTTTCACATCATATGTTGCCATCAATGACAAAGGGGGAGATTGTTGCAAGTATGGACTTAACCGGTATTGTCATTGATGTCAACATACTCCTATTGCATTGATGATAAGGATTGGATGAGTCGTATGCTAAGGATATTGAGAAAATTAGTCCTATCAGGAATAGAGAAGAATAGTGAAGATAGTGAGGTAAAATATCCCAGCTAAGATGAATATCAGAGGATACGCATTAAAGGGTTTGTAGATATGTGTCTTAAGATGATCTAGTAAAGATTTCAGAGGTCCACATGAAGATCTGAAGAAGTTATGGTTACTTAAGTAAACCAAATCTGGTAGATGTTCTAAGGTGACAGAGTAACACATATAGGTCCGGTGAGATCTAGAAATGTAATATCTTGTTCTGTGGATTTGGTGGAGTGTTTAGGAAGTCAATGTCAGCTGACAACCAATTTTGTTCGCAGTCTGGAGGTCTGAAAGCATCTATTCCAATACGATAGGGATGGCAGACTGTGTTCTTAAGGCTCCAGATGAAGGAGAGAATGATTTTAGTAAGAAGAAGTAGTGTGGATGTTCCTGGTGATTTAGGCAAGCTTGTGGTGGTCTTTGGATCGTGTCTAGTTCCTATTGGTGGTCCGAATTGAAGATTGAGCTTGTAATTGAAGAATTACTTCCAATTGATGATGTTCTTCCTAAGTCTAGCCGACCAGATGAGTTACAAATCCTGCAGATGATCTTGGGGATGTTCTGTGGAGAATGGAGTGTTCCTAAAGGAAGATTAAAGTCTCATATCTATGTGGCTGATAATGTTTTGATCCACGTGAAGTCTTTTTGGAATTAGTTATGTTGTATTTATGTATTTTCTCTGTAATGTATGCCGACTTGGATGATTATCCCTAAGTCAATGTCTTGTATAAATAAGGAGTTGTAAAGTCATTTCAAAACAATCTCAAGAAGATGAGAGTGTGGTAGAAAGGAGTAGAGCGAAAGGTAGAGCAAAAGTATTGATCTTAAATGGAACTAACTCAAGCATGGTGAAGATGCTATTCTTCAGTTCAAGTATGTAATAGTAGACAGTGTGTCTCCTATAGGCAGTTGGTCTCTTGTGAGAAGTGTGCTCAGGCAGTGAGCCCTAATTGGCATGTGCCATTTTGTTCTTTCTATTCTTCTAATAGAGAATACGATCTTGGGTTAGTCAACCCTTGGTTTTTCCCTTAATTGGGTTTTCCACGTCAAAAATCTTGGTGTCTTATGTGTTAATGTGTTTCTGCACTTGAATTGTTGTATTATGTTTCCATGATTGATTTATTATTATGCTGCTGAATTAAGAAAAGGATTTAAGTGATTAATTGAAATAAAGTTTCAAACAATTGATTCACCCCTCTCAGTTGTCTGTCCTAAATCTAATAGAAATTGGAAAGGAAAAGGAAAACTAGGAAACCTAGGAAAAGGATTTAACTAGGAGGTAGATATGTTAGAGAGAGAGAGAATCCTAGTTTTCTTGTTCATTTCCTTCATCAATAATGGAGAGGGAGAGATAGAAGAGAGAGATAAGGAGATATAGGAATGATAGGGGGAGAGAGGCAAGAGATAGAGAGATAGGGATAGATAGCTAGGTAGAGAGAGATAGAGAAGAGACAGATAGAGAGAGATAGAGGAGATAGAGGGGAGAGATAGGGAGATAGAGGAATGAATAGAGGCAAGAGATAGGGAGACATAGATAGGTAGAGAAAGAGAGAGGAGATAGATTGGGAGAGATAGAGGAGACAGAGGGAGAGATAGGGAGATAGAGAGTGAGTGAGTGTTAGGAATTGCATGCAGAAGATATCAATTAAATGCAAATAAAGATTAAACAGAGGAATAAAAATACATAGAAATAATAACACAAAGAGACAATTTTTAATGTGGTTCACCCAAACTTAGGCTACATCCACCAATAGAGAGTCCAATATTATTATCCAGCAATCAAACTGATTACAACCATCAATCCTTGTAACTCAATACCGCTGCAAATGCTACAATACAATATAAATAGAAACCCTAACCCTTAGCCACTTTTATCAAGCCTTATGTTAGTTACAAAATAGGACTTTTATGTTGGCCAATAGAAAAATAACTCCCACTACCCCTTGACCCCATCTTGGGATGCTGCCTCCAAACCCCTGTTAAATAATTTGGGGGGAAACCACGCTAATAAAAGTAGGGAAAATTTAACCTTCAAGTATGATTAGGCTCCATATAACAACAATCTCCCATTTGGAGATAATCAAACTCCACACCATATCAATGAGATGTCTAGAGAGATAGGGAGAGAGATTGATAGAGAGAGGGATGATAGAGAGAGGGAGATAAGGGAGAGATAGGGAGATAGAGGTTTAGGGTTGCTCAGGTTTAGGGTTTAGGGGTTATTGGTTAGGAGTTAGGGATTAGGGACATTATTTAGGGTTGAGGGATTTAGAGAGAGAGAGAGAGAGAGAGAGAGAGAGAGAGAGAGAGAGAGAGAGAGAGAGAGAGAAATTCTTTTGGCATGCAACCATAAACGTTGAATAATTTCCCTAAACCCTAAACCTCTAAACCTTAAATAGTGCCCTTAAACTCTAACCCCTAACCCCTAAACCATAAACCTTAATAATTCCCATAACCCCTAACCCCTAAACTCTAAACCCTAAACCTAAGAAACACTAAACCCCTAAATCCTAAACCCTAAACCTGTAAACCCTAAACCCAAGAAACCCTAAACCTCTATCTCCCTATCTCCCTATCTCTATCATTCCTCTACCTCTCAATCTCTCTCCCTATCTCTTCCTATGTCTCTAGCCATGTCCCTCACTCTCTATATCTCCCTATTGGTCCTCTCTCTCTAAACACTATCGTTAAACCTCTAAACCTTAACCCCTAAACCCTAAACTGTAAACCCTAAATAATGCCCCTAAACCTTAACCCGTAACCCCTAAACCCAACACCCGAGAAACCCTAAATCTCTTGCTCTCTCTAGATATCTCCAAACCTGAGAAACCCTAAAGCCCTAAACCCTAAATCCAAGAAACTCTAAATCTCTATCTCCCTATCACTCCCCTATCTCCCTATCTCTATCATCCCTCTACCTCTCAATCTCTCTCCCTATGTCTCTAGCCATGTACCTCACTCTCTATCTCCCTATCTCTCTCCTCAGACTCCTCTATATCTCCCTATCATTCCTCTCTCTCTCTCTCTATAAACTCTAAACCCTAAACCTCTAAACCTGAACCCCTAACCTCTAAACAATAAACACTAAACCCTAAGTAATGCCCCTAAACCCTAATCCCTAACCACTAAACCTGAGAAAACCTAAACCCCTAAACCGTAAACCCAAAACCCCTAAACCCTAAACCTCTTTCTCCCTATCTCTCCCCTATCTCTCTATCACCTTTACCCATCTACCTCTCAATCTCTCTCCCTATGTCTCTGGCCATGTCCCTCACTCTCTATGTCCCTATCTCTCCCCTCGGTCTTCTTTATATCTCCCTATTGGTCATCTATCTCTCTCTAAACCCTAAACCCTAAACCTCTAAACCTTAACCCCTAACCCCAAAACCATAAACGCTAAACCCTAAATAATACCCCTAAACCCAAGCAACCCTAAACCTCCATCTCCCTATCTCTCCCTATCTCCCTATCTCTATCATCCCTCTACCTCTCAATCTCTCTCTCTCTCTCTATGTCTCTGGACATGTCTCTCACTCTCTATCTCCCTATCTCTCCCCTCTGTCTCCTCTATCTCTCCCAATCTCTATGAGTCCCCTCTTTCTATCTCTCTTTAAACCCTAAACCCTAAACCCAAGCAACCCTAAATCCCTAAACCCTCAATAGTCCCCTAAACCCTAACCCCTAAACCGTAAACCCTAAACTTGAGAAATGCTAAACTCATAAACCCTAAACAATACCCCTAAACCATAACCCCAAGAAACTCTCTCTCTCTCTCTCTCTCTCTCTCTCTCTCTCTCTCTCTCCCAAAACCCAAAAACCTCTAAACCCTAAATATTTCCCCTAAACCCTAAAACTGAGCAACCTTAAACTTTGATCTCCCTATCTCTCCCTTGTCTCCCTATCTCTATCATCCCTCTACCTCTCAATCCTTCTCCCTATCTCTCTAGACATCTCGCTCACTCTCTATCTCCCTATCTCTCCCCTCTATCTCCTCTGTCTCTCCATATTTATCTCCTCTCTCTCTCTCTCTATCTAGATATCTCTCTATTTCTTACCTCTCCCTCCCCTATCATTCCTCTATCTCCCTATCTCTCCCTCTCCCTTATCGACAGAGGAAATGAAAACAAGAAAACTAGGACTCTCTCTCTCTCTCTCTCTCTCTCTCTCTCTCTCTCTCTCTCTCTCCTAGGGAAATTGGAAAGGAAAAGGAAAACAAGGAAAGATAGGAAAAGGATTTAACTAGGAGGTAGATAGGTCAGAGAGAGAGATAGAGAAATATATAGGGAGAGAGGGAGAGATAGGGAGAGGGTAGATGGAGAGTTCCCGAATTTATATGGAAACTATTTAACAATGATAAAATGTAATGTGGTAGGACATGGTGAGTTTTAGATGTTGTGATATGGGTAAGTGCAAGAAGATGGGGGGCCAAAAAGGGGTCTCAAGTGGCAACTTTTTTTCTGAAGTCAGGAAATGCTGGCCTTGGATGAGAAATTGAGCATAGTTACACTCAAAATTTGGAGTTACAACCAAAACAACGTTTGTAGTGCTCTAAGTCTACTTTCTAAACTACTATTTTTTTTTGAAAATGGCATAGATTAAGGGGATCAAAAGAGGGAGCCACAGAAATTGGTGTTGTTTCTGTTAAAAAAACATAACATAGCATGTTTTGTGGCTCCATCAAAAGGTCAACTTTTTTTTGGTATTTTTAAAATCGCTTCAATGAGAAATTAGCTAATAGCATGTAGTTTATGCCAATTTTTTTTGATAGTTTTTTAATAAATATTTAATTGTTTACTAATTTTCAAAGTGGACACATCCTAAAAAATAGAATTTTGGCCGTGCTACCCCTATAAATTTTGAAAACTAATTGAAAATCATTTTTTTTTTAATATGTGTAGAATGGAGTCTAGTTTTGAAATATGTAATTTTTTTGAAATTTCAATGAATAGTTAATTTACAATGAAAAAAAGACCAAACAGTGGTTTTTGCCCAAAAATGGACACAGAAATAAAAGAAATTAAAGATGAAAGGCTTAACATTGTTAAATGTGAAAAAAATCACATCGTCAAATAGCTAAGAGAAAGCCTAACATTACTGAGGTGTTTGATTTGTTCGACCTTGAAACACGTGCAAATATGAGGGTTAGCATGAACAAAATTATGTGAAATCTTGAATGAAAAGGCACTCCAAACCTTTGGGTTGGAAATCCAAAGCAAATCCAAAGCCCAAGGCTTGGGATTCCCAAAGAAAAACATAATGCAAGCGCATTATAATGCGCTTGCATTATTGTTTGCTTTGCATTTTCCCTTTTCTACAAAAGTTCGTGCTATTTGTTATGTTTTAAATAATGCGAGTGCATTACAATGCACTCGCGTTATGTTCCCCTTGAATTTTTTTATGTTCAAGGTTATTAATCATGTATGTATGTATGTATACCTATATGTATGTATGCATCTATGTATGACTATATGTATGTATGTATAGTGTCGAGGGTAGAGGAGGGTAGAGATGGGAGTGAGCCAGATAGGGGAGGAGAGGGGTGGATAAGGATTGAGTGATTAAGGTTTAAGGTTGAGGGTTGAGGGTTTAGGGATAGGATTTAGAGTTTAGGGATAAGGGATTAGAGTTTAGGACCTTAAGGGATTAGGGTTTAGGGTTGAGGCTTTAGGGATAGCATTTAGGGTTAAGGGTTGAGGAATTAGGGTTAAGGGAGAGTGTTGAGGGTAGAGGGATTAGCGATAGGGTTTAGGGTTAAAAGTTTAGGGTTGAGGGATTAGGGTTTAAGGTATAGTTTTGAGGGTTGAGGATTTAGGGATGAGGTTTAGGATTTAAGGTTTAAGTGTTGAGGGTTAAGGATTTAGGGATAGGGTTTATGGTTTAGGGATAAGGGATTAGGGTTTAGGGTTTAGGGATTAGGGTACCATAAATTATAATTAGGGATTAGGGTTTATGGTTTAGGGACTAGGGATTAGGGTTTAGGGTTTAGGGATGTATAATTGAGGGGTACCATAAATAAACTAGAATTTAGGAAGGGTTGGGAAAATTTTGTGAATCATCATGGGCTAGAGATTATAGATTTTGTTGTGTTCAAGTACATACCCAAGTCATAATTTAAGGTTAAGATATTTCAAAGAATAGGGTGTGTGAAAAACATCAATGCTCTTCGACTTATGAATACCAACATCGATATAGATAAATGATGCCCTTCTTCTAATAGAGTATGCAGTTCAAGTGAACCAATGGGAAACAAGTTGTCAAATGAGTTGGTTTAATGGGCGTGCCTCCTTCTCCAAGGCCCAGGTGGCCAGGAGTGGGATGTACAATTAAGGGGTACCATAAATAAACTAGAATTTAGGTAGGGTTGGGAAAATTTTGTGAATCATCATGGGCTGGAGATTGGAGATTTCGTTGTGTTCAAGTACATATCCAAGTCATAGTTTAAGGTTAAGATATTTCAAAGAACAGGGTGTGTGAAAAATATCAATGCTCTTTATCTTATGAATACCAACATTGATATAGATAAAAAATGCCCTTCTTCTAATAGAGGATGTAATTCAAGTCAACCAATGGGCATCAAGTTGTTGATCTTGAATTGGTTTTTGATGAAGAAAATACTGATGTTGTTGAAGCAATGTAAGAAAATCAAAATTGTAAGTCTAATTTAATTTATTTCAACTTTGAAAGTACGCATTTGAATTGTAGCTTTACCTAGAGGATTGGTATAACAAAAACTTAATTATGTTACAAGCCTTTCTTTGAAGAACCCTAGACATTATGGACCCTATCATCTGGAAAAACACATGACAGAGAACTTTGCCCCACCTTTCAAATTAGATATTTACCTTTTTACTCAATGAAAATGAAGTCACGGAATGTAAACTGACCATGCATACTAGGAAGATCAAATTCTCTTCCTTCTATTCTTATTACTCTTAATTTATTAAGAGAAGAGTGTCAAAAAGAATGGGTTTAATTGTAAGCTAACATATGGAAAAGTAGTTTTGTTATTAGATTTTTCTGAGGGATCTCTAATAGTCTAATATAATGCAGTCTTCTATAACATGAACATCTGCATTTGTGTTAATGCTAAGCTTTAATATAGTAGAGTATTAAATCAATGCAATTATCTATTTATTGGGTTAAAATAACTTAGTTTTTGTAATGGTTTGGGAATGCAGGAGTTGCCAAAAATAGGTGAATGTCCTCTATAATTACCAAGAGAAAAAAGTTTAGTAGTTCTTGTGGATAGAGCCAGTAAACAATGGGAGATTATTTGCCTGTTTCATAACAATATACCTCCCCTATGTGTGGGGTGGACAGAAAGAAACATAGATGTACCCCAATGCAAAGCTTTCCTCATAATGATCATCCTTCTGATTTTAACTATTAATTACTCACTGTGGATGTACCATACGCAAAGCTTTTCTCATAGTGTGTACACCTATTGGCATAATGAACCCCAGATGGGCCAGAAAAACATGCCATATAACATTACTAACATTAAAAAAGTTCATAGCCATTTTTCTGACATATTCTTGCAACTTAGATATCTTTAAGAGAAGAGTGTCAAAAATGATGGGTTTAACAACCTAACATAAGGCAAAGCACATTTGTTGGGTTTAGGGATAGGGTTTAGGGTTTAGGGTTGAGGGATTATGGTTTAAGGTATAGTGTTGAGGGTTGAGGGTTTAGGGATAGGGTTTAGGGTTGATGGATTAGGGTTTAGGGTTGACAGATTAGGGTTTAATGTTGAGAGTTGAGGGTTGAGGGTTTATGGATAGAGTTGATGGTCATAGGATTATGTTTAAAGTAGAGTGTTGAGGGTAGAGGGATTAGGGATAGGGTTTAGGGTTGAAGGTTTAATGATTGAGGGTTGAGACTTTAGGACTGAGGGTTAAGGGATTGGGGTTTAAAATATAGTGTTGAGCATTAAGGGTTTATGGATAGGTTTTAGGGTTTAATTTTTAAGGGTTAAGGGTTGAGGGATAGGGTTTAGGGTTTATGGATAAGGGATTAGGGTTTAAGGTATAGTGTTAAGGGTTGAGGGTTTAGGAATAGGGATAGTGTTTAGGGTTTAGGGATGAGTGATTAGGGTTGAGGGTTGAGGGATTAGGGTTTAAGGTATAGTGTCAAGGGTTGAGGGTTTATTGGTAGTGTTTAAGGTTTAGGGTTGAGGGATTAGGTTTTAGGGTTGATGGATTAGGGTTTAAGGTATAGTGTTGAGTGTTGAGGGTTTAGGGATAGGGTTTAGGGTTGACAGATTAGCATTTAATGTCAAGGTTAGGGTTAGAGTGTTGAGGGTAGAGGGATTAGGGATAGGGTTTAGGGTTGAAGGTTTAAGGATTAAGCGTTGAGGCTTTAGGGATGAGGGTTTAAGGCTTAAGATATAGTGTCAAGTGTTGAGGGTGCAGGGATAGGGTTTAATTTTCAAGGGTTAAGGGTTGAGGGATAGGGATTAGGGTTTAAGGTATAGTGTTGAGGGTTGATGGTTTAGGGATAGGGTTTAGATTTAAGGGATTAGGGTTTAGGGTTGATGAATTAAGGTTTAATGTTGAGAGTTGAGGGTTGAGGGGTAGGGTTGATGGTCAAGGGATTAGGGTTAAAGAAGAGTGTTAAGGGTAGAGGGATTATGGATAGGTTTAGGTTTGGAGGTTTAAAGATTTAAGGTTGAGGCTTTAGGGATGAGGGTTAAGGGATTAGGGTTTAAGATATAGTGTCGAGTGTCGAGCGTGTAGGGATAGGTTTTAGGGTTCAAGTTTTAAGGGTTATGGGTCGAGGGATCAGAGTTAAGGGTTGAGGGATTAGGGTTTGACATTGAGGGTATAAGGATTAGGGATAGGGTTTAGGGTTTAGGGATAACAGATTAGGGTTTAAGGTATAGTGTCGGGGGTTGAGGGTTTAGGAATAGGGATAGCGTTTAGGATTTAGGGATGAGGGATTAGGGTTGAGGGTTGAGGGATTAGGGTTTAAGGTATAGTGTCGAGGGTCAAGGGTTTATTGATAGTGTTTAGGGTTGGGGGTTGAGGGATTAGGCTTTAGGGTTGATGGATTAGGGTTTAAGGTATAGTGTTGAGGGTTGAGGGTTTAGGGATAGGGTTTAGGGTTGATGGATTAGGGTTTAGGGTTGACGGGTTAGTGTTTAATGTCAAGGTTAGGGTTAGAGTGTTGAGGGTAGAGGGATTAGGGATAGGGTTTAGGGTTGAAGGTTTAAGGATTGAGGGTTGAGGCTTTAGGGATGAGGGTTTAAATATTAAGACATATAGTGTCAAGTGTTGAGGGTCCAGGGATAGGGTTTAAGTTTTAAGGGTTAAGGGTTGAGGGATAGGGATTAGGGTTTAAGGTATAGTGCTGAGGGTTGATGTTTTAGGGATAGGGTTTAGGTTTGAGGGATTAGGGTTTAGGGTTGATGAATTAGGGTTTAATGTTGAGAGTTGAGGGTTCAAGGTTGAGGGTTTAGGGATAGGGTTGATGGTCTAGGGATTAGGGTAAAATAAGAGTTTTGAGGGTAGAGGGATTAGGGATAGGGTTTAGGGTTGAAGGTTTAAGGATTTAGGGTTGAGGCTTTAGGGATGAGGGTTAAGGGATTAGGGTTTAAGATATAGTGTCGAGTGTCGAGCATGTAGGGATAGGTTTGAAGGTTCAAGTTTTAAGGGTTAAGGGTCGAGGGATTAGAGTTAAGGGTTGAGGGATTAGGGTTTGATGTTGAGGGTATAAGGATTAAGGATAGGGTTGGAGGGTTTAGGGATAAGGGATTAGGGTTTAAGGTATAGTATTGAGCCCATTGAGGGTTTAGGAATAGGGATAGCATTTAGGGTTTAGGGATAAGAGATTAGAGTTGAGGGATGACAGATTAGGATTGAGGGATTAGGGTTTAGGGATAAGGTTTAGGGTTGAGGGTTGAGGGATTAGGGTTTAAGGTATAGTGTTGTGGGTTTACAGATAGGGTTTAGGGTTGAGGGATTAGAGTGAAGGGTTGAGGGTTGAGGCTTTAGGCTTTAGGGTTTAGGGATAGAGTTGATGGTCGAGGGATTAGAGTTAAGGGTTGAGGGATTAGGGTTTGATGTTGAGGGTTGAGGGTTGAGGTTTAAGGGATAGGGTTGGAGGGTCTAGGGATAAGGGATTAGGGTTTAAGGTATAGTATTGAGCCTGTTGAGGGTTTAAGAATAGGGATAGTGTTTAGGGTTTAGGGATAGGCTTTAGGGTTGAGGGATTAGAGTTTAGGGTTGAGGGATTAGGATTTGACATTGAGGGTTGAGGGTCGAGGCTTTAGGGTTTAGGGTTTAGGGATAGGGTTGAGGGTCGAGGGATCAAAATTAAGGGTTGAGGGATTAGGGTTTGATGTTGAGGGTTGAGTACATTGAAGTTTGAGGGTTTAGGGATTAGGGTTAGAGTGTCGAGGGTATAAGGATTAGGGATAGGGTTGGAGGGTTTAGGGATAAGGTATTAGGGTTTAAGGTATAGTATTGAGCATGTTGAGGGTTTAGGAATAGGGATAGTGTTTAGGGTTTATGGATGAGGGATTAGAGTTGAGGGTTGAGAGATTAGGGTTTAGGGATAAGGTTTAGGGTTGAGGTAGACAAGGAGCGACTGAGAGACATAGCAAGGGGAGAGGTAGAGAGGTGAGGGGAAGAGATAAGTGAGATATAGAACATGAGCTAATGGAACTAGAGGTGAGATATTGTAAAGGTGCTATCGAAGGTGAGATAAGCACAAATATTTATGGATCAATCTATACCAAGACAAAACATGAGTGGGTTATGACACGCTCACATTTTGTCCTTCTATAAAAATGGTAAAAAAGTGTTGACCCCCGTGTTCTAGGCCCACATGCTCTGTTTTCATGTTGATTATGCACGTGCTCTGACAAAAAAGAAGTGCTTTAATGCTGTTGGGAAGTTCACATGCACATTTTACACATTCTACCACCTTTGCATGATCTTTCCACCACCTTTTCTGCTTTGCCAACTTGAGAAGAAGGAAATAACATAGTTTTCACACCAAGTTTGATATATATCTATTCAAGTTTCAATTTTTGTAGTGTTGCAATGTTAATTGTGATTCAATTTTAGGAATTTAACATTATAGATTGGTTAATAGTATTGTTGTTAGTAATTATATTTGAGTGTTATTCAATTTAACATTGAAAAGGAAGCAAGTGGTGAAAAACTCAAATTATTGAGGAGTTTGATGCAAGAAGAAAAAAAACTACAGAATTGGGTAATCTCTCCATTTGAATCTTAATTTTTTAGGTATGTCAAGTCTTTATATGCATATTCTTTACGTTTTCCTTAATTCTATTTGAATTACTTTATCATGCTTTATTATACATGTTTAAAATAGACACATTCCCAATCAAGAAAGCAACCTACAATCTCACATGATGCCATGTATATTTTCTACACTTGGGCTCTTTAATAATTATGTGTAATAAATAGACCTTAACATACCATGATGTCAAACTATACAAGAATAAATCCTTACAACATAATAAAAATACAATCCCAATATTATCTTGTCATATTAACAAGTTAAAATACAAATGAATAGGTGCCAAGATCATACAAGTATGCACATTAAATGATGATTTGTATGTACATATCTTGGGCTAGGACATTCCTTATGCACCTATTCATGATGATTTGTACATGTGCATGATACAACAATTGTTGTCTGTTCCTTCACAAGCCACCCAAATCCTAGTATCCCTAGTACCAACAAAACACCTTCTCAATTCCAAATCCTAGTAGCCCTAGTAACAACAAACATGTCAAATTGGGACTGCCTCAACCTTTTCAAGCATGAAGTCCCATGTACTCTTTTCATGGCTGCAATAATTTTTTTGTATGCTTTGTATCTATTTTGGTTGAGTGACATTTACTCTTTTACATGATGATTGTATGTACATTTACTATGAATGGTTGAATGACATATATTTTAGTTATTTGTATGGATTCATTTCTTAGGAACTAATATTGGTCTCTTTATCATGCTACAGACAAATTCTCTGTCATGCCGAGGAAACGATCAAGAATTAAACCAACACAAGAAGAGATAGAAGATAAGAATGCAAAGAAAGCAGTGGCTATGAGGGAACTTCGTGAGAAGAGGAAATTGGACATGATAAGTGAAGACATGCCAATTGAAGAGGAACCACAACCATCACAAAGATAGTAATGCAACACGACATGTGATTACATCGACTATAGTAAGTAGTCAAATGAGGAAATCTCATCTCATTAGAAAGACGAGTCAAGAATTGAGAATTAATAGGAAAACTTTATCAAGAGCCATTGGAAGATGACAAAGAATTGAGGACACTAATGCTAATGAATTATGGGCGTTCTCAGGGAGACTACCATGAAAAGATAAACCAATTGTTGAAGCATTGAGATCACTAATTGAAGACTTTTGGAAGAATTACACAAGGCTATCTCCGAATGAAAGGGATGTGGTAAGAAGGAGAATTGGTAGTTAGAACCGTGAGCCACATGCAAAGTATTTTTTGGATGAGACTCAAACACAGTTTTATAGTAAATTTCTAGAGAAGTACCCTCAAATTAAAATTTGTCAAATATATTTTGAAATGCTAAAACCTTTCTATGTCAAGATAAATCACACACGCACTACTTGTTGTTGTAGATTACATATTAAATTTTCTAACCATTTTGATGTTTATAGGTCTATATGTTTAGATATACATACTCACAATGTTTTGCAAGGTTGTGCCATACGCGCCCCACCAACATCTTCAAGAGACTTCATATCAAGAATTTTATGTGAAAGAGAGGAAGGTCAAATATTCTACAAGAAATTATGTTTGGATGGCACATGTCATCGTTGCAATGGCTTGCAACATTTTCCAATATGTGAACATATGGAAAGAACACATGTGGTTGGAAATGAACTAGTAGAGTTTGGCAAGTATAAAACAGTGGCATACAATACAAAAGATGGTAATGAAGCAAAGAGGTGTGAATTGGTTATTGAAAAGATTCCAGTGTATCAGTTTATGCTTATATTTCGTGATAGCATAGTGTATGAGTATGCAAGACATGCCCATAGAGCTCGATGGTTGGACTTGCAATTCAAGTTATGCAAGGACACATTTCTGGTTGGTAGCATTGTTTCAGTCATCAACTTTGCAGAGAACTACAGTCTACAGCCACAACATGAGGTGCAATCACAATATTACAACTCCACACAGGTTTCTATATTTGTGCACATCACATTTGTCCATGCGAATGATAGTACATAGGATGATAGAAAGATCATAAGGGAGTATAATTTCTATATTAGTGATGATCGCACGCATTCTACGGAGGTCATGCAAGGTTGCTTTTAGGTGTTCTACAATGATTTGGCTAGAAGGGGCATATCCTTTAGTCAGCATATCATATGGTCAGATAACTGTGTGTCACAATTTAAGAACTCACAGAATTTCTATTGGCTGAGTAGGAAGCATAATTTTACAGGTATTCAGCATATGTGAAACTTTTATGAGGTCGGCCATGGAAAGGGGGAGCATAATGGTACAGGAGCATGTATCAAAAGAGCCATAGCACGAGAAGAGTTAAAGTATAAAGACAATGCAAAGTTGACAGATGCAAAATTGATTGTCGAGTGGTGTAATACTTCCATGGGTCCAGGTAATGAAGGTAAGTCTTCAGTTTGTAGATTTTTTTGGTTGATAGATGTTACTAACATTACACCATATGAGGACTGTTGTACACTGACAAGATCAAATGAGATGCACTCTTTTAGAAGCTCAATTACAGGTTCATGGAGTATCCATATGCAAAAGATGTCATGCTTTTGTTCTTCCTATACAATTCAAGCCTAGGATGAGTGTGAGTCAAAGGAGTGGGTTGACGGATGACAGTTAAGTTATCTTAGCCCACTTGACACGTATCGACCCCTGACAGCATTGGAACTAACATAGATGGAATCATTAGTTGACTTTGACCACATATCAGATCTAGTTCAACCACATAATATATCTATTTGCATAGTTTTTGAAATTCCTAATGTCATCTGACTTTGTAGTGTTTTTGTAATGTTGACTAATTTCATCTAATTTGCTACACATATCAATGTAGGGCACGTATATGTAGTTATTGCAGATGAAGATAATGAAGAGAGAACAAATTATTACTTATGTCATTATGTTGAGGCCAAAAAAAATTGGAGGCCCCAGTTATAGATGGAGAAAACATCAAATACCCTACAGGCTCAGTGGTTATTACTGGAACATGGCTTAGAAGGTACCCACATAAGAGTGTTAATGTTTGGCTGTTTTAGGACTTTGACACACATCGGAAGATTCTTCATTACTTGAACCTTGTCGTGGCATCCAATGTTCATTTGATACAGTATCAGGGTACACTTTTGAACAAAATCTTGTGGAAGGTACGTGAGTCTGACCATGAAGCAATACTTGACACAATAAAGAGTAGAGCACACTTAGATGGTTCATTGGATTAATTTGTAAGTATTCACATTGATTTTGTAAAGTCAAGTTACATTAAGTTGTAAGTATGCACATTAATTTGTAAGGTTTGTCTTTTTTTTATTTACTGCTGCACTTTTACACATATACACATTTTTACATCATCATGTTATGCTTCATGGGGTTAGACCTAAGTGATGGATGAAGTTGATCCTGAGAATAATGTATAAAATCTAGGTAATGTATAAAATATAGGTGTCTCTAGGTGTCTTGGTTTCTAACTAGATAATAGGTGTCTCTACTTGTGATGTAGAGGTAATGGGATAGTTGGAGGATGGCAAACTAGACAAGGTTTCCTTATGCTCTAAAGCCCAAATTTCATGATCATTATACAAAAGTGGGAACAATAGTTAGAGACTCTGAATTCTTCATGAAAAAGTTGATTTTAGATGCTATGGGACCCATTCCAATCATTACCAAAGGCAGACCAAACTCAAGATTAACACTTCGTTCACAAACCTAAGAAATGGCTTGTAGCCCTAAAAAAAGAGAACAATCCTAATAACTTTTGATACAAATTTTCAAACGCAAAAATTGGACAATTAGTAGATACCCATTTGGACTCCCTATCACATATCCAAAACTAGGTGTAGGTTGTTTTGGACAATATACCCTAACCTATAACTCCTCTCAATAACCTAGAGCCCCAATTAGGCCTAAAATATAAAGAGACCCCCCTTAAATTCCAACACAGAACTCAACCAATGACTTGAGCACTTAGTATTCATGCCAAAACTATGAATTTTGTGGGTTTTGTCCTCCTATAATATGTTGTTCCCAAAAATGCCTCTATGGTTCCTTCTCTATGTCTCTAAACATCACCTAACACATGGTTTTGTTAGGTTTCCTCAAAGAAAACTTCTTCTCCTCAAATTTCCTAACAAAAACTCATCATAGAATACTATAATAGACCTACTACAACCCATTCCACTAATCTACATTGTATCGACGATATCCCTAAAGAGTCCGAGCTACATTGTACTGACAATATCCTTGAAGAGTCCAAAGTGCAAAAAGGCAGCAATCTTTGATGAGATGTTACTCAAAAATTGTGTCACTTAGAAATATTTTGTCTAAGGAAACACAATCATGTAGAGTACCTCTACAATAACCTCTCTTAGTTTTTTATATCTTTGAGGTATTTTCCTATGGTGAAAAGTTTTTTGCTGCCCCAAAAATTGTTAGAAGGAGGCAGTGTAAAGTTGCAAAGGGGTGTAACTTTCATCCTGCTCCACGATGCAAGTTTTAAGTTGATTTCCTCCAAGGTGCCAATGTGAGGTTATTTTGATGGCAAAGGGTGCCTTGATTCATGATGTTGAATCTCCTTCCTCCTAGGCACCAAAATGGGTAGTTTAGACAAGAAAAGGTGCCTTAGTATACTTAGCTCATTTCTTGGCAATTTGATGGCTTCAATCACTTGTTCAAACCTATAGGAGACAATTTTACACTTAGGCACTAGATCTTAGGATTTAGAACATCTTTCTTTAAGGCATCAAAATGAGGTTATTTAGACACAAAAGTGCGCCTCCATACAAGATGCTTATTCTCCTTCCACTTAGGTGCTCATTCATGATGATCCAAGTGACAATAGGCACCTAGACTTCCTTTGGTAAGATTTAGTTATTTTGAAGGTTCTAACACTAGGCACTACAGTTGGAAGTGATTTGAAGTTCATTTTCCTCTAGGCACCCAAAATGGATGGTGGAGACAAGAAAAGGTGCCTAGGCTTCTGTTGACGATTTTCAAAGTCTTCCTAAGTTATATTATGTTATATTGACCCTTAGGCACAAATGGATGATATAGGATGACTCTAGGCACATATCCAAGGTGATATCTTTCTAGGCACAATCTTCACTAAGTTTAGACTTCACTTTACATCAAGGTGCCAAAATGGATAGTTTAAAGAGAGACAAAAATGTGCCTAGAGGTATGATGCTCAGTTTAATGTGTTTGATCAACTTTGATAATCAAGATGAATTGCCTACCTTAAGGTGCCCTCCTTTATACTTTGAAATATCCTTTCAATATCAAGGTGAAATTTTGAGGTTGTTTGGATGATGAAAGGCGCCTTGAGTTCTAGGCGGTTTTGAGGTTGTGCAAGTAGAGAAATGCGCCTAAGGTCTTAAAATAAATTTACGCCTAAAACTAAAAATCCTCGAGGTATGACTTATGGAAGCCTATAGCCCTAATGTTATGTTGCATACTAAAATTAGGTAAGACTCAATGTAATCTCATAACCTCGCTTTATATGTAAGAGGAATTATATTTAATAACCACAATGGTCATCAGGTGCTCATAAGCATATGATTTTGACTATCTTAATCAAAACAACAAACATACTCTTTGCATCCCAATATGGTATAATAACAAGAAATTAAGAAATATTTTCAATTGACCAACTCATAAAGAATATGGATCAGCATACTCATTTGAATATTTTCAATTGAGCAACTCATAAAGAATATTAATATTTTATGTTCAACATGATGATTCATTTTCTTTTTAAATACAAATTTTATCTTTTTAGTTCCAAAATGAGGTTTAGGTGATACTTGAATAACAATAGCTAGCTTATTGGATCAACAAACATCCTATGTAATACAATTGGACTTTAAATATTTGAAGTAGCCATCTACAAGTATCCATTCAAATGTGGATTTATAATGCAAGTATGGACGCCATCAATAAAAAAGATTTGTATTAACCAAATATCCATATAGGCATACAGCAATATCTGTTGATATAAGTATAACATATATACAAAATAGCCATATAGGCTTACAAGAATACCATATAGGCATACAATGTCAACTATATGCAATACAAAAGATATGTCCACAAATGCCATATAGGCATACAACAAAGGAACACAATAAAAAGTCATTCCCCTCTGGTTGGTGAAGAGAATAGATCACGGGAAGCCTTTGATCTTCTAGGGGATGGAGACGCATATGTGGGTGGTCTACTATGAACCTGAGGGCTGCTCCTCCTATTTAGTTCTTGCAGCATCTTTAGCTGTTACAATAAAAAGTATAGACATTAATATATAGAAATTACATGTTATAAAAAATGAAACATTTCACAAAATAATCACTTACTGCTATCATATAATTTGTCTCCTCACTTGCCTCAGTAGCAAGAATAGGCCGTGGTGATGTCATGTCCTATAGAAACCATCAGAAATTAAACTTCAAATCAATAATCGTTTGATTTTTCAAAAATAAACAACTATAACAATGAATGTAAATTGAAATTTACTAATCAACCTCATACCCTTGTCAATGCCATGGAGCTATGAATCATAGAGGTCACACCATGCTCCATTTCCCTATGAACATTGGGAGGTGTCTCCGCAGCCTGCATCATCTGGAAATAAAACAATATTATTCAGTTACAAAAACTATAATAGTGATGCAAATCATGGCTCCTAACATACACACATGTTCATCTAAACATGGAAGTGCACACAATAAAGCACACAAGTCACATACAAAAATCAAGTAAGTACAATTCATTCATTAAACTATTTATTTTATTACCTCCATGAAGCTTTGAAGTCCACCACCACTAGCAGGTATTACCGTGAAATATCCAATATTAACCTATTCAACATCCAAAATCAGATATTAGAATACCATTCATATAACGATGCTATTCACATGTAATGTTTATAATTGTTTGCTAGTTACATACCCCGACAGTAGATGATCTAGTGTAATATGCAGGTGGAGAACGACTAAAAACTGCATCAACGCTATGACCCTGAAATTTCATTAAAATCATTAAACTAAATTAGTTAATCTTGCATTTCAAAAATGAAATTTAATAAATTATATTCAGTAAACTTGCTATTATTTACCTGAGTATCAAGGCCAAAAGTCTCACTCAGAAGGGTATCTATCATCATCATTTGCTCAGCTGCAGATGTAGCCTATGCACCTATGTCCTGACTATCCATGGGGTCATAACCACAAGCTGACCCGCAAGTCTGACAAGCATGGGGTGGGACCCTACTCCTCGCACTATCTCCCAACCCACTCTGTGCTGCAGGACTAGCATGCTCTATGATGCTCTGGGTCAAGGCACTAATGGACTGAAGTGTATTGACCTCAACACTCTCCTTCACAATGGAAGGGACAGAAACATGCTCATGGCTGGTCTGCTGATTACTTGTCTCACTACCCGCTATGGGTCAACACGTGCCCCTGGTCTATCTTGTGCTGACCCCCCACCTCTACCCTAGAAGTCCTGCATATCAAAATAGTTTGGCACTTTATTGAGGACAAACTCGCAGTAGAGTTTCCTCAAAAAGTATTGCGGGACCTCATTATTATTGCATGGAGGATGGTCAAAAACCATCCACCACCTCTGCCCAAAATTGTCCCTTATCGCTTGGTTGTTGCACCAATGGATAGGGAACCTCTTGCATATAATGGGTGGAGGTTGATTTATTTGTGGGTTTGTGAAAATTGAACACAAGTCTAATTTTGTAATTTGTAATTTTTTCACATCTTGGTATGACAGCTTGTCTGCATAATAGTCTCTAAACTCTCTCCTCTTATCTGTCCAACTAGATATTTGCTTGCTAATTGAATTTACATTTGATAACATAGATTCAAGAGATTCAGCAAGCGTGGACCTATGCAAGGTTGAAGTGGAAGGATCTTTCAACCTTGTAATTATATCTTCAATTTCTTTTTTATTGTTTTCAATTTGCCCCATTATATTTTCTTGTGTTCCAGGGGCATGTTGAGGAATGGATGGAGGAGGTTGTTGTTCTACAAGATTTTGTGGATTTTGAGGAGGAGGAGGAGGTGCATTAACATTTCCAGACAATTAATGAAATTTACATAAAAAATCAACTCAAACCTACCTATTTAGAAACAAATTCAAACAAAAAAACAAATAAAACTCACTCCTTTGGTGAGCTAGATGTCGTGGCGGCATTTTGGTGATGAATCGATAAGATTTTGGTGTTGAATTGGTTTTTCCAAAATGCGAGTGTGCTTCCTAGGGTTTGCAAGCTGCGGGTATAGAGGAGAAAAAAGAAATTAAATGAGATGAGATGCTTTTTTTTTTAATTTATAACAAGTCATAACGCGTTCACATTATGGTTTGGTTTTGATGAGCCTTAGGCTTGTCATTACCAAACCATAATGTGAGCGTTATGCATTATTTTTTTTGAAAACAATTTGGCCACTTTTTGGCCCCCCATCTTTTTGCACTTACCCATATAGCATGGAGATATGTCTACATGTGGTGATGGTATGGAAATTTAACCATGAGTCATTTGAAGAAGTACTCATAACTATGTATTTAATTGTGCTAGTAGAAGCATAAATAATAATGTAGGTGGACTTGTAGCAGAGTTGAAGTTCATGTGGAACAATCTAGAGGCTTGGTTATGTTAAGGAAATGTTTTACAATACTACAAGTTGAAAGAATTGGTTAGATGGTTGTATGTGTTACCTGAAGCATATGGTGGGTAGTGGTGTTTATACAAGAAGACATGAATACATTGACTATAGTTAGTAATAAACTATTAATAGTTAGTAACAAACTAAAAAGTAATGCTATATTCATTGTATTTATAAATAATAAATATAAATATTTGAATAATCATAAATATATAAAACTAATATATATATATATATATATATATATATATATATATATATATATATATATAATTTGATACTTAAATAAGACAAAGGAATAAGGTAAAGCAAAATGGATATCCGTTTTGCTTTGCTTTTGCCTTGTATGTAGGCTTGGGACTGTCATAGTTGACTTTCCCTCAATTCTAATAGTTTTGCAAGTTTCACTTTCTTCTTCGAACTTCACCCTTCGTGCTGATGACTTTTTTTATGAAAAAATGATAAAATGAAAAGGGTTTATAGAATAAATTGCCATCTTTCTAAAAATATAAGATTTGTTTGGTTATCATTTTATTAAATAATTATTAATAATTTTCTATATATTGTGTGTTTGAAATCCTGATGGACACACTGATTGAAAAACATCCATAACTTTCAAACCGTTTCACCTTTTTAAGATCCAAAAGTTGCATCACACTCTATGTTTTTCTGGCTATAGGTTAAACGAAACTGAATTCTAATTTTTTTGATCAAGTTAGGTTGGCTGGAAAATTACTTTTTAGTTTTTAAAAAAAGTCATAGTAAAAAAAAATCATAACTAATTATTTTATTGAAATTTTTTTTAAAAAAAAAGTGTCACATCCTGGCATGAGTCCTCTACTTATTTTGAAAGTTTAAAAAAAAAAAAAAAAACATTCTCATAGTTAGGTTGGCTGGGATGACACCAACTTTCTTTTTTTTGAAAAATTTAATAGTTCATTGAAATATTTATTTTTCACTATGTAAATTTAGTTTTAAAAAAAGAAAATAGTATCCCATAAACTAGATTCAATTCTCTACAAATTGTGTTCTTACATCTTTTTCAAATTGTGTAGGTAATCGATTGAAATTTTCACATGAACTTGATTAAGTCTGATTTTTTGTATTTTCATTGCCACTTAGAGGTATAGTTTGGCCCATCATGATCTTGCACATACCCAAATGTTTTTCCAAAAAAATTCCTTCGCAGGTTTTAAATCCGCCTTTAATTTGGTTTCTAGCCTACGAGCCATTTTTAGCCTCTATGCCACCACCTTCACTTGTGTGCCTTATTTTGGCCTATGTGCCATTGTAAATTTTAGCACTGTCACTATCTTTGGCAGAGTCAACCATATTTGGCAATTTTTGCTATAATTGGCAGATTTGGTTATATTTGGTGACACCAAATTTAATCTAGAGATTTGACTTTTGTGGCAAAGGTTTATTTTTTCTAGCAGTATTCCACATTTGGTGGCACCACTAACTTTGGCAGCATTTTTGGCAAAGGGCTATTCTCAAAAACCCCCTCTCTTTTGACGTTTTTATTTTTGAAGACAAACTTTGAAGACTGATAACTTGAGCTCACGACCTCCTTTTTCTGAGCTTCTTTTTTTGACTTTGGCTATTTTTCTATGCACTTTGTGGTGGTGTAGATGATTCTTGATTTCAACATATGGTTTTCCCAAAAATTACAGATTCTCACAGGTGATGCAGCCCAGTTCCTATTTTTTGGAACTTTAAATGATCATAACTTTCACATACGATCTCGTATTGAGGTCATTCTTTTCTTGAAAGTGCATAATTTTTTGAGTAGATCATAGTGGTGTTAGTTTTTCTTGGCAGTGTTCTAGTATTGTACTTTCAACATACACCCAATCTGTGAGGGTTTTGTAATGCATTGAGATCAAGACCACTAAGTATTTCTTACTAGTGGCAGTTGTAAATGCACTAATTAAAAAGTGTAAAAATCATTTTTGCTTGGGGGGTTCTTTGATTGAGTGAAAAAAGGGGGTGTCTTATGTGTTCTCTTTGAGTCACATCTTTCATGGGGTTATTGTAATCATCTTGGGGGTTCATCATGGATTTTGGTTATTTCCATCCTTTTTTTATTAAGTTAACCTCAGAGAAATATTTGTCTTAGAAACATGGGATAAAGAATCAATGCCCTGAGAAGGATTTATCACCCCATCTCCTTGGACTTGTTCTTGAGCCAAGTGACTATGAATAGAAGAATGCATGGTTTAACAATAATTACATGGTCTATGGACTAATATGTATTACTATTTCTAAGGATATTCTACATCACATAGTGCAAACTGAGTGCCCTTTCACTACTTGGACCATCATCCAACAATTGTATGGAGACTTTGGATCTTCATCTGATAGTGATGTTTCATTGGATGACTAGGCTCTTGTGGATGATATTGAGACTTTTTTTGTGCCATCTTGAGTGACATACATTGATACCCCATCTTTAGATACAACACCTATACTTCATCAGATTCCAGATATGCTTCTTTGAGAGCTTCGAGTGATTCTTTGTAGCAGGGTCATTACAGTCTTCCTAATTGGGATTCCTATCTATCAGACATTGCATCTTTGTTTGTGGAGTCTCACATTTCAGATTTGGATGACACATTTGAAGGGTTATCTCTCCTCTTTGATGATAGTCATTTCATCACTGTTCTACCATCTTCCTTGTCTTTAGATCTTATACCCCTGGTTGTACACATGGGATTGGATTGCTTCTACCTTCGTGCATTGAGGCATCTTCTGATATTCACATGGAGACACTTGAGCAGAGTTTTGAGATAGGATACATAATGAGGCTTCCTTCCTCACTTTACTTCTTTGAGTGGGAGTTACTTCGGCATTCATAATTGGAGTTGTTTCTTCCTAAGGGGAGAAATGTCATTTTCCACAAATGGATCATCTTTAGCATTCATATATGGGCATCCTCCTTCGACACCAGAGCTATTTCATTATGGGGAGGATTCATAGTCTCTTTTACTCTCTCTACTTGGAGGGTCTCTTCTCTCTCTATTTTGGGGGATGGGGGGCTTTTCTCTCTTGTGGGGGGGATTCTTCTCTTTGGGGGGAATTTTACGTACATGGGTACCTCATCAGGCTTGATTTTTCAGGACCCGTCTCTACATCCACCTAAGATACTGTTAAGGGGGGGTGTTAGTGTAAGTTTTTATTTCCTAGATGCGTTATTTATTTTCCCAATTATTCCTAGGTTTTTCCTACACCTTTCATTAATCTTGCTTAGGTTAATAAACCATGCTTAATTAGGTGAGTGGTTATGAGGTGTCATCTTTCTATATGTCAGCATCTAGTAGCTATCTTGGGAAGATGCTTTGCTATCTTTAGTCCAATAGATGGTTGCCCCTCATTGGTCAGTGTTGCCACCTCCTCCCTCTCTTTGCTCTATATAAGCATGCTACCTAGCTTGTATTTTGTATCAATCTCTTGCTTTTGCATCCTCTTAATGCTATTTTGCTTCTAGAATTTGTATTATTCTCTTGGAGACTAACTCTGTGTTTCTATTTTGATTTCATATCATTTGCATTCATAGTTTAATATCTATTCATTTGCACTAGTTTTCTAGGTTATTAATCTTTTCAGATTCTAACAATTTTTTTCCCACATGGGTTTCTACCTTTCTCCACTCCATAGGAGATTACTTTTTACATGGGTACCACACCAAACCTAGTAGTTGGGAGCCATTGACAAGGTGTCATTTTACCTCATCATTTAATTTGTTTTCAGATGTAAAAAATCTAGGGGTTGTGTCCTCGACTGTCTGTAACTAGAGATTCTATAGTTACAAGTTTTCCTAGCTAATCTTAACAGCTTCTACTAATTTGAAAAGATTAATCTGTCTACTTACTGAATAAATTTAAGGAATGCTAAAACATAATTAAACAAGAAATTACTCAAAGCAATTCTTAAAAATAGTAACATGCATCTATCTATCAAAATCAACAAATACTTTTCATATCAAAAAGCTAAAGTAATAAATCAGTCGTACTAGCCTCCTTCCTTGGTGGTGAGAGTGGGCCCTTGCTCCACACCCTTAGGGATAAAGGCTACAATAGAAAATCAGTACAAAAGAAGATCACAACTAAATCCAATCTAATTCATTCACTTTGCATTCATGAAAAATATTGCTATCACAGAACTGAGGTTACCGAGAATTAGAATAATTCAATCATTGTATATTTCTTCTGCTATTTCTATCAGTATATATATCAAAATGAGTGATGACCTATCACTTATCTTCTCTACCAGTTCCTCTATGAGATGGCATCCATCTCTTTATTGCACTAGCTATCTAACTATGGGAAATAATCATGCAATAAAAGAAGACTGAGTGCAACAGAAGTCCACTCAGAATTCTAAGTTTGAGTTTTAATACATCTGGGTAGCGAGGCCCTGAAAATATGGGTATTGAATCAATTCTATCTGTAACTCATGCAAAAACTTTATAAAGATAAAAACTCCAGTAGTATGACTAAAGATGACCCTTCACCACTCAGGTGATAATTTGAGTGAAATGAGGGGTATTAAGATCACTGTTGAGTGTGTCTGATCAATAGCTTATGCTAGAAATATCCTCCGCTCTCAAGAGGCACTGGAGATATCTATCCTTGTCTGCAGCTCTGGAGATATGTCTGTAGCTCTAGAGATATGTTTGTACCTTCATAGATATGTTTGTAGCTCTGGAGATATTTGTAGCTTTCTTTGTTCAGCTCTGGAGATGCTCCAGACTCCCACAGAGCTCTGGAGAGGCTTTCCTCATTTCTTCAAAACTTCAGGTGTCATGGTACTTTGGTATTGTCTCCAGAGATCATTAAAGACTATCTTTGGAGATGCACAAAATTGTTGTTCCTGGCATCTACACCTGTTGATTCAAAAAGAGAAGTTTCTACATTTTTCCATCAATTCCATGCACATTGGTCACTCAATCAGAAATTATAATCTTAAGTAATCTATCTCAATTAATCATTAACTAGAATGATCTTGCTATCTTATTTAGGTGCAGACATTAGGAAAGATGGACTTAGGAAGGGGAAAAAGAGAGGTAAAAAAATGTATTTCATGGGTGCAACTTGGCACTCATCATCCCCCCATACCTAAGGTTTGGCAGGTCCTACTTCTCACATTCTAGTTTTATTTTGGCGAAGTAGCTTGTCAATCAAGCTATAATCCTGTGCATAGGTGGTCCAAGTTGTGCGGTTGATATTACCATTGTCTATGTATTCATCAACCTACTTCATCCAGTCCTGCAAATTCTCATCTTCCATCTATTCCGCCTAGACAGGGAGTGGTTCAATTATTAGAGGGGGCCTAAACTATCCACCTATCCATTCCTGCTTATGGTTAGCCATCATTTTGGATATCAACTTTTCTTTTCTCACAAATAATCTTAAGTTTGTAGGGGTGACCACCTCTCTCATTTTCTACTCTGGGGTCAAAATATTTCGTCTCTTCTTTTCTATGGAAAGTACTGGGTTTGCTGAATTGATCATGAAAAGACCAAAATCGATGGAGCATTCTTGCAAACTTTTTAGGTATAATAGCAAAATTTTGTTCTTATTCTCAAGATGATAGATAAGGGACCTAAATTGAATCTTAAAAGAATTAGGATTGGGACATTCCTTCCTGATGAAGAGATCTATTTTTAAATCTTTCTTGAGATGATCTTCCATCCTTTCATTCTAGATCTGATGATTCCTCATTAGGGACATAAATGCGTTAAGCTGGCATTCCCCCACAAAATGATTAAGAATGAAAGTTATATCATTAACACAGAACCCATGTAGGTATAATTCACATAGAAAATTCTTTTCCTCATCATTACTCCTTGTATATGTTGTCATGAATCCTTCTATTCTCTCAGTATCCTCAACTAGGTCAGATAGGACTAAGGAGAATTTCCTTTGTAGGACCCTTTCTTGTAAGAACATAGAATAGCTGGCACTTGGAGGTCTGCAGGATAGAATTTCTGAAGAAAGGGAGGCCATTTCAAGGATTTTTCCTTTCAAAGCTTCTATTCATTTTGTTTTGGCAGATTACTCTTTATAACTGCAGCATAGGCTTGGAAGCCTCATATTCTCTACATTTCTTCTCCCAATGGAACATGGCCTTAGGAATGTCAATGAGGATTGGACCCACATAGGCATCTATTTGTATTTCCTGCTCATTGGTTTCCCTTGGGTCAGTCAACTCTTGAATATATTCCTCTTGGTCATCTAGTCTGTTGTTGGCCCAAGTTAACTGTCTATTCTGGCTTTGTATTTTCTCAATCAATGCTACCATTATTGTGAGGCTATTATCTCTCACCATGGTGAGCTCAGAAACACTCTGTGCTACCTCTTTCTCTTTCTCTTCCAACAGTTTGACTACCTCAATTTTATGGGCCTCCAATTCTGCTTCTTTCTCTTGGATGATCTTGTCTTTGCTTTGGAGTTATGTTTGTATATTTTTAATGATTTGTTTTTGCTCCATTTCTACCTCTACTCTAAACTTCTTAAGGTCATTAATAATCATATTCTTCCCCAAGAGTAATCTCTTTAAGTTTTCAATTTCTTCCATCATTTACTGTTCTTTTGAAATTTCCACATCCTCTTGATCAAAGGGATGACAGAAGGTTTCTACTTCTACTTCTATTGCTTCTTCTATGGCTGTTTATGTGGCTATTTCTATAGTTGTTGGCTAATCATCAGGGTTTTCCATGGTCATCTGCCTTGTACTATCAATTGTACCCATTTGCCCTACTTCATCCTTTTCTTTAGGCTGCATGTCTTGAGGGTCCTCTTGGGTTCCTCTGCTTTTGCTGGTACCGATGAAGGCCCAACTTTATGCTCATATGTTCTAAAGCCAGGAGTACCTCTGCTAGGAGGGCAGTATCTTCCTCAGCCTATGAGTGTTGTCTCTACCTTTTGCTTCTTCATAGCAGAGGTGGGGTAGGTGCCTCCGGAGTAGGTCTCTCATCCTCAAAGTCTAAGGAAATAGTAAGAGTTTGTATGTGTTATGTCTCTGGAGCACATGATGGTTCTGAAATTGGACTTGACCCCAGGTGAACAGATGGTGCTGGGGAAAATTCTCTTTGTTTTCTCTTCCTGACTAGAGGGATCTCATCTGAATCATGAGATGGTTCTTCAGCCACCAGGTTCCCTCTATTCTCTATCCTCACCTTCCCTATGTTAATTCCTTAGGGCAAGATTCCTCAGTTAGAGTCATTTTTCTCCTAATTGATCCAGTCATGTATGGGGTTTGTCTAGGAGTAGACTCTGTAATTTCTTTGCCTTTCTTCCTTTTACCAGGAACAGGGGCTGCAGATGAACATGCCTCCTGTGAGGATTTCTTTCCTCTTTGAATAGCTATGGAGGAGGCTAAAGGCTTAGTTTCTTCTTCTTGGTGAGTAGGAGAACTCTCACCTCTTGGTTGTGCCATATCTAGTCCTCTGTTCTCAGAAGTTTGTTCAAGAAAGTTTTGCCATAATTCCTCCCCATTGTCCTGAGACAAGAAGTGGTGTTTAACTACTAGAAAGATGAGACCGTGATGTTTCATGGGACCTTTATTTTGCTAATATTTTTCTGTAGTTGCCTTGATGGCAGAATACATGAAATTGGGGATGTTTATGCTAAACTCAAGGTGTCTATTTCCAAGTCTTAGAAAAATTAGCAGTTTCATGATTGGCCCTAAAACTAGAGAGAATTGACCATCACAAGTAAAATATTTCATCAGCCAGGTGGCAACAGATTGCCAAGGGTTTGGGAGTGTGGACCTAAGAATTCCTTTTACTTCATTTTTATTTGAATGCATTTGTATAGCAGGTTCACCACGAATAGAGAAATTCTTAATTAAATCAATGTATAAGGTTTTCAAGTGATAAAACCTCTCACCTTGTTCAAGAAGTCCATAAATGTGGTTAATAGTGGCTAAGGAGAAATTGATTTGGACTCCTCTGATAACTATTTGATTGTCCCTTAAATTTCTAAGGAATTCATCCACAATATCTTCCTGAAACCCTTCAAATTTTTCTAGGAAGTCTAATCATCCTGCAGCTCTTAGAATGTTTGCTGTAGCTTCATCTTGCCGAAGACCCGCAACACTTTCTGGCTCAGACTTCTTCTTTACCCCCATTGCTAAATTAGTTCCACCTACTATGCTTAATTCCTCACCTTCTCAATCTGTAGTTTATCATTTCCTCTAATCTCTGTAGGCTCCAGAGGATTGTTCAATTTGCTCTGTTCTTCAGGGTACTTCAGAGGTTCAAATGAGGAATGTTATGTTTCTCAACTTAGGCTTATACAAATTAGTTAGAGTACCTAGGCAGTCATAAATGTGACAGAATGATAGGACACTCCGGAGGCAAGGTGGCAGTACAGCATAGATGGCGGCATGTGTGAATTTAGGAAAGAAAATGATGGTAGGAGGACGTATCATAGTGGTGGCACCCAAAAATAGAAAGACAACACAATTGCTATTAATGCTTAATTAAAGATAGAATTACCTGGATCAGTTTTAATGATGAGGGCAATGTACACGGTAGAGATGCTACATCATTGTTGGAGACTACATGTGTCATGACACATGAGCATCTTTTGGTGGCTTGAGTTGACGTCCACTACTCCGTTGGTACGCGACCTGCAATCATTTCGCTGAGTGGTTCAATAATCCATGTTCTTTGGGTGATGTCAGTGCCAGCTTTGTGAATACCCCTACAAATGATATGCGTGCTAATTGAATTTATTTTTGAGATAAAGTAGAGGATGAGTCATGATGATCTCATCATGTGATGTGTCTACTTTATTGCCAGGAGAGGTGGGTCCCCTCCCCTATTTTTGAAATTGACTTCTTGATTGACAGAGTGCTGGAGGTGCTCCTAGTTTGAGAAGCACCAAAGGTGCTCCTTGTTTGGGAAGCACCAGAGGTGCTCCTGGTTTGAGAAGCGCCAAACGTACATTTGGTTTGAGAAGTGCTGGAGGTGCATTTGACTAGCTCCCGGCACCTGATCACCTCCATAGCTCAATTATTTCAACTGTCCTAAAGAAGGGAACCACCATTTGCTAGTTTTCAACTCCCTTGGTCGAGAAAGACAGCTATTTACTGGTTTTCCATCTTTCTCTCTTTTTTTTAGAAGGTCACCATTTGCTGGTTTTCAACCTTCCTTGTTTTTTTTTTCCTTTCTTAGAAGACCGCCATTTGCTGGTTTTCAACCTTCCCTTTTTTTAATTCAATCCAACACTGTGACAGAGGAGGTATCCCCTCTATCAAAACACAAATCATTAAGAAATTCTTCTTTAGTAGATGGCCTTTTATAGAGTCTGATTTGGTGACCATTTACTGGGAATGTGTCTATGCTTCAATTAATAGGTTCCAATAATGCTGTTCTATTTTCAAAAACTTCCTTTACTTGATAAGGACCCATCCAATGAGTTTGTAATTTTCCCTTGAACTCTTTAAATTTAGAATCATAAAGAAGAACCTAATCACCTTGTTGAAATATCCTCCTTTTGATGTGTTGGTCATGCCATTGCTTTCTCTGATACTGAACTAGTTCTATTTGCTGAATGGCCTCTGTCTGAATTTCATCCAAATCATTGAGCTAAAGAATTCTATTATGTTGAGTTATAGACAATGGTAGACCAATATCCAATATAGTTTTAAGTGTCTGGAGTTTAAATTCTATAGACAAAATAGGCTTTTTCCCATAAACTAATTCATATGGTGAGAACTTTGTTGTGGACTTCCAAGTGGTATTGTAAGCTCAAACTGCTTCAGGTAATCTGCTAGCCCAATCTTTTCTGTTCATTACTACTGTCCTTGTCAGAATATTTTCAAGTTCCCTATTAGTTACTTCTACCTGTCCATTCACTTGAGGATGGTAAGGTGAAGATTTTCTATGTTTGACTTGATATAAATCTATGAATGCTTGGATTACCTGTGAAGTAAACTGAGGTCCTCTATCTAAAACTATTAATCTTGGGGCTCCAAACCTTAAGAAAATCTTATTATAAAGTAAATCAACAACTTTTTCTTCCCTTGCAAATTGTAATGCTTGAACCTCAGCCCACTTAGTAAAATAATCTGTGCATACTAGAATGTACTCCTTGCCTGATGATGGTGGGGAAATTGGTCCCACAAAGTCTAAACCCCACTACTCAAATGGTTCCATCATGACTTGAGGATGCAGTAGCATCTCTTAGGTAAAGGTTGGTTGTCCCATCCTTTGGTACTGGTCATAGTGCTGCACATACTTCTTTGTATTTTTATGAAGAGAGGGCTAGTAGTAACCAACTCTGAGGATCTTGTGGACTGTCCAGTGGAAAGAGTAATGGCCACCAGATGGTTCATCATAACATGCTCTCAACACATCAAAAATCTCAGCAGCTTTTAGACAACTACATAGAATGAAATCAGGACCACATTTAAATAGTAAACCATTCAACCATTTGTAAGATAAACTTTCTTTAACCAAATGTTTTCTTTGTTTTGAGGTAAAATGGGATGGATATAAGCCTGTAGCTAAAAGATTAGCTATGTCAGCAAACCAAGGTGCAGTAGAGGAAATAGCAAAAAGATGTTCATCTGGGAACTTATCCTCCACTGGCTGGTTTTCTCCTCCTGTATGCAATCTTGACAAAAAATTAGCAACCAAATTAAACTTTCCTGGATTATCAACTATGGTAATATCAAATTCCTATAATAGCAATAACCACCTGATGATCCTTGCACCCACAACTAGTTTATTCATTAGGTACTTGATGGCTGCATGATCAGTGTGCACAAATATCTTATATCCAGTGATATAATGCCTAAATTTGTTTATAGCATAGATGACTGCCAAGAATTCTTTTTCAGTTGTGGTGTAATTTCTTTCTATAGAGGTAAGGTTTTTGCTGATGTAATAAATGGCATGCATACTTTCTCCTTCCTCCTTTTGTCCTAAAACTGCCCCAATGGACTCATTTGAAGCATCAGTCTGTATGTGAAATGGCAAAGTCCAATTTGGTCACCTTAAAATTAGTGTGACAGTAAGCTTCTCTTTTAAGGTTTCAAATGCTGATTGACATTCTTCTGTCCATAGAAATTATGTGTCTTTGTTAAGCAGGGTAAACATGGGAGCAACTATTCTGTTGAATTTTTTTATGAATCTCCTATAGTAGCCTGCATGACCCAGAAAACTTCTAACATCTATCTAATTTTTAGGTGAAGGCAACTATGTAATCACTTCTATCTTGTTTTGATTCACTTTGATCCCCTTTGCCGAAATGTGGTGTCCTAAAACAATTCCTTCCTCTACCATCATACAAAATTTTTCATGGCTAAGGGATAATTGATTTTTCTCACAGCATTTCAGTACTTTCTCAAGGTTTGTGAGAGCTTCTTCAAAATTATCCCCATACACAGTAAAGTCATCCATATATACCTCCATGTATTCATTAGCTAGTTCAGTAAAAATAGCTAAAACAAGTCTCTGAAATGTAGCTGGGGCATTGCATAGTCCAAAGGGAAGAACTTTGTAAGAGAAAGTTCCCCAAGGGCATGTGAAGCTGGTTTTGTCCTAATCTTCAGGTGCTAGTTGAATTTGATTATACCTACTGAATCCATCTAGAAAAGAAAAATACTTTCTCCCAGCAAGGTTGTCCAGTACTTGGTTAATGAATGGTAAGGGAAAGTAGTCCTTTTTTGTGGCCTTGTTGAGTTCTCTATAATCAATACACACCCTCCATTTCCCATTCTTTTTAGGCACTATGACAAGGGGTGAGACCCATTGACTGTCTGAGATTGGATATATGAACCTTGCTTGAAGTAATTTTTCTATTTTAGTTTTGACAATGTCCTTTAAAGAAGAATTCAATCTTCTCTGGGGCTATCTGACAGGTTTAACATCCTTAGTGTATATATGATGGGTACATATTTTAGGAGGTATGCCTTTCATATCTTGGTAGTCCCACGCAAAAGTTGTTGAATGGGAAATCAGAAGTTGTATGAGTTTTTCTTCTTGATTGGTTGTTAACTGAGTATTGATATTAAGTGTTTTCCCTGGTAGAATCATGACCTATTTTGTGATTTGTTCCATAGATGTAGTTAATCCACACATTGGAGTCATAGTATTGAGAGGACAAGAATGTGGAAGCAACATGTGAAAAGTGGCTAAGTCTCTATAAAAGGTTTCCCCACAAGGAATGATGTTGGTGAGGGTACAATGAGAAGAAGTAAGAAGTTCTCTCCTAGAGTCTTGGGCGAGTTCCATCACATCCTCATTGATTAGGATGTGAGTAATGTCTTCTATTGTATCATAGTATATTTCTTCTTCTAACTCTCCCAGATGTTCCTTGATGGTTACCATAGCTATTGAGGCGCTGTTGTTATTGTTCTCTCGCTCATCCACCCATACTCTTTCTGTAGAATGTATTGATGGTTTAGCTGGAGGATACATAGATATTTTCTTTAAATCTATCCCATTAGAAATGACCATATCCCTAGTTCTACAATCAATAGATGCTACTGCTGTAGCCAGCCATGGTCTTCCTAAGATCAGTGGATAAGAATTTCTCTAGTTTCTAGGTTCTAATATCAGGAAATCCACTAGAAATTCCCATGAATCTATCACAACTGGTACATCAGTGATTACTCCTTTTGGAATAGCTACTAACTAGTCAGCAAGTTGAAGAATTGTAGTTGTGGATTGGATAACTGATAGAGCTAATTTGTCCATTATGTGAACTATCATCACATTAATTGTTGCTCCCAAATCAACCAGAACATTTAAAATTTCTACCCTTGAGATGAAAACAGTTATGACAGGGTTTCCAGGGTCTCCATATTTTGGAAGGAGAATTTCTCCCATCAATAGATCTACTACTTTTCCTTCCACCTGTATTGTGGAGGGAAAGTTTTTCTTCCTGCCCTGCGTTTTGATACAATAATGTTTAATGAACTGCTTTAGTTCTGGTACATCTCTGATTGCTTGGAGGAGAGGAATTTCAATGTTTAGTTGCTTGATCTGTTGTAAAATTTCTGATTCCAGGTTGGTTTGGATTTGTTTCTGTAAGATCTTTTTCTGGGGAACATTGTGTTTAAGCCGTTCTGGGTATGGTGCTAGTTTTTCCATCTTCGGAGCATCTCCGGAGCTCTTGTCAGGATTGTGTTTAGGAGTGTTCTCTGGAGTCGGTCTTTGAGGAGAAACTCTGGAGTTGTCTAAGGATGATTCTTTTAGCACTTTTTCATTAGTAATCTCCTCTGGGGGTTGAGTGGACAAATTTTTAGGTTCCTCATCATTGGTTACTTCAACTATAGTTGGAGGAGATGGTCTTGGGAATACTTTCCCAGAACGCAGCTAGAGATTATTTGAATATATAGCATTAATTCTAGCCAAATTTTCTTGCTTTGTCATGTAAATAGTTGCTCCTTGTTTATTACATGGGTTTGGTATAGGCTGAGCTGGTTAAGGTGGTTGGTTAACTGGTTCATTTTGTGATTGACCTTGTGTGTTGGAGTGTCCAATCAATAAATCTTGTTGTTAAGGTTGGAAACATCTAGGTTATCCCTGGTATTGTTGATTATATCCCTATTGAGAACCCCATTGAGGTTGCATGTTTTGTGATCCAAACTATGGTGGCCACTGTTGATTTCCCCAAGGCTGATTTTACCAATCTTGGTTTTGCCAATGTTGACTTGGCCAATCTTGCTGCCCCAAAGGAGGATTATTTTGAGGCCCATGCCAAGTTGGATTCCACTAATTATTTCCCCAATTAGAAGGACCCCTGTAAGAGGGCTGGTTTGGATACTGATTGTAAGGGAAATTCTCAGCTTGTTTTTGTCCCACATAGTTCAATTCGTCCTCTATTACAACATTCTTGTTACTCAATCCTTTCAAGGCTAGAAGTTGACTACATTGACTGGTAAGATGTTCCCTATCACAGATCTAACAAATTTATGATTTGTCCAAAGGGCATCCTCTCAACAGATGCTTGTTTCTACACCTAGGACAATAGATGGAGAGTGGTTTAGTTGTTCTATTTTGATTAGCTATTTTAGTTTTTGCTTGAATCCCATCCAATGTGGTATTTAATTGGACCAAAATGTTTGTTTTTAGATTTGCAATCTCCTCCATTAACTATCCTATTTCATTCTTTCCTTTAAAAGTTTTGGATGACCTCACTCCATTTTGGGTTCTAGAATAATTCCTGCAGAGTTCTTCTATGGCAGGTATATCCATTTTGTTGGTATTTCCTTTTCCTAGTAGATCTAGTGCCTATTTTGATTCTCTATCCAATCCTTTTACAAACAAGGTTCTGGCCAAGGAGTGATCCACTGGGTTACCATACCTTCTCAAGGCAAAAGTAAACCTATCCACATAGTCCTCTAAGGTTTCTTCCTCCCCCTGCCTAATTTTAAACAATTCTTCATTTTTATTACTAGAACTACAATAATCATGGTATTTTTCTAAAAACTCTATTTCCATCTAATCCTAAGAATGGATAGAATATGGGGTAAACCCATAAACCATCTCATTGCAGAATCTTTTAGAGTTGAAGGGAACAGTTTGAGTTTCTAGTTATCTGATCCATAATCATAAGTTTGGTAGATTACTTTGAATTCAAACAAGAACTGATCTGGATCCTCAGAAGAAAGTCCTCTAAAATTTGGCAAGTGTGCTGGTGAGATATTCTTCATAGGAGCATTGTCTCCAGTAGCCAAAACAATAGGATATGAGAAGGTTCTTGGAGCCTGATTCTCTTCTTCTTCATGATTATCATTTTCCATGTTTAGTACTGGTTCTTCTCCTTGAGGTTCTAGGAAATTAGGTTCTATTAAAGGATCTACCTAAAACTTTTGTTGTAACTCCTGGATATAATCGGCAAGTGGAAGATTTAGAGGATCTAAGGGATTATTGTTCTAAGGTGCACCTTCCAAAGTAGGCTCTAGGTTCCTCTCTTCAACAAGATCTTGTGCCACCCCATTGCTTTCCCCTATGGCTTGTTGTTGAGGTGTCTACTTTATATATCTTCCTTTCGAATCTCTAGCTCTAACCATACAGATGTATCCTAAAAACTATTTTAACTCAGTTTCCCTAATTAACACAAGATATCCCCAACAACGGTGCCAAAAAAGATAAGGTGTCGTTGTACCTCATCATTTAATCTATTTTTCAGATGTCAAAAATCCAGGGGCTCTATCCTCGGCTGTCTGCAACTAGGGATTCTACAATTACCAGTTTTCCTAGCTAATCTTAATAGCTTCTACTAATTTGAAAAGATTAATCTATCTACTTATTGAATGAATTTAAGGAATGCTGAAACAGAATTAAACAGGAAATTTACTCAAAGCAATACTTAAAAATAGTAACATACATCTATCTATCAAAATTAGTAAATACTTTTCATATAAAAAAGGTGAAGTAATAAAATAGTGGTACTAGCCTCCTACCTTGGCGGTGAGAGTGGGCCCTTGCTCCACACCCTTAGGGTTGAAGGCTACAGTAGAAAATTAGCACAACAAAAGATCACAACTAAATCCAGTCTAATTCATTCACTTTGGATTCATGAAATATATTGCTATCACAGAACTGAGATTACCAAGAATTAAAATAATTCAATCATTGTATATTTCTTCTGTTATTTCTATCAGTATATATATCAAAATGAGTGATGACCTATCACTTATCTTCTCTACCAGTTCCTCTATGAGATGGCATCCATCTCTTTATTGCACTAGCTGTCTAACTATGGAAAATAATCATGCAATAAAAGAAGACTGAGTGGAACAGAAGTCCACTCAGAATTCTAAGTTTGACTCTTAATACATTTGGGTAGCAAAGCCCTGAAAATATGGGTATTGAATCAGTTCTATCCATAACTCATGCATAAACTTTATAAAGATAAAAACTCCAGCAGTTTGACTAAAGATGACCCTTCACCACTTAGGTGATGATTTGAGTGAAATGAGGGGTATTAAAATCACTGTTGAGAGTGTCTGATCGACATCTTATGCTAGAAATATGCCCTACTCTCAGGAGGTGCTAGAGATATCTATCCCTGTCTGCAGCTCCAGAGATATGTCTGTAGCTCTGGAGATATGTTTGTAGCTCCAGAGATATCTGTAGCTTTCTTTGTTCAGCTCTGGAGATGCTCTAGACTCTCGTAGAGCTTCGGAGAGGCTTTCCTCATTTCTTCAAAACTTTAGGTTTCATGGTACTTTGGTATTGTCTCTAGAGATCATTGAAGACTATCTCCAGGGATGCACAAAATTGTTGTTCCTAGCATCTACACCCATTGATTCAAAAAGAGAGAAGTTTCTGCATTTTCCATCAATTCCATACACATTAGTCACTCAATCAGAAATTATAATCTTAAGTAATCTATCTCAATTAATCATTAACTAGAACGATCTTGCTAGCTTATTTGGGTGTAGACATTAGGAAAGATGGACTCAGGAAGGAGAAAAAGAGAGGTAAAAAGATGCATTTCATGGGTGCAACTTGGCACTCATCAGCCATCTCTTCTTATATCCACCTAAGCTATGCTTAAGGGGGTGTTAGTGCCAAACTTTATTACATATTACTTATTCTAAGTAATATAATTAGCACATGGCTTCAAGCCACCTTAGGTGGCTAGGTGTCAACTTAACTCTCCAAGCTATGTGTCGACATCATTTTCTGTCACTTGGTGAGTGGAGTGTTGAAGTCAACTCCTAAGTTGGCTCAACCTCCTCACTTATCCTTACCTATATGTACAATCTCATTTGTCCATAATTCTTACTTTGATTTGATGCTAGCATTTTGTTCAATTGATCTTGCACTCTTTTACAAGTAAATAGTGATAAATTAATATCGTTTTAATAGTGAAATTTGTATAAATCTATGTAATTTGTTAATTTAGTTTTGTGTTTATTTTGAAGAGAGTGTTTTAATATATAGATATTGATAAATAATTGAATTTTGTGTAAAGTTAGAATTTTTACTCTATACTATCTACCTATCCATTATATGTATTTCTATACACCTATCCCTCATCCAATATATTTGCCCTATCTACTTATTCATCGTAACTATGTATATGCACACACTTCAATGTACACATATAGATACATTAATGCCTTGAGACTAGTTCACAATTGTGAGGTCATCCTTGCAATCAGGGGCTTGTCCTACATTAACTCAAAATTTTAAATTTAAATATGAATGCCTTCCCACCTTTACCCTTCTTTCCTAAGGCCTAATAAACACAAATTTGTGTGATATGTTGTTATGTCCTTGTATTTAAATGCATTCATTCTCACAATCTCCTTTCTCCTAATCTCTAAGAATTCTAAGGAATATCATTCACATTCACACACTTCAATTGGTGCACTAACAAAATCTAGTTCTACACACATCCTAGGAGCACCTACATGATTGAAAAGCATTGGTTTAGATAATTTATACACATTTTTGTCGGTTAACTTAGGAGAACATGTCTCCTTTTGACATACCAATAGACCTACTAGGGTATTTATAAATGTCCATAGCCCACATATATTAGAAAACACAAAAGAAGTCAATAGACATTGGGTGAAATGAAGAAAAGGTGTTTGAAAATCACACAATATAATTTTACAAGTACATGACATATTTGTGGTTGCAAATTTGTCCTCATGCTTTAGGTTTTTCCTTACACAATCAATAGACAATATTTTGATTCTAATTCAATATATATCTATGATACCCTATTTTAGATGATCCATATTAGATTAGTGCATTAATCAATCAGAGGTCTAAGTACACTTGCTATTAGAGGTCAACAAGATGAGGAAAGACAACAACATGCCTACAACAAGCCATACCCTATGTATAAATAAACCACAAAGACTTTCCACTAATCTTACATTATATCAATTATTGATAACAATATTAAAAGACCTTAAATAAAGTAGATAAACAACAACAAATTGCACATATAACTAAAGATACAACAGTAGATATTTTCTTTAATATGAATTCCATTATGCTTTATTTACTTCAAGTGCAATGTATAATCCAAAAATTTATGCCTCTCTAAATATTCATTAGACATTAGCTCTCAAATTGTTTCAAACAAATTATAATATTAAGTTATAAATGTGGGTAGGACCTACACTAATTCTACACTATCAAGGACAAAGGAACATTTTTTAATAAAGAGATTGGTTGTTTAACCACTCGGGCTAGTGTCATAGTTCACTAGATGACAAAGTCATTATCTAGAAAACACACAAATATTCTTTTTTAATAAAATTCAATGGCCTTAAACATATAAGCCAATCCATGCAACATAAACATGAGTGGGCCCTACCAAAACTACTAGCTCAAACCCACATGGTACCTTATATTCATGTTGCATATACAAACCCATCTTATAAATCGTAATTGGTCATTTGAACCAATCAAATTTATCCCTCAATGCCAAGTGTCAACCACAAGTCCATTTATATCAATTACTACAATAGTAAAATGGAGGAAATAAATATGAGTAATCACAATATAAAACCATTTTACAATAAACCAATCAAAGAAGAGGATGCCACTAGCTTTAATATTGCACAGTGAAAATAATAAATATACACTGACGTAAATGGATCAAGGGACACACCCTCCTTGTCACTATCTCGCCACGTGTTCAACTCTAGTTCCCTTAGGTTCACTATTTATACACTAATTTTTCCAACCTAAAATCACAACACCTTTAAACTAAGAGTTGAAACTTAGATGCAAACACTAAATAGTGGTTGATACAAAGTCATGTTGGCTTCCTAGGACCCCTAGACTTTAAACTTGTGAAATCAATTTCCTTAGCAGATCTAAGCATAAAGTTAAACCTTTCTTGATTTATCTCCAATTCAATTAGATATACAAACTCTCCTAGACAACAAAACACAAAACATGTGGAGATAAGATCCCCTTTGAATGCTATTGAACTAAATTCTTTGGATGATCTAGTTCTAGGCCTCTTATGTAGAAAAGTAAATAACACACTAAGAAGTGCACACACAATTCTTGATTTGACCTACCATAATTTTCATTATGGGTCTACTAGTTAAATAAGGATACCCAAACATGAAAAAAACTAATCATTGACCATGACGGATATGATGTAAAACAAAATCTAGCATGACAAGCTTCTTGGGTTAATGTAATCAAATCCAAAGAATCAAAGACACAAGGCCTATAAGAAAACGTGACACTTGAAAAATTAAATTTTGGGTGCTAGGCATAATGTTAGGCTACTATGGAAATAACATTGAAGCTCAACCATGAGATGCAATGGGGAAATATAACATAAAGGGATAAGATTAGTACATAGGGGCATGAAACAAGACACAAGACACAATTTATATCTTGATAACTACATCCAATTGGTTCCATTGAATCTCTTAGATCAGTTATAATCAGGGATCCATAAATTCAATCAAAAAAGTAGAAAATCACCTACTACGAAATTGGGTGTCATTGGGAGGACACACAATAGTACTAGAGGTAGAAGGGAGAGAAGAATGGAGACATATCTCTATACCTCCATCTTTGCACAAGTGGGGGATAATTGGTTTAGAAGAACAAACATAGAAAGGGTGGGTTGGCTTTATGAGGACATGCTTACTATTCCTTAAAGAACTTGTTTATATGGCATAATGTAGCATAACATTCATAGGGAGGGCCCATAGGTTTATAGATAAAAAATCAAGGGTGAAATTTCCCAAGTTAGAGAGAGGTTCATAATTGTGATGTAGGATTATGATCACCTCACTATCATGAATGTGTTGGGATTCTTTCTTGCAACCCTCATCTCTAAGGGATAACACAACACCTAGACTTGAGGATCAAGTAGATCCAAGTAAAATGACAACCCCAAGACTGAACCAAGGACAAGAGAAAGCCAATTGACAAGAATGGACCCTATCTTCTACACTTTGATCTCTATAGGACTTGATAGGGTGATCCTAATGAGGATCTTTAAGAATGATACTGATTATTTATAGACATTACTACAAATACAAAACTAGGTCCAACTAGCATAATACATAAACCCCATTTACTATCACTAACTCATATTGTGCTAGTTTCATACAAATGTGTAGCTACAAACCCTAAACATGTAGTAATTGACACATTCACATATATATATAAGAAAAGGATTTCATATATAGCATGTGAAGGCATGACTCTTTGTACCTTGACAAGCACTGTGAGAAAATAACTTATAAAAACAAATTATCTTCATTCTAATCATGCAGAGGGATGATGAATTTGTAGGAATTTAAGCTTGTCCTTTACATATTTCATCTCCACGAAGATAAGAAAACTATAATAACTTATACCTTTTGTAGATCTGTTTATCATTTGTAAGTTTGAAGTGTTGGACTATATGCAATTATTAGGGATCAATGCCTAATCCTTTAGAAATAGAGTTAGCCCAAAAAAAATGACTACGATGGCAAAATAACTCCAATTTAGATGAGCTTAATTTACTTGGCTTTTATAGTTTAGAACTAAGACCCTTAAATGCATTCTCATATTCAACAATACAACCATTCTTAGTTATCATTTCCCAATTTGTAAACTACACATACCAAGTTCTAGAAAGACTCCCTATCGTAATCAACATATAATAGAAAATTTCACTGCATTCCATGAATGCAAACTAACTAATCCTTTACACAAGTGTAGAAAATGTGCACCTAGAAACTTACCAAGTTATATGAAGCATACAAAAGAAATTAGAGATAGATTGTATAGAAAAAACAAGAGTATTTTTTAAATTGATTTACCAAATAGACATTACAATACCTAATTATAGAAACTTATACTAAAAATCAACTTTATTCCATCACCTAAAGTATTACATGGATCTTTGCACTACAAATCCTAGAAATTAATTACATATAGACCTGTAATTGGCCTAGAAACTCCAACAAAAACCTAAAGCACTACCTAGAACTCCTAGAAAAACCTCAACAATACCCAAAAATTACAAATTTATAGAGAAGAAGAAAGACTCGTATTGGACATAAGAGTGACACATGGCACAAACTGAGCCTCTGATCTACAACTGCACATGAGCATAAATGAATATGCCATAGTATCTTCAAACTTCCCCTATTTTGTGCCCTTCTAGTAGGTAAAATATTATTTCCCCAAGATTTTAAATGCAATCACATCCAAACTTTAACCCCTATGGTAAAAATGTTTTCCTAGCTTGATTTTCACCTTACAGGTGAAAAATTCACACTCTAGCATAGCTCTTTTGACTTGTAACTAAAAATTAATCACACAAACAATTTTAGCCTCCATAACTCCTCATTTCCCCTTGTATCCAATTGAGATATTTAATCAAAAAGTTGGTGTGCAACCATTTTATCTTCACATTTTGCATGTACATTTGCATTGACTCTATTTCTTCTATGATTTTTTTTCAAATAAGTATACTTCAAATGTTGAAATCACCTCTAAGTAACTACCCAGGCTCTCCATATTCATTTTGTCATCAGATGAGAACAAATTTGTTTTAGGACTTTAATGGATCCCAATTTGCAGATAATATAACATTACAAGAATTTTATAAAGTAGTTCACAAGCACTCCTCTAGCTCTCATATTGTCTATGAAATTATTCATTGGGCAGAAAATAAATCTCATTCCCACAGCCTCCCTTTTGTACTCTATTTATTTCTATAATGCCCTATCTTTTATAGTAGGATATTAATGGACAAAACATGATGAACAATGTTTTTGATGCAATTTTAATACTCCTATGTCACAATTTCACACACACACAAGCACAAAAATCACTAAACCACCACACAAGGCACAAGAGAGATGATGAAAACCAAAAACACACCCCTCTCTACAAGTCAAGGATAACCAACATTGACAATTGGCCAACAAGCCAAAGGGAGCATCGATCATGAAACCGTGCAAGGACAAAACATCCCAAATGGATACAATCACATTGCATCTAATTACTAACTATATATAAGAAAGATAACAATAGAATAATTCATGAATAGATAGGATACATTTCCAAATCATGCTAACACTAATGCAAAACATGAGAAATTCCATCTTGTTTAACACCAACATTGAGATGGGTCAACTACAAAGATGGATCTCTCATCCATAATCTGAGAACAATACATCCCAACTCATAATCATAACATAGACCAAGAAAACCATATATATTTAAGATGTCTCCAAAATGCATATTTAACCATTTCTACACATAAGACAACATTCACAACATGACAATTTTCTTCCAAAAATAAGATTGTTTTCTAACCATGTGATCACACAATACAATTACATGAAGGATGTCACTTACCAAATATTGAAGGATCACACTTCAATAATAAAATGGTACAAAGAATAATATTGAAACCATAATAAGCCACCTCTAAGGTACTCTAATAATCATGAAAATACAACATGATTGCAATATAAAATAATGAATGAAGAACTCTTCTAGCTCCCAAGAGATCTTCCTGAAGGATCAATGGGGAAATTTTACCCACCACCCTACTTTATTACCATCATCTAGCACAATATATGTCTATGTCACTCTAGGCAACCCCCAAGCAATGGAGATGAAGATCATGGCAACATTGCTATCAAAGCTAAAGCTTGCACACATCTAAGGAGTACATGGCAACAGTCACACCAATCAATGAACACAACACACATTTGGCAACTCACACTAAAACCAGCATAAGGGAAACATGTGGCACACACATGCAGTAAGAGCCTCAAGAAGGATGCCAACACCCTCATGTGAGCCTCAAAAAGGACTCCAACACTCACATGAGAACCTCAAGAATGTCTCCTAGCACTCATAGAAGAGCCTCAAGAAGGATGACACCACTCTCATAAGAGACTCAAGATAGTCCATGACCACTCTCATAGGAGCCTCAAGATATACACCATTCACTCACATATGAGAACCTCAATATGTAAATTAATTGCTCACACATAAAATCCTCAAGGTGCATGTCAATTGCTCACACTTAAGGACCTTAGGAAAGACACCATCACTCTTACATGCACATTCTAAGCAACCTTAGGGAACACTTCTACAATGCACTCCTTGCTTCTATCCTCATTGAACAAGATGGGTAATTAACCACCCCAAGCATTATATATATATCTCCCTATCAAACTCAATTCAAGGCTCATCCTCCTTCAAGGAACCTAAGAATAGGAAATGAGTAGTTTTCCTTGAAGACACGCTTCCCTATGCACATATAAATTAAAAACCATGGGATAGGTTTCCCAAATTTCTCCATCTTTTTGAAAAATGCATCAATTCAAATTTCTAAAAATACCCTCTTATTCTCAATTTTCCCAACATCACACTTTTCAAAATAGATAAAATTTTCAAAAAGATTTAGGTAGGTTTAGATGGAAAATATACACCATTTTCATAGGAAAAAAAAAAAAGAAAAAGAAAAAACTAAAATTGTAAGAATACCCTCTTATTCTATTTGTACCGAACAACACACTTTTCAACTCAATTTGCATTTTTTGAAAGTTTTGGCATAATTTTGGTAGGAAAAACAATATTCTGAAAATACACTTCCTAGAAATAAAATTTAAAATAAAAATAAAAATATCAAAGATAAAAAAGGTAAGGAGTACCTCAAACAATTTAGTAGCAATGCCAAGATGATCCTTTTCCCATCCAACATGAATCAAGTCCACTCCAAGCACAATTCAAGCAAGCCAAAATTCTATTTTTTTAAAGGAGGGTTTTGAAAAATATTTTCCTTTCTAATTTTTCTCCCACTTTCTCATCTAACACACAATGAATTCAAAATAAACTCTTTTCCAATATAAACCTCTAAAACAAAATTAACTTAACCTATTCCCTTATTTCTCTTACGAAAATATACTTAAGAAAATAATACATAATTAAATAATTTTAACAAATTTACAATCCATGAGATTTAGTTACAACCACTCTCTTAGCTCCTCTAAATAATTTGGGTTTTTGATTGTTGCTCCTCCCTCTTTCTTAAGAAATAATACTCCCTTCTCATTTTTTTTATTACAACATAAAACTATATAGACTTATATCCTTAATCCTCCTTCTACTCAACTTCTCTTGATTCTTTCTTTTTTCTTTCTAGCGGTAACAATTCTTTGTTTCTTTTAGTTTGAACAATATTTAGTAAGCTTCTAGCTATTAAAGGTTATAAATTATTGAAATCCCTATTGCTTCTTCCCTCCTGGCAAACTAGTGATTCAATTTTCTTGTTTCCTTTTGTACATGTAGTATTATAGAATATTATAGAATTGTTCACATTATTTACATATTTATATTGTGCTCTTAGTCCTAGACACACTTAGGTGAAATGCACACACATCTATCAAAATATATATTTGACTACCCATGGAGTTTGAAAGACCAAAATAAGGGCTTGACAACATCCTATGTAGTCACCTCCATTTTTTCTATCCTAGATGTAGGTACAAATCCTTGTCACAACTTAACATATCTATAGACACTTTCCCATGAATAGTTTGGTTTATTAAAATTAGTTAATTTAGTTTAGAATTATTCCATTTCAACAATTTTATTGCTTGTATATTGCTTGTACTCTACTCACCCTATCTCTATCATTTTATAGGTTTCTAATAGCCATTCCTTTTTATCTACATATAGTAAATTATACTACAATTGAACTAACATTATTGCAAGTGCACTACTATCCTAACATCAAAGTCCTACATTTCCTAAAAACTCCCACATTAAATGAGTATGTTCCAACAAACTACACTTGAAAAAAGTAAACATAAAAAGACATCAAGTTGGGTTGAGAAAAAAATATTATCATACATGCATGTTTTTCTTGACTTCTACTTGTTTGATTTTTTACCCAATGTTACCCTTATTGAGCTCAATTGCAAGAAATTTTGTCATTAAAGTCTCTATTAGATTGACCACCACCCTTCGCTTGTAGTTGCTTCTAATATTTTGTCTAGAAATGCACTGAATAATTTTTAAAGATTCTTCTATCAATGGATAAGACCCTACACATGCAACCATTGCAACCAAATAATAAATTCATTGATATTAAAATCACCACTTAAGTATAAAAGCTACTAAACGAGTTGGTTAAAAATGAACTTGAAGCTATCATTCCTGCTAATATTAGCCAACTCTTTCTTCAAGTACTTGTTGCCAAGTTTCATCCTTCATGACATATACTTGGTGACATCAAAACCCAACTTACTAATATTAATAGGAAAGGAAATAATATAGATATCTTAGTGGGCCACAACCCCATGGGCTATAGGTTGCATTTCTTTTGCTCCCATATATTTCAAGTAATCAAGGCTCTTGTGACCCAAGAGATAAGATTAAACCAGTCTATGGATTTTCTTCTAGTAAATTCAATGGATGAAAGAACCCCATCTTAAATCTATCCATACAAGTCATTTTCCCCAAAATCAATAGAGGCCTCATAGGGAAAATTTGATTGTGATTGTTGAGAATAAGCATGGCCATATGAAGAGAAGATATGCTAAGAGAGGGCACATAACCAAGACAAAGAACCATAATGGGCCCAGATCTACATGAAAGATGAGCTAGTCCTCCATGGGAAAGCTTTCCCAATAGGTGAGGATTTTCCACAACCAATAGTAGCACAATCCCCAAAGGTAGCCACACATTCTTCTTATACTCTGATGCATTACTCATTTTTTAAAAATTCTATGTGAATGGAAATATTGTTGTCAAGACTATGGCTATCACAAGCCCATTAGTTCCACTAACCTTACACCTTACAAATGCAGATAACTATGTTATTTGCATGTTTATTTTGCATTACACAAATAGAACAATAACAAATTGATTTTATGCTACCTCACTTCAACTCTCAATGTATTATATATGTAATAGAGGAAAAGGGACCCTTTTTTGTAAAAAATTAATTGATTAGAATTTTAAAGCATTCTCTAATGGATTTAGAAAACTAATTATTATTTTAGTAAAAATAAATCAATTAATGTTGGATAGACATTGACAAATTTAAAATTAGTTATTCTTAAACATTATTTATTTTAACTATCAAATGTAAAGTTTGATCAATAAAAACTGGACTATAATTATTTACCTATGTTACACCATGTTTCTAGGATGGAGACAGAAAGGGATAGGGGGATGTGTATTTGGGATGTAATTTTTGGTACGCCACTTTTTAGGGGAGGGCAAGGGATGGGGGATGTGTTTGAAGATAGGTTTCTAGGGAGGCCATTTTTAAGGGATGGCTAATTAAAAATAGAGAAATTTTAAAAATATAGGAAATTTCAAATATTCATATGATATCATTGATAAGGCATTCATCATATATATTATAGAATTTTAATACATAACATTAGATTTAAATTGAGATTTCACATAAGAGTTGACAAATAAATTAACAAAATTGATTGCTTTCATTGTCAATGTAAGTATATATTATATATAAAAATTACAACAAAATGACCAAAGGTTGCATGTTTCAACTACAAAAAGATAAAAACATAGAAAATATTCCATTGCCCCTAACCAACATCTACTAACACTACATCAAAATTAGAGTCTAAATTTGAGTCACTACCATTAGGAGTAGTTGCCTCATCCATCGAAACCCCAACCAATTCCCTAGGCACATCCTCCTCATCAACTTGTGTGGCATTTTAGGATCAACATCCCAATTTGTGGCTATAGTCCAACAATAGTTAGGATTTTATTGATCCTAAAGTTGCAAGGCACTATGCATGGCCACCAAATTCTCTACATATTGAGAAGTAAGTCTACTCCTCTTGAGTGACTGAATGATGTTGTATGTGAATAAATTCCTTTTTGTAATAGAGAAACTAGAAACCTATGAAAAGAGTTGAGCAGAAATTATCCTCAAATTTGATTCATCCTTTCCATGCCACATCCACCATCCAATAAAGTTGGTTTGAGCTAATTCATCTTTATCCATCCTCATTTGTAGTTTGCTAAATGTTGAACCATAGAGATGGACAAATTCTATGAACTATATACAAAATAAAGTAGACTTCTCATCAATATACATTTTTTGAAAAGATTTCATGAGCCCTCTTTCACCTCTTAATCATGAGATGGAGGTACTATCTCAAGCCTAACTACATACCATTTGGGATTTAGAGCATATGTTGCCATATGAAATGGGGTGTTCATAATGTCCCACCACCATCACAATGGGACTAATATGCTCCTCATTAAATTTTGAAGGAGGATTCATGTTATGCATGACTTGCTTCATTTTCCCAAGCATTCTATCAAATGTCTCATAAAATTATGAAAGGCTAGGAAAGTATATATATTAGCATATCTTATGACTTGCACAATAGGTGAGATTGAGAAAAGATATCTATAAACAAGACAAAAATTAAATTTCAATAATATTAGATTTAAATGACAAAGAGAGAATTTTTTTACAAAGAATGAATATATCTAACATGTTAGAAACATTAATAATTTAACAATTTAATGATTTATTATAAAATTGATAGTTTCTTATGTCAGTATAGATCATCAATCGTCATCAAGGATCTTTTGTTTCAAAAAAATTTCTATAGTTGTGCTTGCCTCTAGCCATCTACCCCACTCTAGATTAACCTTAATTAATGTAGAGGCTCTTGCACATTAATCATTATCTCTAACAAAATGAAGTAGATAGAATGTCTAATATCCATTTTCTTGTGCAATTTCTTCCTTGAAAAAGTCCTAAACAAAGAAAGTGGGGTGTGATAGTTGCAAATGAATATTTGGTGCTCTATATTAACCACCATTAAATGTAGAGGCTCTTGTACCTCAATCATAATCTCTAACAAAATTAAGTAGCTAGCATATCTAGTGTCCATGTTCTTGAAGAATTTCTTCCTTGAAAAAACACCAAACAAATAAAGTGAGCTGTGGTGGTTGCAAATGAACATTTGTATGTTTCTAGTTTTTACCACCATTGTCTTCACCCAATCTATCTTCTTAATGTTAATCAATGCATTTTTCAATGCATGAACACAACATGGGGTCAAAAAAATGTGCTTGTAAGAACCCTCCACCATCAAGGACTAACTTACACACATGGGATAAATCAATGACTAGTTGTATAAAATTATAGGGCCCAAACTCTTCTATGGCATCCTTTAAAATCTAAAATTAAAAGTTTGCATCCTTCCTCTTCCTTGAACAATTAATAGCTCTAAGAAAATAAGATCCAATTGAACAATGGGACAAAGATATTGATGAGTGGATGATGCCTAATATCGATCCACCCATCCATGATGATAGACAAACATCCCTTATCAATGTTTTCTTCATTTTGTCTATCACTACAGTCACCTTAGATTACTTGAGCTAGCAAGAAGGGTGGCGTGTATCTTATGTTGTCTAGGGGGCCAATGAGGAACCGATAGCAATTATTTCTTTTAAGATTTATTTCAGTAGGGATAACATGCCATATGAAATGGTATAACATAGGCAAACAAAAAATTAGAAATAGAAGATTTAGCCACCTCTCATGTTTGCATATTAAACATCCCTAAAACAATAGTAGCCCTTTTATTTCCCTTAGTAGAACCCTGTCCCCTTTGACTCTCAACACCTATGGTTTCAGTAGGCAATGGCATACCAAGCTACATAGTCTCTATTGGCATTCACTTATTTCTTACCTCCCCCTCTATGTACAACCTAGTAACCTCAACCTCTATCAACTAGGATTATTTTTTCACAACCTTTTACCCCTTATACACTTATGCAAAAAATATGAGAATAATTCCTTATGTAGTTTCCCCTATAGTATTTGTTGCATAAATGGTATAGCTATACTATAGTCCCCCTATATTTTTTTCTTGTCTCTATCTTTTGCTATTGCAAATTGTAAAAGATACTTTTTGGATTAAATGGGTCGTTTGCATATGTTTTGAGGAGTTCAAAAGTAAATTCAAATGGAGTATTTGAACTCACAATTACTGCAACACTGCTAGTCCCAAGGGAACCCCCAATAATACTGTTGCATGTTCTTTGTTGAATTTAGACATCTGCAGCCTCACTACCCTCATTGTTGCACATTATATTTTTGTCAAAAATTCAAAACATAGCTATAAGTGCAAACATAAAATAAAAAACAAACAAAAATCTCTCCCTAATTGTTTGGAACTTTGAAAAAATGCAAAGGAATTTTGCAAATCAACAATGGATAGTAAACTTGCCGATGATGGCATGGTTCGGTGGCTAAGTCGCTTAGTTGTAGTGGCAGCCACCAGAGTTCAAACCCCCGCTGGGCCAACGAGCTCACAAGGCTTTACGCCTTCGCTAGGCCAATGAGCTCGTGGATTTCAAGTGTTCTTCCTAGGGGATGAGGTCCCCCAGTTGTGGCCTCACCGGTTCATTGCTCCGGGTAAAAGCATTCGAGTGGAGCCGGAGGGCGTGTCGCACCAGTGTTGCCGGTCACGTTAAAAAGTTTACCAGGCGCATTTAAAAAAAAACAAAACAATGGATAGCAAACTTACCTCAAATAACATAGATTTGATGCTCTTTTTCCTTCTTTCCACTACAGGTCTCTATTATCTTACAATTATTATCTTTATTTGTCTTTTTCTTTACAATTTGGATAATAGAAAAATGATTTTATTTTTTGTTTTTAGTTGTTAGTGGGGTTGTTTTATATTTAGGGTTGGTATAAATGCGTGTGAAGATCCATGTGCCCCCCATTCCTTCTATTAATTTTGTGGTTTAAAAAAATACTTTTAAAGATGCTTGGGTAATAGGGCATGGTTATATCCCTATTATCCTATATTGTTTCCTTCAACAAATATCTTGTATTAAAAAATGTTTCCAATTTTTTCACAAATTAGGTAAGAAGTGGGATTTTTGATCCATCCTTGTAGCCTCAAAACATCTTGTATATGGGATAGGTCAAAATATGTAGGGGACATGTCCCTAGGATACATAGTTATTTAGTACTTTTTGGTGTGAATGAGGTATAATTTATCTATTGACTATTTGACTACCAAAGCAAATGATATTTAAGTAGAACATTCAAAATGACTATTCTTAAACATTATCGAGTTCAATAGTGAAAGGTAAATTTTATTCCATTCCATTCCATTCCCACAACATCCTACTAATTCCAAGCACTATTTTATTTCTCTATATTATTACGGATAGTTATAGAGGTGTCAACATATGTCTGAGTGACATTATAGCCTACAAATTGATCACATATTCTTAATTTTTATTAATGAATTTTTATTCATTTTGGCTCAAGAATTTTTTTGTCTTATTATTTTTAGAATAATAATTTACTTGTTTGTGTGATTTTTAAAGTTTGTGAACATGAATTTTAAGAAACCTTAAGGTCTAAGTGGTCCTAATAAATATGTAAGGTTTGAGTGGTTTTTGAAAAACATAAATGTGAGCTATACATATCTATGTGCAAATTAAAATTATAGATATTAACAAACTATATATAAAGATTTTTTTGGAATATTAGAACCATATATGTGAGCTATAAAGAATCCTATAATTTACAAATTCTATATACAAATTTAATAATGGATAACAACAAAATACATATATTTAAGTGTCTTATTTCTTAGAATACCAGACACATCCTTAGTTCTCAGAAAAGCATGAACATGAGCTATAAACATGTCTTCATTGAACAGGTGGTCAAATAGGTTAAAATTAATTGCTCTTTTATTTCAATTCCTTATTTCTTTAGATATAAGAAAATTATAGAAATGTAGCCTATAGTAAAAGAATGTGTAGAGTGTTCTATTTTATGTAAATGTGTTTCACCTAATTAAGAGCTACATTCATTTCTTAAATAAAATGCTTTTGTTTTTTGCAAGTGACTAAAGAAATATAAAATAATAGGAAATACAATAATATATTGTGAAAAATAAAGATGAAAATAGAAATCTAGAAAGATACATAACATGGAGAAACTCTTAGAAGTTACCCAAGACATAGATCTTTACATAGTTCACAAACAATAATGCAACTATCCACGTGTCTAAAGAAGTTGTGGTTCTTATACATAGAGAGATAAAATTTGAAGCATAGCTACAAAATCTAGGACATAGGGATAAAAATACACACTAGCAACACAAAGAAACAATAACAACAATAAATAAATATGATTGAATAACTTTAATGTAAGATAAATATAATAAAAAGAAAGAGATTATGAAACCTCCGTGTGATTGTATCACCAATGATACCTATAGCTATATAGAAATATAAGGATTAACTACTTGGGAGCTTGCCAACATGGTCAAGCCTCAAATATGGTACTTTGACCTCCATGGTTAGTATAAAAAGAGAATATTTGATTGGATTTGGTATGTACTCTTAAATGCTAAGTGCATCTACAATTTAAATAATAGTTGTATATTAATCTATAATTATCAAGTATTCTAGTCTACAAAAATCTTAGTACCCTAATGTGTATGAGGGAAAAGTGGGAGATGTGGACTCGCAAAGAATTACCAATGAAATGAAGATAAATGAAACAACATGAATACAATTAAAGAGAAACCATTATTACCTCATGAAAAGGAAAGAGGACACAATACCAATATAGAAGTTCATAAAGAAACAAACAATGTCATACAACAAGAGGAGGGTTATAACAATAGATATCTCAATAGATTGAGTTACACATAGAGATTTGGTTAGAGATTCAAGGAGAAACAAGAATAAAAGAACTTGAAAATAAAATGAGAATAGCTATACCAACAAGGAAGCTCAATAACATAGGAAGAATTCTAGCCAAAAGGAGGAGTTCCAATCCAGGAGGCTACAACTAAAGAGAGAAGTTGTCATATTGAATTCCTTTTTTCAAATTCTTAGATTTTTTTTCTTGAATGAGGTTTGCAAGAGGATGGAGAAGGATAGGAATGTTAAGATTTGTGAATACAAAGGCATTAAATGGTAGAAGAGGTGTTACAAAAGACACCAATAGCCAAATAGGTAGGAAAATAAATATTTTAAAACTTAAGTTCATTGGTTGACAACATGATCATGCAAGTGCAAGTGAAATTATGCTAGCATCCAAAAGAAAAAGCCAAGAAAAGTGTTAGAAAGTTGGAAACAACTAGAATATACCAAAACAAAACAAAAATTTAGAAAATTAGTGAAGGGGAAATGGCTAAAAGCTATAGATTTATTGTGCCCTAAAACATGCAAAGGAAGGAGACACTAAATCAAGTGCCAACATAATATGACAATTGCAAGGTATGCAATTTTCAGTATTATAGATGCAAAGCATTTTTGTTGGTGTTTACTAGTTAATAGGTTTCAAATAATGTTCACTCATGAACAAAATTGGTTTAAGCATGGACACTCTAAATTCATCTACCATATCCAAATCACTCATTATCATTCTAAACTAAGTCAACAATTTGCAAATGTGTCTATTAATCATATAAGGTTTAAGGGGACATCCTCTTGGCTCTACAATATCCTCTCTAACTTTAAGACATCCCTAGGGAAAAGGACACATTGCCTTCAAATAATTAGATCTCCATAAATTAATAACAGTGTATTCTGAAGTATATTGTGCATGAAGAATCTATTTCTTCCAACTAAACAACTTGATAAGATTCATCCCACTAAACAACTTGATAAAAATAGATGAAAGATCTTATAGAATTGATGATTTATAATTTTGACTCTATCCCAAACAAAATTGAAAAAAAATGAAAATATTTATACATACATTTCTTAATAAAATGGTAAGAATTTTAAACATGCAGTTGGGTTCCAATGAGATAGAGCAAGATACACCCTAGCGTGGAGCAATATCACCTCATTGTAATTTCTTTATGATCAAGTTTAGTCCTTAACAGATAACTATTGTAACTAAATTATTCTCAAGCTTATGATCGAGCGGTTATGGTGTAAGTCACTTCAAAATCCTCCTTTGCAATCTTTGGGATTAAACATTCATTATTTCATTAACATTGCCTATGCGTACGTCATCTAAATTCCATAGGGTGATGGAATTATAATCCCACAAGAACTCTTTACTGCCTGAGAAGACGTTCACTGGAGAAGCAGTCACAGAAGAACAAGAGAAAGCTGGGCTAAATTGGACTATATCTGTTTCGTTTGTCTCGGCCACTATGCTGCTCAGAGGATCCATATCAGATGATTTCTTCATAAACTCTTGGTGATTATCTTGGAAAGTTAAGGACGCTTGGTTACCATCATGCACTTCAGACTTATCACATATAACCCGGTTTAGAGTCGTGGGTGTATTAAATTCTGAAATAACATTCCTTCATTCCGCCTGTTTGGTGGCCCTTGAAGCTTTTGCCACTAGAAGGCACATTATTTTCTCTTACTGCCTTTATTTGTGCTGGACTTTTGGAAGCTGGCGGCCATCCATAAATCGGAATTGGCTCTCGAGACATTTTCTTGATGTGGGTTCTCCAATGGTTTTTGATCTCGTTATCTGTTCTTCCTGGTAAACTCCGAGCAATTCGAGACCACCTACAGACAAATTAACAGAAGTGATAACAAAAGTGATTTAGAAAATTTATCCCCGAAAACCAATTAAAAATAGCAGTACCTGTTTCCCCATTGTCTATGCAAATCAAAGATCAAACGCTGTTCTTTGGGCGTTATGCTGCCACGCTTAAGATCAGGGCGGAGATAATTGAGCCACCTCAACCTGCAGCTCTTGCCACTTCTCTTCAATCCTGCACCTTCAGCAACTGAATTCCAATGGCCGGCACCGTTCACCCTTATGTAGGCAATCAGCTCCATATCTTCCCCAAACGTCCAGGGACCTTTCCTCATATTTTCTTCCTCCTTTTCAAGTACACACATTCTCCAAGCGGTACTCTTCATTAATATCATCAGCTAGTTCAATTTGTTTTTGGTAAAAAAACCCTTAAATGAATTAAAGATAACAGCTTGATTTGAATTGTGGGATACAGCTTGATTCTATATAGCAAACGTACATACATGGGATTATGTAATCATCAATTATCCCATCTTTCAAACTTTTCTAGAAACGCTTAAAGGAATGGTGACAGAGACCGTGGTGTCGGTAATATTAAGCTCGGCTAATAGCCAAATGGCATAAAATTAATGTAAATCTGGACAGTCAGTCTGCAATAAAACTCAATCTAGTTGACACTTTTCTGGGACACAACAATTTTGGGAAAAAAGTGTAAACATACTACTTATACGTCGTTACTATTTTATATTAATTTGCAATCAAAACATATTTGACTTGGGAATGTAGCTGATAGATAGTTGATCGGCTTGAATGAAGGCACGTATATAGGAATCTTATGTAAGCCTTAAAAATCTTTGAGCACATTACATGCTTCTCATTATATCTATCCCAGTACAAATGGGTATGCACCACTTTATTCATTTGACAAATAATAAACGGACTCGTTTTTAACGATTGGGATCACGGAAACATTTTTAATCTGAAGAAAGAGACGGCCAATCTCATTTTGTGATAAGTTGCGCATATTTTGTGATAAGTAGCCCAGACCAGATCTTTTCATCAATCATATCGATATATACATCTAAAGAAGGTGAAGACATCTGTTAAATTATGGGACAAAAAATTTAGTGTTTTGTACTATGATGAGTGATAACCTAGTTACGGCACGCCTATATATATATATGGTTGATCGAATGTGACGTACTGTTGATTCTGTGGGTTGGAGCTTAGTTGTTTTGCACCCAATACTGCAACTTCACAAATGGGAGGCTGAAGGATAGTTTTCTTAGACCAGAGAGATATTTTGGAGTGGTCCAAGTCCCATATCTTAGCGTACTATTAACCAGGAGAGAGAGTGTGTTAGAAATCGAATCTAAACAAAAATAAACGGGAGCTATATGCTAAGATACTCTTATCATTAGGAAAAACAGACATTCTCCTTACAACTATTATAATAATATAAAGTACCTACAATCTATAACTAATAACTAAACAGGGAGAAATTAATATTGTCTTAATAGTGAAATTTCTATAAATTTATGTATTTTTGTAATTTAGTTTTGTGTTTATTTTGAAGAGAGTGTTTTAATATATAGATATTGATAAATAATTGAATTTTGTGTAGAGTCTGAGTTTTTACTCTATACTATCTACTTATCCATTATATGTATCTATACACCTATCCCTCATCTCATACATTTTCCCTATCTACTTATTCATCATAACTATGTATGCACATACTTCCACCACTTCCATGCCTTGAGACTAGTTCACAGTTGTGAGGTCATCCTTGCATTCATGGACTTGTCCTACTTAAATTCAAAATTTTAAATTCAAATATGACTATGTTCCCACCTTTACCCTTCTTGCCTAAGGCCTAATAAACACAGATTTGTGTGATATATTGATATGTCCTTGTATTTAAATGCATTCATTCTCACCATCTCTTTTCTCCTAATCTCTAAGCATTCCGAGGAATATCATTCACATTTACACACTTTGATTGGTGCACTAAAAAATCTAGTTCTACACACACATCCTAGGAGCATATACATGATTGGAGAGCATTGGTTTAGATAATTTATACACATTATTGTGCGTTAACATAGGAGAAGATGTCCCCTTATGACATACCAATAGACCTATCAGGGTATTTATAAATACCCATAGCCCACATATATTAGGAAGCACAAAAGAAGTCAAGAGACATTGGTGAAGTGAAGAAAAGGAGTTTGAAAATAACACAATATAAGTTTATGAGTACATGACATATTTGTGGTTGCAAATTTGTGCTCAGGCTTCAGGTTTTTCCTTACACAATCAATAGAGAATATTTTGATTCTAAGGCAATATATGTCTATGATACCCTATTTTAGATGATCCATATTAGATTAGTGCATTCATCAATCATAGATCTAAGTACACTTGTTCTTAGAGGTCAACAAGATGAGAAATGACAACAACATGCCTTCAACAAGCCATACCCTATGTATATATAAACCCCAAAGGCTTTCCACTAAGTTTACATTATATCAACTATTGATAACAAGATCAAAAGACCTTTAATAAAGTAGATAATCAACAACAAATTGTACATACAACTAAAAATACAAAACTAGTTATTTTCTTTAATATGAATTCCCTTATGCTTTTTTTACTTCAAGTGCAATGTATAATCCACAAAAGTATGCCTCTCTAAATATTCATTAGACATTAGCTCTCTAATGGTTCAAACAAATTATAATTTACTAAGTTATAAATATGGGTAGGACCTAGACTAATTCTACACTATCAAGGACAAAGGAGCATTTTTTAATAAAGAGATTGGTTGTTTAACCACTTGGGCTAGTGTCTTAGTTCATTGGGTGACACAATAATTGTCTAGAGAACATGGAAATATTATTGCAAATATAAAATTAAGAAGTAGATGTGCATACATATGCAAATAAAAACAACAAGAAACATACACATAATGAGATCTATTTCAAAATGGATATTATGGGAGATCCCATATGTCATTACAGAAGCTCCTCTCAAGAGACCTTATAATGTTTTATAGTGTTGTGACACTAACTAAATAATAGTTACAACAAGTCACAAATGTGATTTCAGAAATAATATATTATTCCCTAAAACATCCCAATTTCACATGGAGACGTCTAGATCATTGAGAGGTTCTTTCTTGATTACACCTTCTTGAAAATTAAAAAAAATGAAGGAAACATATTCTAAACCAAACATACAAAATTTGACACCTGAGAGTATGCTAAAACTAGAGGACACCTATAAAAATTGGACCTAAGGCCCTAATATTGTAGAAAAATCTAGAATTTGTTAAAATATCTATTCTCATAAGAAAACCATGTATTTATATTAGTTCAATGAGCACTACCATAAGTTCATGACACTTGTTCCAATTGTATGCACCCAACCATCACATTTCACTTTGATTAAGTGTCAAATTGTAGCAACAATCACCTTATTTAGGCATTAAATTTCTTGAAAGGAAAATGGTGTACATAATAAGCATAGTTAAAAGAATTTTGATGTATATATAACTTGATTGCATGAAGCCCCATACCAATAGTGCTATACAACACTATCCGATGTCAATTTTCCTCTAGATTATAAGGGGAAATCCATCTTTAGATATGCAAATTAATCATGTCTACAAGAAGCACCTCCTAGATTTAAATCATATTCCAACTCTTGGAAAAGACCATAGGCTTCATCATGTTGTCATTAATTTGAAAGCTACCTCTTGATCTTGATGCCTAGAATTGAAATCACTTAGTCAGATTAGGTAAGAACCATTAAATCTTCAACCACTTATGCACAACTTGTATTTTGGACTATTGTGGTGCACTTTTCTTGAAAACATCATGGAATCCTTATTTTTTAATTCTTTTCTTATAAAATATAATGGCCTCAAGCATATAAGCCAATCCATGCTACATAAACATGAGTGGGTCCTACCAAAACTACTATCTCAAACCCACATGGTACCTTCTATTCATGTTGCATATAGAAACCCATCTTATAAATCACAATTGGTCATTTGAACCAATCAAATTTATCCCTCAATGACAAGTGTCAACCACAAGTACATTTATATCAATTAATACAATAGTAAATGGAGGAAATAAATAAGAGCACCCCCAATATAAAACCATTTTACAATAAACCAATCAAAGAAGAAAATGCCACTAGATTTAATATTGAATAGTGAAAATAAGAAATTTCCACTGACTTAATCTAAATGGATCAAGGGAAACACCACCCTTTTCACTATCTTGCCATGTGTTCAACTCTAGTTCCCCTAGGCTCACTATTTATATACTAATTGTGCCAACCCAAAATCACTACACCTTTGAACTAAAAGTTGAAACTTAGATGCAAAAACTAATTAGGGGTTGATAGAAAGTCATCTTAGCTTCCTAGGACCCCTAGAATTTAAACTTGTGAAGTCAATTTCCCTAGCAGATTCAAGCATAAAATTAAACCTTGCTTGATATATCTCCAAGTCAATTAGATATGAAAAATCTCCTAGACAACAAAAGACAAAACATATGGAGATAAGATCCCCTTTGAATGCTACTAAACTAAATTCTTTGGGTGAATCTAGTTCTAGGCCTCTTATTTAGAAAAATAAATAACACACTAAGAAGTTCATACAAAATTCTTGATTCATCCTACCATATAATATTCATTATGGGTCTACTAGTTACATAAAGATACCCAAATGTAAAATAAACTAATGATTGACCATGATGGATATGAGATAAAACAAAATCTATCAAGTCAAGATTCTTGCATTAATGTAATCAAATCCAATGAATCAAAGACACAAGGCCTACAAGAAAACATGACACTTGAAAAATTAAATGTGGGTGTTAGGCATAAGATTAGGCCACTATGGAATTAACATTGAATCTCATCCTTGACATGTAATGGGGAAATATAACATAAAGAGATAAGATTAGTACACAGGGGCATGAAGCAAGAGACAAGGCACAATTTAGAGCTTCATAACTACATTCAATGGGTTCCATTGAATCTCTTAGATCTATTATAATCAGGGATGCATTAATTCAATCAAAAATATAGAAAATTACCTACTACAAAATTGGGTGTCAATGGGAGGACACACAATAATACTAGAGGTAGAAGGAAGAGAAGAAGGATGACATAAGTCTATCCTCCATCTTTGCACAAGTGGGGGGGCTAAGTGCAAGAAGATGATTCCAAATTTTGGCCAAAAAGTGGAAGTGTTTTTCCTTTTTTTTCAAACTTTGTCATACTTGGAGTAAACATAGAATATTAATATGATGTAAAAATATTAAATGTAGAATTTTGTTTCTAGTTTTTAAATATGTATTTTTTCCTAATACCCAGATGACAAAAGTTGGTTTTCTATAGGATGTACAAAAAGTGGCTTTTTAAAAGTCCCATGTATGCCAAAGCATGCATGTGTATGGACAACATAATTTGACCTAAATGAAGGAATTTTTCTAATTCCTTTTGTGGAAAGATGTATAGGATGTTGAAGTCTAGTTAGGATATTTTTTTATAAATACTTTTTTTATTAATTTTTTTTGCCTTAATTAGTGTTTTTTGAAACCCCTCATGTACGACCAACATAATTTGAGCTAAACTAACCATAATGTAGACACCTAAAATTGACTGTCCCAACAACATGCCAGTTTCATCACTTGGTGTTGTCTTGTAACACTTTTGACACCTTTCGATGTCCTTCATCTTAGGACTATCCCTTTATCCCAAATTAATTAATTAAATAAAATTTATTTAATTAATTAATCATTTATCCCTGATTAATTAAATAGATTATATTTATTTAATTAGTCTATCTATTTATTCCTCCTAGCCAAATTAATTAAATAAGTCCTATTTACTTAATTAATTTAACCTCAAACATAATCCCTCTCAAACAATTGATTAAATAATTTTCATTATTTAATTAATTTTATTTCCATATGTCCTCATCCTCACTCATCTCACAAATAAATCCAAATTTAAATACCCTTCACAAAAGTACAAAATCAAAAGTCAACTCTACTTCTTATCACAACCATCCATTTGGAAGATGCCTTAAGATTCAATCTTGGCCTTCCATTTCACCTCTTTCTCTCATTTGTCCTCACCACCACTTCATCTTAACCCTCCATTCAAAGTTAACTCATCTCAGCCATTGATCAAATCTTCTCTAAATCTCTATAAATAAAACCCTAGCTAAGCCATTAAAACAACACAATCAAAAGTATTGTTATGCTGTTGGTTTTTCTCTAGAGCAATCAACATATCTATCAAATTATATCGTTGAGCATAGCCATAGGAGTATTGGTACAAATTCAATCAGCTCTATCGATGGGAAATGAGTAGTCTAAGGTAAAAGGCACTAATTTGTATTCATTATCTTTGTGATTTACCTTGTCTATTTTTTCATTCTTTCATTTGGCACACCTAATTTTAACCATGTTTTACAAGTTTTTAAAGCTTTTTGTTGCAGATTTAACCTCTTTTTGGTGAAGATATGGAGGTCAACTTTCACAAGAGGCCTCCTATAGTGAAATCAACCTTGCCATTACATCCGGTGCAACTCACAAACAAATTTTGGAATAAAACACTATATATTTTTATTTCTGATTTTTTTTTGAATTTTTTTTAACTCATCCTCTGTTGCACGTCTATACCATATGAATCCATAAAGTATAGACCATATAGATTGATATGAAACTTTGCATCTAGTGGTGGCCATACCCTATCACAGATTTCGAATATGACATTTGGGTAAAAAATTCTACTAAAATTTTTCTGAAGTCATATAGTTTGTTATCAAATTTTTTATTTGTTTTTGACCACCATTTATAAGGTTTTCCCACTGGTCTATTGGTTGTGTCTAGGGTCCCTGTATTCCTGCCCCATTTGAATTCTCCTGTATTTTAAATTGCCAACCCATGCATCCATAGTTCCATTTAAACCCCTAGCAGTTTTGTCTTAACTACCGATCACTTCCACCATCTCAGTTGGCTCCAACCCTATGGTCACGTCTGTGACCACAAGCTACTACTACCCCTCCATTAACCTAGTTGTGAGCCCTAGTGATTATGACCCTAGGTCACATTCTTAAACTGCTAACCTATCATCGTGTGGTATTGCCATTTAGTTTCACAATTCCTTCTTTTTATTTTTGCATCGGTCGCGACCCGAGTCACATGAGTGACCATAGGCTTTGCTAGCCCCACCCAACCATTAAGCCTAGCCCTCGGTCGTACAGGCATGCTAACCATGGTCCCCCATAGGACAAAGGGGCTATACTGTGCCCCACCATTTTTATTTTTTCCACTGCTTCCCTTTTGCCCCACTTGCATGAGGGGGACCACAACCACCCGCCTAGTCTTTAGGGGGCAGGAAACACCAATGCCACCTAGAGAAGTGTCACCTGCCTAGACCAGCTCGACAACCATGCCAAACCTACAGTAGTTCCAGTCTGCAATTATGTGGAAATTGCTAGAGGGGGTGAATAGTATATTTTTCATTGATATTAATGTTAGGGTATTACTAGCATTAGTTATTACAGGCTATAACTTTTAATGTAAATAGTAAATTATCACTATTTAACTTAATCACTAGCATCCAACCATCCCAAGTGAACAAATCTACTACTAACCAACATCAGTTAGCTTAACCACTAGACATAACCCTTCCTCCTAGAGCCCTAAATAGGCTATTTTTTCAAACTTCAATAACTTTTTGCAGGGGTATCAGATTTTCATAAAATTAGAATCATTGGAAAGCTAACTAGACTAGCCTCGCTGTGACATAGACCTCATTAGTAGATTCAACCCAGATTCTTAGGTATATTCCTTTGAATATTACCTTCCTTTTCAAACTTTATTTGATCATAACTTGTGAAAAATATATCCAAATCTGACAATTTTTTTAAAATTGTATAAAATTTCATAGAGAATTTGATAATCTAATCTATTCTATTGTATCAGTTCATAATTTTCTAATTTTTCTAGATTTCCATCTTTTTATCTAACCCTAGTTTTGTATCTTTTTTTATTGTTCAAGATAAAATCATTGAAACTACTAACAAGTTGCTGCAGATTTGCATGTATAAGACATATTTTTATCACTAATCTAAGCACTTAGTCTAATCTAGGTGGATAATAATTAAACATTATTTTCCTTGTTTTTAGATTATGAAAATGGTGTATGATCTCTTCTTGCACCTTTTTGTGATCTTGGAGATCAAAACCGCCTTCATTATCCTTGTGTTTATTTGTTTAATCCTAGGAACATTATCTCACATATGCTCTCCCCTTATGTCTCGTGTGATCTTAGGGCTTAAAAGTGAATGGTGTTCCTTCCCTTAAGGAGGCCTACTAGGAGATTCAATAACCCCTAGGGATGACCTCAACCACATATTCCTGTGGGTTATATCAAAGGGGGGAGAGTAAAAGTTGTACCTCAATCTAGTCGTGTAGTCACTGGAATAGCCTTGGGGCCTGAAATTGTTCTGAACACAAGGTGAAGTGATACTTAATTGTGTCACATGCCTTCAATAGACTAGTGTTCATGGAGTCAGACCCCACATACCTTGTGTATATAGGGGGTACCCTTAGAAAGCTTGTACATCCTAGTTTAAGACCTTTCGGCTATCTTCTAGTGTGGTACAGGGTTGAGTCGATCAAGCCTAAAGTTACTCACCATGTTCCTTATAGAGGGGATGTAGAATTCTTCCTTATGTAAGGTGTCAAAACCTCCAAGGGAAAGGGATACTTGGTGAAGCACCTTTATCCCTAGCTACTCCCCCTAAAAGATATTCCTAGTTAAGTAGGAATATTGAGAGAAATTGAGTGTGGACCTACACTATGGTGACAATCCCAAAATGAATAATCTAGGGTGTTTTTGTGTATGCATGTGTGTACATTTGCATAAGCCCAATCCCAAATTCATATCTTTTCCAAACCTATGCATATATGTGTATGAACATTATTGTTTGCAAATTTTTCTAAGTCAAGCTTGAGCCATCTACCTTATCCAACTCATATAATCCAATCCAACATTATTCTCATCAATCACATCCAAGCCACTTGATCATAATCCTCTAGTCCAATCCTATCATCCCTATCAACCAATCCTATCATCCCTAATCATCTTAATCCATCTCATATCCTAATAATTTGAACCTTATCCACTTCATCTTCTCTAATCCAATCCATCATCATTCTCATCCATCCAATCCAAATTGATTTATCATAATCCACCTAATCATCCAATACCATCATCCCTAACTAGTGTAGTCATCTTAATCATTCATCCTAATCATCCATTTTATCCACCTATCCCAATCATTTCAAGTCATCCAATCATCTCATCTTGAAATATTCTATTCATCCACCTAGTCATCCATCCTCATAATCTTGAGCATCCAATCACTCCATCCTAGTCAACCTAATCATTATTCTTATCCATCTAATCTAATCATCCTAATCATTCATCCTAATCCATGTAATCCAATACAACTCACATCCTAATCTTCCAATCACATCCAATCTATATCATCCAATCCAAGCCACATTGAAACTCCTAATTATCCTAAACCTCATACTTATCCTCCCTCTTATCCACCTAATCATTGTTGGGAATTAAGGTGTCTCAACCTTGGTAATTCCTTGCATTTATTATTTGTAATGTAATTTATGAATTTAGCCTATGTTGTAATTTTCTTACACATCTTGTTTTGTCATTTAGTGTGAAGTGGCATGATGAGTTGTCACTCCACTTGTAAGATGGCTAGGATGGTCAACACACTCCACACGGAGATAGGCATCCCTTTTGTGTGGTAGAGGTTTTCTGCCATGTGTCAGCATCTTGACTAGTGTGTAAGTGAATCTTGACCGAAACAATTATGACAGATTCATATGATAGAATCTATGACATGTAAGAGTTGAAAATAGGAGCTTTTATGACAGGTGAAGACATGTGTCACAAGGCATCTTTGGGTGCCCCAAGGAGAGTTATGACATGTTGTAAGATAATATGTTATTTATAGCCTATTTATGACAGATTCTCTTACAGCTATAAGATATGTCAATATGATAGATTCTATGATAGTTGTAAGAGTCGTAAGAGCATCTGTCATTGCCCAACTTGGGAATAGGTGACCTCTTTGGGATGGGATGACTTGACAAGTGTCAGGAACATCCTACAGTGTTGGACAAGTGTCTATAGGTGTGGTTTTTGGGCCATGAGGCCATGTTGGATGCCCATCCCAAGATAGAGTAATTTTGCCTTTATCTTCTTTATAAAGAGGTTATTTGGAGAGGAAATGTATTATGTGATTGATAGGTACTATTATGCTGCCAATTTGTCTCCAGATATGAGCGTCAAACACTCCTGAGAGATTGCATTGAAAGTTTATTGTAAACCATTTCAGTTTTGATAATACATTGTGCAGGTTTTGGACTGTGGGGTTTTTCACCTGATAATGGTTTTCCCCACATATGTCTTGTGTCTCTCTCTTCTATCTCATTTCTCTGTGTATGTGTATTGCTGCAATATCTCAATTGTTGTGTTTAACATTCTATAACTTTAAAGATTAAAATGAATTTGTACTCATCTCTAGTCATTAGATTAGTGTAGGAAGCAATTTACGCACACCTAGCTTCCTTTCCATTGGTATTAGAGCCTAGCCAGTTTTGGTTCTAGCTGTTGGGTAGGATTTTTTTGAGCTAATCTTAGGTTGAGTGGGAGTCTATGTGGACTATTCTATATCTTGTTGTAGGAAGGAGATGGCAACCACATCTGGAAGAGTAGCGGTGGAGAAGTTCAATGGCACAAGTTTGGAGTCGTGGAAACTCAAGATGGAAGATCTACTTGTTGATCATGACCTATGGGAAATTGTTGATGGAACAAAACCTACAACAATGTCATGAGTTGATTGGGACCTCAAAGATCAGAAGGCTAAGGGTCTCATAAGACTTTGTCTAGTTGACTTTGTCCTATTGAATGTCTATGAGAAGACCATGAAAGAACTTAGAAAGAAGCTGGGAGATGTTTATCAGGCCAAGTCTTTCGTGAACAAGCTTTTTCTAAAAAAGAAGTTATTTTCTCTGAAGATGGAAGATGAAGGATTTGTTGCAGACCATATGAATGCTTTCAACATGATTGTTGCACAGTTGACATCTGTGGGTGTGAAAACGGAGGAGGAGGATCAGTGTATGACCCTGCTTTGTTCTTTGTCAGATTCATGGGATCATGTTGTTATGGCCATCAGAAGCACTACAACCACGTTCAAGATGGACAATGTGGTGTCTTCATTATTATCTGAAGAAATGTGGAGAAAGACATCTGAGTAGGCCAAAGAAGCTCTTGCGGTTTGTGGAAGACCCAAAGAGAAAGGGAAGAAGAAGGACAAGAAAGGTGAAAAGGGTAGATCCAAATCCTATGGGAGATCCAAATCTCTTGGAAAGTCCAAGGCTCTTTGTTGGAACTGTGGCAAATCTGGGCATTTCCAAAAGGAATGCAAAGAGGAAAAGAAAAAGAAAAAGAAGAATGCCCTAGATTTAGATTCTGACAAGTCACAAGATGATGGTGATGCCTTCATCATAGCCCTGGCCACCCATGCATCTAATGATGTGTGGTTGATAGATTCTGGTGCATCATTCCACATGACCTTGGTCGAAGTTGGTTCACGAACTATGAAGAGTTTGATGGTGGAAGGATGTACCTGGGTGACGATTCTCATCTATAGATTGGCGGTCATGGAAGAGTCTCAATCTAATTCCCTGATGGACGAGTGAAGGGGAACACTAGGGTTATGCACATCCCAAGCTTGGTACAGAACTTGCTTTTTGTAAGTATGTTGAATGATGCAAGTGTGCAGGTTGTCTTTTCGAAGGATGGATGCAAGATGACTAGGGGATCTATGGTGTTTGCGAAGGGTACTTGGAGAGGTACTCTGTTTCAGCTAGAGGCATGCACTTCACAGTGTAATAGTTCTTCTGACTTGAAGAAAAGAGATGCAGTCACTTCATCCCCACCATCTAAACAAGTAGTGAAGAAATCTATTGTAACACATTATGATGGTAGTGCACATGCTTTGGAAGTTAAACTTCCTGCTAAAAAGACTATGTTATGGAATTTAGATATGCCCACATTGGTGAGAAGGGTCTTAGAACCTTGAAAAATAAAAACCTCGTTGAGGGGTTAAATGATTGTAATCTTGATTTTGACTTTTACAAACAATGTGTTTATGGAAAGCAAAACCATGTTTAGTGTACTCTAGTTCTCACAAGTCTTCTGGTGTATTGGATCTTATTCATTCTGATGTGTTTGGTCCTGTTAATGTTCCTTTGATTTCCAATTATGTATATTTTGTATCTTTTATAGATGATTACAGTAGGACATGGGTTTATTTTATCAGAAGCAAGACTGAAGTCTTTAGTCGGTTTAAAAAGTTTAAAGCCTTTGCTGAAATTATACTAGTAAAAAGATTAAGTGTTTGAGAATTGATAATGGTGGTGAGTTTTGTTTGGTAGAGTTCAATAAGTTTTGTAAAGAGCAAAGGATTGAAATACATAAGACAAATCCATACACCCCACAACAAAATGGAGTTGCAGAGAGGATGAACAGGACACTGAAGGAGAAGGCTAGCAGTATGCTTAGTGGAGCAAGCCTCGAACAAAAATTTTGGTCTAAAGCTGCAGCCACTACTTGCTACCTAGTAAATAGGTCTCCTACATCAGCTCTTGTTAGTAAGACACCTATGGAGGTGTGGTCTGGTAAGAAGCCTTCAGTTAGACATCTTCATGTTTTTGGTTGCGAGGCATATGCACATGTGCCTAGGGAGAAATGGTCTAAATTGGAGAACAAGGTTGTTAAGTGTATTTTCATTGGCTATGGTGTTGGTGTGAAAGGATACAAGCTTTGGGATCCTGTGGCTGAAAAAGTGTTGTATAGTAGAAGTGTTATCTTCAAAGAGCTAACACCTTCTTCTATTGTTCTACAGCCAGAACAGATAGAAAAGAAAGAAGATGTGGTTCAATTTCCTTCTACCCCTATGAAGACTGAACTGACAGACCCTATGAGACCTGATGATGAGGAAAGGTGTAGCAGCTCTGAAAGCTCAGAAGAAGCAGAACCTTAACCTCGGCCATTGAGGAGGTCTACATGAACAAGAAAGCAACATGATAGGTTTGGTTATACATTACTTGATTCTAGTTGTGCTTTTGCCTTACTTACTAATGCAAAGGTGAGGAGACTCTTAAAAAGGTTTCATAAGATTTCATGATTAACTATCCTAAAGGGGCAGACTGTCCTCTTGACTGTCATGGCTAACAAGTGTGAATAAATGCACAAAGGAAGGACATAGGTATACCACAACTTGTTGACCTCTCCAAACACCATGGAACACTTTCTCTTGGTAGACTAAGACCACTCTAGGTCACAAAGACTCATGATACCAAACCCTACTAGTCACTTGTTTGCAATTAGGCCTAAATGCTTGTAGCCCTCAAAAAGGGACTGTCAGACGATATCTTTTGATGACGAACTCCAATCAGGACTATGAAGGGTTTTTTGGATACCCATTATTGATCTCTAAAACATATCAAACATGCAGGATGGATTTCTTTGGGACAAATGACTTAAAAAGTGATTATTCTAGTTTTCTAATAAGTGTAATTAGGTCAGTTTTTCAAACCAAGTACATGAAAGTGGAAACCCACAATGCAAAACACTTTTCACAAACATCAAATAGGTTAAAAAATGCCTAAATACATGATTTTTATCATATGGAAGGCTCACTAACCCTAAAACCCTTGTTTAGGCCCATTCTAGGCTTGCTTACAAGAAGGTTTTATTGGATTTCTATACTCTAGGCAACAAACCACTTCAAAAAAACTTTAAACACATCATAATATATCTTCACATGCTTCCCAAATCAACTTCCTCTTTCTATCAATGCATTTTTTCCAAAAACCCAACTCCTAGCCACCATCCTTGGCTTCAATCTTGCATGCAACCAAATAGGACAACAATCACAACTTCCTCAAATGGCCTCCCTTGTTCTTGCAATGAAATGAATGAATAAAAATAGACTAACCAAGACCATTCCACTGATTTTTGAGCTTTGACCTAGGTGGAATGGGTCAAAAACCCATCGAATTGCCCAAAACCCTCAAAACTAGGGTTTAAGAGCAATTTTTAGAAAAATGATTATAAAATCCTTCAACCACAATGAAAATCCTCCAAACATGATTCAAATGGAAGCTAACACTAAACACTTCATGATTTCATACATTTGGATTTATGACAGTACATTACGGACTACTACGGGATGTTGGAACAACAAAAAGATAGAAAACAATGTAGGAAACTCAGAAAATCTTCATTTATTTTCTCTCAAAACTCCTCCTCCAATCTCCTCGAGGTGTGGGAAGCATAAATAATATGTTTACAAAGTAACTCCCACGTTTCATAACTCCTATATTGTGGGAAAAGCCAAAAAGAAGGCTTAAACAACTTGTCTACCAAAATAGACTATCTTATAATTTAGGAAACTGCAGACTCCACTAGACAAAATTTCCTTTTCTAAGCCTCCACTACAAAAATACCTCTAGTGGAATTTATTACATCAATAAATGGTAGTTCAAGACCTTATTTTAGAAAAAAAAAATGACTCCACACCTAGAGCCTACTCATGTTCACCCTTAATTGACAAAAATCTTTCAATGGTGCCCCTGCACCACTTACTAACACTGATGAGCCTAGAACTGTGACAAAGGCTATGGGCATGAAAGATGCAAGTTCCTGGAAGGAGGCCATGGAAGATGAGATGGTTTCTTTGGAGAAAAATAAAACATGGGACTTGGTGCCTTTACTTGAAGGACAGTAACCTGTTGGATGCAAATGGTTGTTCAAGAAGAAATTTGGTGCAGATGGTAGTATTGAAAAGTACAAGGCTAGATTGATTGCAAAGGGGTACTCACAAGTGGAGGGAATTGATTATGGTGAAATTTTCTCTCCCATTGCAAAGTTGACATCCATTCAAATACTATTATCTCTTGCATTTGCTTATGACTTAGAGGCGGAGTAGATGGATTTGAAGACAACTTTCCTTCATGGTGATTTGGAGGAAGAGATTTACATGTCACAGCCAGATCATTACATAGAGAAAGGTAAGGAAAATTTGGTTTGCAAGTTGAATAAGTCTTTGTATGGTTTGAAGCAATCTCCTAGGATGTGGTATATGAAATTTGATGCCTTTGTGTTGTCCATTGGATTTCTGAGATCAAAATCTAATTATTGTGTGTATTTCAAGTTTGACAATGATCACATTGTCATTATTGCATTGTATGTTGATGATATGTCATTGATTGGGAATGGTAAAAATATGATTTCTAATTTGAAGTCTCAGTTGCCAGCACAGTTTGAGATGAAAAATATTGGGGAAGCCACGTACATTCTAGGAATGGAAATCAGAAGAGACAGACCTAACATAAAACTTTGGTTAAGCCAGAGTAAGTATGTGAAGACCATGTTGGATAGGTTCGGCATGGCAGATTGTAGACCATTGTGTGTTCCTATTTTATTGGGGACAAAGTTGTTTGTTAGTAATTGTCCAAAATTACCTAGTGAGGTGGATGACATGAGCAGAGTACGTTATGCTAGTGATGTTGGTAGTTTGATGTATGCCATGGTCTACAGAAGACCAGACATTGCCCAAGTAGTGGGAGTCCTTAGTTAATTTATGGTTAATGTTGGACGAGTACATTGGGATGCAATTAAGTGTGTTTAGATATTTGAGGGGTACTTCCAAGTATTCCATATGTTATCATGGTAATGCTACAGGACCTCTACATTCAGTTTGTATTCATGGATTTGTGGATTCTGATTGGGCAGGTAACATTGACAGCAGGAGATCCACCAGTGCCTATGTGTTCACTATGTTTGGTGGTGCAATTAGTTGGATGAGTAAGAGACAACCTATGGTTTCTTTGTCCATGACAGAAGTTGAGTATATGGCAGCAACTCATGCTTGCAAGGAAGCAATTTGGCTTAAGAGATTGTGTTCAGATATTGGTGTTGATATAGGACATATTACGATTTGTTGTGACAGTCAGAGTATGATTTGCCTAGCAAAGAATCTAACTTTCCATGCCAGGACAAAGCATATTGATGTACAGCTTCACTTTGTGCGAGACATGGTAGAGGATGGGAAGGTGAATTTGGAGAAGGTAGATACTTTGAAGAATGTTGTGGATGCATTGATGAAACCAGTGGGCACAGAGAAGTCCAAATGGTGTTTGGAGTCTATGGGCCTCTCGACCTATAGCAATTAAATCCTGTTATTTCTATTGGTTCTTACAAGGTGTTCGACAAGTGGGAGAATGTTCAGAATTAAGCTGTCTCAACCTTTGTAATTCCTTGCATTTATTATTTGTAATGTAATTTATGAATTTAGCCTACGTTGTAATTTTGTTGCACATCCTGTTTTGTCATTTAGTGTGAAGTGGAAGGATGAGTTGTCACTCCACTTGTAAGATGACTAGGATTGTCAACACACTCCATGTGGAGATAGGAATCCCTTTTGTGTGGTAGAGGTTTTCTTCCATGTGTCAGCATCTTGACTAGTGTGTAAGTGAATCTTGACCGAAACGATTATGACAGATTCCTATGGCAGAATCTATGACATGTAAGAGTCAGAAATAGAAGGTTTTATGACAGGTGAAGACATGTGTCACAAGGCATCTTGGAACAAGGCATCTTTGGGCTCCCCAAGCAGAGTTTTGACATGTTGTAAGGGAATATGCTATTTATAGCCTGTTTATGACATATTCTCTTAAAGCTCTGTAAGATATGTCAGTATGATGGATTCTATGATGGTTGTAAGAGTCGTAAGAGCATCTATCATTTCCCAACTTGGGAATAGGTGACCTCTTTGGGATGGGGTGACTTGAAAAGTGTCAGGAACATCCTACAGTGTTGGACAAGTGTCCATAGGCATGGGTTTTGGGCCAAGAGGCCATGTTGGACGCCCATCCCAAGATAGAGTGAATTTTGCCTTGTATCTTCTTTAGAAACAGGTGCTTTGGAGAGGAAATGTATTATGTGATTGACAGGTACTATTATGCTATCAATTCATCTCCAGATACGAGTGTCGAAGACTCCTAAGAGCTTTCATTGCAAGTGTATTATAAACCATTTCAGTTTTGATAGTACATTGTGTAGGTTTTGGAGTGTGGGGTTTTTCACCCGATAAGGGTTTTCCCCATATATATCTTGTGTCTCTCTCTTCTGTCTCATTTCTGTGTGTATGTGTATTACTGTAATATCTTGATTGTTGTGTTTAACATTCTATAACTTTAAAGATTAAAACAAATTTGAACTCATCTCTCCTCATTAGATTAGTATAGGAAGCAATTTATGCACACCTAGCTTCCTTTCAATCATACCATCCTAAATATCCCTCTCATCCAATCATCTTATCATTTCATCCTAATCATCCATCCTAATCACCAACCTATCATCCTAATCCAAGCTAGATGTCATATCCTAATCATCTTAATCATCTTATAACTTCATCACATTTCATCCAAATCATCCTAATCACTCCCCCTTATCCACCTATCCTACTCATTCTAATGACCTATCTTATCCATCTTCATCTCCCAATCATCTTATCATCTCATCCTAATCACCTCATCCTAATTATCCTACTTATCCACTTAATCATCCTTTCCTACCATCCCAATCACCCATCTTATCCATTTTATCCAAATCACCTATCCTAATCATTCTTTCCTACCATCCCAATCACCCATCTTATCAATTTTATGCAAATCACCTATCGTAATCATCCATATCTCATCCAGTCATTTCATCCCACCTATCCTAATCATCCCTTTCATCTAAATCATACCTTATCCACCTCATCCCTAATTATCATATCCATCCAATCTCTATCTAATCCATATCATCATATTCATCTCTTTTATTTAACATCATCCTAATAAACCATTTTATTCGAATCACCCATCCTAATCATCCCTTTCATCCAATCATCTTATCAACTCATCCCAATCAACACCTAATAATCTCATCCCATCCTAATTATATCCACATCATCCCTAACCATCTTAATCATCATCCATAACCATCTTGGTCATCCAATCCAAGTCATCATTTAGGACCCTTAATCTTAATCAAGTTATCCTACTCCAATAAAGGTCCTCATCCTAATCTACCTAATCCACATCATAATGCAATCATTATCATAATCAAACCCCATCATTTATCATACTTAATCCATCACCTTAATCCAATCTCATCACTCATTATCTTATATCCATTATCACCATAATCCTTTATCCACTTAATCACATTTCATTTAATCCTAATCTAATCCATTTTTTATCTACCCATTTCAACCCAATCTTTATCCTTAGTCAAACAATAATTCTTTCCAAATCAAAATTGGGTTAAGAATTAAGTCTCTTGCATACCCCATCACATTTTTCATCCACATCCTTAATCATTATCTATCCAAGTTAGCATCATAATCCCTCACCCAAGGATCCTGGCCCTAATCCATAATCATCCATTTCAAATCCAACCATCAAATAAAAAATCAAGGCCCTAATTTGATCCCATAGAATCCCATCCAATCCAATCAACCTTCTTGCTTAAGAATGTTAGTCTACCTTAAGTATAGAGAACCATCCTTCAATCAAATCAAATCAGTCTAATATATTGACATTTGATTCCTAAACTACATTACCATCATCCATTATCCTTTATCATCTCATATCCCCACATCCTAGATCAAGAACAACATGGATCCTAAACCAAAAGTCATACTCCTATGAGTTCCTAAAATTGAAAATCCAAAACCTAATGTCACACTCCTAGGAGTTCCTCAAATTGACAAGCCCAAACCAAAAGTCCCTTTATTAGGATGTCCTCAATTTACGAACAATAATGATAGCCTTGGAGAACAAGAGGAGTCTAGCAATTATCCTAGCACAAGATATCCCTCACATCCAAATCAAATGTCCATAAGTCCTCCTCATACCTACCTTGACAAGGGAAAAACCACTATAGCTTTTGTATCCTATGCAAATCCTCCACCTTCCAATCCATCACAAGATCCTTCCAACCCTTCATTTAGGGAGTTAATAGAAATGGCCTTAGAAAAATTGGTCGAAGAAAACCTCATTAAACTTCCCAAGATAAAATCATTTGATCACATCTTAGTTAAGCCCCTTGGGTTTAACGAACATGAATATTATGCATACCATCACACAAAAAGCCATACAATGTACAATTGTGCAAGACTCAAGAAGTGCATCCAAGCACTCATCGACCATGGTGAGATTGTGATTGAAGCTCCCCCACCAACTTCCCATGTCAACCCTCATTATCCTTTTTGGATGGTATCCAAGGACTATTGGGAAGAAATCCAAATCCACCATGCACTCAAACGTCTATCCTTGAGCCTAACAAAGAGCCTCCTAGTAACATGTCTATGACCCCAACACAATCATGCAATCCACCACCTATCAATCCTATTGAAGAGTCTCCTATCATAAGTCTAAGTCAAGAACCATCATGTAGGCATGTTTTCAATAATAAAGAACCTATCAAGCCTATCCAAGATTCTTCCATTTATGTCCAAACACAAGAACTATGTCATGAGCCTGGTTGAAACCATGTGGAAGTATCAATCCCCTAACTAAATCAAAATCAAAATAGCCCTATTCACCCTATCTGAAACCAATATCACACTATCCACACTAATCCTCTCTATGATCAATATATTATCTATGATCAAGATCCAATCCATGAGAAAGAAATCCAAATTCCTCCCACCCATAGTTCACTTAATCCCATCTATGATCCCACAATCACTTATGATAAAAAAATCAAACTATTCTTATCCATCATCCCACAACATCCATTTCCCATGATGAGACACTTGGTCCCCAAGACAAGATAGATAATCAAACAAATAACCTAGATTGTATCACGTCACATCCTGATGAGAACTATGATAATCAAGATCCAAGCATTCCAAATCCACCCCCTATTGATCCTCCATCATCCCCTATTGACCATATCCCAAATCCATCATCTTATCCCCTTAGTCCTGCTACCTTCATCCATGGTGGTTCTCTTATAAGAGAGAAACAAACTCTATCCACTACCCATCCTCCCCCATCTAATAATGGACTTGCATCTTGTTTCGACAACAACAAACTTCCCATAGCACACTGTATGCTCCAAAACATGAATTATCAAGGCAAACATTTATGCCTTCATGAACAAGGTATATTAGAGCCTATCCATGTTAAACTTCATCCAAACATGTTGGTGTACCACTCGCACACCTCATAAGTCATCTCTTTCCACTCCCAAACTAGGTGCACCTCCTACATCCCATCATACATCCAAATCATATGTCACCATCCCTCCACCATTGTCATATCATCCTCAAATCATAGTACCATACATCTCCCTCCATAAAATTTATCTCAACTTCTCCAACCTCTAAATATCCCCATCCTCAAATCCCATTATCCTCCAATCCTTAACATCCCCATACATAAATCCTGATCCCCCAACATCCTAAATCTTGACCAACAAAATCACACATCGTCCAAACATGAAGCTACCGCCAAACCCTTGGGATTCTAAAATAATCATTTGGATGCCTCCTTACAAAAAGCGACCAAGCCTCAAGATTATCATGCCATAGAGAATCGATATAAAACATCCAAGAAAAATGAAAAATCCAAAAGGATACAAAGGTCCACACGCCCAAAAGTAAAAACAAAAATGGTGTGGGTACCCAAGCAAAAAGAAATAAATCCAAGTGGAACATCCAAATCCTAGTCCATCAAAAAATCCCAACAATCTAGTCCCCAATTAAAAAATCATAAGAATCCTAAGTCTGTTTGGGTTCCTAAGTACTCAAATCACCAAAACAGAAAATCCCCATTACTCCCCACACCCCATCCCAATCAAAATCTTCAAAATCCAAAATGGTGTGTGCAAACTCTGGTCTTGCTTCCCCTTGACACCATGAAATTCCCACATACCTCCATCTCACCAACCTATTTGTGCTATCCCGTATATATCCCCCATCACACCCGTATGGTCCATGCTTTCGCATGGTCCACACCATAATCCACTATTCGCCATCCATTCTTAATCTATATCATAACTTACTATCTTCCCTCCATTAATAATTGATGTCATAATCAACATCATAATCCATATCATAATCCACATCATAATCCACTATCCCCCTTCCACCTCATCCAATCACCTACCAAGATCCATGCGCATAATAAAACATGACATGTTCTATGTGCCACATCTATCCAAAATGGGACATTATCACCTCCTCTTAGAAACAAATGCTTGAGTCCCCATTTGCCATCCAAATCTCTCTTCACCCCATCCACCCATCCCATCCAAATAGAATATTAAAAAACATAAAATCAAGAAAAAAATTTATAAAAAAAATAGTAAAGAGATAAAATTCATCTAATGGTGAAAACCACTCCTTAGGGTGCCTTGGACAAGTACCTTGATGAAAACCTAGCAAACAGGCATCATGTGTAGATCCATTATCTATGTGCCTTACACTTAATGGAAAGTTTTCTCATCCATCATATCTTATCCATCCTCATCCATTATAACTGCGTACTTATCCCATTTAACCAACTTGTCTTCCCTTCCTTCTTTTGATGTTGAAAGGATAAGAAAAATATCTAAAACTTGCTTTGGACACCTCTTGACGTACTCCAAAGTCCACCCATCCCTTCTAAGCATTCTCCCTATCATGCATCCTAATAAGAATAACCTTTCCTTCTCATAAGTAACACCTATCTAGAGTGGGGGCATGTTATTCCTATGTGACGTGGTCCTTGGAAATCCATCCTAAACCACTTCATCCATCTACCATGTATCTTCCATCCATTCTATCCATTATCACCTATCATTTTATCCATAGATCCAATCTTCCTCCATCCTTGCCTCTAGACCTAGTTTTCTCTTGTCATTGGTATCTAACAAAAAGGCTATCCAAACTGTAACCCAATGCCATCCCATAAGAAAATCCAAAAAAATAAAAATATCCCAAAATCCAAAACGAAAATCAAAATATCTGAAAAATCCAAAAAAATCAAAATATCCCAAAATCCCAAAAAAATCAAAATATCCCAAAAATCCAAACAAAAAAATCAAATATCCAAAAAGTCAAGCAATAAATCCAAGTGCAAGCCATGCTTAATCCATGCCAATCTACCCAAGCAATCTTTGCAATCATCCAAAAGTATCCAATGGTTTTGTTCCCAGCCTTATTGTAAACCACATCATCATCAAATCCAATCAATCAACTCTTGCTTAACAACATAAGGCTATCTTAAGTGTATAAATCAATCAATTATGGTGTTGCTTGCATGGCCAATGACACTAGTCAATCATCATCCATCATCAGCTTTCAGCTTGATAGGGGCAACAAACTTGCTTATCTTTTTTATCATTTGTGTAAGCTTGCTTGTTTTCTTTCTTGTGTGTGTTATCATTTGATCTTGTATTTTTGTGTGTTTGTTGGATGTTCTTATTACTCTAGCTAATATTCCTATCTTGTGTGTGTCGGAATAGTTTTTTTTCAAATTAGTCATCCTTTTCATCTAAGGTCATTACACATCTTTTGTGAATTTGGACTTTAATGCTCTAAGTTTCCTTCCTCACTCATCTAGACAAGGTTGTATTATACTGGGCTTGTATAAGGACACCTTTTTTGTTTGTCATATCAAGTACTTGAAGTATACAGTCACCACAACATTACAATCTTTCGTATCATGGTGCCCAACAACATATGTTTGCTTGTGACCTTTTATCTTTTCGTGCATGAGATACATCATCACCCTAGTCTTTATAACTTTGTGCATAATGTCTAGTGCTATATAAAATTATATGATTCCTCGCCTAATGTAGAATAATGTATCATTCATCTATTTCATCCATTCCTTATTTTCCCTCCATCTTTTTAACCAATTTGTTTCATCCATTTCGAGAGCACACAGTCCATGTTATTGTAACCCTCCTATCCTCTCGAGGGGGCATACCATTCCTCCATCATTCCTCCTTGTCACTCATCTAAGTGGCTGGGGCATCCCTTCCCAATCATCCCTTTCCAATCATCCTTTTCCAAACCTAACACTATGTTTTAAATTTTTTTGAAATAATGTTACTTCCCTTGGCCACAACACCACTCCAAAGAGGGGAAAAATGTAGACACCTAAAATTGACTATGTCCCAATGACATGCCACTTTCATCACCTGGTGTTTCCTTGTGACACTTTCAACATCTAATCTCCTTGTCAACATCACTTTGTGACACTTTCAACACGTTTCAACATCCTTCATCCTAGGACTATCCCTTTATCCCAAATTAATTAAATAAATCAAATTTAGTTAATTAATTAATCCTTTATCCCTTATTATTTAAATAGATCATATTTATTTAATTAATCTATCCATTTATTCCTCCTAGCAAAATTAATTAAATATGTCCTATTTACTTAATTAATTTAACCTCACACATAATCCCTCACCAATAATTGATTAAATAATTTTCCTTATTTAATTAATTATCTTGCCATATGTCATCATCCTCACTCATCTCACAAATTAATCCAAATTTAAAATACCCTCCACAAAAGGACAAAATCAAAAGTTAACTCTACTTTTGATCTTAACCCTCCATTTGAAAGATGGCTTAAGATTCAATATTGGCCTTTCATTCAACCTCTTTCTCTCATTTGACCTCCTCACCTCAAATTTCTATTTTTCCTCACCACCACTTCATCTCATCCCTTCATCCAAAGTCAACTCATCTTAGCCATGGATCAAATGTGCCCTAAATATCTATAAGTCAAACCCTAGCCAAGCTATTAACACAACACAATCAAAAGTACTCTTATGCTATTGGTTTTTCCCTAGAGCAATCAACATATCTATCAAATTTTATCATTTAGCATAGCCATTAAAGTATTGGGTGTAACTTCAGTCAGCTCTATCGATGGGAAAGGAGTAGTCTAAGGTAAAAGGTATTGATTTATATTCATTATCTTTGTGAAATTTTACCTTGTCTTTTTTCTATTCTTTGACATAAAACTATTTTTTTCTTTTTCATCATGTAGAGAATGATGTCTAGATTGGTTAGGCATAATTTTTTTTAAGAAACTTTCAAAATAAAAAGTTATTAAAAAAATGGTAACATATTTTATTTCAATTTTATGAGTCTCTTTGTTTAAAAAATAATTAAATTAAATAGAATATTATGTACAATTGTAAAAAAAATTGTATATTTGAAAACTAGACTTTGTGATTTGTAATGAGTTTTAATTTCGTCAAAACATTCTGAAAAAAAAGTCATCAACCATATTGGTGAAATCAATTTTTTCTCTTGGTGTTTACATGGCTTGTACTTGTAGGTCCAAGGCTAAGGCTTGGGTTTCGAAGCCTAAAACTAAAGAAAAGTTGTGGGTTTCAAAATTTAAATTTTGTGGAACATGTACCCACTCAAAAACGGGTGCCCATGTTCTAAAAATGGAACACATATGAAAAAGAAATGGGTACCCGTTTAAAAATAGAATAGGTACCCATTTTGAAATGGCCACCCATTTTAAAATAGAACATGTACCCATTTTGAAACAGGGACCCGTTTCAGTTACATTAATTGTCAGCCCAATTTATCTTTTTGAAATAGGTGCACATTCCTAAATGGGTGCTTGTTACAAATGGGCACCCATTTAGAAATGGTAGCCCGAACCAAAATCGGTACCCATTTTATTTTAGGCTCTAGAGCTTGATCCTAAATGGGTACCCGTTATTTTCAAAGTGGGCACCCATTTCTGTTGGGGTTTTTTTTGCCCGCGTGACTTCCATAAAAAGTGGACACATCTTCTTGCATTTACCCGGGGGATAAGTCATTCAAAAGAAAAATATAGAAAGGGTGGGTTGGCTTCATGAGGACATTCTTACTATTCTTTGAAGCTCTTGTTTATGTGGCATAATGTGTAATGACATTCACAGCGAGAGCCCATGGGTTTATAGATAAAAAATCAAGGGTGAAATTTTCCAACTTAGAGAGAGGTTGGTAATTGTGATGTAGGATTATGATCACCTCACTGTTATGAATTTGTTGGGATTCTTTCTTACAATCCTCATCTCTAAAGGATAACACAACACCTAGAACTAAGGATCAAGTAGATCAAGGTATAATGACAACCCCAAGGCTGAAGCAAGGACAAGAGAAATCCAATTGACAAGAATGGACCCTATCTTCTACACTTTGAGATCTATAAGAAATGGGAGGGTGATCCTAATGAGGGTCTTAAAGAATGATACAGATTTTTGATAGACATTGCTACAAAGACAAAACTAGGTCCAACTAGAACAATACATAAACCCAATTTACTATCACTAACTCATATTGTGCTAGTTTCATATAAATTTGTAGTTACAGACCATACACATGTAGTAATTAATGCGCGTGCGCACACACACACACACATAACTATAGGATTTGATATCTAGCATGTGTAGGATTGATTCTTTTTATCTTGACAAGCGTTGTGTACAAATAACTTTTAAAAATAACTTATCTTCATTCTAATCATGCAAAGGGATGATGAATTCATGAGATTTTAGGATTTTCCTTTACATCTTTCATCCCCATGAAGATAAGAAAACTATAATAACATATACCTTCCGTAGATGTTTATCATTTGTAAGTTTGAGGTTTTGGATTATATGCAATTATTAGGGATCAATGCCTAATCCTTTTGAAATAGAGTTAGCCCAAAACAAATGACTGCAATGGAAAAATAACTTCAATTTATATGAGCCTAATTTACTTTGCTTCTATCATGTAGAGCTTAGACCCTTGAATGCCTTCTCATCTTCAGTAATAAAACCATTCTTAGTTATCATTTCCCAATTTGTAAAGTCCACATACCAAGCTAGAAAGACTCCTTATCATAATCAACATATAATAGAAAATTTAATTGCATTCCATGAATGCAAACTACATAATCCTTAACGCAAGTACAGGAAATGTCCACCTTGAAACTTTCCAAGTTTCATGAAGCATACAAAAGAAATTATCTAGAGAGATTGTATAGAAAAAACAAGAGTATTTTTATATTGATTTACCAAATAGACATTACAATACCTAATTATAGAAACTTAAACAAAAAATCAAACTTTATTCCATCACCTAAAGTATTACATGGATCTTTGCACTACAAACCCTAGAAATTAACTACATATAGACTCGTAATTGGACTCAAAACTCCAACACAACCTAAATTACTACATAGAACTCCTAGAAAAACCTCAACAATACCCAAAAATTACAAATTTATAGAGAAGATGAAAGATTTAGATTGGACACAAGAGTGACACATGGCACAAACTAGCCTCTGATCTACAAATACACATGGGCATAAAAGAATATACCATAGTTATTGTCAATTAGATATGCACCCTATGATAAGCTTACAGAAGACTTAGTTATTTGTTGAAACATGGAAACACTCTTACGATGTGGGTTTCCTATATCGAGAGTGAATCTCCAGAGTGAGCTAGTTCCCCTTAAGATTTTCTAAACTAATGACTTGTCTGAGAAAAGGGAGGAGGAATACCTGAAATGAAATTCTATTTTTATCTAAAGATGGTCTTAAAATCTAAATATTTACCCACAAACAATTTCTCAAGCCTATAACCTTCTCAGTTTCACCTAAGTCTAATAATCCATAAGTACTTTGCATGAAGGTTATCTTAAACACAACACATAACCTAGATTAGATGGGCAATAGCTGCATAGATTTTAATAACATTGAGACATAAATAGAGAATTAAGCATCATAATCACAGTGAAAACATCAAATCAAAGCTATGAAGAGCACAACAAATGTGAAACATGAATGCTTTGCTATATTGAAATGAGAGGGGTACATCTAACTCTGAAAAAATATGAGTCAAGATTAGTTTACAAACTCTCTGCATGTGCTTAAGAGAGAAGAAAAAAGGATATCAACTGCCTAAAAGCAAGTCCTCCACCCTCCTTTTATAGCCAAAAGGCTTTCTAAAAGATGAGAAAGGATGGAACAACTCAGCAAAACTCAAAAAGAAAACTTCCCAAACCATTCCTGAGCTCCATAAAAAACCCTCCAAAATAGGGCCCAAAATGCCTGCAAACTGGAAATAACAGCTATCAAAAACTTCTGTCAAGTGGCCCCCACCAAAATCTTCCTTAAAATATGCTTTATCTACCCAAAAAGACACTATTTTTATCCTTATCTACCCAATTTTGCCCAAAGAAAGCAAATTGAAAAAAAAAAAGATCTACTTTCTTTTATTTTTCTTTAATTGCATTAAAATAGCATTTATTTTAAAGCAATTTATAAAACTGTAACGTCAAAAAATGTCCCCTTGGGAGCTTTTCCCTCATAAGGTTTAGCTCTCGGGTCTTTAGCATGCATTTAGGACATGTTAGTTCATATTTTGGCATCCCGATGGAATGAGACCTAGGTTCCATGGCAAATTGGGCCTAGGTGGACCCCTTGAGTTGTACCCTACCCAAAATAGGGGGGGAGCACTTGGGTGCCCATGCCCTAGTCCTGCCCTATTTTGGGGCAGCCCCTATTTTCGGGTGTTGGTTTATGACCGTTAGTTGGTTATTTTGCCGACAGGGTAAAGTTTGATTTTTAAAATCTTGCCGAGAATGCTTGTAGTTGCATATATAAGCATGTTTAGGCATTCATTTGTAAACTAGATGATTACTAGCAAGCTATTGTGTTCTCAAGGTGATTCAAGGCTTTCTATTGTGTTGCAAGAGTAGACTTGTCTATTTTGTGTGTTGATATTTGCAGATTTGAGCATCAATCTCCTCATGGCATGAAGAGCATCTTCCTGTTGGTAAGAGACATTGTGTGGCTTCATGATTGTTTTCATTGATGGCAACAAAGTCTATCCCACACATCTATAGTACATAGTATGCCTATACCGGAAGTCAGATTGAAGATTGTTTTGGTCTGGTGAACAAGAACAGAGCATGTAGCAAGGTCTGAAAAATAGGTCCGGATCTCTTAGATGGTGTAACTCAGCAAGTTGTGGACTTGGACAAGTCAAGAGGAGTATCATGACTACTATATTCCAAAGATTGAGCCTCCGATGATGAAACATGGAAAAGATATGAGCATCTAAGTGTTGGGTTCCTGATAGGTAGAGCAGACTAAGGAAGAACTAACCCAAAGAGTATCAGACTTCAATCTGGATGAGTAATTGATGTTGATCAAGCTATTTAAAGGATCGTACATGGTTAGCTGACATGATTGATGAATTCTATGTCTATGTTTTTGATACGCATCACATATTAAGAATGGATTCAGCTGACAGATTAGTATTTTGTAAATATCTTGAGTATTCCAGTTGCCGACTAGGAAGTTGTTGAAATTCTTGATGTGGATATAAATACCAGATGAATTCTAGTATGTTGAAGTGTGTGTGTGTGTGTGTGTTTGTAGATGTGATGAAATAAGGTGTTGAAAAAGGCAAAGATAAGTGTGGAAGCACCAATACAAGTCTGGTATGTGATAGAGCAGTAGCACTAGAGCAAAGGAAGAATGAAGTGCATTAGATCAGTATATTGAGCCTAACTAGAACTGAACTACAGCATTTGTGGATGCCTCTCATTAGTTCAAACACCTGGTTACATTCTATAAACTTTGTAGACAGTGAGTCTCTTGTAGGCAATGTGCTCGGGCAGTGAGCCCTAATTGGAAAGTGTCATTTTGTACTTCTTATTCTTTTAATAGAGAATACAATCTTGGGTTAGTCACCCCATGGTTTTCCCTTAACAGGGTTTTCCACGTAAAAATCCCTTGTGTTATGTGTATTAATTTTATTTTTGCTCTCATGATTATATATGCTTATTTGTTTTGATGTTGTACTAATTATTAAGGGAGAAAAGAAAGTTAAGAATTTTGAGATAACTGATTCACCCCCCCTCTCAGTTATTTTCCTTGTTTCCAACAATTGGTATCAGAGCTAAGTTCCTCTAAACAGAGCCTAATAGCTTGAGGAAGATCTGGGAATCTTAATGGATATGTATGGTATGAAGGAACAACTTTAGTCTGCCCTAGATGATCTTGAACAATCACATTCTGAAGTCAATAGTTTGAGAGAAAGACTCAAAGAAGCTGATGAATTCATAAATGAGATGAAAGAAAAACTTGGTATCTCTATGAAAAAGAGAAAGGAACTACTTCAAAAATTAGCCAATCAGAGTAAAGACAATGATACTAATGAAGATCTGAATGAGAAAAATAAACTATGTGAGAAGCTATCAAAAGAGGTCATTATGGTAAGGCATGAAATGGAATCAGGGGTTATGAGATTCACCAAAGAAATTGAAGAAAGAAGGAAAAGTGAAGATAATCTAAAACAATCCCTAAAGAAAAAGACAGAAGACTGCCACAAAATGGACAGAATAATTGGGCATCTTGAATATGATCTTGAAGAAGCTAGAGATAATGAAGAACAACTTGAAAATTAGATAGACACTCTCAAATAAAGTCTTCAAATAGCAAATGAATACAAGGAGAAATTCAAGATAAGCTCAGCCCAAACTTGAAGTCCCTCTTGAGAGTCAAAAGAGGGTAGATGACAAGCATGGCTTAGGATATGAGAAAGGTGAAAGCTCTAGATCTGGTCAGAAGAATTTTAGATCAAGAAATTAAAGAAACAAGCCTAGAAGACCTCTGATAAGGCAACCAAATGCTCAAAGATATCCATCCTTCAATGGATACTGCCTCAATTGCAACAACTTCAGTCATAAAGTAGCTCAGTATAGAAGGAGAATGAATCAAACCAATCCATCCTTCTCCAGACAATGTTTCAATTGCAAAAGGTATGGTCACAAATCTCATGAATGCAGAAATACGCAAATAAACAATTCTTTCAATGGTAGATGCTTTGCATGCAATAGAATGGGACATATGGATAATCAATGTAGATCAAAAGGATTTCAATTAAATATGCAAAGAAATGTTGTTTGTTACAATTGCAATAGATCTGGTCATATTGCCAAATTCTGCAAAAGTAAAAATTAGGATAAAAAGGGTCCAGTGCATCATAATCAAAATCAAGACAAGGGAAAAGGCAAAGTGAATGCGAATGAAGTTCAAAGGGAGATGAGCAAGATTTGGGTGAAGAAGAGCACATAAAATGATGGAGATGGATACGCACCAGAATCTGGTGCTGATATTCCTTTCAGAAACTAAACAAATGAGCTCTAGCTTAGGGGGAGTCACAAAGAAAAATAAATTCCCCCAGTCAGTCAATTGGTGCCTAAATTTGGCACATGAAATGTTGTGGATTAAAGGGTTCTCAGAAAAATATCTAAATAAGCCTCGGTAAAGATATGAAAGATCCGCATGGAGTTTTGCAAGAATTTAATCATCCAAGATTGATCTGGTTTGACAAGCCATCTGGTAAAGCAGGATTCTCATAGACAGATCCGGTATGATTCAAAATTGAAATATCTTGATCTACGGATTCATGGCATGTTTGGAGGAAAGAAAATACATTGTCAATTATCACTAAAAATGATTCTAAGTGCAATACAGTGATTCAGAAAGATCTCTCTTAGAACAAGGCAACTGGATGACTTAAGTTGTGCATTTATTGCAAAAGAAAAATTAGGGTTTGCGCAGAGATAAAAGGGTTCTTTTACTCATCATTTGTACATTTTTATTCAAGAAGAAGAAAAGAAGAGCTCGGCATCAAGTTTTTACAACTTTCTCAAAGATCAACCGCAGAATCTGATTCAACCAGCAATTTGTTCTGGCTCTTTTTTCCGAACCTTGAAGCATAAAAAGGTACTTTCATTTTGAATATCTCTCTCTGAATCTTGTGCAAAAATGGCTACTCCAATGGTTGTTAAGATCACTGATAGGCTGTACCCAAAGTTCAAGAAACACCCCTACAAATCCCTAGAAGTTGATCCCTTATGCACTTTTTCTAGCATTCTGCATGGGGTTCTGCACGTAGAAGATGTTAGGTTTTACATCCACACCAATATTGAAGAATTTAGAGAATCTAAGTTGATGGACATCTACCATAAACAATTAATAGATGAAAGTTTTGAACTCAAACCTCAATACAAGGCCCTCTGGGATAAGCACTTTAGACATTGCATCCACTTTCCCAATTTTGTAGAAGATGAATGGGTCCGATATGTTCTTACCATAATACATGACAATTTCATGTGGTTGATGAAGCCCTTCAAGATAACAAAAGATACCATTAGGGCAGTAACTGGACTGCACTCATCCAGTGGATTACCTGCACTCAAATCTATCAAGAACTAGATAGTAAGTGAAGGTACCAGATCTAAGTTTGACAAGAGAGCTATGACCATAGAAGACATCACAGATCCGGATATCAAATTTGCCTTTATGATAATTGGTTATTAAATCTATCATTCCAGTAGGGAGAATTCTATGTCCGGGACTGCAATATATGCACCATATCAGATGTTAAGGGAAAATGTTGATTATGATCTATGTGATCTTCTTCTAAACCAACTGTTAGAAAACTTGCAGAAAATCAAGAAGGATAAGAACTCATTCAAGTATGGTTGTTTAATATTATGTTTGTTCTTTTACTATATGAATGAGCTACCTGAATCAAGTGGTTGGGTATGGAAAAATGATAGACCGATTGCCATACAGATCAGAGACTATATGTATGGACTTGGTGATGCTAAGGCACAAAGCATAGCACTCTGAGGTACTTTAAAAACTTCTAAAGTATGATGCAGGCCAGAGAAAGAATTCCTCAATCCATAGTTGAAAAATACAAGGATATAGTGTGTTTTATGATAGACACTGATCAATGCCTAATGGAGCCAACTAAGCCCAGAATAGTTTGGATTATGCCAATGGGGTATGAGGTTGATGAGAAAATCTTGGAGCTGCATATCCAACACTTGCTGAGTCAGCCTAAGGATCCTGAAGCAGAAAGGTTTGGAACCTATGAAGAATTAAGTGTAAAGATACATGTTCAACTGAGACAACCAGAGATAGAAAGAAAAATTAGAAGGGAAGTAGAGGAAATTGCCAAAAGATATGGCATATCAAAAGTAGTTGATGCAAACAGAGAGAAAATAGAAAGAGCTAAGAAAGAGAAACAAGAAGCAGAAAAAAGGAGTGTTCCAGTACAAGCCTCCTCCTGAACTAGATCCTCCAAGAGTTCTGCACCTGCCACCCCTAAGAGCTCAAGAGCCTCAAAACTGGAAGCCAAGACATCTAGAAAGGGAGAAAAGAGAACAAAAACATAAGCCAAAAGGATGATGAAGAAATAGAGTCTGGTGAGGAAGTTAAGAAAATGAAGAAGAAGAAGAAAACATCTGGGGAATCCTTTGCTGGTAAAAACAATGAAGAAGAGACAGAAGAATTTGTTGAAAGGCCCACTCTTTCTATTGATGATATCATCAAGGAAGTCACTATGGATGGGAATCTGCAACCAGTAACATACTTTTATGATGAGTATAGTGACACTGACAAAAGGATCTTGGAAGAAGCTACAGTCAAGTACCTAAATATTTATAATAAAGCATTCATTGAAATCATTTCTTTAATTACCAAAAGTCTAGAGAAGGTACTTGAACTTAGAAAAGAGAATGTCAAGGTAAAGGACTTAGAGATCCGAGAACAAGTTGCAGTTCATCTCTATCCTTCCATTACTCCAAAGCAAATGAACATGATCTTTAAGGACTGCAAGGATGAGTTCCAGAGCAAAGCAAGAATGAATAAACTTATGCTTGGAGAGACTGATCAGGTAGCAAAAGAAACCAAAGACATCCTCTAGAATGCCTTCAAAAGATTCAATCTTCCTATTATAGAAGAAATAGATGAAGAACCTTCTACCATGGATGTCGAAGGATTAAATGCATCAAAAGAAGAATCTACTGAGAAAAATGTAGAAGGGTCAAAAGAGATAGATGAGGAGATGTCTAAGGACTTGGATTCCTCTATTCTGGAAGAGGAAGTTCATAAAGTAGTTAACATCTCTCCTCTAGATCCCACTGCAAACACTCCAGATCTAGGAACTGAAGGAGAAGGAAGAAAAGAGGAGAAAGTGAGTCAAGAAGAGTAGGTAAAGGAAAAAGAAGAAGAACAAACAGAGAAGATCTCTGATGACAGTTCAGAGATTCCAAAAGAAAAGAAGACTCAGTCTCTAGCAAGAGACACTGTAGAGGTAGTAAATAATTTCGTGAACAAAGAGATGATGGAGATAGATGAACCAGAGCTTTTCCAAGGACCACTAAATTTTGATTCCCTCTCTCTAGTCTAGACAATGAAGATAGCATCTTTTGCTCAAGCCAAGGCAAAAGAAAAACTCCTGAAGTCTCACATGGAAGACTGCGAGCTATTAGAGATTGCATTTGGTATGCTTGAGAAGATCATGCCATCCTTTTAAAAGGATCCTTCAGCCTCTCCATTCGATAACCTGAAATCTCTGGTAAACTTTGTCAGCACTCATTTTGATTCTTTAGAGAAATCAGAAGAAGAAAAGGTCTAGAAAGAATTTTTGGGAAAGAGATTCTCTGAAGTATAGGGGCTCATAGCTAATGATAGGAGGACCCTAGATATTGGGATAAAGAGCCTAGAAAATGCTCTTAAAGATGGTGGGGACATGTACAAATTTTGTCTATCCTGGTCTAAAGTGACAGAGGATATTGAAAAGAAGGTGAAAGAACAAGAAGGTAAACTATCAAGTTTATCTCAGAATTTTGATCCCCTCACCACATTCATAATGAATCAAGAATGGCAGGTTATTGCCATTATAAATGAAATAAAAAGGCTGGACAAGGAGAAGAAGAATATAATAAGCAGGATGAGTGAATTAGAGGGATAATTATCCCTAAGCTAGAGGCAATGCATGAGGCCTTAACTGATGCTCAGACCATAGCCAGGACCAGTGATCCGGTAGACTTAAGAAGGGCAGAAGCTTATGCATTTTTGTTGAGTGCTCAAATCTCCATTTTGGACAAGATGAAGCAGAGCTAGGCAACATAATTTGTGTAGTTGAAGACCACTTTTGCGGATATACTGAAGTATATGTAAATATAACATATATATAGTTATGCAGCTATGTATAGGTTAATTTTGCAAATTTTGGTGTACGAATTCCACCCTTTGCCATTAATGTCAAAAGGGGAGTGAGAGGTAGTGAAAAATGTGGAATCTAGCTAAGGGGGAACTCTGGTAAAATAGTACATAAGACAAAGCATCAACCAAGGGGGAGTTTCCTACAACACTTAGTCATTTTTCACTAAGTGTTGCCATCAATACCAAAGGGTGAGATTGTTGGCAAGAGACACTGTGTGGCTTCATGAATGTTATCATTGATGGCAATAAAGTCTATCCCACACATCTACAGCATATAGTATACTTATACCGGAAGTTAGATTGAAGATTGTTTTAGTCTGGTGAACAAGAAAAGAGTATGTACCAAGGTCTGACAAACAGGTCTGGATCTCTCAGATGGTGTAACTCAACAAGTTGCAGACTTGGACAAGTCAAGAGGAGTATCATGAGTACTATATTCTAGATATTGAGCCTCATGTGATGAAACATGGAAAAGATATGAGCATCTAAGTGTTGGGTTCCTGACAGGCAGAGCAGACTAAGGAAGAACTGACCAGAAGAGTATTAGACTTCAATCTGAATGAGTAATTGATGTTGATCAAGTATTTAAATGATCATACATGGTTGGCTAACATGATTGATGACTTCTATTTCAATGTTTTTGATATGCATCGCATATTAAGCATGGATTCAGCCGAGAGATCATTATTTTGTAAATATCTTGAGTATTCTAGTTGCCGACTAGGAAGTTGTTGAAATTCTTGATGCAGATATAAATACCAGATGAATTCCAGTATGTTGAAGTGTGTGTAGATGTGATGAAATAAGGTGCAAAGAAAGGAAGAGATAAGTGTGGAAGTAGCAATACAAGTCTGGTATGTGACAGAGCAGCAGCACTAGGGTAGAGGAAGAATGAAGTGCATTAAATCAGTATATTGAGCCTAACCGAAACTAAACTACAACATTTGTGGATGCCTCTCATTAGTTCAAACACCTGGTTACATTCTATAAACTTTGTAGATAGTGATTCTCTTGTAGGTAGTGTGCCTCTTGTGAGCAGTGTGCTCAGGCAATGAGCCCTAATTGGCAAGTGTCATTTTGTGCTTCTTATTCTTTTAACAGAGAATACAATCTTGGATTAGTCACCCCGTGGTTTTTCCCTTTACATGGTTTTCCACATAAAAATCCCTTGTGTTATGTGTATTGATTTATTTTTTGCTCTCATGATTATGTATGCTTATTTGTTTTGATGTTGCACTAATTATTAAGGGAGAAAAGAAAGTTAAGAAAGTTGAGATAACTGATTCACTCCCCCCCTCTCAGTTATTTGCCTTGTTTCCAACACTTCCTCCATGAGAGCTTGATTGAAAGGTTACATATCATTGTGTTTTTATCATTGATTCCTTTAGTTTTTTCCTTTGCCTCACAAGGGCATGCACTCTTTGTCTGATAATGGAGTTCAAAGACTTAAGTGTCCTCTAAATCTTGACTAAGACAAGCCTCTAAACACCACAACCCCCAAACCAAGTCTTGTGATTGCAGGTTATAGGTGTCACATCTAGAAAAAGTGGAGTTGCAGGAAGGCTTGGCAGCCATCAGGGATTTAGGATCTAAAGAGAAATCAGACACAGGAGCACTTCCAAGACTTGGGCACCCGCAACAGTGTCCTTCGAAGATAGATTTCAAGAAACAAAAGTTACAGGGCTGATCAGTGTCGGAAGGAGGTCCAGATTCCCCAGAAAAGTAGGTACCTTGGACTTTGGTGCCCACACCTTAGTCACTGACTATTCTTCTTTAGAACCCTGAAAATAGGTATTCTATGATTTACTATTTTACTCCCATCTGCAAGAGCTTTTTCCATCTTTTATCAATTTGTTGTCGTATTTGCATAATTAGGGTTTTAATAGTCAATTAGACATAGGAGAACAAAAAAATGATAAATAATTCCTTCATCCAAGTTTTCCTACATCTACAAGTTACCTAGGGTATGATAGTGCTTGCCACTTGACCCTAGATCCTTCAATGTTTAGTGGAAAGGAGGGTTTTAACATCTAAACAACAAAAGATTAACAAAATCCAATTTTACCCTACACATTCTGGTGAACCCATGTTTTTGGACTTAAATTACAACTTGTTGAGTGTTTTTCTTTAAATTTGGTGTGATTTCATTCATTCATATAGGCATTTACTTTATTGCATTGAGAAAATTTCAAAAAAAATTGAAAAATTGGAAAAATACAAAAAAAATTGCATTGTTTGGCTTACTAAATTGCATCATTTCTTCCTAAATTTTCCTAATTCATGATTTTTGCATCAGATCTAATATAAATTACAAAAAAATCCAAAAAAATCAGAAATTTACATTGCATTTTCATCATTTAATTGCTAGGGCTTTGTGGAAATTTTGACAATTTTATATAACCTAGTAATTCCAAAATCTACGGTTAGTAGGAAAAATCTTTTCTCATATTTTTATACTGATTTTAGAGGCTCATTCAAATTTTCATTTGGCTTTAGTATTTCATTTTAGTGTAAATTTGCATTTAGATTTTAAATATTTACAATTTTGCATAGAAAATTTCAACAAAAACTACCAATTTTGATGCATTTTCATTAAATTTGCATAGGTATTTTTGCATGTTAAGGCTTGAAAATCATTTTCATATCTGAGAGTAAGTCAATTTAATCATAAATCAGACTTAAAATAATTCACATAGAATTTTATCCAAAGATCTGAAACTTAGGGCTTCAAAAACAACGATTTTTGCTAAATTTGGCCTTATCAACTTTATAAACTTGCACCATAAGCTTGTTGTGAAGAGTATTTTTGCATTAATTTTCTGTTATTAGGGTAATCATTTTTTTTCCCTCATAAAAATCTTCACAACACCTTTTTAATGGGCTCTTGTAGTGAAAATTCGGTGAAAAACTACACTTTTTGGCCATTTTTGCCCTAGGGTTTGACCTAGTCTGCACTCCAAGCGTGTTGTGAGAAAATTTATGGATTGAGGTGACTGATATTATTGATATTCTTTTCTATACCTCCCAAAATTCCTTACAACACCTCTTTTTCTAAGTCTTGGAGTTGAAAAACCATGAAAAATTGCATATTTTGCTATATTTTCACTAGGGTTTTACCTTAAGTGGCGCTAAAAGCATGTTGTGTTGGATATTTTGTCACCAAGTGGCTGTTATTACTTATATTATTTACTTTCCATCAACATTTTTTCACAGCACCCTTTGTTATGCTCTTTTGCTTTGAATTTTGGTGAAAAAAGTGCCTATTTTGACATATTTTCACTATATTTTAACTTGGCATCAACTTGAAATCGCATCAATATTGTGTTGAGAAAGATAATTTTTTTTTTGGACTGATATTAGACATATAACTTTCTTCCCTTGACTGAAATCATTACAGTACCCTTTGGTTCATTCATTTGCATTGAAAACGTATCGAAAAATCAAGCTTTTTAGGGTATTTTTGCTCCTATCTTTTGCACCAATTTTGAAAAGCTTTCAAAATCTGATTTGGAATTGATTTGAGCATATACACATGGTATCTAATCACAATGGCAACAATAGGCTCCCTCCTAGACCTTACATGAAAAGAAAGGCTCCCAAACCTGAAATTGTCTTTACACCTCATGATAGAACAATTGGTGATTATGAAGGACCTCTTTACATCACTGTGAAAATAATGGGAAAGAACGTGGAGAGAACTCTTATTGATCCTAATTGAATAACTAATGTTGCCTCTAAAAAATTCCTTTTTTTGAATCAATTAATACAAGGTCCCTATAACCCTTCAAACTTGATGATTAAAACACATACAGGAACCTTAAAGAAATCGTTGGGTAAGATATCATTGTTAGTAACTATCTTTGAGAAACATGTTGAACAATGGTTTGATATTACCCCCAATTTTTACACCTTTGATATAAAACTTGGAATCCCTTGGTTAAAGGTTATGAAAGCCTTCAACTATTTATAAATGTGTTAAATTTCCTTCGAATGGACAAGTGCATGTCATTCATCGAAATACATACAAACCTTCAACTATACAACAACACTTCACATTGGATTACTTTTGCAACAAAAATACTAGTGACAAATTAGACCTACGAATAGACTTTACATTTTTGTGCTATAGAAATTACAAAGCAAAACTATTATATCTAGCACATAGTCCTCCTACATAATAAATGACAAAAGATAAACAACCCGCATGTGAAGAGAACTTTAGACCAAAAGGACAAGGTCCCATTGCTAAGGTTCCTCCCCCGAAATCCTTACAGGGATCAAGAGATCATTGTCAACAACAAAGTGTTCCACCGTGACAAATGAAGTTTGATCTCAGTGCTTCATCTTCTCATTTGCACAAGCCTATGAAAGAGGATAGCCCTATCTTACAAGAGATAAGTGGTAAAACAAAACAAAATAGAAAAGCAAGAGAAAGAAGAAAAAGAAGACAAGCTTATGCCATAAACCTTGCCTCTCAACAAGAAAACATTGATCCCAACATTCAAACAAACAACAATGATCATAACGATGAACAACATGATGAACAAGATATGAATATGGCTATGGTACCTTATGACCCACTATCCTCTAACATTAGGGAGTGGGAAGATGACGACGATGATTTGCTTATAGACAACTTCTAGCCTAAAAGGGGCCCTACAGGTAAGTATCTCTAACCCTTTATCTCTCTCATAATGTGCTTCTCCTGTGATGTGTTATATGTTGTTTAGGCCTCCTGGGATGACCTCGGATTCTCTCGTAAGTTTTGTGATATCAGGAGACCACCTCTGTTGTGACCTTCTATTTGTATCATCATTCTTCTAAATTCCTCTCCCTCTAATTTCATTGTTGAGTGTTGTGTCTTATGGACATAGCATCATGGTTGGTGACCGGGGGAAACCCTCCTACGTGACTGTCCCTAAGACACTTGTTTCTCCTCTAGTTTTTCCACCTAGCAGGCAGATGATGACAAACATTTATATTGATGCGGACCTAGTGTCCCTTTCAAGAGCACTCAAAAAATGGACTTAGTTCCTAATATGATAATGGGTTTGTATATCTTATCCAACACTTAGCTAGTAGAAGCACTCGTGCTTTCCACGTAGTGAATTTCATGATGTTTTTGCTGCCTTTACAAACCTTAACAATACTTCTACTCCATGCACCTGTGTTTGCCTTTGAATCTAGCCTTGGCGCTACTCGATTCAGAGAACTTCGTGATAAAGCCCTACAGTTATCCTCGAACCCTAAATTTGTTGTATAACCTTGGCTCTTTGTGTGATTAATCATATGCATTGATGTTGTTTTTTATCATCATATTGTAGACACTAACATGTTTCTTGCAGGGATGTGTTTGTGGGAATATTTGGCGATTGTAAAGTACATGTCACCTCTGGGGGGCATGGCTTGGTGAAAGTCGGTGTTCCCTTGTGTGTTTTCTTCCTACGTTAACATGCTTGATATCGATAACTGATTTGAACCACCTTAAGGTGGGGGCATATATAAGGTAAGCTGTCTGTTATAGATGTTAGCAATGTGTTTGACCTCAGATGCAAAGACTTGTGCCCCAGGGTAGTGCATCATGCATCCTAATTTTGTTTGCAATCAATCAATCAATCATGTAAGCCCGCTATAGAGGTAGGATATTGAGCATATCATTTTTCTTAAGTCCTCTGCAGAGGCGAGGATGGCATATTTTTTGGAGAAGATTGCATCATCCTGTCATTTTTCAAAGTCCTCTACGGAGGCGGGGAGCAGTTCTGTGACTAATTCAACCCTTAAGCATGTCTTCAGTGATTGTTGTGGTGAAGCCCAATCATTAGTGTGTTCCTATAATGTCCCTGAGATGGTATTGGACCTAGAAATAGGTACACTCCATCGCTTGTCTGCAGTGTTTTCTCTATGTCTTCAAGTGTGTGTGTTTTGGCATGCTTGTTTTGTGTGGCGTGTTTGTTGCCCCATATGCAGAGACCAGCACCCTTAGGTAGTGGTTCTTACATTTTTGGCAGGTTTTACATGTCTTATGTGTGTGTTTCCCCATATATATAGAGACCTGTGCCCTCAGGTAGTGCATCCTGTATTATGGGAGGTTTGTTTACTTTCCAGTACTTGCATTTGCATTTCATATATATATGAGAAAAAGAAAAGAAAAGATATCATTTCTATCTTCCATGCATTAATGTGTCTTCTATGCATTGATTGTCTTCTCCATGTTCTGTGTGACTATAACTATCTTCTTCATGTTTTGCGTGCCTGTTACTGTCTTTTATGTGATTGGCGTGTCTTCTCTGTGCTTGGTGTGTTTGTTGTGTTTGTGACCTTACTTTAATGCTGTATTGGCCTCATGTTTATACATACATTAAAGTGGGGGCTAAATGTAATGTCAGAAAATGTCCCCTTAGGGGGTTTTCCCTCATAAGGTTTAGTTCTTGGGTCTTTAGCATGCATTTAGGACATTTTAGTTCATAGTTTGGCATCCTGATGGAATGAGACCTAGGTTCCATGGAAAATTGGGCCTAGGTGCACCCCTTGAGCTGTACCCTACCCAAAATAGGGGGGACAACTTGGGTGCCCACGCCCTAGTCCCGCCCTATTTTGGGGTAGTCCCAATTTTCAGGTGTCAGTTTATGACCGTTAGTTCTTTTCCCGAAAGGGTAAAGTTTGATTTTTAAAATCTTGGCAAGAATGCTTGTAGTTACATATATAAGCATGTTTAGGCATTCATTTGTAAACTAGATTATTACTAGCAAGCTATTGTGTTCTCAAGGTGATTCAAGGCTTTCTATTGTGTTGCAAGAGCAAACTTGTGTGCTTTGTGTGTTGATATTTGCATATTTGAGCATTAATCTCCTCATGGCATGAAGAGCATCTTCCTCCATGAGAGCTTTACTACAAGGTAACATATCATTGTGTTTTTATCATTGACTCCTTTGGTTTTTTCCTCTGGCTCACAAGGGCATGCACTCTTTGTCTGACAATGGTGTTCAGAGACTTAAGTGTCCTCTAGGGCTTGACTGAGGCAAGCCTCTAAACACCACAACCCCAAACCAAGTCTTGTGATTGCAGGTTACATGTGTCACATCCAGAAAAAGTGGAGATGTAAGAAGGCTTGGTAGGCATTAGGGATTCAAGATCTGAAGAGAAGTCAAACACAGGAGCACTTCCAAGACTTGGGCACCTGCAACAGTGTCCTCTGCAGATAGATTTCATGAAACAAAAGTTACAGGGTTGATTAGTGTCGGAAGGAGGTCTAGATTCCCTAAAAAAGTAGGTACCTTGGACTTGGGCACCTGCACCTTGGTCCCTGACTATTTTTCTTTGGAACCCCGAAAATAGGTATTATGTGATTTGCTATTTTACTCCCATCTGCAAGATCTTTTTCCGTCTTTCGTCAATTTGTTGTCATTTTTGTATAATTAGGGTTTTAATGGGTAATTAGACATAGGAGAAGGAAAATTGATAATTAATTCCCTAATCCAAGTTTTCCTACATCTACAAGTGACCTAGGGCATGATAGTGTTTTCCACTCAACCCTAGATCCTTCAATGTTTAGTGGAAAGGAGGGTTTTAACATCTAAACAACAAAAGACTAACAAAATCCAATTTTACCCTAAACAAAAACATTTCTTTAAAACAACGTTTTAAAATGTTTGCAATTTAATCCTATAACCCTGTTCAATTTGATTTTGCAAAAAATAAGCACACATGGCTTATAATTTCGCCAAGTTAATTACAATATTTGATTTTTCTTTAAAAAATCATAAACAGAAATATCAAGGCATTATATGGTAAAAAATAAGAGCCTGATGGCTTATATCCATATGACCTGTCTCATATCCTAAATGAAAGGTTTGCATATTATTCCAAGGCATGAACTCCATATCCAAGGGGCTAGAACAAATGGCATATCATCAAGGTAACTTAAGCAGATTTAAGGCATTAAATATTTGAGGGAGCCATTGAGGCTCAACGTCACCATAAGTTATGGGACCTAGGCATCACATTATGGCCACTTAACACCATGAAGGTATTAACTTGTACCACAAAAAAGAAAAGAATGTGATAAAATGCAACATTCAGTTAGGTCTTCATTTGTAACCCTAATGACAAAACAAACCTTGCCCTATTCTTTCAGGCTCATTTGCACTTTATGTTTTGTGGAATTGGGGCTCTGCTATCGACATGAAACCCTAGGGTTTCAAGATGCAAGCTTGGACTTTTCTGGCATTTTTGTGCTCGACCTCCATGAATTTTTGCAGATTTCAAAGGTAAAAGGTTTTCTAATGCATATTAGGTTTCCATTCTTGACTTTGCTTTGATTTCTTGAGGTGAAATAGGCTTCAACAGTCATGGCTTATGTGTTGTCTTTGATGGATTTGTTGTCATTTGTTTCACTTTCACTTCTTCTTCGTATTCTAGCCACCATGAACTAAAACTGTGAAAGGAAAATGAAGCAAAAAAGAAAACCTTTCAGCTCTGCACCATTATGCATTGTTTCCAACAAGGTAACATCCTTATCTGTCACTGTATATTTCATTTTCCCATATCATTTTGTAATTTTTGTTGTCAAAACTCGTAGCCATATTTTCTTTATTACTCAGAAATGAAGAGGTAAAACCACCTTTCAGACCTTGTTTATTTCAGATCATTTCTTATTTTGTATTGCTATTTACCAGTCACGGCTCAGAACTATGAGACATTATGCATTCTTTGAATTTTCTTTCTTGAAACTATGAAGCCCACAGCCATACTCTCTATTCACCTATAGCTTTATTATTCAATACAAAATGAAATGGGTTTTCAAATTCTTGAGGAAAAAGTGCATTTTTGGGAATGGTTGTAGCTATGCATTTCTATGTAGTCTTTACATTTTTTATGGCTCAAAATCACTCCCTATAACTCTATATCTACATAAAACCCATTTTATATTGTTCTTGTTTCTTAAAACCCTAAGTGGGTTCAAGTAGGAATTTGCTTACCATCTCCTTCTTTCTGTATCTAATACTTCTAAAGGCCACGACTGTATAATACATTTCCATGTATCTGTAGCTAAAAAAAATGAGTCTTTCTCACCCTAGTCATGACTAAAGATACATACTCATTGCATTCATTCCTATTTCAAAAAGGGTATCTATAGTTGTATTGAAACATTTCTTTTCTAAAGGTTTGCCTCTATTTGGCCACATATCTCTACATTTCCTCTATCATATAGTTCTTCTTGCCTCTGTATCAGCATTTTGTGTTTAGCATATGTCAAATCCCTTCTGTGTGGCCACGACTATACACCTATGTATGATGTTTATTCAAAAATGGCTTGTCTTAAATCTGCAAAATTTCAAAGATATATCAACAAAGTGATTCCTTTCTATATTATTCTTTCTCGACTACAGATGCTTATTTCTTTCTGATGCATTTGAGATCTCCCTTTTTTGCATTGCAGACTCATTGTACTTGATGTCACACATGCTATGATTTCTCTATTTTATTCATGAACTAATGATAGCACATAAATGGTCCTATAGCATCAAATGGTATTGAGATCATCTTCTTTCTGTCATTACTTTGATTGCATATGATTGCTGCATACTTTATATGGTTTTCCTGCAACAAGACACACATATTTTGGCAATTATATCATATGTCATAATGAATGACAATACTTTTCCTTACTATATAATGTCATCCATTTACCTATAGCTTCTTACATTCCTATGGATTACTATTAATAGCAGCATCATTGGTCAATGGTGGCACCTATGACTTTGACAATGTTCACTCACAATTGTTTATCTTCATGATGAGATAATCTCTGTAGCAACCTATTTCTTTGAATAACTTGAGACAACATGAGGAAGTGATACTATACATATCTAACCTAATAGAGCATCTTTTATGGATTCATTTGGCATTTGTTGTTCTAACTTGTCTCCTTCCTTCAACACCATTTGATAAATTGTTGTGACCATGCATAAATCTGATACTATTTCTGATGAGTTGAAACAACAATGACAATTGTCCTTTTACATTGAATGTTGTCCTGACTGGGTTTAGTTTACTCTTTTGGTTCCATTTCATTCTTTGAAATGCAGTCATGAGTGTATCATGATCTTCCCTTTTGAGATTAAGGGGAAGCAGCATGCTGGGCTCAACCCTTGTGGGAGCCTCATTTTACTCCACATGTTGATATTTCTTCAATTAGCTACATGAATTATCCTATACCTAGACATGAAACAAATAGATTAGATAAAACAATGAAGTTCCATGGTTGTTTCTCTTCAATTCCTTCTACATGTGAGTGGTGTTCATTGATTGGTGCATTATAGGCAATGTGTTATTCCTCTTCTGATAGGACATAGAGATCTCATAACTGGAGCTCTAACAAGACTTTTCCACATTTTTGCAAGCCCTTGTAGAAGATTGGGAGTAGAGTCAGGATGACAACCTCAGAGATTGAAGACTACAACAAGGTAATGATGGCTATGAGCTTCTCTCCCTATCTTTAGATGCATAGTATTTTCCCTATTTTGCATTCATTCAGCTATTCCCATGGCTTGTGTGGGACATTTGATTTGTTATTATTTCTTTCAATGTAATGTTTATCCTCTTATGTATTTCAATTTGTAGATGAATAATCATTGTAGTGAATGAAATACTTATCTCTCCTGTGAATGTTCTGTAATGCAATGAATAATCTGAAAACCTTTTCTTTCTTGAACAATTGAACTGCAATATCACTGAAACACACTAACTATGCAAATAACTTATAACAAAAGAATGTTAATCTTCACTCTAAAAATAAATTTGTTGCACCAGCTCTACCAAAATTTGAGATGTGGTGAAAAAATGGCAACATTTCTGGTGACTTCTTCTATATGCTTGCTTGCTAAGCATTGGATCAGTTGCCTTGAATATCCATTGGGCATCGAGTTATACTTTTCTCTTCTCAAACTCATAAACACTACAATTCAACTCTCCAACTAGTTCAAACAACAACAAAAAAGTGAAAACAAACTAAACTGAAAGCAACTAACATGACCTGGTGGTCAGAAAACTTGTGCAGTAGTACTGAGGGAAACAAACACTAACTAAAATTAAATGTGCATAGAGCACTTATTAACATCAACTCTACTCTAACCTACTCTAACCAGCCAAAGTGATTGATCAAACAAAACCATTCACCGATTAGGTGAAATAGCTACCTTTTCTGTAGAATATTTGATGTTTCACATAATTTGGGATAGCTACATGAAAGAGAACTATGGTCAAAAGACCATGAACCAACTGTACCACTTCTTGAAGAATATACATAAGAGCACTAACCTCTTTATTTGGAACAAAAACACTGCTATCCTGAGGTGACAGAATGACTTGAATTCGTTCTTCTCTAGCAACACTCTCATGTTTAGGCTCCACCCTGGAAAGATGCCTGATTGGGCATCCCTTGGAGATGATAAACTGAAAACCCTCTTTGCTGGTTTCTCCTCTAGGAATCAACTCTTCCACCACAACCTCCTTAATCACAAACCTTTGTCTTGAAAGGTGTTAAGCTATCGACAGTGTTAGAGAAAAAAACTTCAACGACAGTTGAGAATAAATCCTCTTGATAAATGATTTCATCATGCAATGTAGGTTCCTCATAATGACTTTCAAAACACATACCTTCAACATCTACCTCTTGATCCTGCAAGTCATGACTATCCTCACTTGATTCTCCCTAAATCTGCACTTTACGTAATGAATTCTCTTCCTCTTGCTTATTTTCCTCATCATATGTTGGCTCAGGATTTTGATTGCTACAAGAGATCAATAGAGTGGCAAGCTCTTTGCAATCCAAATAGTTAGGATCCTGACAATCAAATATGAAGTCATCTTGGACAAGTTTATTATCTTCGGCTGATAGACTTGATTGCTCGTCAAGGCAAGTTGTCTTAGTCCCATTCATGTTAGGTTCTTCATTACAGTACAATGGGAGCTCTGAGAACAAACTAAATGCCTCATCTTCATAAAGAATCTAATCTGATTCAACCTTATGTTCAGCCTGGTAGTTAGGGTCTTCACGAAAACAATCATGCTAGATTCAGAAACCAAACTGTCTCTTTGCTCTTCGAACTGAACTAAGGTCTTAGTCTCATCATTGCCCTTTTGAAACAATAGTGCATCATTTTCTGCAATACCTTCTGGCCATCCCATATTGGTTGATAAGTTTGATTCCTACTTACTATCTACATCATCACCAACATAAGTAGACAAATGATCAAACAAGGAAACTGAATCATCTTCCTTTTCTAGTTCATCCTTGATTTGAATTTGGACAATTTGTCTTTGCAATTGGAGGCTTTCACCTTGCGACTTCTGCTCCATACTTTCATGCATCTTATGAAAAACATTAGAAAATTTTTCGAAGGAATCAAAATGTAGAGGATTTAGGGTCATATTTGAATTAACTTGATCTACACAAATAACAACAACCTTTCCATGCAAATCAGCCTCTTGTGCTAGGTGATTTTCTAAAAAAAATTTATCATTTTCTACAAAACAAGGAAGCTCTCTAGTGCAAACATTGATAGATTCATTAGGAAGATTCTTGTCTTGTTTGATCTTCTTTTACTCTAACTAATACTGCTCCATAGCTACATGAAGTAAATTTACCTTTCTATCTTCTTTCATGGTGAGTGAGTCATTTTATAAGACAATAGGTCCATCCTTACAAAGGCAAATAGTGATAGGACAATCAAATTTGTCAGTTTGGGGAACTTGGGGGGGTTCTTGAGTTTCTTAGAGGAAAAGAGGCTCTTCAAGTGGCTGGTTTGGGGAATCAAGGACCTTATTCTGTCTAAAACTCAGAATCTCAACTTTAGGAGCTTTAAGAGGTTCATTCTGTCTGAAACTTGGAAATTTATACTTATGTACCTCTTCTTGAGCAGGCTATTCTAGAACAACAAGAGTTGCTTGGGCTCAAGCAAGCAAAAGCTCTGTTTGTGCAGCTGCCTCTCTCTCAAGATTTTCTTCAAACTATCTCTTTTGTGTCTCTCACTCCCGATCAAAACCAAATCTCTCACAGGGTGGCTACTCTGGTTGTTGAAAGTAAGATTGATGATTTAACTCTTGTAGCTGCAAATTAGATTCTTCATACTACCTTGCTTGAAATTCTTCTTCTTGTTGGTACTGATAACTCTTCGTGCTTGCAATTTCCTACTCATATTGTGCTCTTTGTGCCTCCAACTCCTGCTCATGAACATAGACTTGATAAGGCAGTTCTTCCTGCTACTGATTATACTTAAGTTTCTTGTTAATCTCCTCTATCTACTTATTGAAGTCTAACAGAATGTCATTAAGCTCCTTAATTTGAGAATTTTGAAGTTGATTGGAAGATTAGGCAAGCATAGGCATGCAGTAAGCAACCTGAGTATTTGGATTAAAACCAATATCATGACTGCTTGTATACGACTGGTAAGGAAGCTGAGCAGGGGTGGGAGGGTGGTAATTATACTGTGCATGCTGGCTTTGTAGGGCCATGGAGTTGGAAACAAAAACATAATTGGCTTGATATGGCTGATAAGGGGCCCTATGGACAACATTTTCATAGTATGGTGGTGGATATTCATATTTCCTGTGAAAATCAAACATTTCTACTCATATGCAAGCTAGAAAATAGAATGAAAAGGTGATTTTTGTAACATACTAGCACTTGATCATACCGAAACTAGTAGATTCAAACTTAGAGTTGCCAAATGTGTTTGATTTTCTGCCTCCAAAGGTTGAGATCATTGATACACACACCAAATTATATTAGTGATAGATGAACATGCTATTAGACTGAAATAGTCCAATCTGTCCCGATCTTATTTTCACAAGATGAATGCACTAGTTCTGCATGCAAGACCAAAAGATTGAGTCACCAAGTATACTTGTAAAAAGCCTCCAAAGGCTGGAACATTGATGTGTATACTAGAATAGTAACTTGAAGAATTGATAGTAATTCTCTAAAAAATAGTTTTAGAGTCCCACCAAACGTTCCAAAAATTGTTGTCAATCAGGATTGTACCCTATGCTAAGCTTACAAAAGACTTAGCTATCTATTGAAACATGGAAACACTCTTAGGATGTGGTTTCCCTATATCAAGAGTGAATCTCGAGAGTGAGCTGGTTCTCCTTAAGATTTTCTAAACTAATGACTTGTCTGAGAAAAGGGAGGAGGAATAGCTGAAATAAAATTCTATTTTTATCTAAAGATGATCTTAAAATCTAAACATTTACCCACAAACAACTTCTCAAGCCTATAACCTTCTCAGTTTCACCTAAGTCCAATAATCCATAAGTACTTTGCATGAAGGTTATCTTAAACACAACACACAACCTGGACTAGATGGGCAATAGATGTACATATTTCAATAACATTGAGATATAAATAGAGGATTAAACATCATAATCATAGCGAAAACATCAAATCAAAGATATGAAGGAGGTAACAAATGTGAAACAGGAATGCTTTGCTCCATTGAAATGAGAGGGGTACATCTAACTCTAAAAAAATATGAGTCAAGATTAGTTTACAGACTCTCTGTATGTGCTCAAGAGAGAAGAAACAAGGATATCAATTGCCTAAAACCAAGTCCTCCACCCTCCTTTTATAGCCAAAAGGCTTTCTAAAAAATGAGAAAGGATGGAATAGCTCAGCAAAACTCAAAAAGGGATCTTCCCAAGCCATTCTCGGGCTCCATAAAAAGCCTCCAAAACAGGGCCCAAAATGCCTCCAAACTGGAAATAACAGCTGTCAAAAACTTCTATCAAGTGGTCCCAGCCAAAATCTTCCTTAAAATATACTTTATCTGCCCAAAAAGACACTATTTTTGTCCTTATCTGCCCAATTTCTCCCAAAGAAAGAAAACTGAAAAAAAGAAAGATCTACTTTGTTTTATTTTTCTTTAATTGCATTAAAATAGCATTTATTTTAAAGCAATTTATAAAACATTGCTTTAAAACAAGGCTTTACAATGTTTGTAGTTTTATCCTATACCCCTATTCGATTTGATTTTGCAAAAAATAAGTACACATGGCTTATAATTTCGCTAAGTTAATTACAATATTCGATTTTTCTAAAAAAAATCATAAAAAGAAATATCAAGGCATTATATGGTAAAAAATAAAAGCATGATGGCTTATATCCATATGACATGTCTCATATCCTAAATGAAAGATTTTCATATTATTCCAAGGCATGAACTCCAACTCCAATGGGCTATAACACATGGCATATCATCAAGGTAACTTAAGAAGATTTAAGGCATTAAATATTTGAGGGAGCCATTGAGGCTCGACCTCACCATAAGTTATGGGACCTAGGAATCACATTAAGGCCACTTAACACCATGAAGGTCTTAACTTGTGCCACAAAAAAGAAAAGAATGTGATAAAATGCAACATTCGATTAGGGCTTCATTTGTAACCCTAATGACAAAACAAACCTTACCCTATTCTTTTAGGCTCATTTGTAGTACATGGATCTTTGCACTACAAACCCTAGGAATTAATTACATATAGACTCGTAATTGGCCTAAAAATGCCAACACAACCTAAAGTACTAACTAGAGCTCCTAGAAAAACCTCAACAATACCCAAAAATTACAAATTTATAGAGAAGAAGAAAGACTCAGATTTGACACAAGAGTGACACATGGCACAAACTAGCCTCTGATCTACAACTGCACATGGGCATTAAAGAATATACCATAGTATCTTCAAACTTCCCCTATTTTGTGCCCTTCTAGCAAGTAAAATATTAATTCCCCAAGATTTTAAATGCACTCACGTTGAAACTTTTACCCCTATGGTAAAAATATTTTCCTAGCTTTATTTTCACCCTACAGGTGAAAAATTTGTACTCTCTAGCATAGCTATTTTGACTTGCAACTAAAAATTAATCACACATGAGAAATTTTATCCTCAAGAACTCATTTCCCCTTTTAGCCATTTGAAATATTTCATCAAAAAGTTGGTGTGCAACCATTTTATCTTCACATTTTTTCTACATTTGCATTCACTTTATTTCTTCTACATGATGTTTTTGCAAATAAGCATACTCGAAATGTTGAAATCACCTCTACGTAACTACCTAGGCTCTCCATATTCATTATGTCATCAGATGAGAACAAATTTATTTTTGGACATTAATGAATCCCAATTTGTAGATAATGTAACATTAGAGGAATTTTATAAAGTAGTTCACAAGCACTCCTCTAGCTCTCATATTGTGCATGAAATTATTCATTGAGAAGAAAATATATTTCATTCCCAGAGCCTCCATTTTGTACTCTATTTATTTCTATAATACCCTATCTTTTATAGTACAACATTAATGGACCAAACAAGATGAATATTGTTTTTGATGCAATTGTAATACCCACACATCACAATTACACAGACAAAAGCACCACACAAGGCACAAGAGAGATTATGAAAACTAAGAAAACACCCCTCTCTACAAGGAAAGGATAACCAACATTGACAATTGGCCAAAAAGTCAAAGTAAGCATCGAACAGGAAACCCTACAAGGACAAAGCATCCCAAATAGATACAATGAAATTGCATCAAATTACTAACCATTTATAAGAAATATAACAATAGAATAATTCATGAATAGATAGGATACATTTCCAAATCATGCTAGCATTTATGCAAATATGAGAAATTCCATATGGAATGCCACGCTTGTTTAACACCAACGTTGAGATAGGTCAACTACAAAGATTAAGCTCTCATCCATAATATGATAACAATACAACCCAACTCATAATAATAACATAGACCAATAAAATCATATATAAAATGTGTCCCAACATGCCTATTTAACCATTTCTACACATAAGACAACATTCACAACATGATAATTTTCTTCCAAAAATAGGATTGTTTTCTAACCATATGATCACATAATACAATTACATGAAGGATGCTACTTCCCAAATATGGGAGGATCACACTCCAATAATAAAATGGTACAAAGAATAATACTACAACCATAATAAGCCACCTCTAAGGTGCTCCAATAATCATGAAAAAACAACATGATCGTAATATAAAATAATAAACAAAGAATTATTCTAGCTCCCAAGGGATATTCTCGATGGACCAATGGGGAAATTTTACCCACCAACCTACCGTATTACCATCATTGAGCATAATATATGTCTACACCAATCTAGGTAACCTCCGAGCAATGAAGATCAAGATCATGGAAACATCGCTATCAAAGCCAAATCTTGCACACATCTAAGGAATACATGGCAACACTTAGACCAATCAATGTACACAACACACATGTGGTAACTCACACTACAAACAACATATGGGCAACATGTGGCACACACACCAATCAATGCACAATGAAGAAATAGACACATATACAATAAGAGCCTCAAGAAGGACACCAAAACCCTCATGTGAGCCTCAAGAAGGAATCCAACACTCACATGAGAGCCTAAATAATGTCTCCCAACACTCATAGAAGAGACTCAATAAGGATGACACCACTCTCATAAGAGACTCAAGATAGTACACCACCACTCTCATAGGAGCCTCAATAAATAACCAATCACTCACATATGAGAACCTCAAGATGTAAACCAACACACTCACATATGAGAAGCTCAAGACGTACATTAATTACTCACACATAAGATCCTCAAGATGCATGTCAATCACTCACACTTAAGGACCTTGGGAAAGATGCCATCACTCTTACACGCACATTCTAAGCAACCTCAAGGGGCACTTCTACAATGCACTCCTTGCTTCCAACCTCATTGAACAAGTTGGGTAATTAACCACCCCAAGCATTCTATAGATATCTCCCTATCAAACTCAATTCAGGGGTCATCATCCTCCAAGGAACCCAAGAATAGGAAAGGAGTAGGTTTCCTTGAAACATGCTTTCCAATGCACATACAAATTAAAAACCATGGGATAATTCATTACTCCACCTATCATGTATTTTTCAAAATTAATTTTGACAAAAATATAATAAAATATTTTCATAAATATCTAGGGTCTACCATTGATGGATCTTGGAGCATCCTTCCCAAAATTTTCCTAAAATTTTCCATCTTTTTGGAAAACGCATAAATGCATATTTCTAAAAATACCTCTTGTTCCCAATTTTCCCAACAATAACATCACACTTTTCAAAATAGATAAAATTTTCAAAAATATTTTGGTAGGTTTAGATTGAAAATATGCACCATTTTCACAAAAAACTAAAATTTTAAGAATACCATGTTATTCTATTTGTACCCAACAACACACTTTTCAACTCAATTTGCATTGTTTGAAAGTTTTGGCATAGTTTTGGTAGGAAAATCAATATTCTAAAAATAAAATTCCTACAACTAAAATTTAAAATAAAAATAAAAATCTTAAAGATAAAAAAGGTAAGGATTACCTCAAAGAATCCAGTGGCAATGCCAAGACGATCATTTTCCCATCCAACATGAATCTAGTCCACTCCAAGCACAATTCAAGCAAGAGAAAATTCCATTTTTCTAGAGGGTTTTGAAAAATATTTTCTTTTCTAATTTTTCTCCCACTTTCTCATCTAAAACACAATGAATTGAAAATAAACTCTTTTCCACTATAAACCTCTAAAACAAAATTAACTTAACCTATTCCCTTATTTTTCTTAAGAAAATATACTTAAGAAAATAATACATACTTAAATATTTCTAAAAAAATAGAAATTAATCTAGTTCCAAAGCACAAGGAAATTAAATACAAGCCTTTCACATTTAAATATTTCCTACAACTCAAAAAATTAAATCATTGTTGAATGTTGAGTTAAATTACTCCATCATGGAAAAACATGCATATGCTCTCGTCAAGGCTATCAAGAACTTTAGACCTTATCTCGTGTGAGCCAAAATTACTGCATACATGCCTCATACAACTATGAGGGAAACTTTTCTGGATAAGAGGCTTCTAGAAAGATGTCTAGGTGGATTAATAAGATCCAAGAGTATGATATGGAGTTACAAACTACAAGGTTAATTAGAGTTCAGGGCCTTGCCAAGCTCATGGTAGATACAAACTTGGAAGAAACAAAAGTACATCGGGTAATTGTTACTCTGACACTTCCTCCTTTCTCTTTAAAAGATGATCGTTGGTATAAAGATGTAGTTTTCTATTTGAAAAAAAATGAGTTTCCCTCCAAGATTGACTGATCATCAAAGGATAGCCTTGAAGTTAGCATCCCAGAAATATATGTTGATGCAAGACTAACTTATGTGGAGAAACCTTGATGGATTGCTTCTAAAATGTCTAGGTCATGGGCAATCTATCACAGTCATGAATTATTGTCAACAAGGACTTTGTGAGGGACATTTTATGTCAAAGACCACTACTCATAAAGAGATTAGTACAAGATATTGGTGGCCTCCATTGTTTAAGGTTGTAACCAAATTTGTTATAAAGTGATCCTTCCCAGAGGTTTGTAACAAAAATGAAGTTTGCAGGTGCACTTCCCCTCACATCCATATCAGTTGAGGCTCCATATCAGCAGTGGGGTCTTGATTTTTTGGAGAGATTATGGAAAAACCTAGCAATAGATACAAATGGATACTTGTAGCCACTGACTACTTCACCAAATGGTTGGAAGAAATACTTACTAGAAATGCAACATCTAAAGTAGTTATTGACTTCCTATTGAACAATTAATCACAAGGTTTGGTATGCCTATGAGGATTCTTGTTGACAATGTGTTGTGTTTTAGATCCCATGAGCTCCTTGACACATGCTCCAATTATGGGATATCTTTAACACATTCTTCCTCTTATCACCCACAAGGAAATGGTTAGCCTGAATCTAGTAATAAGAGCATCATGAATATCATCAAGAAAACTATACATTCAAACAAGAAAAGGTGGGATGATAAACTAAGGCTTACTTTCTAGGTAGATAGAATAACCTTCAAGAAGGAAATTGGTAGAAGTCCCTTTGGGTTGGTTTATGGAGTTGAAGATAAGATGCCAATTAGCCTTAAACTACCTATATACAAATTTCTATAATAAATTGAAGGAGATGAAGATGATGCCATTTCCCTAAGAATACATGAGTTAATGAAGCTTGAAGAAGCTAGGAGGGTTGCACATGAAAGAAACTTGTTATAGCAGCATAAGTTCAAGCACTTCTTTGACAAGAGGGCAGTTTAGAGAATCTTCCAAGTTGGTGACTTGGTCCTCATGTGGAATTCCAGATCTAAAGATAAGGGCAAGCATGAAAAATTTGAATCCTTGTGGGTCAACCCTTATCAGATTGTTGACAAGTGCGATCCATGGCCAGTACCTCAAGCACTTTTTCTCTTGATAGTATGTTTCCATTTTACCCATGTACATACTCTTTCTTTTTTGTGTTTTGTTTTGAGATATTTTTCTACCATTGCCCTTTCCCTGTTGTTTTGGTCTTGCCCTTACTTTTCCCTTTTTATTTTGCAACCCAAAGATAACGATTATCACTATGCCAACAAGTGTCACACATCTCCAACAAGAGCCAATATTGGAACCCAGTTTGAAAATCACATTTTCTTCTTAGTCCTTGCTTATTTTGTCTAGGTTTTGCCTCTTGTATCCCCCACCATGTACTAGAAGATCCCAAAATGCCTTTAGGTCCCTAAAAAATCTTTCAAATCCTCTGAGTCCATAAAAATCTCTAAGTGTTTGCATTTTGGCAAGTTTGCTAGTTTGTAAACCCATTGAAAGGTCGAAAGCCTTTACAATGAAGAAAATTTTGACTTTTTAGTTGGTTCACGAACTAACGTACCTATCAAAAAAGGTTTATTAGTTCATGGTTTCTCAAAAATGCTAAAAGAAAATAAAGAAAGAATAAAAAATGACAAGGAAGAAGTGTTTCAGTCTTTCGATAGGTTCATGAACTGGTGAAGCTGTCGAAAAGGTTTGTAAGTTTACAAAAGACCCAAAAGGCCAAAAAAAAGAAGAATGCTTCAACAAATTTTCAAATTCTCCAACTTGTTGAATTGTTGACAAGAGGAAAGAAAAGGAAAGAAAGAAAGATGAAGAAACTAGCTTTTAGCTAGTTCATGAGTTCGTGAACTTGCCAAAATGCTAAAAATGGTTCATAAGTTTCCAAAATGCCTGAAAGGATAAAAAAAGGGTGAAATGATGGTGAAGAGAAATAAAAGCTAAACTTTTTAATGAGTTCACAAGTTTTCAAACTTGCCAAATTGCTGAAAAGGAAAAATGAATCAAGGAGAGAATGAGAAAATGGCTTTCAACAAGTTCATTCGTTTAGGGAAGTTTCAAAATCTGGCATAGAAAAGAAAAAGTTTTTAAAATAAAAAAGGGCTGTCAAAACTAAAGGGAAGTTGCCTAACTAAAAGGAAAATTGTAGTTGTAATAGTGTAGAGTATTCAAGCATCCACAATAGCCTTAGTATGCTTCAACTACATTCATAAGTTGTAATTACTAAATCCATTTATGGTCATGGGCCTGGTAGGTGGATTCATAATGCTTCAAGACTCTGGTAGACCCTCCAATGATGAGGCATTGTACTAAGGCATGGGAAAACACTCCAAATAGGTGCTTTATGATACCAACCCACATGGACATGATGCAAGCAAGCATGGTTTCCCTAGTCCTTTTTGAATGATAACTCTCTTCTTTCAAGGTCATATACATGAGTGAACGAGTATATAGTGTTGCTTTGCATTCATTTCAAGGGATAAAAAATGGAATTTTTGGTTACAGAGAAGAACAAGGAAAAAAATGAAAGTTTGTAAAAACTAGGGTTTTCTCCCAGTAACGGGATAAAGAGTGATCTTATTGTAATATTATCTAGATTTTCTCTCAAGGGCTATGAGAGGATATTGTAATATTCAAAGAATGAACTCAATGTGTAGATTGAACATTATCTCAAGTGTCTCCATAAACATTCTAAGGGTTTTTGGTATTCTATAAACCTACCCTAATCACATTTGTTGATTTGAATGATCTTCATGATTAGTTGATTGTTGTAGATTGTAAAAATCCTTTGTAATGTTTTGCAAGGTATATTTTGATGAGAATGTATAAAATTTATGGGTTGTTTATGGATCTTTAAAGAATGCTTGTGATTATGATCTACAATATTCTAGATGTCTATTTGTCTAAATAGAGCCTAGCCTATGCAACAAATTGTCAACTATAGGGTTTGTTAATACCTTGATCAGGTGGAAAAATATGATTAGAGTAGTGTCCCCTTTGATTAAATATTTAGACTCTACTACCCTAACTGGATAAAGGCACCGATCTGCATTTTGTTCAACTTCTTTTTCCCTCAACACACACCAAAGCAATAAAATTAAAGTCCCTTATCTTTCTGTGTTGTTTTGTTTTAATCACAACCATGTCTATGTGAATGCGTGAGAACTAGGAGTTATTACAACAACATTTTAGACTCCCTTTTTGGATATGCATTTGCTTAATGAAGGTGTGATAGCCTTGTGTTGTTATCAAACCAACTTTTTAAGTCCTTAGTGATAGAATTTGGAGTATCCTGGGCATTGGGTACAATTTGTAACAAGGTATAAGTTCTTGATATTATATGCCCTATCCTTGACACCTTACGTAATCCCCCCTTGGTTTAGTAAAGACAAAAGAATAAGAAGGTCTTACCCTCCTTATCCATGTTGTCCTTAGTTTCCTCATACTAAGCATAAGTTGAAGCTCTCTCCTTGAGTTTGACACCCATGGCACTCCAAAATTGCTTGGCTTTAGGGATTTGAGGAGTATCAGCTTTGATCACCATTATATCAACATCTTTGGAGAGTGGAGAAATTGAAAATATATTGGCATCTTTAGAAAATGTTCAAATTAAGGATACAACACTACTACTGGAGAGTGAGAAAATTGTAGTTACATTGGATACTCTAGAAATGGTGTAGGAGGGAAATGTTCAAGAGGAGAATACTTTAGGTCTAGTGAGATCCATAACCAAATAATTATCATTCCTAAAGCTAGAGGAAACAATACCTTCTCTTATTGAGGGTTTTCCTCCAAGGTAGTCCATGCCTTCTCCTAAGAAAATAGAGTTTGAAGTAGGGGATGATACAACATCGGAATGTAGATCCTCTTGCATAGAAGCCCAACAAAAGGGAAATCTGTAATGCAACTGTTAGACACACAAGTATACTGAGAGGGGAGGGTGAATCAATATACAATCAAATTTCACTTTCAACAAAGTCAACTCATTTGGAGCAGATTAAACTTTAAGCATTACAGCATTAACATGAACATGAAAGATTAACACAATGCACATCAACACATAACACTAGATATATGTGGAAAACCCTAGAAGGAAAAAACCATGATGAGGATTAACTCACAATATATGAATCTCAAATAGTAACTTTGTTTTAGGGGATATAAGCCAAGGAAGTTGATACTCCCTAAGTAACTTTCGTTTAGGGTCACAACCAAGAAAGCTTCCACTCCATGATAACTTTGTTTTAGGGTCACTCCCAAGGAAGATTCTACTCCATGATAACTTTGTTTTAGGTTCATTCCCAAGGAAGCTTCTACTCCCTGAAAAAGAATACAAAAGATTACCTGGCATAACAATCTTTTCTTACTGTCTGAAAACTATCATTGAAGTTCACACCTTTGATGATTGCACTTCTTCCTCCTCACACTTTCTTCTGAAGATATGATCAATTAAGCACACTCTATACTTGACCACTATCACAAATATGTCTTCAAGATGAATCTGCATAGCACCAACAACATCTATTCTTTCTCCTTCAGTAGCACATCAAGAATGTATTTATTCTTCTTTTTATCTGTATGCAAACTTTTTAATCACATTGCAATCACACCTTCCTAACTTAATCTGATTTACTACTTATACATGATATTACATTGATTACATTGCTTGTCATCCAAATATAACATGAACAATACATTTACAAGTTAGCCAAACAACACACACTATGAAACATGTAGAAGATGGGTCTAATTAGGATAACACATTACACTAGTAGAAGAATCAAGCCTTGTGGACCCAAACACTTGCTTAACTAGGTCCAAAACATCCTTCACAACTTCAAACATTAAGGAATTACCTCTGCACACTCTATTCATTTGGAAATAGGATAAATTTAAGGAGAACATATGAAGACTTAAAGAATAATGACCACATCAACTTGAAAACCTTGTGTGGTCTAGGAAAGAAGAAAGATCTTCGTGAAACTTTTTTAGATGAGTTCACATGACATAAAACACCCCCATACACTCATTTGCCACCACACATTAAATATTTGTGCGACATAGCTTCAATCATTACCTTTGAGAATACTGTGCCATCCAGAACACACTAGAACTTGCCAGCGTCATTTGAAAAATTGAACTGCAGACACTAAGAAGCTTGAAACAAAAAAGAAGTATGCAATGCACATCTAAGAACATGTTCACAAAACTGTAAGGCCACTCATTCGCTTCTGGAGGAATGCGGAGCATTCCAGTATATCTTCAATACTGCACCATTCTGCAAGAGCACAATCTAGTGTTCTATCATACATAACTTTCACAATGGAGGGAAGTATGACTTGAGACTTTGGAAATAGCACCTTCACTATTTTCTTAACATAATCTCAAAACTGTATAGCCACATATGCAGTTGTGGAGCAATGCAGACTATTCCATCAAACCTTCACCACCAACTCACTCTACCAAAACATATGCCGGTACTCTAACATGCAGAACTTTCATAGCGGAAGTTTAAATGATCTAAAACTTTGGAATTATCAGCTTCACTAGAATCTTAACACACCTTCAGAATTGTATAGCCAAATCTAGAAATGCGGAGGAATGCAGAGCATCCCACTTCCATGTAGTGATTGTCTTCACTCCATCTTTTGTAAAACAAATTTCTGGTAAACCAAACATCATGAAACATGGAATATAAAAGATTTAACATTACATTTTGCTATATTCCATTCTATGAATGCCCAAAACCAAACTAATGGAAATGCTGAGCAATTTCCTAGACAGTCTTCAAAGATGTTCATTCTGAAATAGAGACTATCACCAACTTCCAGAGCCTTAACCTTCTTTGTATTAGTAGATGCATCAATGTATCTTCAACTTTAGATTCTCATCTCAATATATCTTCTTCAAGAGCACTACGTCCAACTATGAACACTATTAGACATATGTAATCAGTGTTGACATCAAGGACAACCTAGTGACAATGTTGACATCAATGACAACCAATATGACCATATGAACCATATGTGTAACAATCTCCCCCTTTGGCATTGATGGCAACACATACTTGAACATTTATCCCCCTTTGACATCAAGGACAAAGGGAAACCACCATTAGCTCATTAGTAACCATACATCTTTTCCTTGCAACAAATAAGCTCACCCTATCATTAGCATCCACTACTTGCTCCCCCTACGAGGTGGCCATCATCAGTCCAGGAACAAAGATACATCATTAACTCCCCTTGGACAAATGCATCACTATGCATCCTTAGCAAGAAGAAGGAGGGGAAATTACCCCTAACTTCTATCAGAGATCCTCAAAAGTGTCCTTTGCAAGAGCCTCTGTAAATATTTTTGTAATTTGATCCTTTGTTGGAACATATTCCAACTTCACTTCCCTATCTATAACCTTCTCTCTCAAAAAGTGATACCTAATAGCTATATGCTTGGTTCTAGAATGCATCACTAGATTCTTGGAAATATTGATAGCACTTGTATTGTCACAGAAAATAGGAATGGGCTCATCATACAATACCTTCATATCCTTTAGAGTTTGCTTCATCCACAATACATGTGTACAACAGGAGGCTCCTATAATATACTTTGCCTTTACAATAGATAGGGACACTCAATCTTGCTTCTTGCTTTTCCATGAAACTAATATTCTTCCTAGAAAGAAAGCACCACCACTTGTACTTCTTCTGTCATCAACAAAACCAGCCTAGTTAGCATCAATGTATGTACTTAAATCAAAGTCATTGCCTTTTGGGTACCATAGACCATAGTTTGGAGTTTCTTTCAGGTATCTAAATATCCTTTTCACTAATTTCTCATGTGTTTGCTTAGGATTGGCTCGATATCTAGCAACCACACATAATGTATGTATAATGTCAGGTCTTGATGTAGTTAAATACAACAATGCACCAATCATAGACCTATAGGCAGTCTGATCCACCTCTGGAGACTCATCATCTTTACTCAAGTGACATCCAGTGACCATGGGAGTACTTACTGGTTTTGAATCCTCCATACCAAATTTCTTCAACAATTCTTTGATATACTTAGTGTATACACCTAAAATTGGCTCAGGTCGAATTAAGTAAATATTTTAATATTTATCTTAGTTCTTATTTTCTTCTATCAATTAAATAAATATTCAAAATTTATTTGATTGTTCCATTATCCCATAATTAAATAAAGTCATTTTATTTAATTAAATCTGCTCAATTCTTCTAAATGCCTAAAGTCCTAAATCCACCTCATCAATCTACCTCATCAATCCACCTCATCTCTTCCACCTCACCATGTTGCACATATAATTAAATACTCTTAATATTTAATTAGCTAATATCCTCCATTTTGATTTAAACTATCAAGATCATGTCTCCTTCATCCTTTATGTAAAGATTACTATATGTAGTATCTTTCTTGAAGCCCTGTTGAAGTAAGTACTTGTCTAATCTTGTATACCAATCCCTAGGTGCTTGCTTGAGCCCATACAAAGTCTTCTTGAGTCTGCATACCATGTCCAGATCTTCTAAGATTTGGAACCCATCTGGTTGTTCAATGTACACTTCTTCTTCTAGCTCACCATTCAAGAATGTTGACTTCATATCCATCTGATATACTTTGAAGTTCTTATGAGAAGCAAGAGCAAGGAACATTATGATTTCCTCCATCCTTGCTACCAGAGAAAAAATCTCCTCAAAATCAATGTCTTCTACTTGAGTGTATCCTTTCCATACTAGTCTAGCTTTGTTCCTTAAAACTTCATCTTCTTCATTCAGTTTGTTCCAGAACACCCATTTTGTTCCTATAATATTCTTGTTTGCTAGTCTAGGAACCAATTCCCATGTTTGATTCTTCTCAATTTGATCCAATTCTTCTTCCATGGCTTTTATCCATTCATCATCCTTGTTGGCTTTAGTAAAGGTCTTAGGTTCCACTTTTGATAACAAACACAAGTTCATTTGCTCATGTGTCTGGGCAAACCTTCTCCTTGTCTACACACCTTTATTTTTGTCTCCAATGATCTACTCGACTGAATGATTTTTCTGAACATACTTTGCAAGAGTTTTAGGCATCTATTCAGGTTCATGTTCCTTTTCTTCTTTCACTTCTTCTACTTCTTCATCTTTAATGCAAGGGAATATATCAGATCCGGTGTCTCTTGAATCCTATGAGAACTAACATAAGTCTTCATCTACTTTGACATTTGTTCTTTCCATCATCTTTCCCAATCTTTTTTTGTAGCATCTATAGGCCTTTCTTCTAGTTGAGTAACCAAGAAAGATTCCTTCATCACATCTTGATTCAAAATTTCCTAGGTCTTCTTCATCTCTTCTAATGTAACACTTACTGGAAAAGATCCTAAAGTATCTAATAGAGAGGTATTCCATACCACAACTCATAAGGGGTATTAGTGCTATTGACCCTTAATCTTTCAACATTACCGTAGACATTTCTTTCATAGTCTTATTCTTCCTTTCCACTACCCCATTTTGCTGAGGGGTTCTAGGAGCAAACAAGTTCCTCCTAATACCATGATCTTCACAAAACTTTTCAAATTCATTTGAAGTAAACTAAACTCCTCTATCTAACCTTAAACATTTGATCTTAGTATCCATTTGATTTTCAACCAAAGCTTTGAAAACTTTAAACTTATCAAGAGCATCAGATTTTTCTCTTAAGAAAGTAACCTAAGTCATTCTAGAATAATTAACAATGAGAAACATAAAATACCTTTCACCTTGTTGATTTTTTACTCTTGTATATCCACATAGGTCTGTGTGAATAAGCTCCAATGCCCTTGGAGAAGAGTACTCCTTACTTTTAAAGCTTGTCTTTGTCTGCTTTCCCATCTAACATTCCTCGCATATAGTGTTTGTAGTCTTGATTATCTTAGGCATGTCTCTCACCGCATGAGAGGAGCTTATTCTTACCATGTTATCAAAGTTGTTGTGTCCCATTCTTTTGTGCCATAGCCAACACTCACTAGATTGAGTCAATACACATGTTCTTCCATTTGCTTCTTTCATGTGATAAATATCACCACCTGTCTTGATGCCTTCTGCAACTAGCTTTTTGAATCCTACTCTCCTAATTTCACAACCATTACCATGAAAAGAAAGATTGTAACCTTTTCTACACATCTGACTGACACTGAGAAGATTATACTGTAACCCTTTGAGATAGATAACATCCTCAGTTCTGTTCTTTCAATCAATAGATATGACACCTTTTCTACAAATCTAAGCTAACTCATCTCCTCCAAACTTAACAGCTCCACCATCCCACTTCTTAAGGATAATGAACTTCTCTTTATCACCATTCATATGATTTGAACAACCACTATCAATAATGCAAGCTTTGGTTTCTTCTTTTGCATGAAAGGTAGTCCATACAACCATTGATCTTTCATTGTTTTGGATTGTTGGCATGGTATCAATTTTCCACATTTTCTACCATCATCCTTTTTGTCACCAACACTCATGGCCAAGAAAAGTGATTCATCATTTGAGTCATCATGATCCTCATCTTCTAAGGAACAACTATCTTCTATGGAAAACAAACTCCTTTTGAATTTACTATTTTTTTCTACTTCTGATTTCTTTGAGAGGATATTTAGAAGAAAAGTGGCTAACCTTTCCACAATTGAAGCATTTGAAGGGTAACTTACCTTTGTATTTGCCAGAGCCTTTCTTTAGAGTTCTTACAAAATTTGCTTCAGCATCATCAGGGATTTCATCTCCATCAATAGTCTCATCCTTTATATTTTTGTTGGCTTTGAAGGCAACTTCTTTCTTTGGAACTTCACTATCAAAATCTCTCATTTCAAAAGTAGTAAGGGTCCCAAACATTTGGTCAAATGATTATTTATCCAAGTCTACAACCTCCTCAATAGCATATACCTTATGACTATAAGATTTGGGAAGAGATCTCAGAACCTTCTTCACAAAATCCCAAACTCCACATCTTAGAGAATTGATGTAGGCTTCCATCCTTATCTTCCAAAAAGAATAATTTGTTCCATCAAACCTAGTATTTTACTGGACCCACTTTGTGCCATCCCATATCTTCCTCAAGTGATTAAGCTTCTCTTAGAGGAACTTGGCTCTAATACCAAATTTTAGACATGCAAGTATACTGAGAGGAGGGGGGTGAATGAGTATACAATCAAATTTCACTTTCAACAAATTCAAGTTATCCAGAGCAGGTTAAACTTTAAGCTTTACATCATTAACATGAACATGAAAGATTAACACAATGCACATGAACACATAACACTAGATATACATGGAAAACCCTAGAAGGAAAAAACCACGGTGAGGATTAACTCACAATATATAAAGCTCAAATAGTAACTTTGTTTTAGGGGCTATAACCCAAGGAAGCTTCTACTCCCTAAGTAACTTTGGTTTAGGGTCACACCCAAGGAAGCTTTTACTCCCTGATAACTTTTTTTTAGGGTCACTCCCAAGGAAGCTTCTACTTGTTGGATGTTGGTTTGTCATTGATGTCAAAAGTTGGAGGATGTTGTGTTGTCTGAATTCATAATGAGTTCATGATGTTGAGAATGTTGTTTATGTTTAAGGATGCTTTGTGTTTAGGCTTCAATATTTATTATGACTGTATATGATGTTCATGTCTTGATCCTACTTAAGGAGTTCATATGGATACATTCATGATATGGATTCATGCTTATGGCATTCTTAAGGAGTTTGTGTGTAGATCAAAGGAGTTCATTCATGTCCTATGTGTTTCAAGATTATTGATGCCCAAGATGCATGTCAGGAGATGTAATGTCATGAGATGTGTTGTCAAGATATAGTTGGTTTGATGCATGTCAAGAGATGTGATGTCTTTGATGCAGTTTGTTATTGTTTTCATAGCACACATGATATGCAGTGATGATGCACATTGATGTTGATGCAATTTCATAATGAAATTATGATGCAATAGTGATTTCTTGATTGATGTCTTGGTGATCATTTGATGTCTCCCAATAGAGGTACAATGCTAATGCATTAGTGAAATAGAGTATAACATCCTTCAAGGAGTACAAGAAGGGTGTCTATCGAGATTTTGTAGTTGAAAGTGTCTTTTGTAGACATGTATGCAAAATGCAATTAAAGACATCAAGGAAATTGAGAAGCTTCTGCAAATTCTTCTCAATCATATGTTTAGATGAATTGTCTCATGGTAGGTTCATTAGGGATTTGATACATCTAAAGGATTTGTTCCTTAAACCCTAATCACATTGTCTAAACCCTAAAGTGTGTTTACTACCTTTTAAGCTTAAACGATGACATGGGTTAGTTTTTGGTCTATTCAGTCAGTGACTTATGATCACCGGTAATGATTCACTTAAGTGAACACTTAAGCTTGTCAAAGTCATTGGGCAACTAGCCCCTCCTCCTAGCACAAATGGTAGGTCTGGTGAATCAAATGATAACAGGCTCCAACAAATAGATCTATGGTCAATATTTAATCTTTTTCGAGCATGAAATGAATTATTTGTGGTCAGGATTTAAAGTTATTTTAAATAGTAATGGTTATAACGGATGATCAAATTTTTATGGGTATTTGTCTGTCTGTTCCCCTTTGACAGTGTGCAAATCCTTTTTCAAGGCTAAAATTAGAAAAAGTTTCTTTGGATTTTTTATCCTCGACATGCAAAAGGTGCATGCCCACTCTCTCCTTATTATGGATGCTTCACTAACCATAATCGAGTGCATGTAGTGGAGAGACTAAGAATTCTTTATACAAGATAGTGGGCAACTAATAAATGTATGTTTTTATGGATGAGTATTATGGCAGAAGCTAGTTTTCTTTCTGGAGATATGATGCAGGTAATGGATGATAGTGTGGACTTTAAAATGTGTAGATGGAATTATGTTTTGACTAAATTTAATGAAAAGGAAGATAATGTGCAATAGATAGTTGGTTTTTGAATGGATATATTATGAATTAGAGGTATTGTGGATTGAAAATGAAGAAATATACTGTTTGTAGATGAGGAATAAGTTAGAATGAAAGGAGAAATGGAGAGATGCAGATGTTGAGTTGAGTATTTGATAGAAGAGTGATGGCAGATTGATATCAAAATGAATATTATGAGATGTATGTTGCAGGAGTATGGTGATAGTAGATTGTGATGACAACAGCAAAATCAATGACAACAAAAGAGTGTTTTCTTGCATAACAATGATGGTAGAAGAGTGTTTTTCTTACACTGTATGATATCTTATGTAGGTGAAATATGTAGAATATGAGGACATTATGTAGATGAATATGTAGAGTATGACTAAGAAGGAAATGCAGATTGTGTATGAGTTTGATTGAAAGAGGATATGTCGAGATCAGTGATTTGTATTGAAATAGAGTAACCCTCTGTATACTTTTTATTTTTCTGAAATTGTTGTAAGTGCTCTTATTTCCACTAAGGCATAGGATATGTAACCAGTGAGGTTTTCCAGTGAGGCATAGTTTATAACAAGTGAGGTTTGCCAATGAGGCATAGATTGTAACCAGTGAGGTTTGCCAGTGAGGCTTAATGAAGTTCATGTTCATAGTGGTTTTTACCATTCTTGGGTTTTCCATTCAATCACCTATGTTATCACTCTTGTGCTTTGTCAATGCTTTATGTCCTAATGCATTTGTTTTATGTTTCATAATGAGTTATAACATGTTATATTGTTTTGGTACTATTCTGAGAACAACGTGTTTGAAGAGTTGTTTTTGTTGACCACTGATTCACCCCCTCTCTCAATGGTCTAAATTATTCCAACACTACTCCCTGATAAATTTGTTTTAGGGTCACTCCCAAGGAAACTTCTACTCACTGAAAAGGAATAAAAAAGATTACAACATAACAATCTTTTCTTACTATCTAAAAATTGTCATTGAGGTTCACACCTTTGATGATTGCACTTCTGCCTCTTCACACTTTCTTCTGAAGATATGATCAATTAGGCACACTCTATACTTGATCAAGTGATGTCACAAATATGTCTTCAAGATGAATTTGGATAGCACCAATAACATCTATTCTTTCTCCTTCAGTCATACATTAAAAATGTATTTATTCTTCTTTTTATCTTAATGTAAACTTTTCAATCACATTGCAATCACACCTTCCTAACTAAATTTAATTCACTAATATTATATGATATTACATTGATTACATTGCTTGTCGGCTAAATACAACATGAACAATACATTTACAAGTCAACCAGACAACACACACTATGAAACATGTAGAAGATAGATGTAATTAGGACAACACGTTACACCAACAAAAGACTCAACCCTTGCAAAACCAAATACTTTCTTAACCAGGTCCAAAACATCCTTCATGGATTCAAACATCAAGGAATTACCTCAGCACACTCCTCTCATTTCGAAAGAGGACAACTTTAAGGAGAACATATGAAGACTTGAAGAATAACGACCACATCAACTTGAAAGCCTTATGTGACACAGGAAACAAGAATGATCTTCGTGAAACTTTTCTAGATGATCTCACATGACTCATAAAAAGTAGCATACACTCCTTTGCCACTACACATCAAAGATTTGTGCTGCATAGCTTCAATCATTAGCTCTAAGAATAGTCTGCCATCCGGAACATATTGCAACTTGTTGTCATTTGAAAAACTAAGTTGCGGACCACCAAGAAGCTTGAAATAGAAAAGAACTATGCAATGCACATCTAAGAACATGTTCACAAAACTGCAAGGTCACTCATTTGCTTCCAGAGGAATGTAGAGCATTTGAATAGATTTTCAATATTGCACCATTTTGCGAGAGCACAATCTAGTGTTCTATCATACATAACTTTCACAAAGGAGCAAAGTATGATTTGAAACATTGGAAATAGCACCTTCACTATCTTCTTGACATAATATCAAAACCGCATAGCCACTATTCAATTGTAGAGGAATGTAGATTATTCCATCAAACCTTCACCACCGGCTCGCTCTGCTAGAACATATGTCGGTACTCTAACATGCACAACTTTCACAGCAGAAGATTAAATGATCTGAAACTCTAGAATTATCATCTTCACTAGAATCTTAACACACCTTTAGAACCACATAGCCAAATTTGTAAATGTGGAGGAATGCAGAGCATTCCACTTCCATGTAGTGACTATCTTTACAGAACTAAAATTCTCTTCACTCCATCTTTTGCAAAACAAACTTATGGTAAACCAAACATTGTGAAACATGGAATATGAAATCTTTACATTAAATAAATCTATATTTGAGTCTACAAATGCCCAAAGCCAGACTAATGGAAATGCTGAGCAATTTCCCAGGTAGTCTTCAAAGATGTTCGTTCTGAAACAAAGACTATCACCAACTTCCAGAGGCTTAACTTTCTTTTTATCAACACATGCGTCAATATATTTTCAACTTCATATTCTCATCTCACTATATCTTCTTCAAGAGAACTACTTCCAACTATGAACACTATTACACATACATAATTAGTGTTGACATCAAAGACAACCTAGTAACAGTGTTGACATCAAGGACAACCAGTATGACCATATGAACCATATGTGTAATAGTAACCTTTGGAGGTTGAGAAGGAAGATGAATTTATGATGGAGGACTAGCAATTATGCTAGGCAATAGAACTCTATAAGGCTGAACTCTTTATTTCACAATAGCAATAAGAGATTGAAGTGTTAAAAATTATTTTGGTTGAAAAAGATGCCTCAATTTTTTTACTCAAAGATCAATTAAATAAAATAGTAGAAGGGTGAGTATAGAATCATGATGGGCCAAGTAATACCCTTAAATAGTAACAAAAATGCTAAAAATAGACTCAATGGATTTTTGAATGAGTTATCTACACAATTTGAATATTGTTGGCAAGAGACACTTCTCTGGTATTGACTTGTATGTTGTCATTGATGGAAACAAGGCTCAGAGATCATATCACCATGATAGGAAGAGATATCTCTGGAAGAACATAATAGATTCCAGGTCTAGTTGACAGAAAATGACTAAGTATGGAAAGTATGCAGAGTAGAGGACACTACGCTGGACAGTATGCCTCCATAGATGATGATCTGATAATGTGGTTAGGTATGATGTTCTCAATTGTTTGATAGTTTTATGCCTCAGAGATTATGTCCTGACTTCCTCTGGAAGTCATCTTGGAGAAATGTCTAAGTCTGGGTAAGCAAAGGTATAGCAGGAATAGTGAACAGGGCATAGTGCAGAGGTCTGCATTCCTCTGCAACTAAGTATTTTATTATGTAGTTGTAACGTGTTCTAAACACTTGTATGAAGTATATTATTCCAGAGTTAGGAGATCTGAAGTTCACCAAAAGGTTAGCTACAAGCTATTAAGTATCGACATAGTGTTTGACAGAGATAGAGTCTAAGTTCTGATGGTCTGCATTTCTCCCCTAGATGATATAATGCCTTGAAGTTTTAAAGGCAAGATTGGGAATGTGTAAAGAGTCCTTGTTATGATTTGGAAGGTGTTTTGAGATCCTCAGTAAAAGTTGTAAGTCAGTAGATGAAGTTGTTAAGCATGCTCTTGAGGAACAGGCTGACTGGTGAGATAAATCATGATGCAGAGAAAAGATAGTGTGTGAAAGATCTATGTAAGTAATTGAATGATTAGAGATGACCTATATGAACATGTTTAGGGGAAGATTTGGGTCCGTGTGACCCATAGTGCATTGGATTGAGCAACAAGGTACATCTTTCTATGTACACGTTTCACTTCTTGGATGCTGACCTGATTATGGATTAAATCATGATGCAGATATATATATGAGTGATGATCTTCAGTTGAGTGTGTTGATGTGTGTGTGTGGAGTGTGTGTGATGCGAGCATGTGAATAGAAGAGAAGAGTTAGAAGAGAAGCAAAGATGAATACTTGTGTTTCAGAATTCAGTTGCTAAATGACTGCACCCTGGCATAGTAGCAGATGCTTAAGTAGTATTCATTTTTTATGTGCAATATGATTGGAAGAAAGCCTTCATCATCAAGGTAGTGAGCTAGTAGTGAGCATCCAATAGGGTTTAATAGCCCTTATTGTAATCTTTCTAGGTTTAGGGTTGAGGCCTTGAGCCTACTAAATCTAGTTGTACTTCATGGCAGTAAGCCACCATGTTCTAGGCTCGTGGAGTCACCAAGCTTGAACATCATTTGTGTAAAGATTGCAATATATATTTGAGAGATAATCCTCTCCATGGTTTTTCCCTTTTGGGGTTTTCACGTAAAATCTTGGTGTTATGTGTGATGCTTTTATGGATGCTGTTCATTTGTATACTATGCTGCTATTTTATTAATTCCTTGAAATGGTTGAAAGTGAAAGTGCAAGGAAAAGTTTATAGAACACTAATTCATCTCCCCCCTCTCAGTGTTCCTGACAATCAATAATTGGTATCAGAGTGAGGTTCCTTTGAAAAAGTTTAATAGCTTAAGGAAGATCTACGATAGTGTGATCATGGAAGAAAGAAGGTATGGAAATTATGAGAGATACAATCAACTAGAAGTAGCTCTTATGGATCTTGAAAATTCTGAAGCAGAGGTCAACATCTGAAGGAAAATTTGAAACAAGATGATGAATGCATCTTAAAGCTGAAACAGCAAGTCAAGAAATTCAAAGATAAATACAAAGAATTCAGTGACCAATTGTTATTAGCAAATGAAGTCCTAAATGATTTGGAAGCAGAAGTTACAGAAAGAACAAGAGCAAAAGATGATCTAAATTTGATTGTGAAAAACAGATCAGAAGAGTGTGCAAAACTTGAAAAAGAAATTATAAGTTTAAAAACATATTTGGAAAAGGCCAGAAGTTTTAAAGAAAAATTCAAGATAAGTATTGTAAAGCTTGATGAAATGATTGCTAGCCAAAGGAATGCTGATGAAAAACATGGTTTCAAATTTGAGAAAGGAGAAAGTTCAAACTTTGGGCATATAAGCACTAAGTCAAGACGAAAAAAAGGATGCCAGTTTAGAAATCAAACAAGAAGACCTAGATGACCTCCGGTTAGACAACCAAATGCTCAAAGGTACCCATCTTTCAATGGTTATTGTAATTCATAAAAAAAACTTGGTCATAAGGCTATTTAGTGTAGGAGTGGAATAAATCAAAAGATTCTATCATTTTCTGGTCAATGCTTCACTTGCAATAGAATTGGTCATAGAGTTGTTGAATGTAGAAGTAAAGTGAGTGAGAATTCTATTAGGTGCAATGCATGCTATAAAATGGGACACATATCAAATCAATGCAAAAGTTTGATAAGAACTAATTTTCATAATATCAGAAACAGATAATCATTCAATGGAAAGTGTTTTGCATGCAATAGATTTGGACACATGGCTAATCAATGTAGACCAAATTCAATCAATAGAAGGATTCAGGGTCCAAAGAATGTGGTATGTTTCAATTGTAACAAATCTAGACATATTGCAAAGTTTTGCAGAAACAGGAATGTGAAGAGAAATCATTATTTTGGAAAAAGGAAAACAGAGCAGATAAATGATAAGGGAAAAGAAAAAGTTAATCTGGTTGAAACCAAGAAAGAAATGAACAAGGTATAGATCAAGAAAGAAGTAATTGAAGTCAGGGATCAATCTGCACTAGTATCCGGTGTAGATACTTCCTCTAGGAAGTAAATTGTGAGCTCTGGCTCAGGGGCAGTATTGTAGAAAATCCAAAATCCTCCAGCCAGAAAGTGAGTGCCAGAATCTGGCATGAAGGTGTATGATGAAATCTGATGTGACACAGCTCTTAGAAGAGAAACAAGAAGAAAAAGGGTCAATGTGACATATTGCGGAGCAATCCTGATCGACTATGTTCTATGGTGAAAGGTTTTGGCAGCCTTTTGGAATAAGCATTTAATGGAGACTAAATCAATCGCATGGAAGGTAAAAAGGAACTCATTTTCACTTTGCATTTAGCACAACAATGTCTCAATTTGCTTTGCAAACTACATGATTTTTCAACCCGTGCCATGGAAATTCTTCTTTTTCATACTCACATATAGAAACCCTTGGAAGGTTGTATTTGTAGTAGTTGCAAATCAAGCAAGGACTATTAAGGATTTTGAGAATTTGCTGCTAGAGGCAGCTGATCAAACCAATGCTCATGATGGAAAGCATAAGGAATTGAGCTCCAACAAAGAGGAAGCAATCTGATTCTTTTTCAAATGATGGCAGCAATTCTAATTCTGATAAAGGGGATGATTCTGATAATAGGAAGACATGTGGGACAAGGATGCCTTTGAAGAAGAGATTTGATTTTGATGCTGAGGCGTAGAGAGATGATTCAAACAGTGATGGATTATCACTTGGGAGTGATTTGTACAAAGATGATAAAGATAGGGAATGGCTTTGAAAGATGTCTGAACTAGACAGGGAGATGTTTTTGGCATAAAGAGTAGAGGCAAGGGATAATTTTTTTGGTATGGAAAAGGGCTAAAGCTTGATGAGACTAGGAATTAGAGGGAAAAGATGTAGGGCCACCATCTTCATGAATGTGCTCTTCTATGAAATCTACCAGGACAATGAAAGAAAATGCCTAAAATGAATTAGTTGCAAGGAGATTCAGATGTACAGAGAAAGCAAAGGGACACTATTGGGTCATCTAAAGGACGGGATTCTTCACTTGGTAGATGAAAGCCTCATGATAGTTCTAGTGTTTAGTCCATCTTCCTCTAGTAATAGGGATCAGAAGTCCAAGTAGTTGTGGAGATCCAGATGATAGAAATATCATTGTGGGTTGTTTTGTGAGAATTGGGATTGGTATGTCAAGGTCAGGACAGCGTATTTACCATCTTTGCATGGTCAGAAATGTAAACACAATGAATGCTAGAAAACATTACAAATTTGAGAATAACATTATCCACAAGTACTTAGATTGTGCTTGAGGAAGTACTGAAAGTGCAACTATGGCAGATGGAAAGGGTGTCTAATTCGCCACCTCTTGAGAAAGAGCTTAAGGATTGAGAATGGGAAGTAGAGCACACTAAGGGCCAAATTATTGGTAGAGTTGATGTGGAAGTGAAGAAAAATGCACTGAAGGAAATAAATAATTTTGTCTATTCTGTAGAAATTGTAAAGCACATGCTACAGGAGAAGAAGATGACTTCTGCAAGACCATCAAATTTGGCTATTGAGAGGGATAGGCTAAGGAAGGAGATGAAGCTTGCAGAGAGCAAACATGATTATTTAGAAGTAGACAGGATCAAAACAAGGTTGAAAGAATTAGACGTTCTTTCACTTTAGAGCAGAGGTAAGGATGCAAAAGTCATAATGCGTACAGAAGTGAATAAGAAAAACAAATTGAAAATTTTAAGAATGCTTCAATGATCAAGCCTACCAGCTTTAATCTCAAAGTAGGTGAGAGTAGGTATGATTCTTTCTCTCATCACTAGACTAGATTACAAAATTATTACAGTATAAAGAGTGGTGCTACAGAAGAAAACATAGAAGCAATATAGGCAGAAATAGATCTATCTCCTAAAATCAAGCTAAGGATGTAGAAAATAGGGAATAGTTAAGGAGCCCTATACCAGAACAAAATATGGACATAAATCCTTTGGAATGAAGTTGAGAAGAAAATATCTAAGAGAGCAAGAGACACTATAGATGTCTTAGTTGGTGCTAGAAGGGAACAAGTTGCAGATAAATCCATGAAATCAATTCCGCTAATTGACACGCCATCAAATGTATAGAGGGCAGAAAAGCTAGTTTTTTCTAAATGACCACGTCCATATCCTAGAAAGTACAAGGAATAGATGGAATGGAGAAATAGCTCTAATAAAGACTATCTATAATGATATTTTGCCTTCTGTCACAAATTGAGATGAAGATTGTGTTTGTAAATATGTGACAGGTACACATTTTTGTGAAGTTCTTGAGAAATTTTGTATTATGGGCTACACCCTTTTCCATTGATGTGAAAGGGGGAGAAGTAGATCAGTGAAAAATAGATAATCATCTTAGGGGAAGCAAGAAAATAAAGTGTATATAGTAAGGGGGAGAAGTCAAGCATTTTTCACTAAGTGTTTCCATCAATGCCAAAAGAGGAGATTGTTGGCAAGAGACACTGCTCTGGTATTGAATTGTATGTTGTCATTCATGGAAACAAGGCTCAGAGATCCTATCACCATGATAGGAAGAGATATCTCTAGAAGAACATATTAGATTCCAGGTTTGGTTGACAGAAAATGGCTAAGTATAGAAATTATGCAGAGTAGAGGACAGTAAGCTGGATAGTATGCTTCTACAAATGATGATATGGTAATGCAGGTTTAGGTATGATGTTCTCAATTGTTTGATAGTGTTATGGCTCAGAGATTATGTCCTCACTTCCTTTGGAAGTCATCTTGGAGAAATGTCTAAGTCTGAGTAAGCAAAGGTATAGCAGGAATAGTGAACAAGTCATAGTGTAGAGGTCCACATTCATCCGTAGATAAGTATTTTGTTATGTGGTTGTATGGTGTTGTAAACACTGGTATGAAGTATCTTATTCTAGAGTTAGGAGATCTAAAGTTCACCGGAAGACTAGCTACAATCTGTTAAGTATTGGCATAGTGTTTGACAGAGTTTGACAAAGACAGAGTCTGAGTTCTAATAGTTTGCATTTCTCTGCAAGATGATATAATTCCTTATGGTTCTAAGGGAAAGATTGGGAATGTGTAAAGAGTCCTTGATATGATTTGGAATGTGTTTTGAGATCATTAGTAAAAGTTGTAGGTCAGCATATGAAGTTGTTAAGCATGCTCTTGAGTAACAGGCAGACTAGTGAGATAAATCATGATGCGGAGAAAGGATATTGTGTGAAAGATCTATGTAAGTAATTGAATGATTAGCGCCGACCTTTATGAACATGTTTGGGGGAAGATTTATGTCCGTGTGACCCATAGTACATTGGATTGAGAAACAAGGTACATCTTTCTAAGTACACATTTTACCTCTTGGATTATGACCTGATTATGGATTAAATCATGATGTGGATATATAAGAGCGATGATCTTTAGTTGAGTGTGTTCATGTGTGTGTGTGAAGTGTGTGTGATGCGAGCATGCGAGTAGAAGAGCGGAGTTAGAAGAGAAGCATCGATGAAGACTTGGGATTCATAATTTAGTTGCTAAATGACTACACCCTGGCATAGTAGCAGATGCTTAAGTAGTATTCAATTTTCATGTGCAATATGATTGGAAGAAAGCCTTCATCATCAAGGTAGTGAGCTAGCAGTAAGCATCCAATAGGATTTAATAGCCCTCAGCATTTGACAGCCCTTATTGTAATCTTGTTAGTTTTAGGGTTGAGGCAGTGAGCCTACTAAATGTAGTTGTACTTCATGGTAGCAAGCCAACATGTTCTAGGCCCATGGAGTGACCAAGCCTAAACATCATTTTTGTAAAGATTGCAATATATATTTGAGAGCTAATCCTCTCCGTGGTTTTTCCCTTTCTTGGGTTTTCCACGTAAAATCTTGGTGTTATGTGTCATGCTTTTATGGATGTTATTCATTTGTATATTACGCTTCTATTTGATTAATTCCTTGAAATGGTTGAAAGTGAAAGTGCAAGAAAAAGTTTATAGAACACTAATTCGCCCCCCCTCCCCTCTCAGTGTTCCTGACAATCAACAAATACAAGGTAGTAATAAAAATTGTAGGTGAATAAATTTAGTTTATGGGATCGTACAATTTTTTTTTTTTTTAAATTAAAATTAATTTTTTGAATATTGTATATTTCAATGAGGTAGTACTAATTTTTTAGAAAAAACATAAAAAGTGTCATTCCAACCAATCTAAGTATGAGGAAAAGAAAATACCTTTTCTCCAAATTTTAGATTTAGGTAAAGGACACATGAGTAGATGTGACACATAATTTTTTAAAGTCTTTCAATAAATTTAGATGATTATTTATAATTTTTTAACTATGACTTTTTAAAAATAAAAATAAAAATTAGCCAACCTAAATCAAGGTCAAAATTTATGAAATTCAATTAAAAAAAAAACCTATAGCCAATAAAGCCTACAACATGACACAACTTTTGGATTTAGAAAAGGACAAATAGTTGAAAAGTTATGAATGTTTTTCAATATGTATATTAGTAAGAAATCAAACATAGTGTATGCAAAAGATTAATACTAATTACCTATTAAAATTATAGCAAGCAATATAATATATTTTTAGAAGATTGATGGTTTTCTCTCCAAACCCTTTTTGTTTCACTAAATTAAGTTACAAAATATTCTATCAAATATAAGGATAATACTAAACAAGTTGTTTTTCAAGTTTCTTTCAAATGTTTTACGACTCACACTTGCCTAAATCTAAGGTAATCCCAAGGAATTTTTGGATGGAATCCATATTTGAGTTATAAATATTAGGGAAACATCATCACTGGGCCAGCAACAGTAGCACACAATCCCTCTTGGTTCTCTTTCCTCTAGTATATCCTCAATCAAGGCAAATGACCAATCTATGACGTAGTCCTCTACCACCCCGACCACTTTCTTCAAGAATTTCAAACCCCACATCAGTTTCTTCTTCCTTGTTTTAGCATTGCACACAGCCACCTCAACCATGAAAGGGATCCAGGGTCCGTTGTGTGTGGAGAATCACTAGCCAAAGACCACGACCTAGCTAAAATCCTAGCCAACCACTACCAATTCTAACATTTCATCGACACCCCCACACCACTTAGCAAACACAGTGCCTTTAGGATTAACCTAATGACTTCCTTCTCCTCTGTGAGGTCAAGCATGACCGTAGTAAACATAGACACAATGTATGTGTTTACGCGATACTTATATCCCCCTACAACAAAAACATCCCCTAGCACCATCTAAACACCTACATAATAATGCTCGAGCTAGTCTTCAAAATCTTCCTGAATCTATTCTTCAAGATCACCCCATGAAGGACAATTGCCTCCTGCTCAATGAAAACACATAGGCATTTCCATTATTGATGTCATGTTCTACCATGAATTCTCACTAAATAGCCAAGCACAAACCTTCATCATGATGTTGCTAGTTGTACTTCATCCTTCTCCAGCTTTGAGCTATCAGCTCTCACCCTTAAAACTAGCTCGGCCATTAATGAAACATACCCTGATCATCCTTGGAAATAATTAAAATTCACATTAAAATATCTTCCACTTCTCACATTCATTAGAGAGAAACTCCTTGACATGCATTCTCACTGCCGCATTAGCAAGCTCGTCAGCCTCCTTATTTACCTCCCTATATACATGCCCCACCACAAAGTCATTGAGCTTGTTAATGTGGGCCATGCATAAACATAGGATATTCTTCAATTTCTAACTTAAGTTACCCCTATTGAAATTTTTGATCCCATTGATGATAATCTGGGAGTCCCCTTCAATATGCAATTTCCTTATGTTCATCCTCTCTCATCTGTAATCCTAAGAGTAGAGTCTATGTCTTCACCTCATTGTTTGTTCCTGTCAAAATATTCTTCGCCACAGATATAACCAACTTCCCACCACTGTATCGAATAAGACATCCTACTCATGAGATCCCTAGATACCCCTTTGTTGCTCCATCATAGTTTAATTTGAGACAACCATCACTGGGGGGACCCACCTTGCATCATCCCCCAGATTGTGGAACGGATGATCTTGAGGAGTCCCATAAATAGGGGGAACTTTCAAGCCTTACGAAGTCCTTTTAATTCTCTCATCCCATCCAGAGAATGAGCTCTTCTTTAAAGATTGGTTTCTCGCGGTATTATTCACTACTTCTATGATTCCTTGCTCAATTTTGCTATTCATATTCTTGACCTTTACTTCTTTATCCTAGAAAATCCTTCTATTTCTTTCCTTCCAAATCTCCTAGATAACCAAAGAAGGGATGATGATCCAGATATTGCCAAAGACTGAAGTTTTGTACAACACCAGTGAGGCCTTAAAAATTTCACAGATGTCTTGGGGTAGAGGTGGTGCAGGAGCACCTACCTGACAGCTGGTCTTGATAAGGCAGTTAGTAGTTTAAGTCTTGTTTGTGTTTCCAAGAAGGTCTGTTAAGACCAGTTGCATGTAATAAGGTCAAGCTGATCAGGATAAGATCATGCTGACCGGGCTTTTGCTATTTTTAGCTAGTTAGTTATAACAGCTGTCATGATGTATGTTCGGTGGGATCTCCCAGCCGCTTGGAGAGTTCCCAGCCGCTTGGAGTCGGGTCAGTAGTACTCGTAGGGAAATCTTTATAAGCATGAGATCGGTTGATTGTAGATCATCGATCGGCAGTCTAGTATTGTGTTGCGCAGAGGAGGTTGAGTGTTCTGTGTGAGGAACATCATATTGTATTGCATCTTTGAATCAATAAAGATCCTGTTTCGTTTTCTGTTGATCTCCTTTGTATAATCGATCTGCTGGTTTGCGTGGCTGCATGGATTTCCTGATCCATTCCACCGGTTGATCTGTCTGATCGGTGGAATGGTAATGTACATTAGGGTAGGTAGTAGTTTGTTTGTTTACATGCAGGTGTGCAGGATCGCGGTCAAGAGATGTTGAAGACCCTAGCATCCTCATGTGCTAGGTCAAGTTGAGAAGTTCAAGTTGATAAACTGGAGTTGGAAGATCACCCTGAGGTTGGATCGGGTCATCCCTGGTGGATCGGCGAAGAGAGATTTCGCTAAGTGAAGAAGGTTGCCAAAACGGCATCATCAGGATATTTCTGCAAATATCCTGCAGACAGTTCGGACATCGTCATCCGGATAAGTGAAGGAGATCGGCATGATGTTGCCGATTGCATGAAGTGTGAGTTCGTCGGGGTGATCATCAGCAGGAGGAGCCGAGGAGCGTATCGGCATCAGGATCATCATATCGGGAGTGCCAAACATCCGCATATCGCGAGTAGATGCGAGAGAGAAAGTTCAGATTTTTCGACTAAGTGTTGAGAAGGTCATCAGGATATTGGGTGACGTCATCGTCATCAGGATATGATGTCATCGTCATCAGGATATTGAGATATCCCCCTGTGCGAGTTTATCCTGCCGTCGTCAAGTGATAAGGTATCGGCAGAAGTCCGTGGCAGGAAGTTGTATTAACGTCATCAGGAGGTTTCGAGGGAACCGGATAAATTATATCATGATGCTGTTGCTTGTGTCGTCGGGTAGCGGCGCATCGAAGGTAAGCTGCTGAAGGTGAACGTCATCAGGATATTTGGAGCAACCGGATATTTGATATCCTGCTGACGAAGGTGATGTTAAATATCATGATGAGGCCGCTAGTGCTTGGCGCCCGATGAACAGTGCAACCGGAGGATGTTTGCGCCTGTTGAACATCATGATGATGTTGAAGGTAGTGAAGACGGAAATTGTCGGTGAGGTGAACAGTGGACGTCAGGAGGATGTTCGCGCTGGTCGGACATGATGATGCTGCCGATAATCGAGTAAGGTGATGCTGTTGACAGTCGAAAGTGCGAAGGCTTGTCTGTAGGAGGATATCGGTCGGCAGGTGAAATATGATGATGCTGTTGGTTTTAAGAAATATGATGCTGACAGAGTAAAGCCGAAATATGATGATGTTGGTGGCTTTAGGAAATATGATGATGATGGCGAAGATGATGATGATGAGGTTGGTCGGCAGACATTCATGCTATATGCGAAGGTTATAGTGTGGATGCCTCTGCATCATAGTGGTATCAGAGCTCAGCAAAAGGTCTAGGCTATTGTGTGTTGATTCTGTCACCCAAAAGGGCAGAGGTAGAGATAGAGTTGAGTTGTGTGTTGATTGTGAGAGGTTGACAAAATGCCTCCTAAAGGTAGTGGTACTGCAAGGGAATTGCAGGAGATGAAGGAGAAACATGCTAGAGAGATGAGGAAGATGAAGGAGCTTGCTGAAGCACTTCAAGCCAGGCTGACAGCCCTGGAAAAGAACAAAAAGAGGGAGGTAGAAGACAGTGAGTCTGAAGAAGAGGCAGATACTGTTGAAGAGTATGAAGAGGTAGCTGAAGATCTGGATGCTGAAGACCAGAGACTGGCAAAACTGTTGAAGGCAGTGCAGAGTGAAAAACCTAAGGTAAAGGTTGATGTTTCCAAGTATACTGGAAGCTTGAATGAAGATGAGTTGTTGGACTGGATTGCTGCACTGGATAATCACTTTGAATGTGAAGATGTTGCTGAAGATCAGAAGGTAAAGATTGCAAAGACCAAGTTAGGAGGTCATGCTTTGGTATGGTGGGATTATGTACAATCTGAGAGAAGGAAGCAAGGGAAGTCTAAGATCACTTCTTGGGATAAGATGGTAGCAAGGATCAAGGGGAAATTCTTGCCAAGGGATTATGAAATCCAGATGTTTAAGAAGCTGCAATTTTTAAAGCAGAAAGACAGGGATGTGAAAGCCTATACTGAGGAATTTTATCTGTTGAGTATGAGATCTGGTCATCATGAGAATGAGGTAGAAAAGGTGGCTAGGTACTTGGCTGGTTTAAGGTTTAACATACAGGATGAGTTAGTTTTAGCTAACCCTAAGAATGTGGAGGATTGTTATCAATTGGCAATTAGGATTGAAGAAAAGCTAAATAGAGGACATGATAAGTCCATGAGAGGAAGAGGAAACAATAGGGGAAGAGGAGCAGCCCCTGCACAAAAGCAAACCAATGAGGGTCAAGAAGACACTGGTAAAGGACAGGGACAGTCTGATTTCAGAGGTGGATGGAAAGGTAATAGAGGAAGATTTGGAGGTGGTAGAGGTTCTACTACATTTTCAGGAAAATGTTACACCTGTGGAGAGTTTGGTCATCCATCTTTCAAATGTCCAGAAAACAAAGGTTCATCATCCAGAAATGATAGAACTAGTGACAAGAGGGTACAACTGGTACAAGAAGAGAAAGAAGAAGAAAGTGCACAGAGTTCAAACAAAGGTCCTGAGAATTTTGGATATCCAGAGAGTGGAGAATCATTGATGTTAAGGAGAGTTAGTTTACAGGCATCAAAGGATCTGATGCAAAGAAGAGCTCTTTTCAAAACCACATGTAAGAGCAAAGGTAAGGTATGTAAGGTTGTCATTGATACTGGTTCAACAGACAACATGGTATCTCAGGAGATGGTGGATAAACTGAAGCTGGAAAGGATTCCACATCCACACCCTTACAAGGCATCTTGGGTGAGTGATAGTCAATCACTTTTTGTCTCTGAACAGGCATATGTGGATTTCCAGATTGGGCCATATCAGGATAGGATTTTGTGTGATATATTGCCCATGGAATGTTGTCACCTACTGCTGGGTAGACCATGGCAATTTGACAGAAGAGTACTGTATGATGGGTATGCTAATACCTACACCATCCAGAAGGATGGGAAGATTATTAAGTTGATGCCATTACAGGCAAAAGCTGCAGTACAGAAGGCAGCTCAAATCATTTTGATGGGAAAGAAGGAGTATGTGCAGATGCCTAGAGGAGCAGGCATGAAGGCAGTTCAGGACACTGCAGAGAAAGGAGTTGTTACAGACAACAAACTGAAGAAAGTTTCAGTTGTGACTGACAGAGGTCAGCAGCAGGTTCAGAAACAGGGGTGCAAACAGCAACCAGTTGAGAAGAATGACAAGGATGTTGTCATCATTGGGACTATTGCTTGTCCTATGAAGATTGACAGGAAGATACAGTTGAACACCACAGAGGCAGTTCAGCCAGAGGTTCTGGTCAGACAATCTGACAAACACAGGGTATGTGAGAGAAAGGCCTACATCAACAGGCATGCAGATTTACTTGTCAGAAAGCAAGTTACAGTTCAGAAGTCTTGGAGCAGCCAAGAGCCAGCAGAGGATAAAGCTGGAGCAGGTCAGACTATTGACAAGGCAAAGTGTAAAGGTGGAGGACTTCCACATACTCAACTCATGGGACATGAGTTCTTTTCTTTTGGGGAGTATGGTGCAGGAGCACCTACCTGACAGCTGGTCTTGATAAGGCAGTTAGTAGTTTAAGTCTTGTTTGTGTTTCCAAGAAGGTCTGTTAAGACCAGTTGCATGTAATAAGGTCAAGCTGATCAGGATAAGATCATGCTGACCGGGCTTTTGCTATTTTTAGCTAGTTAGTTATAACAGCTGTCATGATGTATGTTCGGTGGGATCTCCCAGCCGCTTGGAGAGTTCCCAGCCGCTTGGAGTCGGGTCAGTAGTACTCGTAGGGAAATCTTTATAAGCATGAGATCGGTTGATTGTAGATCATCGATCGGCAGTCTAGTATTGTGTTGCGCAGAGGAGGTTGAGTGTTCTGTGTGAGGAACATCATATTGTATTGCATCTTTGAATCAATAAAGATCCTGTTTCATTTTCTATTGATCTCCTTTGTATAATCGATCTGCTGGTTTGCGTGGCTGCATGGATTTCCTGATCCATTCCACCGGTTGATCTGTCTGATCGGTGGAATGGTAATGTACATTAGGGTAGGTAGTAGTTTATTTGTTTACATGCAGGTGTGCAGGATCGCGGTCAAGAGATGTTGAAGACCCTAGCATCCTCATGTGCTAGGTCAAGTTGAGAAGTTCAAGTTGATAAACTGGAGTTGGAAGATCACCCTGAGGTTGGATCGGGTCATCCCTGGTGGATCGGCGAAGAGAGATTTCGCTAAGTGAAGAAGGTCGCCAAAACGGCATCATCAGGATATTTCTGCAAATATCCTGCAGACAGTTCAGACATCGTCATCCGGATAAGTGAAGGAGATCGGCATGATGTTGTCGATTGCATGAAGTGTGAGTTCGTCGGGGTGATCATCAGCAGGAGGAGCCGAGGAGCGTATCGGCATCAGGATCATCATATCGGGAGTGCCAAACATCCGCATATCGCGAGTAGATGCGGGAGAGAAAGTTCGGATTTTTTGACTAAGTGTTGAGAAGGTCATCAGGATATTGGGTGACGTCATCGTCATCAGGATATGACGTCATCGTCATCAGGATATTGAGATATCCCCCTGTGCGAGTTTATCCTGCCGTCGTCAAGTGATAAGGTATCGGCAGAAGTCCGTGGCAGGAAGTTGTATTAACGTCATCAGGAGGTTTCGAGGGAACCGGATAAATTATATCATGATGCTGTTGCTTGTGTCGTCGGGTAGCGGCGCATCGAAGGTAAGCTGCTGAAGGTGAACGTCATCAGGATATTTGGAGCAACCGGATATTTGATATCCTGCTGACGAAGGTGATGTTAAATATCATGATGAGGCCGCTAGTGCTTGGCGCCCGATGAACAGTGCAACCGGAGGATGTTTGCGCCTGTTGAACATCATGATGATGTTGAAGGTAGTGAAGACGGAAATTGTCGGTGAGGTGAACAGTGGACGTCAGGAGGATGTTCGCGCTGGTCGGACATGATGATGCTGCCGATAATCGAGTAAGGTGATGCTGTTGACAGTCGAAAGTGCGAAGGCTTGTCTGCAGGAGGATATCGGTCGGCAGGTGAAATATGATGATGCTGTTGGTTTTAAGAAATATGATGCTGACAGAGTAAAGCCGAAATATGATGATGTTGGTGGCTTTAGGAAATATGATGATGATGGCGAAGATGATGATGATGAGGTTGGTCGGCAGACATTCATGCTATATGCGAAGGTTATAGTGTGGATGCCTCTGCATCAAGAGGAGCATCCCAATCCAACTTCCCAAGTAGAAATTTCCAACAATCCTGAGCATACTCTCAATTTAGTAGTAGGTGATCCACAGTCTCTTCCTCCTTCCTACACAAAGCACATTTTGAGGGGCCACTAAAACCTAACTTCTTGAGTCTATTCCTTGTCAAAATACACTTCTGGATAGCAGCCAAAGTGAAAGCACCTGCCTTGGAGAGACAATTATTACTCTAACATAGTTGGGAAGGACAATCATGAATCACTTCAATGTTTGCCACTACTTGGTACCCTAATTTGACATTGTAATTCCCTGACTTGGATACTAACTACCTAATCTAATCTTCCTCTTCACTAATAAAAACCTTTCTAGTAGAGAGTTCTATAGATAGAATATCTATTCCTTCTTTATCAACCCCTACTTCAACGAGAGCCTTCCATTTCCTTCGATCTTCCCTTCCCTCTCCACTAGAAGCAAGTATTCTCTTACAAATCTCCCCCAGACTTGAGTCAACATTGCTCTGACATGTTCAATGTTTGGTAGATCAAATAAAGTTAGAAATCCATTCCAATAGTCTTCCCAAAACAATGCCTTCCTGCAGCACTTGATCTCCTAAGTTAAATGTTGAGTTATTATCTTTCTACAAGATAGAATGAAGTTTCAAATGGCATATCCCTTTGGAGAATTGGCCATGGTGAGAATTATTTTAGGATCCTATGAGTCTAAGTACTTATTTTGTAGTATCTTTGACCATCTTCCATTCGGATGTGCATACATGCTCCATACCAACTTCTCACCTAATGCAAAATTCAGTTTAGGCTAGCTTCTCAAACTAGTACCTCTAGCATACTTGGGTTTGCAAATCTTATCTCAAACAATGAGAGGGAGCGTTTTCCCTTTAGCATTTCCTTCCTAGATGTGATGGATGAAATCTAGAATGCAAAAACTAATGAAAGAAAATCAAAACAATATACCTTTCCTTTGCACACAAACCAACCACACGAATCGAGCATATTGGAATTGCACCTAAACTCCAAAGGATTGCTCCTTGCTATATCAAGTATGTAGATTGTTCAAGCTCAAGTAGAATAACCTTGTGATCTCCCAAAATAGATGAATGAAATAGTAACACATAAGTTTGAATGAATGAGAGATGATTGATATGCTTGGAAGACATTCATTTATAGATTTCTAGAAATGCAGATCGATAGTGGAGGATGATTAGAAAGATCAATGGCAAAAAATGTTTGAGAGGATTCAAATGAGTGAGAGAGGGACAAGTGTCCTTTTCCGCTCATGAATTATGGACACTAACAGATCTAATTGAGGAGTTGACTAAATTAATTGATTTGTTAACTGGGTTGATTGGTTTGTTAACAAAATTGATTGATTTGTTAACTGAATAGATTGATGAGTCAACTCAACTGATCAACCTATTAACTGATTTGACCAGAGGAAATAATGGTGGGAGAGGATAATTGTGAAATTAAATAAATAAATTATTTAATTTCATGTCCACATGGGATAAATAAATAAAATATTTAAATTTTATTTATTTTGAGGGAAATAGAATATTTAAATAAATAATTTGAATTTATTTATTTAAAGTGGAGGGAAATTTATTTAATTAAATAATTTGAATTATTTAATTAATATAGAGGAAAATGATGAAGATAGATGGATTAATTAATTAATGTGGAAGAACAAAAATTGGATAATTAGATGGGAAATGATGTGAATGTGGTGTAGTGACATGCATTGGCAAATTTTAAGTTTCTACACTAGAAAAAAATCCCTCATCTTCTACTCTAGGGTCTCACAAATCTTCCTGGGAATCTTGAGGCAAGACAAAGTGTAGATGGGGATAGCTAGAATAACTACTCTGAGCATGAGGATGTGCCCTGCACTTGAGAGCCACTTGCCCTTCCAAGAAGACACCTTTTGGTTGATGTTTGAAACAATTGGCTCCCAAAGATGTGACTTGCAGGCACCATCAAACAAGGGAATGCCCAAGTACTTACTTGGAAGGGAGCTACTCTTGTATTCCAATATCCTTTTTATCTCTAGCTATCTCCTAATATTTGTATTAAAAAATTAATTTTTGAATTTCTCTTATCTATTTTCTACCCAGAATCCTGACTGTATGTGTCTAGAGATCTTCTTATAACCCTTACTTCTCTACACCTAGAAACTCCAAACAAAAGTGTGTCATCTGCGAACTGTAGATTTGTATCTGTCTCATAGTTTGGTACAAAAGCCACACCTCTCCAAAGGACCCTGCTGCTCACATTTTTATTAGTCTCCCCAAGACTTTGACAATAATGATGAAAAGGATGGGTGACAAGGGGTCACCTTGCCTTAGCCCCCTAGATGCCTCAAAAAAACCCCATAGACTACCATTTTTTATCATTGAGAATCTAGGGGATGAAATACAACTGTAAATCCATTTGATCCATTCAAGGTAGAGGCCAATATGTTATAGAGTAATCAGAAAGACAATCCTATCCACCTAGTCATAGCCCTTCCTGATGTCTAGCTTGATTATCATCCTCTTTGTTCTACTCTTTTTGATTGAGTAGATTGCCTCATGGGAAATTATTATACCCTCTCAAATTGACCTCCCTGATGTAAATCCACTTTGTTCTTCCAAGATGAGATTTAGGAGTAATTCTTTTAATCTATTTCTAATTGATTTGGTAATAATTTTGTAGACCGAATTACATAAGGAAATGAGTCTATAGTCATCCATTATTTCTGCATTATCTTTTTTAGGAATGAAAACCAAAAAAGTATAATTATTTAGGTCTTTTAGCATTATACCTTTCTTCCTAGTTTCTTCAGTTGCAACTACCAAATCCTTTTCTATGATGCTCCAGAACCTGTGGAAGAAATCATTTGAGAATCCATTAGGATTGGGGGCCTTGTTTGGGTGCATCTAAAAAGTAACATCTTTCATCTCTTCCTCCGTGAAAGTCTCCTTAGCTAGTTGTTCTATTCCTCATAGATCAAACAAGGAAAATTGTTTAGTACTACCTCTCTCACCTCCCCTTCTCTATCCTTCTTAATTCATCAGGGATTTAAAGAAGTTCTCCACCACCTTACCAATTTCTTCATCCTCCACTAAAATTCCCTCATTGTTTCTAATTCTTGTGATTATTTTTTGGCTTCTTTTCAACTTTGTAGCCATATGGAATAATTTGGTGTTTCTGTCACCATCTTTCAGCCAACACTCCCTATACTTTTGTCTCCAAAAAGCCTCCTCTCTAGGTAGAATTTCTAAGAGCTCCTCCTTGAGCTTCTTTTCTTTCAAAAATTCATCATGAAACATCCCTTCCTTAATCACCTTTTCATTTAACACTTCTATCTCAGTTTTGAAATGCTCTTTCTCCTTGAAGATGTTCCCAAAATGCTCCTTATTCCATCCTTTAATCCTCTCCTTGAGTCTTCCCAGCTTTTTGAAGAAGGTGAACATTTTGGACCCACTAGGAATGGAAGCTTCCTTCCACCATCCTTCAATCATCTTCCCTAGGCCACATATCTTCAAATTTCAAAGAAAACCTTTTTGGGGATCTATCAAAGATGAAATTTAACCTGACAGGGAAGTGATATGAGCCAAAGAAAGGAAGGATAAGACTTTCTAGGATAAAGGGCAAAGTAAGCCAATTACCGACAAGCATGAAACAATCTAGCCGCTCAGCTATGCTTGACACACCTCTTCATCTATTGGACCATGTGAAGGTCCTATTTTTTGAGATGATATAAATTAGTCCATTGTTACAAATGAAAATTTGAAAATCTACCTATGGCTTGGACACCTGACTTACTTCCCCTTTCTTGTCTTTTTGTCCTCTTATGGAATTGAAATCTCCTCCTAAAATGAATAGTTCCTCCTATCCAAACTAAATAACGGTTGATAAATCTTCCCACACCTTAGCTTTTTGTGAGCTGCCACTAGGCCCATAGACATTGATCAGAATAAATTTCAAATTCCAAGGAAGAAACTTAACTAAGAAGACTTTGCAAGAGGGGCATCCTTTCATCATTTCCATTTCCACTCTTCTTGTTTCCCATATTACCCCTAGGCCCCCTCAAGGCACCATAGGCATTCTCTCCACAACATTTCTTAAAATTCCAACTTGAAAACATGTTTTGACACTCACTCACTTGGATGTTTGTTTCCTATAGCAGCAATATATCAAGGCCTAAAGTCAACATGAGGTGCTTGACTTTGTGGCATTTGTTAGGGACATTGCAGCCCCTAACATTCCAAGTAAGGAGTTTCATGGCTCCTCGTGAAAGGTAACACCCTTCTTGGATCTCAACTTCATTTAGCCCTTCACATTTCTAGCAATCTCCATTCTCTCCCTTTTAGTCATTCTACCCCTCCCATTCTTCTCACACATCTTGGTCTTTGAATTCTTAGACTGCATGGCCTAGATAGTTCACTTGGTGCAGTCACAGTTAGGTGGGTCCACAAAGTGAACTATCCAGGCCATACAAGTAGAGTAAACACAATGGAAACAACTGAAAGATATAAAGCAAATGCAAATTATGTCATTCAGTATATCATAGAATTCAAATACATATTGGTTGGCAATATGCGGGCTTACAATTAGGGCTCATAGGCCTAATTTCATAGTTATAGAATATGCACAAGATATAGCTTTAAAGCTCCTTTGCACAAAATTCAAACTATCAACTATCTCTAAGTCATTCACTACTTTCCTAGGCATACATTACATTAATTTATATCATCTCTAAAACATAAGATTCCTTTGCGTCGGCCAAGGAAGATCACAAGCTCCAATGAAGAGCTATAATGTATGTACACAGATAGGTTAGACCTAAATGAATAGAACTCATCTGCAAGTGAATGGAATGATGAGAGAATCTTAGGGAATGTTGGCCACCAAAAAAATAACATTGAATGATGTGTAATTTAGCTCCACAAGTCATGAAATGCTCTGCAAGACTTCTCCTTTAGTTGATTGTTTGAGACTGTCAGGATGCTCTGTTATGAGAAAATAGTCAACCTTCTAATAGTGATATCTTACCGGTACCTGATCAAAATGATTTGAATTCTAGACATGTTGTGCATGAATGCGTCTAGATGCTAAGTCCAACTCTACAAGATTTGAAATGCAACTGCAATAGAATGTGGACCAAAATACATAAATAGATATTGATTGAACTAACTGTACTGAACTAGAAAATGGAAAGAAATAAACTAAATGTAAATGTTTTTGGTTGATGTAAGATTGCTCTTGAACCAGGGATGCTCCTGCATCAAACATCTAGGGTTATTAAAAAAGTGAGTCCCTCACTTTGTTGGGGTTGGGGGAAAACCATGACAGTCTACCTCAGCATGAGAGATCCAAGATGAGTCCTCTTCAAGTCTATCATTCCACTTCACAAGATATTATTTGTACTATCTTCCTCTGGTAATGTGTCCAATTCTTCTATCCAAGATGTCCTCAATTTTCTCTAGTGCTTGTTGTGGTAACTACTGCTTCAAGTCTTCTTTGATTTTGTCACTGAACTCTACTTCATGATATTTATATAGGTCTACAATGTTTAAAATAGGTGATATACACAACGTCTTTGGTAACTCTACTTCATATACATTTCTTGAATCAAATTTTCTGAGTATCCTACATGGTCCAAACTTCTTCATCTTCACCTTGTTATATGTCCCAACTAGAAATATTTCTTTGCTCAAGTATACCATCACTTCATCTCCAACTACAAATTCTTTGCCTTCTCTTCCCATCTTCTCCAAATGCTTCTTAACCTAATTATGCACTATCTCCATGTGTCCTACAAATTCTTTTACCTCTACACTCCTCTTCTCTTCCATACTGATATCTCTCAACTCTGTAACTCCTCTAGGGTTAGTTCCTCTCACAATCTTAAAAGTTCTTCTTCTAGTACTCCTATTTACTGAATTATTATATGCAAACTCTGATTGTGAAAGAATCAAATCCCAACTTCCTGCCTTCTCTCCAACCAAACATCTTAAAAAGTTTCCCAAACTCCTATTCACTACCTTTGTCTATCAATCAGTCTGTGGATGAAATGCTGAACTGAACTTCAAATCTATCTTCATATTCTTCCAAAGTGTCTTCCAAAAGTATCCAAGAAATCTGGTATCTCTATCCAAAATTATACTCTTAGGTAATCCATGCAATCTCACAATCTCCTTGAAAAATAGGTCATCTACATGCACTGCATTAGTTGTCTTCTTACAAGGTATGAAATGTGCCATCTTTGAAAATCTATCCACCACTACAAATATTGACTCATGTCCTCTCTGTGTCTTTGGCAATCCCATTATGAAATCCATACTTATGTCTTTCCAAGGTCTCTCCGGTACTGTCAAAGGTTTATACAATTAGTATCTTGACTACTCCCTTTTGCAACTTTACAAACTCTACAACTCTATACAAACTTCCTAATATCCTTATGTATCTAAGGCCAAAAGTAATTCTCAATTGCCAAGGCCACTATCTTATCTATGAAAAAATTTCCTACTAATCCACCATTGTGTTTCTCCTTGATCAAGTTGTCTCTCATTGAACTCCTAAGTATGCATAACTAATTTCCTTTAAACAACATATCTTCTTGAATGAAATAGTCCAACAACTTGCCCCTATCTATCGCAATAGTTTCCTTACATGCTTTCTAAGGTTCAGCAAAATCAAGATCTTCTTCATACATGTTCTTCAATTCCTCAAATGCTAACACTTTGACTTTCATCTCTGTCAGCAAGTTCCTTCTTCTACTCAATGCATCTGCAACTTTGTTTGATTTTCCACTCATGTGCTTCAATACTAAAGTATAACTCTACATGAACACTACCCATCTCATATGTCTCTAATTCAACTTCCCTTAACTATTTAAATATTACAAAGCTTGATCATATGCATACAACACAAATTCCTTAGGCAACAAGTAATGTCTCCAGTTCTTCAAGGCTTGAATTATGGCAGAGAACTCCTGATCATAAACTAAATATCTTCTCCTTGCATCATTCAACTTCTCACTAAAATATGCTACAAGTCTTCCTTCTTGACTTACCACTACTCCTATTGCATTGTCACTTGCATCACAATCTACTTGAAATACCTTATTGAAATCTGGTAATGCCAAAATAGGTTGCTCTATCATTTTCTACTTCAATAATTCAAAACTTTTATTTGCTCCTGATATCCACTTGAAATCTTTTCTGTCAACTCTCATGGTCTCTGTCATGTAGGGTTACATACCGAACTAAAATTTCTGATGAACTTCCAGTAGAAACTAGCTAATCCATGAAACGATCTAACTTCTCCAATGCTCTCCAGTGTAGGCCATTCAATAATTGCTTCATGAAACTACACTTCTTGATGTTTATCAGCAACTTCTCTTCTCTCAGTCTCTGCAACACTTGTCTTATATGCCACAAATGTTCTTTTCTTGTCTTACTGAAAATCAAAATATCATCCAAATATAGAAAAACACACTTACCCAAGAATTTCTTCAAGACTTCATTTATCAATCTCCTGAAAGTACTTAGTGCATTTGTCAATCCAAAAGGCATCACTAACCACTTATACAATCCTTCATTTGTCTTAAAAGAAGTCTTCCATTCATCTCCGTCTCTAGGTCTGATCTGATGGTATCCACTCTTTAAGTCTATCTTTGTGAAATACTTAGCTACACTCAAACAATCCATGATATCATCCATCCTAGGTAATGGGAATCTATACTTGACTATGATCTTGTTGATTACTCTAGATTCTATAAACATTCTCCATTCTCCATCCTTCTTTGGTGCTAACACTGTAGATACTTCACAAGGGCTCAAGCTTTCTCTAACCAAACCTTTCCTGAACAACTCATGTATTTGTCTACTCAATTCTTCATTCTCTGCTGGTGTCATTCTGTTTGCTGCTTTGTTAGGAAAACTAGCTCTGGGTATAAGATCCATGTGATGACTGATACTCCTGATTGGTGGCAATCCTTTAGGTACATTATCTGATATGATGTCTTCATACTCTGCCAGCAATTCAGTTCTCTCCTCCGGTTGTGATTCTTTAGTCTCCTTCTTCAATGTTTTAGGCTTCTTAGGGACCAAAGCATAACACATGTTCTCATGTCTCAAACCATCCAAAAATTTCCTCTCATCTACCAAACAGATTCTAGCATTTCCACATCTTCACTCTTAGGATCATCTTCTAAAGGAATCAAAGTAATTGTCTTTCCATTTGATGTTATGGTATATGTATTCTTTCTCCCATCATGTATAGCTTTCCTATCATACTGCTAAGGTCTACCCAACAAAATATGCCAAACATCCATAGGCATAATATAACACAATACTTCATCGGGATATGATCCAATATGAAATTTCATAAAACATTGTTCACTCACTAGTACCTTATGATCATCTTGAATCCATGCTATCTTATAAGGTTTAGTGTGTTTCAATCTTTAAAACTTCAGCTTAGTCACCATGTCCTCTGAAACTATGTTCTTCTCTTGTCTTACAGAAAATGAGAATATCATCCAAATATACAATAACAAACTTACCAAAGAATTTCTTCAAGATTTCATTCATTAATCTCATGAAAGTACTCAGTGCATTTCTCAACCCAAAAGGCATCACTAACCACTCATACAATCCTTCATTTGTCTTAAAAGTAGTCTTTCATTCATCTCCTTCTTTGATTCTAATCTGATGGTATCCACTCTTCAAGTCTATCTTTGTTAAATACTTTTTCTCCCCTCAAACAATCCATGATATCATCCATCCTAGGTAAAGGAAATCTATACTTAATTGTGATCTTATTTATTCCTCTAGAGTTTGTACACATTCTCCATTCTCTATGCTTCTTCAATGCTAACACTATAGGTACTGCACAAGGACTCAAAATTTCTTTGATCAAACCTTTCCTCGACAACTCATGTATCTATCTATTGAATTCTTCATTTTCTGCCAGTGTCATTCTATGTACTGCTTTGTTAGGCAAACTAGCTCCTGGTATAAGATCCATGTGATGACTGATACTCCTAATTGGTGGAAATCCTTCAAGTCTATTGTTTGATATGATGTCTTCATACTCTATTAGAAATTCAGTTATCACCTCCCATTGTGATTCTTCAGTCTCCTTCAATGTTTCAGGCTTTTTAGGGATCAAAGCATAACACATATTCTCATGTCTCAAACCATCAAGAAATTTCCTTCCATCTACCAAACAGATTCTAGCATTTCCACATACTTCACTCTTAGGATCATCTTCTAAAGGAATCAAAGTAATTCTCTTTCCATTTGATTTTATGATATATGTATTCATTCTCCCATCATGTATAGCTTTCCTATCATACTGCCAAGGTCTACCCAACAAAATATGACAAACATCCATAGGCATAATATCACACAATACTTCATCATGATATGATCTAATATGAAATTTCACCAAACATTGTTCACTCACCAGAACCTTATGATCATCCTAAATCCATGCTATCTGATAGGGCTTACGGTGTTTCAATCTTTCCAACTTCAACTTAGTCACCATCTCCTCTAAAACTTGGTTATCTAAACTACCACTATAAATTACAACTTTACAACATTTACCTCTTGATTTGCATCTACTTTTGAACAAACTTTTCCTCTGCAGTGGTTCTTCATTTGTCTCTGCTTGAAATAGTTCTCTCCTCATGACAAGTGATTCTCCTTTCTCAGGTTTACCAACTGAATTAGGTGATCCAACAGGTTCTTTTTCCACATAGGTTGTTCTTCCACTGTTCTCTATTCTCTTTCTTGTACTCCCTTGATTGTATTCAAATGCTCTATGTCCACCTCCACACTTCAAATGGGTTCCTCTAAATGTTGTCCTATCATGTCCTCTTCCATCTCTTTTGTATGCTTCACTCCAGTATGGACTAGGGTTTTCTTTGTTGTAGAAAGTTTTGTCATCTCTCTGGTATGCATTGTTATTTTTGTCCTCCTTCTTGAATGTGTTCTCTTGTTTTTCTGCTCCGCATATGATTTCTCTCCTCCAGAAAATGTTCTACCTCTCTGAAATTTACCTCCTCTACCTCTCTGTCTCTGATCATGCCTCTTTCTCAACTTCTCTTCAACTTTATGGGCAAACTGATATGCTTCTTCCAGTGTTGTCATCCTTACTAAACTCAGTTCTTCTTGAATGTTCAATCTTAGTCCATTGATGTATCTAGCCACTTTCTCCTTGCTTGCTTCACTATGTCCTATCCTTATGATCATCTTATGAAATTCTTCAGTATATTCCTTCACAAATTTCTCCTTTTGCCTTAGGTTTTGGAATCTCTTCAATAGTTCCAACTCATAGTTAGCAGGTATAAACTGATTCTTCAACTTTGTCACCATTCTATCCCACTTTGTAATCTTCTCTTTCCCTCTTCTATTTCTATCCAACTGAACTCCTTTCCGTAAAATAGCAGCATTGGTGCAGTCACGGTAGGAGGGTTCACAGAATGATCTATCTGGACCGTGCAACAAGAGTAAACACAATGGAAACAACTCAGAGAAATGGAACAAATGCATATTTAGTCATTCAATATATCAAAGAATTCAAATACAATATCGTCAGAAACATGCAAGCTTACAACTAGCACTCATAGGCCTGATTACATACATGCTCAAGATAAAGCTTTGAAGCTCCTTCACATAAAATCTAAACTATCAGATCTTTCTTATGTGAATACCTACTTTCCTAAGGATCTATTACATCAATATATCAATTCTGGACCAATAGATTCCTCCGTGTCAGCCAAGGAAGGTCACAAACTCCAATGAAGAGTTGTAACATGTTCATAGGTAGGTCAGACCTAAATGCATAGAACACTTCCTCAAATGAATGGAACAATGTGTGGACCCTTGGGGAAGGTCAGCCACAAACCAAAGGACATTGAATGATGTGTCATTGAGATCTACAAGTTAAAGAATGATCCGCAAGCCTTCTCCTTTAGCTAATTATCAGGAACCATTATAATACTCTGTTCTGAGAAAATAATTGATCTTCTGAGAGTGATATCTTTCTGATAACTGATCCAAATGCTTTGAATTCTTGATATGATGTAGATGAATGAATGTAGATGCTAAGTCCAGATCTGCAAGATGTGAAATGCCAAAACTGGACCACAAGCTGAAAACTACTACTAAATGAACTGCCTGAACTGAACTGGAAAATGAAAGGACTGAAATGCAAACAAACTGAAATGTAATTTTTTTTCGTTGATGCAAGATTGTTCTTAAACTAGGGATGCTCCTGCATCAGACATCTAGGGTTATTGAAAAAGTGAGTCCCTCACTTTAGTAGGGCTAAGGGAGAACCAAGATGGTCCACCTTAGCCTGAGAAATCCATGTTGAATCTTCTTCCTGTCTGCCTTTCCACTTCACAAGATATTCTTTGTATTGTCTTCCTCCAGTGTTGTGTTCAACTCTATTGTCCAAGATGTCTTCTATCTGCTCCAGTGCTTGTTGTGGTAACTGCTTCTTCAACTCTTCCTCCATGCTGTCACTAAACTCTACTTCATGATATTGATATAGATCTACAATGTTGAAAATAGGTGAAATACCTAGTGTCTCTGGTAGCTCTACTTCATATTCATTTCCTAAATCAAATTTCCTTAGTATCTTACAAGGTCCAAACTTCTTCATCTTCAACTTGTTATATGTCCCAACTAGAAATCTTTTTTTTCTCAACTACAACATTACTTCATTTTCAACTTCAAATTCTTTACGTCTTCTCCCCTCATCTACCTTTTCCTTAAATTTACTGTTCAAAGTCTCCAAATGTTTCTTCACCTAGTTATGCACTATCTTCATTTGGTCTACAAATTCTTCTACTTCTGCACTCCTCTTTTCTTCTGTGTTGATATCTCTCAGTTCTGTAACTCCTCTAGGATTCACTCCAGTAACAATCTCAAAAGATGTTCTTTTGGTACTCCTATTTACTAAATTATTGTATGCAAACTCTGCTTGTGAAGGTATCAAATCCCAACTTCTAGCTTTCTCTCCAACCAAACATCTCAACAAATTTCCCAAACTCCTATTTACTACCTCCGTTTCTCCATCTGTCTATGGATGAAAAGTTGAGCTGAACTTTAAATTTGTCTTCATCTTCATCCAAAGTGTCTTCCAAAAGTAACCAACAAACTTTGTGTCCCTGTCTAAAACTATACTCTTAGGTAATCAATACAATCTCCTTGAAAAATAGGTTAGCTACATGCACTGCATCAATTGTCCTCTTACAAGGTATGAAATGAGCCATCTTTGAAAATCTATCAACCACTACCAATATTGAATCATGTCCTCTCTATGTCTTAGGCAATCCCATTACAAAATACATGCTTATGTCTTCCCAAGGTCTTTTCAGTACTACCAAAGGTTTATACAATCCGGTGTTCTGACTACTCCCTTTTGCAACTTGACAAACTCTACAACTCTGGACAAATCTCCTAACATCCTTATTTATCTGAGGCCAAAAGTAATTTTCACTCACCAAAGCCACTGTCTTATCAATCCCAAAATGTCTTGCCAATCTGCAACTATGCTTATCCTTGATCAAATTATCCCTCATGGAACTTCTAGGTATGCACAACTGACTTCCTTTGAACAACATATTTTCTTAAATGAAATAGTCCAACCACTTACTTCTATCTATCACAAGTTCCTTACATGCTTTCCAAGGTTCTGCAAAATTAGTGTCTCCCTTGTACATGTTCTTCAATTCATCAAATCCCAACACTTCAACTCTCATCTCTGTCAACAAGTTTCTTCTTCTACTGAATGCATCAACAACTTTGTTTGATTTTCCACTCCTATGCTTCAACACAAAAGTTTAACTCTGCATGAAATCTACCCATATTATATGTCTCTGATTCAACTTACCTTGACTATTCAAATATTGCAAATCTTGATGATTTGTATACAACACAAACTTTTTAGGCAACAAATAATGTCTCCACTTCTTCAAGGCTTGAATTATGGCATAGAACTCTTGATCATAAACTGAATATCTTTTCCTTGCATCATTCAACTTTTCACTAAAATATGCTACAGGTCTATCTTCTTGACTTAACACTGCTCATATTGCATTTCTAGTTGCATCACAATCAACCTGAAATACCTTACTAAAATCCGGTAATGCCAAAATAGGTTGCTCTATCACTTTCTACTTCAACAACTCAAAACTTTTATTTGCTCTTGATGTCCACTTGAAATTTTTTCTGTCACCTCTCATTGTCTCTATCATAGGGTTACAAACTGAATTGAAATTTCTGATGAACTTCTAGTAGAAACTAGCCAATCCATGAAATGATCTAACTTCTCTAATGCTCTCTAGTGTAGGCCATTCAATAATTGCTCTCACTTTCTCAAGGTCCATCTTCAATCCTTCCACAGAAATCACAAATCCCTAATATACCAACTCTTCCTTCATGAAACTACACTTCTTGATGTTTATCAGCAATTTCTCTTCTCTCAACCTCTACAAAACTTGTCTAATATGCTGCAAATGTTCTTCTTTTGTCTTACTGAAAATCAGAATATCATCCAAGTATACAATTACAAACTTACCCAAGAATTTATTTAGAACTTCATTCATCAATCTCATGAAAGTACTCGATGCATTTGTCAATCCCAAGGGCATCACTAACCACTCATACAATCTTTCATTTGTCTTAAAAGTAGTCTTCCATTCATCACCTTCTTTGACTCTGATATGATGGTATCCACTCTTCAAGTCTATCTTTGTGAAATATGTTGCTCAACTTAAACAAACCATGATATCATCCATCCTAGGTAAAGGAAATCTATACTTGACTGTGATCTTGTTTATTACTCTAGAGTCAGTACACATTCTCCATTCTCCATCCTTCTTTGGTGCAAGCACTGTAGGTACCGTATAAGGACTCAAGCTTTCTCTGATCAAACCTTTTCTCAACAAATCTTGTATCTTTCTATTCAGTTCTTCATTCTCTTCCAATGTCATTTGGTGTGCTTCTTTGTTAGGCAAACTTGCTCCTAGTATAAGATCAATGTGATGACTAATACTCCTTATAGGTGGTAATCCTTCAGGTACATTATCTAATATGATGTCTTCATACTCTGTTAGCAACTCTCTTATCTCATCCGGTTTAGTTTCTTTCTTTACTACTTCAGGCATTTTAGGAATCAAGGAATAACACATACTTTCTTGTTTCAAACCATCCAAAAATTTCCTTCCATCTACCAAACAGATTCTAGCATTCCCACATACCACATCTTTAGGATCATATTCCAAAGGAATCAAAGTAATTCTTTTCCCATTTGCTGTTATAGTATATGTATTCTTTCTCCCATCATGTATAGCTTTTCTATCATACTGCCAAGGTCTACCCAACAAGATATGACAAACATCCACATGCATAATATCACACAAGACTTCATCTTGATAAGATCTAATATAAAATTTCACCAAACATTGTTCACTCACTAGTACCTTATGATCATCGTGAATCCATTCTATTTGATAGGGTTTAGGGTGTTTCAATCTTTCCAATTTCAGCTTAGTCACTATCTCCTCTAAAACTAAGTTATCTGAACTACCACTTCAATTACAACTTTACAACACTTACCTCTGGATTTGCATCTAGTTCTAAACAAACTTTTCCTCTGTGATGGTTCCTCATTTGTCTCTATTTGAAATAGTGCACTCCTCATCACCAATGATTCTCCTTTCTTAGGTTTACAAATAGAATTAGGTGATTCAATAGGTTCTTCTTCAACATAGGTTGCTCTTCCACTATTTTCTATCTTCTTGCTTGTACTACCCTGATTACACTCAAATGCTCTATGTCCTTCATCTCCACATTTGAAACAAGTACCTCTAAATGTCCTCTTATCAAATCCTCTTCCTTCTCTTCTGTATTCTTCATTCTGGTATGCACTAGGGTTTCCTCTCCAGTAAAAAATTTTGTCATCTCTCTGGTAAGCATCATCCTTCTTAAATGGGTTGTCCAACTTGTTCTACTCCATAAATGATGTATCATATCTGGAAAATGTTTTACCTCCTCTACCTCTCTATCTCAAATCATGTCTTTTATTCAACTTCTCTTCAACTTTTAGGGCAAATTGATATGCTTCTTCCAAAGATGTCATCCTTACCAAACTTAGCACTTCTTGAATGTTCAATCTTAGTCCATTGATGTATCTTGCCACTTTCTCCTTGTTTTCTTCACTATGTCCTATCCTTATGATCATCTTATGAAATTCTTTAGTGTAATCCTTCACAGATTTCTCCTTTTGTTTTAAATTTTGCAATCTTTTCAATAATTCCAACTCATAGTCAGCAGGTATGAACTAATTCTTTAACTTTGTCACCATCCAGTCCGACTTTGTAATCTTTTCTTTTCCTCTTCTATTTCTTTCCAACTGAACGTCTTTCCATCATATAGAAGCATGTCCTTTCAACTTTGACTTCACAAATTTTACCTTCTCCAGATCTTCAATTTCCTCATATTCAAAGTATTCTTCCATATCATTTATCCAATCAAACAATTCTTCAGGATTCAAGTTACTAGTATAATTCGGCACATCAACTCTAGGTCTCTTTCCAATCTTTGAAATAGCTCACAACATCTTTATTTGATCTAATTCTTCTTCTTCATTACCTTCTAGGGTTTCACTAGTGTCTTCAACAGATTGAAATTCTTCCTCATCATCACTTTCAACATTAGGTCTTAGTGTCAATCCTCCTCTCCTATCTTCTTCAATAGGATCCAAACAAAATTGCATTGTTCTCATCAATTCCATCATCTCATCCATTCTATTAGCAATTGTACCAACAGGAGGAACTCTCCATTGTGGCATATTCCTAGGGTCAAGTGCAAACTACCTCAAGTTTGACAATTGGGCTACAAGCGACAACTACTTCCTAATTAGTGATCGATTGTGCACAAGTAACCTGCCTCAGATCAGTGATCTTCTTACAACAAAATCTTATAGAATCTCCTTTGCCAATTCGTTCCAAAGAATCAAACTTTCACTCTGATACCACTTTGTGCAGTCATGGTAGGAGGGTTCACAGAATGAACTGTTCAGACCATACAGCAAGAGTAAACACAACGGAAACAACTTAGAGAAATGGAACAAATGCAAATTTAGTCATTCAATATATCAAAGAATTCAAATACAATATGGCCAGCAACATGCGGGCTTACAACTAGGGCTCACAGGCCTGATTACATACATGTGCAAGATAAAGCTTTGAAGCTCCTTTGCACAAAATTTAAACTATCAGATCTTTCTTATGTGAATAGCTACTTTCCTAAGGATCTATTACATCAATATATATCAATTCCAAACCAATAAATTCCTCTGTGTCAGCCAAGGAAGGTCACAAACTTCAATGAAGAGCTATAACGTGTTCACAGGTAAGTCAGACTTAAATGCATAGAACACTTCCTCAAATGAATGGAATAATGTGTGGACCCTTGGGGAAGGTCAGCCACAAACAAAAGGACATTAAATGATGTGTCATTGAAATCCACAGGTCAAGGAATGATCCGCAAGCCTTCTCCTTTAGCTGATTATCTGGAACTATTAGAATGCTCTACTCTAAGGAAATAGTTGATCTTCTGATAGTGATATCTTTCTTGTAACTAATTCAAATACTCTGAATTCTTGATATGATGTAGATGAATGAATATAGATGCTAAGTCCAGATCTATAAGATGTGAAATGCCAAAACCAGACCACAAGCTGAAAACTGCTACTAATTGAACTACCTGAACTGAACTAGAAAATGAAAGAACTGAAATACAAATAAACTGAAATGCAAATGTTTTTGGTTGATGCAAGATTGGTCTTAAACCAGAGATGCTCCTGCATCAGATATCTGGGGTTATTAAAAAAGTGAGTCCCTCACTTTGCTAGGGCTAGGGGAGAACCAAGACGGTCCATCTGAGCCTGAGAAATCCATAATAAATCTTCTTATTGTCTACCTTTCCACTTGACAAGATATTCTTTGTATTGTCTTCCTCTAGTGCTACGTCCAACTCTGCTAACCAAGATGTCTTCTATTTGCTCTGGTGCTTGTTGTGGTAACTACTTCTTCAAGTCTTCTTCCTTGCTGTCATCGAACTCTACTTCATGATATTGATATAGATCTGAAATGTTGAAAATAGGTGAAATATCCAGTGTCTTTGGTAGCTCTACTTCATATGCATTTCCTGAATCAAATTTCCTGAGTATCTTACAAGTTCCAAACTTCTTCATCTTCAACTTGTTATATGTCCCAACTAGAAAACTTTCTTTTCTCAAGTACACCATTACTTCATTTCCAAATTCAAATTCTTTGTCTTTTGCTCTCATCTGCCTTTTCCTTATACTTACTGTTCAAAGTCTCCAAATTTTTCTTCACCTGGTTATGCACTATCTTCATGTGGTCTACAAATTCTTCTACTTCTACATTCTTCTTTTCTTCTATGCTGATATCTCTAAGTTCTGCAACTCCTCTAGGATTCACTCCGGTAACAGTCTCAAAAGGTGTTCTTCTGGTACTCTTGTTTACTAAATTATTGTATGCAAACTCTACTTGTGAAATAATCAAATCCCAACTTCTGACTTTCTCTCCAACCAAGCATCTCAACAAATGTCCCAAACTCCTATTTACTACCTTTGTTTGTCCATCTATCTATGGATGAAAAGTTGAGCTGGACTTTAAATTTGTCTTCATCTTCATCCAAAGTGTCTTCCAAAAGTAACCAACAAACTTTGTGTCCTTGTCTAAAACTATACTCTTAGGTAATCCATACAATCTCACAATCTCCTAGAAAAATGGGTCAGCTACACGCACTGGATCAGATGTCTTCTTACAAGGTATGAAATGAGCCATCTTTGAAAATTTGTCAACCACTACAAATATTGAATCATGTCCTCTCTGTGTCTTAGGCAATCCCATTACAAAATCCATGCTTATGTCTTCCCAAGGTCTCTCCAGTACTACCAAAGATTTATACAATCTGGTGTTCTGACTACTCCCTTTTGCAACTTGACAAACTCTACAACTCTGTACAAATCTCCTAACATCCTTATGTATATGAGGCCAAAAGTAATGTTCATTCACCAAAGCCACTATCTTATCAATGCCAAAATGTCCTACCAATCCACCACTATGCTTCTCCTTGATCAAATTATCCCTCATGGAAATTCTAGGTATGCACAACTGACTTCCTTTGAACAACATATCTTCTTGAATGAAATAGTCCAACCACTTACTTCTATTTGTCACAACAAGTTCCTTACATGTTTTCCAAGGTTCTACAAAATTAGTGTCTCCCTCATACATGTTCTTCAATTCATCAAATCCCATCACTTCAACTATCATCTCTGTCAATAAGTTTCTTCTTCTACTTAATGCATCAGCAACTTTGTTTGATTTTCCACTCCTATGCTTCAACATAAATTTATAACTCAGCATGAACTCTACCCATCTCATATGTCTCTGATTCAACTTACCTTGACTATTCAAATACTGCAAAGCTTGATGATCTGTATACAACACGAACTCCTTAGGCAACAAATAATGTCTCCACTTCTTCAATGCTTGAATTATGGAATAGAACTCTTGATCATAAGCTGAATATCTTTTCCTTGTATCATTCAACTTTTCACTGAAATATGCTACAGGTCTATCTTCTTGATCTTTTCCTTGCATCATTCAACTTTTCACTGAAATATTCAACTTTGTCTTTGCAAATTCACCCTCTCCAGATCTTCAATTTCCTCATACTCAAAGTATTCTTCCATGTCATTTATCCAACCAATCAACTCTTCTGAATTCAAATTTCTAGTGTAATTTGGTACATCAACTCTAGGTGCCTTTCCATTCTGTAAAATAGCTAACAACATCTTGACTTGATTTGATTCTTTTTCTTCTTCATCTTTTAGGGTTTCACCATTTTGATCAGCGGATTGAAATTCTTCATCATCATCACTTTCAACATTAGGTCTAGGTGTCAATCCTCTTCGTCTATCTTCTTCAACAACATCCAAGAGAACTCGCATGGTTTTCATCATCTGCATCATCTCATCCATTCTTCTAGCCATTGTACCAACATAATGAATTCTCCTTGGTGTTATCTTCCTAGGATCAAGTGTAAAGTGTAACTACCTCAAATTCGGTGATCAGGCTACAAGGTGACAATTGCCTCACAATTAGTGATCGGTTGGAACACAAGTAACCTGCCTTGGATCAACAATCTATTCGCAACAAGATCTTATGGAATTCCTTCACCAATTTAGCTCAATTCTCTCCCAAAGATTCAAACTTTCACTCTGATACACTTAGTGATATCAAAGGCATAAGTTAACACTAAGACCTTTAAGAACATGCTTCATGCATGATCTGGATTACACTTTACAGACCAATCAAAAGGTAGGAACATGATCTAGAGAGAGTTACAAGCACGTTACAATCACCAAGAACTTTTGCACAACCCCTAAACACTCTATCCAGAAGATTCTTCAAACCAAAGCACTTAAACATTTTTTTCAACCACTGTCATAAAAGAAAGATTGCTTGCAGAGCACCAAATCATGAACCATTTGAACTAAAGGCACATAACATCATTACAAACTTAATTCCAAAACCATAGACTGTAAAACTTAAATGCAGAGAAATGAGAAGCAAAATACATTCTCCTTGTCACCACTGAATGCTAAAAAAAAATAGTTCTTACTCTAGTGAACAGAACTCACTCAAATCTTCACACCGGAGGCTCAAACTTGGAACATAGAATCAACAGACATCGCTTACTATAAATTACAATCCTTAGACAAAGATATTTAGTATAGAGGATATGCGGAGCAAAACATTGCATTGTTCTTCTGCAAGCCAAGATACTCTGCAACACATTGTTTCCACTAGGAGAGCACATTTTCTCAAAAGCACTTGGAAACTCAGTATCAGGAACACTTTCTCATTATCTTCACCACTTATATAGCTAATACAAAGCAACTAACTCAATACAAGTAAGCATCAAAGATTACTTAGAGATGCCTAGGAAAGTAGGGAATGTCTTAGAGATAGTTGATAGTTTGAATGTTGTGTGAAAGAGCTTCAAAGATATATCTTGTACATATTCTATAATTTTGTAATCAGGCTTGTGAGCCCTAATTGTAAGCCTAGATGTTGCTGGCCAATTTATATTTGTATTCTATGATAAATTGAATAATTGAATATTCATTTGCTTCATATCTTTGAGTGGTTTCCGTTGTGTTTACTCTAGCTACATGACCTGGATAGTTCACCTTGTGGACCCTCCTAACCATGACTACACCAAGTGATATCTTCCTATGGATGCTCTGGATAGATAAGATATCACCACTTGGGGAAGGTCAACCACTTTATCTTGTGCGTATTCTGTAATTTTTTAATTAGGCCTATGAGCCCTAATTGTAAGCCCACATGTTGCTGGCTAATTTGTATTTGAATTCTATGATATACTGAATGAATGAATCTGCATTTGCTTCATATCTTTGAGTGGTTTCCATTGTGATTACTCTAGCTACATGGCCTGGATAGTTCACCTTGTGGACCCTCCTAACCGTGATTGCACCAAGTGGTATCAGAGTGAAGGTTTGAATCTTTTGGAGTGAATTGAGTGAAGTTAGCAAAGGAATTCTATAAGATCTTGCTATGAACATATTGCCGATTTGAGGTACGTTACTTGTGTTGCAACTGATCGCTAATTGTGAGGCATTTGTCACCTTATAGCCCAATCACCGAATTTGAGGTAGTTATACTTGATCCTAGGAAGAGATGTTGCTGAGGAGAATCCCTGTTGTTGGCACAACAGTTGGAAGAATGGATGAGATGATGGAGATAATGAAAACCATGCAAGTTTGCTTAGATGTTGTTGAAGAAGATATGTGAAGAGGATTGACACCTAGACCTAATGTTGAAAGTGATGATGAAGAATTTCAATCTGCTGATCAAAATGGCAAAACCCTAGGAGATGAAGAGGAAGAAGAATCAGATCAAGTCAAGATGTTGCAAGCTATTTCAAAGATTGGGAAGAGACCTAGAGTAGATGCATTGAATTACACTGGGAATTTGAATCTGGAGGAGTTCATTAATTAGATAAATGACATGGAAGAATACTTTGAATATAAAGAAATTGAAGATCTGGAGAGGGTGAAATTTGTAAAGACAAAGCTGAAAGGACATGCTTCTATATGGTGGAAAGAAGTTTAGTTGGATAGAAATAGAAGAGGGAAAGAGAAGATTACAAAGTGGGATAGAATGGTGACAAAGTTGAAGTCTCAATTTATACCTGTTGACTATGAGTTGGAACTGTTGAAAAGATTGCAAAACCTAAGACAAAAGGACAAATCTGTGAAGGAGTACACTGAAAAATTTCATAAGATGATCATAAGGAAAGGACATAGTGAAGCAAGCAAGGAGAAAGTGGCTAGATACATCAATCGACTGAGATTGAACATTCAAGAAGAACTGAGCTTGGTAAGGATGACAACATTGGAAGAAGCATATCAGTTTGCCCTAAAGGTTGAAAAAAAGTTGAACAAGAGGCATGATCAGAGACAGAGAGGTAGAGGAGGTAAATTTTAGAGAGGTAGAACATTTTTTGGAGGAGAGATCATATGTGGAGTAGAACAGACAAGAGAACACATTCAAGAAGGAGGAAAGTGATAACAATGCATACTGAAGAGATGACAGAACTTTCTACCGCAGAGGAAACCCTAGTCCATACCGGAGTGAATGATACAGAAGAGATGACAAAACTTTCTACAACAAAGGAAACCCTAGTCCATACTGGAGTGAAGGATATAGAAGAGGACCTAATAGGAGAACATTCAGAGGAACTTGTTTCGAGTGTAGATGTGAAGGACACAAAGCATTGTAATGTAATCAAGGAAGTAAAAGCATGAGGAAAAAAAATAGTGGAAGAGCAACCTATGTGGAAGAACCTATTGGATCACCTAATTTAGTTGGTAAACCTAAGAAAAAAGAATCACTTGTCATGAGGAGAGATCTATTTAAAATAGAGACAAATGAGGAACCACTGCAAAGGAAAGGTTTGTTCAGAACCAGATGCAAATCAAGAGGTAAATGTTGTAAAGTTGTTATTGATAGTGGTAGTTCAGATAACCTAGTTTCAGAAGAGAGGATAACTATGGTGAAGTTGGAAAGATTGAAACACCCTAAACCCTACCCGATAGCATGGATTCATGATGATCATAAGGTTCTAGTGAGTGAACAATGTTTGGTGAAATTTCATATTGGATCTTATCCTGATGAAGTATTGTGTGATATTGTGCCTATGGATGTTTCTCATATTTTGTTGGGTAGACCTTGGTAGTATGATAGGAAAGCTATCCATGATGGGATAAAGAACACATATACCATAAAATCAAATGGAAAAAGAATTACTTTGATTCCTTTGGAAGATGATCCTAAGAGTGAATTATGTGGGAATTCTAGAATCTATTTGGTAAATCAAAGGAAATTTCTAGAGGGATTGATACAAGAGAACATGTGTAATGCTTTGATCCCTAAGAAGCCTAAAACTTTTAAAAGGGAGACTGAAGAATGACAACCGGAGGAGATAACTGAATTGCTGACAAAGTATGAAGACATCATATCAGATAATGTACTTGAAGGATTGCCTCCAATCAGGAGTATCAGTCATCACATGGATCTTATACTGGGAGCTAGTTTGCCTTTCAAAGCAGCACACATAATGACACTATAAAAGAATGAAGAATTGAATAGACAGATACATGAGCTGTTGAGGAAAGGTTTGATCATAGAAAGGTTGAGTCCTTGTGTAGTACTTGCAGTATTAGCATTGAAGAAGGATGGAGAATGGAGAATGTGTATAGACTCTAGAGCAATAAACAAGATCACAGTTAAGTATAGATTTCCTTTACCTAGGATGGATGATATCATGGATTGTTTGAATGGATCAAAGTATTTCACAAAGATAGACTTGAAGATTGGATACCATCATATTAGAATCAGAGAAGGAGATGAATGGAAGACTTCTTTTAAGACAAATGAGGGATTGTATGAGTGGTTAGTGATGCCTTTTGGGTTGACAAATGCACCAAGTAATTTCATGAGATTGATGAATGAAGTCTTGAAGAAATTATTGGGTAAGTTTGTTATTGTATATTTGGATGATATTCTAATTTTCAGTAAGACAAAAGAAGAACATTTGTGGCACCTAAGACAAGTATTGCAGAGATTGAAAGAAGAGAAATTGCTAATAAACATTAAGAAGTGTAGTTTCATGAAGAAAGAATTGGTATATTTGGGATTTGTGATTTCTACGATAGGATTGAAGATGGACCCTGAGAAAGTAAGAGCAATTGTTGAATGGCCTACACTGGAGAGCATTGGAGAAGTCGGATCATTTCATGGATTACCTAGTTTCTACTAGAAGTTCATCAGAAAATTTAGTTTAGTATGTAACCCTATGACAGAGACCATGAGAAGTAATAGAAAAGATTTCAAGTGGACATTAGGAGCGGATAAAAGTTTTGAACTGTTTAAGCAGAAAGTGACAGAGCAACTTGTTTTGGCATTACTAGATTTCAAAAAGGTATTTCAAGTAGATTGTGATGCAAGTGGGAATGCAATTGGAGCAGTGTTATGCCAAGAAGGAAGACCCATAGCATATTTTAGTGAGAAGTTGAATGATGCAAGGAAAAGATATTCAATTTATGATTAAGAGTTCTATGCCATAATTCAATCCTTGAAGAAGTAGAGACATTACTTGTTGCCTAAGGAGTTTGTGTTGTATACAGATCATCAAGCTTTGTAATATTTGAATAGTCAAGGAAAGTTGAATTAGAGACATATGAGATGGGTAGAGTTCATGCAGAGTTATACTTTTATATTGAAGCATAGGAGTGGAAAATCAAACAAAGTTCTAGAAGCATTGAGTAGAAGAAGGAACTTGCTGACGGAGTTGAAACTTGAAGTGTTGGAGTTTGAGGAATTGAAGAACATGTATGAAGAAGAATTTGATTTTGCATAACCTTGGAAAGCATGTAAGGAACCTATTGTGACATATATGAGCAAGTGGTTGGAATATTTCATTCAAGAAGATATGTTGTTCAAAGGAAATCAGTTATGCATACCTAGGAGTTCAATGAGAGACAATTTGATCAAGGAGAAACACAATGGTGGATTGGAAGGACATTTTGGCATTGATAAGATAGTAGCTTTGGTAAGTGAGAATTACTTTTGGCATCAGATACATAAGGATGTTAGGAAATTTGTGCAGAGTTGTAGAGTTTGTCAAGTTGCAAACGGGAGTAGTCAGAATACTGGATTATATAAATCTTTGATAGTACTAGAGAGACCTTCGGAAGAAATAAGTATGGATTTCATAATGGGATTTCCAAAGATACAAAGAGGACATGATTCAATAGTTGTAGTGGTGGACAGATTTTCAAAGATGGTACATTTTATACCTTGTAAGAAGACAACTAATGTAGTGCATGTAGTTGACATATTTTTCAAGGAGATTGTGAGATTGCATGGATTACCTAAGAGTTTAATTTCAGACAGAGATACTGGATTTTTTAGATACTTTTGGAAGACACTTTGGAAGAAGATGAAGACAAATTTGAAGTTTAGTTCAGCATTTCATCCACAAACTGATGGACAGATAGAGGTAGTGAATAGGAGTTTGGGAAACTTGTTGAGATGTTTGGTTGGAGTGAAGGCAGGAAGTTGGGATTTGATTCTTTCACAAGAATAGTTTGCATACAATAATTCAGTGAATAGGAGTAGCAGAAGAACACCATTTGAGATTGTTATCAGAGTAAACCCTAGAGGAGCTGCAGAGTTGAGGGATTGAGAGGAACCTCCTACAACAATATAATAAAAAATGCATGAAATAACAGAAATAGCAGAACATAGAAGGAATTTATTGATCGCAGGCCACTTTGAGGGGGTAACCTCCTTTAAGAAAGCTCAATACAATAAACTCGTGGATGCTTTCATTGGCCTCAACATGTATTTATATACTAAGTCTAATCTAAACAACTATTACTCCCCATGAATGTGGGATAATACAATATAATCACAGGATGACTTACAAAGCATATGCTTCCAACAACAATATACTAATAAAGTAAAGAGAAGGGTTAAACATGGGTTCCTAACATCCCCTCCCTCTTAGAAAAGCTTTGTCCTCAAAGCTTAAGATGTGGAAATTGTTTCTGAATCTGAAGGAGTGGTTCCCATGTAGCATCCTCTAGTTGCATTCTGTGCCCTAAATTAAAACCTTTATGATGGATCGAGAGTGAAGCTGACAAGTGCGCCTATCGAGGATTGCCTCCAATTCCAAAATGATGGATCCTTCATTATCTAGTTCTGGTAGAATAGTTTGTGCTCTGATGTTGGTGCCAAGAAATTTCTTTAGACAAGAGACATGAAATACTGGATGAATGCGGGAAGAAGGAGGAAGCTCCAATTTATAAGCAACTGACCCAATCTTCTAAAGAACTTTATATGGCCTATAGAACTTTGGAGCTATCTTATGACATCCTTTGAGTTTCAGGGAGGATTGCTTGTATGGATATAGATGAAGAAAAATCATATCACCTACTTGAAAAGTGTGCTCAGAATGGTGTTGATCGGCTTGTTATTTCATTTGATTTCTTGCCATGTGATGATTGTCCTACAAAATACGAAGAATCTAATCTCAGGTTTGGAGAACTATGTCAACTGCCTGAACTGGTGAACTGCTGGGGGTTAATGGAAGGGGCACTGGTAGTGCCTGACCATAGACTGCTTCATATGGAGTCATTTTAGATGCAGTGTGGTAGGAGGTATTGTACCACCATCCAGCGAGTGGGAGCCACTTTGCCCACTGATGTTGTTGTTCTGAGATGAAACAATGAAGATAAGTTTCCAAACATTTGTTGATAACTTCAGTCTAACCATCTATTTGTGGCTGATACCCTGAACTCATCTTCAGTTTGGTGCCAGTGTGGCGAAATAGTTCTGTCCAAAAATGACTGGTGAAAGTGGCATCACGATCTGAGACAATGGAAGAAGGGATTCCATGAAGACGGAAGATCTGGTCCATGAAAATCTGTGTGATGGAGGAGGTGGTATAGGGATGGCTGAGGGCACAAAAATGACTATATTTGGAGAGGTGATCAACCACAACAAAGATCACTATCTTCCCTCCAGATTTAGGGAGCCCCTCATTGAAATCCATAGAAATATATGTCCAAATCCATGTAGGGATGGGCAAGGGTTCGAGCAATCCATGAAGGAGTGTCATTTCACCCTTGTTGTGCTGGTAGGTATCACATTCAGTCACCATATGTTTGATTTCCCTTCTCATTCCCTTCCAATAGAAGTTACATTGTGCCCGCTCATAAGTTTTGAGGAACCCAGAGTGCCATGCCAATGGAGAAGCATGAAGTTCATAAAAGACAACCTGTTGAAGATCTATGTTCTAGGGAAGCACCAAACAACCCTTGTATCCTAGAGAAGCACCATCCCAAGAGTAATACGGTATAGAAGAAGGGTTATTGGCCAACTGTTGGATGATTTGAGATAAGGAAGAGTCATTGGCATAGCCCTATTGGATAGATTCTAGCCAATTTGGAATAGGCATAGAAATAGTTGAAAGAGAAGCTTGGTCATCAAATATGCGAGAAAGAGCATCCGCCACAATATTGTCCTTACCCTTCTTGTAAGTGATCTCATATTTATAACCCATGAGTTTGCTAACCCATTCCTATTGTGTTGGGGAGGAGACTCATTATTCTAGGAAATATTTTAGACTCTGGTGATCAGTCTTGATGCAGAAATGATTCCCTAATAGGTATGGCTGCCACTTCTGTACTGCATGCAAAATAGCCATCATTTCCTTCTCATATGTAGAGAGTACTAAATTCTTACCTAAAAGAGCTTTTCTTGTGAATGCAATGGGATGTTCATCTTGAAGGAGAATAGTACCAAGTCCATTGCCGCAAGCATCACTCTCAATAGTGAAGGTCTTGGAAAAATATGGCATAGCTAGAATAGGTGTAGTACACATAGCTTGTTTCAATTTTTCAAATGCACACTCAGCAGCATATGTCCATGTAAAAGCATCCTTTTTCAATAGAGTGGTTAATGGAGCTGCAATCTTCCTGTAATCCTTAACAAACTTGCGGTAGTAGCCAATCAGTCCCAAAAAACTATGGAGGCTTTTGAGTGTCTGAGGATGCGGCTAATTTTTCATGGCATCTATTTTGGCAAGATCCACTCAAACCGCTTGGGCTGAAACAATATGCCCGAGATACCCCACTTCCTCCTGCCCAAAAACACATTTAGACTGTTTTGCATAGAGATGATGATCAGACAGAAGTTGCAGGACAAGATCCAGATGCTGGAGATGCTCAGCCCATGTTTTACTATAGATGAGGATATCATCAAAGAAGACTAGAATGAATTTCTGCAAGTAGGGCTTGAATATTTTCATCATCAATGCTTGGAATGTGGAAGGACCATTAGTGAGGCTAAAGGGCATGACCAAAAACTCATAGTGGCCATCATGTGTGTGGAAAGCCCTTTTAGGGATATCATCCTCATGAACCCTAATTTGGTGATACCTAGAATGAAGATCCAACTTGGAGAAAAAATGAGTGCCATGAAGCTCATCAAGAAGCTCATCAACAATAGGAATTGGAAACTTATCCTTGATTGTGATGTGATTAAGTACTCAGAAGTCAATGCAGAAGCACCATGACCCATCTGTTTTTCAGACAAGAAGAACTGGTGAAGAAAAGGAACTGGTACAAGGGTGAATAATACCTTGCTTTAGTAAATCCCGAACGAGCATCACAATCTCTGTCTTTTGGTGAAGTGGATAGTAGTAGGGCCTGATGTTGGGAGGAAGACTTCCAGGAAGGAGCTAAATATGATGGTCCTCTGGTCATGAAGGTGGTAAGCCCATTGGTTCAGCAAAGACACATGCATATCTATCCAAAATTTGTTATAGATCTGAAGGACTAGTGGAGACCGTTGATGGTTGCATCTGAATGGAATGGAGCTGAGTGATAACACCATGTGAGTTCTCCTTAAGGAGATTTTCCATGTGATGTGAACTGATGATGCTAAGAGACCCTGGTTGTAAGCCCTTCAATGTGTGTTTTTGCCCATTGTCTAAAAACTGTATCCAAAGTTCAGCAAAATCCCATAAGATGGGTCCAAGTGTACGTAACCATTGACCACCCAAAACCACATGACATCCACCTAAGGGCAAGGCAAACATGTCAGAGCACAGGTTATAATCTCCAATAGAGATATGCACATTACGACACTTCCCTTTGTAAGGTAATGTGCCCCCATTGGCAATCATGACTTCAAAGCTGGAGCAAGGATGGACAAAACAATCAGCCTGTTTGGTGATCCGAGGGTCAATGAAGTTATGAATGCTACCAGAATCAATGAGTATTGTAAGAGGGAGCTTCTTGAAGTAACCCTTGACCTGCATGGTTTGTAGGTGGTGACTCCTGCTAAAGCATGGAGAGAGATCTCTGGGTGGTCTTCTTGAGAAGGAGGGTCAACAAGCAGCTATTGAATGTCGACCTGATCATCTACTATATTCTGAGCATCTTCATAAACTTTAGTTGCAAGCAGAGAATCCACATCCAAGAGATAGAGCTTTTGCTCAACACATCTATGTCCCCGAGTGAATTTCTCATCACAATTATAACAAAGCCCTTTTTCTCTACGTGCCCTCATCTCTGCTTCAAACAAATGCTTGATAGGAGTTGTTCTAGGAGTTGGCATGATTGGACGTCTTTGGGAAACCACATTTCTAAATGGAACAAAAGTGGATTTGGTGCATTGTTGAGCTGTGATCTTGTCCTCCGCCAACTTAGCCAACCCTAGGGCTTCCATCATTGTGCTGGGATGGAACATTTTAACCTCAGATCAAATTGCATCCTTCAGACCACTGACAAAACAACTCCTAAAAAATTTATCAGACAATCCCTCTGTATGATTGGCCAGCTTCTCAAATTTGGTCTGATATTCTCTCACAGTGCCAGTTTGGCAAAGTTTAGTAAGTGTTCCTATGAAGTCATCAAAAGCACTAGGGCCAAATCATTGTAAAATGAGTTTGCAAAAAACTGTCCATTTTGGCTCTTCATGAGCCTTGATGTACCAACAGAACCATTGAAGGGCTTCATGTTCCAAATGAAAGGATGCAAGTGGGACTTTATTGACATCAAAAGTATTATGTAGACTGAAATATTGTTCTGCCTAGTATATCCATCCAATCGGATCATCACCATTGAAGTGAGGAAAATCAAGCTTTGGCCCACGAAAATTGTAGGAAGAAGAGAACCTAGTGTCTGCAGAAGACTCTGGCTGTCGTCTATTGTTCATGGCTGAATGCTGAAGATTGAGGCCAAGAATTTTTTCATCCAGATCTTGGAGTTTGATCTTGACGGCTGCATGTTCATCCTCCATGTTTTTTTCTCCTGTGCGGGTGATAACCATAACCAGGAGTTTTTTTTGGGAATGGATAGAAAAACAAAAACAAAAACTTTTTTAGTAAACGAAAATTTGGATTTGGGAAAAACTCTGATGGGTAATTAGGGTTTGACTAGGTTTTGGACACTTTCTGAAGGATAGGGAAGCAGGAAATGGGGATTTTAGAAGCGGGGTGAAAGAATGGGAAAATTTGTCCAAGAGGGACAAAGGAGCAGAAATAGGAAATGAACACTATGGCAAAATTTGAAGGCGATTGGGTGAGAATCGAAGAAGTTATGGCAAACCCTAAAAATAGACAAATGTGGGATTTTTGGCTTTGATAAGTGGAATTTGGGATAGGGTCCTCAAGGAAGGAAATATGCAGAATGGAATTTCAGAGGAAATGGAGCTAAAGCAAGGAAGATATGGCAAAATTTTTTTTTTTTTTTTGAAAAATATCTGCAATGGATCTAGACATGCAATCTGCAATTTACCAGCTAACAATAGATATGGACCCCAGGTATGTTCAGCTTCCTAAAGGTTCAAGGGATTCACTCGGCTACCAATGTTGTCTAACGACTTGCATATTGGGGCAGTACCCCTCACTCCATAGCTCAGGTAAAACTGATACCCACTTTGCCACAAACGACAACTCTTGGTTTACCTCACAGATGGGAACTAGTGAATCAGGTAGGGGTCGTTGCCCTTTTCGCTGGTAGGTTCTCTCAATGCGCCAACTACTTTGGGGTTCCTATGGTACTCCTCACAAGGAGTTTTAGGGCTATGCCCAGGCACTTCCCACAGTTAAGAGGATAGGGATTATTCCCTGATCTAAACCTACAATTGAAATGAACAATATAGATGAAAAAAGAACTAGTACAATAATCACAGTGCCCAGAGGCCACTGCGAAAAAAAATTCAGCGAAAATTCCACCCAGTGAGCCCAAGAAAGTGCTCTGATACCAGATGAGAGGAACCTCCTGCAACAATATAATAAAAAATGCACGAAATAACATAAATAATAGAACACAGAAGGAATTTATTGATCGCAGGCCACTTCAAGGGGGCAACCTCCTTTGAGAAAGCTCAATACAATAAACTCATGGATGCCTTCATTGGCCTCAACATGTACTTATATACTAAGTCTAATCTAAACAACTATTACTCCCCATGAATGTGGGATAATACAATATACTCATGGGACAACTTACAAAGCATATGCATCCAACAACAATATACTAATAAAGTAAAGAGAAGGGTTAAACATAGGTTCCTAATAGGGATATCAAAATGGATGAAAAGAGAAGTGCAGAGGCAAAAGAATTTGTAGGACACATGGAGACAGTGCATAATTAGGTGAAGAAGCATTTGGAAGAGATGAACATCAAGTATAAAGAGCAAGCAGATGAGAAGAGAAGACAAAGAATTTGCAGTTGGAGATGAAGTGATGGTGTACTTAAGAATAGAAAGTTTTCCAGTTGGGACATATAACAAGTTGAAGATGGAAAAGTTTGGACCATGTAGGATACTTAGAAAATTCGATTCAGGAAATGTATATGAAGTAGAGTTACTAGAGACATTGGGTATATCACCTATTTTCAACATTGCATACCTATATTAGTATCATGAAGTAGAGTTCATTGATAGAATCAAAATGACTTGAAGTAGTAGTTACCACAACAAGCACTGGAGCAAATTGAGGACATCTTGGATAGAAGAATTGGATGCAATACCAGAGGAAGATAGTAGAAAAAATATCTTGTGAAGTGGATGTTGAACACAAGGAATACTAAGAGGGGACTGAATTAGTATTCTACAAAACATTTCTTAACATGTTCTTTAATCCAATTACCAAATTCAATAACATGAAATTAGAATAAACATAGTAACAACAACCATAAATACATAACACATAGACACAAGGATTTTTACGTGGAAAACCCAAAAGGGAAATACCACAGTGAGTGTTAGTTCACAATATATTATGATAGCAAAACTGGATTACATAAGGCTCATTGCTATGGGGCTCACTTGCCAAAGAAATGTTCACTGTAGGTGAACTCACTATCCAAGTGGACTCACTGTCCATTGAGAAAGAAAGATAGAAAGAAGGAGGATCACTATCAAGAGAGAACTATTATTAATGCATCTACAAAATGCTAGATTACAATTCCATTAATAGCTCAATATATAGATTCAAAAGTCTTCATTATGTCTGCCCTGCTTTTCTGCTCTACGTCACATATACTCTGTTCTTCTACCCTCTCCACTCTTACTATACTTTTCACATCACAAATTCAAAGTCTTATCACATACACAATCACTCTAATTCATCGCATCAAAATATATTTGGTATTTATATCCACAACAAGATCTAACTGAAAATAGATGAAACATGTACACAAAAAGCTATGCTTAGTCGTCTTGTTCTTATGCATAAACAACAATGCAAACCCATACAATTATTCAATAATCTTCATATAGGTCTAGACCTATTATAGAATCACTTAGAATAATAATTCAAGTAATATATCTTCTCCGCACAATGATCCAACTGAGTGTTAGCTTCATTCTTAAGTATACTCTTGACCTTAATATCTATCATAACACAACTTCTAATGCAAACCACACTGGACTCCAAAATTCATATCAAACATTCAATAGGCATCACCAATCATACGTTCATAACCGCAAATCATAACATTCTTGTGTGGAAATATGCAAATCTCAAAATTATTGACTCTATCAATGTGAAACATTCTCAACCTAAGTGTCGATACTTGGAAGTTTATAGATGATCTTCTGGTAAACTTCAAACTCTGTAAATTTGGAATTAGATACTTCTCATATGTGTTTACAACACCTCCAAACTGCACATCAATACAACAAATAACAGAGGAATGCAGAGTAAGATACTCAGGTGATTTGCACTGCTTATAATTGAACTCTACTTACCTTGACTTAGGCAATTCACAGTATGGCTTCTAGAGATTGTCAAGACATGAAACTTGGAATATAATGCCACTAAACAACTATATGCAACATACCAGAACTGTACACCAAAATCTTCATCTATGGAGGAGTACTAGCTGAATCACTATCACTGCCTTAGTAAACTACCAACACTTAGTCAATTTGACTAAGTCATTCTTTCCGGACTAAAAACACTATGCGTAACCTATCTCCAGAGCTATCTCCAATCATATCTGGTTGTTTCCATCAATGGAAACATCCAATCTTCAACATATCAGCATTGTCTCTTAACCATTTTTCCAACAGTGGAAAGGCAGACCGAAAGATGACTCATCTTAGATTTCTCAAGTTGAGGTACACCATCTTGGTTTCTCTCTAGCCCCAACAAAGTCAGGGACTCACTTTTTCAATAACCCCAGATGTTTGATGCAGGAGCATCCCTTGTTCAAGAGCAATCTTGCATCAACCAAAAACATTTGCATTTTAGTTGTTTCTTTTCATTTTCTAGTTTAGTTTAGTTAGTTCAGTTAGTAGCAATTTCTGTATTTTGGTTCACATTCTACTGTTGTTGCATTTCAGATCTTACAGATCTTGACTTAGCATCTAGACACATTCATGCACATCATATCCAAAATTTAGATTATTTAGATCAGGTACCGGTAAGATATCACTATCTGAAGATCTACTATTTTCTTAGAACAAAGTATCCTGATAGTCTCAGATAATCAGCTAAAGGATAAGACTTGCAGAGCATTTCATGACTTACGGAGCTAAATTACACATCATTCAATGTTGTTTGGTTCATGGCTGACCTATTCACTCATCATTCCATTCACTTGTAGAGGAGTTCTATTCATTTAGGTCTGACCTATCCATGTACACATGTTATACCTCATCATTGGAGTTTGTTAGCTTCCTTGGCTGACGCGGAGGAATCTTATGTTTCAGAGATGATATAAATTGATGTAATAGATGACTAGGAAAGTAGTGAATGACTTAGAGATAGTTGATAGTTTGAATTTTGTACGAAGGAGATTCAAAGCTTTATCATGTGCATATTCTCTAATTCTATAATTAGGCTTGTGAGCCCTAATTGTAAGCCCACATGTTGCCAAACAATTTTGATTTGAATTCTATGATATACTAAATGATTGAATCTGCATTTACTTCATATCTTTGAGTGGTTTCCATTGTGTTTGCTCTAGCTACATGGCCTGGATAGTTTACCTTGTTGACCCTCCTAACCATGACTGCACCAAGTGGTATCAGAGAGAAAGTTCAAATATTTGGGAGTGAATTGAATGAAGTTGTTGAAGGAATTCCATAAGATCTTACTGTGAATAGATCACCAATCTGAGGCAGGTCACTTGTGTTGCAAGCGATCTCTGATTGTGAGGTAGTTACCACCTTGTAGCATGATCACCAAATTTGAGGTAGTTACACTTGATCCTAGGAAGAGATGTTGCTGAGGAGAATCTGCCAAATTTGGTTGGAGAGAAGGTAGGAAGTTGGGATTTGATTCTTTCAGAAGTAGAGTTTGCATAGAATAATTTAGTGAATAGGAGTACTCAAAGAACACCATTTGAGATTGTTACCAGAGTAAACCCTAGAGGAGTTGCAGAGTTGAGGGATATCAGAATGGATGAAAAGAGAAGTGAAGAGGAAAAATAATTTACAAGACACATGGAGAGAGTGCATAATCAAGTTAAGAAGCATTTGGAAGAAATGAATAGCAAGTATAAAGAGCAATTAGATGAGAAGAGAAGACACAAAGAATTTGTAGTTGGAGATGAAGTGATGGTATAATTGAGAAAAGAAAGATTTCCAGTTGGGACATATAACAAGTTGAAGATGAAGAAGTTTGGACCATCTAGGATACTTAGAAAATTTGATTTAGGAAATACATATGAAGTAGAGTTACCAAAGACATTGTGTATATCACCTATTTTCAACATTGCTGACCTACATCAGTATCATGAATTAGAGTTCAATGACAAAACTGAAGAAGACTTGAAGCAGTAGTTACCACAACAAGCACTGGAGCAAATTGAGGACATCTTGGATAGCAGAATTGGACATAGCACCAGAGGAAGATAATACAAAGAGTATCTTTTGAAGTAGAAAGGTAGACCGAAAGAGGACTCATCTTGGATTTCTTAGGTTGAGGTAGACCATCTTGGTTTCTCTCTAGGCCTAACAAAGTGAGGGACTCACTTTTTTAATAACCCCATATTTTTTATGTAGGATCATCCCTGGTTCAAGACCAATCTTGCATCAACCAAAACCATTTGCATTTCAGTTGTTTCTCTTCATTTTCTACTTTAGTTTAGTTAGTCTAGTCAATAGAAGTTTTTGTATTTTGGTCCGCATTCTACTATAGTTGCATTTTAGATTTTGTGGAGCTAGACTTAACATCTAGACACAATCATGCACATCATATCCAAAATTTAGATTATTTGGATTAGGTACCAGTAAGATATCGCTATCAGAAGATTGACTATTTTCTCAAAACAGAGCATCCTGACAGTCTCAGACAATCGGCTAAAGGACAATACTTGTAGAGCTAAATAACACATCATTCAATGTTGTTTGGTTCATGGCTGACCTTCCCCGAGATCCGTTCATCATTCCATTCACTTGCAGAGGAGTTCTATTCATTTAGGTCTGACCTATCCATGTACACACGTTACAGCTCTTCATTGGAGTTTGTGATCTCCCTTGGCTGACACAGAGGAATCTTATGTTCTGGAGATGATATAAATTTATGTAATAGATGGCAAGGAAAGTAGTGAATGATGATATTTTGAATTTTGTACAAAGAAGATTAAAATCTTTTTCTTGTGCATATTCTGTAATTATGTAATCAAGCCTGTGAGCCCTAATTGTAAGCCCACATGTTGTCAGCCAATTTGTATTTGAATTCTATGATATACTAAATAATTGAATCTGTATTTGCTTCATATCTTTGAGTGGCTTCCGTTGTGTTTACTCTAGCTACATGGCCTAGATAGTTCACCTTGTGGACCCTCCTAACCGTACCAAGTGGTATTAGAGAGAAAGTTTGAATCTTTGGAAGCAAATTGAGTGAAGTTGGTGAGGGAATTCTATAAGATCTTGTTGTGAACAAATTGCCCATCTAAGGTAGGATAGTTGTGTTGCAACTGATCACCGATTGTGAGGTAGTTGTCACCTTGTAGCCTGATCGCTGAATTTGAGGTAGTTACACTTGATCCTAGGAAGAGATGTTGCCGAGGAGAATCACTTCTATTGGCACAATGGTTGGAAGAATGGATTACATTATGGAGATAATGAAAATCATTTGAGTTCACTTGGATATTGTTGAAGAAGATAGGTGAAGAGGTGGTGCAGGAGCACCTACCTGACAGCTGGCCTCCATGAGGCAGTTAGTTTGTTATAGGTCTGGTTAATGTTTCCAAGAAGGTCTTATAAGACCAATGCATGTAATAAGGTCATGTTGACCGTGCTTTACTATTTTTAGGTAGTTTGTTATGACAGCTGTTATGCTGTATGTCCGGTTGGATCTCCCAGCCGCCTGGAGAGATTTCCCAGCCGCTTGGAGTCGGATCAGTAATACTCGCAAGAGATCCTATTTATGCATTAGGATCGGTTGGTTTTAGATATAGATACAGATTGAGTAGTATTGCAGATCATCGATCAGACTTTGCAGAGAGTGAGGCAGAGGGAGAGACAGAGTATTGTATTCGCATCTTTTGAAATCAATAAAGAGATCCTGTTTGTGTCCATTCTCTGTTTTGAGTTCCATTGTCTGATCGATTTGCTGTTCTAGTGGTTGCATGGATTCGCTGATCCATTCCACCAGTTGATTCGTCGAATCAGTGGAATGGCTGTGTACCATAGGTTAGGGTTTAGTCTGCATTTTGTGTTTGTTTGCATGCAGGTGTGCAGGATCGTCGTCGAGATGTGTTGAGAACCCTAGCATGGGTATGTGCTAGGTCGTGCTGGTTGTTAGAGTCTGGAAAGTTGTCCAGGAAGCGGATCAGGTCACCCCAGGAGGTTCGGCGGATCAGAATTCACTAAGGTTAGAAATTCGTCACAACGGCATCATCAGGATATTTCTGTGTATATCCTGCGGTTACTTCGGGCGTCATCCGAGTAGATGGAGGTGAGCATGATGCAATTGTTTGCATAAAGTGAATGCGTTTCAGGGTGATCATCATCAGGTGTTGTCGAGGAGGAGCGTATCGGCATAAGGTAGAAGATCGGGTTGATAAAACCATCGCGGGCCGATAATGTTAAGTTTGGCCGATAGCAGGATATTGAAGGAGCTGCATGTGACGTCATCATCATCAGGATAATCGTCATCATGATATCGGGGTGACGTAAGCATCGAAGGAAAGGTGCATGAGGTTGTCGTCATCAGGATATATGGAGGGAACCAGATATGTTATATCCTGCTGATGAACATGATGTTGAACATCATGATGCTGCAGAAAGCGTTTGGCGGTAAGATGAATAGTGAATATTAGGAGGATGTTTGCGCTTGCCGAATGTGATGATGCTACCGATAGCCGGCTATGATGATGCTGTTGACAGGCGAAGGGTCGAAGGTTTGTCTGCAGGAGGATATCGGTCGGTAAGAGAAAATATGATGATGTTGATGGGTTGCGGACATACATGCTGTATGTCAAGGTTTTAGTGTGGATGCCTCTGCATCATAGTGGTATCAGAGCTCAGCAAAAGGTCTGGGCTGTTGTGTGTTGATTCTGTCACTGAAAAGACAGAGGTAGAGGAGTGAGAGGTTGACAAAATGCCTCCAAAAGGTAATGGTACTGCAAGGGAATTGCAGGAGATGAAGGAAAAACATGCCAGAGAGATGAGGAAGATGAAGGAGCTTGCTGAAGCACTTCAAGCCAGGCTTGTAGCCTTGGAGAAGAACAAAAAGAGGGAAGTGGACGACAGTGAATCAGAAGAAGATGAAGATGCTGTTGAAGAGTATGAAGAGGTAGCTGAAGATCTGGATGCTGAAGACTAGAGATTTGCAAAACTGTTAAAGGCAGTGCAGAGTGATAAACCTAAGGTAAAGGTTGATGTTTCCAAGTATAATGGAAGTTTGAATGAAGATGAGTTACTGGATTGGATTGCTGCACTTGATAATCACTTTGAATGTGAAGATGTTGCTGAGGATCAGAAGGTAAAGATTGCAAAGACCAAGTTAGGAGGTCATGCTTTGGTATGGTGGGATTATGTACAATCCGAGAGAAGGAAACAAGGAAGGTCAAAGATCACTTCATGGGATAAAATGGTAGCAAGGATCAAAGGTAAATTCTTGCCCAAGGATTATGAAATTCAGATGTTTAAGAAGCTGCAATTTTTAAGGCAGAAGGAAATGGATGTGAAGGCATATATTGAGGAGTTTTATAAGTTGAGTATGAGATCTGGTCATCATGAGAATGAGGTAGAAAAGGTGGCTAGGTACTTGGCTGGCTTAAGATTGAACATACAGGATGAGTTAGTTTTAGCTAACCCTAAGAATGTGGAGGATTGTTATCAAATGGCAATCAAGATTGAAGAAAAGATGAATAGGAGACAAGATAAGTCCATGAGAGGAAGAGGCAGCAATATGAGGGGAAGAGGATTAGCTCCTACAATAAGGCAAACCAATGAGGGTCAAGAAGACACTAGTGAAGGACAGGGACAGTCTGATTTCAGAGGTGGATGGAAAGGTAATAGAGGCAGATTTGGAAGTGGTAGAGGTTCTACTACATTTTTAGGAAAGTGTTACACCTGTGGTGAGTTTGGTCATCCATTTTTCAAATGTCCAGAAAGCAAAGGTTCATCATCCAGAGATGATAGAACGAATGACAAGAGAGTACAACTTGTGCAAGAAGAGAAAGTAGAGCAAAGTGTGCAAAGTTTAAACACTTATCAAGATAGAGTTCCTGACAATTATGGATATCCTGAGGAGGGAGAAGCATTGATGCTAAGGAGAATTAGTTTGCAGGCATCAAAGGATATGATGCAAAGAAGAGCTCTTTTCAAGACCACATGCAAGAGCAAAGGTAAGGTATGTAAGGTTGTCATTGATACTGGTTCAACAGATAACATGGTATCTCAGGAAATGGTGGATAAACTGAATTTGGAAAGGATTCCACACCAACACCCTTACAAGGCATCTTGGGTGAGTGATAGTCAATCACTTTTTGTCTATGAATAGGCATATGTTGATTTTCAGATTGGAGCATATCATGATAGAGTTTTGTGTGACATTTTGCCCATGGAATGTTGTCACCTACTGTTGGGTAGACCATGGCAATTTGATAGGAGGGTACTGTATGATGGGTATGCTAATACCTATACCATCAAGAAAGATGGGAAGACTATTGTGTTGATGCCATTGCAGGAAGATGCTGCAGCACAGGGGGCAGCCAAAATTATTTTACTAGGAAAGAAGGAGTTTGTGCAGATGCCTATAGGAGCAGGCATAAAGGCAGTTGAGGACACTGCAGGGAAAGGAGTTGTTAAGGACAACAGGTTGAAGAAAGTTTCAGTATTGACTGACAGAGGTCAGCAGCAGGTTCAGAAACAGGTTTACAAACAGCAACCAGTTGAGAGGAATGACAAGGATGTTGTCATAGTTGGGACTATTGTTTGTCCTATAAAGGTTGAAAGAAAGACAGAGTTGAACATTACAGAAGTTCAAGAGGCAGTTCAGACAGAGGTTCTGGTCAGATAACCTGACAAACACAAGGTATGTGAGAGAAGGGCCTACATTGACAGGCATGAGGATTTACTTGCAAAAAGGCAAGTTATAGTTCAGAAGTCTTGGAGCAGCCAAGAGACAGCAGAGGACAAAGCTGGAACAGGTCAAGACACTGCAAAGGCAAAGTGTAAAGGTGGAGGACTTCCACAACCTAACTCATGGGACATGAGTTCTTTTTTGTTGGGGAGTATGGTGCAGGAGCACCTACCTGACAGCTGGCCTCCATGAGGCAGTTAGTTTGTTATAGGTCTGGTTAATGTTTCCAAGAAGGTCTTATAAGACCAATGCATGTAATAAGGTCATGTTGACCGTGCTTTACTATTTTTAGGTAGTTTGTTATGACAGCTATTATGCTGTATGTCCGGTTGGATCTCCCAGCCGCCTGGAGAGATTTCCCAGCCGCTTGGAGTCGGGTCGGTAGTACTCGCAAGAGATCCTATTTATGCATTAGGATCGGTTGGTTTTAGATATAGATACAGATTGAGTAGTATTGCAGATCATCGATCAGACTTTGCAGAGAGTGAGGCAGAGGGAGAGACAGAGTATTGTATTCGCATCTTTTGAAATCAATAAAGAGATCCTGTTTGTGTCCATTCTCTGTTTTGAGTTCCATTATGTGATTGATTTGCTATTCTGGTGGTTGCATGGATTCGCTGATCCATTCCACCGGTTGATTCGTCGAATCGGTGGAATGGCTGTGTACCATAGGTTAGGGTTTAGTCTGCATTTTGTGTTTGTTTGCATGCAGGTGTGTAGGATCGTCGTCGAGATGTGTTGAGAACCCTAGCATGGGTATGTGCTAGGTCGTGCTGGTTGTTAGAGTCTGGAAAGTTGTCTAGGAAGCGGATCGGGTCACCCCAGGAGGTTCGGCGGATCAGAATTCGCTAAGGTTAGAAATTTGTCACAACGGCATCATCAAGATATTTCTGTGTATATCCTACGGTTACTTCGGGCGTCATCCGAGTAGATGGAGGTGAGCATGATGCAATCGTTTGCATAAGGTGAATACGTTTCAGGGTGATCATCATCAGGTGTTGCCGAGGAGGAGCGTATCGGCATAAGGTAGAAGATCAGGTTGATAAAACCATCGCGGGCCGATAATGTTAAGTTTGGCCGACAGCAGGATATTGAAGGAGCTGCATGTGACGTCATCGTCATCAGGATAATCATCATCAGGATATCGGGGTGACGTAAGCATCGAAGGAAAGGTGCATGAGGTTGTCGTCATCAGGATATATGGAGGGAACCGGATATGTTATATCCTACTGATGAACATGATGTTGAACATCATGATGCTGCAGAAAGCGTTTGGCGGTAAGATGAACAGTGAATATCAGGAGGATGTTTGCGCTTGCCGAATGTGATGATGCTGCCGATAGCCGGCTATGATGATGCTACTGACAGGTGAAGGGTCGAAGGTTTGTCTGCAGGAGGATATCGGTCGGCAAGAGAAAATATGATGATGCTGATGGGTTGTGGACATACATGCTGTATGTCAAGGTTTTAGTGTGGATGCCTCTGCATCAAGAGGATTGACACCTAGACCTAATGTTGAAAGTGATGATGATGAAGAATTTCAATCTACTAATCAAAATGGAAAAACCCTAAGAGATGAAGAGGAAGAAGAATCACATCAAGTTAAGATGTTGTGAGATATTTCAAAGATTGGGAAGCAACCTAGAGTGGTTGTACTGAATTACACTAGCAATTTGAATCCAGAGGAGTTGATTGATTGGATAAATGACATGGAAGAATACTTTGAATATGAAGGAATTGAAGATCCAGAGAGGGTTAAATTTGCAAAGACAAAGCAAAAAAGACATGCTGCTATATGGTAAAAAGAAGTTCAGTTGGATAGAAATAGAAGAGGGAAAGAGAAGATTACAAAGTGGGATAGAATAGTGACAAAGTTAAAGAATCAGTTTATACCTGCTGAATATGAGTTGGAATTGTTGAAGAGATTGCAAAACCTAAGACAAAAGGAGAAATCTATGGAGTATACTGAAGAATTTCATAAGATGATCATAAGGATAGGATATAGTGAAGAAAGCAAGGAGAAAGTGGATAGATACATCAATGGACTAAGATTGAACATTCACGAAGAACTAAGTTTTCCCTAAAGGTTGAAGAGAAGTTGAAACAGAGGCATGATTAAAGATATAGAGGTAGAGGAGTTAAATTTCATAAAGGTAGAACATTTTCTAGAGGAGAAAATCATATACGAAGTAGAATAGATAAGAGAAGACATTCAAGAAGGAGGATAGAGATAACAATGCATACTAGAGAGATGACAGAACTTTCTACCAAAGAGAAAACCCTAGTCCATACTGGAGTGAAGGTTGTAGAAGAGAAGGAAGAGGACCTCATAGGACAACATTCAGAGGAACTTATTTCAAGTGTGCATGTGAAGGACATAGAGTATTTGAATGTAATCAGGGGAGTACAAGCAAGAGAATAGAGAATAGTGGAAGAATAGCCTATGTGGAAGAAGAACCGGTTGGATCACCAAATTCAGTTGGTAAACCTGGCAAAGGAGAATCACTTGTCACGAGGATAGCACTATTTCAAGAAGAGACAAATGAAGAACCACCATAGAGGAAAAGTTTGTTTAGAACTAGATGCAAATTAGGAGAAATGTTGTAAAGTTGTAATTGATAGTGGTAGTTCAGATAACCTAGTTTAAGAGGAGATGGTGACTAATCTAAAAATGGAAAGATTGAAACACCCTAAGCCCTATCAGATAGCATGGATTTAGGATGATCATAAGGTTCTGGTGAGTGAACAATGTTTGGTGAAATTTCATATTGGATCATATCATGATGAAGTATTGTATCATATTATGCCTATGGATGTTTGTAATATTTTGTTGGGTAGACCTTGGCAGTATGATAGGAAAGCTATACATGATGGAAGAAAGAATACATATATCATAACATCAAGTTGGGATTTGATTCTTCTACAAGAAGAGTTTGCATACAATAATTGATTGAATAGGAGTACTGAAAGAACACCATTTGAGATTGTTATGGGAGTAAACCCTAGAGGAGTTGTAGAGTTGAGGGATATCAAAATGGATGAAAAGGGAAGTGTAGAAGAAGAAGAATTTGTAGGGCACATGGAGACATTGTATAATCAGGTTAAGAAACATTTGGAAGAGATGAACAACAAGTATAAAGAGCAAGTAGATGAGAAGACAACACAAATAATTTGTAGTTGGAGATGAAGTGATGGTATAATTGTGAAAACAAAAATTTTGAGTTGGGACATATAACAAGTTGAAGATGAAGAAGTTTGGACCATGTAGGATACTCAGAAAATTTGATTCAAGATATGCATATGAAGTAGAGTTACCAAAGACATTGTGTATATCACCTATTTTCAATATTACAGACCTATATCAGTATCATGAAGCAGAGTTCAGTGACAGAACTGAAGAAGACTTGAAGCAACAATTACTACAAGAAGCACCGGAGCAAATTGAGGACATCTTGGATAATAGAATTGGATGTAGCACCAGAGGAAGAAAGTACAAAGAATATATTTTGAAGTGGAAAGGCAGACCGGAAGAGGACTAATCTTGAATTTATCAGGTTGAGGTAGACCATTTCGGTTTCTCTCTAGCCCTATCAAAGTGAGGGACTCACTTTTTCAATAACCCTAGATGTTTAATATAGGAGCATCCCTAGTTCAAGAGAAATCTTGCATCAAACAAAAACATTTGCATTTTAGTTGTTTCTATTCATTTTCCAGTTCAGTTCAGTCAGTAGCAATTTTTGTATTTTGGTCTGCATTCTACCATAGTTGTGAATAGATCTTGCAAAGCTAGACTTAGCATCTAGACACATTCATGCAAATCATATCCAAAATTTAGATCATTTGGATCAGGTACTAGTAAGATATCACTATCAGAAGATCAACTATTTTCTCATAACAGAGCATCCTGATAGTCTCATACAATAACCTAAAGGAGAATACTTGCGGAGCTAAATTACACGTCATTTAATGTTGTTTGGTTCATGGATGACCTTTCCTGACATCTGCTAATCATTCCATTCACCTGTAGATTAGTTCTATTCATTTAGGTTTGACCTACCCATGTACACATGTTACAACTCTTCATTGGCATTTGTGATCTTCCTTGGCCAACGCAGAGGAATCTTATGTTATGGAGATGATATAAATTTATGTAATAGATGCCTAGGAAAGTAGTGAATGACTTAGAGATAGTTTATAGTTTGATTTTTTTGTGAAAGAGCTTCAAAGCTTTATCTTGTGCATATTTTGTAATTATGTAATCAGTCCTGTGAGCCCTAATAGTAAGCTCACATGTTGTCAGCCAAATTGTATTTGAATTCTATAATATACTATATGATTGAATATGCATTTGTTTCATATCTTTGAGTGGTTTCCATTGTGTTTACTCTAGCTACATTACCTAGATAGTTCACCTTGTGGACCCTCCTAACCATGACTGTACCAAGTGGTATCAGAGAGAAAGCTCGAATCTTTGGGAGTGAATTGAGTGAAGTTGGAGAAGGAATTCCATAAGATCTTGTTGTGAATAGATCAATGATCCAAGGTAGGGAACTTGTGTTGTAATTGTTTACCGATTGTGAGGCAATTGTCACCTTGTAGCCCGATCGTCGAATTTGAGGTAGTTAAACTTGATCCTAGGAAGAGATGCCTCTGAGGAGAATCCCTGCTATTGGCACAATGGCTGGAAGAATGGATGACATGATGGATATGATGAAAACCATGTGAGTTCACTTGGATGCTATTGAACAAGATAGGTAAAGAGGATTGACACCTAGACCTAATGTTGAAAGTGGTGATGATGAAGAATTTCAATGTGCTGATCAAAATGGTGAAACACTAGGAGATGAAGAGGAAGAAGAATCAGATCAATTTAAAATGTTATGAGCTATTTCAAATATTGGGAAGCAACCTAGAGTTGATGTACCGAATTACACCGTCAATTTGAATCCGGAGGAGTTCATTTATTGGATAAATGACATTGAAGAATACTTTGAGTATGAATAAATTGAAGATCCAGAGAGGCTAAAATTTGCAAAGACAAAGCTAAAATGACATGCTACTATATGGTGGAAGGAAGTTTAGTTGGATAGAAACAGAAGAGGGAAAGATAATATTACAAAGTGGGATAGAATGGTGACAAAGTTGAAGAATCAGTTTATACCTGCTGACTATGAAGTTGGAATTGTTGAAGAGATTACAAAACCTAAGACAAAAGGAGAAATCTATGAAGGTGTACTTGAGAAAAGAAAGTTTTCCAGTTGGGACATATATCAAGTTGAAGATGAATAAGTTTGGACCATGTAGGATACGTAGAAAACTTGATTTAGGGAATGCATATGAATTAGTTACTAGAGACATTGGGTATATCACCTATTTTCAACATTGTAGACCTATATCAGTATCATGAAGGAGAGTTCAGTGACAACATTGAAGAAGACTTGTGTATATCACCTATTTACCTAGGATGGATGATATCATGGATTGTTTGAGTGGAGCAAAGTATTTCATAAAGATAGACTTGAAGAGTGGATACCATCAGATCAAAATCAGAGAAGAAGATGAATGGAAGACTGCTTTTAAGACAAATGAAAGATTCTATGAGTGATTAGTGATGCCTTTTGGGTTGAGAAATGCACCGAGTACTTTCATGAGATTGATGAATGAAGTCTTCAAGAAATTCTTGGGTAAGTTTGTTGTTGTATATTTGGATGATATTCTCATTTTTTGTAAGACAAGAGAAGAACATTTGTGGCATATTAGACAAGTATTGCAGAGACTGGGAGAAGTGAAGTTGCTGATAAACATCAAGAAGTTTAGTTTCATGAAGGTAGAATTGGTATATTTAAGATTTGTGATTTTTGCAGAAGGATTGAAGATGGACCATGAGAAAGTAAGAGCAATTGTTGAATGGCCTATACCGAAGAGCATTGGAGAAGTCAGATCATTTCATGGATTAGCTAGTTTCTATTCAGAGTTCAATAGAAATTTTAGTTGAGTATGTAACCCTATGAAAGAGACCATGAGAGGTGACAAAAGATTTCAAGTGGACATTAGGAGCAAATAAAAGTTTTGAATTATTGAAGAAGAAAGTGACAAAGCAACCTATTTTGGCATTACTAGATTTCAATAAGGTATTTCAAGTATATTATGATGCAAGTGGGAATGCAAATAGAGCAGTGTTAAGTCAAGAAGGAAGACCTATATCATATTTCAATAAGAAGTTGAATAATGCAAGGGAAAGATAATCAGTTTATGATCAGGAGTTCTCTACGATAATTCAAGCCTTGAATAAGTGGAGACATTACTTGTTGCCTAAAGAGTTTGTGTTGTATACAGATCATAAAGCCTTGCAAAATTTGAACAATCAAGGAAAGTTGAATCAGAGACATATGAGATGGGTAGAGTTCATGTAGAGTTATACTTTTGTATTGAAGCATAGGAGTGGAAAATCAAACAAAGTTGTAGATGCATTGAGTAGAAGGAACTTGCTGACAGAGATGAAAGTTTAAGTGTTGGGGTTTGAGGAATTGAAGAACATGTATGAAGAAGATCATGATTTTGCAAAACATTAGAAATCATGTAAGGAACCTATTATGACAGATAGGAGCAAGTGGTTCGACTATTTCATTCAAGAAGATATGTTGTTCAAAGGAAATTAGTTATTCATACCTAGGAGTTTAATGAGAGACAATTTGATCAACGAGAAACACAGTGGTGGATTAGAAGGACACTTTGGGATAGATAAGATAGAGGCCTTTGTAAGTGATAATTACTTTGGCCTCATATACATAAGGATGTTAGGAAGTTTGTGCAAAGTTGTAGAGGTTGTCAAGATGCAAAAGGGAGTAGTCAGAATACTAGATTGAATAAACCATTGACAGAACCAGAGAGACCTTGGGAAGGCATAAATACAGATTTCATAATGGGATTGCCAAAGATAGAGAGGACATGATTCAATATTTGTAGAGGTGAATTGATTTTCAAAGATGGTACATTTGATACCTTGTAAGAAGACAATTGATGCAGTGCATGTAGCTAACCAATTTTTCAAGGAGATTGTGAAATTGCATGGATTACCTAAGAGTATAATTTTAGACAGAAATACCAATTTTCTTGGATACTTTTGGAAGACACTTTGAAACAAGATGAAGATAGATTTTAAGTTTAGTTCAGCATTTCATCCACAGACTAATGGATAGATAGAGGAAATGAATAAGAGTTTGGGAAACTTGTTGAGATGTTTGGTTGGAGAGAAGGAAGGAAGTTGGGATTTGATTCTTTCACAAGTAGAGTTTGCATATAATAACTCAGTGAATAGGGGTACTGGAAGAACACCTTTTGAGATTGTTACTAGAGTAAACCCTAGAGGAGTTGTAGAGTTGAGGGATATTAGTATTGATGACAAGAGTAGTGTAGGGGTAGAAGAATTTGCATGACACATGGAGACAGTGCATAATTAGGTTAAGAAGCATTTGGAAGAGATGAATAGGAAGTATAAAGAACAAGTGGATGAGAAGAGAAGACACAAAAAATTTGTAGTTGGAGATGAAGTGATAGTGTACTTGAGAAAAGAAAGTTTTCCAGTTGGGAAATATAACAAGTTAAAGATGAATACGTTTGGACCATGTAGGATACTCAAAAAATTTGATTCAGGCAATGCATATTAAGTAGAGTTACTAGAGACATTAGGTATATCACCTATTTTCAACATTGCAGACCTATATCAGTATCATGAAGGAGAGTTTAGTGACAACATTGAAGAAGACTTGAAGATATCATGGATTGCCAAAGACACAGAGAGGACATGATTCAATATTTGTAGTGGTGGACATATTTTCAAAGATGTCACATTTCATACCTTATAAGAAGACAATTGATGCAGTGCATGTAGCTCACCTATTTTTCAAGGAGATTGTGAGATTGCATGGATTACCTAAGAGTATAATTTTAGACAGAGATACCATATTTCTTGGATACTTTTGGAAGACACTTTAGAAGAAGATGAAGATAGATTTGAAGTTCAGTTCAACATTTCATCCACACACTGATGGACAGATAGAGGTAGTGAATAGGAGTTTGGGAAACTTGTTGATATGTTTTGTTGGAGAGAAGGTAGGAAGTTGGGATTTGATTCTTCCACAAGCAAAGTTTGCATATAATAACTTAGTGAATAGGAGTACTGGAAGAACACCTTTTGAGATTGTTACCGGAGTAAACTCTAGAGGAGTTGCAGCATTGAGGGATATCAGTATGGAAGACAAGAGGAGTGCAAGGGAAGAAGAATTTGCAGGACACATGGAGACAATGCATAATTAGGTTAAGAAGCATTTGGAAGAGATGAATAGAAAGTATAAAGAACAAGTGGATGAGAAGAGAAGACAAAGAATTTGTAGTTGGAGATGAAGTGATGGTGTACTTGAGAAAAAAAAATTTCCAGTTGGGACATATAACAAGTTGAGGATAAATAAGTTTGGACCATGTAGGATACTCAAAAAATTTGATTCAGGGAATGCATATGAAGTAGAGTTACTAGAGACATTAGGTATATCACCTATTTTTAACATTGTAGACCTATATCAGTATCATCAAGGAGAGATCAGTGACAACATTGAAGAAGACTTGTGTATATCACCTATTTACCTAGGATGGATGATATCATGGATTATTTGAGTGGAGAAAAGTATTTCACAAAGATAGACTTGAAGAGTGGATACCATCATATCAAAATTAGAGAAGGAGATTAATGGAGACCGCATTTAATACAAATGAAGGATTGTATGAGTGATTAGTGATGCCTTTTGGGTTGAAAAATGCACCGAGTACTTTCACGAGATTGATGAATGAAGTCCTGAAGAAATTCTTGGGTAAGTTTGTTATTGTATATTTGGATGATATTCTCATTTTCTATAAGATGAGAGAAGAACATTTGTGGCATTTTAGACAAGTATTGCAGAGACTAAGAGAAGAGAAGTTGCTGATAAACATCAAGAAGTGTACTTTCATGAAGGAAGAATTGGTATATTTAGGATTTGTGATTTTTGCAAAAGGATTGAATATGGACCCTAAGAAAGTAAGAGCAATTGTTGAATGGCCTACACCAAAGAGCATTGGAGAAGTCAGATCATTTCATGGATTTGCCAATTTCTACCAGAACTTCACCACAAATTTTAGTTGAGTATATAACCCTATGAAAGAGACCATGAGAGGTGACAAAAGATTTCAAGTGGACATTAGGAGCAGATAAAAGTTTTGAATTATTGAAGTAGAAAGTGACAGAGCAACCTATTTTTGCATTAACAGATATCAATAAGGTATTTCAAGTGTATTCTGATGCAAACTTAGGAATGCAATTGGAATAGTGTTAAGTCAAGAAGGAATATCTGTAGCATATTTTAGTAAGAAGTTGAATGATGCAAGGGAAAGATAATTAGTTTATGATCAGGTTTTCTCTGTGATAATTTAAGCCTTGAAGAAGTGGAGACATTACTTGTTGCCTAAGGAGTTTGTGTTGTATACAGATCATCAAGCTTTGTAATATTTGAACAGTCAAGGAAAGTTGAATCAGAGACATATGAGATGGGTAGATTTCATGTAGAGTTATACTTTTGTATTGAAGCATAGGAGTGGAAAATTAAACAAAGTTGCAGATGCATTGAGTAGAAGAAGGAACTTGCTGACAAAGATGAAAGTTGAAGTGTTGGGGTCTGAGGAATTGAAGAACATGTTTGAAGAAGATCTTGATTTTGTAGAACCTTGGAAAACATGTAAGGAACCTATTGTGATAGATAGGAGAAAGTGGTTGGACTATTTCATTCAAGAAGATATGCTGTTCAAAGGAAATTAGTTATGCATACCTAGGAGTTCAATGGGAGACAATTTAATCAAGGAGAAACACAGTGGTGGATTGGTAGGACATTTTGGCATTGATTAGATAGTAGCTTTTGTAAGTGAGAATTACTTTTGGCTTGAGATACATAAGGATGTTAGGAAATTTGTGTAGAGTTATAGAGCTTGTCAAGTTGCAAAAGGGAGTAATCAAAATACTGGATTGTATAAACCTTTGACAGTACCAAAGAGACCTTGGGAAGACATAAGTATGGATTTCATAATGGGATTGTCAAAGACATAGGGAGGACATGATTCAATATTTGTAGTGGTGGATAGATTTTCAAACATTTTACATTTCATACCTTGTAAGAAGACAACTGATGTAGTCCATGTAACTGACCTATTTTCCAAGGAGATTGCGAGATTGTATGGATTACCTAAGAGTACAATTTCAGATAGAGATACTAGATTTCTTGGATCCTTTTGCAAGACACTTTGGAAGAAGATGAACATAGACTTGAAGTTTAATTCAGCATTTCATCCATAGACTGATGGACAGATAGAGGTAGTGAATAGGAGTTTGGGAAACTTTTTGAGATGTTTGGTTGGAGAGAAGGTAGGAAATTGGGATTTGATTCTTTCACAAGTAGAGTTTTCATATAATAACTCAGTGAATAGGAGTACTAGAAGAACACCTCTTGATATTGTTACCAGAGTAAACCCTAGAGGAGTCATAGAGTAGATGGATATCAGTATGCAAGACAAGAGGAGTGTAGGGCTAGAAGAATTTTTAGGACACATGGAGACAATGCATAATTAGGTTAAGAAGCATTTGGAAGGGATGAATAACAAGTATAAAGAACAAGTGGATGAGAAGAGAAGACACAAAGAATTTGTAGTTAGAAATGAAGTGATGGTGTACTAGAGAAAAGAAAGTTTTCTAGTTGGGACATATAACAAGTTGAAGATGAATAAGTTTGGACCATGTAGGATACTCAGAAAATTTGATTCACATAATGCATATGAAGTAGAGTTACCAGAGACATTGGTTATATCAGCTATTCTCAACATTGCAGACCTATATCAGTATCATGAAGGAGAGTTCAATGACAACATGGAAGAAGACTTGAAGATATCATGGATTGCTAAAGACACAGAGAAGACATGATTCAATATTTGTAGTGGTTGACAGATTTTCAAAGATGGCACATTTCATACCTTGTAAGAAGACAATTGATGCAGTGCATGTTTTTGACCTATTTTTCAAGGAGATTGTGAGATTGCATGGATTACCTAAGAGTATAACTTTAGATAGAGATACTAGATTTCTTGGATGCTTTTGGAAGACACTTTGGAAGAAGATGAAGATAGATTTGAAGTTCAGTTCAACATTTCATCCAGACACTGATGGATAAATAGAGGTAGTGAATAGGAGTTTGGGAAACTTGTTGAGATGTTTGGTTGGAGAGAAGGCTGGAAGTTGGGATTTGATTCTTTCACAAGCAGAGTTTGCATATAATAATGTAGTGAATAGGAGTACTGGAAGAACACCTTTTGAGATTGCTACCAGAGTAAACCCTAGAGGAGTTGTAGAGTTGAGGGATATCAGTATGGAAGATAAGAGGAGTGGAGGGGTAGAAGAATTTGCAGGACACATGGAGACAATGCATAATCATGGTTAAGAAGCATTTGGAAGAGATGAATAGAAAATATAAAGAACAAGTGGATGAGAAGAGAAGACACAAAGAATTTGTAGTTGGAGATGAAGTGATGGTGTACTTGAGAAAAGAATGTTTTCCGGTTGGGACATATAACAAGTTGAAGATGAATAAGTTTGGACCATGTAGGATACTCAAAAAATTTGATTCAGGGAATGCATATGAAGTAGAGTTACCAGAGACATTGGGTATATCACCTATTTTCAACATTACAGACCTATATTAGTATCATGAAACAGAGTTCAGTGCAAGCAATGAAGAAGACTTGTGTATATCACCTATTTAACTAGGATGGATGATATCAAGGATTGTTTGAGTGGAGAAAAGTATTTCACAAAGATATACTTGAAGAGTGGATACCAATAGATCAGAATCAGAGAAGGAGATGATTTTAAGACTACTTTTAAGACAAATGAAGGATTGTATGAGTTGTTAGTGATGCCTTTTGGGTTCAGAAATGCATTGAGTACTTTCATGAGATTGATGAATGAAGTCTTGAAGAAATTCTTGGGTAAGTTTGTTATTGTATATTTGGATGATATTCGCATTTTCTATAAGACAAGAGAAGAACATTTGTGGCATATTAGACAAGTATTGCAGAGACTGAGAGAATAGACGTTGCTAATAAATATCAAGAAGTGTACTTTCATAAAGGAAGAATTGGTATATTTAGGATTTGTGATTTCTATGGAAGGATTGAATATGGACCATGAGAAAGTAAGAGCAATTGTTGAATGGGCTACACTGGAGAGCATTAGAGAAGTCAGATCATTTCATGGATTAGTTAGTTTTTACCAGAAGTTCATCAAAAATTTTAGTTGATTATATAACCCTATGAAAGAGACCATGAGAGGGGACACAAGATTTCAAGTGGACATTAGGAGCAGATAAAAGTTTTGAATTATTGAAGCAGAAAGTGACAGAGCAACCTATTTTGGCATTACCAGATTTCAATAAGGTATCTCAAGTATATTGTGATGCAAGTGGGAATGCAATTGGAGAAGTGTTAAGTCAAAAAGGAAGACTTGTAGCATATTTTAGTGAGAAGTTGAATGATGCAAGGGAAAGATATACAATTTATGATCAAGATTTCTCTGTGATAATTCAAGCCTTGAAGAAGTGGAGACATTACTTGTTGCCTAAGGAGTTTGTGTTGTATACAGATCATCAAGCTTTTCAATATTTGAACAGTCAAGGAAAGTTGAATCAGAGACATATGAGATGGGTAGAGTTCATGCAGAGTTATACTTTTGTATTGAAGCATAGGAGTGGAAAATTAAACAAAGTTGCAGATGCATTGAGTAGAAGAAGGAATTTGCTAAAAGAGATTAAAGTTGAAGTGTTGGGGTTTGAGGAATTGAAGAACATGTATGAAGAAGATCATGATTTTGCAAAACATTAGAAATCATGTAAGGAACCTATTATGACAGATAGGAGCAAGTGGTTGGACTATTTCATTCAAGAAGATATGTTATTCAAAGGAAATCAATTATGCATACCTAGGAGTTCAATGAGAGACAATTTGATCAAGGAGAAACACAGTGGTGGATTGGTGGGACATTTTGGCATTGATAAGATAGTACCTTTTGTAAGTGAAATTACTTTTGGCCTTAGATACATAAGGATGTTAGGAAATTTGTGTAGAGTTGTAGAGCTTGTCAAGTTACTAAAGGGAGTAATTAGAATATTGGATTGTATAAACCTTTGACAGTACTGGACAATCCTTGGGAAGACATAAGTATGGATTTCATAATGGGATTTTTAAAGACACAGGGAGGACATGATTCAATAGTCGTAGTGGTGGTTAGATTTTCAAAGATGGTACATTTCATACCTTATAAGAAGACAACTGATGCAACACATGTAGTTGACCTATTTTCCAAGGAGATTGTGAGATTGCATAGATTACCTAAGAGTATGATTTCAGATAGAGATACCGGACTTCTTGGATACTTTGGAAGAAGATGAAGATAGACTTGAAGTTCAGTTGAACATTTCATCTACGGATTGATTGATAGACAGAGGTAGTGAATAGGAGTTTGGGAAACTTGTTGAGATATTTGGTTGGAGCGAAGGCAGGAAGTTGGGATTTGATTCTTTCACAAGAAGAGTTTGCATATAATAATTTAGTGAATAGGAATATTGGAAGAACACCATTTGATATTGTTACCAAAGTAAACCCTAAGGGAGTTATAGAGTTGAGGGATATCAGAATGGATCAAAAGAGAAGTGCAGAGGTAGAAGAATTTGTAGGACACATGGAAATAGTGCATATTCAGGTTAAGAAGCATTTGGAAGAGATGAACAACAAGTATAAAGAGTAGGCAGATAAGAAGAGAAGACATAAATAATTTGTAGCGGGAGATGAAGTGATGGTCTACTTGAGAAAAAAATATTTCCAATTGAGACATATAACAAGATGAAGATGAAGAAGTTTGGACCATGTAGGATACTTAGAAAATTTGATTCAGGAAATGCATATGAAGTGGAGCTACCAGAGACATTGGGTATGTCACCTATTTTCAACATTGCAGACCTATATCAATACCATGAATTAGAGTTCAGTGACAGTACTAAAGAAGACTTCAAGAACTAGTTACCAAAACAAGCACTGAAGAAGATTGAGGATATCTTGGATAGTTGAATTAGACACAACACCAAAGGAAGATGATAGAAAGAATATCTTGTGAAGTGGAAAGGAAAACCAGAAGAAGATTCATCATGGATTTCCTAGGCTAAGGTAGACCATCTTGGTTTCCCTCTAGCCCCAACAAAGTGAGGGACTCACTTTTTCAATAACCCTAGATGTATGATGCAGGAGTATCCCTGGTACAAAAGCAATCTTGCATCAACCAAAAAAAATTGCATTTTAGTTGTTTCTTTTCATTTTCCAGTTCAGTCCAGTTAGTTCAGTTAGTTGCAGTTTTTGTATTTTAGCATGTATTATACCTTAGTTTCATTTCAGATCTTACATAGTGAGACTTAGCATCTAGACACATTCATGGACATCATATCCAAAATTTAGATCATTTGGATAAGGTACCGGTAAGATATCACTATCAGAATATTGACTATTTTCTCAAAACACAGCATCCTGATAGTCTTAGACAATTAGCCAAAGGAGAAGACTTGTGGAGCTAAATTACACATCATTTAATGTTGTTTGGTTCATGGCTGACCTTCTCTGAGATCTGCTCATCGTTCCATTCACTTGCGGAGGAGTTCTATTGATTTAGGTCTAACCTATCCATGTAAACACATTACAACTCTTCATTGGAGTTTGTGATCTTCCTTGGCCAACGCATAGGAATCTTGTGTTCCAAAGATGATATAAATTGATGTAATAGATGCCTAGGAAAGTAGTGAATGACTTAGAGATAGTTGATAGTTTGAATTTTATGTGGAGTGTCAAAGCTACATCTTGTGCATATTCTATAACTATTAAATCAGGCATGTGAGGCCTAATTATAAGCCTACATGTTGCCGGCCAATTTGTATTTGAATTCTATGATATATTGAATGATTGAATCTACATTTACTCTATATCTTTTTGTTGTTTCTGTTGTGTTTACTCTAGCTGCATGGCTTATGTAGTTCACTTTATGGACCCACCTAACTGTGACTACACCAATGACAACATCGGTAAGCACATACTTGCAACAATCTCTCCCTTTGTCATTTAACATAGCATCTCTAGTATAGGAGGATGTGTTATAATAATTTTGACAACTTGGTGAAGCTAAGTTCAGTACAAGCTGTAAGTGAAGACTGCAAAGTTGAAAATTGTGTAAAAGCTATGGAAGAAGAGATAATGCAAATAGAGAAGAATCAAACTTTGGATTTGGTTACTAGACCTACTGATAAAAATGTAATTGAAACTAATTGGGTTTTCAAAAAAAAGATGAATGAAAGTGGAGTAGTGGTAAGAAACAAAGAAAGACTAGCATGCAAAGGATACTCTTAGGTTGAAGGCATAGACTTTGAGGAGACTTATGCTCTTGTAGATTGAAGAAATAAGAATGTTTTTGGCATTTACAACACATGAAGATTTCAAAGTGTACCAAATGGATGTGAAGTCTACATTCTTTAATGGAGAGTTGGAAGAAGAGGTCTACATTGAACAACCAGAAGGATTTTAATCATCAGACCAAGGTGACATGGTGTACAGATTAAAGAAAGCCTTGTATGGACTTAAGCAAGCTCCTAGAGCCTGGTATGCAAGATTGGACAAGTATTTGTTGCAATTAGGGTTCAATAAAGGTACTGGAGACAATAATCTCTATTTAAAAATTAATGATGATCAAATTCTGATTGCTGTAGTTTTTGTTGATGATATTATCTTTAGCAGCAATGAAGGTATGTGTAAGAGATTTACAGAGGAAATGCAAAAATAATTTGAGATGTATATGTTTGGTGAAATGAATTTCTTTCTAGGACTGCAAATTACTCAATCATAAAAAGGAATTTTCATTTCTCAATCCAAGTATGTGAAAGAAATATTGAAGAAGTTTGGAATGAAGAATTCTAAGCCAGTATGTACCCCTATGGTAAATGGCTACAAGCTAAGCAAGAATGATGAATCACCTAAGACTGATTAGAAAATGTATAGATCTATGATTGGAGGACTACATTATCTAACCCATACAAGACCAGATATAATGCATGCAGTTTGTCTTGTGGCAAGAATTCAAGAAGATTCCAGAGAATCACATGTGGTGGAAGTTAAGAGGATCATGAGGTATTTAAAAGGTATTTTAGACTATGGATTGTGGTATCCCAAAGATACTGATTTCAATCTTAGTGCTTATACAGATGCAGATTGGGCTGGAGATGCTGATGAAAAAAAAAGTACAAGTGGAGGTGCTTTCCTCTTTGGTAATAGATTGGTTTCATGGTTAAGTAAAAAGCAAGAATTAGTTTATTTGTCTACTGCAGAAGCAAAATATTTTGTTGTGGCATGTTGTTGTACTCAAGTGCTATGGATGAAGCAAAATTTGAAAAATATAAGAGTTGTGTATGAAGAACCAATTTTAATCTTTTGTGACAATACAAGTGCTATAAACATTTCAAAGAATCTAGTGATGCACTCAAGAACAAAGCATATATCAATAAGGTATCACTTTTTGAGAGAAAAGTTAATAGAGAATGAAGTAAAGATGGAATATGTGTCTACAAAGGGTCAGATTGTAGATATTTTCACAAAGCCTCTGCTTAAGGATACTTTTGAGTATCTCAGGGAAAAGTTTGGGGTTATTACCCCTCCTACTCTTAACTAAGATGCATAGGAAGTGCATTAGTCCAGTGGTGCCCAAAGTCTTTTTTTTATCTAGATTGATGTTTTTGAAGGCTACCTCTTACGAGGAGCAGGTAGATGTTGCTGACATGAGTTCCTGATAAAGAGTAGTAAGTATTACAGTATTGCTGATAGGGGGAGTGGAAGAGTAATTCCAGTTTGATCAAAGAATTATTATGCAAGTATGTGCAGAGGAAGAGAAATGATGCCCTTTGCCATTGATGTCAAAGGGCGAAAGAAATCATGTGAAAAACTCAGGGGGAGAAAGAGATCAGATGTGTAAAAAGAAAGGGGGAGAAAGTAATCAATGCAAAATCTTGTCTTTATGGTTCTTATAGTTTTTCACATCAATGTTTCCATCAATGACAAAGGGGGAGATTGTTGCAAGTATGTGCTTATTGTTGTTGTCATTGATGTCAACATATCTGTGTTGTCGTTTCTGTCAACTGTAAGCTCTTATTTTGATGTTTACTTGTGTTGAGTTAGTTTCTTTATATTGGCTTATATAAGTGTTAAAGATAATGAGAAAGTGTTCCTAATACCAAGTTTCCAAGTGCTTCTGAGAAAATTTTCTCTCCTAGTCGAAATAGTGTGTTGTAGAGTATCTTGGCTTGCAGAAGAATAGTGCAGTGGTTTTCTTCGCATATCCTGTATACTAAATATCTTTATCTGCGGATTGGAATTTATGTTAAGGGATGTTTGTAGATTCTATGTTCCAAGTTTGAGCCTTCGGTGTGAAGATTTGAGTGATTTTTATTCACCAGAGTAAAAACTATTTTTTTGAGCATTCAGTGGTGACAGGGAGAATGCATTCTACTATGCATTTCTTTGCTTTTAAGTTTTGCAGTCATCGGTTCTAGAATTAATTTTGTAATGATGTTGTGTGCATTTAATTCAAATGGTTCATAATTTGGTGCTCCAGAAGCGATCTTTCTTTTATGACAGTGGTTGACAGTAATGTTTAAGTGCTCCAGTTTGAAGAATCTTATGGATAGAGTGTTTGGGGGTTGTGCAGAAGTTCCTAATGATTGTAATGTGCTTTTGGATGTCCCTAGATTGTGTTCCTACCTTTTGATTGGTCCACAAAGTGTAATCCAGATCATGCATGAAGCGTGTTCCTAAAGGTCTTAGTATTAACACCAGTTTTGGCCAACTTGGTTGTTCTCACTACTTACGGTTATGCTTTTGAGTTTGTGATATCATGTTGTTGTGTGGGAGATTGTATTTGAGTCCCAGCTAAGTCATGGTGTGATCTGTGTTCATTCTTCTCTTTCATAAATCTATTTAGGTCCAGACCTATTCTAATGTATGAGTGTATGCTGACCTTGGAGATTGTTCCAATGGTTGATGATTGTAATGCCAACCTTGATGTACATTCTAAGGTTGATGAATTGTATAAATGTATGTAATGAAGTCATGATCAATTCATGTAGTTGCAAAGATGCGAAGATAAGTGTGAAAAAGAAAAAGCAAAGCAGAGCAGAGGAGTTTTATTGTCCTTCAATAGAACTTAACCTTGTCATAATGTAGATGCTACTATCTCAGTTTACCAACTTTTGGTAGTGAGCCCCTTCTCTTGGCAATGAGCCGCTTCTTTTGCAATGAACATTCTAGGTAGTGAGCCCTAAGGCAATGAGCCTTGTTGTAAATTTTGATATATCATTTATATTGCGAGCTAATACTCACCATGGTTTTTCCCTTATTGGTTTTTCCATGTAACAATATGGTGTCTTATGTGTTGAATGTGTGGATGTGTTTAAGCTTCTAATTTCATGCTTTCATGGTTAAATTACAATATTAGTGATTAAATGGTTAATGTATTAATGGTTTTAATGTTTTGGTTACAACTGATTCACCCCCACTCTTAGTTGTCTTGCACATTTCAACAATTGGAATCCAGTGATGACCTTGATGAGATTGAAGCCAACTTTGTGGATAAAATGCAAAGAGGTAATGGTATGTTCAAAGGCAAGTTACCATTCAAATGCTTTTCTTGTGGTAAGATTGGCCACTATGCCTCCAGGTGTCCAGAGAGAATTGAGAGAGGTAAGAAGAAATTTGAAAGTAGACCTAGAATCATAAAGAAATGCTATTATGTTAGAGATCTTGATGATTATGGTGTAACAGATGATGAGTCAAATGATACTAGCACTAGTGCAAATGAATGCTTGTTTATTGCTATTAAAGAAGAACCTGTGTCTACTAATCCTGCTAGTTGTGTGAAGGAAGGAAAACCAATGGAAGAGAGTGCTTTGTCTATCCATGTTGAGAAAGATAAGGATGAATGGTTTATTGATAGTGGATACTCACATCACATGACCGGTGACAAAAGTAAGTTTGTAATTTTGGAAAATTATGATGGAGGACTGGTTAGGTTTGGAGATGATGTGGCTAGTAAGATTTGTGGAAGAGGATCTATTTCTTTTGATGGAAAGAACAATACAAATGATGTTCTATATGTGAGGGGTTTAAAGAACAATCTTTTGAATGTTGGTCAGATGTGTGACAAAGGTTATGATATGAGATTCAAGGACAATGGATGCAAGATCATGGAAATCTCTAGAACAGTGATTACTACTAGTAAAAAGACTACAGGTAATGTTTGTCATTTGAGAGGAACTGATAATTGTTGTCTGTTGGCTCAGATAGATGAGAGTTGGCTATGACATAGGAGGATGTGTCATATTAATTTTGACAACTTGGTGAAGATAAGTTCAGTACAAGTTGTAAGATATTTGCCTAGGCTTGTGAAGCCTACTAATACTACTTGCAAGGAATGTCAATTGGGGAAAAAGACAAGGACAAGTTTCAAGAGTAAAAAACAATTCTCTACTGGATTACTTGAACTGGTGCATACAGATTTGTGTGGTCCTATAAGAATAAGAAGCTTGCAAGGAGATAGGTACTTTATGTTTCTTATTGATGATTACTCTAGAATGACTTGGGTCACTTTTCTAAAGGATAAATCAGAAACCCTAGACAAGTTTAGACTTTTCAAGGCAATGGTTGAAAATGAGTTAGAATTGAGGATCAAATGTTTAAGGTTTGATAGAGGAGGTGAGTTTACATCAAGTGAATTCAATATCTTCTCTGAAGAACAAGGGATACAAAGACAATTGTCTACTCCTAGAACTCCCCAATAGAATGGAGTTGTTGAAAGAAAGAACAAGACAGTTCAAGAGGCTGCTAGGTTAATGATGAAGGAACCTAACCTACCAAAAGTGTATTGTAGAGAAGCTATACATACTATTGTATACATTCAAAACAAAGTTCAAGTCAAAGGTAATGGCACTAAAACTCCTTATGAATTGTTGTATGGAAGAGTTCCTATAATGAAATATTTCAAAGTTTTTGGAAGCAAATGTTATATCAGAAGAGAAGAAGAATTAGGCACGTTTGATGCTAGGTGTGATGAAGGAATTTTCCTCAGACACTCTAATAAGAGTAAGGCCTATCGATACTACAATAAGAGATTGAGAAGGATAATTGAGAGTGCTAATGTGAAGGTTGATGAAGATAGAGAAAAAATATTAGATCAGAGTGGTTATGAATCAGATGAACCTACTATTACAGTCAATGAAGAAAAGATTGAACAAGAAGACAGTCAAGTTGTAGAAGAAAAGGCTCCAAAAAGTGTTGTTAAGACTCCTAGGTATGTAAGGATTAATCATTCTGAAGGTTAGATTATTGATGACAAAAGCAAAGGGGTATTGACAGTGAAAAGGGTTGTAGAGGAATAGGTGAACTACTGTTTACTTTCATAGATTGAACCTAAAACTGTAAGTGAATCTTGCAAAGATGAGAATTGGGTAAAAGCTATGGAAGAAGAGATGATGTAGATAGACAAGAATCAAACTTGGGAATTGGTTCCTAGAATTGCTGATAAGAATGTAATTGAAACTAAATGGGTTTTTAGAAACAAGATGAATGAAAGTGGAGAAGTGGTAAGAAACAAAGCAAGAATGGTATGCAAAGGATACTCTTAGGTTTAAGTCATAGACTTTGAGGATACTTATGCTCCTATAGTAAGGATTGAAGCAATAAGAATGTTTTTTGCATTTGCAACACACAAAGATTTCAAAGTGTACCAGATGGATGTGAAGTCTGCATTCTTGAATAGAGAGTTGGAAGAAGAGGTTTACATTGTAAAATTGGAAGGATTTCAATCATTAGACCAAGGTGACATGGTGTAAAGATTAAAGAAAGCCTTGTATGGAATTAAGCAAGCTTCTAGAGCCTGGTATGCAAGATTGGACAAGTATTTGTTGCAATTAGGGTTTAGTAAAGGTATTGCAGACTGTAATCTCTATTTTAAAATCAATGATGATCAAATTCTGATTGTTGTAGTTTTTGTTGATGATATTATCTTTGGAGGAAATGAAGGTATGTGTAAGAGATTTACAGAGGAAATACATAAAGAATTTGAGATGTCTATGTTTGGTGAAATGAATTTCTTTCTAGGACTGCAAATTACTCAATCAGAAAAATAAATTTTCATTTCTCAGTCCAAGTATGTGAAAGAATTGTTGAAGAAGTTTGGAATGGAGGATTCTAAGCTAGTATTTACCCCTATGGTAACTAGCTACAAGATAAGAAAGAATGATGAATCACTTAAGACTGGTCAGAAAAAGAAATAAGAACTACCTTCAATCATATCTGGTTGTTGCCATCAATGACAACATCAAATATCCAACATATCAGCAGTGTCGCTTGACCATGTTGCCAACAATCTCTCCCTTTGACATTCTAGGTGACTTCTTAGATTTGGTGCAGTCATGGTTAGGTGGGTCCACAAAGTGAACTATCCAGGTCATGTAGCTAGAGTAAACATAATGGAAACAACTCAAAGATATAAATCAAATGTAGATATAGTCATTCGGTATATCATAGAATTTAAATACTTGGCCGGCAACATGCGAGCTTACAATTAGGGCTCACAAGACTGATTTTATAGTTACAAAATATGCACAAGATATAGTTTTGAAGCTCCTTCACAAATAATTCAAACTATCAAACTTGTAAACTATCAAAGCTATATCTTGTGCATATTCTGTAATTGTGAAATCAGGTCTGTGAGCCCTAATTGTAAGCCCGCATCTTGCTGACCAATTTGTATTTGAATTCTATGATATACTAAATGCCTCAATCTACATTTTCTTTATATCTTTGAGTTGTTTCCATTGTGTTTACTCTAGCTGCACATCCTGGATAGTTCACTTTGTGGACCCACCTAATCATGACTGCACTAGCACTTGGTGTAGTCACGGTTAGGAGGGTCCATAAGGTGAACTATCTAGGCCATGCAACTAGAGTAAACACAACATAAACCACTCAAAGATATGAAGTAAATGTAGATTCAATCATTTAGTATATCATAAAATTCAATTACAAACTCGCTAGTGACATGTGGGCTTACAATTAGGGCTCACATGCCTGATTACAGAATTACAAAATATGCACAAGATAAATCTTTAAAGCTGCTTTGCACAAAATTCAAACTATCAACTATCTCTAAGTCAGTCCCTCCTTTCCTAGGCATCTATTACATTAATTTATATCATCTCCAAAACATTAGATTCCTTTGTGTCAGCCACAAAAGATCACAAACTCTAATGAAGAGTTGTAACATGTGTACACGGATAGGTTGGACCTAAATGAATAGAACTCCTTCATAAGTGAATGGAATGATGAGAAGATCTCATGGAAGGTCGGCCACAAACCTAACAACATTGAATGATGTGTACTTTAGCTCCATGGGTCATGAAATGCTCCATAAGTCTTCTCCTTTAGCTGATTGTTTGAGACTGTTAGGATGCTTTGTTCTAAGAAAACAATTGATCTTCTGATAGTGATATCTCACCAGTACCTGATCTAAATGATCTAAGATTTTGATATGATGTGCACGAATGTGTCTAGATGCTAAGTCTAGCTCCACAAGATTTGAAATGCAATTGCGGTAGAATGCAAACCAAAATACAAAAACTACTACTGACTGAACTGACTAAAAATGAAACAAACTGAAATGCAAACAAACTAAAATGCAAATGTTTTTGGTTGATGCAAGATTTCTCTTGAACCAGGGATGCTCCTGCATTAGACATCCAGGGTTATTGAAAAAAGTGAGTCCCTCACTTTGTTGGGGCTGGAGGAAAACCAAGAAGGTCTACCTCAACCTAAAAAATCCATGATGAATCCTCTTCCAGTCTACCTTTCCACTTCACAAGATATTCTTTGTACTGTCTTCCTCTAGTACTGCATCTAACTTTGCTATCCAAGATATCCTCAATCTTCTTCGGTGCTTGTTTTGGTAACTGCTTCTTCAAGTCTTCTTTAATTCTATCACTGAACTCTCCTTCATGATGCTGATATAGGTCTACAATGATGAAAATAGGTGATATATCCAATGTCTCTGGTAACTCTACTTCATATGCATTCCCTGAATCAAATTTTCTAAGTATCCTACAGGGTCCAAACTTATTCATCTTCAACTTGTTATATGTCCCAATTGGAAAAAAAAAATTCTCAAGTACACCATCATTTCATCTCCAACTACAAATTCTTTGTCTTCTCTTCTCATCCACTTGTTCTTTATACTTGCTATTCATCTCTTCCAAATGCTTCTTAACCTCATTATGCACTTTCTCCACGTGTCCTGCAAATTCTTCTACCCCTACACTCCTCTTGTCTTCCATACTGATATCCCTCAACTCTGCAACTTCTCTAGGGTTTACTCTGATAATAATCTCAAAAGGTGTTCTTCTAGTACTCTTATTCACTGAGTTATTATATGCAAACTCTACTTGTGAAAGAATCAAATCCCAACTTCCTGCCTTCTCTCCAACCAAACTTATCAACAAGTTTCTCAAACTCCTATTCACTACCTCTATCTATCCATCAGTCTATGGATAAAATGTTGAACTAGACTTGAAATCTATCTTAATCTTCTTCCAAAGTGTCTTCCAAAAGTATCCAAGGAATCTAGTAGCTCTGTCTGAAATTATACTCTTAAGTAGTCCATGCAATCTCACAATCTCCTTGAAAAATAGGTCAACTACATGCACTGCATCAATTGTCTTCTTACAAGGTATGAAATGTGCCATCTTTAAAATCTATCCACCACTACAAATATTGAATCATGTCCTCTCTGTGTCTTTGGCAATATCATTATGAAATCCATACTTATGTCTTCCCAAGGTCTATCTGGTACTGTCAAAGGTTTATACAATCTAGTATTCTAAATACTCCCTTTTGTAACTTGACAAACTCTACAACTTTGCACAAACTTCCTAACATCCTTATGTATATGAGGGTAAAAGCAATTCTCACTTACCAAGGCCACTAACTTATCTATCCCAAAATGTCCTATCAATCCACCACTAGGTTTCTCCTTGATCAAATTGTCTCTCATTGAACTCCTAGGTATGTATAACTGATTTCCTTTAAATAACATATCTTCTTGAATGAAATAGTTCAACCACTTGCTCCTATCTGTCACAATAGGTTCCTTACATGCTTTCCAAGGTTATGAAAAATCAAGATCTTCTTCATACATCTTCTTCAATTCCTCAAACCCTAACACTTCAACTTTCATCTCTGTCAGCAAGTTTCTTCTTCTACTGAATGCATCTGCAACTTTGTTTGATTGTCCACTCCTATGCTTCAATACAAGAGTATAACTCTATATGAACTCTACCCACCTCATATGTCTTTGATTCAACTTCCCTTGACTATCCAAATATTGCAAAGCTTGATGATCTGTATACAACACAAATTCCTTAGGAAACAAGTAATGTCTCCACTTCTTCAAGGCTTGAATTATGGCATAGAACTCGTGATCGTAAACTGAATATCTTCTCCTTGCATCATTCAACTTCTCACTAAAATATGATATAGGTCTTCCTTCTTGACTTAACATTACTCCTATTGCATTCCCACTTGCATCACAATATACTTGAAATACCTTATTGAAATCTGGTAATGCCAAAACAGGTTGCTCTGTCACTTTCTGCTTCAACAATTCAAAACTTTTATTTGCTCTTGATGTCCAGTTGAAATCTTTTTTGTCACCTCTCATGAACTCTATCATATGATTACATACTAAACTAAAATTTTTGATGAACTTCTGGTAGAAAATAGCTAATCTATGAAATGATCTGACTTCTCCAATTCTCTCTGATGTACACCATTCAACAATTGCTCTTACTTTTTGAGGGTCCATCTTCAATCCTTCTGCAGAAATCACAAATCTCAAATATATCAATTCGTCCTTCATGAAACTACACTTTTTAATTCTTATCAACAATTTCTCTTCTCTCAATCTTTGCAATACTTGTCTCAGGTGCCACAAATGTTCTTCTTTTGTCTTGCTGAAAATCAAAATATCATTCAAATATGCAATAACAAACTTACCCAATAATTTATTCAAGACTTCATTCATCAATCTCATGAAAGTACTCAATGCATTTGTCAATCCAAAAGGTATCACTAACCACTCATACAATCCTTCATTTGTCTTAAAAGAAGTCTTCCATTCATCTCCTTCTCTGATTTTGATCTGATGGTATCCACTCTTGAAGTCTATCTTTGTGAAATACTTTGCTCCACTCAAACAATCCATGATATCATCTATCCTAGGTAATGGGAATCTATACTTAACTGTGACCTTGTTGATTGCTCTAGAGTCTGTACACATTCTCCATTCTCCACCCTTCTTCGGTGCTAACACTGTAGGTACTGCACAAGGACTCAAGCTTTCTTTGATCAAACCTTTCCTCAACAACTCATGTATCTGTCTATTCAATTCTTCATTTTCTCCTAGTGTCATTCTATGTGTTTCTTTGTTAAGAAAACTATCTCCCGATATAAGATCCATGTGATGATTGATACTCCTAATTGGTGGCAATCCTTTAAGTACATTATCTGATATGATGTCTTCATACTCTATTCGCAATTCAGTTATCTCCTCTGGTTGTGATTCTTCAGTCTCCTTCAAAGTTTTAGGCTTCTGAGGGATCAAAGCATAACACATGTTCTCATGTCTCAAACCATCTCAGAATTCCCTTCCATCTACCAAAGAGATTCTAGCATTCCCACATACTTCACTCTTAGGATCATCTTCCAAAGGAATCAAAGTAATTCTCTTTCCATTTGATGTTATGGTATATGTGTTCTTTCTCCCATCATGTATAGCTTTCCTATCATATTTCCAAGGTCTACTCAACAAAATATGACAAACATCCATAGGCATAATATCACACAATAATTCATCATGATAAGATCCAATATGAAATTTCACCAAACATTGTTCACTCACCAAAACCTTATGGTCATCTGGAATCTATGCTATCTGATAGGGTTTAGGGTGTTTCAATCTTTCCAACTTCAACTTACTCACCATCTCTTCTGAAACTAGGTTATCTGAACTACCACTATAAATTACAACTTTACAACATTTACCTCCTGATTTGCATCTAGTTTTGAACAAATTTTTCCTCTGAGGTGGTTCCTCATTTGTCTTTGTTTGAAATAGAGCTCTCCTCATGACAAGTGATTCTCCTTTCTCAGGTTTACTAGCTAAATTAGGTGATCCAACAAGTTCTTCCACATAGGCTACTCTTCCACTATTTTTTGTCCTCTTGCTTGTACTCGCTTGATTGCATTCAAATGCTCGATGTCCTTCACCTCCACACTCAAAACAGGTTCCTCTAAATGTTCTCCTCTTAGGTCCTCTGCCTTCTCTTCTGTATCCTTCACTTTGGTATGGACTAGGGTTTCCTTTGCTTTAGAAAGTTCTGTCATCTCTCTGGTTGCATTGTTATCTCTGTCCTCCTTCTTGAATGTCTTCTCTTGTCTGTTCTTCTCCACATATGATCTTTTGATAGGGAGGACTCTAGGTTGCCTACTCTGCATCCTGTAGGTGTACAAGACTATTTGACAACACTAGCCTTCCTACCAATTCAAAGTGCTAAAAGACATACTCTTTGCAGAGATGGAAAACTCTACTTTTCTGCTTGGTGTGGGACACATACCTTGTCCTCACTGCTTCCAAGATACTGCCTAAATGGCACACAACTTTCTGAGCCCGTTGCCCACCCTTCTCACTCTATTCAAGGGTCTGGACTGCTTGGTGCTCACTTTCCTTCCCTCTATTTTTCCACCCCTGCAAATCTATTTTTCCTACTTGTTTATCTAGCCGAACTCCTCACTGAGCTCACCTAGAACAAGCATGCATTGCCTCTAACCGGTGATCCAACCACCCCACAAAGGAAAAACAAACAAAGAGCATGGCTCTGTTTGATGACCTCCATACTGTACAATGGGATTTGAAGAATCATCAAAATAGAGTCATGGCTGGCAAAAGAAAACAAAATAGCAAAAATAGAAAAGACTAATCTACTTCAGAATGATAAAGTGAACAAAATAGAATATACAAATGATCGAACTGCTATATCTTATTTCTGTTCAAAAATTCTGATTACATCAAAATGCTTCACACACCAAAATTTGCTTCTTCGATTCTCCTTCTGAACTCCTTACAGAAAGAATGCTACATCTTATGTATTTTCTCATGTCCATTACAGGACGGTTCAACTTCCATACCGGTTGGTATTCCAACTGTCGGTTCAGTTCTATGCTATCGGTGTGACAAATAACTATTGGTCTATCCCAAAGTCCTTCCACCGATGTGTCATCTCTTCCTGATGGCCTATGTGATCCGTAGACTCCCATCAATCCCCAAATTACTTTTGCAATCTCATCGATTCTCATGCAAACGACCGTTCATTCCAACTGCCCAGAAATTCAGTTATGCTCTATCCAACTACCACTTGATAGTTCGCATTCATGAGAACTTTTAGTCCCACATGCACCCGTTCAAGTCGGCCACTGTGGTTTATATATCCGACGGCTTACTAAACTATTGTCGGCACTTTTGCCACTGACGACCCCTGTCTACCCCCATCGGCACAACCCAAACTATTGGCCAACATTCAACCATGAACTCTGATAGTCCCTTGTCTCACCGATACCAAGTCTTCACCCTCTGTCGGTGTGACCACTATGCATCAGCCTCAAATTTTTAAGCTACGTCGATAGAAGTCCTCCCGCTGATGTCCTAAAGCACCATCGGAGTAACACATAGCTGTCGGAGTGACTTTCACAGCCATCGCCGATAGCAAGCCTCATACCGATGACAAGCCTCGGCAACACTTCATCAGACAGACCATTAATATCAGAGTGACACCCACATCCTTCACCGATAGTGATTCTCATGCCGATGGCCTTCACCAACCTTTACCACTCCATCAGGGTAACACCAAGCAATTAGAGACACAACCACAGGCTCCGCCGATGACCACCCTCATGCCAATGGACATCACACATCGGTGAGACCTTCAACCGTCAGCCTACGATCAAATCCTCAGCTTGATACTTATACTCACGCCGATGTCTTCGGCCAACTCCACATTGGTGAGACTCGATGTTTATCACCCTGATCGGTGAGATGATACGCTGTCGGCTCACGATTATTTCCTCAGCCCGATGCCAAGGCTCACATCGATGACCAACTTTGGATAAGTAAAAACTTCTTCCTGCCAAGGCTTATTAGAAAATTCACCATATCACACCAAAATGCAATGATAATAAAATTTCACAACATCACACCAAAAATGTGCAGTATATACATGGGCTCTGAGCCCTTGGTGCTCCTGCACCATACTCCCCCTGTGCGGAAGAAGTCAAGTCACCTCCGGTGACAATGAGGCAAAATCAATGCCCCTCTTTTTGAATTCTGACTCTGCAACCCAGGTAGCTTCTGCTTCAGGCAACTGCTTCCATTTGATCAAATGCTCCATGTATACACCATGTCTGGTTTGCTTCTGTACTCTTGAATCCAGTATTTTCTCTGCCTGCAGTTTGGGTTTTAGTGGCAAAGTCACATCTTTTGCTGTCTGTTCCTTCTCTGAAATGGATCCATTTGCTGCTGACTGAGGACCCCTGTATTACACCAGGTCTTCGACATTAAACATTGGTGAGATTGCCAAATCTTCTGGTAATTCAATTCTATATGCATTGTTACCATACTTGTTCAGGATTCTGCAAGGACCAATTCTCCTCATCTGCAGTTTGGTTGGCATGCCTTTCTGCATTCTGGCTTTGTTCAAGTGTACCATTACCAGATCACCAACCTCAAACTGAATATCCCTTCTGTGGGCATCTACTCTGTCCTTGATCTGCTGTGTGTTCTCTGTCAAGGTTTGCTTCACCTGCTCATGCACTTCTTTCATGGATTGTGCAAAATCCTCTGCATGTCCACTTCTATTCTCCATGTTTCCCATATTTCTGAGCTCACATATACCTTTGGGATGCATTCCATAGACTATTTCGAATGGACTCTTACCAGTAGTCCTATTCACACTGTCATTATAGGCAAATTCTGCCTGATGAATGACAAGATCCCAACTCTATCCATATTCTTTGGTTATACACCTTAGTAGGTTGCCCAATGTCCTATTTACCACCTCTGTTTGACCATCTATCTATGGGTGATATGCTGAACTGAATGACAAATTTGTTCCCAATCTCTGCCACAAAGTTTTCCAAAAATGCCCCATGAATTTAGTATCTCTGTCAGACACAATGCTTGCTGGAAGTCCATGAATTCTGATCACTTCTCTGAAAAACAAGTGTGCGATATGACTGGCATCATGTGTCACTTTGTAGGGAATGAAATGACTCATCTTGCTAAACCTGTCCACAACTACATATATGCTGTCATAACCAGTCTTAGTCTTAGGAAAACCAACTACAAAATCCATACTTACACATTCCCATGGCCTGGAAGGAATGGGTAAGGGTTGGTACAGTCCTGCATTTGAAGTGGTTCCCTTGGCCTTCTGACATACGATACACTACTCTACATACCTTCTGATGTCTCTGTGCATCCTTGCCCAATAATAGAACCTTTGGACTAGCTCTAGTGTCTTATTCAGACCAAAATGGCCACTTAGACTACCATTGTGCTTCTCCTGTATGAGATTTTCTCTCATAGATCCTCTTGGCACACATAATTGTCCACCTTTGAATAGCAATCCCTGCTGTAAGATGAAATCTGCAAACTCACTGTGAAAGTGATTCTCAAAATCTTGACATACCTTGTATGCCTCAGCAAAATCTTCATCATCTTGGTAAAGATTCTTGAAATCTTCAATTCCAATGCTCTTCAACTGCACTTCCTGCACTGTGAGCAATCTTTTGCTCAAAGCATCTGTAACTTTGTTCAGCTACCCCTTCTTATGCTTAATTGTAAAGGTATAAGATTGCAGGTACTCCATCCATTTGATATGCCTGCTGCTTAACTTATCCTATGAGTTTAGAAAACTCAGAGCTTGGTTATCTGTGTAGACAACAAATTCTTTAGGCAAGAGATAATGTCTCCACTTCCTCAATGCTTGGACTAGAGCATACAACTCTAAATCATACGAAGAGTACTTACTCTTTGCTTCATTCAGCCTCTCACTGAAAAAGGCTACAGGTCTATTTTCCTGATTTAGCACTGCTCCTACAGCTATATTACTTGCATCACATTCAACAGTAAATAGCTTATCAAAACTAGGCAACAACAAAACAGGTTGTGTTGCTACCGCGTTCTTCAATCTTTCAAAACTTCTATCTGCAGCTAGTGTCCATCTGAATTTTGCTTTCATTCCACCCTTAATTGTATCCAACATGGGTGCACATATTCCACTAAAATTTCTGATAAACTTTTTGTAAAACTGGGCTAAGCCATGAAAACTTCTCACCTCTGTGGCTGCTCTGGGAGTAGGCCAGCTCAATATGGCTTCTACTTTGGACTTGTCCATCTTCAACTCTCCCTGGGACACCACAAAACCAAGGTATACCAATTCCTGTTTCATGAATTCACACTTCTCTAGATTGATGGTTAGTTGTTCATCATGTAATTTTTGCAAAACAGTATTTACATGTTCTAGATGTTCTTCCTTGGTCTGACTAAAAATTAGAATATCATCTAGAAAAACAATAATAAATTTACCAATGTAATCCTTTAGGACTTCATTCATGAGTCTCATAAAGGTACTAGGTGCATTTGATAGACCAAATGGCATAAGAAGCCATTCATACAGCCCTTCTATGGTCTTGAAGGCTGTCTTCCACTCGTCTCCTTCCTTGATTCTTATTTGGTGGTAACCACTCTTCAGGTCTATCTTGGTGAAATACTTTGCTTTTCCAATACAGTCCATGAGATCTTCAATTCTGGGAATTGGGAATCTATACCTTATAGTTATCTTGTTTATGGATCTGGCATCTATGCATAACCTCCATGATCCTCCTTTCTTGGGTGCCAATACTGTGGGCACATCACAAGGACTAATACTCTTCCTGATCAATCCTTGATCTAGCAACTCTTGCACTTGCCTGGAAATCTCTTTGTGCTGATCCGGAGTCATCTTGTAAGGTGCCTTGTTTGGCAAAGATGCCCCTGGAATCAGGTCTATCTGATGGATTATTGCTCTCTGTGGAGGCAATGTGGCTGGTGTACCATCACTGATTATGCCCTTATACTTCTCCAGTATAGGCTGCATCTCTTTGGGAATCTCTGTCTTCTTATCCTGCTGTCCTTCTTTTGGTTTTACTATGATGGCATAACCAATACCATCTTTCTTAAGAGTATTCAGAAACTCTTTTCCACTCACAACCAAGATATTAGGACTCTTTGTCTAAACTGCATCTTCATCTTCCAATGACTAAATTTTATAGGTGACACCATCCTTCTGAAAAGAATAGGCATTCTTCTCACCATCATGTACTGCTTTTCGGTCATACTACCATGGTCTGCCCAATAAGAGATGGCATGCATCCATGGGTAGTATATCACATAATACCTTATCCTTATAGCCACCTATACTAAACTCTACCCAACTTTGTTCATTCACTACCACATGTTGACCCTTATTCAACCATGTGACTCTATATGGGTTTGCATGAGTAATTCTTTTCAAATTCAGTTTCTTAACTGCTTCATCAGAAATAATATTATCAGTAGATCCTGAGTCTATGATAATTTTACATACCTTATTCAAAATCTTGCACTTGATTCTGAATAGTGCTCTCCTCTGGCTTGGTTCAAACTTTACTGGTTCCTTCATCAAGGTTCTCCTTATCATCAGGTTCTCTCCATCTTCTGAGTTTGGATTGACCTCAGGTGACTGGCTGATGGATGCATTATCTTGGATATAGTGATTCCTCTTATCACCTCCTTGAGAAGAGGATGTGGCCTTTTCTGGGCACCTATATGCTGGATGGCCAAGATTGCTACAGTTGTAACACTTCATGTTGGTGAAATAGGATCCTCTGCCTAATCCTCCTGACCTTCCTCTGTTAGATCCTCTTCCTCTATGGTTTCCTCTACCACTTGACTCCCCACTCTGCTCTGTGAGTTTGGATTCTGCTTGGGATCTATTGTCAGCATTCCTTCCACCAAAACCTCCTCTGTGTCCTCTGTTATCTCTGCCTCTTCCTCTTCCTCTGCTATTTGAGTCTTGTTTCCTCTTATTCTTTTCCTCCACTTTTAGTGCCAGCTGATAGCATTTTTGCACTGTTGTAGGACACAACAAACTAATTTCTTCGTGTATATTCCACTTCAGACTGTTAAGGTACCTTGCTACCTTTATGCTTTCATCCTCCATTACTTTGGACCTTAAGCATAGCTTTTGGAATTCTTCAGTGTATACACTGACATCTAATTCCTTTTGTCTCATATTTTGTCTCTTCCTGTGCAGCTATATTTCATAATCTTCTGGCATATATGCTTCTTTGATTTTAGCTACCATTCCCTTCCAAGTAGCTATGGACTTCTTGTCTTCTTTTGCTCTTTCAATCTGCACAAATTTCCACTAGGTTAAAGGCAGCTCCCCTGAGTTTAGATTTGGCCACCTTTACTTTCTGTGCCTCGCTTACACCATCACATTCAAAGTGATTTTCAAGTCCTTCTATCCACTCCATGACCAAATCTGGGTCCATTTTCCCACTGAAAAGTGGTACTCCTTCTAATGTTTTACCACCCATTGCTTTCAAAGCTTTCAAGAATGGTTCTTCTTCCAACTTAGGATCAGGTGTGGGCTCTTCATCTTCTAGACACACCTTTCCCCTTATCCTCAGAATACTTAACTCGTTGGCTGACTTCTTCAGTCTTTTGCAACATTACACCTAGCTTACTCTCCATTTCTGCTAGTCTTTATTGTAGGAGTCTATTCTCCTCCTCTTGATCTTCAACTTTCTTTGCTAACTCTGCATTAGTCACCATTTTCTTGGATGAACTAATAGACTCACTTGAACTCGGTGATGACATACAACTCTTCTATTGCTATCTAGGAATAACCCAAATCTTACTGCTCTGATACCAATTTGATAGGGAGGACTCTAGGTTGCCTGCTCTGCATCCTGTAGGTGTACAAGACTATTTGACAACACTAGCCTTCCTACCAATTCAAAGTGCTAAAAGACATACTCTTTGCAGAGATGGAAAACTCTACTTTTCTGCTTGGTGTGGGACACATACCTTGTCCTCACTGCTTCCAAGATACTGCCTAAATGGCACACAACTTTCTGAGCCCGTTGCCCACCCTTCTCACTCTGTTCAAGGGTCTGGACTGCTTGGTGCTCACTTTCCTTCCCTCTATTTTTCCACCCCTGCAAATCTATTTTTCCTACTTGTTTATCTAGCCGGACTCCTCACTGAGCTCGCCTAGAACAAGCATGCATTGCCTCCAACCGGCGATCTGACCACCCCACAAAAGAAAAACAAACAAAGAGTATGGCTCTGTTTGATGACCTCCATACTGTACAATGGGATTTGAAGAATCATCAAAACAGAGTCATGGCTGGCAAAAGAAAACAAAATAGAAGAAATAGAAAAGACTAATCTACTTTAGAATGATAAAGTGAAAACAGAACAGAATATACAATGATCGAACTGCTGTATTTTATTTCTGTTCAAAAATTCTGATTACATCAAAATGCTTCACACACCAAAATTTGCTTCTTCGATTCTCCTTTTGAACTCCTTACAGAAAGAATGCTACATCTTATGTATTTGCTCATGTCCATTATAGGATGGTTCAACTTCCATACTAGTTGGTATTCCAACTGTCGGTTTAGTTCTGTGCTATCGGTGTGACAAACAACTATCAGTCTGTCCTGAAGTCCTTCCACCGATGTGTCATCTCTTCCCGATGGCCTATGTGATCCGTAGACTCCCATCGATCCCCAAATTGCTTTTGCAATCTCATCAATTCTCATGCAAACAATTATTCATTCCAACTACCCAGAAATTCGGTTACGCTCTGTCCAACTACCACTTGACAGTTTGCATTCATGAGAACTTTTAGTCCCACATGCACCCGTTCAAGTCAGCCACTGCGGTTTATATATCCGATGGCTTAGTAAACTATTGTCGGCACTTTTACCGCCGACGACCCCTATCTACCCCCATTGGCACAACCCAAACTATCGGCCAACATTCAACCATGAACTCCGATAGTCCCTTGTCTCACCAATACCAAGTGTTCACCCTCTGTCGGCATGACTACTGTGCATCGGCCTCAAATCTTTAAGCTACGCCTACAGAAGTCCTCCCGCCGATATCCTAAAGCACCATCAGAGTAACACACAGCTGTCGAAGTGACTTTCACAGCCATTGCCGATAGCAAGCCTCATACTGATGACAAGCCTCAGCAACACTTCATCGGACAGACCATTAATATCAGAGTGACACCCACATCCTTCACCGATAGTTATTCTCATGCCGATGGCCTTCACCAACCTTTACCACTCCATCAGGGTAACACCAAGTGATCGGAGACACAACCACAGGCTCTGCCAATGACCACCCTCATGCCGATGGACATCACACATCGGTGAGACCTTCAACCGTCGGCCTACGATCAAATCCTCAGCCCGATACTTATACTCACGCCGATGTCTTTGGCCAACTCCACATCGGTGAGACTCGATGTTTATCACCCTGATCGGTGAGATGATACACTGTTGGCTCACGATTATTTCCTCAGCCCGATGCCAAGGCTCACACTGATGACCCACTTTGGATAAGTAAAAACTTCTTCCTGCCAAGGCTTATTAGAAAATTCACCATATCACACCAAAATGCAATGATAAGAAAATTTCACAACATCACACCAAAAATGTGCAGTATATACATGGGCTCTGAGCCCTTGGTGCTCCTGCACCATCTTTCTCCTCTAGAAAATGTTCTACCTTTTTAAAATTTATCTCCTCTACCTCTCTATCTCTGATCATGCCTCTTTCTCAACTTCTCTCCAACTTTCAGGAAAACTGATATGCTTCTTCTAGTGTTGTCATCCTCACCAAACTCAGTTCTTCTTGAATGTTCAATCTCAGTCCATTGATGTATCTAGCATCTTTCTCCTTGCTTGCTTCACTATGTCCTGTCCTTATGATCATGTTATGAAATTCTTTAGTATATTCCTTCATAGATTTCTCCTTTTGCCTTAGGTTTTGCAATCTCTTCAACAGTTCCAACTCATATTTAGCAGGTATAAACTAATTCTTCAACTTTGGAACCATTCTATCCCACTTTGTAATCTTCTCTTTCCCTCTTCTGTTTCTATCCAACTAAACTTCTTTACACCAGATAGCAACATGTCCTTTCAGCTTTGTCTTTGTAAATTTCACCCTTTCCAAATCTTCAATTTCCTCATACTCAACGTATTCTTCCATGCCATTTATCCAATCAATTAACTCCTTCATATTCAAATTGCCAGTGTAATTCAGTACATCAACTCGAGGTCTCTTTCCAATCTTTGAAATAGATCTCAACATCTTAACTTGATCTGATTCTTCTTCTTCATCATCTCCTAGGGTTTCACCATTTTTATCAATAGATTGAAATTCTTCATCATCATCACTTTCAACATTCGGTCTAGGTGTCAATCCTCTTCTCCTATCTTCTTTAACAACATCCAAGCAAACTCACATGGTTTTCATCATCTCTATCATCTCATCCATTATTCTAGCCATTGTGCTAGCAAAAAAGGATTCTCCTTAGCGGCATCTCTTCCTATGATCAAGTGTAACTACATCAAATTCGGCGATCGAGCTACTAGGTGACAACTGCCTCACAATCAGTGATCGGTTGCAACGAAAGTAACCTACCTTGGATCAACGATTTGTTCACAACAAGATCTTATGGAATTCCTTTGCCAGCTTCACTCAATTCACTCCCAAAGATTCAAACTTTATCTCTAATACCACTTTGTGTAGTCCCGGTTAGGAGGGTCCACAAGGTGAACTATCTAGGCCGTGCAACTAGAGGAAACACAATGGAAACCACTCAAAGATATAAAGTGAATTTGCAAATGAAAATTCAATCATTTAGTATATCACAGAATTCAAATACAAATTGGCCAGGAACATGCGGGCTTACAATTAGGGCTCATAGGCCTGATTACAGAATTACAAAATATGCAGAAGATAAATCCTTGAAGCTCCTTCACACATAATTCAAACTATCAACTATCTCTAAGTCATTCCCTCCTTTCCTAAGCATCTATTACATCAATTTATATCATCTTCAGAACATAATATTCCTCCACATCTACCAAGGAAGATCACAAACTCCAATGAAGAGCTATAACATGTATACATGGGTAGGTCAGACCTAAATGAATAGAACTCCTCCGTAAGTGAATGGAATGATGAGCTGATCTTGGGGAAGGTTGGCCATGAACCAAACAACATTGAATGATGTGTAATTTAGCTCCGTGGGTCATGCAATACTCCACAAGTCTTCTCCTTTAGTTGATTGTCTGAGACTATTATGATGCTTTGTTATAAGAAAACAATTGATCTTCTGATAGAAATATCTCATCGGTACTTGATTAAAATGATCTAGATGCTAAGTCTAACTTTGCAAGATTTAAAATGCAACTGTGGTAGAAGGTTGACCAAAATACAAAAACTACTACTAACTGAACTGATTGAAAAATGAAAAAAACTAAAATGCAAATGTTTTTGGTTGATGCAAGATTGCTCTTTAACCAGGGATGTGCTTGCATCACCCATAGACATTGATTAGAATAAATTTCAAATTCCAATGAAGAAACTTAACTGAGAAGACTTTCCAAAAGGGGCATCTTTTCATCATTTCCATTTCCACACTTCTTTTTTACCAGATTACCCCTAGGGCCCCCTAAGGCACCATAGGCATTCTCTCCACAACATTTCTTAAAATTCCAACTTGAAAACATGTTTTGACACTCACTCGCTTGCATCTTTGTTTCCTATAGCAGAAATATATCAAGGCCTGAAGTCAGCATGAGGTGCTTGACTTTGCGGCATTTTTTAGGGAAATTGCAGCCCCTAACATTCCAAGTAAGGAGTTTCATGGCTCATCGGGAAGGGTAGCTAGATCTCAACTTCATTTGGCCCTTTGCATTTCTAGCAATCTCTAGTCTCTCCCTATTAGTCCTTCTGTCCATCCCATTCTTCTCACTCGTCTTAGCATTTGACTTCTTAGACTTGGATTGACTAATTAGTCTTTCCTCCAGGTTCTCTATCTCCTCATCCAAGAAGTCACTTAAATCTTCTTCATCCTCCACAAGCTCCTCAAACTCCACTCCCAAGACAAGGGATTGCCCTTCTTCTCTGCAATTTTCAATATTGCCTGCCAGACATCTGTCATCCAGACTCCTACCTCTAGCATCTTCTTCAATCTGGAGGATGGGAATAATAACATGGCTTATCTCAAGTGTTTCAGGCCTTCCTTCTAAACAACAGGCACCTCATAAAGGTCTTCCACAAGTACCTGGGGCCTTTCCTCTAAAGATCCAACCCATGTTTCATCCTTCTTATTCTCCTCACTGCCTTCCTCCTCTTGAATGAGAGACTCCATCATCCCCATCCATACCTATTTCTAACCTTCTTCCAAAGCTTATGACTTCACCCCAGGGCCTACCTCTATGGGGGAAATCCTCTTTTTGCAGTCTCCCACAATATTCCCACTAGCCTAGAAAATTTTGCATTTGATTGGCTCTTTTTCCATTTCGATCTTCTACTTCCACATGCACAAATCATATCTAATCTCCAATTCTTTTAGAAAAGAGGCATTCAAATCTATTGAGACAAAAATTATGGCATACATACCAAATTTTCCTAACTCCAATTGTTCATCTACCTTGAGAAAAGTGCCTATTTGATCACCTATGATTTTGAGGATTTATGGATCTAAGTACTCCATCGGAAGATTGTATAGTCTGATCCACATAGGCGTTTTCTCCATTTTATGTGTGAGTGGATTAAAATTTGGTGACCATTCTATAGTGTAGAATCCAACCCCATCCATCATCAATGGGTTAGTGCTAAGGATTTTCCTTTTAACTTTCTCTGAGATGCAATCAACCAAGAAAAAATGTTTAGGTCGTGATCTAATTTTGACCTCCTTACCCCAATTCTTTTTGCTCCATCTCTGGATCTTAAACCTAGTTAGCCGTTACATCACCCACTTTAAAAAGAAGGTACATTTCCTAAGGTAATCCACTTGATCAAGGAACTTCTCTTAATTTATGGAGAAGGATTTACATCTTACCGATCTCCTCAGATATAATGGAATTTTTTTGCCCTAGTCACCACTCCTTCCTTTCCAAATTTGCCAGGTTCGAGGTCCTGGTCAAGGCATTGTCCTCTCCTAGGAGCCTTCTCATCAAGCCATTCATTTTGTGCCCTACCTCCTGCATCCTTTCCTTCTGTCACCATATAGGTGTTAACTTCTCTATGATCTGGTGCTCTTCCTCTTTTCCCCACACCTTGGGGTATTCTCTGCCATCTACTCTTATCCACTACCCTATCCCAATTCCATCCATTCCTCCAATTTGAATTTCACCGTGATCTACTCTACCACCCTTGGTCATGAAACATTTTGTCCATTCTTATGTATTACAACTAGATAGACTTTGAGATTTATTGACCAAAGACACAAGTCACCATTTTGTACAGAAAGAATGAATATCTAGAAAAATCCAAAAATATTGATGGGCATTCTCTTCCTGCATTTGGGGTAGGGCACTGCTCTTCCCTATGTTTTTTCTAGAATTCTCTTCCTTTTTCATCACTTTTCTAGTGTTCTCTTCTAGTTTCCTTTCACTACAGGGTTGCCTTTGGCGGGGTTGCTTTCGGTGGTGTGAGGGTTTTTGTTGGGTTTTACGAGCATGGATGCTTAAGGGGTCTCCAACTCTCTAGTTCTTGCTAGGGCTAAGCCTCCGCATGGTGATTCAGCTTCAGATATTCATGCACAACCGTCTATCTCTTTTTATGTGGTTGAGGGTTCTAGACTTAAGAAAGTCAATGGGTGTTTTTTGCGGATTCAAGACCATCCTGTTCTGGTTATTTCTCCTGAATCGGTCATGGAGGATATTTCTTACTAGAGACAACATGTTCTGATTTGCAAGTTCCTTGGAATTCATATTTCTCTATCAGCTTTGGATTCTTAGATTCATTGGTCCTGGCAGATTGAGCAAGATATGGACATTATGCTTGCCACAAATGGTTATTTCCTGGTAGATTTTTCTTTCATCTCAGATCAGGATCAAGTTTTTGAGGGAGGGCCCTACTTTTATAATCAGGTAGGTTTTTTCATTAAGCCCTGGCATGTGGGTTTTAATTCTGCAAAAGAATTGCCCTCAAGGGTTCTTGTTTGGGTCTGCTTGTCACGACTTCCTTTGGAGTTTTGGAGAGGATATTTTGCAACAGATTGCGGCTTTGTTGGGGAAACCAACTACCATTGTACAAAATACCCTTGATAAAAAGGTATTTTCTTATGCTTGTATCTGTGTTGACATTGATCTAAGTAACCCACTGCTAGATTCTTTGGAAATATGTCTTAGCTCTCCTTCTTGGGTTCAGCAGTTAGATTATGAGTCCCTTTCTTTTTGATGTCAGATCTATCATGAGTATGGACACCTTCAACACCAATGTCCTAGGGTTAACAAATCTACTGGGGTTTCTTCTTCTCCTTTGGTGGATAAAGGGGATAAAGGTAAGGCTCCTATGAAAGATGGTGGTCTTGATAAGGAGGGTTTTATGCCTATTAAGTTTCATGCTAAAGGGAGAGGATAGAAGTGTTTCTATAAGGATCGATAGAGTGAAGAGGGTTTTAACCGTTCTGAGGTTTTGGATAATCTAGCTGTGGAGGAAAGGATTCTTGTGGAGGTTTCTTCTGGGGCTACTGCTATGGGTATAGCTATGGTATAGGAGTAGGAGACTGGTGTTAAGGAAATGACTAAGGTGCATGAGCAAGGGGCTGTGCGCAGTTCTCAATCCCCACAGGGCCTTGATTTGGGAACTTCTGGAGACTCTGCTAGGTTGCAGGATGATATTATTTTGACGGATTTGGCTAAGGAGGTGTTGGCTTCAGGTGAATGGAGAGGGTCTTCTTAGGCTGTGGGGCTACTTCAACACCCCCTAAAGAAAGTTTCGTTTGAATATTCCTCTAAAGTTGGTCGTAAGAAGGATCTAGAGAAGATTAAATTTACTGGGGATTTGTTGGTGGAATTTGGGTCTGTTAAACCCATTGATGTTCACTTTTCCCAACCTCCTCCATGATTATTCTCTCTTGGAATGTAAGGGGGTTGAATAGCACCTCCTGTCAAAAGGCTATTCATGATTTGGTTGTAGTTCATTTTTCTGACATTTTTTGTGTTGAGAAGATTAAGCTTTTAGTTAATTTCATGCTTCAATGTGCTTCTCATATCTGTTCTGTTGGTAAGTGTCATTGTATTGGTTCTTAGGGAAATTCTGGAGGTTTGGCACTTTTTTAGAATCCATGAAAGATTGTTCCTATCTTGTGGATTTCTAGCAATTATTCTATTTCCATGGTTGCTTCCACTTTAGAATCTTGTGAGACTATTTTGGTCACTAATGTTTATGCTCTAATTGATATGCATGGTAAAATTCAACTTTGGGCTTATATAATGTATATCTAATCTTGTGCTCCTTATCTTCCTTGGGTCTTAGCTGGTGATTTCAATTCTGTGTTGAGTTTGGAGGAGAAAAGAGGGGGGCTGCCTAGGCTTGGTCCTCCTTCTGATCTCTTTTGGGTTAATGTGGATTCTCTTTCTTTAGTTGGTGTTAAGGTGTCTAATGGGATTTTCACTTGGAATAATAGATGAAGTGGGCAAGATGAGATCTTTGAACAGTTGGATAGATTTCTTGTGTCTAGTTTTTGGGTGGGGAGCAGTTTGGTTACTTGTTCTGAGATTCTTGACTGGAGGGGTTCTGACCATTGGCCAATTAAGTTTTCAGCTTCTTCTTTTATAGCTCCTAAGAACCCTCCTTTTAACTTTCAGCTTATGTGGCTTTGGGACTCTTCCCTGCATGATCTTAGGGCCCAGTAGTGGAGAGATGGGGGGCTGACTTATGGTACAACTATGTATTCTTTTGTTAAGAAGCTTCAATATGTTAAATATCACCTTCATAGATGGAATAAGTTATGTTTTGGCAACCTTTAGGCCAAGAAAAGGGAATCTCAGGCTCACCTTGATGTGATTACCCACCAAATTAGGGACTCTGAATTCTTAGATGTGCTTGGAAAAGTTGAATCCCAGACTGTGTGAGCTGTGGAGGAGCGGGAGCTTCGTGAGGAGATTTTTTGGAAACAAAAGGCTTGGATTGAGTGGCTTCAAGAAGGGGACAGGAATACTACATTTTTCCATCATTCAGTGTAGGCTCTCCATAATAGGAGTTTTATTTCCTCTCTGGTTAATTGTAAGGGTCTTCAGATATCTTCCTTGCAGGCTTTGTCTCGTGAGGCTCATCATTTTTACTCTACTCTTTTTGCTGAAGATTCTCCTCCAATTGAAGTTGAGGAGAATTTGATCGTGGATTGCATTCCCTCTTTGATCACCAATGGGATGAATGATTCTCTCATTCATTTGATTTCTATGCCTAAATTGGAAGAGGTTGTGTTTGGGTTGAACAAAGGTAAAGCTCCACGCCCAGATGGTTTCCTAGTTGAATTTTTCAAGGAATTTTGGGATATTATTAATATGGATTTGCTGGAGGTTGTTAGAGAATCTCTTCGTAGTAAACAAATGCTTTGATCCCTGAATTCTACTTTTTTGGTTCTCATCCCTAAAAAGGAAGGTGCTGATAAGCTTGAATTCTTTAGACCTATTTCTCTTTGTAATGTGGTGTACAAGATTATTACTAAACTAATTACTGAGAGGCTCAAATTTTTTCTTCCTATTGTCATCTCTCAGGAGCAAGGGGGATTTGTGGTTAGTAGACAAATTTTGGATGGGGTGGTGGTGGCTTCTAAAGTCATTCACTCTGGCAAATTCTAAGGAAAAATCTATGTTTGTCAAGTTAGACATGGTCAAAGCTTATGATAGAGTTAAGTGGAGTTTTCTTCAGAAGATTCTTCTACCCTTTGGTTTTTGTTCAGACTAGATGAGTTGGACTATGAACTATGTTACTTCTTCATCTTTCTTGGTTCTTGTGAATGGAGAGCCTTCTGATCTTTTTGGAGCTTCCAGGGGCCTCCGCTAAGGCGATCCTCTTTCTCCTTATCTATTTATTATTATGGCTGAGGGGCTGGGGTGTTTTCTTAAGTTTTGGGTTTCTCAAAGCTTGATTCATGGTTGGTAATGGGGCAATCATTTGCTAAAGCTTTCTCATCTCCAATTTGTGGATGACACTTCTTTTATGGGGATGGCTCATCTTCAGGAAGCTGAATCATTTAGGCAAGCATTGGATACCTACCTTGTTACTTCAGGATAGAAAGTCAATGAGCATAAGTCATCTATTTTCATTTTTAATACTCCTTAGGCTACTCAAAGGTGGATTGCAAATATTTTGAGGTTTCAGATTGGGTCTCTTCCCTTTGTCTACCTGGGTATTCCTCTTGCTGTTGGTAGACTTCCCAGGTCTTCCTAGAAGATATTGCTTGATAAGTTGTGTAGGAAGGTCACTCATTGGACGCATCATTGGTTATCTACTACTGCTAGAGTGACTCTTCTTAAGTCTGTTATTCAGGCTTTCCCTATTTATAGGTGTTTTGTTCAGGCAGCTCCTATGTATTTCCTTAGGGAGTTTGATGCTCTCTCATGACAATTTCTTTGGAGTGGTAAATTGTCAACTACTAAGTGGAGCCTTGTTAAGTGGGAAACTATGTGCAGACCAAAGAAAGCGGGAGGTTTGGGTTTACATTCTGCTATTTTGAATGGCCGGATTCTTGCAGCTAAGTTATATTGGCACTGGTGTAGTAGTCAGCATTAGCTATGGGCCCGCATTATTACCCATAAGTATCTTAAAGATGTTAATTCTTTTGATGTTCCTCGCTTTCTTTTGGAGGGAAGGGGTTCTATGATCTGGCATACTCTAAAAATGCGGGCTAAGTTGGTTAAGAATGGGCTTTTTTGGATCTGTCATTTGGGATCTCAGGCTCTTTTTTGGCTAGATTCTTGAGATGGTCATCCTTCTATCCTGTCTTCTTTTCCTCATCTCTAGTCCCTTTGTGATATTTTTACTCCTACAGGCTAGGACACTGTTGAGCATTATAAAGTTGCACAGAATTGTGGGTTGGCTATTAGTTTTAGATGGAAGCACTCTTCTAAATGGCCACCGAGAGGGTCTGAGGAGGATAGGTGTGAGCTGGCTCTAATTCTTTCTTCTCGTGAATGCAATACTTTGATGGGGCATGATGTTTTGGCTTGGGATGGCAGTGATTTGTTTGGGAAGTACTCTATTTCTGTAGGTTATGTGCATCTTGTTAGGCATATGTTCGAAGACACTAAGGTTCCTTGGTGGAAGCAAGTTTGGCACAAATTTTCATGGCCCAAATGCAATTTCTTAATGTGGTTGGTGGTTCATAATTGGTGTCTTACTTGGGATAATCTAAGTAAGCATGGTTTTCAGGGTCCCTCGATGTGTGTGTTGTGCCGTAATAGTGAGGAAAATGTTTCTCATCTCTTTTTCCAATGTTCTTTCTCTAGAGAGATTTGACATTTATGGTGGCATGTTTGGAACTAGGCATGTTGGCATGTCTCCTCTTTGGCTGAGTTTTTTTATCGTTGGGGAATGACCCCTATTAAAACCTCTTTTCTTCAAGTTACTTGGGCTCTTGGCCCTTCCTTTATTTTTTGGTATATCTGGTTGGAGAGGAATCGTAGGATTTTTCAAGATGTGATGTTGGGGGCCCATCATTTGTGGTGGAAAATTCTTCATTCTTTGGGAGAATCTGTTTCAGCAAATTGTGATTTGGCAGAAGCAGTGGATCCTCAAGATGTTGTTTGCTGTAGTCGTCTTCATCTTCCTCCTCAACAAGGTCAAGGTTGATTCATGAGAAATAAATGTTGACACCCTCTTTGGAAGATAAATAGGGATGGGCTTTGGACTCCTCCTCCTCAGGGAGTTTTGAAACTCAATATGGATGGTTCTTCTCAGGGAAACCCTGGTCATGTTGGTATTGGTGGAGTTGGTTGGGATAGTTCTGGATCTGTGCAATTTATTTTTTTTGTTTATAAGGGTCTTCATTCTAACAATTTGATGGAGGCTATTGCCATTTTATATGTTGTGGATCGTAACTATCAACTTGGATGGAGAAGGATCATTTCTGAGTTTGATTCCCAGGTGGTGGTGAATTTGTTGAACATACAACATTTAGATGATGTTAGTTGGCATTTTGATTTGGTTGTTAAACAAATTCTTAATCTACATGATTCTTTGGAGTTGATTACTTTCAATCATATTCCTAGAGAATGGAAGGGAGTCACAGATTGTTTGGCCAAATGGGCCTCTGATCACTTGAAAAATTGGAATATTGTGGATTGGGGTCAATTACCCATGGATTTGTCTCAAAAGTTTAACCACTTAGTGGAGCTTGTCAGGGCTTTGTAATACCCTTGCTTTGTACTTCTTTTGGTTTGAATAAATTTTTACCCCTCTTTTAGTAAAAAGAAAAATCCAAAATGGAAGCATGTAGAACTAGTGAGGCACTTCTTTCTTGTAGGAAGCCTTGTCACATGTATAATATGTTTTTGAACAAGAATTATTTAAGGGGGAAATTACTAAGGATCTCCTATGACCTCTTATATGAACCTGATGATGAACAATTATTAGAATCTTTCAAAAGTAGCCTTCTAGAGAAAAAGAATTTATTGTGTGAATTCTTCACACATAGATTGTTGTTAGGAGATGGTTTTGGCTGTTTGTTAACAATTTTTTAGAGCAAGTTCAAATAAGATTATTTATCTCCACATTATAGAATCAATTAGCTTGGAAGGAAAGAGCAAAAGACTATAATAATGTAGAAAAGACTATGGGTTTGTTCATGTGTGACAAAAAATCCAAACCCAAATAATTTAGACATCAATTTGAAAGAATAGTCCAATGTGAATGTATGAAACAGAAGTATATTGCAAATTTGTAACTTTCATAGAAGGCCCTACAAGGTGATATCAATAGTATATTCCAACTAACCTTTTCTGCATGTGAAGAAAGGTATACCCCCCTACTCCAGCACTTGGAAAAGACATAAATTATTTAGTTGCATAATCTCATGTGGTCTCTATCAAGAGCCAAGTTTGTAGAAAAAATGATACATATGTATAAGGATCATTGTATTGGTATGACATTTGGACCCCCACTTCTCCTTTATTTTCCAACACATGTGAATGTGAAATCCAAGCAATCTAACTAGGAGTTTCAAAAATGGGAAAAGGAACTAGAGAGAACTAGAGGATTTATGGATGATCATAAGGAAGATGGTTCCACCTGGTTCAAGAATTATAATTGCAACCTTAAAGGAGAGGAACACAATAGGAATAAAGACAAGGATAGAAGATAAAGCTCATCCTCTTCCCAACTTGCAGGAGAACCTACAAGATTGTAAGCATGAGGGAGGATGATGAGTCCAATTCTACCCTCATCAATTCCATAGACAAAGTACCACTTTTTCCTTGATTCACACCTTTTTCATGCTGAATTAGTGTTTGCATAGGAAATTATTAATTTCTTTGAAATAGAATAGATTGCATATTTTTGGTTTAGCAGTTGTTGATTAATAAGGATGAAAATGTTGATAATATGTTACACAAAAGATGTGTTTTTTGTTGGGAAAGACACTTTGACAAGATTGAGAATTCTACTTAGCTCTAGAATTGTTACATGATCCTAAGAGGCTTTGAGAACTAGAGACAGTGTCACCAACTCCAAAGGCTATGAGCTACAAAAAAGGGGGGAAGTGGTCTTATTAAATCTAGAGTCTCTAGCCTCTAGAGAAGATGGTACCAACACAGGCCCCTCAAACTCCAAAATTATGAATATACACTCAACAAAAAATACCTAGTTTGCTCATGTCAAATTGCTCATGTGTGGTAGTGAGATCAATGAACCTTGTTTATTTATTACATAAGTTGTGAGGGGGAAAATAGGTTAATCCAAAAGATTATAAAAACCCAAACATCTACAGAATATGAAGATAAAAGGAGATTTAAACAAATAAATAAACAACAATACCTACAGCTTTACCTTGTGTCTTCCGTAGTTCACCTATCTTTCTTTGATCTTGATTATGAAGCCTTCAGAAGCATTTTTTGTTTGCTTGCTTGTTGAAGATGACAAAGGAAGAATGGCTGTGATACATATGTGATTGAAGGTGAGCTTCAACACACTGAAAATGGATGCTATGAAGTGCTTTAGGAAGTGGGGTGCCAAAGGCACGCTTGATTTCCTGTAGCATAAGTTTGTATAAAATGATAAGTGATGATATGGAGAAGGAGAGGGTGGTATTTATAGAATAAGGTGAGGGAAGATCAATGGTTTAGAAGAAAAGGAGAGATCAACGGAGGAGGGTTGTTGAGGAACGTGCAACAAATGGAAGAAAGACATGTGTCATTCGAAAAGTAGCTTTGTTGAGTTAACTCCTCTCTTGATGAGGATGAGATTTGATTTTCTTAAATTAGAATTTATTTTTCTAATTTAAGAGAAGATTTGCTTTAAAGATGCTTTAAAACTAATTTTGCTTTTGTAACTCGACTTTTGCTTTTATGTGACAAGAGGAAAGTATTTTTGGAAGATAAGAATGATTTTTGTGAAGATAAGAAGGCATAATTAAATAAAAAGATTTATTATTTAATTATTTTGCAGATAATTGAGAGGAATAAATAAAATATAGAAATATATTTTATTTTTGTGAAGATATTTGAAGAATAAAATAAAATATAAAAGTATATTTTATTTAGTGGATAATTTAGATTTTATTTAAATAAAATTTGCATTTTATTTAAATTTGGAAGAATAAAAGGTTTTAATTAAATAATTAAAATTATTTAATTATTTAGTAGAATGAAGGTGATGTATATGAATTTAATTAATTAAATAAATGTTGTTTATTTACTTAAATGAGAGGAAATGAATCAGATAAACAAATGAATTTATTTATTTATTGATAGAAGAATGTGAATGATGAAATAAATATTTAAAATATTTATTTAAATAGAGTCATGCCACTTTTAGGTGTATAAGAAGTAACCTCTACAAATAATAGACTCCTATTAGGAGTCATCTTTGAAGAGAAATTCCTTATTTTATGTTTAAGAATAGACTTTGTATTAACTTGATAACAAACTTATGTATTTCCCTTTTGATAAGACTCCTGTTAAGATTTGAATAGCATGTACATGTTCAACATATCACTATATTATAGGAATCCTTCATAAATATTTAGTTGAGTGGTGGTAGTGAATTAGATAATAGTATTAGTTGTTACATCTTATTTTTATCATTGTCATGCAAAAAGATAGATTATCTTTTTTAGTTTAATACAATTTAGAATGGACGTAAATTAAGTAGCACATGTCAAGAGATCATGAATGAAGACAATGTTATTTTCAATTTCTACAAATTTTGAGTTGAGTGTGATGGTTTGAAAAATATTCCAATATTCAAAGAGCTAGCCACTCATTGGAAAGAAAGAACCTTTATTATTGTAGATATATCTATTTTGATGTTTATTGCATGAATCGTTGAATTAGACATTGTTCTTTTCATGTTGTGTTACCTACAGGTTTTCTATGTTAGTCACCATTGTGTTTTCATGTGAAGTTTCTCATATTTTTAGATCCTATAACGAAAACTTAGAAAAACAAGAAAAAGAGTGTTGAAAATTTTATTTGTTTTCATTTGTTATTTGTTCTTTAGAAAAACATCAAACATAAGATTCTTAGATAACTGTGTTTTCATTTTCAACAAGCATTTGGATTGTTAGAGAAGTTTATTTTCTGAAATTTCTTGTTTTGAAAGCGTAAGCATTTTTAATCCATAGTTAGACCTTTAAATTCAACATAAGCATTCTAATTTTGTATCTAGACATAACTATTTATTTAAATTCAAATGATTAGATTATTGTGTGTGCACACTTCCTTTGAAATAGAGTAGAATGAATCTTAGGAAAGGACTCCAAATTACCCTTTTGTAGACATCCCTCAGACACCGCCCAGGTTGACAAGGTTATTATCTATTAAAATATGAGGTTCAATGACATCTCATCACTAGGCCCACCTCCACATCATCTAATCATGGAAAAAAATCACCATATCATCCTCATCCAAATTTTTAGCTACTTGAGTGCTAAAAATGGGTATTCATAGCTTTCCCACTCTATAAGGAAACCTAATCATACGACATTATATAGGGCATATTAGTGGCACATCTTGCACCACCCCAAACTAACATAGAACCCACTCATGTAAGAATCACTCTAATACCATTCGTATCCATCCCTAAATCTATCCTATCTACTTGAATTGTTCCATTTGATATTTATCCTCTAAACATCCTGATATGCCCCTATATGGCCACCAAGTATTCCCATCCTTTTCTAGTCAATAAAACACCTACCTCTATTATATTACTAACCCCTCTTACCACTACATCTACCTAAACATATAAGCCTACTCACATAGTGATTCTATAGCTATCCCCACTAAAAATTCCATTAGGTGCGCCATTGTTATGTGCTCAAAAACCTTGATTTGTGGCAATGTACACTCCATTAGACTTTGACCCTTGCACTAGATGTATTAGTGTAGGTCATGATATAGAAATCCTATCATACATCAAACCAAACTAAGAATGGTCCATTTCTCCTCCATGGACTTGATGTGTTAAATTAAGTTAACATGCAAGTAATTCCATTAAACATATGCTATCACCATACAAGCTACAACAATAATCATAATTCATTGAATTAAAGTTATCTATAGTCATTTCATTTGTCATAGCTAGTTTAAGATGTAGTCATTGATCTCAATAGTGTTTTAGTCAATGACATAGACATATCCCTATTAAATCAACTCTAGTGTCCTAGAATTCAAGGCCACTACCTACTCACCTTGAATTGGGAAATAAAGAATACACCATAATATATCCTCCAAAGTCACTATAAAATCCCTAGTACGAAGTCAAAACACACAAGTACTAAATCCAACACTCCAACAGGGCCTCATGGATCTTCTCACTAAAGTCCACCTCTAATAATTGAAGTACCTAATATAACCTGATTTCTCTAAGATGCTTCTCCTTCGCCAGAGTCAATTCATGATCATAATAGTTAGAGAGCATCATATTATGTATATGTTTTCTTAACTATGGGAAATCCTACAAAATCCAAAAAAAATGATAATCAAACATGTAATATAATTATAAATATAATATTACAATGTATAATAATCAAACATCTAACACCACAAAATAATACAACTCCAACAATGTGTCTTTTAGACACCTCCATGCCTCAAGGACTCCATCATAAAACTTAAGTGCCCCTATAGAGCAAGAAGCCACTACAATTGTCCATGCTATCCACCCACATGGGTTATAAGGAACACATAGGATGCCCCATAAACCTTAGACATCACCATAATTCTCAAAGCCAAGTGCAAATCTAGGATGTTAGTGTTGTTCATTCACTAACGTTTCCATAAAAATATGCCAAAAAACTCACATGCAATTTTCAAAACTTACCTCTTATAATGCAATCCTTCTAGCCATGAGAGCTGACAAATTGGCCAATCTCATTACTCAAAAATCATTTATGCACAAAATTTTTCACTCATTTTTATCTATTTTTCTCTTTGAATTCACTATATTTTACAATACAAATAAATAGTGAAATCCTTCTATTTATATGATTTTCCAAAAAATAATTTCTAATTTTTTAAAAAATTTACTCCTCCCCTTAACATACCTCTTTCATGGAAATGATCACAACTTGCAAACAATAATTCTTTTTTATGTTCCATTTTTATATGTAGACCATAACACTACCATCTTGCATATGATGTATCTTTTGTTTACTTTTCTTGCAATAGGCCTTTCACCAAAAGATTCTTTGATGCATATCTTCATATTCTCATCAAGTATTATTCGCTTCCCTCCTCAATGACTTTTCCATAATCTCCACTCCCCTATCTCTTGGGGACCCTTTTCACACCTCTATAGAATGAGAATACATTTCCTTCCTTTGTGTATATATCCATGAGGACATTGCTTCCTCCAATGATTCCTTTGTTAGGAAAGGTGTCTCAACCTTGCAATTATAAAAAGTGCAATTTTTTTATTATAAAAAACATAAAAAACTCAATTTCTGGGCTATAGGGTTTGTTTTGGACAAACTAAAATTTCTAAGTGATCCACACTGGCATTAGAGGTGCCCAGTGGATAGATCTCTTTGAGCTATTTAATTTAAAAAGAACGGGCCCAATCAACCTCTCAGATCAAAAGTTATGGTCTCTAGAAGTTGGGCCTCTCATATTGGAAAATGTAAAAATGTGTTGGACACATAAAAGAGTTATAAGGGGGAGTTACATGTGTTGATGCATGTTTTTACAAATAATAAGGTATCTATTATTGCAGATAATGAAACCCTAAGAATTTGGGTGCAACTTTTGGGTGGTTTTAGCTCATGGTTTTGTAATTACCATTTGACTGTTTCATGTTTTTGGAAACTTGCTGGTGTTGTCATTGATGTCAACCTCCAGTAGATGGTTGAACACTTGGTTTCCAAGTGATTTTGAGAAAATTTGAATAAGAAGGTGTGTAGTGTGACAGAGTTGTGTTATGTGTTGTGCTCTACATTTATTCCTAGTTGAAGATATGATTTTGTGCTTTGGAAGTATGAATCAGAGGTTTTCAGAGGTGTTATATCTAGAGTTTCAGGTTCTGGATCGTGTGGAAGTGGAAGATGTGTTTGACAGAGTGTTTGATTGTGAAGTAGGTTGTCTGGAACAAATGAGATGGCTCTGTATTCCCTAAATTGAGGTATGTTGTCTTGTGGATCAGGGAACATGCTTAAGTTGTCTATATCTACCTTTGTCTATATCTACCTTCCATTGAAGTCTCTAGTGTTGGGTTGCTCTGCAAGTTCAGTTAATGTTGGTGATCAGTAGCAGTGTGTCCTAATGTGCATAATGAAGAAACCCTTTGTTTCAAGTGGTTGTGGCAGTGTTGCAGAAGATTCTTATGAGGGTGGATATTCTAGTAGGATGTGTGGATGTTGTGGAATGGTTCCTTATGGTTTGTAAGATGTTTTTGGACTTCGAGAGGCATGGAGGTGATTGCTTGTTGTGTTAGTTCAGGTTTGGCTAACCTGGCCTAATTGCACTACTTACGAAGGTAATTCATGGATTATGGATGTGATGAGAAGCATGGTGATATAGATTTAGGTCCTAATTAACCTTTGGTATGGTCCACTTACACTTCTTTCCACCGCGGAAGTGTTTAGTGCCAACCTAATTGGTGTTACACGTTTGAGGTGCACACGTTTCATAAGGCCAACCTAAGTGAGATTATTTTAGGTTGTGCATGATATAAATGCAAGATGAAGTTGAATGGAGCAAGATAGAGAAGATGATGTGAATGCGAATGAAGGGTAGTGAGTTGTGTGGGAGCTTAAATGCTTATGACTTCAGAATGAAATGAGAAGAAGATGTCTACATTTCAATATGCTTGAAATTGCTTGAGGCAGTGAGCCAAAGATTGCAGATGGAAATAAGTGGTAGTGGTCAATTTCTCCTATTGCTTTGAGATAGTGAATCTCTTTGTAACATTATTCTTCTATTCTTCTCTCTTCTAGATAGTGAGTCCTTTTGGGCAATGAGCTATTCTTTTGGTTAGTGAGCCCTTGGTGGTGAGTCTATTTGTTTTTGGTGTTGCTATCCATATATATGTAAGCTAATCCTCACAATGGTTTTTCCCTTCTTGGGTTTTCCATGTAAATCTAGTGTTCTTATGTGTTTGGATGTGTTTGCATTGATGCTCCATATGTTTACGTTCTACTAATGGATAATAATAGGTTGATGTTTGGAATTGCTTTGAGGGTTTAATGTTTTAATACACAACTGATTCACCACCCCCTCTTAGTTGTACTATGCATTCTAACAATTGGTATTAGATCTAAGTCCCATGAAGAAGCTTAACCACTTGGGATAGATCTGGATGGTGCATAGGAAGGGTATGGAGGTTCTATTGTCAATCAGGATTGCACCCTAGCTAACATTTGACTCAACTATCCTGTTGAAACATGGAAACACTCTTAGGTTGTGGGTGACCTATGGTGAGAATGAATATCCAGATAGGGCTAGTTCCCCTAGAAGATCACCTAATCTAAAAACTTTTTTGAGAAAAGGGTTTAGAAAGATAACTTGAAATGAAATCCTAAACCTAATGGCGATGCACCAGAACTTTACTTATTTTAATGCCTTCACTCACAATCAATCTCCCAAAATAGTAATTGTAAGTACCAAAATCACGTACTACCTCCACGAGGACCCCTATGATGATTCAAATCCTTGTCACGTACATGTAAGAATAAAAATAAATCCTTTGGGTAGTAGGCCTCTTGATTATGTGTCCTTTCTTCTTGTCTTGTGTCATTTCTATTTTGACGATTCCCCTTTTTCCCCATTTGTGATGCTTTTCGACACTTGTTGCGACACTTGTTGACTTGCATTGTCTGGCTTTCAACCTTGATCCTAAGCCTTGTGAGTGTCTTATAGGTGAGTTTTCATCTCTCCCCTTTGTATTTCATCTAGTGCACCTCATAGAAGCCTTCTAGAGGTCCCTCAATCCCTCTCCCGCTGATAGTTTTTGATTTTGACCAACCAATCCAAATCTCCCCCTATTATTTCCAGATCCTCACTAGTGATCTTAAAGATGCAAGTGGAGATTTGGATTCTTCCACATGATTGACTTGTTTCTTGATGCAAAACTCATCCTTTTCCTCTCTTAAACCATCTCCCAACCTATTTTTTTGCATTTGACCCTTTCTTTCCTGATCTCCCCAGGGAGATCTATTGATTTTCTAGATTACCCCCTGGGTGACCCTGTTGATTTCTAGATTGCCCCCTAGGTGACCCAGGATCGTCCCCTGAGTGACCATGACTGACGAAGGTGGCGACCCTACCCGTAGAAAAATGAAAGTTTCTCTCATGTTTTAGCTCCGTTTTCACCCATTTTTCTTCTGGTTTACATGATTTTAGATCCTTGATATAGAGTTAACTATTTCATGCACCCACACATGGATAATTAGCTCTATTTGATTTCAAATTAACTCTCTAATCAGTCTCATGGATTCTTCTAACTCCATCTTCCTCTTCAGTGATAAGTTATCATTGCTTCATCACTCTCTTTTTAGCTGAGTTCATTGGGTAATCAACCTTGTTAACTCCCCAATCTATTCTTGTTAACTCATCAATCAAATGAATTAACTCTTCAGTCAATTACCTTCTTCAAACCTATAAATACCCCCCACCTCTTCATTATTTTCCAAGTTGAACAAGTTGGAGAATACTCTTCTCATCTTCACAAGAGTTTTCAAGCTTCTTCACAGGCTCTTGAGCCTCTTTCTTCATTTCCTTCTTTAGTTTTGCAAAGCTTCAAAGCTTTCATTGTTGTATAGCTTCAAAGCTCTCCCACAAAGGCAAATTCATTGTGTACCAGCTTTTGCCAAGTTGGTTCTCCAATCTAGCATCCATATGCTCATACAAGATGTAAGTGCCTTTTACTTTGATTGTTCAGAAAAGTAGCACCACGCTGCTCAATTATTCATCCATTGTGCTCAATTCAAAGCTCACATCGAGCTCACACAAGCTTCACAAAAGCTTCATTTTGCTTCTTTGGGCCATTTTGTCATCGAGAGAATCAACTGCTATCGCAAAAGGATTCAACGTTCCCTACACAAGGATCACTGAGGGATAATGGAGTCTTCAAATCTTCATCTATTCAGGTTCTTTTATTGCTTTAATAGTAATTAGACAATCATGTTTCTTTTGGAAATAGTAACATACTCACTTTTTTCTTGATAGATTAGATCTTGCATTCTAGATTAATCATTGTTGCATTCTTAGATCTACTTTGTTAGAAAAATCATCTTTCCTTTTCATTAGATTAAATTGCATTGAAAACACTAAAAACCCACAAAAACATAGACTACACATTGCATTTGAAAAGACATATAGGATTGCATACATATTTCTTTCATAAATTAGAAGCATTTTCCTTTCCAAAAACATTCTAAAAAATACCAAAAAAGACGCATTGCATGTCATTTAGTTTGCATTCATATAAAGTAGACAACATCAAAAACCCTCAATTCCATCACAAGGTAAATACAATTCAAGAGACCTTAAACAAACCCTTGATTTCATCACAAGGTACAAACAAAGTCAAAACACAAGTCAAACCCTAGATCTGGTTAGAGTTAGCAATCACATGATTTTCTTTATCCTGATTCACGCATGTGTTTGGGAGTGAGGGGAGAGTGGGTGAGAGCTGTCCAAGATGAGATCGATAAGATTCATCTGTGACCATAGCAACAGACACACATTCCACCACAAGAGGATCCATTTGTTCTCTTGTGGATTGAGGAAATTAGGCAATTATGATTACACAAAGCATTTCTTAGAGACATAGAAACAAGAGAAAACATCAATGAGAACAACCGTTTTCCCACACAAAGGTGGAATTCAAGCAATCCAAATAGAAGAAGAGAAACTAGTGACCCTTTGGGTCATAGGGTTATCTCAATCACCACAACAATTGAATGAAACATACAACAAAACGCACAACAACAAAGGCCACAGAACTTGCTAACCCCCCTTTGTGAAGTCCAGCTCTCCAACAAGCCAGACCCCCATTGTGTCTCACCTCCTCTCAATTAGATAATTCCATGTGAGAGAGAGTGACATGGTGGATTACCACGTGGCAAGTAGGGAAAGGGTCCGTGTATGTGCCAAGATCCGACCCAACAGCCTCCAGGCAATCAGAGTCACAATTTCAAGCGTACAGTAACTTTCACAATCTCAGCTAGGACATACAACTCAATAGTAATTTGTATGAAGACTCAAAAGACTGAACACAACATACAACCTAAATTATATGAAACTCTTGCACACAAATTCACAATAACAAGACATAGAAAGGATTTAGTATTTTGAATCACAATGAGCATCAATTACTACTACAAATATGAGACAAGAAATGAGATAGGAATGATCTGTTGTTTTATTAAAAATGAAGGAGTATGCAAATACAAATCTAAGTAGAAATATCAGCTTACAAAGCTTTCTGCAATGTGCAAGAAAGTAAGAAGCAAATTTAAACTCTCATCATTGAGTCTTTTCCCCCTATATATAGCCAAAAAGACATTCTAAAAGCTCAGCTAGCTGTCTATCCAAAAAAGGAAACCAAAGTCCCATTTTTGAGCAGAGGGTAAAAGCCACAAAAAGAGGGCTTAAAAATGACACAAACTAATTAATAATAGGTGGAAACTATCCCTCTCAAGGGGACACACCCAAAAAAACTCAAAAAATCAAGCTTTACCTGACTTGAAACTAAAATAGAAACTTCAATTTGCCCAATTGTTTCCTATTTCGCCCAAAAGAACTCAAACTCAAATAGGAAATATTTTATCAACATTGATTTAATTTAACTGCATTAAAATAACAAATATCAAGGCAATTTATAGAATATTACCTTAATATTGTTTTACAATATCTATAATTTTGACATCTTTGCAAAGCAATAAGCTTACATAGCATTTGTTTTTTTCTATAAAAAATCATAGAAATGAAATAAGGTACCTAGCCTTAATTTTTTCCTCCAAGGTCATAAAATAACTAAGGCACCAAACCTAGGTAATGACACATGTGCAAAGTAAGGTATAATATCAAAGGGCATTAGTGAAAGCATTTAAATTCTAAATCGATATGATAAAAATCACAAGTTGACTTAGGGCAACATAGAGAAACCCAAACACAAAAATAATTCGACTCCATCCTTTCCACATCATTTAGCACTTTGATTTTTTGGAGAAATTGGCTCTGCTTGGCCGCCGCCATGGGAGTTAGGGTTTTGAAGCTCAAATCTACACCATTCTTGCTGCTTCATGTCGATTCTCCTCAAGAAACTAGTGGTGAGTACAAAAATTACATAGATCTTTTCATCATCTTCATTTTGAGTGTAATTTCCTGGCTTTAAGACATAGCTATCACCATGTTTTGATGCATCTTTCTTATGCTTGTATTTTCTATTAAGCCTTCTCTTATACTTTGGGCCACCATGGTTGTATAGGTTTGAGCTTTTGGAGATCTTTCTATGGGCAAACCCATGAGTTTACATGCATTTTCTCATAGCAAACCAATGAAGGTAAGCTTCTACCCTTTGAATCTTGCATTATCACTTTGTCTCCTATTGATAGAAGCTCAAAATGAGCTCAATAAAAGGCATAAAAGTGAATGTTTTTTACTTTCTAAGAAAGAATACATAATTTTTTTCTTGTTTCCTCCATTTAAGGTCGTGGCTAAACTTTCTTGTTCATATTCAAAAACTAGAAAATGATGAAGGGTAAATATTATTTCTATGTACATATGTTGAGCTAGGGTTTTAGAAGCCCATGACTTCTTGCCCTCATGAAATGGCTGCAATTATCATCTTTCTATTTTACTATGTGTTCTTTTAATCACTGAGTGCCTTATGCTTCAATCTTGCACTATGCAGACTGTTGTTCCAAAATAGCTCTTGATTGTTTCCTTCAAATAGTTGGGTTGCTCCTTCAATGATGACAGTTCTTATAATAGTATAACCTCTTGTCATGTTTAGTTTGACAATTCTTATTAAGCCCCAACAGTCTACTATCAAGGCATGTAATAGATTTCCTTTGATAGTCAATAAGATTCTCTTTAGAGTGGTGACTTCTCCTTAGAGTTAGAACATATGATTATGGACTATTCTTTTTGGTCTGATCTCTTAGATCTTTGTTCATGACCAACAAGTTTCACTAACATCATGTCTCTTATGACAACCACATAAAGACTGTTGTGATAGCTATGACAGTTATTAAAAACTGATCTTGTATGCCTGTTCTCACCTTTTGACATATTGCAGTTTCTTCTTCTATATGACTTTCCCAAACTTATTGATATGATTTTCAAAAACACTGTTGACTCCTCATTATGATACATGATTATTCTAATACTGATAAGTGCTTATCTATGATGTTCGGTGATTGTTGCTCAACTTTGTTCTCAGATGTTGTCAATTCTCATTCGATGACTATACTAACCTTGGCTCTTAATAACTCCATGGGATTTCTTGAAGACTTCTATGGTTGCTTGTCTTGGATGACTATTCTAACATAAGGTTGATCTTGTTGTGACAGCTAATCCTTAGGTGTAGGCATATATTCTATCTTTAGGCATTGTGAAGGCTTCTTGGTAATTACCTTGCTACTCCCACATATGGATGTGGTTTTTAATTGCATATTAGTCATAAATGGCTGCCTCTCATTATCTTCCCATGTGACTTCTCTTGATTCACATAATAAGAAAGATAAGAAAAAAACTCATACATTGCAGATACGGGACTGTTTTCCTTTATGACTATTGTTTATTGGGTATTAACTCATGTCCCTTGTGCATTTGATCTTCTTATATTCACTGTTTATCATCACTTCTTGATTCTTGATGGCTAACTACAGGTTTAATTCTATGTGACTGTCCTTATACATCAACAATGCTCTAATTGTGCTTTAGACTGTCTTTGGTTAGCAATGATGCTTACTTTATGAAATGATACTTTCCCAAACAATGCATAGTGCCTGTGAAAAGCTTAAACATGGATAGAAGAACATGCTTTTATCTCCCTCCATTCTTGAAAAGTACATGATTACTGGTCCACCATTAATGATAGCCTGAATAAGTTGTTTGATAGCTATGCATATGATAGTTGTTTCACATTAGCATTCTATGACAATGCACTCATTGCTGTCTTACTTTATGCAAGCATTGTTTATCATCATTTCCCACCTTTTGATGGCTGTACCTTCAGAGTGCATACTACAAATAACAAAACAACAACAAGCAGTGATGAATGACAGCAATATGATATAGTAGTAGCACTATGTAAACAATCAATGATAGCATGACATACTTGTATGTAAACAAAACTCCTTCAATGAAAAGATGATGCATTTAAATTTTGTTCTGCACTTTATTTAGGCATTCAGAAGAGCTCATTGCTCATCTGTGATTTTCACTTCATTGCACTTGAATTGATTGTCATGAATGACCAATGAGTTTGAGGCTCTTGCAATCACTTTATGAGTTACTCCTTCAGCTGAAAATGTTTTATTTGAGCATTATGAATATTAATTCCTATCTCATCCTCTCTTGAGATTTAGGGGCAGCATGCTGGGATCAACCGTTGTGGGAGTCCATTTTTGCACCACATGCTATGATGTCTTCAGAAATGTATTAGCAACATGATTTCTCCTATACCTGCACAGTGAACAAACATGTTAGATCAAAAAAGTGAAGCTCAATGCTCCTGTGATGTTTTATTTTTTGGCTCTCTTGCATACATCTGATATTTGTTGATCTAATGCATCGTAAACATGTGTTATATTTCTGTTGATGGGACATGTGATGAGACTCATATCCAGAGCTCTAATCAATTTCTCTCAATCACTGCAGGTTCACTTGAAGACCAGGATTAAGGAGGGGAAGGCAACAATGAAGACCAACACGCAACCACCATAGGCAATGATGGCTATGTTTCTTTTCATGTGTGTTTCTATTATTTAATCTTCAGATGTATAGCACATGCCTTATGTTGTGTTGGTTCACCTATTCCCACAGCTTGTGTGGTACATTTGATTACTCATTTATTTCCAATGAATATGAATGCAACACTTATACAATTCTATGTATACTTCTTTTACAAAAAGAATGAACATTTTAGAATGAATGAAAGCATTGCAAAATGAATGAAGCAACTTCTTATAATTCATGTATTCTCCTTTATGTTTCAAAGCATTGAATGACAAAGTGAATGCTTTCTTTTGAAATTTGATATGCAATGATTAAGCATGGTAGATATATGTTAGAATACTCTTCACCTTTAAATGTAAACAAATTGTTTCAGCTCTAACAATTTGAGTTGTAGGTGAAAAATTGGTAACATTTCAAGTGATTTCTACTGAATGCTTGCCTGCTAAGCATATAGACCAGTTGCCTTAAACAATCCATTGGGTGTGGAGTGAAATCTGCCCCTTTTCAGACTCAGAAAACCATGAAACTAAACTGCAAACTACTCCAAACATTAGCAAAAACCAAACATAACCAAACTAAAAGTAAACTAAAGGGCCATGGTTGCTACAAAACATGTGCAACAGCACTTAGGGAAAGAAACAACTGAAATAAATTTGTGCCTTAAGCACTTATTAGCAGAAAACACTACCCTAACCTACTAACTAAAGAAAGACTTCCTAAACAAAGTCATTTACTGGTTCATGAAAATAACTACCCCTCCTTTGCAATTTGAAATACTCCATAAGTTTGTGAGTCAACCAAAAGAGGTGGAGAAAAATCAAAGAGGAAAGATTTTATCAACATTGCTTTAATTTAACTGCATTAAAATAACAAATATCAAGGTAATTTATAGAATATTACCTTAATATTGCTTTACAATATCTGCAATTTTGACTTCTTCGCAAAGGAATAAGCTTACATAGCATTTGATTTTTCTATAAAAAATCATAAAAATGAAATAAGGTACCTAGCCTTAATTTTTTCCTCCAAGGTCATAAAATAACTAAGGCACAAAACCTAGGTAATGACACATGTGCAAAGTAAGGTATAATATCAAAGGTCATTAGTGAAAGCATTTAAATTTTAAATTGATGTGATAAAAATCACAAGTCAACTTAGGGCAACATAGAGAAACCCTAAGCACAAAAACAATTTGACTCCACCCTTTTTGCATCATTCAGCACTTTGATTTTTTGGAGAAATTGGCTTTGCTTCGCCGCCACCATGGGAGTTAGGGTTTTGAAGCTCAAATCTTCACCATTCTTGTTGTTTCATGTCGATTCTGCTCAAGAAACCAGTGGCGAGTACACAAATTAAAGAGATCTTTTCATCATCTTCTTTTTTAGTGTAATTTCTTGGATTTAAGCCACGGCTATCACCATGTTTTGATGCATCTTTCTTATGCTTGCATTTCTATTGAGCCTTCTCTTATACTTTGGGCCGCCATGGTTGTACTGGTTTGAGCTTTTGGAGATCTTTCTACAGGTAAACCCACAAGTTTACATGCATTTTCTCATAGTAAACCAATGAAGGTAAGATTCTACCCTTCAAATCTTGCATTATCACTTAGTCTCTTATTGATAGAAGCTCAAAACAAACTCAATAAAAGGCATAATAGTGAATTTTTTACTTTCTAAGAAAGAATACATAAATTTCTACTTGTTTCCTCCATTGAAGGCCATGGCTAAACTATTTTGTTCACACTCAGAAACTAGAAAATGATGAAGGGTAAATATTATTTATATGTACATATGTTGAGCTAGGGTTTTAGAAGCCCGTGACTTCCTGCTCTCATGAAATGGATGCCATTATCATCTTTCTATTTTAATGTGTCTTCTTTGAATGCCTGAGTGCCTTATGCTTTGTTCTTGCACTATGCAAACTATTGTTCCAAATTATCTCTTGATTGTTTCCTTCAAATGGTTGGGTTGCTCCTTCAATGATGACAGTTCTTATAATAGTATAACCTCTTGTCATGCTCAATTTGACAATTCTTATTAAGCCCCAACAATCTACTGTCAAGGCATGTAATAGATTTCCTTTGACAATCATTAATCTTCTCTTTATAGTGGTGACTTCTCCTTAGAGATAGCACATATGATTATGGACTATTCTTTTTGGTCTGATCTCTTAGATCTTTGTTCATGACCAACAAGTTTCACTAACATCATGTCTCTTATGACAACCACATAAAGACTATTGTGATAGCTATGATAAAAACTAATCTTGTATGCATGTTCTCAGCTTTTGACATATGGCAGTCTCTTCTTGCATATGACTGTCCCAAACTTATTGATATGATGTTCAAAAACACTGTTGATTGCTCATTATGATACATGATTATTCTAATACTGATAAGTGATTATCTATGATGTTGGGTGATTGTTGCTCAACTTTGCTCTTAGATGTTGTCAATTCTCATTTGATGACTATACTAACCTTGGCTCTTAATAACTCCATGGGATTTCTTGAAGACTTCTATGGTTTGTTGTCTTGTATGACTACTCCAACATAAGGCTGATCTTGTTGTGACAACTAATCCTTAGGTGTAGGCATATATTCTAGCTTTGGACATTATGAAGGCTTCTTGGTAATTGCCCTACTACTCCCACATATGGCTATGGTTTTTAATTACATATTAGTCATAAATGGTTGCCTCTCATTATCTTCCCATGTGACTGCTCTTGATTCACATAATAAGAATGATCAAAACAAAACTCATACACTGCAAATATAGGACTATTTTCCTTTATGACTATTGTTTATTGATTATTAACTATTGTCCCTTGTGCATTTGATCTTCTTGTATTCACTGTTTGTCATCACTTCTTGATTATGGATGGCTGACTACAGGTTTCATTCTATGTGACTATCCTTATACATCAACAATGCTCTAATTGTGCTTTAGACTATCTTTGGTCAGCAACGATGCTTACTTTATTAAATGATACCTTCCCAAACAATGCATAGTGTCTACGAAGAGCTTAAACATGGATAGAAGAACATGCTTTTATCTCCCTCCATTCATGAAAAGAACATGATTTCTGCTCCACCATTAATGATAGCCTAAATAAGTCGTTTGATAGATATGCATATGATGGTTGTTTCACATTAGCATTCTATGACAATGCAGTCATTTCTACCTTACTTTATGCAAGCATTGTTTGTCATCATTTCCCACCTTTTGATGGCTATACCTTCAGAGTGCATACTCCAAATAACAAAACAACAATAAGTAGTGATGAATGGCAACAATATGGTACAGTAACATCACTATGTAAACAATCAATGATAGCATGACATACTTGTATGCAAAAAAAACTCCTTCAATGAAAAGATGATGCATTTAATTTTTGTTCTGCACTTTATTTAGGCATTTAGATGAGCTCATTACTCATTTGTGATTTTCACTTCATTGCACTTGAATTGATTGTCATGAATGAGCAATGAGTTTGAGGCTCTTGCAATCACTTTATGAGTTACTCCTTCAGGTGAAAATGTTTTATTTGAGCATTATGAATATGAATTCCTATCTCATCCCCTCTTGAGATTTAGGGGTAGCATGCTGGGCTCAACCCTTGTGGGAGCCCATTTTTGTACCATATGCTATGATGTCTTTAGAAATGTATCAATAACATGATTTATCCTATATCTACATAGTGAACAAACATGTTAGATAAAATAGTGAAGTTCAATACTCCTGTGATGTTTTATTTTCAGGCTCTCTTGCATACAGCTAATATTTGTTGATCTAATGCATCATAAACATGTGTTATATTTATGTTGATGGGGCATGTGATGAGACTCATACCTGGAGCTCTAATAAATTTCCCTCAATCATTGTAGGTTCACTTGATGATCAAGATCATGGAGGAGAAGGAAACAACGAAGACCAACAGGTAACCACCACAGGCAATGATGGCTATGTTTCTTTTCGTGTGTCTTTCTATTATTTAATCTTCAGATATATAGCACATGTCTTATGTTGTTTTGGTTCAATTATTCCCATGGCTTGTGTGGGACATTTGATTACTCCTTTCTTTCCAATGAATATGAATGCAACACTTGTACAATTCTATGTATACTTCTTTTGTAAAAAGAATGAATATTGTAGAATGAATGAAAGGTTTGCAAAATGAATGAAGCAACTTCTTATAATTCATGTATTCTCCTTTATGCTGCAAAGCATTGAATGACAAACTGAATGCTTTCTTTTGAACTTTGATATGCAATGATTAAGTATGGTAGAAATATGTTAGAATACTCTTCACCTTTAAATGTAAACAAATTATTTCGGCTCTACCAATTTGAGCTATAGGCGAAAAATTGGTAACATGTTCCAATGTTTGATGGAACAAATTATGCTTTTTGGAAGACCAGGATGGAAATCTTTCTTGTCTCATTAGGATATGGTGTATGGAAGATAGTTGACCAAAGGTATACTATACCTACTAATGGTCCAAAGGATGAAGACAAGGTTAAAGAATACGGGAACAATGGCAAGGCAAGGAGTGCTCTTCTAAACAGTCTTTCTGATTCTGAATTAGTGAAGGTAATGAGCTACAAAACTGGTCATGAGATTTGGAAGAAGCTGGAAAGTACCTATGAAGGAGATGACAAGGTCAAACAAGAAAAGATGTAGATTTTGAAGGTAAAGTTTGAAACCCTAAATATGTAAGAGGATGAAAATATTGCAAGCTACATGTAGAGAGTGGATGAGGTTGTCAATTCCATTAATGGTCTTGGTGGAAAGTTGGAGGAAAGTGAAGTGGTAAAGAAGGTACTAAGAACTCTTCCAAAATCTTATAGTGCTAAAGTTTCTACTATTGATGAGACTTAAAATTTGGATCAGTATTCTAAGGATCAAATGTTTGGTACTTTAGCTACTTTTGAGATAAGAGAATTTGGTCAAGATGATTCAAGAAAAGAAGTTGCTTTTAAGGCCAGTAAGATACAAAAGAATGATATGTCAGATCTAGATGATTTTGATGAAATAGGAGCAATTTTTTAAGCAATTTGAAAAAGGGCTTGGGAAATATAGAGGTAAGTCACCTTGCAATTGTTTTAATTGTGGAAAGATAGGTCATTATGCTTCAAAATGTCTAATCAATATTTCAAAGAACAAGTACAAGGATAACAAAGGTAAAACATTTAAGAGGAAGTATTATGTTAAAGAAGGTGCCATTATATCTGATGATGAGTCTAACTATCTAGATGAAAGTGATGAATGTTTGTTCATGGCTTTGAATGTTGGAACTATTTCTACTAATTTTGAAAGATGTATGAAGGAGATTGTTCCAGAAACAAAGAACAATCTCAAAGGAGCTTTGGTAACATCTTTTCATGCAAGACAAGAGGAGAACAACTAGTTAATTGATAGTGGGTGTTCAAATCATATGATAGGTGATAAGAATAAGTTTGTTAATCTTGAGAAGTTTGATGGAGGTTTTGTTAAGTTTGGAGATGATGCATTTGCTAAGATTTGTGGAAAAGGTTCAATCCAATTTGATGGAAAGGAGAATATAGATGATGTTCTTTATGTCAAGGGTCTTCGATATAGTTTTCTTAAGTGTAAGAAAAATGTGTAGCAGAGGATATAACCTTGTGTTCTAGGATGGTGACCGTGAAATAAAAAAAGAAAACTCCAAAACTATGGGTTCTACAGGAAGAAGGATAAAAGTAAATATATATTGTCTTAGAGGTGCTAATTGTATGTGTTTCATGGCTCAAGTTAATGAAAGCTGGCTATGGCATAGAAGAATGTGTCACATAAATTTTGACAATATAGTGAGGATCAACTCTACTCAAGCTGTAAGGGATATGCCATGAACTACAAAGCCTACCAATGCAACCTACAAGGAATGTCAAATTGGGAAGAAAATAAGGAATAATTTCAAGATCAAAGAGTATTCTACCACCGGACCTCTAGAGTTGGTACATATAGATCTATGTAGACCTACAAGAGTAGGAAGCTTTCAAGGTGACAGGTATTTCATGTTTTTGATTGATGATCACTCTAGAATGACTTAGATAACTTTTCTCAATGAAAAATCAGAAGCTCTAGATAAGTTTAAAGCATTTAATTATGGTTAAAAATGAAATTGATCTAAAAATCAAGTGTTTGAGATCTGAAAGAGGTGGAGAGTTTACCTCCAATGAGTTTAACTATTTTTGTGAAGATCATGGAATAAAAAGGCATTTGTCAGCCCCTAGGACTCCTCAACAGAATGGAGTTGTGGAAAGAAAAAACATGACAATTCAACAAGCAGCAAGGACAATGTTGAAAGAAGCAAATCTACCTAATATCTATTAGAGAGAAGCTATTCACATTGTAGTCTACATACAAAACAGAGTGCAAGCAAGGGTCAACAGTTCAAAGACTCCATATGAACTATGGTATGGAAGAACTCCTACTGTTAAGGGAAAATTGGATCAAATGAATAAACAATAATATCAATATCAAGTTACGAAAAACTCAATGAAATGGTGAACTAATAAGACTAATCAAATAAAGCAATGAACAACAAAGCAAACCTTCCTCAATTTGAAGCTTTCATTGATCGCCTATCACAATCAATCTTGGATGTATGAAATAGGGCCCTCAGAGAGTCCACTTCCTTGCTATGCTTCAAGAATGTCAATTGGGAATAGCAGTGATAGTAACTCCATGAAGAGGAGCTTAACAATGATGATAGTAATGTGTAGTGCATAGTAGCGAATGTGATCACAAGTAATGAAAGAATTGGTGCCAAAGGCACACTGTAATTCCTGCAAAGTAATGATACTTAAAGCTTGGATTAATGAAATAGAGGAAGAGGGTTCAATTTATAGACTTGAGAGAATGAAGATCAATGGTATAGAAAGACTAAGAAGATCAATGGTTGACAAAGATTGAGGAATGTGCAATGAATAAGAAGAAGACATGTGTCTTGCTTTCTTTCGCATGAGAGGATTTGCTAAGAATAGAAGAATAAGTTAAAGAAATTAAAAGAATATAATAATTAGTTAAGTGATTGAAAAAAAGAAGGGATTTACATGAGAATAAGAAGATATTTTGCTTTATTAAATATTAGGAGTATTTAATTGCATGTGTAAGAAGATTGAATTATATTTAGAGATAACTCAATTTAGAAGAAAAGGCAACTTAAATAAATATTTGATTTATTTAAATTTAGAGAAGATATTATTGGAAGAAATAATTAAATAATTGGAATTATCTAATTTAGAAGATAAGAAAGCAAATTATATAAATAAATTTATATAATTGTTGTGCATGATTTTGGAAGAATAAATAAAATATTTGATTATATTTATTTTTGGAGATTGAAAGGATTTAAATAAATTTGGTTTGATATATTCAAATTTGGAAGAATGAACTTTGATTTAATTAAATAATTAAGAATTATTTAATTGTTTGGAAGAATTAAATTAAATAAAGGATTTTATTTAATTTTGACTTTACAAGAGGTAATTAAATATTTCAATATTTTAATTAACTTAGAGGAATGTGAATCAAATAAATAAATTTGTTTATTTATTTATTGATAGAGGAATTAGAAGGGAATAAATATTAAGAATATTTATTTAGACCGAATCATGCCATTTTTAGGCATATACATTTTGCCCCTGTTTGATGCAATGCAATTTACGGTGTTGCTTCAAAGAATAAATAGTCTGGTAATGATACATGCCCCATTTTTCCCCTGGTACAGATTATGATGATAGGATGCCCCCTTGGGAGATTGGATGGGAAGAAGGCAGAAGGAGTGAGATGGACAATCTCACGAAGACGAAGGTGAAAAATAGGTTAGGATGAAGAAAGAGTTGAATGATACATGATGCAAGATAGAATGATAACACACACAAGCAAGTAAAGAAGTATGCACAAATGATACAAGAACAAGCAAGGTATTGCCCTTGTCAAGTGGTAAACCAACAATATATACTGATAATGATATATAATAGTGTTGTCATGGTGGGGAACGATAGATCCCTAGAGCATACATGAAGAATAGTGTCTAGTTTCAGGAAATGAAGCATGTCATGTAAGATGCATGTGTTGGTCTAATTTCAACAATGTTACATCCTGTATAAGATGATTGATTATAATTGATTGAGTTGGTTTACAACTAGAGAAGGATCAAGACCACTAAGGGTGCTTGGATAATTTTACAAGATTGACTTGACTTGATTGGTATGGATTAAGGATAGACTTGCATGGGGATCATTGCTCGGGTTGACCAGATTGAGAAGAATGGACCACAACGATAGATAGAAGATTGATTGATAGAAGAATGACTCGATAGAAGGAATCACAAGCTTTTATTTGTATTGTTACTCTGCATTGTTTGGATCTTTTATTGCATGGGATACAGATTTATGGATGTATAATGGATGTATGATGGATGCTTTGCTTTTTGACATCTTGATGGTGCAAGTATTTTGAAGTGCTTGTTTCATCATTGGGCAATTTTTTTGGGGTACTTTTTTCAAAATGTTGTAAGTTAATACAAGCATCTAGGTATAATTGAACCGAGATGACCTGAGTACTGCTTACATGGATTTTGATTTAGCAAGCTAATAGAAGCATCGAAGTATAAATGAATCGAGATTACCTGAGTATTCCTTGCATGGATTTTGATTTAGTAAGTTAATACAAGCATCAAGGTATAATTGGACCAAGATGACCAGAGTATTTCTTGCGTATCAACAAATAAGGATTTCCCCCATTCATGTTAGACCTTTGATGTCCTTGATGATCTTTTTCTGATCATGTCTTTAGACAAGGCTTCACATTACTAATGTTTAATCCACAAATAGCAAACAAATAAATAATCATGCCCCCATCATAGCATCTCTAGCTTTTGGCATCCTTGAGTAGCATAGAAAGGCATGATAGCAAAGAATCAAGATTTTGTATTTTAACCATGTTTCCAATCCACAAAACATTTTTGCATTTAGATGTGTTTTTTTCTTGCCATATTTTGGGTAAAATCATTTAGAAGGCCTTAAGAGTTTGTTTACTTAGCTTTGGATAGGTTAATGTCTTGCATCAGGATTTCTGATTGAAAGCGGGCTTTGCTTGCTTGCCTGGTGAGAAGATTCCATGATCTTTATTGGTGAGACGGACCCTAAGGGACTGACCTAGTGCCTCAGGGGCTCATTGCTAAATGGCCTTACCTACATGATGATGTAGAGGCAATGTAGTTCAGGGTAAACCTTAGCGGACCTAAGACCGAGGTAGTAGAAAGTGGTGTAGACTCAGATAGATAGAAGGACTAGACACAGGATGAATGGGACAGTGGAGCCTTAGGGGTGCATAGAAATATGGCCTTGCCTATGTGATGATTGAGAGGCAACATAGTTCATGGATTGACTCTAATAGATGTAGGATATGGATCAGATGAGACACAATATGGAACGGATAAGACATGATATGGAATAGATATGGATCAGATATGGAATAGACAAGACATGATATGGAACAGATATGGATCAGACAACACACAATATGGAAAAGATATGGATCAGATATGGAACAGATGATACTGATGACAAGGAAACACCACAGATAGGTAGATGTACGGGTGATAAAGAATGGTCTCCAAGGACTATGTCGCATAAGAATAACATGCCCCATTGTAGGTAGAATACTTAGGATTTTTCATGACAATGCTTATGACGAAGGAGGATGAGAGGATAATGAAGGATCTTCATGGTTTGGAGGGATAAGGCATGTCAAGAGACATCTAAAACATTTGTCAACACTGTGCCCCCAATCTTTATTGAGATCAAAGAAAGTAGAGGAATAGAAGATTTGGATTGATAGACTAGATAGTATTGGTAGGATAGGATAGGAAATGGTACATAAGGAAACTAATAGAAGAAGAGTGGTAGGCTGATGAGACAAGGTGCCCCCAAGTGTAGGTGACATAGAAGATCAACTTACACACAATTCCTGTTTGCCAGGTTTTCATCATGGTACTTATCCAAGGCACCTGTTTGCCAGATTTTCACCATTGGACGAAGGGATTTTTCTTTACTTTTTTTTTGTATAGGAGATGGTGAAATATGGAAGAGAGGGACCTGAGTGCTTGGTTCCATGAAAGGTGATTGTCCCACTAGAAAGATGTCATTGTATGGACCATGTCAAGTGTTCTCACAGATGTTGGTAGGGGATTGCATGAAAGTGAGATGGAGAAGGTATATAGCAGATTGCGGAAGGTGCTATAGTGGATGATGATGCAGAATATGGAGGGAAGGCTTATGCAAAAGCATGGACCATAGGAATAGGATGAGGAAGACATGTAGGATAATAGTGGAAGGAAGGGGAGAATGGAGGTATATGAAAATGTTTGTGGGATGGAAGGGAATCATGACCAACGGTTACACATACCGTGATAAACATTGAAGCTGGTGATGGGAAAGTAGTGTAGGAAGCAATTGAGACTTTTTCTTGTGGATGAATGACTTAGGCATGTAGGGATCCACATAGACTAAGTATTTTTCTAATTTTTTGCTTGCCATATGGGATGGAAGAATTTGAGACTTTTGGATGGAATGGGAGAAAGTGGATGGTTGGGATTCTTGAGAGGTAGATGCCTCATGTAACTTGAGGGCTTTTTGCTTAGGTACCCAAACCATTTTGTTTTTAGACAGTACCTGTGAAGGTATGGGTTTGGGTGTATGTAGCTTTTGTGCAACTTTTGGAGTAATCATTTGTTGGATGCAAACCCACACCTTTTTCAGCTTGGTGTATAGGTGTGTGGGTGTATGCCGCTCTTGAGAAGGATGCTTCTTTGATTCTTGGCTTTTGTATGCTAGGTCATGAGGACTCTTAGGATTTTTAACTTGATACATAGAGGCATCCAAAATTTTATGGTTGAATTCTCTTGAGATGGTGGAAGTAGAGTGGGTGGAATCTCTTTGTTTAGATAACATGTGCATTTGTGGGTTATGATTGGGATTGTTAGAAGATTCATAGATGGATGGATAAGGTGTTAGAAGAAGTGGTGGTAAAATGCATGGAGGGATTTTAGGAGTTGGAAGTAGTGGAGGTAGATTGGATGGTGGAAGGTGTATGGTCACATGCTCTTGGGATGTATAGGATGATGGAGGTGGAATGGTGACATATGTTTTGGGGATATGATAGGGTTTGTGATGGAAAGCGGGGGATTTAGGAGTGGAGGAAGTACCAACATCTTGAGATTGTTCACCTTGGGGTGTGTATCTAAGGCCATATGAAGGAGGAGGAACATTGACATGGACGGGCTCCAAAATACCTTATTCATGAAGGCCTAAGCCTTTACCTTGATAGTTCATATTCTAGAGTATGCGATGGATAGCGGGATTATGTATAGGTGGAACACTAGACACGAGTTCTTTATTGGGTGGAGAAGGTGAGATAGAGGACGATGGTTGCTAGTGTTCTAAGGAGGAACACTCATGAACGAAAGTGGTAAGACCAAGGATATATGGTGGAGGATTTGCAGCATGGTTGATAATGGATGGTGGAGGAGTATTATTGGTTCAATCTTCTATGCTTGCTTGGGATGCAAGTGTCTCATCAAAGGAAGAGGAAGTTGTTGAATCTCGGATAGGACTAGATGGGGTTATAAGCTCAGGACCATGGAACGCATAAAGTGGACTAAGAGGATCATCATGGTCTGCTTGAGCATAGATAGGCTCATGATCGTAGATGGGATCTTGATCATAGATAGGATTTAGCATGATAGAATTAAGGTGCTCTTGTATAGGTTCATCATCAATGATAATATCCTGATCATGGAAAGGATATAGGCCATGGAGAGGTTGGAATTTGATCTCTTGTTCATGTATAGGATCAAGTTGCTCATGGATAGCTTCTTTATCGAAGGTAGTATCTTCATCATAAAAGAGATATAGGTTATGAATGGTTTGAAATTGGACTTCTTGCTCATGTATAGGTATAGGATCATCAAAAAGATAAAGGTTACATAAGGATCAGATGGGAGTGCTTTGATCTTGATTTAGACAAGGGGTTGATGTTTCCACATGTTCTAAAGTGTGCTCTTGACATAACTCTTGATGTGCTTGAATTGAAGTTGAGGTAGAAGACTCTTAGATAGGCTCTTGGTCAACAACATGAAGGTGCAATAGACCTTGACTTTGGTGCAAGGTAGGAGGTTCTTCAATATGCTCAAGGGGTTACAGGATACATGAAGGGGTTGTAGGATTTGACATGTTTGGAGACTCTTTGATAAGGTCAAGGACCAAAATTTGGGGACATGGTTGGCTCTTTGCTGGTAGTCCTTGGATCACATCCTTTGTAGGTGTATGGGGTAATGGATGAGTGGATTTGGCTTTCTCCCTAGCTTTTCTTTTGCTATGTAAATCTGGAAATCATCTTTCCCAAAAATCATATGAGGCTTTTTTGGTTGTCCATTTAGAGCTCGGGGAACTCGATGGCGGTGTTGGTGTAGGATTGGTATGCTTTGGGGTATGTGTCTTAGAAGACGGTGAAGGAGGACTAGTAGATAGAGTGGTATACAATTTCCAACTTGAGGTGGTGCTTGCCTTGTCATGAGAATCATTAAGACGAGAAACAGATGTATGAGCTTGGGGTGAGGCATAGCTAGTACTGACATGTTCAGCTTGTAAGATTGCCATTTCTTGTTGTATGACTTAGAGTTCTTGAGAAATTGCTATATGATCTTGGGGCGAGGTGTCGAAGTCTAATTTCTCTCATATGTATTGGAGTTCTTGAGCAATTACTTCTAATTGGTTTGTCATTTCAATAGAGACTGACACAAGACTGAAATGGGTACCTAGAAAACCTAAAATTTTTCTTTGAAAAAATGTGGAAGTACTCACTGTCACACATGCGCTGAAACAGATGCGCTGTAGAAACTAGTAAATGCACCATAAGTAAAAAAAATGCACTGCAGGTCAGCACAAATGTGCTGTAACAGAGGATGGATGCATCGCTCTAGCTTCTCTTAGTGTTTTTGCAATTTTTTTGGAAATTTTCTAATTTTTTTGGTACTTTGGTTGTAAGAAGGTTTTTTGATCTAATTTTCTGAAATTATGGCAAGAAGACATAGCAAACACAAAGAATATTTTATGGTTTTTTATTTTTTTGTGATTTTTTGACTCTTTATGGACCAAAGGAAAAATAAGTACAAATCCTAGGCTTCAAATGGATAACAGGGGTTTTTGGCCACTAGAACAAAGGTGTTTAATGAAGGCAATCATTCGAGTGGTTATACATGCGGCAGCACTACTCTCCGTTATGGAGTTTCCTAGCCTACAAGGGTTGCGCCTTAGAGGGTTTTGGGGGAGGTTGGCTATTGGTATAACACAACTGCACAAAGGTGTTTAATGAAGGCAACCGTTCGAGTGGTTATACATGCAGCAGCACTACTCTCCGTTATGGAGTCTCCTAGCCTACAAGGGTTGCGCCTTGGAGGGTTTTGGGGGAGGTTGGCTGTCGGTATAACACAACTGCACTTGTTGTTTGAAGCTTTTGCTCCAAACACAATTTATTTATAGTGGCTTGGAAGGGCTTGGCATCTAGCCTGTTACCACTTAGGGTCATTCCTACTTGGATGAACGGTATCAAAGAGAAGGCCCCTCTAAAGGAAAAACACATGCGAAAATGATATGTCTGGCATTTTGGTCACCCAAGATAGGGGAGAGCATAGGCCTGGTATCATTCCCAAAACATAGAATATAGTGGTTCTTTTCCCCTAGTTAAAATGAGAAAAACTAGATGAGCTATCTACTCTGGCAAGCACAAAACTTTGAAGTGTTTAGCAAGATAGCAATGGTCCAATTTTATTCCAAGATAGCAATAATGAGTTCAATTTTATCCACGTAGCATGAATTGTTAACTTTGAAATGATGGTCAATCGAGATAGCAATGGTTCATTTTTAACCAAGATAGCAATGATGAGTTCAGTTTTATCCACATAGCATGAGTTGTTTAACTTTGAAGTGATGGTTAATCGAGATAGCAATGGTTCAATTTTAACCAAGATAGCAATGATGTGTCCAATTTTTACCCAGATCGCAGTGATTTGTTAACTTTGAAGTGATAACAAGATAGCAATGGTTCAATTTGAAGTCCAAATGAAATGTTTGCCTAACTAAAGACACAAAGATTTATTTTAAAGCTCAAAACAAAAGTGTGCCTAATTTAGTGATAAATGATTGTTCTTTGAGCACTTGAACCTGTAGAAGATATATCAAAAATTTCTTTTTGCCTTTCTTTGACAAATGTTTAAGTCAAGCTGCATAGATAAATCATTAGTTTCCAAGAAAAAAACACTAGATTTAAGCTTAGAAAGATAGCTGAACTTTGACTATAAAAATAGCTAATAAAATGATAAAATCACTTGATCAAACCTACTCCATTGTGAAGTTCACATAATTACCTTTCCAACGAGTGTTTATTTGGGCGATTATGAGTTCATATGCTCCTGTTATGGAAAAAAAAGATACCACCCTTATGGCATGTAGAAGAAGGCATGATGGAGGATTGTTGGATAAAATGATGCACCCTATGAAAGCACCCTTCAGATCGCTGGACAAAAAGACGTAGAAGCACCCTTCGGACTGCTAGATAAAACAATGCCCCCTGCGGGAGCACTCTTCAGACCGCTGGATAAAAGGATGCACCCTGCGAAAAAGCTCTTCGGACAGTTGGATAAAAGGACACAGAAACACCCTTTGAACTGCTAGATAAAGAGATGCACCCTGTGGAAGCACCCTTTAGACTATTGGATAAAAGGATGCACCCTCAAAAAAATCACAAAGATTTTTTTTGTCTCTGATTTTTGTGAATTAATAGGTGATTCTAAGGTTTTCAACCCTTCTGAGCACGTTGGTGATGTCAGTTTTAGCCTAGGAGGTCACCTTTTGATAGATCCTTGCAAAAATTGACAATGGGGTTTAGAGAAACACAAATTTTTACTACAAAAATTTGCAAAAGACATAAAATTGAATGGTGGGGGCCAAAAATGTTAAGGAAAAATTGGATTCAAACATGAATAAAAATAATATCCATATCAAGTTATGCAAAACTCAATGAAATGGTGAGCTAAAAAGATTAATCAAATAAAGCAATGAACAACAAAGCAAACCTTCCTCAATTCGAAGCTTCCATTGATCACCTATCACAATCAATCTTGCATGTATGAAATAGGGCCCTTAGAGAGTGCACTTCCTTGCTATGCTTCAAGAATGTCAATTGCGAATAGTAGTGATAATATCTCCATGAAGAGGAGCTTCACAATGATGATAGTAATGCGTAGTGCGTAGTAGCAAATGTGATCACAAGTAATGAAGGAATTGGTGCCAAAGGCACGCTGTAATTCCTGCAAAGTAATGATACTTAAAGCTTGGATTAATGAAATAGAGGAAGAGGGTTCAATTTATAGACTTGAGAGAATGAAGATCAATGGTATAGAAAGACTGAGAAGATCAACGGTTGAGAAAGGTTGAGGAACGTGCAACGAATAAGAAGAAGACATGTGTCTTGCTTTCTTTCGCATTAGAGGATTTGCTAAGAATAGAAGAATGAGTTAAAGAAATTAAAAGAATATAATAATTAGTTAAGTGATTTAAAACAAGAAGGGATTTGCATGAGAATAAGAAGATATTTTACTTTATTAAATATTAGGAATATTTAATTGCATGTGCAAGAAGATTGAATTATATTTAGAGATAACTCAATTTAGAAGAAAAGGCAACTTAAATAAATATTTGATTTATTTAAATTTAGAGAAGATATTATTGGAAGAAATAATTAAATAATTGGAATTATTTAATTTAGAAGATAAGAAAGAAAATTAAATAAATAAATTTATTTAATTATTGTGCATGATTTTGGAAGAATAAATAAAATATTTGATTATATTTTATTTTTGGAGATTGAAAGGATTTAAATAAATTTGATTTGATTTATTCAAATTTGGAAGAATGAACTTTGATTTAATTAAATAATTAAGAATTATTTAATTGTTTGGAAGAATTAAATTAAATAAAGGATTTTATTTAATTTTGACTTTAGAAGAGGTAATTAAATATTTCAATATTTTAATTAACTTAGTGGAATGTAAATCAAATAAATAAATTTGTTTATTTATTTATTGATAGAGGAATTAGAAGGGAATAAATATTAAGAATATTTATTTAGACCGAATCGTGCCATTTTTAGGCGTATACATTTTGCCCCTATTTGATGCAATGCAGTTTACAGTGTTGCTTCAAAGAATAAATAGTCTGATAATGATACATGCCCCATTTTCCCCCTAGTACAGGTTATGATGATAGGATGCTCCCTCGGGAGATTGGATGGGAAGAAGGTAGAAGGCGTGAGATGGACAATCTCACGAAGATGAAGGTGAAAAATAGGTTAGGATGAAGAAAGAGTTGAATGACACATGATGTAAGATAGAATGATAACACACACAAGCAAGTAAAGAAGTATGCACAAATTATACAAGAACAAGCAAGGTATTGCCCCTGTCAAGCGGTAAACCAACGATATATACTGATAATGATATATGACAGTGTTGTCATGGCAGGGAATGATATATCCCTAGAGCAATATGGCAGGCATGTTGTCATGGTGGGGAACAATAGATCCCTAGAGTAAACATGAAGGAAAGTGTCTGGTTTCAGGAAATGAAGCATGTCATGTAAGATGCATGTGTTGGTCTAATTTCGACAATGTTACATCCTGTATAAGACAATTGATTGATTATAATTGATTGAGTTGGTTTACAACCAGAGAAGGATCAAGACCACTGAGGGTACTTGGATAATTTTACAAGATTGACTTGACTTGATTGGTATGGATTAAGGATAGACTTGCATGGGGATCATTGCTCAGGTTGACTGGATTCAGAAGAATGGACCACAACAATAGATAGAAGATTGATTGATAGAAGAATGACTCGATAGATGGAATCAAAAGCTTTTATTTGTATTGTTTTTGATACTATAAGGTGGCTAAAACGAGGGGCCAAACCCTTACAAAACAACAAAAAGAAACCCAAGAGGCATCATCACAAAAGAGCCTCAAAATAGTTACAGCATAATCTACTTACCCAACATAAACAACATAGACAGCAACACCAGACTAAAGACAGTATATATGAAGTAACAGAGTATCACCAGCATAAAATAAACTAGAACTAAGGAGAAAGATTATCTCCTTGTTCAACCATGGATTCAATGAAATCATCCCAATTTTTAGAGTTCTCATTAGTATCAACAGCACTGGTAGCCCTAAGATCTTGCAGCATAGAAATATTAAGTAAAATAGTATGCTTGAGCATAGTGGAAAAAGTCTGTTCCAGCTTCTCAACATGGCCCCTCAGAACAACAATGTTAGTCCCATAACTAGCATCGGTCTCCGTTTCATCATCGACTTCCTCCACAAACATCTTTTTCACTTGGCCAGCATTACCCATAGAATCACCAACATCCCCACTAGTAGCCTCCACCACTTTATTCCCATGGTTACCATTAGCATCCTCAGAAATCTCCTGCACATCCATAACCTTAGCCTCATCACCCTAGGTGGATTCGTAAGACGTGCTCTCAGAATAATGAATAAGTTTGGCCTTGGGTGCAGGTTTTCTAGCAAATCCTCCCTAACCGCCTAACCCCTAAGGAGAAGCCCTCCTTACTATTCTTCACAAACAGATGAGATTTGCTACCTTGCCCCACAGGGGTACTACAAATATTTTTAGGGGTCCCCAGGGCAACCCCCATAGTATCTACTTCCACATCTTTTATCTTCCTCTTCTTGTTCTTCGTACTAATTTTAGAGACTGGGGTGTTGGTAGTGGTTACCATGGGAATCTCCTCAGTAGTAGAAAAAGAAACCCCTTTTGTCTCAGGAGAAACAGGGGAAGGGCACGACTCTTCAGAAACAACAATATCATCAGGGTTTGAAGACATTTCCCCACTATTAGTCTGAATAGGCTTAGAAGGCTCCAGGGCAAGGTGGAAGTTGTAAAGGTAGAGGATGAGACCCTGATGCAGGGGGATGGGTTTCTTGGAAGGTTTCTTGGCCAACTTAGCTCTAACCCTAAGAATTGAATGCTTAAGGGAAGACAATAAATAAAACAGAAAACTAATATGAGCATTGCATCTAAAGTGATTTAGAAGGGGAAGATGATAATTGTAGAACCTGGTGAAGTGCCCCTCCAGAGTGAAGTACTTCATAAGGAGAAAACACACCCTATCCCATGGCTTAGGCAACTTAGCTCATTCGAATCCTCCCTGATAAGGAACAAGTTCTTCACCGTCCCCAAGGAAAAGCTTCTGGTTTGAATGGTCCACCACTTTGGCTTTCCTCTGCAATTTGATCCCTTGTGTCAACATGCTAGACACCATAGCAATAACACTCTCAGAAATCTTGAAACTAATTCCCCCCATAGTGACATGCCAATTTTGCCAAGACCTAGCGAACTGTTCAGAAAGGTTTTCATCATACCCATTAAGCCATTCCAAATAAGGACTGATACCACCCTCCTCACAATAATGCCAGACCATAGGGTTGTCTTTAAACTCACAACAGGAAATGAGTTCCATTCAGATTCTATCACCACCCATGTTAGCCTTACAAAGTAAAGCACAGAAACCCCAAAGCTTCACAAAGTTCATATACAGGGTAACAATAACTGCATGACCGAGGATAATGATAATGGTAATAAAACTGCACACATTATCATTAATGAGAGTTGCCTTACGAAGATGACGCCTACTCTTCCCATGCTCGATCATGATTTCTTAGAAAACACTATAATTAGCAAGTAAGCAACTCGCCTTACCAGAAGGGCGTAATAAGGTAGAAGTGACAATAAGCAAGTAAGTATAAAAAATCGCGTACTTGAAGATGCACGTCAGCATCTTCCAACAAGGCTGACGAAGAGAGCTGTCTTTCCAAAAATTCTGACTCATCCTCAATACGTCACCTCTTCTTGAATTAGGTCCCTTATGTTTAAAGGGATGTGATTAACTTGGTGCCAACAATGCCAATTTGAAAATTGTTGGCCAAGTTCGGCACAGGCATCCGCAACCCCATTACCCTCTCTATAAATATGAGAGATATCCACTCTGGGAATCTTCTGCAGAAGAATCTGAATATCCACAATAATATCTTTCAGCTTAAAACCACAAGTCGACACATTGTTAACTGCATCAATAACTAGTTTGGAATCCCCCTGAATATTCAATTGCCTAATACCAAGGGAGATAGCCAACTTTACCCCCCATAAAAGAGCGGTGGCTTTAGCATAATTATTGCTTTGACAGCCTAACCCGCTAGCATAGGCAACAACCATCCACCCTTTGTCATCCCTTATAATCCCTCCACCACTAGCCTTGCCATCTGCCTTAGAAGCCCCATCAAAGTTTAGTTTGAGCCAATTAGGCCTTGGGGGAATCCATCTAGTGTTTAGCCACTGCAACATTTTGGAATTATTATGAGCAGGAATTTGATTTAAGATCTTCCAATTAGCCGCAATTTGTATTGTTACTTTACATTGTTTGGATCTTTTATTGCATGGGATACAGATGTATGGATGTATAATGCATGTATGATGGATGCTTTGCTTTTTGACATCTTGATGGTGCAAGTATTTTGAAGTGCTTGTTTCATCATTGGGCAATTTTTTTTTTGGTACTTTTTTGAAATGTTGTAAGTTAATACAAGCATCTAGGTATAATTGAACTGAGATGACCTGAGTACTGCTTACATGGATTTTGATTTAGCAAGCTAATAGAAGCATCAAGGTGTAATTGAACCGAGATGACCTAAGTATTCCTTGCATGGATTTTGATTTAGCAAGGTAATACAAGCATCGAGGTATAATTGGACCAAGATGACCAGAGTATTTCTTGCATATAAACAAACAAGGATTGCCCTTGTTCATGTTATACCTTTGATGTCCTTGATGATCTTTTGCCGATCATGTCTTTAGACAAGGCTTCACATTACTAAAGTTTAATCCATAAACAGTGAACAAAGAAATAATCATGCCCCCATCATAGCATATCTAGCTTTTGGCATCCTCGAGTAGCATAGAAAGCAATGATAGAAAAAAATCAAGATTCTATATTTTAACCATGTTTCCAATCCACAAAACATTTTTGCATTTAGATGTGTTTGTTTCTTGCCATATTTTGGGTAAAATCATTTAGAAGGCCTTAGGAGTTTGTTTGCTTTTCTTTGGATAGGCTAATGTCTTGCATCAGGATTTCTGCTTGAAAGTGGGCTTTGCTTGTGCTTGCTTGCCTGGTGAGAAGATTCCACAATCTTTATTGGTGAGATGGACCCTAAGGAACTGACGTAATGCCTTGGCGGCTCATTGCTAAATGGCCTTGCCTACGTGACAACGCAGAGGCAATGTAGTTCAGGGTAAACCTTAGCGAACCTAAGACCTAGGCGGTAGAAAGTGGTACAAACTCAGATAGATAGAAGGACTAGACACAGGATGAATGGGATAGTGGAGCCTCGGGGGTGCATAGAAATATGGCCTTGCCTACATGATGACGCAGAGGCAACGTAGTTCATGGATTGACTTTGATGGAGTAAGATATGGATCAGATGAGACACGATATGGAATAGATATGGATCAGATAAGACATGATATGTAATAGATATGGATCAGATATGGAACAGACAAGACACGATATGGAACATATATGGATCAGACAAGACATGATATGGAACAGATAATACTGATGACAAGGAAACACCACAGATAGGTAGATGTATGGGTGATAAAGAATGGAATGGGTAGCTATGAGGAAACACGGATGCAATCTCCAAGGACTATGTCGCATAAGAATAACATGCCCTATTGTAGGTAGAATACTTAGGATTTTTCATGACAATGCTTATGATGAAGGAGGATGAGAGGATAATGAAGGATCTTCATGGTTTGGAGGGATAAGGGATAAAATATTTTGTAGTGTTTGGAAGACAGTACTACATTAAGAGAGATGAAGAAAACTCAGGAAAGTTTGATACAAGATCAGATGAAGGAATCTTCCTTGGATATTCTACAAAGAGAAAGGCCTACATGTGCTACAACAAGAGGCTAAAGAAGTTAGTTGAAAGTGCAAATGTCAAAGTGGATGAAGAGCCACATCAAAGTTCAATACTGATAGAAGGATATGAATCTAATAAGTGCCCTTGTAGAGAAGAAGGTGAAGAAGAAAAGCAAAAGGAGTTGCAAGTTGATGAAGAAGATGCTCTGAAAACGGTTAAGACTCCCAAGTATGTCCAGAAGAATCATTCTAAAGATCAAATCATTGGAGATAAGAACAAAAGTGTATTAACAAGAAGGAAAATTGCTATGGTAAATGAAGAGGTAAATTTGTGCTTATTGTCTAAAATTGAACCCAAAATAGTGACTGAAGCATGCAAAGATGAGCACTGGATCAACGCTATGGAAGAAGAACTGATGTAGATTGAGAAGAATCAGATTTCAGAAATTGTTCCAAGACCAGTAGACAAAAATGTGATAGGAACTCAATGGGATTCCACAACAAGTTGAATGAGAATGGAGAAGTAGTGAAAAATAAGGCTAGGCATGTGTAAAGGCTACTCACAAGTGGAAGGAATATATTATGAGGAAACATTTGCTCCAGTAGCAAGATTGGAGGCCATTAGAATGTTCTTGGCCTTTGAAGCTTATAAGGACTTCAAATTTTATCAGATGGATGTGAAGTCTGCATTCTTAAATGGAGAATTGGAAGAAGAAGTATACATTGAACAACCGGAAGGTTTTCAGTTGTCAGATGATTCGAGTATGGTCTAAAAATTAAAGAAGGCATTGTATGGACTCAAACAGGCTCCTAGAGCTTGGTATGCAAGGTTGGATAGGTACCTATTGTAACAAGGATTCAAAAAGGGCACTACAGATGGCAATTTGTACTTTAAAGTTGAATAAAATTAAATCCTGATTGTGGAAGTGTATTTTGATGATATAAATTTTGGAGGAAATGAAGGTTTGTGAAAAAGATTTGCAGAAGAGATGCAAAAAGAGTTTGAAATGTCAATGTGTGGGAAAATGAACTTCTTCCTTGGGTTACAAATTAGTCAATCAGAAAAAGGTATATTCATTTCACAGTCAAAGTATGTTAAGGAAATGTTGAAGAAGTTTGGGATGGAAGACTCCAAACTGATATGAAATCCCATGATTACTGGTTATAAGTTAAGAAAAGATGATGAATCTTCTAAGGCTGATCAGAGTGGTCAATGATTGGTGGACTATTATACCTGATTGTTACTAGACCGGATATCATGTATTCAGTTTGTCTAGTAGCTAGATTCCAAGTTGATCCCAGAGAGTCACATGTTTCAGTAGTGAAGAGGATATTTAGATATTTTAAAGGCACTCTAGATTTTGGCCTATGGTATCCCAAGGATACTGATTTCTCCCTAAGTGCATATACAAATGTAGATTGGGAAGGATGTATAGATGATAGAAAAAGTACAAGTGGTGGTGCTTTCTTTCTTTGAAGAAGACTTGTTTAATGGTTAAGTAAGAAGTATGACTTAGTGTCATTATCTATTGCAGAAGAGAGTACATTGTAGCAACATCTTGTTTCACATAGGTGTTATGGATGAAGCAAACATTGAAAGATATCAAAGTATCATATGGTAAACCTATTCCTATCCTATGTGATAATACAAGTGCTATCAACTTTTTAAAGAATTAGGTAATGTATTCAAGAACAAAGCATATTTCAATTCAGTATCACTTTCTAAGAGAGGAGGTTGCAAAGAATGAGGTGAAATTGGATTATGTGCCTACCAAGGATCAAATTGCATATATCTTTACAAAGGATCTTCCTAAAGATACTTTTCAGTATCTCTGAGAGAAGTTAGGGGTTATTGCCCCTCCTTTTAATTAGATGCTTAAGTGTGTGCATTTGTTAGGGAAGCATTTCAAAATACATTCTTAGTCCTGGGCTGATGTTGAAGGCTACCTCTTAGGGGGAGTAGGTAGTGATACTATTGGTTAGTGTAGTCAGATGGAGTATACTTTATGATCCTAAGGGAGAGAGTGTAGAAAAGTGAGAGTAGTGGAGATAGAGCAGGTACTTGTTGTTGCAGTTATTACCCTTTGCCATTGATGTCAAAAGGGGAGAGAGTTAAAGTGGCTGAAAAACCATTGTATTGGGAGAGAGTTGTAGGAAAGTGTGGAAGAGTAAGAGTTTCTCTAGTAAGGGGGAGTACTATTGAGCTCCTTTAGGTCTTGATAGTTTTTTAGAAAATTGGTGTTGCCATTAATGATAAAGGAGGAGATTGTTGGAAACTTGTTGGTGTTGTCATTGATGTCAACCTCCATCAGATGGTTCACTAGGTTTCAAAGTGCTTTTGAGAAAATTTGAATAAGAAGGTGTGCAGTGTGACAAAGATGTGTTGTGTGTTGTCCTCTACATTTCTTCCTAGTTAAAGATATGATTGTGTAGTTTGGAAGTGTTGATCATAGATGTTTAGAGGTGTTATATCTAGAGTTTCAGGTTCTAGGTCATGTGGCAATGGAAGATGTGTTTGCCAGAGTGTTTGATCATGGAGAAGGTTGTCTGGGAGAAATGAGATTGCTCTGCATTTCTCTGCATTGAGGTTTCTTGTCTTGCGGATCTAGGAACATGCTTAAGTTTTCTATATCTACCTTCTCTTGAAGTCTCCAGTGTCAGGTTGCCCTACAAGTTCAGTTCTTGTGTTCGTGATCAGTAGCTATGTGTCTTGATGTGTATAATGAAGAAATCCTTTGTTTCAAGTGGTTGTGGTAGTGTTACAGAAGTTTCTGATGATGATGGATATTTTGGTAGGATGTATGGATGTTGTGGAATGGTTCCTTATGGTCTGCATGATGTTTTTGCATTTGGAAAGGCATGGAGGTGATTGCTTGTTGTGTTAGTTCAGGTTTGGCTGACCTGACCTAATTGCACTACTTGCAGAGGTACTTCATGGATTGTGGATGTTATAAGAAGCATGGTGATATAGATTTGGGTCCTAGTTAATGCTTGGTATGGTCCACTTTCACTTCTTTCCACCGCGAAAGTGTTTAGTGTCAACCTCATTGGTGTTGCACATTTGAGGTACACACATTTCATAAGGTTGACCTAAGTGAGGTTGTTTTAGGTTGTGCATGATATAAATGCAAGATGAACTTGAGTGGAGCAAGGTAGAGAAGATGATGTGAATGTGAATCAAGGGTAGTGAGTTGTGTGGGAGATTAAATACTTGTGACTCCAGAATGTAGTGAACAAAAGGTGTCTACATTTTAGTATGCTTGAAGTCGCTAGAGGTAGTGAGCTAGAGGTTAAGGATGGCAAGAAGTGGTGGGTGAGTGTGAGATCATGATGGGCCAAACAATGGAAATGAAGAAAAAAATTAATGGATGAAAAAGTGCTAACATTTAGACTAATATTTATATTTGGATGGAAAGGATGTTAGTATTTCTAGCTTAAATACCGATTTCCTCCAAAAATGCCTTAGGATTACCTCATATTTAGGTAAGTGGAAGTCCCAAAACTTGCCAAAGAAACTTGAAAAACCACTTATTTAGTGTTATCCTAAAATTTTCTACAATTTCCTCCTTGAAGCTGACAAACATTTTTCTAACTAAATTTAATCAAATGAAAAGGGTTTATAGAGGAAGCTATTAAGATTCAAAAAATATAATATATGCCTCATAATACTTTTAAGAGGTAATTATTAGTAATTTTCTACATACGTTATGTCTAATTTCCTAATAGATATACATATAGAAAAACATCCATAAATTTCAACATATTAATCCTTTTTTAAATCCAAAAGTTGCGTCACATTCTAGGATATATTGGGTATACATATATTCTTGACCAAGTTAGGTTGGCTAAAATATTAATTTTTAATATTTCAAAAAAGTCATAGGAAAAAAATGATCAATAATCATTTATTTACTTTAAAAATTTTAAAAAATATGCGTCACATCCGCTCATGTGTCCTTTACTTGAATCCAAATCATGGAGGAAAAATATTATCTTTGTCTCATACTTAGGTTGGCTGGAATGACACCTATTTTTACATTTCTCTAAAATATTTAGTGGTGCTTCATTGAAATATCCAATTTTGACCAAACTATTTTTAATTTTTTTTAAAAAACTAGTAGCCCATAAACTACATTTAATTTATTACAACTTTTATTACTACCTTATTTCTAGATTGTGTAGATAACTCATTCAATTTTTGACATGAATTTACTTAAGTCTATTTTTCACATTTACATTGCCACTTAGGGGTAATGTTTGGCCCATCATGATCCTGCACTCACCCTAGTAGTGGTGGATTTCTCCTATTGCTTTGAGATAGTGAATCACTCTGTAACAATCTTCTTCTATTCTTCTCTCTTCTAGATAGTGAGTCCTTCTGGGCAGTGATCCCTTGGCAGTGAGCCTATTTGTTTTTGATGTTGCTATTCATACATATGTGAGGTAATCCTCATCATGGTTTTTCCCTTCTTGGGTTTTCCACATAAATATGGTGTTCTTATGTGTTTGGATGTGTTTACATTGATGCTCCATATGTTTACATTCTGCTAATGTATATTAAGAGGTTGATGTTTGGAATTTCTTTGAGGGTTTAATGTTTTAATACACAACTAATTCACACCCACACCCTTTCAGTTGTCTTGTGCATTCTATCACATGTATTTTATCTTCTATATATTATGTGCTTGAGATTGAGGTTGTGTGTGATATTCTTATACATGTTGAGTTGCCTCTATATCTCTATTTCGTGATATTCATATGGAAGATTTCTCAGCAAGTATATTGTAATCTCATTGATTTCTAAATAATATATTTGGCATTTTATGGAGTATGGGTTTTTCTCACATAAATCACTATGTTTTGGTATGATTTCTATTTATGTTTATTCCTGTAACTATTGTAAAGATGTAAAAATGTTTTTCACAACCCTCCCCTCAAGATTAGTGTAAGAAGTCATTCTGCTACCATAACTTCCTTAAAAGTGGTATCATAACTTGATCACCTTTGGTTTTAGTTGTGGGTTGTTGGAGTTTTTAAAAAAAATCTAGTTTTGAGTGGGAGCTTGTGTAAAATATACTTTGTGATCTTGTTGCAGGAATTTTTAGATGGCAAGCACATCAGGAAGAATAGAGGTAGAATTTTTTTTTGGGTAACAAATTTTAAATGTGGAAGCTGAAGATAGAAGATCTACTAATTGATCGAGATCTATGGGATACTGTTGATGAGCATGTTTCAAGGCCCAAAGATGCTACTCTGGTGACTCAATATGATGTTATGGACCATAAAGCCAAGGGTCTAACCAGATTGTGGCTAGTAGACTCTCTTTTAATCAATGTCCTTGAAGACTCCTCTATGAAGAAACTATGGAAGAAACTTGGTGCGATATATCAAGCCAAATATTTAGTGAACAATATTTTCTTGAGGAAGAAATTGTATTCCTTGAGAATGGAAGAGGGTGGATGATTATAGGCCACCTGGAAGCATTCAATATATTGGTGACTCAATTGGTATTAGTTGGTGTAGAATTGGATGAGGAAGAGAGATGTTAGATCCTGCATTGTTCTTTGCCTAATTTGTGGGATTCCCTTGGTATGGCTATTGAGAGTACTTTCGTTGTCTTGAAATTTGATAATATTTTGGGTTCTTTACTTTCTGAAAAGATGAGGAAGGTATCCATTAGTGCCAAGGAGGCTCTGAATGTTCATGGAAGACCTAAAGTAAAAGGCAAGAAGAGCCAGAAGCATGACAAATCCAAGTCTAAGGGGAGATCCAAATCTCTTAGAAAGTTCAAAGTTATTTGTTGGAACTATGGTAAGCTTGAACACTTCCTAAGGAGTGCAAAGAAGAGAAGAAGAAGAAAAAGAAGAAATTAGATTTAGATTTAGATTTTGAGTCCAAGAAGGAAGATGTTGATGTGTTCATTGTGGCTTTGGCCACTCATGTAGGTAATGTTGCATGGTTAATTGATTCAGGTGTATCTTTCCATATGATCCCTCATAGAGATTTATTTTCCAAATATGAAAAATTTGATGTAGATAAGGTGTGCTTGGGTGATGATTCTCATTTAAATATTATTGGCCATGGTAAAGTTAAAATAAGATTTCTTGATGGTAGAGTAAAAAATAATAATGGTGTGTTTCATATCCCTAGATTAGCACAAAATTTATTATATGTGATCAAACTAATAGATTCAAGTGTGTAGGTAGTCTTTTGTGATATAGAATGCAAGATAGTTAGAGGTGCTATGGTGATCACTAGAGGTGTTAGATTGGGTACACTGTATAAGCTTGATCCACGTACGGTTGAGTGCAATAGTAATTATATGAAAACAAAGTCTTTGACTATTTAATTGGAAAAGGAGGGGGTTTCATCTTTAGAGGATGGTCATGGATTCTTGGTACTTTAGGGTGCTCTTTCTTATGAATCAAAATTGCTTGTAGAGAAGACTTTGTTATGGTACCAATGATTAGGCCACATTGGAGAATAAGGTCTAAGGAACTTGAATTTAATAAAAACCCTTTTGAATGGTTGACTAATTGTAATCTTGTTATCAATTTTTGTTAGCATTTTGTTGATTGTAAACAAAACTATGTTTAGGTTTACTTGAGTTCTCATAAATCTTGTTGTGTTTGGACCTTATTTATTCTGATGTGTTTGGTCCTATAGACGTTTCTTCCATTGGAAAATCAATATATTATATTTCATTTATTGATGATTATAGGAAAAGGACATGGGTATATTTGCTAAGGAGTAAATCTAAAGTTTTTAGTCGATTTAAAGAATTTAAGGCAATGGTTGAGTTATAGACTAAAAGGAAAATAAAATGTTTAAGGACTAACAATGGTGGTGAATTTTTCTCTAATGATTTTGATAGATTCCGTAAATATTGTAGCATTTAGAGACAAAAGACAACTTTGTATTCTCTAAAATAGAATGAAGTTGCAGAAAGAATGAAGAGGGCACCAATGGAGAAGGCTAGGAGTATGCTTAGTAGTGTTGGTCTAGAACAAAGGTTTTGGGATAAAGTTGTTGCCACTACTTGCCACCTGATTAACATGTCTCCAACATTACCCCTTGTTGATAAAATTCCTATGGAGGTGTGGTCAGGTCACAAAACTTTATTGAGACATCTTAGAGTTTTTTGTTGTAAGGCATATGCACATGTGCCAAAGGAGAAGAAAAAAAGTTGGAGAACAAGGCTACGAAATGTATCTTCATTAGGTATAGTTATGGTGTGAAAGGATACAATCTTTGGGATCATGTTGCATAGAAGGTGATATATAGTATAAGTGTGATATTTAGAGAAACTAATCCATCTTTTATTACATTCTAGCTAGAACAAAGTGATCAAAAAGATGTGATTCAACTTCGTTCTATGCTTGAGAAATTTGAATTGAGGCCCACAAATAGACAAGAAGTTAAGGAGAGCTCATCTAAAGTTGAGTCCTTAAAAGAGGAGGAAGAACCTCCAACTCAACTTGTTTGAAGGTCTACAATGCATAAATAACCACTTGAAAGGTATTCACCATATGATTGAAGATGTATTTTTTCTTTGGATACTAACATGGATGAACCTAGATCTATAGAAGAGGCATTAGGTATGAATGATAAAGAGTCCTAGAAGATTGCTATGGATGAAAAAATGGTAGCTTTGAAAGATAATGATACATGGGATCTAGTACCATTTCCTTAAGGAAAAGACATGCTAGTTGAAAATGAGCATTCAAGAAAAAGATTGGTTTAGACGAAGGTATTGAGAAGTATAAAGCATGGTTGGTTGCAAAAGGTTACTCTTAGGTTGAGGGTGTTGATTATGGTGAGATATTTTTTTCCTATAGAAAAAATGACATGCATTAGATTCTTGTTTTCTATTTCTGTAGCTTATGATCTAGAGGTTGAGAAAATGGATGTGGAAAAGACTTTCCTTCATGGTGATTTGAAGGAGGATATTTATATGACATAGCCATAATACTACATGGTGAAAAGTAAAAGTAATTTGGTTCATAAATTGAAGAAATCTTTTTATGGCCTCAAGTAGAGTTCTACGATGTGGTAACATAAATTTGATACATATGTGTTGAGTTTGGGATTTGAGTGTTCTGAATTAGATCACTATGTTTATTATAAATTTGATGGTGAGCATTTCCTATCTATTGCAATATATCTTAATGATATGTTATTTATTGGTAAAGGGAAAGGAATTATTTCATAACTAGAGTCTCAACTTGTAGCTAAATTTGAAATGAATGATTTTGGTGTAGCTAAACACATTCTTGGAATGGAAATCAAAAGAGATAGAGTGAACCTAAAACTATGGCTTGTCCAAAGTAAGTATGTCAATTCATTTTTAAAAAGGTTTAACATGCAAGATTGTAGACCATTATGTGTTCCTCTTATAGTTAGAATGATGTTATCTTCTTGACAATGTCCAACATCCCCATTAAAGATGGAAGACATTAGTAGAGTGTCTTACTAGAGTGTAGTCTGAAGTTTGATGTATGCTATGGTTTGTACTTGACCTAATATTGCCCGAGTAGTGGGAGTTATTTCTAGATATATTTCTCATCTTGGTAGAGTTCATTGGAATGTAGTTAAAAGAGTCTTTAGATATTTTCTAGGTACCTCATAGTATTCTTTGTGTTATCATAGTAATTTGATAGGAGATGAGCATTCCCTTGATATTTGTGGTTATGTGGATTTAGATTGGGCAGGTGATGTCGATAGTAGAAGATCTACTAATGCTTATGTGTTTACTTTATTTGGTGGTGAAATTAGTTGTATGAGTAAGTAATAGGTTGTGGTTGCTTTGTCCACTATTGAAGCTGAGTATATTGTAGCTACTCATGCTTGTAAAGAAGCCATTTGTCTTAAGAGACTATGTTTAGTTATTAGAATAAAACAAGGTGTAGTGATAGTTTATTGTGATAGTCAAAGTGCGATTTGCCAAGCTAAGAACCAAATATTTCATGCTAGGACCAAGCACATTGATGTATAGTATCATTTTGTTAGAGATATGGTTGAGGATGGAAGTCTGAATCTAGTTAAGGTAGACACTTTGATGAATGTTGTAGATTCATTAACAAAGCCTATGAGAACAAAGAAGTTTAGATTGTGTTTGGAGTTTATGGGCCTCTCGGCCCCTAGCAATTAAATGATGGTGTTGATTCTCCCTTTTATCTTGGAAGGTGTTCAAAAAGTGGGAGAATGTTAGGAAAGGTGTCTTAACCTTGAAATTACAAAAAGTGTGATTTTTTTTATTATAAAAAAACATAAAAAAACTCCATTTCTAGCCTATAGGGTTAGTTTTTCTTAAAAATAAAAATTTTGGGTGGTCCGTACTGCCATTAGGGGTTCCCATTGTTTAGATCTCTTCAAGATCTTTAATTTAAAAAGTAAATGAGCCCATTCAACCTCCTGTATCAAAAGTAATGTCCTCCGGAAGTTGGGCCTCCCTTTTGGAAAATGTAAAAGCATGATGGACATAGAAAAGAGTTGTAAGGGGTAGTTACACATGTTGATGTGTGTTTTGACACATCATAAGGAATCTTATGAAAATGAGAATGAAGAAGACTAGGATGCACACTAGATCAAACCATCTTCCACAATAATATTCAAGGATAAGACTGAGCCAAATCACTACCGAATGGAGGAATCAACTATAGATCTTGTACTCTTGTTCGCTATGAAAAGATCAGATTTATCCAAGCCTTTTATCAAACCCTAGGTCAAATATGTACTAAACCCTAGTTCTATGATGATCAGAGCATAATAGACAAACATTTATAGATATGAATAATCTGAAAGAAGCACCAAGATCAGTTACATAAGACAACCTGATTCCAGAAGAAGAGGTGTTGATGGCCAAATTTGAGGGTGCCCAAGTCCTTGAAGTGAGAATTTATTGAAGGTCTGAACTGAGAAAATGCTATAAAGACTAACATGAAGCTAGATCTAGACCCTAAAATGGCAAGACGACAATTTCACAAGGGCCCAAGTCTTGCACAAAAGAATATTCCTAAAATGTTATCGGATCCCAAAACCCTCATCCTTGCTTAGTCTTCATGTGTCTTCAATTTTTTTGATCTCACACATGTAACCAACACACAAGAAGAAAAGGGGTTTGGGGGTTATGGTGTTTAGAGACTTGCCTTAGTCAAATCCTGGGATAGCATTCAAGCTTGCTAACACCATTGATAGAGAGTGTGCCCTTACAGGGAAGAGGCTAAACACAAATCCATATGATGAAATCAAATGATGATGAACAACAATGATATGACCTATGTGATGAAAACCTTAAGAGGATGAATGCTCTCCAACTCATAAGGAGAGATAGATGATAACATCAAATCCTTCAACAACACAAAATGACAATACAAATCTACTCTAGAATCATAATGAATGCTTTGAATGCTCTTTACTCCAATGCTTCAAGATGGATATCTCTAGCTTGTTCATCAAGGTTCATAATGAATTCAAAAACACACTTATATATGCTTTTCCACTAACATTCTTCAAATTAACCAAAAGTGTCGACAAGAAGAAACCCTTTTAAAGGTCTTATGTCGACATGCATTTAAATTTGCCCCAATCAATTAGGGAGGACTTGGGTGTGCGTGTCCAAGTCCCAAGGAACCTTTTTGGTCTCAGGTTAGGTAGAATATGGGCCCCTTGTTCCCAATTTGCATTGGTTTCAAGGGATTTTGCATTATGATGAATATTTGGAATGTATAATGTAATCACGGGGACTTAGGAGCTAAGCAAGGAGGTAAATAGACATGTGTCCACTTTTTACTCCATAACATTGAGCCCGCAATTTAATGCATGTATGATATTATGATCAGTACATGCATTAAAGTATGGTCAAAGTACATAAAACATATTAAATAGTAGAGTGAAGACACACCCTAAATTTGGAAGACCATTTCCAGCCCCCGAGTTTAGGTAAACATAAGAAAACACTTGACAATCATGCAAAACAAAGAGAAGATAGTAAAGAAGCACACAATACATGAAGAAGATAGTAAAGCACATAGTACATGAAGAGAACACATAATTAGACAATTATATATGTATAACCCTAACTAGGCAATGGGGGAGCTCATTGAAATGCACCACCATCAAAGGCACATAAAACACACAATGTGGGGGGAGCTCATCACTATGTGCCACAACTAAAACATGCAAAACACTCAATGAAGACACATAGAAAACACACAGAATACATGAGTACCATAGAGTATGTCATCGACACACTATACGTCTTATACAAAACAAACACAGGCAATAGGGAGGAGCTCATCACTACACTCCACTATCTAAGAGACACCAAACACACTTGACAGTTGAGCTATGCTACCATAATTGCCAAATACATGCTTAAGCATGAATAACTCAAGATGCAACCCCACCTCCACAGAGGTTTCTTAAAAGGATGTTCAATCACTCAAGGGAAGACACAATCCTACCTTTCGCAGAAGGGCTTTCAAAATGCAACCCCACTTGGATTTGTAGATGCCTTATGGTGAAAAGGACACATGTGCACAAAGTATACAACCCCACATGCATCACGCATACACCATATAGTGAAAAAGATGTATACACAAAACAAAACAAAGTATACAACCCCACCTGCATCTACAGATGCCTTACGATGAAAAGGAAGCATATAGAAAGATGCTTTATCACAATATATGCCCCCACCTTAAAGTGGTTGATCTTGCTTTCCAGTATCAAACACATTTAAGGTAAAGTTGAAAACATGCGAGGGAACAAGATATTTCACAAAGCCCATGCACCAAAGTGACATGTGCTTACGATTGCCGATTGTTCCCAACAATCACAACCATTAGTATCAAATTCTAATCATCAATAATGCATAGAAATAATGTAACATACCACATAAAAAAACCAAGGCTATACTTGTAGGTTTGAAACTGACTATAGCCGTGAGGTTATACTTTAGGTATCTTAGAACTGAGTATAGCACAATGTGAGATACAAAACGTATAAAAAGTGCCTAGAAACATATTTAGAGTATTGCAAAGGATTGTTACAAGAATCTACACAACACGATACACAATCACAACATGAGGTGATTCTACTAGTCAAGCATTAGTAACGTTTCGACCCCATCTTCATATATGGACTAGGTCCATTTTTATTATTGGTGTAGGGATTCATGGTCCTTATCAATATTTATTTGTTTTCATCATCTCCTAACTAGTAGAGCCACTGAAGAATGAAAACACGAAAAATGAGAGAGGATACACAAGTGACTTAGGTTCACAATGTGGGAAAATGATCCCAAGACATTATTCACAAGGTTATGCCCCCAAGGTAGCACACACAACAATTACAATAAGAGAGAGGAGAGCAGAAGAATGGAAAAACAAATAGAAGAAGTGTCACAATAGAGGTGGTCTCCTTATATCCTTGTCCTTACAAGAGTATCAAGGGTCATCCAAGGAGACCTAAACAACATTTAACACTATACAGGAGAACACAACACAACACATAAGAGGAGGCCACATGTGAGTGAAAATCAATGAGGTGTTACTTCAAAGGTGGCTGAATGGATGCGAAATACTTACCTGCTATCCATTGTCGTTAATCACATCATCTTCTTCCCAGTATTTATATTCATCTTTTTTTACCATCAAGGGTTCATGATTTTCCACATTCTTCAGCATTTCTAAAAAGGAGGTTGGCACCAAAAAAATTCACTCCAGAAGGTTTTCTCCTGATACTTGTAAGGATGACAGAGGAGGAACCTCGACAAAAATTTCCTTTCCTTTCGGACAAGGTGGTGTTGGAGTACCTTGAAATATGATCACCTATTTGAAGCTAAGAGACGCATTAGGTGCCTCATGCACAATGATTTTAGGAACATTACTACACTTATCCACTATCCCCTTAGTGGGTGGAATAAGTCTATTAATAATGATTGAATTAACATTGTTTTTACTTTGATTAAGCTCAACATACATCCCCAAGGGATTTAATGTGAGATACCATTGTTCATCCACCAATGCTTCATCTTTTGAAGGGAGAGCATTTGAATGAAGGGAAGGTAAAATGTTGTTAAAAGAATTGTTGATGATGGTATCTCTATTGATGTTCAAGGTGTTTGAACATGCAACCAAAGGAGAATTATTCATGGTACTTGAACAACCAAAGGAGAGCTATCCATGGTATTCACATCTTTAGAGATATTTAAGTTACTTGAACATTCAACTAAAGGGGGAAGAGCAAGGGTATTCACTTCCTTAGTGATGTCCAAGGTACTTGAATATTCAACTAAAGGAGGAAGATCAATAAGATAATCCATTGATGAAGGGGGTAAATCATATAACACACAACAACATAAATAGAACACAGAAAATAGAATATTTCTTTATTGATCTAGGCAACTCGTTACATTACAGAAGCTCGATTACAATCAGAGGAATCAATCCTCCACAGGCTAGAACACACTACAGCTACACATCGCAGGCTTTAGAATCTTCTGCCTTCTGTAACCCCAAATCAGCTAGTGTTTCTATTTTCCCACTTATTCTTGACTCCACACTTGCCCCCTTAACTCTACTACTGCCCAGGGTCCCCAAAATAGTCATAAATAGCACTTTTTGGTAGCCTCTAGCTAAATTTCAAAATTTGCAACTCCCTCCAAAAGTAGGTCAACTTCCGGGAAGCATAACTTTTGATCCGGGTATCCGATTGACAAACCATTTTAAGTGTCAGAAAGCTCATGATGTGAACTATCGTGCCAAAAATTTAGAAATAGATTTCTATAAACTTTTTAGGATGTTATGAGATGTTTTAGTGCCTCATATCTTGTTTCAAAAATTTTCAGAGGCTTTTAGGGAAACAAAAACTTTAATATCTTTCAGCTCACAAATGATCTTTGCCTGATTCCTTCGCCAAATGTCCTATATTTCCATTATGTAACTTTTTGTAAGTTTTCACTTCAATCTATGCGTAAATGTAAACTTTCCTAAAATGACAGGTACACTTTCGAAAACAGGGAGGTTGCTATTTTTAGCAGTTTAGAAAAAACTGAAAGTCCTGTTGGTTTTTCTTCTGAATCAGCATCAGGGTTTGCCACTTCTAATGCACAGGCAGATCCAGCCAACTAAATACAGGAGGTTGCGTGAGCTGCCTCCCCTTCACTTCTGGTTCTGCTGCACCAAGGGGGGTATCCCTATAACTCAAGATGTAACCTTGACTAGCTCAAAGATAGAAAGATCTAACTTGACAACAACAGGCAGAATACTCTCATGTATGGACCAAGATCTGTATGATAGATCACAAGGCTGGCAACATTCTTGGACATGATGTCTGGTTGGGTATGAGAGCATGCAGGGGGTTCCTAATCCTACTCCTACAACTAACAGGTGGAAGTATGAAATGGTTTAGTTTGAATTTTGGATGCAAAGCTGGACATGGTTGTAACACAAACACAAAGCAAGATTGGTGCCTATCCAGGGCCTGGAGTCAGTAGACATACACCTGTGAATGATTAGCATGAATAGCCAAAACTGGATTTCAGGGGGATACACATGATATCTGCCTTACAGATATTTCCCAATAAAGAGTGTCAAGTTATCTCTACTTATGGCATCCCTACTGCAGTATACCCTTCCCAATGTTCAACCTGAAAACAGTTTAATCTACCCCTTGAGCAGAAGCTAAAAGATCAGACATTCAACATAGGAATTCTATGCTCTAGAATCTGAACATTACCCAAATATCCAGATTCAGAAGAAGAATACATGCAATACTGGAGACAGAATTAACATAACACATGCAAACACAGCATTATTCATATAAGACTAACCATGAAATCAGTGGATTCATGCCAAATCGTACAACAGGAGATACATAAACTCACAAGTTAAACTGTACAGAGCAACCAGATCAGCTTGTTTTGAATTACAGAGCCAAAAATCTTCAACTTTCAACAAACACAAATGAGTAACACTTCCTGCTTATAACAGCCAGGTAGTGTACCATAGCAATTAATTACATGGTTGACCAAAAATCCCGCCAGATACATAGTATCAGGAAAATGGTGCTCAAACACTACCAGATTGGCGCCCAAACATGAATGCAGCAGGTAGGGGAGGAGACAGGAAGAAATCTCGAGCCCTGCGCCACTGTCCGCTGATGTACACCTTCAATCGGGTACCAGATCCGCCCATACCTCTGCAACCTTCGCCATTAATGGCACACCAACCCGCGGCCTCGGGAAAACGTCAATTCTGCATCGCAACCACTTCCCGCCGAGATTCATCATCATGATATTTGAAAATATGCAGGATATCAATTATCCCACATGCACCCCGCAGCAACCTCATTAACACTTTATATACTAGGTCAGGAGCACATATAATGTCGGTGCTTTTGCTCCTGACGACACTAGTATAAGACTTCATCATCATCATCCTCCAGCAGCATGATATCCTGTTGCTTGAAATATCACCCTGACGTCAGCATCATATCGCAATATAACCTGCATGATAATCGCCTTCATCGGCACAACCTGATCCATCAGAGGAACATCCTCCTGCTGAGCCTATACCAAAAGTCTGGCCGATGAACATCCTGATGATGTCATCATCATATCCTGCTAACGTCATCGTCATATCTGCCTACTGCGCACCTCCTCATATCCGGATGACGTCATCATCATGTTTGCAAATATCGGGGGATCTCCGCAAGATGATCTGTGTTAGAAATATGACCCCCCTGGACCTTGATGACGTCATCATCATATCGACATCAGGATGATATTCGGAAGATAACCGGATATTTGGAAACATCATCCTGATGCACAAATATCATGTTGCACTATAGCTCCACTATAAGATCGGGGCGATAGATGAATATGATGATGCTTGAAAAGATCACCCCCACTAGATAATGCACGAAGCCGGCAGGCGGATATCTCCTTGATATCAGCATCATCATGATGCTGGAACAAACATACACCCGAGTGATATGAAAATATCACCCCCTCCATCGGAAATATCATGATGCAGATAGGCAGAGAAAAAAGATATCACCCTGACATAAGAATGACGTCAGCATCATCAGGATGAAAAAACAACGAACATGAAGTGATACAACATCATCAGGATGATATTGACTAAGATCATCCTAACGTTCAAAATATGATGACCCCAGTGAATATCGGGTCACACTTAGAACTCTTCAACAACATCATCAGGATGATCATAACCAAGATCACCCGATGATAAAAATATCACCCCGGTGAAATATCATGAAGGCAGAAAATATGATGACCCCCGCAAGCAGCACGGTGATAACTAGAAATATGATGATGATGATGACGACCCTTAATAAAAAACAAGTTAGGTCGAGCAACTCAAAGAATAACCCCTTCAGAAGATCGGGGTAACATCATCATCATGTTTGGGCAAGGTGATAATTAGAAGATCACCGGATACTTGAAAAATCACCCCTGCAAGCAAATCAGGGCGCACTGTAGCTCGTCAGCAGGATCAGGATGATATGCAAACATCACCTGATAATAAAATATGATGATGACGATGAGAAACAAGTCGAAGCAAACATGATGATGATGACCTCCTCCTCAGGAAAATATGATGCTGCAGCTGAAAAATGCTGAGGAGGCCCAACACTTAGAACACTTTTTTGGATACTTAGGGAAAGTGCCTGCATGAAAATTGCTCAAAAACTGTCAGTCAATTCAGGCACTAACACTGGCTCTGTCTGGGGACGTGCAGGTGCAAGACTGCAGCGAGAACCCCAGATCTCTGGGATGCAGACTAGTCCCTTATCCATTGGGCACAGAGTCATGAAGTTATCATTATCTGCATCACCAAACACAATATTTTTAAACATTATTTTGGCGGCCTCGGGCAGCCAAAAAGGAAAAACCATAATTTTTTCTTGTCAAATGCCTGATTCCAAACTGAAAGATCCCAATCCCAATTGAAAAGATTGGCATAATCTGCCCATAATGTCATCTGCTTAAAAAGATATTCCACCAGTTTTGAAAGCTTGCCACCATCATTTACAGCTCTGTCATTTTGGATTTCAGAATTAGACATGTAACCATACACATAATATTCTTCAACATTAGGCAACACATGTATGTTATGTCCCTCAGACAGTACATCATACTGCTCTTGGCATTCTTTATCATTTATCTGGCTGCTGCACATTATCAGGCACTCATCCAGCTGATCCAACAATTCAAAATACTCAGAAAATATGAGACCCCTAATATCTACTGATATTGAAAACAAAACCTGATCCACACACCCAATGTTGCACATGTCTGAATCAGGTGATGATGAACATTCATTATTCACAGTTTGCAAATCAGTATCATCATCCTCAAACAAAGGGTTAATCTTGCACCACTGAAAGTCAAGACTCACAACATCATATGCATCAGCAGGCTCATCATAAAGCGGATTAACATTCACTGCAAAGGCCTCTACTTCTTCTTCATGACACTCCAATTCTTCTTCATTATCATCAGATCCAGAGTCATAAGAAGAACAAACCTGATCCATGAATTGGTCATGGATATCATTTTTATCATCTAATTGCCCCGCATACAAGATTTTTGCTGTTTCAATGTACTCTGAAGTTGAACAATCTGCATCATTTTTCAGCCCTCCAATACTTCCTGATGAAATTGATATTGATTCTTGATCCATATGATCACAACTCTACACAACTGGATCATTTAAACATGAAGACTCTTTGTTTAGGACTGGTATGCAAATATTACTTGAAAAATTATTATTTTCAACTTCACCTGCTGGGCAAAAAAGGACATCCTCCTCTATGATAGAAACATCATCTACTTGGAATGATGCAAAAACTGGGACAACAGGGGTGTGAGTGCTATGACATTCATTGTCAATACCTGAATTAAATCCTTCATTAACACTGGGGGCTACAGGACAACAAAAATTTTCAAAGAAATAACCCTTTTGTATTCCATACCTCCAATTGTTTTCAATATCAGTTGCAAACTGATGTGCCTAATGCAATGTGGTGGGCTCCTTGTCTCTTAATCTATAACTCATTTTCTTATCAAAGGCTCCCAAATAGATAACTAAGCACAGTGCATCATTAGGTCTCATGCATTCTGGAATTCTATTCAATGCCCTTATAAATCTGAGGTTAAAGGCTGGGATCAACTCATCTTCTTCAATATGGATGTACATGAAGTCACTAATAGCTGCATATTCAGAAACTCTTTCACCATACTGTACTAGAAATGCAGATTTAAAACCATGCCAAGAGTTGACAGAGTGAGCTGGAAGGTAGGAAAACCAGTCCCTTGCATCTTCATCTAGAGATTGAACAAATAATCTCATAACCACATCCTCATGGTCAATCTCAAAGTCATCTATCACATTCATGAACTGCTGCAAGTGTCTCTCAGCTGATTCATCCTTTATACCCTTGAATTTAGGCAAAAAATTTCTGATTTTAGGTGGAAAAGCATTTGGATAGCCACAAATGCCATTGAAATCTATGGGCTTATATCTGTCTATGTTGAAACTTCTTTTATTACATTGTTGGGACTGACTACTATACATTTTTGCATTTGACACTTCACAAGGGTGCATAGGCAGATAGTACATCCTTTATGTTATTGGAACCCTCCTCTCTACTCAGATTTTCTACAAACAATGACTTTAGGCACTCAAAGTTCAGGCTGTTTTTTCAAACTTTCCTAAAGTCCTTTAAATGAGTCTTTTGAACAACATTGCATGCCCTTTGAAATACAATGTAAGTTCCAATAGAAGCATGCAAGCTCTGCTTTCACCAATGTTCCCCTTTTAACCAGTGCTATCTCACCAAATAGGGAGTCTGTCAAACAATATGACATACCTGGATATGTTGCAGAAGCTGCAAATTCTTCTCTGGCTGATTTTGTTCTTTTATCAGGTTCTTTGATGCAGAGTCGCCACCTCCTTGAAGAGGAATGAGCTTCAAACAAGCTGAAGCTGCAGATTGATTTCTTTCATTCTGGGTCATCCACCAGTAGAATCACATATATAACCCTTTTCTCTGCTGCAACAAACAGTTTCCAGGTCTGATATATATTTTTTAATCTTGTAGACTCAAACTTTCATGGATATGATATTGATCTCCCCAGCAGAGTCACCAATTTTGTTGGTTTTTCTTCTGAATCAGCATCAGGGTTTGCCACTTCTAATGCACAGGCAGATTCAGCCAACTAAATACAGGAGGTTGCGTGAGCTGCCTCCCCTTCACTTCTGGTTCTGCTGCACCAAGGGGGGTATCCCTATAACTCAAGATGTAACCTTGACTAGCTCAAAGATAGAAAGATCTAACTTGACAACAACAGGCAGAATACTCTCATGTATGGACCAAGATCTGTATGATAGATCACAAGGCTGGCAACATTCTTGGACATGATGTCTGGTTGGGTATGAGAGCATGCAGGGGGTTCCTAATCCTACTCCTAGAACTAACAGGTGGAAGTATGAAATGGTTTAGTTTGAATTTTGGATGCAAAGCTGGACATGGTTGTAACACAAACACAAAGCAAGATTGGTGCCTATCCAGGGCCTGGAGTCAGTAGACATACACCTGTGAATGATCCGCATGAATAGCTAAAACTGGATTTCAGGGGGATACACATGATATCTGCCTTACAGATATTTCCCAATAAAGAGTGTCAAGTTATCTCTACTTATGGCATCCCTACTGCAGTATACCCTTCCCAATGTTCAACCTGAAAATAGTTTAATCTACCCCTTGAGCAGAAGTTAAAAGATCAGACATTCAACATAGGAATTCTATGCTCTAGAATCTGAACATTACCCAAATATCCAGATTCAGAAGAAGAATACATGCAATACTGGAGACAGAATTAACATAACACATGCAAACACAGCATTATTCATATAAGACTAACCATGAAATCAGTGGATTCATGCCAAATCATACAACAGGAGATACATAAACTCACAAGTTAAACTGTACAGAGCAACCAGATCAGCTTGTTTTGAATTACAGAGCCAAAAATCTTCAACTTTCAACAAACACAAATGAGTAACACTTCCTGCTTATAATAGCCAGGTAGTGTACCATAGCAATTAATTACATGGTTGACCAAAAATCCCGCCAGATACACAGTATCAGGAAAATGGCGCTCAAACACTACCAGATTGGCACCCAAACATGAATGCAGCAGGTAGGGGAGGAGACAGGAAGAAATCTCGAGCCCTGCGCCACTGTCCGCTGATGTACACCTTCAATCGGGTACCAGATCTGCCCATACCTCTGCAACCTTCGCCATTAATGGCGCACCAACCCGCGGCCTCGGGAAAACATCAATTCTGCATCGCAACCACTTCCCGCCAAGATTCATCATCATGATATTTGAAAATATGCAGGATATCAATTATCCCACATGCACCCCGCAGCAACCTCGTTAACACTTTATATACTAGGTCAGGAGCACATATAATGTCGGTGCTTTTGCTCCTGACGACACTAGTATAAGACTTCATCATCATCATCCTCTAGCAGCATGATATCCTGTTGCTTGAAATATCACCCTGACGTCAGCATCATATCGCAATATAACCTGCATGATAATCGCCTTCATCGGCACAACCTGATCCATCGGAGGAACATCCTCCTGCTGAGCCTATACCAAAAGTCTGGCCGATGAACATCCTGATGATGTCATCATCATATCCTGCTGACGTCATCGTCATATCTGCCTACTGCGCACCTCCTCATATCCGGATGACGTCATCATCATGTTTGCAAATATCAGGGGATCTCCGCAAGATGATCTGTGTTAGAAATATGACCCCCCCGGACCTTGATGACGTCATCATCATATCGACATCAGGATGATATTCGGAAGATAACCGGATATTTGGAAATATCATCCTGATGCACAAATATCATGTTGCACTGTAGCTCCACTATAAGATCAGGGCGATAGATGAATATGATGATGCTTGAAAAGATCACCCCCACTAGATAATGCACGAAGCCGGCAGGCGGATATCTCCTTGATATCAGCATCATCATGACGCTGGAACAAACATACACCTGAGTGATATGAAAATATCACCCCCTCCATCAGAAATATCATGATGTAGATAGGCAGAGAAAAAAGATATCACCCTGACATAAGAATGACGTCAGCATCATCAGGATGAAAAAACAACGAACATGAAGTGATACAACATCATCAGGATGATATTGACTAAGATCATCCTAACGTTCAAAATATGATGACCCCAGTGAATATCGGGTCACACTTAGAACTCTTCAACAACATCATCAGGATGATCATAACCAAGATCACCCGATGATAAAAATATCACCCCGGTGAAATATCATGAAGGCAGAAAATATGATGACCCCCGCAAGCAGCACGGTGATAACTGGAAATATGATGATGATGATGACGACCCTTAAGAAAAAACAAGTTAGGTCGAGCAACTCAAAGAATAACCCCTTCATAAGATCGGGGTAACATCATCATCATGTTTGGGCAAGGTGATAATTAGAAGATCACCGGATACTTGAAAAATCACCCTCGCAAGCAAATCAGGGCGCACTGTAGCTCGTCAGCAGGATTAGGATGATATGCAAACATCACCCGATAATAAAATATGATGATGATGATGAGAAACAAGTCAAAGCAAACATGATGATGATGACCTCCTCCTCAGGAAAATATGATGCTGCAGCTGAAAAATGCTGAGGAGGCCCAACACTTAGAACACTTTTTTGGATACTTAGGGAAAGTGCCTGCATGAAAATTGCTCAAAAACTGTCAGTCAATTCAGGCACTAACAAGTCCTACATCATTATTCTAGATATTATGGAACTAGAAACACTAATTATGGAAAGAAATGAAAACAACTACAATTATTTTGAATTAACTTCTTTTTGGGTGATGCAAGATTGCCCTTACTCCACTGGATGCTCCTGCATCAGACACCCAGGGTAATTTAAGAAGTGACCCTGGCACGTCTCAGATGTTCATGCGAGGAAAACCCAAATGGTCAACCTCTGACTTAGACAACAAAGAAAAATCTTCAATAGGCATTCCTTTCCATTTTACCAGATATTCTCCATATTGTCTATTCCGAGTACTTGTTCCCACATGGCTATCTGAGATCTCTTCTATCTCCTCCATTGAAGTAGATGCCGGAATACTCCACTACGCTTCTATTGGTCCATCCTCTATTCCACTTTCATGATATTCTGATAAATCAATAATGTTGAAAACAGGGGAAATATTGATCCCACTTGATAGCTCTACCTCATATGCATTTCTTGAATCGCGATTCTTCAAGATCTTGCATGGTCCAAATTTCTTCATTTTCAACTTATTGTATGTTCCAATTGGGAACCTTTCTTTTCTCAAGTGAACCATGGCTTCATCTCCTACCTACAACTCCTTATACCTTCTCTTCTGATCTACCTTAGCCTTGTACTAAATATTCATCTTATTAATGTGCCTTCTCACCTCTTTATGCAAATTATATAGATGTTCTGCAAAGTCTTCAGCTTCAACACTTGTCTTTTCTCCTTTCTCCATCTTCCTTAACTCAGAATCATTTCTCGAGCTATTTCCATATACAATCTAGAATGATGATTTACCAGTACTCCTATTGACAGAATTGTTGTAAGCAAATTCTACCTATGGTAAAATCAAATCCCATCTCTTGGGCTTATCTCCTACTAGGCATCGTAGTAGGTTACCCAGACTCCTATTCACCACTTCCGTCTATCCATCAGTCTATGAATGGTGTGTAGAACTAAACTTCAAATCTATCTTCAACTTCTTCCATAATGTCCTCTAGAAATAACCAACAAACTTGGTATATCGATCTGGGACTATGCTCTTTGGTATGCCGTGTAATGTCACCACCTCCCTAAAAAATAACTCTATAATATGAACAGCATCATTAGTCTTCTTGCAAGGAATAAAATGTGCCATCTTTGAGAATCTATCCACTACCACAAAAATGGAATCATGTCCTCTCTATGTCCTTCGTAAACCAAGAAAAAAATCCATACTAATATCATTCCATGGCTTCTCTGGTACAGGTAATAGCTGATATAGCCCTGTATTCTGAATGGTTCCTTTTGTCATTTGACACACTCTATAACTCTACACAAATTTTCTCACATCCTGTTACAACTGTGGCCAATAATAATTTTTACCAACAATAGCAATGGTCTTATCTTGACCAAAGTGTCTAGCCAATCCCCCACTATGCTTCTCCTTAGTCAAGTTCTCTCTCATGGAACTCCTTGGAATGCACAACCGGCTTCCTCTAAACAACATGCCATCTTGGATTATGAAATCTAACCATCTTGTCCTATCCAAAGTAACATGTTCCAAACAAGCTTTCCAGGCCTCTACAAAATTTGGATCTTCAGGATACAAACTTTTGAGCTCATCAAACCCAACAACCTCTATCTTCATTTCTGTCAACAAATTTTTCCTTCTGCTCAAGGCATCTGGAACTCTGTTGGACTTACCACTCCTATGCTTCAAAGCAAATGTATAGCTCTGCAAAAACTCAACCCATTTTAAATGCCTTTGGTTCAACTTTCCTTGACTATTAAGATAGCGCAAAGCCTGATGATCAGTACATAAAACAAACTCTTTTGGCAACAAATAATGTCTCCATTTCATCAAAGTCTGAACTATTGCATAAAATTTCTGATCATAAACATAATACTTTTTCTTCACATCATTAAGCTTCTCACTAAAATAAGCAATGGGCTTACCTTCTTGGCTCAAAATAGCTCCTATACCACTACCACTAGCATCACAATCTACCTGAAATATCTTATTGAAATCTGGAAGTGCCAAAATAGGTTGTTCTACGACTTTTTGCTTCAATGTATCAAAACTTTTGTATGTTCCTTTAGTCCATCTAAACTCTTTTCTATCCCCTCTCATTGTCTCAGTTAGGGGTGCACAAATGCTACTAAAATTTATGATAAAGTTTTTGTAAAAACTTGTCAAACCATGAAAAGAGTGTACCTCTGTTGCACTCCTTGGTGTAGGCCATTCAATGACAACCCTCACTTTTTCTGGGTCCATCTTAAGACCTTCCTCTGAGACAATAAATCCCAAGAATACCAACTCCTTTGCAAAACTACATTTCTTCAGATTAATCAGCAACTTCTCCTCCCTCAGCTTCTCTAAAACTCTTCTAGTATGCATTAGATGCTCATCCCAAGTCTTACTGAAAATTAAAATATCGTCCAAATAAAGAATAACAAAACTTCTCAAAAATTCTTTTAGTACCTCATTCATGAGCTGCATGAATGTGCTTAGTACATTGGTTAGCCCAAATGGCATGACTAACCACTCATAGAAACCTTCCTTGGTCTTGAAGGTCATCTTACACTCATCTCCTTCTCTGATATGGATCTAGTGATACCCACTCTTTAGGTCAATCTTCATGAAGTACTTGGATCCAGTCAAATAGTCCATTAGGTCATCCATTATTGGTAATGGAAACCTATACTTGATCATGATCTTTTGATGGCCTGAGAATCTGTACACATTCTCCATTCTCCATCTTTCTTTGGTGCTAGTACTAGGTACCACACATGGACTTAGGCTCTCCCATACCAGTCCCTTCCTTAACAGCTCTTGAACTTGTCTGTGTAGGATGTGTGGATGTTGTGGAATGGTTCCTTGTGGTCTGCATGATGTTTTTGCACTTGGAAAGGCATGGAGGTGATTGGTTGTTGTGTTAGTTCAGGTTTGGCTGACCTGACCTAATTGCACTACTTGTGGAGGTACTTCGTGGATTGTGGATGTTATAAGAAGCATGGTGATACATATTTGGGTCCTAGTTAACCCTTTATATGGTCCACTTTCACTTCTTTCCACCATGAAAGTGTTTAATGTCGACCTCATTGGTGTTGCACATTTGAGGTGCACACATTTCATAAGGTTGACCTAAGTGAGATTGTTTTAGGTTATGCATGATTAAATGCAAGATGAACTTGAGTGGAGTAAGGTAGAGAAGATGATGTGAATGTGAATCAAGGGTAGTGAGTTGTGTGGGAGATTAAATTCAAATGACTCCGGAATGTAGTGAACAAAAGGTGTCTACATTTTAGTATGCTTGAAGTCGCTGGAGGCAGTGAGCCAGAGGTTAAGGATGGCAAGAAGTGGTGGGTGAGTGTGAGATCATGATGGGGCAAACAATGGCAATGAAGAAAAAACTTAATGGATGAAAAAGTGCTAACATTTAGACTAATATTTATATTTGGATGGAAAGGATGTTAGTATTTCTAGCTCAAATATCAATTTCCTCCAAAAATGCCTTAGGATTACCTCATATTTAGGCAAGTGGAAGTCCCAAAACTTGCTAAAGAAACTTGAAAAACCACTCATTTAGTGTTATTTTGAAATTTTCTGCAATTTCATCCTTAAAGCTGACAAACATTTTTCTAACTAAATTTAATCAAATGAAAAGGGTTTATAGAGGAAGCTATTAAGATTCTAAAAATATAGTATATGCCTCATAATAATTTGAATAGGTAATTATTATTAATTTTCCACATACGTTATGTCTAATTCCTAATAGATATACATATTAAAAAATACGCATAACTTTCAACATATTAATCCTTTTTTAAATCCAAAAGATGTGTCACATTCTAGGATATATTGGGTATACATTAAAATTTAAAATTTTTGAGTTTCATATATTCTTGAGCAAGTTAGGTTGGCTAAAAAATTAATTTTTAATATTTCAAAAAAGTCATAGGAAAAATATGATGAATAATTATTTATTTACTTTAAAAATTTTAAAAAATATGCGTCACATCCGCTCATGTGTCCTTTACTTAAATCCAAATCATGGTGGAAAAATATTATCTTTGTCTCATACTTAGGTTGGCCGGAATGACACCTATTTTTACATTTCTCTAAAAAATTTAGTAGTGCTTCATTGAAATATCCAATTTTGACCAAACTATTTTTAAATTTTTTTAAAAAAGTAGTAGCCCATAAACTACATTTAATTTATTACAACTTTTATTACTACCTTATTTCTAGATTGTGTAGATAATTCATTCAATTTTTGACATGAATTTACTTAAGTCTATTTTTCACATTTACATTGCCACTTAGGGGTAGTATTTGGCCCATCATGATCCTGCACTCACCCTAGTAGTGGTGGATTTCTCCTATTGCTTTGAGATAGTGAATCACTCTGTAACAATCTTCTTCTATTCTTCACTCTTCTGGATAGTGAGTCCTTCTGGGTAGTGATCCCTTGGCAGTGAGCTTATTTGTTTTCAATGTTGTTATTCATATATATGTGAGCTAATCCTCATCGTGGTTTTTCCCTTCGTGGGTTTTCCACGTAAATATGGTGTTCTTATGTGTTTGGATGTGTTTGCATTAATGCTCCATATGTTTACATTCTGCTAATGTATATTAAGAGGTTGATGTTTGGAATTGCTTTGAGGGTTTGATATTTTATTACACAACTAATTCACTTCCCACCCTTTCAATTGTCTTGTGCATTCTATCACATGTATTTTATATTCTATATATTATGTGCTTGAGATTGAGGTTGTGTGTGATATTCTTATACATGTTGAGTTGCCTCTATATCTCTATTTCGTGATATTCCTATGGAAGCTTTCTCAGCAAGTATACTGTAATCTCATTGATTTCTAAATAATATATTTGGCATCTTATGGAGTGTGGGTTTTTCTCACATAAATCACTATGTTTTGGTATGATTTCTATTTATGTTTATTTCTCTAACTATTGTAAAGATCTAAAAATGTTTTGCACAACCCTCCCCTCAAGATTAGTGTAAGAAGTCATTCTGCTACCATAGCTTCCTTAAAAGTGGTAACATAACTTGATCACCTTTGGTTTCAGTTGTCGGTTGTTGGGGTTTTTTAAAAAAATCTAGTTTTGAGTGGGAGCTTGTGTAAAATATACTTTGTGATCTTGTTGCAAGAATTTTTAGATGGCAAGCACATCAAGAATAATAGAGGTAGATTTTTTTTTGGGGTAACAAATTTTATATGTTGAAGCTAAAGATAGAAGATCTATTAATTGATCGAGATCTATGGGATATTGTTGATGAGCATGTTTCAAGGCCCAAAGATGCTACTTTGGTGACTCAATATGATGTTATGGACCATAAAGCAAAGGGTCTAACCAGATTGTGGCTAGAAGACTCTATTTTAATCAATGTCCTTGAAGACTCCTCTGTGAAGAAACTATGGAAGAAACTTGGTGCGATATATCAAGCAAAATATTTAGTGAACAATATTTTCTTGAGGAAGAAATTGTATTCCTTGAGAATGGAAGAGGGTGGATGAATTATAGGCCACCTAGAAGCATTCAATATGTTGGTTACTCATTTGGCATTAGTTGGTGTAAAATTGGATGAGGAAGAGAGATGTTAGATCCTGCTTTGTTCTTTGCCTAATTTGTGGGATTCCCTTGGTATGGCTATTGAGAGTACTTTTCTTTTTTTGAAATTTGATAATATTTTGGGTTCTTTACTTTCTAAAAAGATGAGGGGGAAGGTATCCATCAGTGCCAAGGAGGCTCTAAATGTTCATGGAAGACCTAAAGAAAATGGCAAGAAGCGTGAGAATAATGACAAATCCAAGTCTAAGGAGAGATACAAATCTCTTAGAAAGTCCAAAGTTATTTGTTGGAACTACGGTAACCCTAGACACTTCCTAAGGAGTGCAAAGAAGAGAAGAAGAAGAAAAAGAAGAAATTTGATTTAGATTTAGATTTTGAGTACAAGAAGGAAGATGGTGATGTGTTCATTGTGGCTTTGGCCACTCATGTAGGTAATGTTGCATGGTTAATTGATTCAGGTGCATCTTTCCATATGATCTCTGATAGAGATTGGTTTTCCAAATATGAAAATTTGATGCAGATAAGGTGTGCTTGGGTGATGATTCTCATATAAATATTATTGGCCACGGTAAAGTTAAAATAAGATTTCTTGATGGTAGAGTAAAAATTATAAATGGTCTGTTTCATGTCCCTAGATTAGCACAAAATTTATTATATGTGATCAAACTAATAGATTCAAGTGTGTAGGTAGTCTTTTCTGATACAGGATGCAAGATAGTTAGAGGTGCTATGGTGATCAGTCGAGGTGTTAGATTGGGCACACTATATAAGCTTGGTGCATGTACTATTGAGTGCAATAGTACTTCTATGAAAAGAAAGTCTTTGACTACTTCATTGAAAAAGGAGAGGGTTTCATCTTCAGTGGATGATCATGGATTTTGGGTACATCAGGGTGCTCTTTCTTCTAAATAAAAATTTCTTGTAGAGAAGACTTTGTTATGGTACCAATGACTAGGCCACATTGGAGAATAAGGTCTAAGGAACTTGAATTTAATAAAAACCCTTTTGAAGGGTTGACTAATTGTAATCTTGTTTTTAATTTTTGTTAGCATTTTATTTATTGTAAACAAAACTATGTTTAGGTTTACTTGAGTAAATCTTGTGGTGTTTGGATCTTATTCATTCTGATGTGTTTGGTCCTATAGACATTTCTTCCATTGGAAAATCCACATATTATATTTCATTTATTTATGATTATAGGAAAAGGACATGGGTATATTTCCTAAAGAGTAAATCTAAAGTTTTCAGTCGATTTAAAGAATTAAAGGCAATGGTTGAGTTATAGACTAAAAGGAAAATAAAATGTTTAAGGACTAACAATGGTGGTGAATTTTTCTCTAATGATTTTGACAGATTCTGTAAATATTGTAGCGTTCAGAGACAAAAGACAACTTTGTATTCTCTAAAATAGAATGAAGTTGTAGAAAGAATCAAGAGAGTACCAATGGAGAAGGCTAGGAGTATGCTTAGTGGTGTTGGTCTAGAACAAAGATTTTGGGATAAAGTTGTTGCCACTACTTGCTTCCTGATTAACATGTCTCCTACATTACCCCTTGTTGATAAAATTCCTATGGAGGTGTGGTCAGGTCACAAAACTTTATTGAGACATCTTAGAATTTTTGGTTGTAAGGCATATGCACATGTGCTAAAGGAGAAGAAAACAAAGTTGGAGAACAAGGCTACAAAATGTATCTTCATTGGGTATAGTTATGGTGTGAAAGGATACAATCTTTGGGATCATGTTGCATAGAAGGTGACATATAGTATAAGTGTGATATTTAGAGAAACTAATCCTTCTTTTATTACATTGTAGCTAGAACAAAGTTATCAAAAAGATGTGATTCAACATCATTCTACGCTTGAGAAATTTGAATTGAGGCCCACAAATAGATAAGAAGTTAAGGAGAGCTCATCTAAATTTGAGTCCTTAAAAGAGGAGGAATAACCTCCAACTCAACTTGTTTGAAGGTCTACAAGGCATATACAACCACTTGAAAGGTATTCACTGTATCATTGGAGATGTATTTTTTATTTGGATACTAACATGGATGAACCTAGATCTATATAAGAGGCATTAGGTATGAATGATAAAGAGTCCTAGAAGATTGCTATGGATGAAAAAATGGTAGCTTTGAAAGATAATGATACATGGGATCTAGTACCATTTCCCTAAGGAAAAAACATGCTGGTTGAAAATAAGTATTCAAGAAAAAGATTGGTTTAGATGGAGATATTGAGAAGTATAAAGCATGGTTGGTTGCACAAGGTTGCTCTTAGGTTGAGGGTGTTGATTATGGTGAGATATTTTTTTCCTATAGAAAAAATGACATGCATTAGATTCTTGTTTTCTATTTCTATAGCTTATGATCTAGAGGTTGAGAAAATCAATGTGAAAATGACTTTCCTTCATGGTGATTTGAAGGAGGATATTTATATGACATAGCCATAATACTACATGGTGAAAGGTAAAAGTAATTTGGTTTGTAAATTGAAGAAATCTTTTTATGGCCTCAAGTAGAGTCCTACGATGTGGTAACATAAATTTGATACATATGTGTTGAGTTTGGGAAATTTGAGTGTTCTAAATTAGATCAATATGTTTTTTATAAATTTGATGGTGAGCATTTCCTATCTATTGCAATATATGTTAATGATATGTTATTTATTGGTAAAGGGAAAGGAATTATTTCATAACTAGAGTCTCAACTTGTAGCTAAATTTGAAATGAAAGATCTTGGTATAGCTAAACACATTCTTGGAATGGAAATCAAAAGAGATAGAGTGAACTGAAAACTATGGCTTGTCCAAAGTAAGTATGTCAATTCATTTTTACAAAGGTTTAACATGCAAGATTGTAGACCATTGTGTGTTCCTCTTACAGTTGGAATGATGTTATCTTCTTCAAAATGTCCAACATCCACATTAAAGATGGAAGACATTAGTAGAGTGTCTTACCAGAGTGTAGTCCGAAGGTTGATGTATGCTATGCTTTGTACTTGACCTGATATTGCCCGAGTAGTGGGAGTTATTTCTAGATATATGTCTAATCTTGGTAGAGTTAATTGGGATGTAGTTAAAAGAGTCTTTAGATAATTTCTAGGTACCTCATAGTATTCCTTGTGTTATCATAGTAATTTGATAGGAGATGAGCATTCCCTTGATATTTGTGGTTATGTGGATTTAGATTGGGCAGGTGATGTCAATAGTAGAAGATCTACTAATGCTTATGTGTTTACTTTATTTGGTGGTACAATTAGTTGTATGAGTAAGTAATAGGTTGTGTTTGCTTTGTCCACTATTGAAGCTGAGTATATTGTAGCTACTCATGCTTGTAAAGAAGCTATTTGTCTTAAGAGACTATGTTCACATATTAGAATAAAACAAGGTGTAGTGATAGTTTATTGTGATAGTCAAAATGTGATTTGCCAAGCTAAGAACCTAATATTTCATGCTAGGACCAAGTATATTGATGTATAGTATCATTTTGTTAGAGATATGGTTGAGGATGGAATTATGAATCTAGTTAAGGTAGATACTTTGATGAATGTTGTAGATTCATTAACAAAGCCTATGAGAACATAAAAGTTTAGATTGTGTTCAGAGTTTATGGGCCTCTCGACCCCTGGCAATTAAATCATGGTGTTGATTCTCCCTTTTCTCTTGCAAGGTGTTCAAAAAGTGAGAGAATCTTAGGAAAGGTGTCTTAACCTTGAAATTACAAAAGGTGTGATTTTTTATTATAAAAAAAACATTAAAAAAAGTCCATTTTGGCTTATAGGGTTAGTTTTTCTTAAAAATAAAAATTTTGGGTGGTCCACACTACCATTAGGGGTTCCCAGTGTGTAGATCTCTTCAAGATCTTTAATTTTAAAAGAAAATGAGCCTATTCAACCTCCTGTATCAAAAGTAATGTCCTCGAGAAGTTGGGCCCCCCTTTTGGAAAATGTAAAAGCATGATGGACATAAAAAAGAGTTGTAAGGGGTAGTTACACATGTTGATGTGTGTTTTGACACATCATAAGGAATATTATGAAAATGAGAATGAAGAAGACTAGGATGCACACTAGATCAAACCATCTTCCACAATAACATTCAAGGATAAGACTGAGCCAAATCACTACCAAATGGAGGACTCAACTATAGATCTTGTACTCTTGTTCACTATGGAAAGATCAGATTTATCCAAGCCTTTTATGAAACCCTAGGTCAAATATGTACTAAACCCTAGTTCTATGATGATTAGAGCATAATAGACAAAAATTTATAGATACAAATAATCTCAAAGAAGCACTAAGATTAGTTACATAGGACAACCTGATTCCAGAAGAAGAGGTGTCGATGGCCAAATTTAAGGGTGCCCAAGTCCTTGAAGTGAGAATCTGTTGAAGGTCTGAACTAAGAAAATGCTATAAAGACTAACTTGAAGCTAGATCTGGACCCTGAAATGGCAAGAGGACAATTTGACAAGGGCCCAAGTCTTAAACAAAAGAATATTCCTAAAATGTTATCGGATCCCAAAACCCTCATCCCTGCTTAGTCTTCATGTGTCTTTAATTTTTTGGATCTCACACATGTAACCTACACACAAGAAGAAAAGGGGTTTGTGGGTTATGGTGTTTAGAGACTTGCCTCAGTCAAATCCTGGGATAGCATTCAAGCTTCCAAACACCGTTGATAGAGAGTGTGCCCTTGCAGGGAAGAGGCTAAACACAAATCCATATGATGAAATCAAATGATGATGAACAACAATGATATGACCTATGTGATGAAAACCTTAAGAGGATGAATGCTCTCCAACTCATAAGGAGAGATAGATGATAAAATCAAAACCTTCAACACCATAAAATGACAATATAAATCTACTCTAGAATCATAAAGAATGCTTTGAATGCTCTTTACTCCAATGCTTCAAGTTGGATATCTCTAGCTTGTTCATCAAGGTTCATAATGAATTCAAAAACACAATTATATACGCTTTTCCACTAACATTCGTCAAATTAACCAAAAGTACTGACAAGAAGAAACCCTTTTAAAGGTCTTATGTCGACATGCATTTAAATTTGCCCCAATCAATCATGGAGGAATTGGGTGTGCATGTCCAAGTCCCAAGGAACATTTTTGGTCTCATGTAAGGTAGAATATGGGCCCCTTGTTCCCAATTTGCATTGGTTTCAAAGGATTTTACATTGTGATGAATATTTGAAATGTATAATGTAATCATGGGGACTTAGGAGCTAACCAAGGAGCTAAATAGACATGTGTCCACTTTTTACTCCATAACATTGAGCCCCCAATTTAATGTGTGTATGATCTTATGATCAGTACATGCATTAAAGTATGATCAAAGCACATAAAACATATTAAATAGTAGAGTGAAGACACAACCTAAGTTTGGAAGACCATTTCCAGCCCCCGAGTTTAGGTAAACATAAGAAAACACTTGACAATCATGCAAAATAGAGAAAAGATAGTAAAGAAGCACACAATACATGAAGAAGATAGTAAAGCACATAGTACATGAAGAGAACATATAATTAAACAATTATATATGTATAACCCTAACTACACAATGGGGGAGCTCATTGCTATGCACCACCATCAAAGGCACATAAAACACACAATGTGGGGGCAGCTCATCACTATGTGTCACCACTAAAACATGCAAAACACTCAATGAAGACACATAGAAAACACACAGAATACATGAGTGCCATAGAGTATGTCATCGACACACTATACGTCTTATACAAAACAAACACATGCAATAGGGAGGAGCTCATCACTACACTCCACTATCTAAGACACACCAAACACACCTGACAGTTGAGCTATGCTACCACAACTGCCAAATACATGCTTAAGCATGAATAACTCAAGATCCAACCCCACCTCCATAGAGGTTTCTTAAAAGGATGTGCAATCACTCAAGGGAAGACACAATCTTGCCTTTTGTAGAAGGGCTTTCAAAATGCAACCCCACTTGCATTTGTAGATGCCTTATGGTGAAAAGGAAACATGTGCACAAAGTATACAACCCCACATGCATCTTGCATATGCCATATAGTGAAAAATAGGTATACACAAAACAAAACAAAACAACCCCACCTACATCTACAGATGCCTTACGATGAAAAGGAAGCATACAGAAAGATGCTTTATCACAATATATGCCCCCACCTTAAAGTGGTTGATCCCACTTTCCAGTATCAAACACATTTAAGGTAAAGTTGAGAACATGTGAGGGAACAAGAGCTTTCGCAAAGCCCATGCACCAAAGTGACATGTGCTTACGATTGCTGATTGTTCCCAACAATCACAACCATTAGTATCAAATTCTAATAATCAATAATGCATAGAAATAAGGTAACAAACCACATAAATAAACCAAGGCTATACTTGTAGGTTTGAAACTAAGTATATCCGTGAGGTTATACTTTAGGTATTGTAGAACTGAGTAAAGCACAAGGTGAGATACAAAACATATAAAAAGTGCCTAGAAAAATATTTAGAGTATTGCAAAGGATTGTTACAAGAATCTTCACAACACGATACACAATCACAACACGACACGATTCTACTAGTAAAGCATCAGTAATGTTTCAACCCCATCTTCATATATGGACTAGGTGCATTTTTATTATTGGTGTAGAGATGCATGGTGCTTATCAATATTTATTTGTTTTCATCATCTGCTGACTAGTAGAGCCACTGATGAATGAAAACACAAAAAATGAGAGACGATACACAAGTGACTTAGGTTCACAATGTGGGAAAATGATCCCAAGACATTATCCACAAGGTTATTCCCCCAAGGCACCACACACAACAATTACAATAAGAGAGAGGAGAGTAGAAGAATGGAAAAACAAATAGAAGAAGTGTCACAACAGAGGCGGTCTCCTTATCTCCTTGTCCTTACAAGAGTATCAAGGGTCATCCAAGGAGACCTAAACAACATTTAACATTATATGGGAGAACACAACAGAACATATAAGAGGAGGCCACATGTGAGAGAAACTCAAAGAGGTGTTACATCAAAGGTGGCTGAATGGATGAGAAATACTTACCTGCTATCCATTGTCCTTAATCACATCATCTTCTTCCCATACTTTACATTCATCCTTTTTTACCATCAAGGGTTCATGATTTTCCACATTCTTTAGCATTTGTAAAAAGGAGGCTGGCCTAAAAAAATTTCACTCCTGAAGGTTTTCTCCTGATACTTGTAAGGATGACAGAGGAGGAACCTCGATAAAAATTCCCTTTCCTTTCGGTCGAGGTGGTGTTGGAATACCCTGAACTATGATCACCTGTTTGAAGCTAAGAGGCGCATTAGGTGCCTCATTCACAATGATTTTAGGAACAATAGTACACTTATCCACTATCCCCTTAGTGGGTGGAATAAGTCTATTAATAATGATTGAATTAACATTGTTTTTACTTTGATTAAGCTCAACATACATCCCCAGAGGATTTAATGTGAGATACCTTTCTTCATCCACCAATGCTTCATCTTTTGAAGGGAGAGCATTTGAATGAAGGGAAGGCAAAATGTTGTTAAAAGAATTGTTGATGATGGTATCTTTATTGATGTTCAGGGTGTTTGAACATGCAACCAAAGGAGAATTATTCATGGTACTTGAACAACCAAAGGAGAGCTATCCATGGTATTCACATCTTTAGAGATATCTAAGTTACTCGAACATTCAACTAAAGGGGGAAGAGCGAGGGTATTTGCTTCCTTAGTGATGTCCAAGGTACTTGAACATTCAACTAAAGGAGGAAGATCAATAAGATGATCCATTGATGAAGGGGGTAAATCATAAAACACACAACAACAGAAATAGAACATAGAAAATAGAATATTTCTTTATTGATCTAGGTAGCTCCTTACATTATAGAAGCTCAATTACAATCAAAGGAATCAGTCCTCCACAAGCTGGAACACACTACAGCTACACATCCTAGGCCCTAGAATCTTCTGCCTTCTGTAACCCCAAATCAGCTAGGGTTTCTATTTTCACACTTATTCTTGACTCCACACTTGCCCCCTTAACTCTACTATTGCCCAGGGTCCCCAAAATAGTCATAAATAACACTTTTTGGCAGCCTCTAGCTAAATTTTGAAATTTGCAACTCCCTCCAAAAGTAGGTCAACTTTTGGGAAGCATAACTTTTGATCCGGGAATTTGACTGACGAATTATTTTAAGCGTTGGAAAGCTCATGATGTGATCTATCATGATAGATATTCATAAATAGATTTCTATCAAATTTTTAGGATGTTATGAGATGTTTTAGTGCCTCATATCTCATTTCAAAAAATTTCAGGGGCTTTTAAGAAAACAAAAACTTTAATATCTTTCAGTTCACAAATGATCTTTAGCTGATTCCTCCACCAAAAGTCTTATATTTCCATTATGTAGCTTTTCATAAGTTTCCACTTCAATTTGTGCCCAAATGCAAACTTTCCTAAAATGGCAGGTACACTTTCCAAAATAGGTACATTGCTATTTTTAGCAGTTTTAGAAAAAATGAAAGTCCTACATCATTATTCTTGATATTATGGAACTAGAAACACTAATTATGGAAAGAAATGAAAAAAAACTACAATGATTTTGAATTAACTTCTTTTTGGGTGATGCAAAATTGCCCTTACACCACTAGATGCTCCTGCATCAGACACCCAGGGTAATTTAAGAAGTGACCCTGTCACGTCTCAAATGTTCATGTGAGGAAAACCCAAATGGTCAACCTTTGCCTTAGACAACCAAGAAGAATCTTCAATAGGCCTTCCTTTCCATTTTACTAGATATTCTTCATATTGCTTGTTCTGAGTACTTCTTCTCACATGGCTATCCAAGATATCTTCTATCTCCTACATTGAAGTAGATGCCAGAATACTCTAGTACACTTCTATTGGTCCATCCTCTATTCCACCTTCATGATATTCTGATAAATCAGCAATGTTGAAAACATGGGAATATTGATCCCACTCGACAGCTCTACCTCATATGCATTTCCTAAATCATGATTCTTCAGGATCTTGCATGGTCCAAATTTTGTCATTTTTAACTTATTATATGTTCCAATTGGGAACCTTTCTTTTCTCAAGTGAACCATGACTTCATCTTCTACCTGGAACTCCTTGTACCTCCTATTCTGATCTACCTTAGCCTTGTACTGAATATTCATCTTATTAATTTGCTTTCTCACCTCTTCATGCAAATTCTTCAGATGTTTTGCAAAGTCTTCAGCTTCAACACTTGTCTTTTCTCATTTGTCCACCTTCCTTAACTCAGAAGCGTTTCTTGAGATATTGCCATATACAATCTGGAATGATGATTTACCAGTACTCCTATTGATAGAATTGTTGTAAGCAAATTTTGCATGTGGTACAATCAAATCCCATCCCTTGGGCGTATCTCCTACTAGGCATTGTAGCAGGTTACCCAAACTCCTATTCACCACTTCCATCTATCCATCAATCTATGGATGGTGTGTAGAACTGAACTTCAAATCTGTCTTCAACTTCTTCCATAATGTCCTCTAGAAATAACCAACAAACTTGGTATATCGATCTGAAACTATGCTCTTTGGTAGGTCATGTAATCTCACCACCTCCCTAAAAAATAACTCTGTAATATGAATATCATCATTAGTCTTCTTGCAAGGAATAAAATGTGCCATCTTTGAGAATCTATCCACTACCACAAAAATAGAATCATGTCCTCTCTGTGTCCTTGGTAAACCAAGAACAAAATCTATACTAATATCATCCCATGGCTTCTCTGGTATAGGTAATAGAAGATATAGCCCTATATTCTGACTAGTTCCTTTTGCCATTTGACACTTTTTATAACTCTACACAAATTTCCTCATATCATGTTGCAACTGTGGCCAATAATAATTTTTACAAACAATATCAATGGTCTTATCTCGACCAAAGTGTCCAGCCAATCCCCCACTATGCTTCTCCTTAATCAAGTTCTCTCTCATGGAAATCCTTGGAATGCACAACTGGTTTCCTCTAAACAACATGCCATCTTGGATTATGAAATCCAACCATCTTGTCCTGTCTAAAGTAATAGGTTCCAAACAAGCTTTCCAAGCCTCTAAAAAATTTGGATCTTCAGGATACAAACTTTTGAGCTTATCGAACCCAACAACCTCTATCTTTATTTCTGTCAACAAATTTTTTCTTCTGCTCAAGGCATCTGGAACTCTGTTGGACTTCCCACTTCTGTGCTTCAAAACAAAAGTATAGCTTTGCAAAAACTCAACCCATTTTAAATGTCTTTGGTTCAACTTTCCTTGACTATTAAGATACTGCAAAGCCTGATGATCAGTATATAAAACAAACTCTTTTGGCAACAAATAATGTCTCTATTTATTCAAAGCTTGAACTATTGCATAAAGTTCCTGATCATAAACATAATACTTTTTCTTCGCATCATTAAGATTCTCACTAAAATAGGCAATGGGCTTACCTTCTTGGCTCAAAATAGCTCCTATACCACTACCACTAGCATCATAGTCTACCTGAAATACCTTATTGAAAACTAGAAGTACAAAATTAGGTTGTTCTATGACTTTCTGCTTCAATGTATCAAAACTCTTGTCTACTCCTTTAGTCCATCTAAACTCTTTTCTATCCCCTCTCATTGTCTCAGTTAGGGGTGCACAAATGCTACTAAAATTTATGACAAACTTTCTGTAAAAACTTACCAAACCATGAAAAGAGTGTACCTTTGTTGCACTCCTTGGTGTAGGCCATTCAATGACAGCCCTCACTTTTTCTGGGTCCATCTTAAGACCTCCTCTAAGACAACAAATCCCAAGTATACCAACTCCTTTGCAAAACTACATTTCTTCATATTAATCAGCAACTTCTCCTCCCTCAGCTTCTCTAAAACTCTTCTGATATGTATCAAATGCTCATTCGAAGTCTTACTGAAAATTAAAATATCGTCCAAATAAACAATAACAAAACTTCTCAAAAATTCTTTTAGTACTTTGTTCATGAGTCGCATGAATGTGCTCGGTGCATTGGTTAGCCCAAATGGCATGACTAACCACTCATACAAACCTTCCTTGGTCTTGAAGGCTGTCTTCCACTCGTCTCCTTCATTGATATGGATCTAGTGATACCCACTCTTCATGTCAATCTTCATGAAGTACTTGGATCTAGTCAAAAAGTCCATTAGGTCATCCATTATTGGCAATGGAAACCTATACTTGATCATGATCTTTTGATGGCCCAAGAATCTATACATATTCTCCATTATCTATCTTTCTTTGGTGCTAGTATTGTAGGTACCGCATATAGACTTAGGCTCTCCCATATCAATCCCTTCCTTAACAGCTCTTGAACTTGTTTGTTCAGCTCTTCACTCTCTACATGAGTCATTCTGTGGGATGCCTTATTCGGCAAACTAGCTCTTGGTATCAAATCCATTTGGTGACTTATCTTCCTCATCGGTGGAAAACCTTCTGGTACATTATCAGAGATAATATCTTGAAATTCTTCCAACATATCTGATACTTCTGCTGGTACATCTTCACATTTCTCTTGACTAATCTTAGGAATCAATGTAAAGCATTGATGCTCATGCTTCATACACTGAAATTATTTTTTACCATCTACCAAGAAAATTTTGGTAGCACTACATACCTTTTCTTCCACCTCCTTCAAGGGCTTCAACTTATGACGAACTACATCCTTTGTTAGGGAATATGTGCATGCATGGCCATCATGGACAATGCTCTGATCATACTACCACGACCTCCCTAACAGTATATGACATGCATCCATCGGTATGATATCAAATAGCACCTCATCATGGTAGTCCCCAATCTTGAACTTCACTAAACACTGCTCATTGACCAAAGCTCTATAGTCCTTCTGCAACCATGCAATCTGATATGGATGTGGATGCTTCCTTCTTGTCAACTTCAACTTGTCAACCATCTCCTCTGAAACAAGATTGTCAGTGCTTCCACTGTCAATAATAATATCACAACACTTAGCTTCACATTTACACCTTGTGCAAAATAAACTCTTCCTCTGATTTGGTTCTTTCTCCTCATTCAGCAAAGTTCTTCTGACAACTAGGGTTTCTCCCCTTTCACCATCTTCAGAATTCTCAAACTGTACATCTTCGTCTATATGTACAACTCATGAATTACCTTCAGGTCTTCGTTTTGTCCTTCCTTGATGTTGTGGGAAGTCATATGCTTGATGCCCTTCTTTTCCACTTTGGAAATAGGTTCCTCTGAAACCTCCTCTTCCTCTTCCTCTTTGCTCACCATTGTTCTGGTCACAAGGGTGGTAGGTATTATCTCCTCTCTGAATTCGACGGGTGCCGGCTTCGTCACTTTTCTTTGAATCTTCATTTCATCCCCCATAGGGTCTTCCACCAGTCCTTCTACCTTGACCTCTTCCCCTTTGCTTGTTGTCAAATCTTTTATTCAGTTTCTCTTCCACCTTCAGGAAAAATTGGTATGCATCTTCTATGGTGGTCATTCTGACAACGCTCAACTCCTCTTGAATACGCAACCTCAACCCATTAATGTAAGGGGCTACCTTCTCCTTATTGGCCTCTACATGGCATGTCCTGATAGTAATCTTATAAAACTATTATGTATACTCCTTGACAGACTTGTTACCTTGCTTGAATCCTTGCAGCTTCTTCAACAACTCCATCTCATAGTCCACATGAATGAACTGCTTCTTCAGTTTGTCCACCATCTGATCCCATTTGGTAATCTTTCATTTTCCTCTTCTATTTCTCTCCAATTGGACCTCCTTCCACCAAATACTAGCATGGCCCTTCAGCTTTGTCTTTGCAAACTTGACCCGATCTGGGTCCTCCATATCTTCATACTTGAAATACTCCTCCATGTCATTGATACAATCAATAAGCTGTTCCAGATTCAAAACTCTAGAATAGGTAGAAACTTGGATCTTGGGCCTCTTTCTGATCTTTGAAATGGCCCTCAACAACCTAACTTTTGTAGGATCTCCTACAGCTTGTTGATCTTCCTCATATATGATGCAGAGGCATCCACACTATAACCTTCGCATATAGCATGGATGTCTGCAGACCAACCTCATCATCATCATCTTCGCCATCATCATCATATTCTGCTTTATACTGTCAGCATCATCATCATGTTTCCTAAAACCAATAGCATCATCATATTTCGGACACTCGCAATTGTCCTCCTGCTGACTACTGTTCACCTCCTCTGCCTTCCTTCTAACATCATCATCATGATGTTCACCGGGCGCAAACATCCTCCGGTTGCACTGTTCATCGGGCGCCGAACACTAACGTCTTCATCATGATCTTCAACACTACCTTCGTCAGCAGGATATCCAAATATCCGATTGCTCAAATATCCTGATGACGATCACCTTCAGCACCTTCCCTTCGATGCTCCGCTACCTGATGACACAAGCAACAGCATCATGATATAATTTATCCGGTTCTCTTCGAAACCTCCTGATGACGCTTCACACTTTCTGCCGATGCCGATACTTAACCACTTAACAACGGCAGGATAAACTCGCACAGGGGGATATCTCAATATCCTGATGACGATGACGTCATATCTTGATGACGATGATGTCACCCAATATCCTGATGACCTTCTCAACACTTAGTCAAAAAACACGAACTTTCTCCCCCGCATCTACTCATGATATGCGGATGATGGACTCTCCCGATAGATGATCCTGATGCCGATACATACACTTAGTATATGTCCGACCTAAAACATCCTGATGCACTCGCAACATGAAAACTCCAACAGTTTCATGACCCGATCTTCTACCTGATGACGATGCACTCCTCCTCGGCTCCTCCAGATGATGATCACCCCGACGAACTTGCACTTCATGCAATCGACATCATCATGCCGATCTCCTCCACTTATCCAGATGATGATATCCGAACTGTCTGCAGGATATTTGCAGAAATATCCTGATGATGCCGTTTTAACAGACTTCTTCACTTAGCGAAATCTCACTTCGCCGATCCTCCAGGGATGACCCGATCCAACTCAGGGTGATCTTCCAACTCAATCAGCTCGACCTAGCACATGAAGATGCTAGGCTTCTCAACATCTGTCGACCGTGATCCTGCACACCTGCATGCAAACAAACAAACTACCTACTAACCTACTGTACATTACCATTCCACCGATCAGATGAGTCAACCGGTGGAATGGATCAGTGAATCCATGAAACCACTCAAACCAGCAGATCTATTACACAAAGGAATCCAACCAGAGCAAGAACACAAATAGGATCTTTATTGATTCAAAGATGCAATACAATATGGTGTTCCTCACACAGAACACTCAACCTCCTCTGTTTAATGCAATACTAGACTGCCGATCGATGATATCTATCTTTATGTCCAATATCAACCGATCTCATGCTTATAAAGACTTTCCTACGAGTACTACTGACCCGACTCCAAGCGGTTGGGAACTCTCCAAGCGGCTGGGAGATCCCACCGAACATACATCATGACAGCTGTTATAACTAACTAGCTAAAAATAGCAAAAGCCTGGTCAGCATGATCTTATCACGATCAGCATGACCTTATTACATGCATTAGGTCTTAACAGACCTTCTTGGAAACATAAACAGGACCTAAACTACTAACTGCCTTATCAAGACCAGCTGTCAGGTAGGTGCTCCTGCACCATACTCCCCAAAAGAAAAGAACTCATGTCCCATGAGTTTAGTATGTGGAAGTCCTCCACCTTTACACTTTGCTTTGTCAATAGTCTGACCTGCTCTAGCTTTATCTGCTGCTGACTCTTGGCTTTTCCAAGACTTCTGCACTGTAACTTGCTTTCTGGCAAGTAAATCCTCATGCCTGTTGATGTAGGCCTTTCTCTCACATACCTTGTGTTTGTCAGGTTGTCTGACCAGAACCTCTTTCTGAACTACCTCTTGAACTTCTGAAATGTTCAACTCTATCTTTCTGGCAATCTTCATAGGACAAGCAATAGTCCCAACTATGACAACATCCTTGTCATGCTTCTGAACTGGTTGTTGGTTGCACCCCTGTTTCTGAACCTGCTGCTAACCTCTGTCAGTCACAACTGAAACGTTCTTCAGCTTGTTGTCTGTAACAACTCCCTTCCCTGCAGTATCCTGAACTGCCTTTATGCCTGCTCCTCTAGGCATCTGCACATACTCCTTCTTTCCCATTAAAATGATTTGGGCTGCCTTCTGTACTGCAGCTTTTGCCTGTAATGGCATCAACTTAATAGTCTTTCCATCCTTCTGGATGGTGTAGGTATTAGCATACCCATCATACAGTACCCTTCTGTCAAATTGCCATGGTCTACCCAACAGTAGGTGACAACATTCCATAGGCAAAATATCACACAAGATTCTATCCTGATATGGTCCAATCTGGAAATCCACATATGCCTGTTCAGAGACAAAAAGTGATTGACTATCACTCACCCAAGATGCCTTGTAAGGGTGTGGATGTGGAATCCTTTCCAGCTTCAGTTTATCCACCATTTCCTGAGATACCATGTTGTCTGTTGAACTAGTATCAATGACAACCTTACATACTTTACCTTTACTCTTGCATGTGGTCTTGAAAAGAGCTCTTCTTTGCATCATATCCTTTGATGCCTGCAAACTTGTTCTCCTTAACATCAGTGATTCTCCACTCTCTGGATATCCATAATTCTCAGGACCTTTGTTTGAACTCTGTGCACTTTCTTCTACTTTCTCTTCTTGCACAAGTTGTACTCTCTTGTCACTAGTTCTATCATTTCTGGATGATGAACCTTTGTTTTCTGGACATTTGAAAGATGGATGACCAAATTCTCCACAGGTGTAACACTTTCCTGAAAATGTAGTAGAACCTCTACCACCTCCAAATCTTCCCCTATTACCTTTCCATCCACCTCTGAAATCAGATTGTCCCTGTCCTTTACCAGTGTCTTCTTGACCCTCATTTGTCTACTTTTGTGCAGGGGCTGTTCCTCTTCCCCTATTGTTTCCTCTTCCTCTCATGGACTTATCATGTCCTCTATTCATCTTTTCTTCAATCCTGATTGCCATTTGATAACAATCCTCCACATTCTTAGGGTTAGCTAAAACTAACTCATCCTGTATATTAAACCTCAAACCAGCCAAGTACCTAGCCACCTTTTCTACCTCATTCTCATGATGACCAGATCTCATACTTAACAGATAAAATTCCTCAGTATATGCTTTCACATCCCTGTCTTTTTGCTTTAAAAATTGCAGCTTCTTAAACATCTAGATTTCATAATCCCTTGGCAAGAATTTCCCTCTTATCCTTGCTACCATCTTATCCCATGAAGTGATCTTAGACTTCCCTTGTTTTCTTCTCTCAGATTGTACATAATCCCACCATACCAAAGCATGACCTCCTAACTTGGTCTTTGCAATCTTTACCTTCTGATCTTCAGCAACATCTTCACATTCAAAGTGATTATCAAGTGCAGCAATCCAATCCAACAACTCATCTTCATTCAAACTTCCAGTATACTTGGTAACATCAACCTTTACCTTAGGTTTTTCACTCTGCACTGCCTTTAACAATTTTGCCAATCCCTGGTCTTCAGCATCCAGATCTTCAGCTACCTCTTCATACTCTTCAACAGTATCTGCATCTTCTTCAGACTCACTGTCTTCCACTTCCCTCTTTTTGTTCTTTTCCAGGGCTGTCAGCCTGGCTTGAAGTGCTTCAGCAAGCTCCTTCATCTTCCTCATCTCTCTAGCATGTTTCTCCTTCATCTCCTGCAGTTCCCTTGCAGTACCACTACCTTTCGGAGGCATTTTGTCAACCTCTCAATCAACACACAACACAATCAACTCTATCTCTACCTCTGCCCTTTCGGTGACAGAATCAACACACAACAGCCCAGACCTTTTGCTGAGCTCTGATACCACTATGATGCAGAGGCATCCACACTATAACCTTCGCATATAGCATGGATGTCTGCAGACCAACCTCATCATCATCATCTTCGCCATCATCATCATATTCCGCTTTATACTGTCAGCATCATCATCATGTTTCCTAAAACCAACAGCATCATCGTATTTCGGACACTCGCAATTGTCCTCCTGCCGACTACTGTTCACCTCCTCCGCCTTCCTTCTAACATCATCATCATGATGTTCAGCGGGCGCAAACATCCTCCGGTTGCACTGTTCATCGGGCACCGAACACTAACGTCTTCATCATGATCTTCAACACTACCTTCGTCAGCAGGATATCCAAATATCCGGTTGCTCAAATATCCTGATGACGATCACCTTCAGCACCTTCCCTTCGATGCTCTGCTACCCGACGACACAAGCAATAGCATCATGATATAATTTATCCGGTTCTCTTCGAAACCTCCTGATGACGCTTCACACTTTCTGCCGATGCCGATACTTAACCACTTAACAACGGCAGGATAAACTCGCACAGGGGGATATCTCAATATCCTGATGACGATGACGTCACCCAATATCCTGATGACCTTCTCAACACTTAGTCAAAAAACACAAACTTTCTCCCCCGCATCTACTCACGATATGCGGATGATGGACTCTCCCGATAGATGATCCTGATGCCGATACATACACTTAGTATATGTCCGACCTAAAACATCCTGATGCACTCGCAACATGAAAACTCCAACAGTTTCATGACCCGATCTTCTACCTGATGCCGATGCACTCCTCCTCGGCTCCTCCAGATGATGATCACCCCGACGAACTTGCACTTCATGTAATCGACATCATCATGCCGATCTCCTCCACTTATCCGGATGATGATATCCGAACTGTCTGCAGGATATTTGCAGAAATATCCTGATGATGCCGTTTTAACAGACTTCTTCACTTAGCGAAATCTCACTTCGCCGATCCTCCAGGGATGACCCGATCCAACTCAGGGTGATCTTCCAACTCAATCAGCTCGACCTAGCACATGAAGATGCTAGGCTTCTCAACATCTGTCGACTGCGATCCTGCACACCTGCATGCAAACAAACAAACTACCTACTAACCTACTGTACATTACCATTCCACCGATCAGATGAGTCAACCGGTGGAATGGATCAGTGAATCCATGAAACCACTCAAACCAGCAGATCTATTACACAAAGGAATCCAACCAGAGCAAGAACACAAACAGGATCTTTATTGATTCAAAGATGCAATACAATATGGTGTTCCTCACACAGAACACTCAACCTCCTCTGTTTAATGCAATACTAGACTGCCGATCGATGATATCTGTCTGTATGTCCAATATCAACCGATCTCATGCTTATAAAGACTTTCCTACGAGTACTACTGACCCGACTCCAAGCGGCTGGGAACTCTCCAAGCGGCTGGGAGATCCCACCGAACATACATCATGACAGCTGTTATAACTAACTAGCTAAAAATAGCAAAAGCCTGGTCAGCATGATCTTATCACGATCAGCATGACCTTATTACATGCATTAGGTCTTAACAGACCTTCTTGGAAACATAAACAGGACCTAAACTACTAACTGCCTTATCAAGACCAGCTGTCAGGTAGGTGCTCCTGCACCAATATAGCTCTTCTTCAGCTTCATCCTCGCTTTCTTCTCTTGTTGTTAGATCAAACCCTCTTCACAGCTCCTCTTGCAGTGCATCAATCTGCCTTTGCAGGGCTCTAAAACCCTCTTCTATCAAAGCATTCCTCCCAATATGATTTCTTCATGGAGGCATCTTGATCTCCATAGCAAACCCACAACCTCAGGTCCTAGTGCAAACTGCCTCATGGTCAGTGATTTGTCTACACACTCAGGAACCCTTGCTCTGATACCACTTGATGAAGGGGGTAAATCATAAAACACACAACAACAGAAATAGAACATAGAAAATAAAATATTTATTTATTGATTTGGGCAACTTATTACATTACAGAAGCTCAATTACAATAAGAGGAATCAATCCTCCACAGGCTGCAACACACTATAGCTACACATCCCAGACTCTAGAATCTTCTACCTTATGTAACCCCAAATCAGCTAGGGTTTCTATTTTCCTACCTATTCTTGACTCCACACTTGCCCCCTTAACTCTACTACTACCCAGGGTTCCCAAAATAGTCATAAATAGTACTTCTTGGCAGCCTCTAGCTAAATTTTGAAATTTGCAACTCCCTCCAAAAGTAGGTCAACTTTCAGGAAGCAGAACTTTTGCTACGGGTGTCCGATTGACAAACCGTTTTAAGTGTCGGAAAGCTCGCGACATGAACTATCATGATGAAAATTTATAAATAGGCTTCCATCAACTTTTTGGGATGTTATGGGATGTTTTAATGCCTCATATTTCATTTCAAAAATTTTTAGGGGCTTTTCAGAAAACAAAAACTTTAATATCTTTCAGCTCAAAAATGATCTTTTCCTGATTCCTTCGTCAAAGGTCTTATATTTCTATTATGTAACTTTCTGTAAGTTTTCCCTTCAATTTGTGTGCAAATGCAAACTTTCCTAAAATGGCAGGTACACTTTCCAAAATAGGTAGGTTGCTATTTTTAGTAGTTTTGGAAAAATTGAAAGTCCTACATCATTATTCTGGATATTATGGAACTAGAAACACTAATTATGGAAATAAATAAAAATAACTACAATGATTTTGAATTAGCTTCTTTTTAGGTGATGCAAGATTGCCCTTACACCACTGGATGCTCCTGCATCAGACACCCAGGTTAATTTGAGAAGTGACCCTGTCACATCTCAGATGTTCGTGTGAAGAAAACCCAAACAGTCAACCTCTACCTTAGACAACCAAGAAGAATGTTCAATAGGATTTCCTTTCCATTTTATGAGATATTCTTCATATTGCCTATTTTGAGTACTTCTTCCCACATGGCTATTCAAGATCTCTTCTATCTCCTCCATTGAAGTAGATGCTGGAATACTCCACTGTGCTTCCATTGGTCCATCCTCTATTCTACCTTCATGATATTCTGATAAATCAGCAATGTTGAAAACAGGGGAAATATTGATCCCACTTGGCAGCTCTACCTCATATGCATTTCCTAAATCATGATTCTTTAGGATTCTACATGGTCCAAATTTCTTCATTTTTAACTTACTGTATGTTCCAATTGGCAACCTTTCTTTTCTCAAGTGAACCATGACTTCATCTCCTACCTAGAACTCCTTAACCTCCTCTTCTGATCTGCCTTAGCCTTGTATTGAATATTCATCTTATTAAAGTGCTTTCTCACCTCTTCATGCAAATTCTTCAGATGTTCTACAAAGTCTTTAGCTTCAGCACTTGTCTTTTCTCCTTTGTCCATCTTCCTTAACTCAGAAGTATTTCTTAGGCTATTGCCATATACAATATAGAATGATGATTTACCAGTACTCCTATTAAGAGAATTGTTGTAAGCAAATTCTGCCTGTGGTAAAATCAAATCCCATCCCTTGGGCTTATCTCCTACTAGGCATCATAGCAGGTTACCCAAACTCCTATTCACCACTTCCATCTATCCACCAGTCCTTGGATGGTGTGTAGAACTGATCTTCAAATATGTCTTCAACTTCTTCCATAATGTCCTCCAGAAATATCCAACAAACTTGGTATATTGATCTGAAACTATGCTCTTTGGTAGACCATGTAATCCCACCACCTCCCTAAAAAATAACTCTACAATATGAATAGTATCATTAGTCTTCTTGCAAGGAATAAAATGTGCCATCTTTGAGAATCTATCCACTACCACAAAAATGGAATCATGTCCTCTCTGTGTCCTTGGTAAACCAGGAACAAAATCTATACTAATATCATCCAATGGCTTCTCTGGTACAGGTAATGGATGATATAGCCCTGTATTCTGACTGGTTCCTTTTGCCATTTGACACACTCTTTGACTCTGCACAAATTTCCTCACATCCTGTTGCAACTGTGGCCAATAATAATTTTTACCAACAATAGCAATAGTTTTATCTTGACCAAAGTTTCTAACTAATCCCCCACTATGCTTCTCCTTAATCAGGTTCTCTCTCATGGAAATCCTTGGAATGCACATTTAGCTTCCTCTAAACAACATGCCATCTTAGATTATGAAATCCAACCATCTTGTCCTGTCCAAAGTAACAGGTTCCAAACAAGCTTTCCAGGCCTCTATAAAATTTGGATCTTTAGGATACAACCTTTTGAGCTCATCGAACCCAACAACCTCTATCTTCATTTCTGTCAACAAATTTTGCCTTCTGCTCAAGGCATTTGCAACTCTGTTGGACTTCCCACTCTTGTGCTTCAAAACAAAAGTATAGCTATGCAAAAACTCAACCCATTTTAAATGCCTTTAGTTCAACTTTCCTTGACTATTAAGATACTGCAAAGCTTGATGATTAGTATATAAAACAAACTCTTTTGGCAACAAATAATGTCTCCATTTATTCAAAGCCTGAACTATTGCATAAAATTCTTGATCATAAATAGAATACTTTTTCTTGGCATCATTAAGCTTCTCACTAAAATAGGCAATGGGCTTAACGTCTTGGCTTAAAACAACTCCTATACCACTACCACTAGCATCACAATCTACCCGAAATACCTTATTGAAATATGGAAGTGCCAAAATAGGTTGTTCTATGACTTTTTTCTTCAATGTATCGAAGCTTTTGTCTGCTCCTTTAGTCCATGTAAACTCTTTTCTATCCCCTCTCATTATCTCAATTATGGGTACATAAATGCTACTAAAATTTATGATAAACTTTCTATAGAAACTTGCCAAACCATGAAAAGAGCGTACCTCCATTATACTCCTTGGTGTATGCCATTCAATGATAGCCCTCACTTTTTCTGGGTCCATCTTAAGACCTTCCTTTGAGACAACAAATCTTGGGTATACCAACTCCTTCTTTACAAAACTACATTTCTTTAGATTAATCAGCAACTTCTCCTCCCTCAGCTTCTCTAAAACTCTTTTGATATGCATCAGATGCTCATCCCAAGTCTTATTGAAAATCAAAATATCATCCAAATAAACAATAACAAAACTTATCAAAAATTCTTTTAGTACCTCTTTCATGAGCCGCATGAATGTGCTCAGTGCATTGGTTAGCCCAAATGGCATGACTAACCATTCATACAAACCTTCCTTGGTCTTGAAGGTTGTCTTCCACCAGTCTCCTTCTCTGATACGGATTTGGTGATACCCACTCTTCAGGTCAATCTTCGTGAATCACTTGGCTCCACTCAAACCATCCATTAGGTCATCCATTCTTGGCAATGGAAACCTGTACTTGATCATGACCTTATTGATGGTCCGAGAATCTGTACACATTCTCCATTCTCCATCTTTCTTTGGTGCTAGTACTATAGGTACCACACATGGACTTAGGCTCTCCCTTATCAGTCCATTCCTTAATAGCTCTTGACCTTGTCTATTTAGCTCTTCACTCTCTGCAGGAGTCATTCTATGGGTTGCCTTATTCGGTAAACTAGCTCCTAGTATCAAATCCATTTGGTGACTTACCTTCCTCACCAGTGGTAAACCTTCTGGTACATTATCAGAGATAATATCCTGAAATTCTTCCAACATAGTTGAGGCTTTTGCTGGTACATCTTCACATTTCTCTTGACTAATCTTAGGAATCAATGTAAAGCAATGATGGCTATGCTTCATACCCTCCAAAAATTTCCTACCATCTACCAAGCAAATTCTGGCAGTACTACATACATTTTCTTCCATCTCCTTCAAGGGCTTCAACTTATGAGAAACTCCATCCTTTGTTAGGGAATATGTGTTTGCACAGCCATAATGGATAGCGCTCCTATCATACTGCCACAACCTCCCTAACAGCATATGACATGCATCCATTGGTATGATATCACACAACACCTCATCATGGTAGTCTCCAATCTTGAACTTCACTAAACACTGCTCATTGACCAAAGCTCTATAGTCCTTCTGCAACCATGCAATCTGATATGGATGCGGATGCTTTCTTCTTGTCAACTTCAACTTGTCAACCATCTCCTCTGAAACAAGATTATCAGTGCTTACATTGTCAATAATAATATGACAACACTAACCTTCACATTTACACCTTGTGCAGAATAAACTCTTCCTTTGATTTGGTTCTTTCTCCTCATTCAGCAAAGTTCTTCTGACAACTAGGTTTTCTCCCCTTCCACCATCTTCAAAACGCTCAGACTATGCATCTTCGTCTACATGTGCAACTCGTGCATTACCTTCAAGTCTTTGATTTGTCCTTCCTTGATGTTGTGGGCACTCGTATGCTTGATGCCCTTCTTCTCCACATTGGAAACATGTTCCTCTAAAACCTCCTCATCCAGGTCCTGGCCTAGGTCTGCCTCTTCCTCTTCCTCTTTGCTTACCATTGTTCTAGTCACGAGGGTGGTAGGTATTATCTCCTCTCTTAATTTGACTGGTGCTAGCTTTGTCACTTTTCTTTGAATCTTCATTTCGTCCCCCATAGGGTCTTCCACTAGTCCTTCTATCTTGACCTCTTCCTCTTTGCTTACTGTCAAATCTTTTATTCAACTTGTCTTCCACCTTCAGGGAAAACAGGTATACATCTTCTATGGTGTTCATTCTGACTAGGCTCAACTCCTCTTGAATACTCAGCCTCATGTAATGTCCCCTTCTAGACACATGGTTAGTCCATCGTGGACTTCCCGTGGGCTAGCAGTTTGGTTAGGGAACTATGGTTAGTTTAGCTCTAGAGGTCCTTGGCAGTGACAGAGTCTTGGTTCGCATTTAGTGGATCCAGTTGGCATCCTCGTGGTTGTTTTAGTGGGCTCTTGGCTGTTACTATTTTTAGTAAGTTCAAGTACTGTGTCAGTTCAGGATTTTCAAAGTTGGATCAGATGCGTTTCGTCGAGGCCTTTCCGGCGAGCTAAAGATCAGTGAATTCCAACACCGTCTTCATACTTATTTTAAAGTCCGAAGATTTATTAATTTATATTAATATGGACTTTATTATATTTTGTTGAAAAAAGTGAAATTAATGAAATGGAGACATAAAGTGAAAGTAAATTGTTATTCTCCATCCCTAGGAGACATAAAGTGAAATTAATTGTTATTTTCCCTCCTATTTGCCCAACGCTTATCTTGGAGGAAGATAAAAAGGTCATTTAGAGCTCATTTGTTTTTATGCTATGTTTTGATATTGTGTATGAGAGCTCTGCTAGGGTTTTGGAGTTGGAGATTTTGCATCAGGCTATTGGAGACGGAAACCTCCATTAGTGACGGTATCCCACAGGTGTGCAATACCACCCAACGGTGCCATTGACGGTGGATGTATTCGGCATTCACAAATGTGCTAATAATGGTGACATTCGAAGAGTTGCTGAGCTGAATGTGATATTATTTATGATATTGTCATTTGCTAATTAAGAAGGGCTATGTAGGCAGATTTCAGAGTGTTTGTAGTAGTTTTCTTGCTGCTGATATACACTTCCAGCCATGGTCGTGCACATCTAGGCATGAAGTTGGGAGTTTGAGCTTCATTTCTCTTTGTGGGCAGCTTCTAATTTGCATTGTATGAGGCATTTAAGGCCTCCTATATTGCTGCTATTAATATAGGCATAATATTTTCTATTCCTTGGAGTTTGGGAGTGATTCTTGCTATGCCCATTTGCTGGTCTGGCTACAGCTAAAATATGAAGTTGCAAATCTGAACATGGGTATGTCACAGTAATTCATTATTGGTCATTTTACTATCTGGGTAGTCGATAGTTTCTTTATATCTATTATAAATTTTCTGGGTTTGGGTTATATGCTATATATTGTATGCTCCAACAACACATCTGCAGGAAAACTGAAAACCCCTTCTGCATTCTTCTCTCTAGTCTGAAAGATCACAAAAAATAATAATAAAAATCACACATAAAAGATCATTTAAAAATACAAACAGGTACAATACATTACAGTGGTATCAGAGCTAAAGATCTTTCCATCCTGTGAGTTCAGTTTTGACATGCAGAAGTAAAATGAGACATGCGACCTACTGATAGATATCCGTTCAGAAGTACAAGGGCAAGACAAGGAACATAGGCTTCACAGTTGAATAATCCAGAGAATCCAGTACCCGTAATAGATCCTTTTGAGTCAGATACTGCGATAGTGGTAGCCACTACTGGGGACGATTCTCAGGTATCGCAGACAGACCCATTTTCTGGAGAGCTTCCACCAGTTATAGGTCCTACAGGAGATATGGGTGACAGGGAAGAACCAAAACTTAGTGCGCATGACATTTTGATCGCACTTACTCGAGAGATGAGAGAGTCTCGACATGAGATGGTAGAGGCATAGGCTGAGTTAGCACATGCCATCGAACGGATGGGTAATGACTTAGACAATCACCGTGACAGAAACAGATACAATGGAGGTGACAGGAATAGGTACTATGGAGGTGATAGAAACAGATACAATGGAGGTGACAAGAATAGGTACCAGGACGGTGGTAGAAATAGACATGATGGGGGAGAAAGGAATAGGAATGATGGGAATGACATGCATAACGGTAATAGGAATCGGGAAGAACGGAATAATGGGTACAGGTATCATGATGATAGGTGCAGAGATAGAGATGATGATGAGGCTTCGGTTAATCACCATAGGGCTTCGCAGTTCACTGCAGGAGATAGACCTGGTATTCCAATATTTGCTCCTAGGAATTAAGTTCCTAAACAGGATCCTACTCAGGCAGAGTTCCAGGAGGAGATTCTGAGGGACTGGAGAGCATCCAGTGAGGGTTTCAGAAATGAGATGACATTTGCTGAATATTTTGAAATGAGGACTAGGTGTAGACCTCGTAGGGGAGGTAGATCATAGAACCAAGAACTACAGAGGAAAGTAAGTAAGATGACACTTCCTTACTTCGATGGATCAGGCAAGACCACTGCGAGAGCTTGGGTCCAGAAATTGGACAGCTACTTGCAGATTAGTCCCATGCCAGAGGAGGACGCCATTACTTATGCAACTCTACACTTGGAGAGGACTACTCATAAATGGTGGAGTAATGGGAAGGTTACATTGGGTCACGATCAGGTCACTTCATATGTGGAGTTTACAGCTAAACTGATCGACAGGTTTGATAAAAAGGACCTACAGTTACAGTTCAAGGAATTGACTCAGTTGAGACCGAGTGGATCAGTAGACTCCTACATTGCTGATTTCTAGGATATATCTATTATGGTTTCAGATATTATTGAGCGTAGGTTGGTTGTTCTTTTCATTGACGGATTGTTAGATCAACTTCGCAGATGGGTGAAGGGTTTTGACCCTACTACACTTCAAGAGGCCATGAAGAAGGCCCAGGACATGGAATCATCAGTATGGAGGAATAAATTTCAATCCAAAGGATTTCCGCCAAGGAAAGATAAGGAGAGGGATAGGAGACCATTTCAGAGAGATGCAAGACAACAGCATAAGAGTTCTTCTAGATTGGACAGCGATCAACTGAATGACTTGAGGAAAAAGAAACTCTATTTTCATTGTCAAGAGCCTTGGGATCCCACACACAAGTGTGCTACCCAAGGAAAAGCCAAACAGTTAGAGTACTTTTCAGCTGACGAGTCTGTTGATGGAGAACCCCACTCGGATTACCATTCAGAGGCTGAGGGTGGAGAATTAGAGGGCTCAGGGGAAGCATCAGATAAAGAGGATGATCTAGCTCAACCCATAGCCTGTATCATGAGTATTCAGAAGGAAGGATCATTCAGAATTAGAGGGGTACTGAGCGGGCAGTGATGTATTGCCTTACTTGACACAGGTACCACTCATAACTTCATAGACAAGGGCTTGGTCACCAAGAGAGGGCTGAAAACCAAGGAATTTGAGGGCTTTAAGGTGAAGGTTGTGGATGGTTTTGTACTCACCTGCACTAGGAGGATACCCAATCTATCAATCCAGCTGAACAGATACACTTGCCAATCAGAATTTTATGTTGTCGGTATGGGTGAGATGGATGTTGTGTTGGGTATGAAGTGGTTGAATGATATTGAGGAGTTCACTCTCAACTTGCAGATGATGGAAATGAAGTTTGAGGTGGACGGAGTGAGACATGTGCTCAAAGGCATTTCAGATGGGGGATTGAGAGTTGTTTCTCTCAAGTGGATGGAGCAATTGATTCATCATGATTAGGTGGAGTGGGCAGCCAAGGTTATGGTGACGCCTATAGTAGATCAGCATAAGCATGTGTATCCTCCTGACATACAGTCTATACTTACTAAACACACCAAAGTGTTTAGTGATATTCCACCAGGTAAACCTCCTAATAGGGGTTTTGAGCATGTGATCGAGTTGGAGGGTGCTAAGCCAGTAATAACGACACCTTATAGGCACCCAAAGAGGTATAAGGATGAGATCGAGAAGGCTATCAAAGAGCTTCTCGAGATGGGACACATCAGGCCTAGTAAGAGTCCATTTGCATCATCCGTAGTATTGGTAAAGAAGAAGGATGGGACTCTCAGAATGTGTATCGATTATAGGGAACTCAATAAGAAAACAATCAAGAATAGGTACCCGATTCCCAGAATCGATGAGCTGATCGATGAGTTGCATGGAGCCTATTACTTCTCCAAGATTGATTTGAGGTCTGGTTATCATCAGATACAGGTCAGGGATGAGGATGTGGAGAAGATAGCATTCAGGTGTCATTATGGGCACTTTAAGTTCTTGGTCATGCCATTCGGTTTGACCAATGCCCCAGCTACCTTCCAGTCCTGTATGAACAAGGTGTTCAGAGAGCAGTTGAGGAGATTTGTGCTGATTTTCTTTGATGATATACTAATTTATAGGACATGTGAAGAGCATTTGAAACACATTGACATTGTGCTGAGCATCTTAGAGAGTGAGTCGTTGTATGCCAAAATGTCAAAGTGTGAGTTTGGGATGACTGAGTTGCTATACTTGGGTCATATCATTAGTGCTGGTAGTGTGAAGGTAGACCTAGAAAAAATTCGGGCAATTGTGGACTGGCCACCACCGAAGTATCTCTCATACCTTAAGAGATTTCTTGGCCTTTGTGGATATTACCGCCGGTTTGTGAAGGGGTTCTCTCAATCAGCTACTGCCCTTACTGATTTGACTCGTAAGGATGCTTTCAGTTGGTCTGATAAGGCACAGGAGTGTTTTGATAGATTCAAACAGATTATGAGTACTTGCCCTGTGTTAGCCATTCCTGATTTCAGCAAACCCTTTGAGCTACAGTGTGATGCCTCGGACATAGGCATTGGTGTAGTAATCATGTAGGATAAGCACCCCATTGCATTCGAGAGTAGGAAATTGAGGGGTGTGGAGAGGAGTTACAGCATATATGATAAGGAGATGTTAGCCATCATGCATGCATTGGCTAAGTTCAGACAGTACCTGGTGGGTAGTAAATTTGTGGTTAAGACGGATCACAACAGTCTGAAGCATCTCCTTGGGTCGAAGAATTTGAGTGAGAGGCAACAGAAGTGGGTCAGCAAGTTACAAGTCTACGACTTTGACATTGTTTATATCAAGGGAAAGAAGAATGTTGTTGCCAACGCGTTATCCAGGAGGCCTCATTTGTGTGCACTAGGTGCTATTGCTGATGATTGGAGAGTTGATTTCAGCAGAGTATGCCAAGGATGAGTGGGCTACTGGAGTGATTGATGGCACCATCAAAGATGACAGGTACACAGTGGTAATTGATTTGTTCATTTACAAGGACAGGATCTTCTTGGTGTCAGGTTCACAGATGAAGCAAAAAGTTTTGAGGGCATTTCATGACTTGCCTATGACAGGACATCCAGGATACTTCAAAACTTATAGACAGGTCAGAGAGAGGTTCACCTGGAAGGGCCTCAAGACCGAGGTGATGTAGTATGTAAGAGAGTGCCCAATATGTCAACAGAACAAGCAAGAGCACTCACTTCCAGGAGGTTTATTGCAGCCCCTACCCATTCCTGACAGAAAGTGGGACAACATTTCTATGGAGTTTATCACAGGGTTACCTAGAGTCCAAGGCAGGGATTGCATTTATGTGGTGGTGGACAGATTGACGAAGTATGCACACTTCTTTGCTATTCCTACCACTCACACTGTAGCTCAGGTTGCAGAGTTGTTCTTTCATGAGGTATTTCAACTTCATGGGTTGCCTAGGAGTATTGTTAGCGACAGGGACAGCAGGTTCCTCAGTAATTTTTGGCAGGAGCTCTTTAGGTTGTCAAGGACAGAGCTCACACCCAGTACAAGTTATCACCCCCAGACTGATGGTCAGACAGAGATAGTGAGTAAGTGGGTGGAAGGATACCTCTGAAACTATGTTTTAGGGCAGCAAAAGGCATGGGTTAAGTGGCTTCATATGGGAGAGTATTGCTACAATTCCACTTACCACATGTCCATTCAGATGTCACCCTTCATGGCATTCTATGGTTATGAGGCACCGAGCTTTGTGGATTTACTGTTTGGTGATAGCAGAGTGCCGAAGGCTAAAGACTTCCTTCAAGAGAGTCAGGATATCATGAGGGCATTGAAAGAAAACATACAGAAGGCTCAGAATCAGCAAAAGTAATATGCAGATCAGCAGAGAACTGAGCGATCATTTGAGGTTGGTGACATGGTTTACCTCATGTTACAGCCTTATAGGCAATCTACTCTTAAGAAGAGTGGAGCGGAGAAGTTGAAGCCATGATACTATGGACCTTTTAGGGTCTCCAGGAGGATTGGTGAAGTGGCTTATGAGTTAGAGTTACCAGCAGGGAGTAGGGTACATAATGTGTTCCATGTTTCTCGCCTCAAGAAGGCACTGGGGCACAATGTGACACCTTCAGTGGAGTTGCCTCCTCTTGATGAAGAGGGGAAGTTGATATTGGTACCCGAGGCAATCATTGACACCAGGGATCACAATTTGAGGAGGAGGATTATCAGAGAGTACCTAGTCAAATGGAAAAACCTGCCAGTTGAGGATGCTACATGGGAGAACGAGCGGATTCTGGAGCATCCTGAGCTGAGATTGCTTAAGGCAAGCAATCTTAGGGAGGGCGGACTGTAATGTCCCCTTCTAGACACATGGTTAGTCCATCATGGAGTTCCCGTGGGATAGCAGTTTGGTTAGGGAATTGTGGTTAGTTTGGCTCTAGAGGTCCTTGGCAGTGACAGAGTCTTGGTTCGCATTTAGTGGATCCAGTTGGCATCCTCGTGGTTGGTTCAGTGGGCTCTTGGCCGTTACTATTTTTAGTAAGTTTAGGTACTATGTCGGTTCAGGATTTTCAAAGTTGGATCAGATGCATTTCATCGAGGCCTTTCCGACGAGCTAAAGATCAGTGAATTCTGACACCATCTTCATACTTATTTTAAAGTCTGAAGATTTATTAATTTATATTAATATGGACTTTATTATATTTTGCCGGAAAAAGTGAAATTAATGAAATGGAGACATAAAGTGAAAGTAAATTGTTATTCTCCATCCCTAGGAGACATAAAGTGAAATTAATTGTTATTTTCCCTCCTATTTGCCCAACGCTTATCTTGGAGGAAGATGAAAAGGTCAGTTAGAGCTCATTTGTTTTTATGCTATGTTTTGATATTGTGTATGAGAGCTCTGCTAGGGGTTTGGAGTTGGAGATTTTGCATCAGACTATTAGAGACAGAAACCTCCATTAGTGACGGTATCCCATAGGTGTGCAATACCACCCAATGGTGCCATTGATGGTGGATGTATTCGGCATTCACAAATGTGCTGATAATGGTGATATTCGAAAAGTTGCTGAGCTGAATGTGATATTATTTATGATATTGTCATTTGCTGATTAAGAAGGGCTATGTAGGCAGATTTCAGAGTGTTTGTGGTAGTTTTCTTGCTGCTGATATACACTTCTAGCCATGGTCGTGCACATCCAGGCATGAAGTTGGGAGTTTGAGCTTCATTTCTCTTTGTGGGCAGCTTCTAATTTGCATTGTATGAGGCATTTAGGGCCTCCTATATTGCTGCTATTAATATAGGCATAATATTTTCTATTCCTTAGAGTTTGGGAGTGATTCTGGCTATGCCCATTTGCTGGTCCGGCTACAGCTGAAATATGAAGTTGCAAATCTGAACATGGGTATGTCACAGTAATTGATTATTAGTCATTTTACTATCTGGGTAGTCGATAGTTTCTTTATATCTGTTATAGATTTTCTGGGTTTGGGTTATATGCTATATATTATATGCTCCGGCAACACATCTGTAGGAAAACTGAAAACCCCTTCTGCATTCTTCTCTCTAGTCTGAAAGATCACAAAAAATAATAATAAAAATCACACATAAAAGATCATTTAAAAATACAAATAGGTACGACACATTACACCTCAACCTAGTAATGTAACGGGCTACCTTCTCCTTAGTGGCCTCTGCATGGCATGTCCTGATAGTAATCTTATAAAACTCTTCTATATACTCCTTGACAATCTTGTTACCTTGCTTCAATCCTTGCAACTTCTTCAGCAACTCCATCTCATAGTCCACAGGAATGAATTGCTTCTTTAGTTTCTCCACTATCCGATCCCATCTAGTAATCTTTCCTTTTCCTCTTCTATTTCTCTCCAACTAGACCTCCTTCCACCAACTACTAGCATGGCCCTTCATTTTTGTCTTTGCAAATTTGACTTGATCTGGGTCCTCCACATTTTCATACTCGAAATACTCCTCCATGTCATTGATCCAATCAATAAGTTGTTTTGGATTCAAATCTCTAGAATAGGTAGAAACTTTGATCCTGGGCCTCTTTCAGATCTTTGAAGTGGCCCTCAACAACCTAACTTCTATAGGATCTCCTGCAGCATCTTGATCTTCCTCATATCACTCTTCTTCAGCTTCATCCTTGCTTTCTTCTCTTGTTCTCGGATCAAACCCTCTTCGCAGCTCCTTTTATAGTGCATCGATCTGCCTTTGTAGGGCTCTAAAATCCTCTTCCATCAAAGCATTCCTCCCAATACAATTTCTTCATGGAGGCATCTTGATCTCCACGACAAACCCACAACCTCAGGTCCTGGTGCAAACTGCCTCATGGTCGGTGATCTATCTACACACTTAGGAACCCTTGCTCTGATACCACTTGATGAATGGGGTAAATCATAAAACACAAAACAAAAAAAATAGAACAGAGAAATAGAATATTTCTTTATTGATCTGGGCAACTCATTACATTACAGAAGCTCAATTACAATAAGAGGAATCAATCCTCCATAGGCTGCAACACACTACAGCGACACATCCCAGGCTCTAGAATCTTCTGTCTTATATAACCTCAAATAAGCTAGGGTTTCTATTTTTTGACCTATTCTTAACTCCACACTTGTTCCCTTAACTCTACTACTACCCAGGGTTCCCAAAATAGTCATAAATAACACTTTTTGGTGGCCTCTAGCTAAATTTTGAAATTTGCAACACCCTCCAAAAGTAGGTCAACTTCTATGAAGCATAACTTTTGATCTGGGTGTCCGATTGACGAACCATTTTAAGCATCAGAAATCTTGCGATGTGAACTATCATGCTGGAAATCTTGCGATGTGAACTATCATGCTGGAAATCTGTAAACAGATTTTTGTCAACTTTTTGGGATGTTATGGGATGTTTTAGTGCCTCATATCTCGTTTTAGAAATTTTCAGGGGCTTTTCAAAAAACAAAAACTTTAATATATTTCAGCTCACAAATGATCTTTGCCTAATTCCTTTGCCAAAGGTCTTATATTTCCATTATTTAACTTTCTGTAAGTTTTCTCTTCAATCCGTGCCCAAATGCAAACTTTCCTAAAATGGTAGGTACACTTTCCAAAACAGGCAGGTTGCTATTTTTAGTAGTTTTGGAAAAAATGAAGGTCCTACATCTTTATTCTGGATATTATAGAACTAGAAACACTAATTATGGAAAGAAATAAAAACAACTACAATGATTTTGAAGTAACTTCTTTTTTGGTGATGCAAGATTGCCCTTACACCATTGGATGCTCCTGCATCATCCATAGAAGCTTCATGCACTATGGTAGGGATATGATATATAATATTGTTAGATGGATGCCCATTTTCTATCCATGGATGGTCCTTTGTGAGAGGAGGTTCTTCATTCACTAACACTTCATCCTTTGAGAGGAGTGTATTAGAATGAAGGGAGGGTATGGCGATGTTTAGGGATGTGTCAATGATTTCATCCTCTTGCACCAAAATGTCCTCATAAGTGGGAACAATTTTGGGAGAGGGATCCAAATCATAGGATGAAATAGATAAAGCTAGGTCACCATCACATGTATTAGAGGGTAGATCAATGGGAGTGAACATGGCATTATCATGATTCATAATAGAAGTAGAAGAAGAGTTATCACCATCATCTTTCTTATGACAATTCATAGAAATGAGCATAGTGAGATCTTCTAATATTGAAGGATATATAGCCATGAGAGTTGTGACACTATCAAAGTTAGATATATAACAAAGGATTTCATATATGGAAGACATAGATAGACCAATATCATACATGGATGCTATTTGATCTAAAATGTGAGGATGTATATTAGTGACTTTTGTGAAAGTTTCAAAGCCTATAATGTATGCAAACAAAGATTTTAAATATGAATATAAATAAGCATCCATAATGAAATGAGAATCGAGTACCACCAATATGAGAGACTTTTGTACACAACAACACTAGTTTGAGGAAACCGTGTTTTTGCAACTTTTTTCAAAGATAAAAAACACACTAGTGTCACTACAAACAGAGTGATCAAGATGTTAAAAGTGCTACACAAAAGGTAATATAGACAATTTTAATATTTCTTGCAAAGAAACATTAAAAATATGTTAAATTTCTTACGTTGAAATAAACAATGTGTAATTACAAACATATGAATTTTGAAACCAAGATATGAAATGATGCAAAATTTTCAAATGAACAATGAAAATATGCTATAAATTAATGCTAGATTTGAATTGAAAATGTTTATGATGGCAAAAAAATTTGAAACAAGATTTTGGCTACAAACCCTAGATTTTGAATTTGTCTAGGTTTTCAAAAATGAAACTTTTTCAACAAAACCCTAGCAAATGATAGCTTCAAAGGCCAGATACAACATCATGAAATGATTACATACTATAATATGAATCAGATCTTATCCAAAAATTAGAAATTTGAAACTTTTTATGATGATTTATAACATATGCAATGAAAGAATGCAAAACTATGCCTTTTTGCAAGCCTAAAATGCTTAACTTTTTCACCTTTTTCAATGCAAATATGCAAAAGATGTCTTAAAATAGTGAGGATGACGAGGTACAAAAACCTTAAATCCTTTAATAAATCAAATAATGGAACAATATTTACTACAACACACCAATCTTGAAACCCTAGGTTGAAGATTAGCTAGATTTACTAAAAATGCAAGGATTTTTGAAATCCTAACTATGAAATTCATCTATGTAACTATGCAAAATGATGAATGAATGGAATATAATCAGATATAGGGTGAAAAATATCTCAGATCTGATGCAAGAAGGATGTGAAATGTAAGATACTATGGGTTCACCAAAATGTTATGTATGAAAAACAGAATGAAGAAGTCTAGCATGCACATTAGATCAAACCCTCATCCGCAATAACGTTCAAGGACAAGACCAAGCCAAATCACTACCAAATGGAGTAGGACTCAGCTATAGATCTTGTACTCTTGTTCTCTATGGAAAGATCAGATTTAGCCAAGCCTTTTATCAAACCCTAGGTCAAATATTTACTAAACCCTAGTTCTATGGTGATCAAAGCATAACAGACAAATGAAGATAGATATAGACAATCTGAAAGAAGCATTAAGATCAGTGAATGGAGGAGAACCTGATTTCAGAAGTAGAGGTGTTGGAGGATGAATTCAGGGGCAGCTGGAAGTCCTTGAAGTGAGAATCTGTTGAAGGTCTAAACTGAGAAAATGCTATAAAGATTGCCCTGAAGCTAGATTTTGACCCTGAAATGGCAGGAAGACAATTTCACAAGAACCCAAGTCTTTCATAGAAGAATATTCCTGAAATACTATTAGATCCCAAAACCTTGATCCTTGCTCAGTCTTCACGTGTCTTCACTTTTCTAGATCTCACACCTGTAACCTACACACAATAAGAAAAGGGGTTTGGTGGTTATGGTGTTTATGGACTTGCCTAAGTCAAATCTCGAGATAGCATTAAAGCTTCCCAACACCGTTGATAGAGAGAGCAAGCCCTTGCAGGGCAGAGGCTAAACACAAATCAATATGATGAAATCAAATGATCATGAACAACAACGATATCACCTATGCGATGAAACCCTTAGGAGAATGAATGCTCTTCAACTCCTAAGGAGAGATATATGATAACTTCAAAACCTACAACAACACACAATGACAATACAAATCTACTCTAGAATCACAATGAATGCTTTGAATGTTCTTTACTCCAATGCTTCAAGTTGGCTATCTCTATCTTGTTCATCTAGGTTCATAATGAAATGAAAAACACTATTATATATGCTTTCCCACTAAAATTCGTCAAATTAACCAAAAGAGCTGACAAGGAGAAACCCTTTTAAAGTTCCTATGTCAACATGCATTTGAATTTTCCCTAACCAAATAGGGAGGACTTGGGTGCGGGTGCCCAATTCCCAAGGCACATTTTTGTTTTGGGGTAAGGTAGAATAAGGGCCCCTTGTTCCCAATTTGCATTGGTTTCAGGGGATTTTGCATCGAGATGAATATTTGGAATGTATAATGTAATCACGGGGACCTAGGAGTTAAACAAGTAGGTAAAAAGATATGTGTCCACGTTTTACTCTATAAAACTTTGACTTGAGATAATGAAACCATAAGAATTTAGGTGCCACTTTTGGGTGGTTTTAGCTCATGTGGTTTTGTAATTACTGTTTGATGGTTTCATGTATTGTATCTCCTATATATTAGGTGCTTAAGATGGAGGTTGTGTGTGGGAGTCTTATAGATGTTGAGTTGCCTCTAGATCTTTGGTTGGTGATACTCCTATGAAAGCTTACTATTGAAGTTTATTGTACTCTTGTTAATTTTTTAATAATATGTTGGGAAACTTTTGGAGTGTGGGGTTTTTCTCCTAAAATGGTTTCCCCATGTAAATCACTGTGTTGTGGTATGATTTCTATTTATGTTTATTTCTGTATAATTTCTGTAACTATTGTAAAGATCTGAAAAAAATTGCATAACCCTCCTCTCAAAATTAGTGTAGGAAGTTGTTCTGCTACCATAGCTTCCTTACATCCTTGACCTCTATCTATCTCACTGCATTGCTTTGTTGCATATATTTTTTATTCCTTCCATGTCTTCTCTTCTCATCATTCTCTCCTTGAAATGGTTGAACTCATTTCATGCAATCATTTCAAGGGGACATAACCTCTATTATCTTACACAATCATCTTGAACCCATGTAAATGTCTCTTTTTTGAATCCCCATAGAACCACACCTCTCTCTCCTTCTACATCTAGAAAAAATATTCCCTCTAATGAATACATTTTTTTCTTTACTTTAGATATTTTTCTTAGAATAATGTTCACATGACATAAGACACCAACACATGCTTTTGTATAGCTTCATCTTTCTAACATATTTGTGCTGCATGACTAGACCTATGTAACATGTGTTATTTAATATTTAATTTTGGTCTAACACAATTGTTTTACAAAAGCATGCTCCTCAGACACATTCATCTTATAGGTGACCCTTACTGGATAGACATATCTTATAGACCCTAATCTAGGGGGCATGAAGATCATTACATGTAAATAGACTTTTGTGTTTTCTTTCTACATGTATCTTGATATTTCATATATATGAAATACACCTTTAGTATTTAGTTTTTGTACTTTAGCATGGCTATATAACCTAGTGACACCAACCCACTAAAGTGGGACCAAAATGAAGTGTAAAAAAATTACATACCATATAATTTCTATCCTATGCATTATACTCATTTTAGTGTCCATTTATATTACATAATTGTTGATTGCACTTAACTAATTTCCTAAACCTTTTCACCTCACTACATTGCCAAGATCTAACATCACCTTCAACTTAAGCCCACTTTAATAACCTTAGATTATCTTTTGTATATTTAAACTCAATAATAATCCCACTTGCATTAGTGTAGTAATGAATATGTCCATGACAGACAAATTTGTTTAAAGGCATTCTATTCCCTTTTCAACATCTTAAACCTTAATCTAATGACTTTTCTCACCAATGACTATTATTTCACTGATAAAAGGGTTTTTTGGAGTTATTTTAAAAGGTTAACAATTTCTTTATTTACACTATTCTCTCTTGCTCTCTCTCTCTCTCACTCTTATTTCCTTCCTTCCCCTCTTTATTCATTATTTTTCAAGGCTTATCATAGATTTTGTAGTAACTTTTGGGCATATTTTGGGGATGATTTTACATTTGGGGTTCCTATAGAAGCTTGAAATCTCCTTTAGTAATTTCACAATTTGTTGGTATTTTTATTGATTACTACATTTATTGGAATTTATGAGATGGTTTCTTTATATTAACAACATTTCATTCAATATTCTATAATTTTTGGGTTGAAGGGCCTCAAGTTGGCCTCCTCATTATCATTTGGGAATTTATCCTTTTGATTCCCTGTTTCTCTTCTATGGCAATGAAGAGGTCTCTCCTCTCCTTTACAATCCATGAGATTCAGTTACAACCACTCTATTAGCTCCTCTAAATCATTTGGGTTTTTGATTGTTGCTCCTCCCTCTTTCTTAAGAATAATACTCCCTTATAATTTTTTTTATTACAACATATTTAAACATATATACTTATAGCCTTAATCCTACTTCTTTTTCTCTACTTCTCTTGATTATTCCTCTTTTCTTCCTAGGGGTATCAATCCTTTGTTTCTTTTACTTTAAAAAATATTTAGTAACTTCCCAACTATTAAAATTTATAAATTATTGAAATCCCTATTACCTCTTCCCTCTTGGCAAACTAGTGATTCAATTTTCTTGTTCCCTTTTGTACATGTACTATTATAGAATATTTTAGAATTGTTCATATTATTTACATATTTATATTGTTCTCTTAGTCCTAGACACAATTAGGCTAAATGCACAAACATATATCAAAATTTATATTTGACTACCCATGGAGTTTGAAAGACCAAAATAAGGGCTTGACAACATCCTATGTAGTCGCCTCCTTTTTCTCTATTCTAGATGTAGGTACAAAGCCTTGTCAAAACTTAACATATCTATGGACTCTTTCCCATGGATAGTTTGGTTTATCAAAATTAGTTAATTCAGTTTAAATTATTCAATTTCAACAATTTTACTCCTTTTATATTTCTTATACTCTACTCACCCTATCTCTATCATTTTATAGATTTCTAATAGCCATTCCTTTTTATCTACATATAGTAAATTATACTAGAATTGTACTAACATCATTGCAAGTGCACTACCATTCTAACATCAAAGTCCTACATTTCCTACAAACTCCCACATTAAACGAGTATGTTTCAACAACCTACATGAGAAAGAAGTGAACATAAAAAGACATCAAGTTGGGTTGAGAAAAAAATGTCATCATACATGCATATTTGCCTTGATTTATACTTGTTTGATTTTTTACCCATTGTTACCCTTATTGAGCTCAATTTCAAACAATTTTGTCATTAAAGTCTCTATTAGATTGATCACCATCCTTGGCTTCCAGTTGGTTGTAATATTTTTTCTAGAAATGCATTGAACACTTTATAAAGATTCTTCTATCAATGAATAATACCCTACACATGCAACCATTGCAACAAAGTAATAAATTCATTGATATTAAAAGCACTAGACTTAAGTAGAAAAACTACTAAATCAGTCAGTTAACAATGGACTTGAAGCCATCGTTCTTGATAATATTAGTCAACTCTTTCTCCTATGACTTGTTGCCAAGTGCTATCCTATATGACATATACTTGGTGACATCAATGTTAGTGTAGGTTTTCATTTCCTAGTTCGGTTATTTATTTTTCCCTATATTCCTAGGTTTTTCCTACACTTCTATTAATCTCGCTTAGGTTAATAAAGCATGGTTAATTAGGTGAGTGGATTATGAGGTGTCACCTTCCTACATGTGAGCATCCATTAGCTATCTTGGGAAGATACTTTGCTATCTTTAGTTCGATAGATGGCTGCTCCCCATTGGTCGGTGTTGCCACCTCCTCCTTCTCCTTGGTCTTTATAAGCATGCTACCTAGATTGTATTTTTCATCTCTTTCTTTTGCATCCTCTTAATGCTATTTTGCTTCTATCATTTGCATTACTCTCTTGGAGACTATCTATGTGTTGCTATTTTGATTTCGTATCATTTGCATTCATAGTTTAGATATCTATTCATTTGCACTAGTTTTCTGGGTTAATAATCTTTTTAGATTCTAACATGGTATCAAAGCTATTCTATGAGCAAGGATAGATTTTAGTTTCCTTATTTGAGAGATTCGGGGGGTAGGGCTAATAAATCTTATTACAGTTTTTTGAAAAACCCATTATGCTCTTCTCTTACATCTTCGGATGATCTAGAGAATCAGAAAAGTTTGTTGAAAACATTTTAATCTTTGGGGTTTACACATGTGTTTTATGAAATATGGGCGATTGCAACATTTCTGGTTATACTCATAGCATTTCTAGCTATTCCAACGCATCCAAGAGGCTTGAGAAAGTCATATTTGGCTTTCATTTCACCGAAATTAGAGATGTCAGACATAGTTACAGAACCAGGGTTTCAAGCTCAAATCTAACAACTGACTTGCATATTTGGTGTTTTCAATCAATATTGTACGTTCCAACATGCCTTTTCTTGTCTTAGGTAATTGATTCAGCCTTTGCATGCCATTTTTTGGTTGCTGGGGTCATTTTTTGTTGCTAAAGGCGTTTTGCACAGAAAAACCATCTGGGCATGTTTTAGTTTTTGCATGCAACTCATATATTTTCTAGAAACAAACTCAGAAAGCTACAGTAGGACCCCTCTTCATTGGCAGTTGCAGATTTGAAGGTAGTTTTAAAATGCTTCGTTCTTACTCATATGAACTCCATTTCTCAAGAATTTTTTTTTGATTTTGGTTATTTTTTCATGCTCTATGCACTAGTGTAGACGTTTCTTGTTTTTGATGCAGAGAATTTCCAAAAATTATAGATTCTCACCCGTGACATTGTACAGTTCTCATTCTAGGAACTTGAAATAAGCATAACTTTCACATACGACCTCATATTGAGGTGATTCTTTTTTTGAAAGTGCATGTTTTTTTGAGTAGATTGCAATGGTGCTATTGTTTTTACTTGGCTAAGTTCCACTACAGTACTTTTAGCACACACCCAATTTGTGAGGGTTTTGTAATGCATTAAAAATAAGACCACTTAGTATTTCTTGCTAGTGGCAGTTGTAAACGCACTAATATAAAGTGCCAAATCATATTTTATTTGGGGGGGAGTTCTTGGGTTGAGTGAAAAGGGGGGGTTTTCTTAGTTGTGTTCTCTTCTTTTCGGCATTTCTTTTCTGCATTTCTTCATCATGGATCAAACAACTGTGCCTATCCTAAGTCTATACAACTACTTTGAGTGGAAATAACGCATGAAAATTCACTTAAGAAAAGATGGATTACATAGGATAACAATGGGACTTGAAACAAAACCTGCTAAAGATGAAGATCAGCCTTTAACAAGTTTGATGAAACATATGGAACATTGCATTTGTCTATTTCTCCTGATTTGCTCTTTCACATTGAGTCTTTAAATTCACCTAATGAAATTTGGACAAAAATAGAAACACTATTTGGCACACAAGATTCAATGAGGGGTCATATGTTGGAAAATGAACTAATTAGTTTATGTCCAAGCAATTTGAACACAATCTAGGATGTCTTCACAAAATTGAAATCACTAAGGCTGTAGTTAAAACAATATGGAATTGAAAAGAAAGATGAATAATTGATTCTCAGTATTCTCTCCAAGCTAAGCTCAGAATATTCTATGTTTCTTTCAGCCTTCTATGCTACTAAGGGTGCACTTGGTACTTAATTCATGATGCCATCTTTAGATGATTTTGCTATCTCTCTCACATGGGAACATGATAAGCTAATCCAAATGGGCACTCTTAAGTCCACTAAGTCACATGCACTGGCTGCCAACAAAGGCACAAAATAATAGAAAGGACGAAGTAGTAACAACAATAGTAAGGATAAGAAACAAAAGAATAGCAAGGAGAAGAAGGATCAAATACCAGTTGCTTCAAAAGTAAGTAATGAGACCCAATCTTCTAAGGTTGACAAACCTAAGAAAGAGAAGGTCCAATGTGCCTAATGTAAAAGACCTGGTCATGATGAACATAAGTGTTTGAAGAAACAAATTAATCACTTGACACACATTCTTGAAAAGAATAATATCAATGTCCATGAGTCCATCAAACAGAGTTCAAATGAGGGGTCTAATAAGGCAAAAGAAAACAAGGGGAAAGGAAATGGCAAGGCCCTTGAAGCAATTTTGACTTCACAATCCACTTAGGTTCTTGATTCAGGTGCTTCGTACCACATGGCTTTATCTAAGGAAGAACTTGCATCTTTGGAGTCATGTACTATGCCTTCTATTTTAATGGGTGATGACACTCCTATTGAGGTGTGTGGGAGAGGGTCTGTTAATGTGGGGGATGGTACATTCCATGATGTTTTTTGTGTGCCCTCATTATCAACTAATCTCCTATTAGTATATCAGATCACTCACACAGGTTCAGGCATGCAGGTTGAGTTCACTCTTGATTCAATGGAGATTCGTGAGTTGCACAGTGGTTCTATAGTTGTAGTTGGGAGAGCAGATGATCAGTCACGGCTCTATCTATTTTTTCACTTTGATCTTGATCCTCCTTCAACTATTTTTCTCACTCATTCTGATGATATGAGTGGATTATGGCATAAATGGTTTGGTCATCTTAACTATCGCTACTTGCAGTAGCTCAACCAGCAAAGCATGGTCATAGGGTTGCCTTCAGTTCAATTTTTAGGTGGTGTTTGCCAAGGCTGCATTCTTGGTAAGCATCCTATGGAAAAGTTTGACAAGGGTAAGGCATGGAGAGCTTCATAGATACTAGAATTAGTTCACAGTGATTTGGCTGGACCATTTTAGCATCCTTCCTTTAGTAGGGCTAGATATGTCCTTGCATTCATTGATGACTTTTCTCACTATGCTTGGGTGTACTTTCTCAAGCAAAAGTTAGAGGTATTTGATCATTTTCAGGACTTCAAAACTTTTGTAGAGAAGCAATCCGGGAAAGCCAACAAAGTTTTACACACTGACAATGGTGGTGAGTATGTCAACCATCGGTTTTAGAGGTTTTACACTTCAGAGAGGATTGATTTGCAACATTCAATTCCATACAATCCTTAGCAGAATTGTGTTATAGAATGGAAGAATGGATCCTTGAAGGAAATGGCAAACTGTATGATTCACTCTAGATCTTTTGTACCATAGTATTGGGTAGAGGCCATTAACTGTGCTTGTTATATGTAGAACGATGTTCCTTACTAAGGCTTGAAGGGTGTCACTCCTTTTGAAACTTGGAGCTATCAGAAACCATCAGTTAAGCACTTTTAATTTTTTGGTTCTCTAGCATGGGCCCACATTCCTATAGAGAAACATAAGGCCTTGGATTCGTAGAGTAGACCTTGCATATTTGTAGGTTATCATGATGGTGTGAAGAGTTATCAGTTGCTCCACCCTACTACACATGAGTTTTTCATTGAGAGGAGTGTTCAGTTTGAGGATGGCTCTTTGAGCTTACTTTCTATCACTTCTCCATCTCCTTCTACTTTAACATTGGAGTCACTTGAGATACATGACAAATCTTCTGATGAGTCAGATTCACCTGAGCAGTCTTCTACCTCCACTTCCAATGCAGAGAGTGATTCAGAGGACTCACCTCCTTCCTCTCCTGGTCATCATTCAGAGGGTGATGATTCTCCTCCACATTCTCCATCATTCAGTCCACTTTGGGCTATTCAAACTTTGCAGCCTGCAGGTGATTGGGTTAGGGATCCATCAGACACCAAGTGGACTCGTTCATAGTTCCAAGATGCTCCACATGTCTTCATTGCTACTACCTCAGATCCACAGTCTTTTCACGAGGCTTCTGGTATTCCTAAGTGGGATACAACTATGTAGGAGGAGTATAGTTCCTTGATGAGGAACCACACTTGGGATCTTGTCCCTCTTCCTAAGGGAAGAAAAATTATTTGATGTAAGTGGATCTATTGGACAAAATTTGTAGCAGATGGGTCGGTTGACAAGCATAAGGCTCGCTTGGTCAAGCAAGGATTCTCCCAGGTTCCTGGGATTGACTACTTTGAGATTTTTGCGCTAGTTTCTAGAATAAACTCCATCTAACTAGTCCTTTCCATTGATGTAGCTAACCATTGGGAAGTACACCAGATGGATGTGAATAGTGCCTTTCTTCATGGTGACCTTTAGGAGGAGATCTACATGGAGCAACCACAAGGGTTCATTCAGGACTCTTCACTTGTGTGCTATCTTTGGAAGTCTCTCTGTGGCCTCAAATAGGCTCCTCTAGCCTAGTATGCCAAGATGGACTCCTTCCTTCTGTCAGTTGGGTTCACTCAGTGTCATTCTGATCTCAATGTCTACATTTTGTAGCAGGATGATTCACTCCTATTTCTAGTTTTGTATGTTGATGACTTGCTCATCATAGGGAGTTCTTCATCCACCACTGGGGCTGTCAAAACTATCATTCATGACAGATTTTTGATGATTGACTTGGGCTTGTTGCATTACATTCTCAGGATTGAGATCTTCTAGTCTACTTCCCAGATCACCATCACACAGTCCAAGTATGCTCTAGATTTTCTCTCAAGGTTTCATATGGCCGACTGTAAGCCTACTCCAACTCCCTTCCTTTCTGGAGTCAAACTTGAGGCTCAGTGTTCTCCATTTGTTGATGGCACTTTGTACTGACAGCTTGTTGGGAGCCTCATTTATTTGACTCATATGAGACCTGACATTTCATATCCTATAGGCATGGTCTCTCGATTCATGTAGGAGGCCCATGAGCTGCACTAGAAAGCAGCCAAGCGGATCCTTCACTACATTCAAGGTACTCATAATTTTGGTATTCACTACGTAGTGGGCATTTATCTTGACTTGGTGGGCTACATAGATTCAAATTGGGTAGGTGATTCTTAGGATGGTAAGTCTACTTCAGCTTACAGCTTCTCACTTGGTTTGGGTCTTGTTTGTTGGCCGAGCAAGAAGCAATTTTCTACTGCTCTATCTTCTACTAAGGCTGAGTACTGGGTGACTGTGAATGCTGGTACTGAGGCCATTTAGCTTTAGAATCTTCTCACTGAGTTTGGTACTCAGATTAGATGACCATCAGTCATATTTTGTGACAACTAGAGTGCCATTCAAATCTCATAGAATCCGGTCCATCATCAGCAGACCAAACACATTAAGATCCACATGCACTACATCTGGGAGCTAATCCATGGCCACGTCATAGACCTTCACTATTGTCTGACTTCTGAGCAGGTTGCTGATATCTTCACCAAACCCTTCACTAAGAGCAAGTTCCTTCATTTGCGAGCTTTTTTGGGGGCACGAGATGCTTCATCTTCTTGGGGGGCTTCATCCTCTCACATGGAGTCCTAACTCTCTCTACTTTGGAGGGGTCTTTTCTCTCTCTCTCTCTCTCTCTCTCTCTCTCTCTCTCTCTATTTTGGGGGGCTTTTCTCTCTTTTCTAGGGGGGCTTCTTCTCTTTAGGGGGAACTTTATGTACATGGGTACCTCATCAGGATTGATTTGTTGGGACCCACCTTTACATCCACCCAAGCTATGCTTAAGGGGGTGTGTTAGTCTAGGATTTTATTTCCTAGTTGGGTTATTTATTTTTCCCTATATTCCTAGGTTTTTCCTACACTTCTATTAATCTCTCTTAGGTTAATAAAGCATGCTTAATTAGGTGAGTGGATTATGAGGTGTCACGTTCCTACATGTGAGCATCCATTAACTATCTTGGGAAGATACTTTGCTATCTTTAGTCCAATAGATGGCTACTCCTCATTGGTCAGTGTTGCCACCTCCTCCAACTCCCTAGTCTATATAAGCATGCTACCTGGCTTGTATTTGGTATCTCTTACTTTTGCATCCTCTTAATGCTATTTTTCTTCTAGCATTTGGATTACTCTCTTGGAGACTAACTCTATGTTGTAATTTTGATTTCGTATCATTTGCATACATAGTTTAGATATCTATTTGTTTGCACTAGTTTTCTGGGTTAATAATCTTTTAAGATTCTAACAATCAAAACCCAACTTACTAATATTAATATGAAAGGAAACAATAGATATATTGTAGTGGACCATAACCCCATAGGCTATAGCTTGCATTTATTTTTCTCTCATATATTTCAAGGAATCAAGGCTCTTGTGACCCAAGAGCTAAGATTAAACCACTCTATGGATTTTCTTCTAGTAAAGTCAGTGGATGAAAGAACCCCATCTTGCAGATCCGTACAAGTCATTTTCCCCAAAATTCAATAGAGGCCTCATAGGGAAAATTTGATTGTGATTGTTGAGAATAAGCTTGGCCATATGAAGAGAAGACATGCTAAGAGAGGGTACATAACCAAGGAAGAAAACTAGAATGGGCCCATATTTACATGCAAGATGAGCTAGTCATCCATGGGAATGCTTTCCCAATAGGTGAGGATTTTCCCCAACCAATAGTAGCACAATCCAGAAAGGTAGCCGTACATTCTTATTATACTTTGATGCATTAGTCTTTTTAGAAAAAATCCATGTGAATGACAATGTTGTTGTCAAGACTATGATTATCACAAGCCCATTACTTCCACTAGCATTAAACCTTACAAATGCAGATAACTATGTTATTTGCATGTTTATTTTGTATTACACAAATACAACAATAAAAAATTGATGTTATGCTACCTCCCTTCAACTCTCAATTTACTATATATGTAATAGAGGAAAAGGGACCCATTTTTTTTAAAAAAAATTAATTGATTAGAATTTGAAAGTATTCTCTAGTGGATTTAGAAAACTAATTATTATTTTAGTAAAAATGCACCATTAATGGTGGATAGACATTGGAAAACTTAAAATTAGTTATTCTTAAACATTATTTATTTTAACAATCAAATGTAAATTTTGATCAATAAATTTTCTGCAATTATTTACCTATATTACACCATGTTTCTAGGACAGTGACAGAAAGGGATAGTGAATGTGTATTTGGAATGGAATTTTTGGGAGGCCACTTTTTAGGGGATGATAAGGGATGGGGGGATGTCTATTTGGGATGGAATTTTTTGGAGGCCACTTTTTAGGAGAGGACAAGGGATGGGGGATGTGTATTTGGGATGGAATTTTTGGTAGGCGACTTTTGAGGGGAGGACAAGGGATGGGGGATGTGTTTGCAAGATAGGTTACTAGGGAGGCCATTTTTAGGGGATGACTAATTAAAAATAGAGAAAGTTTAAAAATATAGGAAATTTCAAATGTTCATATGATATCATTGATAAGGAATTCATCATATATATTATAGAATTTTAATAAATAACATTATATTTAAAATGAGATTTCACATAAGAGTTGACAAACAAATTAACAAAATTGATTGTTTTCATTGTCAATGTACATATATATTATATATAAAAGTTATAACAAAATGACCAAAGTTTACATGTTCAACTACAAAATGATAAAAATATAGAAAATATTCCACTGCCCCTTACCAACATCTACTAACACTACATCAAAATTTGAGTCTAAATTTAAGTCACTACCATTAGGAGGAGTCACCTCATCCATTGTAACTCCAACCAATCCCCTATGCACATCCCCCTCATCAACTTGTGTGGAATATTTAGGATCAAAATCCAAATGTGTGGCTATAGTCCAACAATAGTTAGGATTTTATCGATCCTAAAGTTGCAAGGCACTATGCATGGCCACCAACTTCTCTTCTTATTGAGAAGTAAGTCTATTGCTCTTGAGTGACTAAATTATGTTGTATGTAAAGAAATTCCTTTTTGTAATAAATAAACTAGAAACCTATGAAAGAAATTGAGAGGCAAGTATCCTCAACTTTGATACATCCTTGACATGGCACATCCACTATCCAATAGAGTTGGTTTGAGCTAATGTAGCTTTATCCATCGTTGCCTCTAGTTTTCTAAATGTTGAACCATAGAGATGGAAAAATGTTATGAACTATGTACAAAATAAAGTAGACTCCTCATCAATATACATTTCTGAAAAGATTTTATGAGCCCTCTTTCACCTCTTAATCATGAGATGGAGCTACTATCCTAAGCGGAACTACATTCCATTTGGGATTTAGAGCATAGGTTTCCATATGAAATGGGGTGTTCATAGTGTCCCACCACAACATTACAATGGGCCTAATATGCTCCTCATAAAATTTTGAAGTAGAACTCATATTATGAATGACTTGCTTCATTTTCCCAAGCATTTTGTCAAATGTCTCATAAATTTCTCAAAGGCTAGGAAAGTCTATATTAGCACATCTTATGACCTGTACAATAGGTGAGATTGTGAAAACATATCTAAAAATAAGTTACAAAGATTAAAATTTTAAAAATGTTAGATTCAAATGACAAAGAGTGAATGTTATTACAAGTAATTAAAATAATTTACAAGTTAGAAACATTAATAATTTAATAATTTATTAAAATTTATAGTTTCATATGTCACTATGGATCATCTATCATTATCAAGGATCTTTTTTTTTAGACTTTTTCCTTTAGTTGTGCTTTTCTCTAGCCATCTGCCCCACTCTAGGTTAACCTTAATTAATGTAGAGGCTCTTGTACCTTAATCGTTATCTCAAACAAAATGAAGTAGTAGCATGTCTAATATCTATTTTCTTGTACAATTTCTTCCTTGAAAAAGTCCTAAACAAAGAAAGTGAGGTGTGATAGTTGTAAATGGATATTTCATGCTCTATATTCACCACCATTAAATGTAGAGGCTCTTACACCTTAATCATCATCTCTAACAAAATGAAGTAGTTAGCATATCTAGTATCCATGTTCTTGAAGAATTTGTATGTGTCTAGTTTTTGCCACCATTATCTTCACCCAATATATCTTCTTAATGTTAATCAATTCATTGTTCAATGCATGAACACAACATGGGATCTAAAATGTGCTTGTAAGCACCCTCCACCATCAAGGACTAACTTACACACATGGGATAAATCACCGACTAGTTGTATAAAATTAGAGGGCCCAGACTCTTCTATGACATCCTTGAAAATCTAAAATTAAAAGTTTGCATCCATCCTCTTCCTTGAACAATTAATAAATCTAAGAAAATAAGATCCAATTGAACAATGTGATAAAAATATTTATGAGTATATGATGTCTAATATCAATCCACCCATCCATGATGATAGAAAAATATCCCTTATCCATGTTTGATTCATTTTGTTCATCACTACACCCACCTTAGATTACTTGAGATATCAAGGAGGCTGGTGTTTATCTTATGTTATCTAGGTGGCCAATGAGGAACTGATAGAAGTTATTTTATTTAAAATTTATTTGAGTAGGGACAACATGCCATATGAAATGGTATGCCATAGGCAGAGAAAAAATTAGCAATAGAAGATTTAGCCACCTCTCATGTTTGCATATTAAACATCCCTACAACACTAGTAGCCCTTTTATTTTCCTTAGTATAACCCTCTCCCTTTTGACTCTCAACATCTATGGTTTTAGGAGGCAATGACATACCAAGTTGGATAGTCTCTATTGGCATTGACTTATTTATTGCTTCTCCCTCTATGTAAAAACTAGTCACCTCAACTTTCTCAACTAGGATTATTTTTAACAACCTTTTACCCCTTATTCACTTATGCAAAAAAAATAAGAATAAATAATTATGTCTAGTTTCTCCTATAGTACTTGTTGCATAAATGGCATAGCTATACTAAGACCCCCTATATTTTTTCTTGCCTTTGGCTATTGCTATTGATAAATTGTAAAACATATTTTTTTGGATTAAAAGGGAATTCAAATGGATTATTTTAACTCACAATTCCTACAACACTGATAGTCCCAAGGGAACCCCCAATAATACTTTTACATCTTCTTTGTTGAATTCAAACTTCTATACCCTCATTGTTGCTCATTATTTTTTGTTAAAAATTTAAAACATAACTACAAGTGCAAACATAAAATAAAAAACAAACAAAAATCTCTCCCTAAGTGTTTGGAACTTTGAAAAAAATGCAAAGGAATTTGTGCAAATCATCAATGGATAGTAAACTTACCTCAAATAACAAAGATTTGATGCTCTTTTGCCTTCTATCCACTACAGGTCTCTATTATGTTATAGTTGTTTTCTTTCTTTGTCTTTTTCTTCACTATTTGGAAGATGGAAAAAATGATTTTATTTTTTGTTTTTAGTTGCTAGTGGGTTGTTTTGGATTTAAGGTTGGTGTAAATGGGTGTGGAGATCCATGTTCCTCCCATCCCTTCTATTAATTTTGTGGTTAAAAAAAAAACATTTTAAGGTGCTTGGGTCATAGAGCATGGTTATATATCCCTATTGTCCTATATTGTTTCCCTCAACAAATTTATTGTTTTAAAACTGTTTCCATTTTTTTTCACAAATTAGGTATGAGGTGAGATTTTTTATCCATCCTTGCATCCTCAAAAGATCTCCTATATGGGATATGTCAAAATATTAGGGGACATGTCCCTACGATGCATAGTTATTTAGTACTTTTTGGTGTGAATGAGGTATAAAATAGGTATTGACTATTAGACTACCAAAGCAAATGATATTTAAGTAGATCATTCAAAATGACTATTGTTAAACATTATCGAGTTCAATAGTCAAAGGAAAATTTTATTCGTTCCCCACAACATCATACTAATACCAAGCACTATTGTGTTGCTCTATATTATTAAGCATAGTTGTGGAGGTGTCAACATATATGTCTGAGTGACATTATAGCCTACAAATTGATCACATATTCTTAGTTTTTATGAATGAATTTTTATTCATTCTGGTTCAAGAAAAAAATTGTCTTATTATTTTTAGAATATTAATTTACATGTCTATGTGGCTTTTAAAGTGTATGAACATGAATTTTAAGACACCTCAAGGTCTAAGTGGTCCTAAAAGATATGTAAGGTTTGAGTGGTTTTTTAAAAACATGAATGTAAGCTATAAATTATACTTATGTACAAATTGAATTTATGGATACTAAAAAAATAAATATAATGATTTTGTTTTGGAATATTAGGAGCATAAATGTGAGCTATAACTTGAATCCTATTTAAAAATTATATATACAAATTGAATAATTTGGATAACAACAAAATAAATATATTTAAGTGTCTTATTTCTTAGAATACTAGACCCATCCTTAATTCTACATAAAGCATGAATATCAGCTATAAAAATGTCTTCATTCAATAGGTGGTTAAATAGGTTTAAACTGATTACTCTTTTATTTCAATTCCTTATTTCTTTAGATAGAAGAAAAGCATAAAAATGTAGCCTATAGCAAAAGAATGTGTAGAGTGTTCTATTTTATGTAATTGTATTTCACCTAATTAAGAGTTACATTCATTTCCTAAATAAAATTCTTTTGTTTCTTCCAAGAGACTAAAGAAGAATAAACTAATAGGAAAGACAATAATATATTGTTAAAAATAGAGGGGAAAAGAGAAATATAGAAAGATACATAACATGGAGAAATTCTTAGAAGTCACTCAAGACATATATGTTTACATAGTTCACAAAGAATAATGCAACTATGCATGTGTCTAAACCCCTTGTGGTTCTTATACATAGAGAGATAAAATTTGAAGCATAACTACAAAATCTAGGACATAGGGACACAAATACACACTAACAACACAAAGATACAATAAAAAGAATAAATAAATATGATTGAATAGCTTTAATGTAAGATAAATCAAAATAAATGATCCAAATATAATTAAAAGAAAGAGATTATGAAACCTCCATGTGATTGTATCACCAATGGTACCTATAGCTATATAGAAATATAACCTGGATTGACTACTTGGGAGCTTGCCAACATGGTCAAGCCTCAAATATGGTCTTTAGACCTCCATGGTTAGTCATAAAAAGAGAGTGTTCAATTGCATTTGGTGTTTACTCTTAAATCCTAAGTGCATCTAGAATTTAAATAATAACAATATAATAATCTATAATTATCAAGTATTCTAGTCTATAAAAATATTAGTACCCTAATGTGTATGAGGGAAAAGTGGCAGATGTGGACTCATGAAGAATTACCAATGAAATGAAGGTAAATGAAACAACATGAATACACTTAAAGAGAAACCATTATTACCTCATGAAAAGGAAAGAGGACACAATACCAAAATAGAAAATCATAAAGAAACAAACGATGTCATACAACAAGAGGAGGGTTATAACAATAGATATCTCAATAGATTGAGTTACACATAGAGATTTGGTTAGAGATTCAAGGAGAAATAACAATAAAAGAACTAAAAAATAAAATGAGAATAGCTATACAAACAATGAAGCTCAATAACATAGGAAGAATTCTAGCCAAAAGGAGGAGTTTTAGGAGGATACAATTGAAGAGAGAAGTTGTCATATTGAATTCCATTTTTCAAACTCTTAGATTTTTTGTTTTTTGAATGAGGTTTGTAAGAGGTTGGGGAAGGATAGGAATGTTAGGATTTGTGAATACAATGACATTAAATGGCAGAAGAGGTGTTACAACTGACATGGTCAATAGTCAAATATGTAGGAAAATAAATATTTTAAAATTTAAATTCATTGGTTGACAACATAATTGTGTAGATGCTAGTGAAATTGTGCTAGCATCCAAAAGGAGAATCCAAGAAAAGTGTTAGAAAGCTGGAAACAACTAGAGTATACCAAAACAACACAAAAATTTAAAAAATTAGTCAAGGGAAATGGCTAAAAGCTATAGACTTATTGTGCCCTAAAACATGCAAAGGAAGGGAACACTAAATCAAGTGCAAACGTAATATGACAATTGCAAGGTTTGCAATTTTCAGTATTATAGATGGAAAGCATTTTTGTTGGACTACTTAATGGGTTTCAAATAATCTTCACTCATGAACAAAATTGCTCTAAGCATGGACACTCTAAATTCTTCTACCATATCCAAATCACTCATTATCATTCTAAACTAAGTCAACAATGTGCAAATTTGTCTATTAATCACATGAGGTGTAATGGGACATCCTCTTGTCTCTTCAAATAATTGTATCTCCATACATTAATAACAGTGTATTGTGAAGTGTATTGTGCATGAATAATGTATTTGTCCCCACTAAACAAGTTGATAAAAATAGATGAAAGATCTTATAAAATTGATGAGTTATAATTTCGACTCTATCCCAAACAAAATTGAAAAAAATTTGAAAATATTTATACATACATTACACATACATTCCTTAATAAAATGGTTAAGAATTTTAAACATGCAGTTGGGTTTAAATGAGATAGATCAAGGTACACCCTAGCGTGTAGCAATATCACCTCATTGTAATTTCTTTATGATTCTTAACAGATAACTAGTGTAACTAAATTATTCTCAAGCTTTTGATCGAGCAGTTATGGTGTAAGTCACTTCGAAATCCTCCTTTGCAATCTCTAGGATTAAACATTCACTATTTCATTAACATTGCCTATGCGTACGTCATCTAAATTCCATAAGGCGATGGAATTATAATCCCACAAGAACTCTTCACTGTCTGAGAAGACATCACTGGAGAAGTAGTCACAGAAGAACAAGGGAAAGCTGGGCTAAATTGGACTATACCTGTTTCGTTTCCCTCGGCCACTATGCCGCTCAGAGTATCCATATCAGATGATTTCTTCACAAACTCTTGGTGATAATCGTGGAAAGTTAAGGACGCTTGGTTACCATCATGCACTTCACACTTATCACATATAACCCGGTTTAGAGTCGTGGGTGCATTAAATTCTGCATAACATTCCTTCATTCCGCCTGTTTGGTGGCCCTTGAAGCTTTTGCCACTATAAGGCACATTATTTTCTCTTACTGCCTTTATTTGTGCTGGACTTTTGGAAGCTGGCGGCCAGCCATAAATCGGAATTGGCTCTCGAGACATTTTCTTGATGTGGGTTCTCCAATGGTTTTTGATCTCGTTATCTGTTCTTCCTGGTAAACTCTGAGCAATTCGAGACCACCTACAGACAAATTAACAGGAGTGATAACAAAAGTGATTTAAAAAATTTATCCCCCAACACCAAAAGTAGTAATTAAAAATAGCAGTACCTGTTTCCCCATTGTCTATGCAAATCAAAGATCAAACGTTGTTCTTTGGGAGTTATATTGCCACGCTTAAGATCAGGACGGAGATAATTGAGCCACCTCAACCTGCAGCTCTTGCCACTTCTCTTCAATCCTGCACCTTCGGCAACTGAATTCCAACGACCGGCACCGTTCACCCTTATGTAGGCAATCAGCTTCATATCTTCCCCAAAAGTCCAGGAATCTTTCCTCATATTTTCTTCCCCCTTTTCAAGTACACACATTCTCCAAGCTGTACTCTTCATTAATATCATCAGATAGTTGAAATTTTTTTTTGGTAAAAAAACCCTTGAATGAATTAAAGATAACAGCTTGATTCGAATTGTGGGATACAGCTTGACTCATATATCAAACAAGCATACATGACACTTTTTAGAGATCCATTATATACATGGCACTATCTAATAATCAATTATCCCATGTTTCTAGTAACGCTTAAAGGAATGGAGACAGAGACTGTGTTGTCGGTAAGATTAAGCTCGGCCAATAGGCAAATGGTATAAAATTACCTAAAGCTGGACAGTCACTATGCAATAAAACTCTATCTAATTGACACTTTTCTAGGACACAACAATTTTGAAAAGAATGTGTAAACATAGTACTTATACGTCGTTACTATTTTATATTAATTTGGAATCAAAACATATTTGATTTGGGAATGTAGCTGATAGATAGTTGATCGGCTTGAATGAAGGCACGCATATAGGAATCCTATGTAAACCTTAAAAGTCTTTGAGCACATTACAGGCTTCTCATGATTTCTATCCCAGTACAAATGGGTATGCACCACTTTATTCATTTGACAAATAAAAACCGGACTCGTTTTTAACAATTGGGATTACGGAAGCATTTTTAATCTGAAAGAAAGAGACGGCCAATATCATGTTGTGATAATTTGCGCTGATTTTAGGTTGTTTCTTGTGCAGTAGCCCAGACCAGATCTTTTTATCAATCATATCGAAATATACATCTAAAGAAGGTGAAGACATCTGTTAAATTATGGGACAATAAATTTAGTGTTTTGTACTATGATGAGTGATAGCCTACTTCCGGCACGCCTGTATATATATGGTTGATCGAATGTGACGTACTGTTGATTCTTTCGGTTGGAGCTTAGTTGTATTGCACCCAATGGTGCAACCTCACAAATGGGAGGCTGAAAGATAGTTTTCTTAGACCAGAGAGATATTTTGGAGTGGTCCAACTGCCATATCTTAGCGTACTCTTAACCAGGACAAAGAGTGTGTTAGAAATCTAATCTAAACAAAAATAAACGGGAGCTATTTGCTAAGATACTCTTATCAGTAATCTATCTAATAAAAGTGTAAGGAAAAACACACATTCTCTTTACAACTTCTATTATAATAATTTAAAGTAAGAACCATCTATAAGTAAACAGTGAGAAATTAATAATATTTTAATAGTGAGATTTATATAAACTTGTGTAATTTTTTAATTTAGGTTTGTGTTTATCTTGAAGAGAGTATTTTAATGTATAGATATTGATAAATAATTGAATTTTGTGTAAAGTCAGATTTTTTGTTCTATACTATCTACCTATCCATTATATGTATTCCTATACACCTATTCCTCATCCCATACATTCGTCCTATCTACTTATTCATTGTAACTATGTATGCACATACTTCCATGAACACATTTAGCCATTTTCATGTCTTGAGACTAGTTCATAGTTGTGAGGTCATCCTTGCAATCATGGACTTGTCTTGCTTAAATTCAAAATTTTAAATCCAAATATGACTACCTTCCCACCTTTGCCCTTCATCCTTAAGGCCTAATAAACACAAATTTGTATGATATGCTGCTATGTCCTTGTATTTAAATGCATTCATTCTCACCATCTCCTTTCTCCTAATCTCTAAGCATTCCAAGGAATATTATTCACATTTACACACTTCAATTGGTGCACTAAAAATTCTAGTTTTACACACACACATCCTAAGAGTATATGCATGATTGGAGAGTGTTGATTTAGATAATTCAAGCACACACTATAACATCACAAATTGTGTACGCTCGCAATTTCACCCTATGTTTCGACTCGCTTTAGTGTCCATGTTTGGAGCATGTTTCTAGGGCTATTGAACCTAAACCTTGGCAAATTTTACCCATCACCAAGATTTGTCAATATTTGTATTAAACATTTTTTTATTTCACTCTCAAGAGAACACGTACAAAGTTTGAGAGAATATTCCTTGCATGCAAGTGCTACACATGGATGTCTCTGTGACACATTGGCATCCGAGATATTCCAAAATTTTAAAATGTTGATTCTCCCACTTCTTTTTTTAAATCCATCAGTTGTAATGCTCAAACGACACTGAAACGACCTCTGTAGCGTACCCGACTCTTCTAGATTCCTTCTTGGCACACAAAAAGGCATGATTGAGGAAAAGGAAGCTTCTTCTTCTGATTTTTTTTAAGTTCTTGGTCTCTCTCACTATTGAAGAAATTTTACTAGTAAGCCATTACAGATGATTTTGAGAAGCTCTCACAAATAGACTTTGAAGATTTGGGTGCTCATTCAGATTGTAGCATCTCTCATTATTGATTTTGTGGGTTATTGATTAAACTTGGAGCTTGGAAGAGGCCCTGTTACATAAGGGTTTGAGTTGTTCATCAACAAATTGTGCCCCCAATGAGCTTGCAACCTCCTCTACAACATCAAGATTGTGTAACATTGTTCCATTGTTGTAGAATAGTGTTATTAATGGTTTTCTTTCTTTACATACATTATTATCTTGTGTATTTTAGCAAGCTTGTGGTGTAGAACACCACCTTTATTTCCATTCGCACACTAGAGTACTTTTCTCCCCATAGACCAGGGATTTTACCTCTATTTTATTTGTTTTTATCACTTCTCTTTAATCTTCCTAGATGCACTTAGGTTGTTTTTCGTTATTTCAAAGCGACTGCCCATGGAGGTCGAAAGACCAAAATAGGGGCTTGACTTAGGCAAGCTCCCAAGTAGTCCCAACCTCTATTTCTGGTTTTGAGTTGTGTAGGTTGAAGGAGTTAATTCGAATGCATGGAAGTTTGCATATTTCTTCCCTCATCCTTTGTTATTTAATTCTCTTTATTATTTACTTTTAATTACATTATTTTGTTCATTTCTTTGTATATTGTGTTGCTAGGCATTCGTCTTGGTCCTGTATGTAGACCAAATGAGGTTACAGACCTAGATGGAGCCGTATTGTAGTTGTTTTTATTATTCTATTATCAGGAGGATGATAATGTGACACGTAGATGTCCCTGTGACACGTTGGCATCCTAGGCTGAGACTTCCTCCTTTTGGTGCTAGGTTCTAGTTTCTTTTCTCTCTACTCCTATACATTTACTTATGTAATCTTAGTTGTTGATTTTCATAAATTACAGTTCTTGTCTTATCCCTTATATATTTCTAGCTTTGAAAATTAGTTTAATTTCCTAATGTAGAACTAAGTAGGATCATGTTAAAACCATTATGTTCTTTGGAAGTGGATAGTAGTAGAATATTCTCCTTTGGAGTTAACTTGATCCTCGTGTAAGGGTATAAAGTTTGTTTCTAGCTAGATTTTTTTAATAGATCTTAGATTAGATTCAAATTTTAACATCTTTACATTTTGGTGAACTTGACTACATTCACTTGCATATCCCTTCTTCTCCTTATTTTGTACTTTTGTTGTTTGGTAGAAATCAGCGTTCGATGATGTCGAATCTATTTCTCCAAAATTTTACCATGTTTGATAAACCTTTCAGTAGTGAAGAATTTGATATGCTCGATGAAGCCATCGATGACTTTGTCCATGTCACGTATTTCTCTTCAAAACCAAAATAAATTCCTCGTCCAAACATGATCAACACAATTAATGTTTCAGGCTCTATACAAGAGCTCACGAAACAAAATATAGTGATGCATCTTCATTTGAAAATGCCAATGAATCCTAAACCGGCGATTAATGTTCAGGGTGCTTGAAAAACACCCTGACCTACTGATTACCTCAAACAAGTTTCTAAGTCTATTACACTAAATGTGTTGAGGCCTTCTGATTACCATATGGTTACCCAGACGTATAACACCCAAGGAAACAAATAGAACACATCTATCTCTATTTCCCTTTTGACTTCTTGACCTATTCTACCTCCAGCTCCTTGTTTGTCCCAAAAGTCCATAATAGAGTATGATGTCGTAGAGCAACTTCACGCTACTCCTCCTAAGATCTCTATTTGGGAACTTGTTTAGACTTCACTGATATATCATGGTATGCTTTAGGAAGCCCTGCAAAAGATCTCTATTTCATCCTCTACTAGACTAAATGATGAGCTACTTTTCTTGATTGCATCTACACAAATTCTCCTAATATTATATTTCAACAATATGAGCTACCTTCTTTGGAGGTACAAAAGAAAAATGATCCTCTACTAATTATTGTTGGAATTAATAATTTTAAAGTGAACCATACCCTTATTGAAAATGGTAAAGGTCTCAACATTTATGGTATAGACCTGTTGAATTGTATTAATATGGATATATCTTTTATCTTCCCCACTACTCTTTACATATGTGGCTTTGATAATGATAATAGACAAACACTAGGAACAATCAAACATCTAGTTGAATTGGGACCAATCACTTTGCCTACTCTTTTCCATGCCATACCCAGTGCGTTATCTTACAATCTCCTCTTTGGTAGACCATGGATCCATGCCATGGGTGTGGTCCCATCTATCTTGCATGGTTCAGTAAAATTTGTCTTTGAAAATAAAACTTACATGATTAAGTTGATCCGGATCCTACGCAATATTGCCAACAAAAAAAATTTGTGACTTAGCCTCATACATCTCCTACCGTTCAAAATCTTATTCCTTCTTCCTTTGTTAAAGATGAATCCCCATCCTCAACTCCTACACCAATAGTTGATCATGGTGTTGACTCATCCCTCAATACATGTTTGGGTGATGATTGGGGTTCATTAGACTTTACCCCCTCCTTGACCCCTCTCATTCTAACATTCCAACAGAATCTTTGAATTCTACATCTCTAAATAGGTCTTCTACATCAACAAAGACTTCTTCTTCTTCTATTCCTACAGATTCATGTGATCACACTTCCTGCATCGATTATGCCACTAACAATGATCCTCCATCCTTTAAGGAGATGCAATCCCATTATGACCGTGGTTTTCACAATCTCACTAGTGTCGGTTATAAAGGTAATGGATGTGGTAAAAAGGAATGGGGTATTAAGATCCCTCTAGAGCCAAATCCCCTTGGCTCTTCATCAAGTCTTGGATACCACCCTATTAGACCTTCTGTAAACTCTTATTGAGACTATCTCGATGTAAATATGATCTCCACTTCCTCAAGTTCTCATTCTCTTCCTCTGGTGTATCGTGAACTTATTTATCAAGATTCTGACCCTTCTAGCTTTCCTCCCCTTAATTCTTTCTCTAATGATGAAGCACTTTCCAATTTCCTAGGGGTCTATGAGCATATGCCATCATATCATCATGATCATGGGTTGCCCTTTTGTTTAAATGTGAAAGCATATTTTGGGTAATCCATTGATTCATCAGATGACATCCTCAAATCCCCTGGTAATTCTCAAGTGTACTCTTCACCAGACTCTAAGGACCATAGTACTCTCCTATTTGGAGATTCTATTGATGTCCCAATGGATCCTCAAATTAAAGATAAAGTCATACAAATTGGGAAATCCTTATCCTTCAAAGAGTGACATTCACATTCTTATCTTCGGCATGAATTTCCTAAATTATTTGCCTGGTCATATGCGGATATGCCTGGTATTGATCCAAATGTGGTGGCCAATAACATAATGTTGTATCTTGATGCTCAACTTGTAAAACAAAATTTTCACAAAATAAATCCCAAGGTTGCCTTAATGGTCAAGGCTAAGATTAAAAAGCTCCTACAAGCTAGTTTCATCCACCTAATTGACTATTTACCTTGGCTCTCAAATATTGTGGCTATTTCTCAACCTAACAACCACATCTGAATCTACATCAATTTTCATGATCTAAAAAAAGAATCCTTGAAGGATGGCTTTCCTTTACCAAATATTGACATGATAGTTGATTCTATAGCTGGTCATGCTTTACTCTCTCTTATGGATGGCTTCTTAGCTTATAATTATATTCTCATTAACCTTGAAGAACAAACTAAGACTGCCTTTACATTGCCATGGGGAAATTATTGTTATGTGGTCATGTTGTTTGGCCTTAATAATGCTTCATGACCAACACGTAGTGACTCTCATCTTTCATGAATTTAGTCACAATATCTTGGAAGACTATGTTAATGACATCTTGACCAAGTCAGTATTGCACCAAGATCACATGCATAATCTCCATCATATCTTCGAGCATATGTACCTCTATAACATGTGACTAAACCCCCATAAGTGTGTCTTTAGTGTTGTCTTGGGTACATTCTCAATAGGTGGGTTTGGTTCCACACCTATGATATGCAGTGCCATGCCAGGAAGCCTTCACTTTATGGGTTGTGATCCACATGGCTTGTTTCCATTGCATTGCACAGAAATGTATGCATCACAAACTCAAAGAGGTTTCTCATAATTTCTAAGTTTGCACTATGAGATGGGTCTCCTTTTCGAAAGGTGACTTGTGATTTAAGTCCATGTTGGTGAAATGGGATTGGGCCACATGTGAATTATCGAGTCAAGTGGGTTGATGTGTCGTTGCATAGGTTGGAGATTGACGCCCATCAAGCTTTCCAGTGAGTGCGTGGTTTGATGCACACCATTGATTTGAGTTATAATCAACAACTAGAATTCAAACTCTCTGACGATGACATTGCCCAAGGACTACAACACATATGAGCATTAATCAGGAAGGTGGTGTGATATCTTGGGAGATCGACTTGATTTTATGAAAGCATGTTCTCATAATTTACCCTAGAGCTACAGATGGAGGATTATAGTGATAACGGCCATTGCAAACAACTAGTATCTAAAATGAGAGTTGCTCTAGGAACAAAGGAATTTGTATCCCTCTTGCATGCTAATAGGTATGTGCTATTAGGATTTTGAAATTTTCCATTCCAAGGAAAAGCTACGGATATTTTGGATTGAATTAAATGTGGTTGGGTGGGGCTTGCATTATAAGAGGAGTTCCCTAAGGTTGTTGATTGCCAAAATTGCACTACCTTATAAAAAGTACAATTATCACCATGAGTCAAGGATTAGCTTGGCTAGTAGGGTGAAGAGAGATTTGAATTAGGATGCCCTCAATTCACCTCTTGGTTCTTCAAATAAGGGTAAGAAACCCAAGGTACTAGTATCCTTACTTGAGGATTGATAGATAAAATGATAGATATTAGAGACCCAACTATCGCTATCATTGGTTGGGAACTGGTTATGCATTGTCACAAATGTTCTCTCTAGCTTGAGCCAATCTCAAACATATGGTGCTTCGATATGGGTAAATTGGCCATTCCCAATGTGTTTTTGAGTACCAACCTTGTATATGCTAATAGAAATGAGTATAATCAACACATAGAGAGCTAAAAACGCCTGAAGGCAAGATATTTTTCACACTGAATTGAGACTTGATTGGAGAAGTGTTTGACCTAAACCCTTAGGTGAGTGAAAAGATTGATTTTGGTGAATTATGCCATTTGTATAGAACATACATAAGTAGCTATAGGGTGAAATGGCTAGTACAACATAGAATCGATGAGAAGTACGAAGATAGTAAGATTCATTTGAGTGAATGTGAGTGATGCAGAGCCACATTCAGAAACACTCAATAATGATAGAAATTGATACTTCTCCTTACATCGGTAGGAGTTTATGAATGTCTTACGGATATGCCTCTATCGGCCAAACTAACATCCATCAGCTTCTCCCCACTCTTTCACTCCGAAACCCACCTCACACCGACGAGTGTGTCATTTGTAATCACCTATCAGAAAGATATCTCCTATCGTTATAGTCTAAACTCCTCCACCCGATGGTATCTTTCCTACCAATGAAACTTGAACTACTTTAGATATTGGTTGCCTATTGGCAACATAATAGCTATCGGCCCAACTTTCTGGCCATTCTCCGATGGCGAATGTCACGCTGAAACATGTAACATCAAATTCTCCATCTGTCTGACCTTATCCTTCGGTGAGACCTCCAAGTCTTCTTCCAACGGTGTTTCTTACACCGATATCCCCCTCGTCAATGACACTTTGAAATGGTCACCCCGATATACCTTCTCGGTGAGACTTTCGCTAACTCACGCCGATGAACTCACTTGTCACTGTGACTTATAACTATCGGCCTAACCTTAATCTCTTCCGCTGATAATACATCTCATGCTGATATGCTTACGAAGACTCCTTTGTCGGCAACACCTTGCAATTGTCACCCTGATGCGCATTCACCTTATGCGATCTACTGCATCATATTCACAAATATGCACTACATCATATTCATGAATTATCTCAGTTAGACGGATACTCACAACCTGATACACTTATGCAACATCCACAACATACATAACCCGATGTGCAATATCGGGATATACATAAGCTGATATCTCCTATCGGTATATGATGATGTTGGTCATAGACATTCAACATAAGCATGTGAATAGATAATTTGATTTTTCTTCTTTAATTGTTGATAAGATCCAAAAGAAATGGATATCCCTTAAGATTGACAATAGAACTCCATCTTTCAAATGGTATTTTATATTGTGTCACATCTTACTTTATAAATGGAATGATATTTTGTCACATCTTACTATATAAATGGTATTTTGACATAGGATTAAAACACACAAAGCATGATGGTTCCTTGATGCCTATTTAGTTTAGGATACACATATGGGATACTCACTATCCTACTTTAGACTATTGTACTTTTGAGCAACATTTTGTTCAGTAGGTGTTGTAATTACTGGGGCAACAAAGCGATATGTTATTCCCTGCTTTTAAGTTCTTGAGACTACTGTAGTATGATTTAGGAAGTGACTATGATCATAATTTTGGGGATTGGTACTTCCACAAAAATTACACAATAATCATAATCTATGGAGTAGAGGTAGAAGCCCATGTTCTCCCTTGTTTTGTGCTAGATAGAGTGGCCTTTCTTGAATCCTTATGGAATCTTAATGAGTCTAACAAGATGCACCACTAGAACTAGAAGAAAGGATCATTTCTCCTGTCTAATGCCAAATTCTCTAACTTCATAATCACTACCAAAGAATCTTTTGACCTTTTGAAAACCAAACTAATGTGCTAAAGGATGACATCTGATAAAGTAAAGAAGTATGACCCCAAGTATGCCATTGATCGAAGAAGGAAGTGAAAGGGGAGATCGGGATATGATCACCAGTTTCTCATTTTAAAAGATTTGATCAAAAATTGCTTGACTAGGGATGGGATTATCTCAAGGAGAGATCACTGGGAATAAATTAATTCTGGTGAGGACATAAGGAAAAGGTTGGAGCTTGCTTATAAAGGGGCTTTTGAACTCATAATGGACCCCATTGTTAGGATGGAGGAAATGCTGAAACATGTTGATATCTTAGGAACCATGCCCCCTAGTGTAGATAGAACTATGATACCTAAGGCTGGTACATTGGGTGTCAAGACCACATCTCCCCATATTTCATCTTTAAATGTTGCACCGATGGCTGAATGGTAGGGCTCTTTCTAAATTCAATAGCAGGGTGAAATCTAGCTGTTAGGGTGTTGTGATATGGTAGAAGATATTGGGTAGAACCTGATTGAGAATCAAGAGATATTGAGGAGCATTGTATCTCCTCAAAGGTTTGTTGAGATTGATACCCCTTTTTAAAGGACACTCCTAAATGTATTAGAGGGGGACAAAATCATTTAGGATGTTAAGGCTCTAAGTTGTGAAAAGTTTCTTTCCAATGATGCATTCACAAAAACTAAATAATTCAAATAGTTTATGGTCAAAGTTAATGTGAATATAAATCTATAGATAAAGAGTGATATTGCTCAACAACTACAAGAAGATAATGAAAGGGAAGATATTCAAAGCATCCAACGACAAATAGAGTATGATATATCAAAGATGACACTTGAGGACACAAGGAGGATTCTTAAAGAAAGTGGATGCTTATTAAATTACCTGAATGGGATATAGCTTCTGCCATAGCCTTAGACACCATTAGAGGCAAAATGTTGATGAAGATGTCTTGGGAAATGAGGAGTAGGCAGAAGATCTTTATTTTGGGTTTGGTTTGGACACCAAACATGAGACTCTGACCATTTGGGCTTTAGCACTAGCACATGACAAGCCTCAGGTTTCCAAGGATGTAAGTGGACTAAAAGTGGATTTTATTGTTAAAATGTTGAGTAACACTACAACCACACAGACTACTTCTTTTCCATTCATCATTGCCCTATCCAGTGAAGTTGTAGCTAAATGATTATAGGTTAATCTTGATATGCTGTAGGCTAAGTGCACAAGCTTACTGCAAGAATTTAATATAATGAAATCATTGTTCAATTAGTCTAGGATCACCATGAAAAGGTAGGTGTCACCTCTAATCTCTTTGAGCACAATATCTGAGTATGATAGTGTTGAACACACAGAAGTACTGAGAGGGGACGTGAATCAGAACTTAGTCAAATTCTTTGCTTATAAAAGTATTCAATCAAATGTAAGCATTTACACCATGAGAAATAAAAGAACACACAAGCACATAACATGAGATTTACATGGAAACTCAAGATGGGGAAAACCATGGTGACCAAGCTACATGGATCTACTATCCAAATCCATCCTCATAAATAAAATAGGTTTACAACAAATTTTATGGGCTCCAACCCAAAGGAAGCTCCAAGTCCCTGATACAAGATTTTATGGGCTCCAACCCAAAGGAAGCTATAACTCCCTGATACATAGTTTTATGGGCTCCAACCCAAAGGAATCTACAACTCCCTAAAGTGCTACAACAGTTACAAGAAGAGGCTCCAACCTCTATACTAAAACACTGGACTGATTCTACTGAATCAATCACCTTCATAGCATATGACTTCAATACCTCTACTCAAACATCTCTGTTATCTTCAAAACACCTTCGCAACACACTCTGACTCTGTTATGAATCATACATCATAGTCACCAGAGCTACCTTTCAACTTGTGGATCATTTATCTTTTTCACACACACATACACTTACTGTTACACTCAGATAGTCTCTCACTTTTGCTCACGCATTGAAACAATCTTCTATCCTTCATATATATTCTCTGCAAGTCTTCAAAACATCATCTTTGTTAGCCTAAATGAAACCTGTAACATGAAATGTGGAACAACCTTGCTTGTTAGCTCTCAAATCATTTGTGGTAATGTAGGAGTGAAATCTCACTATGCAGTTCATACCAAGAGGTCTATTGGACCCAATTTACCTTTCCACACATTTCTATGTTGGTGCATACTTCCAAACACATGATGCAATCACCCAAGTATACCATGTCGGCAATGCAAACACTTATCCTTTCATACATTAGCTCCACACCCAATGCAGTGTCGGAGAAGAGAGATATCATCATGTGGTTCATACCATGAACACAATATGACTTGAAAAACTTTCTCATGCACTCCTCTTTCTATTTCATGCCTCAGCTTTCTAGCGCAAACAAACAAACACTAATGCTGATATCCCTTACACAGTCTGGTTACATTGTCTTGATATAGAACATTGAAAAACATACCTGCGGTACACTAGAACACTTGAAACTTGAATTGATCATACATACTGACCATCTAAAATTATCTTTCAATCAACAAAGCTAAACATCAAAATGTGGTTAAATGTGGTGGCTTTCTGTTCTCCCTCTGATAATCTTAAACAACATGACTTGTTCTTACTCAGCTGACCCTAGATAACACTGCGGTACTTTTTATCCTTTGAAACTTGAGTATATCATACCTCTTATCTGTATCTAGGTATCCTGCAAGCCACAAGATCATATCTTCAAGTGTGGAGAAATGCAGAGCACTCTTATGTACCTTTGAGATTGCAACAATAATGTAACACTACTATCTTCACTTTGATAGCTCTAAAACTCTCTGCAGTAACTTTTATGCTCTAAAACTAGGATCATGCATACTTCATAGTTGTCTCTATCAAACCTCCAAAACGTAAGACCATATCTTCATTTGTGGTGCAATGCAGTACATTCTTCTGAGCTCCTTCAATACAAATCCCTATGCCTTTGACAGTTTGAAAACATATACATTTTCTTTCATATCTCATGTAATTATTTTCAACAAGAGGCAATGAATGCAACATTCACAACACCATAGACAACAATCATAACTCTTTTCATAAAAAACAAGAAGCCACAACTTCTTCATGTCAGCATATCCTTCAACCTGACAACTTTCACCTATCCATGAACGTCAAAAGATAAGGTACAACTATGTATAGATGATACTGATCTAACAACATGCTCAAGAATTTTGTCACCATATCTCAACATCACTCCTTTGACTACTCCTTTGATCATCACTACTTTGTTTGCTCCTTTGATCATCACTTCTATGATAACATATACATGTCACTATCCTTTCCACATCACACCACCTCTGATCACTACTTCTTTGGCATCCACTCTTTTGACATCAGTGACAACATACGCAACAATCTCCCCCTTTTTCATTGATGGCAACACTAACGTGAGATACAAATTTTTCTCCCCCTTTGAGATCAACTGAAAAGGGCCAGTGGTCTTCCTCTATACCAGCAAAAACATACATGTTCCCCCTATCTATGAAATCCTTGTCATCCTTCTTAGTCTCTTATCTACTTGCTCCCCCTAAGAGTTAGCTACCATCAATCTAGAGATAATTTAAATATGTCTTGAACTGCTCCCCTTGGATAGATGCATCATCTGTGCATCTAGTTAGTAGGGGCAAAAAACCCTAACTTCTTCCTGAGATATTCAAATGTGTCCTTAGAAAGTGCTTTTGTAAAGATGTCTACAACCTAATCCTTTTTAGGTACATATTCTCGTTTTACTTCTTGATTTGCAACCTTTTCTCTTAAAATGTGATACTTGATGGATATGTGCTTGGTTCTAGAGTGCATCACTGGATTCTTTGAAATATTGATGACACTTGTATTGTCACATAGAATAGGAATGGACTCATCATATATTACATTGATATCCTTAAATGTTTGCTTCATCCACAACACTTGAGTGTAGTAGGATGTTGCAACTATACACTCTGATTTTGCTATCGATAAAGAAACTGAATCCTATATTTTACTAAACCATGAGAGCAAACTGTCTCCTAAAAACAAAGCTCCACCACTGGTACTTCACTTATCATCAACACTGGCATCCCAATCTGCATCAGTATATGAACTCAAATAAAAATCATTACCTCTTTGATACCATAGTCCTAAATTCAGAGTGCTCTTCAAATATCTAAAAATTCTTGACTTGTTTCACATGTGTTTCTTTTGGATTAGCTTGAAACCTTGCAACCATACAGACAACATGCATAATGTTAGGCCTGGATGTTGTTAAGTACAATAGGCCCCCAATCATAGACCTATAAAGAGTCTGATCAGCCTATGGTGACTTATCATCCATACTCAAATGTCAACCTATTAGCATAGGAGTATTCACTGGTTTACAATCTTCCATACCAAACTTTTTCAACATCTCCTTGACATATTTTTCTTGTGAAATGAATATACCTTCATCTGATTGAGTGATTTAGAGTCCAAGAAAGAATGATAGCTCACCTATCATAGATATTTCAAATTCCTTCTGCATCTCTTTTGCAAACTTCTTACAAATTTCATCATTGCCACCAAAGATAATATCATTAACATATACTACTACTATTAATATTTGCTCATTCTCAATTTTGATTTATAGATTGATGTATGTTGTACCTTTCTTGAAGTCCTTCTAGAGTAAATACTTGTCCAACCTTGGATACCAAGCCCTAGGAGATTGTTTGAGACAATATAAAGCCTTCTTAAGTTTGCATACCATGTTTTGATCTTCTGATAGCTGAAATCCTTCAGGTTACTCTATGTAAACTTCTTCTAAGTCATCATTCAAGAAAGAAGATTTGACATCCATTTGATAGGCCTTGAAGTCGTTGTGAATTGCAAATGCAAGAAACATCTTGATTGCTTCCATTCTTGCCACAGGAGGAAATGTCTCCTCAAAGTCAATTCCTTCTACTTGTGAATAGCCCTTGCAAACCAACCTTGCTTTGTTTCTAACCACTTCTCCATCTTCATTCAATTTATTTATGAAATCCACTTTGTGCCTATCACATTTTTGTCAGCATGACTTGGCACCAGTTCCCAAGTATGATTTTTCTCTATCTTATTTAGTTCTTCTTCCATTACTTGGATCCATCCTTCATCCCTACTAGCATCAGAAAAAGTTTTAGGTTCTATCTTTGACAACAAAGAGAGGTTTACCTATTCATTTATCCTTGAAAATATTCTTCTAGTCTGTATTCCTTCATTCTTGTCTCCAATTATATAATCTTCTGAGTGTTTCTTCTTAACATACTTAGTAGGAGTCTTGGTGGCCTTGTCTTGTATTTCTTCCTTTCCTTTAGTTTCTTCCTCTTCTTTTGTGCAAGAAGGTTTATCTAAATAGAAGTCTTCTTGCTCATGTGTTGATGGTTGTGACTCTTCATCAACCCTAACATTTGTATTCTCAACTATCTTCCTTGGTCTTTTATTGTAGCATCTATAAGCTTTGCTTCTAGTTGAGTACCCAAGGAAAAATCCTTCATCAGATCTTGAGTCAAACTTTCCCAAACTTAATTCATCTCTTCTAATATAGCATTTGCTTCCAAAAATTTTAAATTACTTGACAAAAGTAGGTCTTCCTTTCCATAGCTCATATGGTGTCTTAGTCATGTTCACTCTTAGTTGTGCTCTGTTAAGAATATAGATCATAGTAGTATGGACTGCTTCTTTTCAATATGCATCTGACATCTTGGCTTCATTCAACATTGTTCTTGCCATCTACTAGAATGTTCTATTCTTCCTTTCCACTACTCCATTTTGCTGAGGATTTCTTGCAGCAGATAAGTGCCTTTTTATTCCATGTTCTTCACAATATTCTTGAAACTCATTTGATGTGAACTCACCACCTCTATCAGACCTTAAGCACTTGATTCTAGAGTTCATTTCATTTTCAACCATGGACTTGAAAATCTTAAACCTACTGAAATCTTATGACTTCTCTTTCAAAAATGTAACCCATGTCATCCTAGAGTAATCATCAATGAGCAACATAAAATACCTCTCATCTTGGAGACTCCTTATTTTGGTAGGACCACACAAATCACTATGAATGAGTTCTAATGGCTCTATAGAAGAATACTCCTTGGTATTGAATCTTGTGTGTCTTTCTTCCATTTGTACATGCAACAATCATTCAGGGGGATATTAAAAGAATATGCAATGGTTAGCTCCTCTTGACTCCATATCGTTTCTTAATGAACTATGAAGTCTTCTGCATAAGGCAAAAGTAGAAGTTATTCATTCTTCTCATTATCTTATTCTAATTTTTTTCTCCATATCTTTGTCATTGCCTTCTTTTTCTTGATCTGGGTTTTCTCCATCTTCCTGTGTTGAATAGGTGGTTCCACAAAACCACTTTTACAAAATCTTTCTTTATGCCCAAATTTTTTGCACTTGTAGCAAACAACATTATATTTCAAAGGTAAAAATGAGTTTAAGCTCATATAACCATTTCTTCTTGTTTCAATTCTACAATCAATAGCCCTATGACTGAACTTATTCCATGAATAAAAATAACCATAAAAGGAATGAGAGATCATAGCATTGTACTTTGGAGACAAAAAATGAATTCTTGCTCATGTAATCATTTCTTGTTTCCATAGTTCTACAATCAATAGCCTTATGACTAAATCTATTACAAGAGTAATATTAACCATAAAAGGGTTGAAAGTACCTAGAAATATCAACCTATCTAGGAGGAGGACCCTTGAAACTCTTCTTTAGATTACTGACCTTTATGAAGTCATCATCCAACTCCTGCTCATTTTCAATCTTTTTAGAAACTTCAGTGTAGCGTTCTTTCTTTTTCATTCATACATACCTTAAGATATATCTATTTTGTAATTCTGATCTTTCTCAAATCCAAGACCCTTATTCTTAAGTGGTCTTTGATTGTTGATTATCTGATCAAGGATATCTATGTTTTTCTTAAGTTTTAGTATCTTGTCTATCTGATCCTTTGCTTTCTCTAGTTCCTTCCTCAAAAAGACAATTTCTTCTTCAAGTTTGGATCATTCATTTGATTTGGCATTGAGCTTAGCATTTAGGCAATCTACAACTCTTTTACCTTCTTCAATTTGAACTTTCATGTTATCAATTGCTTCTTCTGATACTTTAAGCTTAGCCATATATTCTCTATTTTCTTTCCTTGCTGCTTCTAGATCTTCTAGAGTAGAAATGAGTTCTCCTTCAAGATCAACTTCACATTCTTCTTCATCAATGACTATCATATCTTCATCATCCTCCATAGGGTTCTTATCATTAACCAGAACTTGATTTGCCATGTGTTCCAATCCAAGATCTGCCTCTGCTATTAGACTATATCAAGGAAGCTTTCTCTGATACCAATTGTTGAACACACAAAATTACTGAGAGGGGGGTGAATCAATACTACAATCACCATGGCAAGGTAGGTGTCACCTCTAATCTCTTTGAGCACAATATCTGAGTATGATAGTGTTGACAACACAAAAGTACTGAGAGGGGACGTGAATCAGAACTTAGTCAAATTCTTTCCTTCTAAAAGCATTCAATCAAATGTAAGCATTTAAACCATGAGAAACAAAAGAGCACATAAGGACATAACACTAGATTTATGTGGAAACCCAAGATGGGAAAAACCATGGTGAACAAGCTACCTGGATCTATTGTCCAAATCTAGCCTCACAAATAAAATAGATTTACAACAAATTTTATGGGATCCAACCCAAAGGAAGCTGCAACTACCTAATACAAGTTTTTATGGGATCCAACCCAAGGAAGCTACAAATCCCTGATACACAGTTTTATGGGCTCCAACCTCAAGGAAGATACAACTCCCTAAAGTGCTACAACACTTACAACACTTACAAGAAGAGGCTCCAACCTTTGTACCATAACACTTGACTAATTATGTTGATTCAATCACCTCCACAACATATGACTTCAACACCTCTACTCAAACATCTGTGCTATCTTCAAAGTACCTTTGCAACACACTCTGACTTTGTTATGAATCATGCATCATAGTCACCAAAGTTTCCTTTCAACTTCTAGATCATTTATCTTTTACACACACACATACACTTAGTCTTCCACTCGTACACTCTCTCACTTTCACTTTCCCCTTGAAAAAATCTTCTATCCTTCATATATATCCTCCACAATTCTTCAAAACATCATCTTCATTGGCCTAAATTAAACATGTAACATGAAACATGCAACAACCTTACTTGTCAGCTCCTAAGTCATCTATGGTAATGTAGGAGTGAAATCCCACTATGCAATTCATACCAAGAGGTCTACTGGACTCAATTTAACTTTGCACACATTTCTATATTGGCGTATACTTCTAAACACATGACACAATCACCCAAGTATACTCTGCCAACAATCCAAACACTTATTCTTTCATACATTAGCTCCAAACCCAATGCAGTGATGGAGAAGAGAGATATCATCATGTGGTTCATACCATGAACACAATATGAATTGAAAAACTTTCTCATGCACTACTCTTTCTATTTCATGCCTCATCTTGTTGGTGCAAGTAAACAAACACTAATGCTGATATCCCTTACATAGTCTAGTTACACTGTCTTGATATAGAACATTGAAAAATATGCTTGTGGTACACTAGAACATTTGAAACTTGAATTGAGCATACATACTGACCATCTGAACTTATCTTTCAAATAGAAAATCCAAACATCAAAATGCAATGAAATGCAATGGCTTTCTGTTCTCCCTTTGATAACCTTAAAGAACAACGTGACTTGTTCTTACTCAGCTAACTCTGGAAAATAATGTGGTACTTTGTATCCTTTGAAACTTGAGTATATCATACCTCTTGTCTATATATAGATATCCTCCAAGCCACAAGGTCATATCTTCAAATGTGGAGAAATGTGGAACACTCTTCTATAGCTTTGAGATTGCAACAATACTGTAACACCAATGTCTTCACTCTGATAGCTCTAAAAAGATCTACAGTAACTTTTATCCTCTAAAACTAGGATCATGAATACTTCATATCTATCTCTATCTAACCTCCAAATTGTAAGAACATATCTTCATCTGCAGTAGAATGTGGTATATTCTTCTAACCTCCTTCAGTACAAATCCCCATGCTTTTAATGGTTTGAAACCTTACATATTTTCTTTCATATCTCATGTGATTTTTCTCAGCAAGAGGCAATGAATGCAACATTCACAACACTATAGACAACAGTCATGACTCTTTTCATCAAAAACAAGAAGCCACAACTTCTTCATGTCAGCATATGCTTTAACCTGACAACTTTCACATGTCCATGAACTTTAGAAGATAAGGTACAATTGTGTATAGATGATACTGATCCAACAACATGCTCATGACTTTCATCACCATATCTGATCATCATTCCTTTGACTGCTCCTCTGATCATCACTCCTTTGTCTGCTCCTCTAATCATCACTCCTATGACAACATATACACATCACTTTGCTTTCCACATCACACCACCTCTGATCACTACTTCTTTGAAATCCACTCTTTTGACATCAATGACAACATATACAATAGATAGAGATACCTTTATTCTTGAGATTCACAAGATCAATGAAGAATTGAAAATGAGCCAGGAAGAAAAAGTTGCTACAAAGTTTAAAGGGGTGTAAGATACCTCTGGTTTGGTGAGAAACCTATTCAATCATAGGATCTCTAGTATTTTGGGGAAGTTTGATGATGTGTGGTTCTATTTTGATAAATTAAAAATTGCAAGAGATGTATTTATTTGGCATGGGCTAGGTTTGGGGAAAATCCTAAACATATGGATTCCAAGGATGTCCACTATGAATACCATCCAAAGTGTGGCAAGATTCAGTCTTGACACCCCTTAGGAAACAGGAGGTATGTATGAGATGGTGAGCTTTTTGGGAGATATATCTTTTTCCTAAGGAAGATATGAGGTGATGATTAGGTATAATCTTGATAATTTCAAGGCTCTATAGGGTTTCAACTACCACCAATTTTGAATGCCAAAGGAGATGTGAAATCACTAGATTTGTGGAAATTAGAGTTTGAAACCATCACCCTAGCTCTAGTCAAACTAGTTATGCAGGATGATAAAGTAGTCCCTATTTCATGTAACCCCAAACTAGATAATCTACTAAAACTGAATCTGAGATTGAAATTTTTGTGAAAGGGGCTAGAGCAATATTGGATGTGAGATATCAAGCACACATGACTAAGTTGGAAAAGTTCTTAGATCGTCGATGGCCATCTGACGAGGATTTTACAAGTTGGATGCTTAAGTATTCTTCGAGCTTTGCATGAAATTTAATGTTTTGGTGTCTAAATGACATGATAAATGTTGTCATACTTATCTTCTTGATTTTTCTAAATTAATTAGATGGTATGATGGATGGTTGGCAAGTTTTGGGTTATGTTAAGCCAGATTAAGGTTTAATTAAGAATTAAATCATCTACAGTATTATCTATAAAGGGATATGGTGAGCTACATTCAAAAATCAATTTTATTGTTGTCCATTTTTGGTAATCTTTCTGTTAGGGGTGCAATCTCTTTTGCTAGAGGAAACTATTAAAATGGTAGGTTAGTTGGGTTGTTACAAGTACCTAAACGGAGATAGAAGTTGTAAGATGAAAATTGGAAGTCCCATTGCCACTAAAAGGAATGGGAAGATCTGTTAAGATGGAAACTGACTACTTGATATAGATTCCTGGGTAGGAGTGAATACCCTAATGTTGGAAAGTGTTAAAGGCGAAAAAGGTGAATGATGAAGATAAGCATGCACTCTAAATCAAACCCTCTTCCATAGTTATATTCAAGGACAAGACTGATGTAAATCACTACTAAATGGAGATGGACTCAGATACATGCCTTGTGCTCAAGACTACTATGGAAAGAAAGATTTAATCGAGCCTTTTATCAAACCTTAGGTCAAGTATGCATAAAACCCTAGTTATAAGATGAATGAAACCCAGAAACCAAATGCACAAGAGTAATCAATGAGATGTCAAAAACTGTGCCCTAGAAGCTAGAAAGTCTAAGGATTATGGGGCAGGTACCAAAGTCCTGAGAGGGAGAATCTGTTAAAGGTTTGAACTAGAGAAATGCTAAAAATGATGTTCTGATTGCTGATTCAGAGGCTGTTTGAGTAGGAGGACTTTGGGGAGGGCACCCAAGTCTTTTGTAGAGGAATATTCATGAAATTCTTTCAAATCCTAAAATCCTTTCCCTTACACAATCTTCTTGTACCTTCATTTCCTCAGACTTCACACCTGTAACCTGCACACAAGAAGAAAAGGGGTTTGAGATTTCTGGTGTTTAGGGATTTTCCTTAGTTAAATCTTGAGATACCATTCAAGCCTCCCAACACTATTGTTAGAGAGAGAGTGTGTACCCTAGCAGGGTAGAGGCTAAACAAAATCAATGACGATGATCGAATAATTCAAACAATAATGATATCACCTTGGAGGTGAAGCCCTTAGAAGAATGATGATCCTTCAAGTCATAAGGAGATGGATGATGATTCCAAATCTGCAACAACACACCCAATACAAACACAAATCTGCAACAATAACACAATGAATGCTTTAAATGCTCTTTCTTCCAAGATCATAAGTTTGTAATATCCATCTAGGTTAGAAATGAATTAAAAAGCACACTTATATATGCTTTCTCTCTAACATTTGTAAATTTAATTGAAAGAGACAACAAGGAGAGACTCATTTAAAAGTCGTATGCTGAGATACATTAAAATCTACCCCGCCCAATCAGGGAGGACTTGGGTGTAGGAATCCAAGTCTGAAGGTTCCTTTTTGGTCTATGGTACAGCATACAATGGGCTCCTAGTTCCCATTTGTCATGGGTTTCAGGGGATATCTCATCGGGATGAATATTTTGCATGTATAATGTTATCACGGGGACGTAGGAGCTAAAGTAGGAGGTTAAAAAGCATGTGTTCACTTTTTACTCCATAACATTTATGTTGAATGTTAGGAACATTGAGAGGGGGGGTGAATTAGTGTTCTAAAAGTCTTTTGATGTACTTTAACTTTCAACCATTTTCCAAAGTTAATTAAACAAAGGCATAACATGCATATGAACAACAACCATAAAAACATGACACATAGACACCAAGATTTTTACATGGAAAACCCAAAATCAAAAAAACCATGGAGAGGATTAGCTCTTAGATATTTATTGCAATCTTTACAAATAATGATGTTCAGGCTTGGTCACTCCACGGGCCTAGAACATGCTGGCTCACTGCCTTGAAGTACAACTAGGTCTAGCAGGTTCACTACCTCAACCATAACCTAACAAGATTACGATAAGGGTTGTTAAACCTTGATGGAGGCTACCAGGCTCACTACATTGATGAAGAAAGCTCACTATAAATTGTACACGAAAACTAAATACTGTAAAAGCATATGTCACTATGCCAGGGTGCAATCATTTAGCAACTAAATTCTGAATCCCATGTCTTCATCATTGTTGATCTTCTAACTCTGCTCTTCTATTCACATGCCCACATCAATCACTCTTCATTCGCAACCTCACAACTGAAACTCATCACCTTTATATATCTACATCATGATTTGATCAATAGTCAGGTCGACATCCAAGAATTGTAACATGTACATAGAAAGATGCAGCTTGTCGACTTAATCCAATGCACTATATATTATGCGGACCCAAAACATTTCCCAAATGTGTTCATATAGGTCGGCTCTAATCATTCAATCACTTAGGTAGATCCTTCAAACATTATCTCTTCTTTGCACAATGATTAATCATACTAGTCAGCTTGTTCCACAAGAGCATGCTTAACAAGTTCATCTGCCGACTTACAACTTTTACTGCGGATCACCAAACACCTCAAAAACCATATCAAGGACTCTTTACACCTTTCCAAACTTACACTCAGAACCACAATGCATGATATCATCTTGTGTAGAAATGCGGACCATCAGAACTCAAACTCTATCTTGGTCAAACTCTATCAAACACTATACAGATACTCAGCATCTTGTAGTTATCCTTCCAGTGGACTTCAGATCTCCCAACTCTGGAATTAGACACTTCAAATACATGTTTACAACTCTTCAAAACTACATAGCACAATACTCATTTGTGGAAGAATGTGGGCCACTACACTATACCCTATTCATTGTTCCTTCTATACCTGAACTACATTATCAGATCATCATTTGCGGAGGCATACTATCCAACTTGCTATCCTATACTCTGTGCACATCCATACTTAGCCATTTCTTCCAACCTGACCTAAAATCTGATGTGATCTTCCAGAGTTGTGTCTCCCTGCCATGTTGAAGAGATCTCTCAACCTTGTTTCCATCAATGACAACATACAAGACCATACCAGAGCAGCGTGTCTTGCCAACAATGTCCCCCTTTGGCATTGATGGCAACACTTAGTGAGAAAATACTTGACTTCTCCCCATTACTATATACACTTCATTCTCCTACTCCCCTTGAGATGTTTATCCATTTTTCATTGATCTTCTTCTCCCCCTTTGACATCAATGGCAAAGGGTGTGATTGGAAACCAAAAATTTGTCAAAACTTCAAAAAGATTTATGTACATTGCTGCATATTTACAAGTGCAATCTTCAACTTAATTTTTCATGTGCTCAAGGATGTCCTTGAACATGTTCTTTACTTGAGCCCATTCACCATCCCATCTTTTCTTGGCATTATCCAAAATTTGAATATGACCACTGAGTAGAAAGACTATATCTTCTGCCTTTTGTAAATTTGATGGTGAGCTAGTTTGTCCAGCAAGCTGTGCTTCAGCCACAAGCTTAGTCATTGAATCTAGTTTGGGATGGATCAGTCTTCTCAATTGTCCCATTCTACTCTTTATTTGATACTTTTGATTTATTAAATTATTCAAGTCATTGTGGATGTTAATAACTTGAGCTTCCTTGTTGCTAGTTGATTCATGTATCAGATCAAAATTCTTAGAAATATCCATCAAATTTTCTTCCAATTTCGTGATCTTTTCTTCTATCTTCTTTGTAACTTCTTGCCATGAAATAAAAAATTTATATACATCATCAACTTCTATAATAGCACTCTGAATATTCTGCCTTATCATGGGCTATCAACTTTGTCAACTCATCTAGCCTTCTCTCATTAAACTCTTATCTAAATTTTGTTTCAGTAGATTTTTTGAGAGATTCAAAGTGTGTACTTACGGAGTGAATTAGTCCTTTAAGTTGATATGTGGCAAATAGAGAGATATCCTTCCATTAAGTTGGCACCAACTTTTCCAAAATACTGGATGCATTATTTAAGAGTTCATTATCCTCAATGTGGGACTTCAAAATCTCTTTCCTTACTTTAGCTTAGACAACTAAAGCCAACTTAAACATTTAAGCAGAAGACATTGTGTTTAGTTTTATTGGACCTTGGATTGATTTAGGCTCATCTAGAACTAATTCTTCTTTTTCTAAAAGCTCTTTTACTATCTCCATAATGTCTCTTGTTGCTTCTTTAGACACTTCTTGATTTTGTTCCAGAGGTTCCATGTCCATATTCTCTTGTTGACGAATATTTTTCTCCGGTGTAGGGCTTTCCTTAGCTCTATCAAGTTCTCGATTATCAACTTTGATCTTCTCATCAATTTTCTCCTTGTTATCTAGATTATAAGTATGTTGTCCTGGAAGAAGACTTGTTTCAGTTTGATCATTTTCAACAGTAGGGGTTTGATTAGATTCTTCCTTTTGCTTTTCTATTACTCTATCTTTTACCAGAGAATTTGTATCAGTTTGCTCTAGACCTTGATCCATGGTAACTTCCAGAATAGATGTGTCATCTCCAACATTTGTTTCTTCATTGTCATAGATGGTAGGAATATTGTTTTTCTTTAATATTTCCAAAATGGTTTCCTCTATTTCCTTGACCAGGTTGTCTATTTTTCCTATCATTAATGAATTCATCCTTTTCTTGGTTATGAAGGCATCCTTGAGATCCTTAGAAATTTTGGCTTCTTCTTCAAGAGTGATCTCCTGACTTAACCTTGTTAGTGCATGTTGTCTGAGTTCAATATCTTTGGCCATAGCAGTTTCTTTTTTGGCAGATAAAATACTTCCCAAGGTATCTAGGAGATCACCAATGATCTTAGTTAGATCTCTATTGTATATGTTCAAGTACTCTATGGTGGCTTCCTCCAAAACCCTTTTATCAGCATCACTATAATTATTATAAAATTCAGCCATAGGTTTTAAGTTTCCATCAATAGTGATAGATTGTAATACATCTTCAAACTTTAATGTGGCTTGAGACTCATCTACCTTTTGTCTTTTGCTAGGTATCCTTCTTTCGGGTGACTTCTCCTTGCTACTTTTGGAGACTTTAGTAGCCTCAATTTTCATTTTCTTTACTTCCTCATCTGATTCTATCTCTTCTTCATCCTTTTCACTCACACTGACATAGAGTCTTTTTTCCTTCATCTTCTTCCTCTTTGTATCTTTGTCAGAGGGTTTCTTTGAAGATGTTGTACTAGATGAAGTAGCAGAGCTTTTGGTAGTCCTTTGTGTTATTTTAGGCTCTCTTTGCTTCTTTATATGTTCTTTCAGAACCTTAGCCTGTTCACTTTCTTGTTTTTCCTTCTTTGCTTTCTCTGTATTTTCTCTTGATTCCTTGAGTTGCTCTTTAGTGATGCCATACCTTGCAACAATTTCTTCCACCTCTTTTCTCACTTTTCTAGTGGATTCAACTTATCTGAGTTCAACATGGAGTTTCACAGATAACTCCTTATATGTTCCAAACCTTTCTTCCTTGGAATCTTTAGGTTTGTTGAGCAGGTGTTGGGCATAGTTTTCCAAAATTTGTTCATCTACCTCATAACCCACGGGCATTACCCATATGGTTCTAGGTTCCACAACCTCCATTAAACATTGATCCTTAGTGACCATGAAATAAAATTTGTCCTTGTACTTATCAACAATTTTCTCATGAATTCTTTCTCTAGAGTGCATCATACTTTGAAAATTCTTGAAAAATCCCCATAGGGATGCTTTTTGCTCATTATAACTTCCCAAGTTGTAATGAGAATTTCTAATTTGTATAGCTACTGGTTTATTACTCAACCAAACCAATCCCTTATGAGTTGGGAATTCATTCAAGAAATAGAAGAATAATTAGATAATTAGTGTACCATACTTGAATGGATAGTTCTTGGTTTCCTTTATATTCTTCAGATTCTCCAGTAGTTAGGTTCACAACAGTTCGCACAAATCATAATCTGCATTTTCTTTGACCATTTGATAGGTGGTGTATATTGCAGTACCAAAAACTAAATTCTCCCAGTTTGAGAAGTAAACTTTGTAACCTATGACCATTGAGGCAAACTTTACTACAATACCAGTGATATCATTTATCATCAATGCCCTTTTATCAAATTTTTCTCTGGTAGCATCTGTAACCATTTGATTCTTGACCACCTTAAATAATGGCACCCCTCCAGTGGAGTTTAGTCTAGTGACTGCATGAATTGCCTCTTTTGTTATTTTGAAGGGTTGCCCTTTCCCTAACCACATGAATTCATCATGGATTCAACTAAGGATATACCGGACCCACTCATCCTCTGCAAATGTGGGAAACTCTACATATTGGATGAATTTCTTCTCCTTCAATGCTTTGTATTATTCTTTAAAATCAAATTGATCATTACTTAAGTGTTTAAGGAATAAATCTAAGAATTTGTCATTGTTGAGCTCATCTAGGGCCATATGGATGTATGCCCTAACATCTTCCACATACAGGAGTCCATAGTGTATTTTTGAGAATGCACCCATTGGATCTACTTACGTTGCCTTGTAGGGGTGTTTCTTAAACTTAGGCTGAGGTTGATCAGAGATAGCTATGACTTGCGAAGTTGCCATTGTAGAAATTCAATAGATTCACAAATAAGGTTTCAATGAAAATACCTTATTTCACTGAATTAGGGTTTCCTTTCTTCGAGTGCTTCAAATCTTGGTTGTTGCTGCTTAAGTTAATCTTTGATATTTCTAAATTTCTGATAGCTCCAAGTGCAAAGTGATTTTGAAACCAAACAAGTTCCTTTTTATGCTCTGCACGGCTTGACCTAGTCATCATTAAATGCTCATTCCAATTTTTCTTCTAAGAGCTATGTCACATTAGATTTCATCATGCACCTTCATGCTAGATTCTAGCACCCACTTTCTGGCAGGGAGATTTGGATTTTCAACATTGCTCCCCCTGATCCAAAGCTCTCAATTCACTTCCCAGATGAAGTATCTGCACCGGATACTAGTGTGGATCGATCCCTGACTTCAATTACTTCTTTCTTGATCCATACCTTGTCCATTTCTTTCTTGGTTTCAACCAGATCAACTTTTTCTTTTCCCTTATCATTTCTCTACTATGTCTTCCTTTCTTCAGAATAGTAATTTCTCTTCACATTCTTTCTTCGACAAAATCTTGCAATATGTCTAGATTTGCTGCAATTGAAGCACACCACATTCTTTTGACCTTGATTCCTTTTATTGATTGGATTTGATCTACATTGATTAGCCATGTGTCCAAATCTATTACATGCAAAACACTTTCCATTCAATGATTGATTGTTCCTTATATTTTAAAAAATGTTTCTTACAAAACTTCTACATTCATTTGATCTGTGTCCCATTTTATAGCATGCATTGCACTTAATAGAATTTTGACCCACTTTACTTCTGCACTCAACTACTCTATGACCAACTATATTGCAATTGAGACATTGATTAGAGAATGATGGAACCTTTTGATTTATTTTGCTCCTACACTAAGTAGCCTTATGACCAAACTTATTACATAAGTTACAATAATCATTGAAAGATGGGTACCTTTGAGCATTTGGTTGTCTGACTAGAGGTCTTCTAGGTGTTCTTTGATTTCTGAACTGGTTTCCTTTGTTTGGTTTTAATTCAGTGTTTGTTTGACCAGATTTTAAGGTTTCCCCTTTCTCAAATCCCAATCGTTACTTATCATCAGCACTCTTTTGGCTAGCAATCATTTCATCAAGCTTTACAGTACTTATCTTGAATTTTTCTTCAAAGCTTCTACCCTTTTCAAGATCTATTTTTAGACTTACAATTTCTTTTTCAAGTTTTACACAATCTTTTGATCTATTATTCACAATTAGATTTAGATCATCTTCTGCTCTTATTCTTTCCATAACTTCTACTTCTAGTTCATTTAGGGCTTCATTTGCTGATATCAATTGATCATTAACTTCTTTGTAGTTGTCTTTGAATTTCTTGACTTGCTCTTTTAGCTTTGAGATACATTCATCAGCTTGTTGCAATTTTTTTTTTAGATCCTTGACTCCTACTTCAGAATTCTCAAGATCCATAAGAGTGACTTCTAGTTGCTTGTTTCTTTCATAATTGCCAAATCTTCTTACTTCCATGATTACACTATCCTAGATCTTCCCTAACCTGTTAGGCCTTTTCCAAGGAACCTTGCTCTGATACCAATTGTTGAATGTTAGGAACACTGAGGCGGGGGGTGAATCAGTGTTCTAAAAGTATTTTGATTTACTTTAACTTTCAACTATTTTCCAAAGTTAATTAAACAAAGGCATAACATCCATATGAACATCAACCATAAAAACATGACACAGACATGAAGATTTTTACGTGGAAAACCCAAAAATGGGAAAAACCACGGAGATGATTAGCTCTTAGATATATATTGCAATCTTTACAAATAATGAAGTTTAGGCTTGGTGATGCAGTGGCAAGGGATATTTCAAGTCTTAGGTTCCAGATTTCACAACAATGGGCGTCATGCACCAACTCTCTCTATTTTAACACAACCAACCTCACTATGCACCAATAGGGTTTTCACTATTCCCAACTCAACTAAGGGTATCTATGCCCTTGTTTCTCCATGAAGACCCCAAACCAACCAATTAAAACCCTCACCTTTTACCAAGACCAAGGGTTGAGGGTACTTCCTTCACACTTAGACCACTAGCCTAGTAGCCCTGCTCAAGGGGTTTTTCCATCCTAATTTCCATGTACGGACTCAAACCCAAAAAAACAATCAATGATTTGGATACCCATTATCCATTTTTAGAACATATCACAAACTTAGTATGAACTCCTTTGGAAAGTGTGCCCCCAAAATGGACTGTTACATTTTCCAAAATAAGCTAATTAGGCCTAATTTACAAAGAGACTTGTCTTCAAACTTGTCATAGACCCCTAAAATCAGTAAATAGTCTTAGAATAGGTCTTGAAACTCCCAAATATGCACTCACATTCAAGTGGCATGATCATTTAGATAGAAAACTCAAGAACCCTCAGTTTTAAGCCAAGAACCATAGGGTTTATTGCAAATCTATGCTCTAGGCCTCCCCCACCTTGGTCAAGGCTATAAAAACCTTGGTATATGTCTACACATGCTCACAAAACCAATACATGCATAATTATTTTACTATTTTATCAAAACCCTACCATGCCACCTTCATTTCACAAGGAAAAAACTCATTTCTCTGCCTTATTGCATCACCCATTTGCCATTCACTTAACTCCTTGGCCTTCAAGACCTTAAGAACATCTAGCCTAACACAAAAAAAGTCAATCCACAAAGTTATAGGGTCTAACAGTAGGTGGATTGACTAATTCATCATTTAACTTATATCAAAACCTTTAATTTTGTGTAACAGGTCAGTTTCAGGAAAACACCAATAAAATGATTCAAAATTGATGAGAAACTTCCAAACGAGGTGAAAACAAATGTTAACTTAGTGCTCTACTCAATTTTAGACATTAAGGTTCTTGACAGTCCTGTACGGATATGTACCAGGTGTGCAAACACGAAAAAATAGAAAAAAATGCATAAAACTATACCTTTTCCTTATTTTCTTCTCTCAAAACTTCATCCCTCCTCTACACGACATGTGAAAGGCATAATATATCATGACTAGAATAAATCTCCATGATTTCATAACTCTCTATTTGTGGAAAATCCCAACAAAGAAGGTATTAAAACCTGTCCACTAAGAAATCAAAATATATTGTAATATATTCTAGGAAAACGGTAGACTCCACTACATAAAATTGCCTTTTGTAAACCTCCACTACAGAGTATTGCCTATAGTGGCCTTTATTACATCAATAAATGGTCTTTTCAAGACCTTATTTTAAGTAAAACATACCAAAACTAAATCCTAGACAACAACTTCAATAATTGACAACTTTTAGCAAATGGTGCTCCTGCACCATACACCCCAACTTTGAAGTTTTCCAAGTCCCTTGGAAAGTTTGTTGTAGCTTGTCCACCTTTATGCTTTTCACATATTTAATCTTCATGCTTGCCTTCAACAGGTTCACCTTGCTTTGATTCTTCATTGTCATATTTTCCATCATCATTACTTGATTCTTGCGCTAACTGTACACTCTGCTCTGTGGGGTGTTTCTTAATTTTCCTATCTACAAACTCTAATATCTCACTTTCTTTTACCTCTGTACTCAACCTTCTATCAACTATCATCACTTCCCTCTCAGCTTCTTGCTTATACCACTATCCAATGCTCTTATTATCTGCATCTTTCTCACTGTCAACTATACCATGACACTTATTAGTTTCTATCAGACCTGCAAGTAACTTTTCCACTGTCCTATCAACTTTGCAAACCTCTGTACCAGTATTAGTTGACTGCCTCTTCAGTATGCTTACCACTAAAGGGCATTTGACTATCCCAACTAGGATCTCTCCACTTATTTCTTGCCTTTCCACAGGCTTTCCACTCTTAATCTACTTTGTCTCAGACCGAGACGCATTTTCATCCACCTTCTTCCACATGAAGACATTCTTCCTCACAACTATCTGCAAATCATCTTCACTCTTCCTATCTACTATCCTAAGAGTATTAAGCCTTGCATTGGCTGCCAACCCCTTATTCTTACCTTCATCAATGGGTACAAATTCTTTTCTTCTTACCATTATGATCTCACCTTGCTCTCTTACCTCTTCAACCAATGGAGTTAGAATGAATGATCTCCCATCCTTTTCAATGTTATATGTATTTTGTCTCCCATGATAGATTGCAGACTTGTCAAACTACTAGGTTCTCCCAAGTAAAACATGGCAACAACTCATAGGTAGAATATCACAAACAACTTTCTCGCTATATTGATCAATTTGAAACTCAACCGTAGCTTGTTCACTCACCAAAATGGTTTGATTTTCACTAACCCAAGACACTTGATAAGGCTTGTCTCTAGGTACCATTTTCAAATTCAACTTGTCCACCATTTCACTAGAGACCATATTATCAGTGCATCCAGGATCAACTACTACTTTGCATACCTTATTTTTGCATCTGTAGGCTGTCCTAAACAAGGCTTTTCTTTGAATTATCTCTTTCTCCATGGATGTCTTCAAGAGTTCTCTTCTCACCATCAAAGATTCACCCACCTTTGGTGTAGCACTGACACTTTCTCCTTCATCTTCTTGCACAATTTGGACTCTCTTTTCACCTCTTCTTTCACCCCCACTTGAAGTAGTACCAATCTTGTCAGGGCACTTGTAGGCTAGATGACCAAACTCACCACAGTTGTAACATTTTCCTGAAAAAACATTGGAACCTCTTCCTTGACCTATATATCTGCCCCTAAAGCTTCTTCTTCCACCTCTCCATCCTCCTCTTGATTCAAGTGCTTGTTCTTTACTCTTATCAGCCTCTTCAAGATCTTCTTTGGACTATCTTGGTGTTGAAAATTTGCCTCTACCCCTAGAAGTACTGTCTCTTCCTCGTCGCCTTCTCTTGTCTCCTCTTGAGTTTTTCTTCTACTCTCATTGCCATTTGAAAACATTGTTCCACTATTTTTGGTGCCAACAAATTGATTTCATCTTGAATGTTATACCTTAGGTCATTGAGATATCTAGTTGCTCTTTCTTCCTCATCCTCCTTGTGTTTTGTTCTTAGACTTAACCTATAGAATTCCTCAGTGTATACTTGCACATCTTGTTCTTTTTGCCTAAGATTTTGTAATCTTTTAAGTAATTGAACATTATAATCTCTAGGAAGGAACTTATCTTTCCATTTTGCCTTCATTCTCTCCCAAGAAATGATCTTGTTCTTCCCATGTTTTTGCCTTTCATCTTGCACAAAGTTTCACCACAACAAAACATGCCCTTTCAATTTGGTTTTAGCCTTCCTCACCTTATGATCTTCATATATCTCGTCACTTTCAAAGCAATTTTCTATGGCTCCTATCCAGTCTAAGAGCTCTTCACCATCTAGTTTGCTTCCATACATTGGCAAATCCATTTTTCTATGTCCATCACCTTTCACATGCTTCAAAAACTTTACCATCGTCACATCCGCTGGATCCAACTCTTCCTCTTCACTAGAAGTTTCTTCTTCTTTAGACTCACTTTCATTCATGGTGACCCCATCTTTAGACTTCAATGCAACAATCTCCTTCTTCAAGGCTTCTAGTTCTCTAGCCTGCTGATCAATCTTCCTTGCAACTGTACTTCCTTTAGGCGACATCTTGACAACTTGTTTATTCAACCTCACCCTTCTTGTTCACAAACTTAAAAACCCAAGTAAGGAATATACTCATTGATGCTCTAATACCAATTGATGTAGTGGCAAGGGATGTTTCAAGTCTTAGGTTCTAGATTTCACAACAATGGGCTTCATGCACCAACTCTCTCTAGTTTCACAAAACCAATCTCACTATGCACCAATAGGATTTTCAGTATTCCCAACTCAACTAAGGGTATCTATGGCCTTGTTCCTACATGGAGACCCCAAACCAACCAAATCAAACCCTCACCTTTTACCAAGACCAAGGATTGAGGCTACTTCCTTCACACTTAGACCACTAGCCTAATAGCCCTGCTCAAGGGGTTTTTCCATCCTAATCTCCATGTAAGGACTCAAACCCAAAAACCAATCAATTATTTGGATACCCATTATCTAGTTTTACAACATATCTCAAACTTGGTATGGACTCTTTTAGAAAGTGTGCCCCAAAAATGGACTGTTACATTTTCTAGAACAGGCTAATTAGGCCTAATTTACAAAGAGACTTGTCTTCAAACTTGTCACAGATCCCTAAACTTAGTAAACAATATTATAATAGGTCTCCAAACTCCCAAATATCCACTCACATTTAAGTGGCATGATCATTTAGATAGCAAACTCAAGATCCCTCATTTTTAGGCCAAGAACCCTAGGGTTTATTGAAAATCTATGCTCCAAGCCTCCCCCACCTTGGTCAAGGCTAAAACACCTTGGAATATGTCTACACATGCTCACAAAACCAACACATGCATAACTCTTTTATTGTTTTATCAAAACCCTATCATGACACCTTCATTTCACAAGGAAAAAACTCATTTCTCTGCCCTATGGCATCATCCATTTGCCATTCACTTAACACCTCAGCCTTCAAGACCTTAAGAACATCTATCCTAACAAATAACAAGCAATCCACCATGTTATAGGGTCTAACAATAGGTGGATTGACTAATTCATCATTTAACTTATTATAAAACCTTTAATTATGTGTAATAGGGTAGTTTCAGGAAAACACCAATAAAATGCTTCAAAATTGATGAGAAACCTCCAAACCAGGTGCAAACAAATGTTAACTCAGCCCTCTACTTTATTTTAGACATTTGGGTTCTTGACAGTCCTGTACGGATCTATACCAGGCATGCGAACATACGAAAAAATAGAAAAAATGTAGAAAACTGTAGCTTTTCTTTATTTTCTTCTCTCAAAACTTCATCCCTCCTCTACACGACATGTGCAAGGAATAATATATCATGACTACAATGAATATCCATGATTTCATAACTCTCTATTCATGGAAAAGCCCAAAAAAGAAGGTATTAAAACTTGTCCACTAAGAAATCAAAATAGACTACCCTATATTCTAGGAAAACTGCAAACTCCACTACATAAAATTGCCTTTTTTAAACCTCCACTACATGGTAATGCCTCTAGTGGGATTTATTACATCAATAAGTGGTCTTTTCAAGACCTATTTCAAGTAAAACATTCCAAAACTAAAGCCTAGACAACAACTTCAATAATTGACAACTTTTATCAAATGGTGCTCTTGCAACACTTGGTCACTCCATGGGCTTGGAACATCCTGGCTCACTGCCATGAAGTACAACTAGATCTAGCAGGCTCACTGCCTCAACCCTAAACCTAGAAAGATTACAATAAGGGTTGTTAAACCCTGATGGAGGCTCACTTCCAGGCTCATTGCCTTGATGAAGAAAGCTCACTGTAAATTGCACATGAAAACTGAATACTGTAAAAGCATTTGTCACTACACCAGGGTGCATTCATTTAGTAACTAAATTTTGAATCCCAAGTCTTCATCAGTGCTGATCTTCTAACTCTGCTATGCTATTCGCATGCCCACATCAATCACTCTTCATTCACAACCTCACAACTGAAACTCATCACCTTTATATATCCGCATCATGATTTGATCAATAGTCAGGTCGAGATCCAAGAAATGAAACGTGTACATAGAAAGATGCAGCTTGTCGGCTTAATCCAATGCACTATATATCATGCGGACCCAAATCTTTTCCCAAATGTGTTCATATAGGTCGGCTCTAATCATTCAATCAATTAGGTAGATCCTTCAAACATTATCTCTTCTTCATACAATGATTAATCATACTAGTCAGTCTGTTCCTCAAGAGCATGCTTAACAAGTTTATCTGCTGACTTGCAACTTTTACTGCGGATCACCAAACACCTCAAAAAGCATATCAAGGACTCTTTACACTTTTCTAAACTTATCCTCAGAACTATAAGGCATGATATCATCTTGCAGAGAAATGCGGACCATCAGAACTCAGACTCTATCTTGGTCAAACTTTGTTAAACACTCTACGGATACAATCTTTAAGCTATCCTTCTGGTGGACTTTAGATCTCCAAAATCAAGAATTAGACACTTCAAATACATGTTTACAACTCCTGAAAACTACATAGCACAATACTCATTTGCGGAAGAATGTGGACCACTGCACTATACCCTATTCACTATTCCTGCTATACCTGAACTGCATTACCGGATCATCATCTACGAAGGCATACTATCCAACTAGCTATCCTGTACTCTATGCACATCCATACTTAGCCATTTCTTCCAACCTGGCTTAAAATCTAACGTGATCTTCTAGAGTTGTGTCTCCCTATCATGCTGAAGAGATCTCTGAGCCTTGTTTCCATCAATGACAACATACAAGACCATACCAGTACAGTCTCTCTTGCCTACAATTTAGCCCCCACTTTAATGTGTACAAGCTTATGATTCAGTAGATATATTAAAGTATAGTCAAAGCATATTAGACACATCAAACACAAGAACGGAGACACACCCTATGTTTGAAGGACCATTTCTAGCCCCCAAGCCTAGGCAAACATAAGATAACTCTTGATAGTCACACAAGACATAATGTATACAATAAGGAAGCATGCAATACATGGAGAAGATAGTCGAAGCACACAATACATGGAGAAGACATGAGCACAGTCACATGATACATAGAGAAGACATGATTAACAAATTATATATGTAATCCTAACACATAGCGTGGAGGGAGCTCATCGCTACGTGCCTTTAGATAACATAAAAACACACAAAACACATAGCGTGGAGGGAGCTCATCACTATGCACCTTTAGACCATGCAAAAACACACAATACATGCAACGAAGACACATAAAACACATGTAAAACCCATGGAATACATGAGTGCCATATAGTATGCCATCGACACACTATACATCTTATACATAGCAAACACAAGTGATAGGGAGGAGCTCATCACTACATTCCACTATCTAAGACATGCCAAACACACCTGACGGTTGAGCTATGCTACCACAACTGCCAAAGACATGCTTAAGGGTGAATAACTCAATATCTAACCCCACCTCATGATAAGGACTTTGTTAAAAGTATGTGCAACTAACTCAAGAGTTATACCATCCCGCCCTCCATAGAATGGATTTTAAAATGCAACCCCACCTACATCTGTAGATGTCTTATAGTGAAAAGGAAGCATGTGCTTAAAGTATACAACCCCATCTACATCATGGAGATGCCTTATAGTGAAAAGGAGGTATACGTAATAAAACAAAGTACACAACCCCACCCATGTCATAGAGACACCTTATGGTGAAAAGGTAGCACACGCAAACATAATTTATCAATGTTTAAAATAATCAAGAATTTACCATGATATATGGCCCCACCTTAAACTGGTTGATCCCGCTTGCTGATATGAAGCATATTTAAGGTAAAGTGAAAACACACAAGGGAATAAGGGCTTTCACAATGCCCATGCCCCAAAGGTGACATGTGCCATGATTGCTGAATGTTCCCACAAACACATCAATTATCACTTGCTAAGATGATCAAGAATATGTAAGATTTGGTTAGAAAATCTATTCTAAGATAACAACCAAATCAATTCATGAAAACTATATAGAAATCATTTATCATATAATAGACCAAGGCTACACTTGCGGGTTCAGAACTAAGTATAGACATGAGGTTATACGTCAGGTATTTCAGAACTGAGTGTAACTACAAGGTGAGATACAAAACAATCCAAAGTGTATAGAAGTAGATTTAGAGTATTGCGAAGAATTGTTACAAGAAATTCATAATACAAATCAAAACACAAAGTGATTCTACTAGTCAAGCATCAGTAATACATCAACCCCATCTTCATATATGGAGTGGGTCTAGTTTTTCTTTCTTATTGTAGGGACACACAGTCCTTATTTGTATTTACTTGTTTTCGTCATCTGCTGACTAGTAGAGCCACTGAAGAATGGAAACACTAAAAATGAGAGGAGACAAAAGTGACTTGGGTTTACAACATGGGAAGATGTCCCCAAGACATCCTCCAGAATGTTATGCCCCCAAGGTACCACACACAACAATTACCATAAGAGAGAGGAGAGTAGAAGAATGGAGACGCAAATAGAAGAAGTGTCACAATAGAGGTGGTCTCCTTGTATCCTCTACCTTACAAGAGTATCAAGGGTCATTCAAGGAGACCTAAATGACATTTAACACAATACAACCGAAACACAATACAACTCTAGAAACATATATGTTTAGGAGGAGGCCACCCTTGAGAGCAACTAGAATAGATGCTACATCGAGTGTGGCAAAATGAGGGAGAAATACTTTCCTATTTCAATGATAAATTTTATGGTGGACAATCCATGTCTATCATCTCAGGATATATCATATTTAGTCTTGAACTTATTGATATTGTATTAACATTAAGAATAGGATGATGATAGGCTTTGGTGGGCTTCAAAGAATGGTATCCAATACCAGTAAAAGAGTTATGTGTAACAGCTTCTAAGGGGACCTTGATTCCTTGTCAGTTTACACCATAACCATTGTCTACATAGTTGCAATTTTTGTAAAGGATTTGAAATCCATGACCATAGAGAGACTCCATCTTTTTCTAGAGGAAGGTAGGGCCTTACAAGTCTCATAGTTCATAGTGTAAGTGAAAGTATTGTCTTTGTTTTCTACTAAAGAAACTTTAGGTTTCTTAGGTAATTCCAAAAATTGATTGGATGAGATCGATGCAACTTTTGATGTTTCAATGTTATTGAGTTTATATTCCCCTATTAAGGTAGGATTAAAGTCTAATGAACCCCTATCATCACCAAAAAGTGCATTCGATGATGAATCTTACACAACATTATCTGCAGCAAGAGGTACTGATGAATCAACTTTTAAGTTATTCAAAGTCTTATGATTGATGAATTGGTTTTGTGTTTCAATTTCTAAATAACTTTCTGGCTCTGAATCAGCTTTGATGGTGTGAAGTTTACCTTCATAAATAAACTTTATTGATCTATGAAGGGTAGATAGAACTGCCCCCATGGCATGAATCCACAGTCTACTAAGAATCATATTATAGGAAAGTGTACCAGGCATGACATGGAAAAGGGTAGATAATGTCATAGGTCAAACCTTACGGGTAAAGTTATGGTACCTAGGGATTGTCTACCAACATTATCAAAGCCACAGATGTTAAGTTTATCTAGTTTAATTGAAGATGTATCAACCTTGATTTTATGTAACAAATCAATACCACAAACATTAAGAGTTGATCCATTGTCAATCACAACTCGCTTTATAAACTTTTTGTTTATTGTGATAAAGATTATAAGATGATCATATTGATTCTGAGCTTCCAATGATGGTAATTCATGTTGTTGAAACATAATAACCATTTTTGTCGCATGCATACAATCTAATAGAGCTGCTACATCATTAGGCTTAATAGCAGGTGGTACAATCACCTTTTGTAAAGCTTCCTGAAGTATTCCATGGTATGTAGGTGATGTTTGTATGAGCTCCCAAAGAGAGATCTTAGCTGAAGTATCATAAAGCTACTCAACAAGATCATATTATTGACCACCCTTTTGTTTAAGACAAGGTTTCTATGGAAGAATAGGTTGAGAAGTTGGTAAAGTGATCAGAATGTTTGACTATTGTTTACTTTGTTTATTATTTCATGTATTGTATGTGTGAGCAACCACATTGTATAGGGTTGTTGTGACACATTTTGATACACTTGATTTCCTTGATTAATTTTTAAGTGAGGAGGCACATTAAGTACCCCATGTACAATGAGTTTAGGAACATTAGTACACTTATCCACTATCCCCTTAGTGGGTGGAATAAGTCTTTTAAGGATGATTGAATTAATGTTGTTTTTACTTTGATTAAGCTTGACATCCATCCCTAAAGGATTTAATGTGAGAGACCTTTCTTCATCCACCAATGGTTTGTCTTTTGGAAGGAGAGCATTAGGATGAAGCTAAGGTAAAATGTTGTTAGAAGAATTGTCGATGATTGTATCTTTAGTGATGTCCAAGGGGTTTGAACATGCACCCAAAGGAGAACTATTCATGTTTTTCACATCCTTAGTGATGTCCAAAGTGTTTAAACATTCAACTAAAGGATGAATAGGATGACTCATAGAATCATCATCATCATCATCATCATCATCATCATCATCATCATATACTTTATATAGTAGATCCAAGGCATTTTCATGATTTATAGTAGTCATACAAGAAGAACTTTCTGTTAGTTGTTTTAAATTCCCAACCTAATCTCAAGAAGAACAAATCTATAAAATAGCCAGTTCTAATAGTGGATTTGCCTTAAGGGATTGGACAATGAACAAGAAAGGTGTTTTTAATAATTTTCCTCTACACTTTAGGCTCTGTCAAACAAAGGAGGGTGTTCTTAACATTATTTAACTAGTGGGTTAATTGTTGTCTTCTCAAAATACTACTTTAAACAGATATGTTCTTTCTAGGATGCTTGAAGAATTAATGATATAGTGAAGTAATGGGCTAGATTCTCAAGCTTTAACATAATTCTTTGCAGAAGAACATGTGGAATAAACAAAAACCTACAACCTACAACTCAAATGAAAGTTTTGTTTTTAATATTCAAATGAGGATGATTAGGGGATTACATAAAATAACACTTCTACAGGAACAATGCCTAATTTATGGGTTATAGAGTCAAAATGGATATAAATGAAAACCTTAGTATAATCAGTATATACTCTATTTATGGTGATGATAAAATAATGCATTACATTATAATGTTTCACCAGTTTAAGATTCAACCATGCTTAGTTATCCTTGTAAACAAATATTACATTCAATATCCTCTCACAACAATTATTTTACTACTTGAGTAAATGCCATGAGAAAAATATACAAACACAGGAAAGACTGTGATGATGAATAAATTGATCCTCAACCAAATTGTATTCATAAATGTAGTAATCTGTACATGAGTAGGAGATAGTAAAATATGAAACTCAACACATTCTGTGTAATAAACTGATACTAAATTACAAATAGTTCTGCAAAGATATCAATGTGTGAACTCAGAATAACACCAAAATTGGGAAAGCTAATTCTATTATAAAGTACTAACTATACAAAACTCCTCCAAGATTAGATTGATCCTATACTTCAGACCAGGTCTAGACAATATGACCTCGAACCAATGATTATCATCAAGCCTTGAATTCCCTTTTACAGAACAAGGGAGCAAACAAGCTTCAGGATTGAAGATAAAGATGTCACATTTTCAACTGACAAATGAAGTTGTAATAGGATGTAGATGTAACTGTCTCTTAACTAACAAGAGATGCCTTTGTAACAAAATACCTCCATCATGCTGAGATGTTTGTTTTTAAACTGTATGTCTCTTCACTTTGGTGGGGAGTGGGGCTAGGTTATTGTTGGTGGTTGATAGCTTGTTAGACACCATTGGATCTAGACACCCTTCAAGTGCCATCTAATTGTTCAATAAGAGCATTCACTGCTCTGCCTATCCCAGTCGTGTGCTAAAAAGTGAGAAAACTTGAAAGGAACAATATCATAAGAAAACCACATTAACTAGAGTTCTTCTCTTTATGCCTAGTGTCCATTGTAGGGGTTTGACTCCTCACTTTAGATTAGGAGGTTTCCAACCTCCTCAACTAGGTAGAAACTAGAAGAAGTCACAGCAGGCTAGACATGGCTATGCCATTTATCCAGCCAGGAGTGCAGTAGAAACAACAACAAGAAATTTTTCTGCCTCCACATGTTTCATCCAGAGGGTCAACCCTCTTACACCTAGAGTTATGGCTTTGTTAAGAAAATTAGATGTAAGGGAGGGGTAGAGGAAGCAATAATGCCTCTCTTCCTAAGAATATAATCTTCCAACTCAAGGGAAGTAGAAACTACTAGAGTGTGGAAATTAAAACTTAGAGCCCACATCCAAATGAAAAGATAAGAAGGAGAAAAGATCACATGAGCTCAATGGATTCTGCTACTGCCCTAGAATATTTCAATTTCCCCCCATTTTAGGAATGAAAAACCTCTAATCTTCTAATTCTATAAGGACAAATTGTTAACCATGAAAACAAAGAAGACAATCCCACAGAACAGGGGAACAAAAAAACATACAAAACCAAGGAGTATCCATATTGTTCATACAAAAAAAGGTATATGAAGCAGCATCATAAGTACCTATTTATAGAAAACTTTTATAAATTTTGCCTACTCTGATATATCTTTGATAAATTAATTCTAGTCACTTCATGGTATTCTAGCCATAAATGGAAATCTTTTGATGATTACCAGAAATGAGCAAATAGATAGCATTTCATCACTTTGCATAACTAAAAACATCATTTTCTGCATTGAAGGCATCAGATTAGTTGTCTCGGTTTCATCATTTAGCTTAATCATCCAATCAAAATTTGTCATGAAGCAGATGAAAGGTCATTTCTGGTAGAAGTATGGATCCCCAAGGGTTGATCCTACATCATGCTATTCTTTCAGTTAGTAAATCCCTTTGTAGTAGTAGTGATGGAGACCCAACACACACCTGAGAAATTAATTTTGCACTGTTGTATCTCAGATCACGCGCTAACACATCACTCTTCAAATTTTGAATATGACCCATCGATCAGTGTATTAGCCAGCTTGAATTAACGACATCAATTTAGTCAAACAGGGAAATAAAACTCGATGTTAGTGCCAAATGAGCACGGGTTAATAATATCAAGCCACTTGGATTGCCATCATTTCTGGAAGAATATTCAAACTATTCCAACTAGGAATCTATTCATGTTTCTACATTGAGAAGATCAGGTAGGAGATTGATTCCTACGGAATGGTGGAAACTGTTAGATTTTCCACATAAAATGGAATGGATCCCAAAACACCCTTCAGCCCATAAAGACTTTCCCACATAACATCTTTCATCCTCTTAGACCTCATCATGCATTCTGGATGCCACATGTCACCGTTCTATGCTTCCACTGATGTTTGGTGTGACCCCTTGGTGAAGTTCTGGGGAACAACAAAAATTACAAGTTATCACCACATGTCTGTCGAGGACCCACTGTAATGCTATATCGATGAATAGAACCTGCCAAGTGGCTATTTTCCATTGATCCACAACTGATCATTTCTTTAATATTTTATTCTTCGGTGGAATGGCAGAAACAAGTTAGAACGTACCACCTGTCATTGAAGGTTAGTGGGCTCGGCCCTTGGCATATTCATTTAAAAAACCCTTTTCCTACTAGGAAGGAAGGGGCCATGAGACCATTAAGGGGTCAAATATATAAAGTATTTTGACATATTTGAAAAAAATTGAATACAAGAAAAAGTAAGTAAGTAATAGGCAAGGGGCCGGTCAACAACGTGTTTCAAGATATAACATGACAATTTAAAGAAATCATTATAGCAAATCAATGGTCAATTTGAGAATATAACAAAAGTAGTTTTCACCGCCCGTATCGAACAATACTAGGGTTTAGGGTTTAAGGGGCATTTTTCAGAATGCTTTTGACAAGTAAAACCCTAGGTTAGATACCTTTCAGCATGATGACACAAATTTAGACAAAATACTAGAACTAGGGAGAAAAATTTACATGGTTCCACCTCTTTCATAATCATCTTTCTCACGAGTGTTCATGGATACGAATTCAGTTAGATTTTCTAATATTGAAGGATGCTCACCCATGAGGGTTATTCTATGAAAATCATGGTCTTTGATATATGCATGCAAAGATACCAAAGAGAAATGACATGAAGATGACATAATAAAATGTCTTGGAATAGCAATGTACAATAAGATCTATTCATTTATCAAATACAACCAATATGAGAGACTTTTATACACCACAACACTAGTTTGAGGGAACTAGGTTTTTGAAACTTTTTGCAAAGAACAGAAACACACTAGTGTCACTACAAACGAAGTAATCAAGATGTTAAAAGTGCTGCACCAAAAGGTAATATAGACAATTTTAAAATTTCATGCAAAGAAAGTGTTAAAGAGATGTCAAATTCCTTATGTTGAAATACACAATGTGTAATTACAAACATGTGAATTTTTTAAACCAATCTATGAAATGATGCAAAATTTTCAAATGATCAATGAAAATATGCTATAAATTGATCTGAGATCTGAATTGAAATATTTATGATGGTAGCAAAATTTGAAATAAGATTTTGACTACAAACCCTAGCTTTTGAAATTGACTAGGTTTTAGGAAAATGTAACTTTTTCAATGAAACCCTAGAGAAAATGAGATCATTAAATGCAAGGTACAATATCATGAAATGATTGTATACAGTAATATGGATCAGATTTGATGTGAAAATCAAAGATTCAAATCTCTCTATCATATGAAGTGAAAACAATGCAAAACTCTTATGCAAGCCTAGAATGCTTTTTTTTCACTTTTTTCAAATTTATGCAAGATTTTTCAATGATTAATGATAAGTACGCTATGAATGAATGAAAGATCTTATTTTGACACTTAGAAAGATGCAAATGCTTGATGCTATAGGTTCACCAAAATGTTAAAGGGGAAAGGCGTGAATGATGAAGATAAGCATGCACTCTAAATCAAACCCTCTTCCACAATAATATTCAAGGACAAGACCAAGCTAAATCAATACCAAATGGAGATGGACTCAGATATAGGTCTTGTACTCAAGAGTGTTATGGAAAGTTAAGATTTAACCAAGGCTTTATCAAACCCTAGGTCAAATATGCATAAAACCGTAGTTCTAAGATTACTAGCTTGTAATAGATAGAAGATACCTAAAACCCATAAACAAAATGCACAAGAATAATCATTAATATGTCAAAACATGTACCTTAGAAGCTGGAAGGTTAGAAGACTATGGGGTGGGCACCCAAGTCTTGAGAGGGAGAATCTGCTGGAGGTCTGAAATAGAGAAATGCTGCAAATGATGTTTTGATGCCTGATTCAGAGCCTGTTTGAGCAGGTTGACTTTGGGGTGGGCACCCAAGTCATCTATAGAGGAATATTCATGAAATGCTTTTGGATCCCAAAACCCTTTCCTTTACACAACCTTCCTATACCTTCACTTCCTCAGACTTCACACCTGTAACCTACGCACAAGAAAAAAGGGGGTTTGGGGGTTGTGGTGTTTAGGGATTTGCCTCAGTCAATTCTTGAGATAGCATTCAAGCTTCTGAACACCATTGTTATAGAGAGAGAGTGTGCCCTAGTAGGGTGAAGGCTAAACAAAATCAATCATGATTCAATAGAATAATTCAAATAATAATGATATCACCTCGGAGGTGAAGCCCATAGGTGAATGAAGATCTTTCAACTCATAAGGAGATGGATGATGATTCTAAATCTGTAACACACACAATACAAACACAAATCTGCAATAATAACACAATAAATTCTTTGAATGCTCTTTACTCCAAGATCATAAGTTTGCAATATCCATCTAGGTTACAAATGAATTCAAAAACACACTTATATATGCTTTTTTGCTAACATTCGTAAATTTAATTGAAAGAGATGACAAGGAGAGGCCCATTTAAAGGTCCTATGCCAACATGCATTAAAATCTACTCTGACTAATTGGGGAGGACTTGGCCATGGGTGCCCAAGTCCCAAGGTACCTTTTGGTCTGAGGTAAGGCTTAAAGTAGGCCCCTAGTTCGCATTTGTCTTGGGTTTTGGGGATTTCTCATCAGGATGAATAGTTTGCATGTACAATGTTACCATGAGTACCTAGGAGCTAAACGAGGAGGTGAAAAGGCATGTGTCCACTTTTTACTCTATAATAGAAAGAGATGCTAGAAGTACATCTCTAGGATGACACTCTGAATAGGGGTCGTAATAGGGGTCGTAATATCCTCTATTTGTGGCATAAAGAGGGAAGAGGATGGTGCATCTATCATCATACTTCTCCCACTATAGTTTGAAACTTGTCCTCCTTAGCTATCATAGCAGGTATTAGGCTCTTGCCTTTCATCCCTCTGGCAACATGATAAATGTGTATGCATCTATCTTGTAGATTGTAGATGTTGGCCTCTCCCCATCCCTTCACTTCTCCTTCCTCTAGGTCCAATGTACATCTTCACCCAATGAAGGAATTACCATCCATGATGTGAGCAGAAACAAGGGAAAAGCCTACTCAAATATGCTAGGCAAAAGAGTGAACTAATCCATGTCAGCAGAAGCAATTGGTAAATTGGTGTCCTCTTGGCACTCAGTTCGACATCCTGTGGAAGGGTCAACTCCTCTCAAGTGAATCCAACTAATAGTCTCAAAAGGAATATAAAAGGTTGTTTGTAAGGTTGTTGAAAAGTGACAAGTGTCATTAATTTAGGAGGGCTTTGATTTGCAACCTTTTCTATATAAGGATGCTATCCTTGCTAAAAGGGAGGGTAAAATTAGGAAAATTGATGAAATAGTACAAGAACTCTGTAAGGTGTCTTGTTGGAATTAAAAAGTGATTGTTCTATGTCTAATGTGTACTCTGTAACACTATTCTTAATTTGACATATATAAGAGAAAGTCTTTTGTTCACATTGTCTCCAGATGATTATTTCTCATTTCTTTAAATAGAATGGCCAAGGGTTGTATTTTTTTGCATACATTTTCTATGAAAGTCTTTTACCATTGTTAGTTGTTGCTCAAGGATCGACATAAAAATTTGAGTGATAATTGTAGGAAACCTGGATTAAGAAATGGATAAGTAAGTAGAATGTTCAATAGAAAGGTCACACACATGGGTTCTATTATTGTAAGGTAGCAATATCTGAATGAACCATTGAGAAATAATGTTAGTACATAATCACCTATGCATATTAGAATGATTCTATGACTTCCTTAAGAAACTGATCATTAGAGCATAAAATTTCTCCCCTCTATTTCAAAAAAAACTTTGAAAATCTAAAATTTAAGATAACTTAGTTTAGTAAATTATAATGCTCATTCATACCCAAGATTAACATATATAAGGAATATGATTGTAAAATAATTTTATCTTACAAATCCTTTACATATTGTGTGAATTGTTTATGTTCTAGCCTATTGTTCATGAACGTCTCATTTATTCTGAGCTAGTATACATTGTAGGGAGACCCACCTTGGTCTTGCAAAGCCTAAAGTGTAGGGGAGACTAAGTTAATATCTCCATTTTGTTGATCATCCCTTCTATAGTTTTGAGCATAGAAACATGCAATTCTTAAAGATTTTTGTCTAGAGGTTGGGGAACAAACAAACCCTCTCTTGGGAAAACATTCTCTTGTATAGTGTTTTGGCATGAGTGCCTTTGTGTAAGGTGATTGTTTTATGGAGAGGAGTTGAATGTTTTTGTGGGTTATTTGTGTTGTGGTGGATATGTGTTTTTGCATGAGTTCCTTTATGTATGGTGATTGGGTTGTGGAGAGAAGTTGAATATTTTTGTGGGTTATTTGTTTTGTGATGGATATTTGATTTGGATGATGGGGTATTGGGATGAATTTCACAGTTATAAAATTCTTTAGACAATAAATATGTTATGAGATATTTGTTTTTATGGCATTATGTGATTTGAATGAGGGATTATTGTGTTGATTTGGAGAGTTGTGGGAATTTTTTATTTATAAGAATATAAATATTGTTGTTATACTTTGATTCTTCCCTAAAAGGTTAGTGAGTCCCCTTAAATCCCCTTTTTTAATGGATCTAGAGAAGATCCATTTGTGTGTGTTATACATTGGGTAGTTTTTAGATTTATGTTTATTTGTGTGTACTTGTGTTGAAAAATTGGTTTCTTCAGAGCCTCCAAGCTTGGGGGTGGAGTTGATTGCAAGTCCTATGGCTGGGATTTGAGCTTTCCTTGGTTATGAGATGCTTTGTGGATATTTGTGTTGTAGGTTTAAACTACTTTATGGATGGGAACCTCATTGTGAAGATATTATATCTGATTTCATATAATTTTACTCATTTTGGGTTCAACACATTTAATGGTCATAAAGAATTGAGTCTATCTTTTAAATAGATCTATTATGATATTTAACCATTGTAAGTATTTTTTAGAAGAGAAACCTACAAATTTTTATACCTTAAATATCTAAAATACATAAGTCTCCATTCAACATTTCTAAATTTGTATGACCGTCATAGAGGACAACAATGTTTTGACCATAACTTTTAATTGGTCAATTAGGTTGGGAAAATTTTTGTATATGTTGTTCTGAACTTAGTAATTGAAAAACTGTTTAAATTTCATTTCTCAATTGTATTTCTAGAATTCTCAATGATTAAATCTATATGACTAATTTATAATAGTTTACTATTTGAGATAGAGGACAATAGTGTTTTGATTATAATTTTTATTTAGTCAAATGGGTTATCTTATTTTTTTATATGTTATTTTGAGCTAAATAATTTTAAACCCTTTAAATTTAATCTCCTAATTATATTTCTATCATTCTCTATAATTAAATCTATATCATTGATTTATAACAAGTTATTATTTGAGATAGAGAAGAAGAGTGTTTTAATCATAATTTTAATTGGTGAACTGGGTTGGCATAGAATTTGGATATGTTGTTTTGATCTAAGTATTAAAAAACCCTTTAAATTTCATATATCAATCATATGTCAAACATTCTCTATGAATAAACGCATAAGACCATTTTATAATAGTTTTGTAACAAACTTTTATGTAGACTTGTAGACCTTTTTCCATTCATAATCCATTGTGAATTTGTAAAACAATTTCTAGGTTTTATATTGCTTTTAAGTCTTCTTTCTTTTCTATATTACAAGTCAGAAAAATGTTATGTTTTGATCAAGTTATGGCAATTTTATTCTAAGCTGTAATTGTGTGAGTACAACCACATTTTGCATGATGAGACTAACTTATTTGCACAATTGGAAAGGTATTGGAAGTATTTAATTTTGTTTGAGTTTTTGATAGGTTCCTAAAGTTATTTATACAAATCCATTTCAGGTTTATCTCACCTTCATGGCATTCCACATGACCACTATTCTTGAAGGTGTTTTATCCAACAATTCCTATGCCTCCTTGCACTTGAAATTTCTTTGAGACATTTTGTGAGGACTACCTTTTTAATTCCCATACATTTGACTATTTACTTTACTATTGGTGATACATTTAGACTTGTGGAACTGTTGATCCTAAATTTCCAGACTATTAGACTTTATGATGTATGTGGATTGTTATGCTTAGTATGTTTACAATGTGTTAGACCTGGATATTGCTTTACTGATGATGTTAGATAGATGTTTTATATTATGATGTTATGGGAAAACTAATTGGGTGATGTTAGATAGAAATTGGTTTTGTGATTTAATCTTGGGAATGGATGTTTGAAAAGTAGTATTTAGAATCTAATTGTAATGTGACTTCCTTGATGCTTATGTGAACTTGTGATATTTTATGCGAACGTATGTTTTAATTTGCTTCGGCTATTATATATATGTGGAATTAACTTTGCAATTGAGTGCGCAAGTATTTCTAACAAGCCACGGAAATTGGAGATCATCCCACACATGTTGTTGTTATCACTTGTGAAGCCGATCTAGTTCCATGAGGAACCAACTACAATAGAAAATACATTATATATATATATATATATATATATATATATATATATATATATATATATATATAATTAAAAAAAACATATAAAAATGATCGTTGTGTAAACTGAAATAGACCGAGGTTTCAAAATTACAGTGGCAGTTTCTATTTTAAAAAAAAGAAATATTACATGTGGTGGGTGGGTTCAAACCCCCCACTATTTATTTTAATAAGGGTGTCAGGCGGGGGGTAAAGCCCCCACCCACACCCCACTATGTGGGATGTGGGTGGGGGCTCCACCCCCCTACCCACACTCCCCACTACCTCCAAACCCCTGCGCAGTCTGCATAATCACCGCCATAGCTGCTGTGTTCCTTGCTCCCCATGGCCACTGTAACTCCGCCCACCACCGCCTATCTCCGTCGTCCCTTCCTCCGTGGCCCCCTCTCTGCCGACCCTCCACTCCTCCGTGGACCCTCCAAACTCCGTTCCCCTGCCACAGCACCTTCCTTCGAACTTCGCAGAAACTTAAATCCACCACCACTGCCATGGCTCTGCCCTCCTATAGGGTTTTTCAACAGAGACAAAAATATAAATAAACAATATTTTAAAAATAAAGCACAACAGTATCTACAATATATATATATATAACCCATCATCTGCATTTCATATATTGGCCACTAATCCTGCAATCAAAACCAAGAAAACACAAAATGAGAGAGAAAGAGAAAGAAAGATAAAAGTGAAAAACAAAGAGGAGAAAATGAGAAAATAGGGCTAGGGTTTTTGCAATAAAGAAAATCATATTTTATTGTTAGAAGAAGTTAGGGTAGGGTGGAAATAAAATCCATTTTAAAATTTAAATTCCCCTCTTGTTATTATTTTTGTTCATTGCTTTAAGTTTGGAAATTATATAGGGAATTTGAGATAATTATTTAAAGGGTAAAACTTTATTCTTTTAAAAATATTATTGTTTTTATTTGTCAGTGGATGTAAATAAATTGATTTGATCATGATTAGATGGATTTATAATTTATTGATTTTTAATTTAAATTTTTGAGAGAAAATGATTTATTTGTATCAATTAAATTTTATACAATTAAAATATTGAGAGGTAGTTATTTTAAACAAACAGGTTAAGAAATCTAACTCTACAAGGATGATTTAAACCCTGTGTTATTAATCAAAATTTAATATTCCTTTTAATCATGATGGAGCAATTTAATTAATGAAATTAAATTAAATGTTGTTTTAAACCTGACTCAGAAACCTAGTAAACTTTTTAAACATTTCCAAGATCTGATCTACCAAGAAATTAGGAATAATGTAAATGATGCAGAGATAACTCTGATTGATCGAAAATGTGAAGGAGAACAAATTGATCGAGTTTTGTTAAAAAAAATTTAAAATTATAGAAAACATGAAGGAGAACAAATTGATCGAGCTTTGTTGAGAAACATTAAAATTATGGAAAACATGAAGGAGAACAAATTGATCAGACTTTGTTGAAAAATGTTTAATTTACTTAATCAACTGATTTACCAATTCAACTAGTGAGACGTAGGTAATTTAACATCAAACCTTTAAACCTTCGATCAAATTAGTTTTAGTACAATAAACCCTACTCATGCCCGTGAGGCGTTATGCTGCCAGATTTTTCTAGAATTTAGGGTTTAGCCATGTTAGTGAAGTTTAACCCTGTTTGGGAGTATAATGTTGTTTTTGCCAAGTATCATCATTTGAATTCTATATTTAATCATCCTCTCATGCATTTGGCTTTTGGTTATTGATTTTGACTTACGTCAAAATTTCTTCATTCACATAGGATAACTTAGGGTCTTCGATCATTGATCCTAATGCTATTGGTGATGTTAAACGCGTCACGATAACCCCCTAGCTGGCCTTCATTGTGATTGGTATGCGCATGTGAACACATTAACCTGCATTCAACTGTATTGTTTACACCTCAAGCATAACGCCACCAAGCACACTTACATGTAGGAGGGGGTTTCTAGGGAAGTGTGGAAATTTTTTTGATATTTTGTGTCATGACCACATGATAAATGTGGACATGACATGTGTGATGCGTGTCATGACCGCATGGGAAATGTGGGCATGATATATTTGGTCAAACAAATTGCACAAAAATCTATATTAATGTGCTTTAATGGATATCTTCTAATCATATTTTTAGTCACAAAAGTTGTTGATTTTAGGTCCAATTATTTTTTATTGATGTGCTCTATTTGTGGTGTCCTTCTCTTTTACATTGTGCCTAGCTTGTAAATGGCACGCCATTGTGAAATATGGTAGCACCTTAGTTTCTCCCATTGGTGTTATTATTTTAGGCCTCAATTTACATGGTTGTTGTGTTGGATTTGACTATGCTCCACCTTGATTTTTTTTTACTTACTTGAGTCATATATATATTTGTGTGTGTGTGTGTGTAAGTTAATAGTTGGGTCAAATGTTTCCTACCCCTCTGGAATGGCATGAGATTTGAAAGCTTATGCCAAGCTTCATGCTTTCTCAACTTGTGTGAGATCTCTAAACGATAAAGTCACTAAATTTTACATTGTTAATAAAAATTAACTTGTTTGGCTTGACGTGAATTTCTGAGTGATATAATGTCATTTTATATGGTTTGTATATAGTCATAGTGTACTAAATGACTATATAAAGTAACTATACTCTATTATGTAGATTTATTCATTTTGTTGAAGTAGTGTTGCATCAAAAAATGTTGCAAGGTTAACACTATAATCTCTTGGTAGAATTGATAATTATGTTTGTGAATGCTTCATATGGAATAGCTGTAATTGTATCATAGACATATTATTGCAATTTTAAGTCTTCAAGGATTTGATCTCTTTTCCCTAAGTTTTGACTATTCTGTATACTCACACTTGTCTAATGAGAGTAGAAAGAAAGTGTAGTGGACATCATTTATCATAATTTTATAGTAGCAACATTCCTATGATATTATTGTGTACTACACTTTAGTGTATATGTCTAGAAAAATTTGTAACTAAAAATTATATGAAGTTTATTAGTATGTTTTGCCACAACATAACTAAATGCTATAATTAGATAATAGAAAAGTTATTGCATTTCTTTACTTGTTCCTTGATTTAGGATTAAATATTGTAAAATTAGATTGGTAGATAAATTATGGGGCTATCTTATTTGTATTTTATTAGATAACTGTATATTTTATAGCTGACTAATCTCTTATTTTTTGGCTTGATTAAGTGACATGAATTTATGTTTATTTATGTATGTAGTCCATAACTATCTATTTCTATCATAAATTTATTTCAAGTCAAATTTTGAGTCAAAATATTTTAGAATCATTTGACTGCAAATTGAGTTTAAAGACTATTAAATATAATTCTAGAGTTCTTGATCTAGCAATCCCTATTGCGGTGGTGGTTCCTCATCCCACTATGGGTACCCCTCTTCCTTCAGTTCCCACCCCTATTTCTAGGGTGTTTTTGCTGTGTATTTTCTAGTTAGGCATGCCTCTTCTTGTGTGTTATCCCAAACTAGGAGAACTAAGAGGGTTTCCCCTCCTCCCTCTCCTAGTTCAGATTTGGAAAATGAGATGTCATGGACTATTTTCCATAGAAAGAAGAGAGGTCTTTGAAAACATTTTTATGTCCCTCACTCTTGGGTCAAGGGTGTTAGGATTCCCTTCTCGGTAAATTATGTTGTGTAACTTGACCTGTTGGGTTGTGTGTGTGTTTTTCCCCACTGGTATCTTGCTATGATTTTTTTGGTTTGTTTGTGTGTTGTTAGTGTACTGTTTCTGACTAGTTTGGGGCATATTTCTTTCTTTGTGGTCTATTTTGTAAAGGGATTAGCACCCTCATTTACTGCTTATCTTAATCAAAAACATTTATAGATATTTGGCTATATTAGATATAAATTAGGTTTATTTAATTATTTGTTTAAGATCTTAGAATTTATTGGTCAAGTCACTTTAACATGGTGATGAATTATCACTTCCTCTTAGGAATCTTACAAAGAAAATAATCATGAGTTTTTTCTTCCCTTTGTGATGCCATGCATAATAATGTGAACACCTTGTTAGATTGTCTTCACTTTTCTAGGGCATTGTGAATGGGGTTCCATCACACATGCTTTTGTTATTATTTTTCATTTCCTTGAGTCGCATGTTTTCATTTTGTTACATGTGCAACAATGTTGAGAGTGCATAATTCACTAATGTGAGTAGTGTAACCCTTAGTATCTAAGTGTTGTAAAAAATAGTTGCATTGTATTTATGCCTATTTGTACATGTATGTATGGTTGGGAATGACATTTGGTATCAAAGGAGCATTTGCAATGACTGGGAGCTCTGGGGATTTTCTTGGGTAATGTTTCTATATGTGTTAGTATGTAAATGTAGTTACATGATGATTTTGGTAATAATTATTTAAATTTATAGTTCATAGACCTATCCTTATTGTCAAAAATTGTAGTATAATTGTTGATGCTTCCACTTAATGTGAAAATTTTGAGTAGTTAGAAAGTTGATTTGTGTTGTACCATGTACTCAAGTTTATCCATTGAGTGTAAAATTTAAATGATGCTTGTTGAATCCTTCATTCATTTATGCATTTAATTTAGTAATAAAATGGTGAAGTGTAAGAAAGAGAAAATTATAAATAACTAGGGAAATGTGTTATGTGTAGTCAATACTTTATTATAGATATAAATTTCATTGTATTTACTTGAATGCTTGTATTAGGGTTAGAAGTTGTTTTTTTGTTAGAATAAGGTTACTACCTAGTGGCTAGCACAACACATCAGTCAAATTCTTTGATTACCTTCTAGAGATATTATAATTGTATGAAATGATACTTTTAAATCTCTCTGATATGATAATTGAATGGAACGAAGAATTGTTCAAATTGATAGTTAGTTTCTTCCTCCTACTTTTAGGATAAATGTGAGGTACTTGTATTAAAGAATCTTGTGTAATGACTTATTGAAATTTAAAAAATCTCCTAGAAGAATGGATAAATGATCTTAATAATAGGAAGCCCACCTTATGTTAGGTTCCTATACTCAATCACTCATCTATTGTAACTTGGTTTATCTAAAAATTTCATCCTTCTTTGCCTTCCTTGGATATTAAGATGGTGCTTTAGCATGTTTTACTTATGAGTTCCTAATTACATGTGCCACTTAGATAATTCCTTATAATTTTAATAACACTCTTCTTAATTGATGAGTGAACTCAATTTTAAAGAAAATGTTAGGTTTAGAATATATGAAAATCAAATTTTAAGAAAATAAAAGTTATCTAAATGATTAAAAAGGTAGAAAATACAAGGTTGTGTAAACCTTTTTTATATATATAAATAAAGAATATTGTGGTGGAATTTGAAGTTTCAAGTATTCATTGTTCATATGCTTTATTGATTATAATAAAATAGTGAAAATAAATTAAAGGTTAGAGTTAAATGTGTTATTAGCACATTGAACATAATACATATATAAATATGTACATAATCATTCCTATTATTTGATCAATTTATATTGTGTAGTAGAATGCTTTGTGTGAAAAACTCTTGTGATTAAATATAGTAGGAGTTGGTACTAATTCAAGAGTTGTAGAAAGTTTATGATATTGTACCTTGTCTTCGTTCACTAGAAATGAAGAGTTAAATGTGAGAGCTTGTTGTCTTCTACATTACTCAATAACAATGTAGGCTTCACATAAATGCTACATTGTATATGTATCCACAAAATAATAGGACATGTTAGATGGTACAAGATATCTTGTGATTGCATTGTCATTATTGATGTATGCACTTTTATCTTCTCATTTACTATGTATATGGTTTTTATTCCATTATTAATTCTTGAATAATTTTAAAAATTGAATCTCTTGTTTGTAATTTTGATGAATTAGAAATTGTATGTGAATATAAATCTTGCTTGGTTTGGTAGCAAACTTAATTATGTTACATAAAGAAAAGGAAAATTGGGATAAAATGTAATAAACAATCATATTATTGTACTATTTTCAAAAGGAATGGGTTTATTTAATTTTAGAGAAAGTACTAAAAATAGTTGATTTGGATATCTACGTTTGTTTATGGAATGAGTTAGAAGCCACAATACAAGAATATTTTGTAGAGAACTAGATTCTTGAATGCACTAATTGAAGTAGGAATCTAGTGGGGTAAGAAAGACATGTATTACCTCCTTATGTTAGTTGGATATGTATAAGTAAATATATTTAGATTAGTTTAAAGTGTGATAATTATTTGTAAACCACTATGTTAATAAATGGGACTATTTTAAATAAGTGGAATATATGTCTGTGTAGCATAAACAGATAAAGCCTATGGAAAGTATTCGATGAAAAAGTGGACATTTTTGCATTATGTGATTGTATCTCAAGTCATGATATAGAGTATTCAACACCATTTAAAGATGGTTGCAAGTAGTTAATTGCATTTGATGTCAACGTGCATGAGAATATAAATTAGGTATAGGTATGTTTTTTCTTGTTCACAAAATGTGTATTTCACTTTGACTTCTTTTATGTTGAAGTGCTTTGTTTTTATCTAATATCTTGTCTTCCATTAGGTTGAGGGCACTAGTATAATTAGGGGTTGAGCATAAATATGTTTCTCATTGGAGAGGATATAATAATCTATAAATGTTACCATGATTTAATTTCCCTCATGTAGAACCATATTTTTTGGTACTTAGAGAAAACCTAATCTTTGTTGTTATGTTGCTTGGGTTGAGGGTGGTCCCTAATGTGTCATTTTATTTGGAGTTACTCTCCATGTTTGTCAAATATTTGATGTCTTCATTTCATACTAGTGTTAAGAAATATTGTAGTAAATCAATTGCATTTCAAGATAGTAGTGATTTATAGTATTTGAATAGCATTAGGTGTTACCATTATGGAAACTTGGGCCATATTCATCTTAACACAACTAGGGTGAAGCCATAAACATCATGCAGACCAAATATTCAACAATGTACCTTCTCAACATCATCCATATACCTTTTTATTGGAGTATCAAATCATTCTATAAATCTGTAAAACAAGAAACATATTGAACTATTGAAAACTGAGCATTCTGGACTAACTGCGACAATCGACAACTCAAGATATTATATTTCAGTACACCAAAACCTCTGAAACTTCTAGAAATGAACTTATAGATCATTATATGCATATTCCTAGATCTACACATTTTCATTTAACCCTTCCAAAGAAGAACAAGGATTTGACTTAGGTATACTTGAGTCTGGAGAGCATTGATATATAATTCTTCATTAACTGAGTTACATATCTTGTGTGGTACAAGAAATAAGATATATTTGTGTGCAGTTCATACTTGAGATATATTAGAGAATGTAAAATCTCCACACAATCTTTTATGGCTGATCTATATACTTTTCATCTTCCACAAGTATTCAAACATGTGTTCTTAAGCATTTAGAATAGTCTGTATTACTTTTGTTAGTTGAGAACTTGGCTTATGGACCATCAATCCACTTGACACTTCAAGATAACATATATTACACATCTCTGATCCTATCCTCAAGACTACATGATCAAAAAATTACTTCCAGAGGAATGCAGAGTATTCCAGTGGGTCTCCATCATTGCTTTGTCCTGTCTGAGTAGTAACTCAAACTTTGTCACCTGTAACTTTTTCTATTGAAGGTGTAGTGACCTGAAATCTTGGATATAGCATGTTAATATTTGGATAAACTTATCCTTTGAACCACAACACTAAATCTTTCTCTACGGATAAATGCAGAACAAAACATTGTGACTTTGCCTTAGGTTATTGACGCAGTCAAGGTAAGAGGGTCCAATAAAGGACTGTCCATCCTTGCATCCTTAAACAACCAACCTCATGATCATAACAAAAATGTAATAATAACATATAGCTAACAATAGAATGATAAGAGATACTCATAAACACATGACACAAGATTTATCCTAGGAAAACCCTACAAGGGAAAAACCCAGCCTCAAAAGATCACTTGTCATTATATTATAATTCTAAACCTTATTACATATGCCTCTAGATCTTTTCATGTGCTAGGCCATAGCCAAAGCTTACAAAATAATTATAAAACACAACATCATTCTTCCATGTCTTCTTTCTTCTTCTCTTTTTCTATTCTTTGCTCTGTCTTCTACTTTTGCTTTGATACCTTCCAGCCTCAAAACACTTCTACTTCTTCTAGATGATTCATTCCTTCCACATCACCTTCTTCTCTACCTAGAAACAATCTCAAGTCATGCATATATATATATCATTCTCAAGTCACCCAAATCACCCATGTTGGCCTACAAGGTGGCACATAACTCTAGGCCATATGAAACATGTAGTTCTTCTTACATACGTCAGCCTACAACTCTTGATAATGCTCTGCAAATGAATGAAACTTGGTGCAGACCTCAACAAAGGTCTCTCTGGTACCATATCACCTTGTGTGATGTTCCATTTGGCTCCGCAAGTCACAGAAGTGCTCCATAAACCTTTTCCTCTTAACTGTCTACCTAAATCCTCTATTCTATAAATGATGATGATCTTATGATAGTGATAACTCCCAAGAAACAAGTTCAAATCACTTGAAATATTGATATGATGTAGATGAAACCATTTAGATGCTAATTCTTGCTCTACAAGCTCTGATATGAAGATGCGTTAAAATTCGGTAGTCCCCATTGTCACTTTCTGATACTCTGCAACTCATTACTAAATGACTTCTGGATGCTCCTGCATCAGACTCTTGGGATTGATTGAAAAGTGAGCCTCTTCACTTTGACATGTATTCTATCAGAATCAATGTTGTCTCTTAAGATATGTTCGGTGGTCTATTCATAGGTCCTTGCAACTACCTCAAGTTTGGTGGTCTATTCAAGTCATCCCTACAAACTACCTCACATTCAGTGATCTATTCACAAATCATTACACTACCTCATGGTTGGTGGTCTGTACAATTCCTTTGTGAACTACCTCAAGTTCCTTCTCACTTCTAGTGATCTAAATTCAATAGTCTACTTGTAAGTCATTGCACTACCTCAATGGTCGATGGTCTGAGCAAGTCTCCTTCACAAGTTGCCTCAAATTATTCATTTTGTGGTGGTCTAGGCTTGACAGTCTAGCTACAATTTTGCAAGTGCCTCTCAGTTTGGTGCTTTCTTGTCAAACACTTATGGGCTACCTCAAATCAATACTAACTTCAATCAATTAATAGTCAAATAATCTTAGCATCCCACAATACTCCAGAATAATCAGTTTACTTTCTTTATTCAATTAACAGATTCTTGAATTCCCTCTACGGTTCTTTCTAACCTTCGGTTCTAGCTGCAACTCCTTTCACACACATAAACATCTTCTAGTTCCTTCTCTACATGCACTTTCCCTACACTTCTCTTAATTTCTTTATCTATATTTCCTTTACTCAGGTACACAAACTTTCTCTTACACTGGTTCCTTAGTTGTTTAGTCTACAATACTCTCCTTAAGATCAATGCCTCACCCTCTTCTAGTTTCTATGCTGAACTTGATGATTCAATAGGTTCTTCTTCCTCTGTATAAGTTACCTCTACATTATTTACTGCTTCCCCATCATTAGTCCCTCAGTGACATTAAACACTCAATGTTTTTCACCTCCATACTTGAAAACATGTTCCTCTGAATGATCTCCTATAAAATCCTTGTTCATCCCTCTGATTTCCTTCATTGCAGTAAGAATTATGACTTCCTTTGTTGCTGTGGTAGAAACTTCTGTCATCTCTCCCTCTGTGGTATGAATTACTATCCTTATTTTTCTCCGCATGTGGTCTTCCCCCTCTGCATTTTGTTCCAAGTCCTTCTTTTCCTCCAACACATGAATACTTCAGCCTATACAGCCTCTTGAACATACAAGTAACATATTTCCATTTCAATCCATCAATCCATCCATAATCCCTCTGTATACAATCTATCATAGGCTTTCTCTTCTACATTTTATTACAACACATCTTTTCAGAGTGATTCCTAAATCCATAGATTTTACAAGGGTATAGATCCCAACACATTTCATTTTCATGTCCATGTTTATTACAATAAGAAAAATGCATACCTTTCCTTCCTTGAGTTGATTTGTTTGAACTAGTGACAACATCCTTATCCTCTTCACCTATGATATATCCATGGCCTTCATTTATTGATCTCATTACTAGCTCAATAGGCTTTCTAATTCCTTGCTGATATTTTGCCAATCCTCTTCCTTTATATCCCATTCTTTTCATGATTTTTAAACTGACATTGTTTTGAGAACTATCTTTGTCAACACCATCACCAACAATTTCAGATTCAGTTACTTTGTTATCTTCAACCTCACCTTCTAAAGAAGCTTTTACAATATCACACAAATCATTAGTATCACAAGAAACATTACAAAGTTTAGGCTCAAATCTTAGACTTTCATTCTCTTCCCTGCATGCAACAAGTGACTACTCTAACTGATTAGCATGTTCTTTCAATCCAGATATTTCACTCCTTTGTACACTATTTTCCTTTTTTAACTTCTCCAGACTTTCTTCTAGATCTATGTTCCTTTTTTCAATCTAACCAAACAACTTGCATCCTTCTTCCAATTCTTCAAAACTCCTTTTGACATACTCAAATAACTTCAACTCTTCTTCTAATTCATCATTCCTACTTTTTACATTTTCCAATTCTTCTTCAAGAGTATCATATTTACCTTCTCCTAGTTCTTTTATCCTCTCCATAAATTCTAACTTATATCTTTTGATTTCATGCAATTCTTCTTCCAGAATATCCTTCTTTCATATTAGGTTTTTATTTTTTTTCTTCACCCTTTTTCCAATCTTCCCCATTGAAACAAATCATAAAAACAACTTAATGTGAAAAGGTTACCCGGATCTTTCTTGCCTTGATCTTTCTTTTGCAGTGACACTTGTTACACTTTATGGTTTCACACTTTCTTCTAATAGTTCCTATCCTCCCAACAGTTTCGCAACCATCCCAACAAATTAAAAAATTTGTAACCAACTCTGATACCACTTGATGCAGTCAAGGTAGGAGTGTTCAATGAAGGACTATCTAGCCTTGCAACCTTAAACAACCAACCTCATCATCATAACAAAGATGTAATAATAACATGTAGGTAACATCAAAATGATAAGAGATACTCATAAACACATGACACAAGATTTATCCTAGGAAAACCCTAAAAGGGAAAAACCTAGCCTCAAAAGATTACTTCTCATTGTATTATAATTCCAAACCTCATTACATATGCCTCTACATATTTTCATGTGCTAGGCCACAAACTAGGCTTACAAAAGAATTATAGAACACAACATCATTCTTCCATGTCTTCTTTCTTCGTTTCTTTTTCTACTCTCTACTCTATCTTCTGCTTCTGCTCTGTTGCCTTCTAGGCTCAAAACACTTCTACTTTTGCTAGATGATTCATTCCTTCCACATCACCTTATTCTCTTCCTTGAAAGAATCTCAAGTCATTCTTATATATATCACTCTCAAGTTGCCCAAATTACCCATGTCATCCTACAAGGTGGCACAGAACTCTAGGCCATATGAAATGTGTAGTTCTTCTTACATAGGTTGGCCTACAACTCTTCGTAATGCTCTACAAATGAATGAAACTTGGTGCAGACCTCAAGGAAGGTCTATGTGGTCCCATATCACCTTGTGTGATGTTCCATTTATCTCCACAAGTCATGGAAGTGCTCCGCAAACCTTCTCCTCTCAACTGTCTACATGAATGCTCTATTATGTAAAACTTGATGATCTTCTAAAAGTCATAACTCTAAGGAAACAAGTCTAAATCACTTGAAATCTTGATATGATGTAGATGACACTATGTAGATGTTAAGTCTTGCTCTGCGAGCTCTAATATGAATATGCGGTAAAATGCAGTAGTCCCCACTGTCACTTTCTAATACTCTGCAACTCATTATTGAATGACTTCCGAATGCTCCTGCATCAATTATGTATTGTGAATGTCTTAATCATACTTTTGCAACTTATCTCTAAGTGCAGTACTCCAAAATGATGAGATATAAATGTACGGATATAGTTAATATGTTAGAACATAAGTATTCACTTCTACATCATATTTAGACACCAGATTGATCACTGCATTAGACTTAGTTTTCTCTCCATTTGCTAAGTCTTTCAGACTAACTTGCCTTAAGCATGATGACCCCTTATCTTCAACTGTGCTAAACCATATTTCTCAAGTCTTCCATTGTTCATCAATATCTCAACTTCTATACACAAACTCTATACAAGTTTGACCCCATATTGCCATATGTTGTGTTGACATCAATGACAACACATATTGCCAACAATCTCCCCCTTTTTAATTGATGGCAACACATACTCCCCCTTAGATATATGTCACATTTCTCCACCCCCCTTTGACATCAAGGACAAAGAGTCTGATGTCATCTTCTTATATCAATCAAAAACTCTATAAACTCCCCCTTAATATATGATTTCTACAAAATTGTACCTCCCATGAGATGGATATGCTTCAAAGATTGATGCCATGTACACAAAATGACACTACTAGCCTTTAAAACTCTATATACATCAAAATTTTCTTAAAAAACTCTTACAACTCATTTGAAAGGTATAATGGCCTTATAGTTTACCTTGAGTTGTGTAAGAGTGGATACCCAATTGGCACTTTCTCATGCAAGAATATGGTTTTTACATTCACATTGCATGCATAATTCCTTAGCTTCCTCTATACTTCTTGGAGTCTTCATCTTTTGATCAACCTTCTCAACTTCCCCTAGTAACCTAGACAATTAAGCAAGTCTTAAGTTTACTACTTCCCTCAACTAACCAAATTGTTTCTTCAAATGTTCTCTCTAGTCTTGAAGTTGTGATAACTATGCATGAAGATTTTCTAGTTGAGCCCTTGTTTCTCTATCTTTGTCCTTAGACAAATCATATACTCTGGCCATTTGAGTGATTTGTAGCTCAATGGTATCAATTTGAGCTTTCATATTCTTTGTTGAGCTTGGCCATTTTAAGTAGAATAGATATAATGTTGTGGCCTCATCAATGCAACCCTTAAACTTGTTCAAGTTTTCTTTTAGTTTATTATGTGTATTAGCACATTTGTCAGATATCTCAGCCAACCTTTTATCATTTATTTTTCTTACTACCTCTTGTTTTTTCTTTTTGCTCAATATAGGAGGAATGATCCTTAAAAGAGTCCATTAGTAATATTAACTTTTGTTCCAGAGGCATGTAGGAGTCAATGGTTACCTCAGGTAACCCTTTCTGAATCAATTTTACTGCATCTTCAACTACATTGGTCTTCTTTAGGTTTTCTTGCAAGAACTCCTTTATTTCTGAGGCATGCAAGATATCTCCAAGTTGAATTTTGTGAAGAGTTGAAATATTTACTAAATCAACCTATCCTTCAAGAGTGAGAATTTTGCAGCGATTGTCGTATGATCACAGGCTGAAATTACATTTGCAAATCTAACAGGTCCTTGAATGAATCAGTCTATGAGGAACTCTAACCTATATCATCAACTTTTTCATCTTCCTCTTCCTCTATTTCTCCTTTGTCTTTTTCATCTTCTTATTTCTCCTTATCCTTCTTAGTTTCATCATGTTTCTCTTCACTCTTTTCTTTCTCTTCCTACTTCTCCTTAGGATTATCTTCTTTTCTTTCCTCATCATTCCTTGTATTCTCTAGAGAACTACTAGTGTTCTCTAGAGGAGATGCACTCCTTTTATCCTGACCCTCTGTATTTTGTGTCTCAGTAGTTTCCATAGGGGGTGAATCATGTCTTGCACTAGTATCAATGTTCTCCTGAGGAGACACATTTTCTTTAGCTTGATCTGTAGGACTTTATCCTTCAGTGTTATTTGGAAGAGGTGTGCTTATTCTATTTTGATCCTCTGTGTTTGATGCTCCAGTATCTTTCAGATGTGCAATCTCATCATCCTTCTTAGTCTTTTTATCACTTTCCTCATTTCCTTCAGAGGTAGACTGATCAGTTAAATCTTCAATAATTGCCTCAATAATCTTCATTTCTTTGAGAATTTTAGCTATTTTATTTAGTATTTCCTTTTCCAATCTTTTTATTTCTTCCTTGTCCTTGGACATCAGAATATTTATTCTTACTTTTGTCCTAAACTCTTTTGCTTGTTTTCGAGATACTTTAACCTTTTCTTCCTCAGAGATGGATGAACAAGCTGTTTCAACTGCACTTATTCTCATCTCAACTTATTTATCCATGGCTTCATTTCTCCTTTTGTAAGTACATCTACACAAGACTTTTAGGTATTTGATCAATGATCTTAATTAAGGCCACATTGAAGGCAATCATATATTTGATTATTGCTACTTCAATTGTAGTTTTGTCACTAGAAGGCATCTCATCATAAAGCTCTCCAACTTTCTTTAGAGCACCATATTTTGTAATTGCATTTATAGTAGCCTCAAGTTGTAGAGACACATAGTCAATTTTTTCTTTAGTATCCCTTTTGGGTTTCTTTCCTTTTCCTTTTCCCTTTTCTTTTGAAGTCTCTCCTTTTTCATCTTCTTCTGTGGTTCTTTTCTTCTTTCTCTCTAATACTCCAACTTCTTCTTCTTCATCATCTTCAATGTTTACTAGATTAACCTTTTCTCTTTTATCTTTTTTCTTAGGCCTTGGTCTCTTCTCTATTGTTTTTGTTTGTACAGGGACTTCAACAGTTGTTCTTCTGCTAGGAGTAGGTTCAAAGGAGTTAGGTGAAGTAGCTGCAGCAAAGGCAACCCTACTTGTTCTTTTAGAATCTTGTGTAGCTGAGGAGGATTGAGGTTGTTTTACTGAATCCTTAGGGGTATTAAGCATCTCTTCCAAGTCAGACTTCATCTTTTCTGCTTTAGACTTCACATTTTCTGCCTGTTCTTCTACCTCCTTCTTGAATGTTTTATAGGTAATTTCATCATAGGTTCCAAATCTTTTAGCGGAAGGAACTTTTGGCTTGTTGAGTAGCATATCAACATATCCAGTCAAATCAAATTCAAACACTTCATATGGAAGAGTGGTTATCCAAAAACTTATTCACTCTATAGCCTCCATGTAGCAATTATCTTTGTCCATCATGAATATAATGTCATTCTTATATTTGTTTATAACTTTTGATGAGATTCTCTCCCTCATCTGCATATTCTTTTAAAAAGTCTTGAAAAATCCCCAGAATAGTGTGTCATAGTTCTCATGATTAGGAAAGCTAAGAATATAATCTTTAATTTGATGGACAACTAGAGTATATATTTTCCAAACCATACCCTTCATACCAGGAAACACTTTTAAGAAATAAAACATAAGATAAATAATTAGGGAACCATATCAAAATTTGTATTTTAACTCATTTGTTCTTTTTAGGTTGTCCAATAATTACTACTACAGGAGTTCACATAGGTCATAATCCTTCCCTTATTTAACCATTTGATAGGAAGTATAAATTGTTGTAGTAGTAGCATAATTTTCTCTATTGGTATAATAAATCTTGTATGCAATGTTCATTGTTGCATATCGGACCCCCAAATCTTTAATATCATTCACTGTTAGGGTTCTCTTATCAAACTTTGCTTCAATTTTCCTTATAACTTCCTCATTCTTCACAGATTTGAATATGCGCACATGTCTAGTGGAGCATAGTTTAGTCACAACCCTAATGGATTCCTTGGTTATCATGTATGGTTGATCAAGGCAAAAAATCTTCATGAATTTGACTTAGGGCAATCCTTACCCATTCTTTCTCCTATTGGAAGTTTAGGAAACCCTTCCAACTATCCAGTTGTTTTGCAACAACATTGGTAAATTTTGGTTTCAATTGAAAATCATCTCCCAAAAGATTGTCATTTCTAAACTGTTTCAATATTAGATTGTCATACTCATCTATCTGAGAATGAATATAGATATGTATATCTTTTCTATGAAGTACATTCACATGTACATAAAAAAATACACCATCTTTGTCTATTTATATGGATTTGTAAGGTTTCTTTTCAAACATTGGCCTTGGTCTCTCAACAACATCGATTACAACAGCAGTCGCCATGATAATACCTTTAGAAACTAGGGTTTAACTAGAGAAATTGAGAAATACCTGATAAAATGGTGGATAGGGTTTGCATAGATGCTTTGTTGAGAATCTTCTGATCTCCTTTGGCTCTTCAATACTCCTAAATTCATTCAAACGAGATAAAAATGATCAAATGTTGCATAAATAGTCTTCTCACTAACTATGTTCACTCCACATGAATTACATTCGTTGTTTTGACCTAATTTGCCTTTCATTATGTAGAACCTCATGATCATTGAATAATCCTCCACAAGTAGCCCAATTGCTCTAGAAATTTGATCAAACATCTTTAAAACATTATCTAAACATGTTCAAACCATTTTAGCCAATACGATGAGGATTTTAACATCTTATGCATTCAAGGGTTTTTGAAAGTGTTTGTAGTTGCAACTCCCCCTGAACCAATACTTCCTCCCTTTTTAGTTTCTGGAGGATCCATCTACACCAGGCAAAGGTGCAGATCCTTCCTTTACTTCATTCTCTTCCTTCTTCTTCCATATCCTATTCATTTCCTTCTTTTGTGGAATAAAATCAAACTTCTTTTGAGGAGCTGAGGACCTTACACCCTTTACCCTGTAGAACGTTGCAATGTGTCCTATTTTATTGCAATTGTAGCAGGTGGTATTGGACTATAGAACATATCCACCTTTTCTTACATTAGATATGCAGTCAACAACCTTATGACCATACTTGTTACATGTGTAACAGTAGCCATAAAAGAAACAAGGAGTCCTAACATTGTTCATGCTCATGAATCCATTTCTCATTACTTTGCTTCTGTAATCATTAGCCTTATGACCAACTTTGTTGTAGGTGTAACACTGACCATGGAATGGTTGAATGTTCATAGCATTGTGCCTTGGAGGTCTAATAGAATTTTGATTAATCTTGCTTCTACATTCAATAGAATTATGACCAATCTTATTACAAGCATAACACTTCATAGCATCCTGATTTATCTTACTTCTGCATTCAACAACTTTATGAACAATCTTATTACAAGCATAGCAATTACCATTAAAAACTTGCGAATACCTAGTAGGAGTAGGTTATCTTGTACGTGGAGGAACTCTAAATTTTCTTTGTCTCTGGATAGGAGTAAATCCATCTTCTTTTACATCTTCGAGGATTTTTTTCTTAGGATCTTCAGTGCAAGTCTTTTCCTTCTCAGACTTTCCTTCTACCTTGAAGTTATCATATAAATTTGCAGATGAACTGATTATAGGACTTTTCCCTTTTACAAAGCCAAGGTTAGATTTCTCTTTTAGAGGCTTTTGAGAGTTAATCAACTCATCAAGAATACCAAAACCTCCTTTCAGTTTTAGGCCTTTGTTAATTTTTTCTTTTGCTTTTTCCATTTCTTTTCTTAGAGTGATAACATGTTCCTCAAGTTTTCAACATTCAGTAGCTTTCTCATTGAGATTGGAATTTAGGCAATCTTCAATCCTTTTGTCTTCTTCAACTTTGACTTTCAAATCAGAGATTACTTCTTTTGCCTTCTTGAGGTTAATTCCACATCCTTTTTCTTCTTCTATTTGAGCTTTCAATTTTCCAATTTCTTCTTTTAATTTTCCATCTTGTGTCTTCAATTTGTGAATTTTCTCCTCATATTTTTTAAGCATGATTTCATATTTCATATTTAGTTCTTCTGCTTCATCCAAATCATCAAGAGTTGACCGCATTTCTCCTTAAAGGTCTACCTCATCTAGATTTAAGTCCCATCCTTTAGGTTCTATTGCTTCAAGATCTAGTTCTGAAACAAACTCACCATTAAATATTACTTCAGACCCCATGTGTTTAAATGTAGGATCTACCATAGTTGTTAGGCTTCTCAAAGGTACTTAGCTCTAATACCAATTGTTGAACAAAAAGAAGTGCTAAGAGGGGGGTGAATCAACATTAACTTAGAAAACTTAAACAGATATTTGCAAATTAAAACTAAATTACTTAGAGAACTGAAAGGAAAGTATGCAACACAAGAAACAACACAAGAACACCATGATTTTTACATGGAAAACTGAACACAGGGAAAAACCATGGTGAGTGTTATCTCACAATATATTATGCTCACTGGGTGAGTGCAGGATCATGATGGGCCAAACAGTACCCCTAAGTGGCAATGTAAATGTGAAAAATAGACTTAAGTAACTTCATGTCAAAAATTGAATGAGTTATCTACACAATCTAGAAATAAGGTAGTAATAAAAGTTGTAATAAATTGAATGTAGTTTATGGCCACTACCTTTTTTTTGAAATTTTTAAAAATAGTTTGGTGAAAATTGGATATTTCAATAAAGTACTACTAAAATTTTTCAGAAAAATATAAAAAGTATGTGTCATTCCGGCCAACCTAAGTATAAGAAAAGGATACTGTTTTTCCTCTATGATTTGGATTTAAGTAAAGGACACATGAGGGGATGTGATGCATATTTTTTTGAATTTTTTACTGTGAATTTTAAAAAAATTAAAAATTAATTTTCTAGCCAACCTAACTTGGTCAAAAATATATGAAAATAAATTTTTTTAAATTTTAATGTAGACCCAATAAATCCTAGAATGTGATGCATCTTTTGGATTTAAAAAAGGATTAATATGTTGAAAGTTATGGATGTTTTTCAATATGTATATCTATTAGGAAATCAGACATAGTGTATGTAGAAAATTAATAATAATTACCTATTAAAATTATTATGAGACTTATATTATATTGATAGAATCTTAATAGCTTCCTCTATAAACCCTTTTCATTTGATTAAATTTAGTTACAAAAAAGTTTGTCAGCTTCAAGGATGAAATTGTGGAAAATTTCAGGATAACACTAAATGGGTAGTTTTGCAAGTTTCTTTGGCAAGTTTTGGGACTCACACTTGCCTAAATATGAGGTAATCCCAAGGAATTTTTGGAGAGAATCCATATTTGAGACATAAATATTAATACCCCTTCTATCCAAATCTAAATAGTAGTCTAAATGTTAGCACTTTTTCAGCCAGGAAATTTTTTCTCCATTGCCACTATTTGGCCCATCATGATCTCGCATTCACCCCACTACAAAAAGTGTTACAACTTTGTTTTAGGGCTACAACCCAAGAAAGCTACAACTCCCTGCTGACTTTGTTTTAGGGCTACAACCCAAGAAAGCTACAACTCCCTGCTGACTTTGTTTTAGGGCTACAACCCAAGGAAGCTACTACTCCTTGAACTAATCTTACTGCTACAAAGAATTATAATGATAATCAAAACTATGAAATGCTATGAAGAAAGTATCTAACTCATGATGATATTGCAGTCCTCTTTCCTGCACAATTACTTCACCATACCAATTCTTCACACTTCATACTCCTCATTCTACTCTATCACTTTTTCACACTCTTCTATATATATCCTCCAAAACCACTTAAAACCTCAATTAGGTCGATACTAGAAAGACCTTAAGATGAAATGTGTAATTCTTCAAGGGTTGGCTTCAACTTATACAATATGTCAAGAAAACAAGTTGTGGACCCTAGCACCTCATAAAAGGATTCAGGGAACATCACTTCACATCTTTTAATGTCAAAACAATTGATCAAGATCCACTGAACATAACAAAAACCAAACTGCAATCTCAAACTACACAAACACTGCTAACTATTCATCTTCACACAACCGGAGAAAAGCCAAAAACATTTGCGAACCAAGGTTTCAATAATGTACCTTCTCAACATTAGCCATATGCTTTTCTACTAGTGTATCAAATCATTATATAAATACACAAAACAAGAAGCATGTTGAACTACTGAAAATAGAGCATTCTCAACTAACTATGAAATCCCACAACTTAGGATATTGTATTACGGTACACCAAAACCTTTTAAACTTCTAGAAATAAACTTATACATCATTATATGCATATTCCTAGATCCACACATTTTCATTTAACACTTCCAGAGAAGAACAAGGATTTGACTTAGGTATACTTGAGTTTGGAGAACAGTGATATACAATTCTTCATTAACTAAATTACATGTCTTATGTGGTAGAGGAAATAAGATATATTTGAGTGTGGTTCACACCTGAGATATATTAAAGTATGTAAAATCACCACCAATGTTTTATGGTTGATACATATACTTTTCATCTTCCACAAGCATTCAAACATGTGTTCTTAGGCATTCAGAATAGTTTGTATTACTTTTGTTAGTTGAGAACTTGGCTTGTGGACCATCAATCCACTTGATACATCAACATAACATATATTACACATCTCTAATCCTATCCTCAAAATTGCATGATTAAACAATTACTTCCAGATGAATGCAGTGTATTCCAATGTGTCTCCATCATTTCTTTGTCATGTCAGAGTAGTAACTAGAACTTTGTCACCTATAACATTTTTTGCTGAAGGTGTGGTGACTTGAAATCTTGGATATAGCATGTTAATATCTAGAGAAACTTATCTTTTGAACCACAAGACTAAATATTTCTCTATGGATAAATGTAGACCAAAACACTCTGACTCTGCCTTAGGTTATGTATTGTGAATGCCTTAATCATATTTCTACAACTTATCTCTAGGTGCAATACTCCAAAATGATGAGATATAAATGTAGGGATATAAGAAACATGTCAGAACATAAGTATTCACCTCCATATCATGCTTAGAGACTAGACTAATCACCACATCACACTTATAAAGTTTTATCTTCATCTACTAAGTCTTCCGAATTGACTTGCCTTAAGCATGTTGACCCCTTATCTTCAACTATGTCAAACCATCTTTCTCAAGTCTTCCACTGTTCATCAGTCTCTCAACTTTTTTACACAAGATCTGTACAAGTTTGACCTCATAATTCCATATGCTATGTTGACATCCATTACAACACATATTTCCAACACACCATACCCCTACTCCCCTTTTTGGTGGATTGTGAAAGCCATGTTGTGATTCAAGTTTAATGTAACTTTTATGAGATTGTTGGATTGCATAAATTATTTATTTTCAAATTTTCAAATTGCTAATGAGCAGTATTGAATATTTATTACTTTTGTCTACCTAGCCTCCTAATTTTGATATGTTCCTTGCCTCAGGAACTTGTTTAAATGGACTTTTGTTTTGATATTAAATTTTTTTCATGGGTGGCCACATTTGAATTTTATTTTCTTTTATGAGATTTCATTGTGAATTTTATTTAACATTTTTTTAGTTTGAGAATCAATGTGTTTTGAGGCTTTTACATTTTTCTACTATTGGTATATGTGGATTTTTGCATGTATTGTATTGGCTTTTTTAAAAGGGGCCCCTGGTAAGTTGTATGGGGGGAGTAGGTAGCTTGAAAATTTCTTGAAGAAATAAGGTCTACTAATGGACCGATCTAGGATGGTCATAATTATTTTCTTTAAAATTCAAGAATGTATACACTCCTCTTGCTTTATAGCACTAGGATACATATGGTATTATTCCTTGTAGAGAGACGAGACTTGTTTGGTACCACGAGTACTCAGGTGTTGACTCTTTAGTTGCAAGCTAGGATATTTACTAGGTTATGAATTCATAACCCCATGGTTACTTGGATGTATTCAGGCATTGATCATACTCATAAAATTCCTTATGTGAGTTTTATCTTGTGAAGAGTGTGAAGTCATTATTATGTTTAATATGTAATTGAGACATGTAAGTGTAGTGACCTAAGTTTTAAAGAAATGAGGTGCTTGATATGGTATAACATGCTTTGATGACTTGATTCATCGGATGGTTCTTTACTTTGAGACTTAAATTCTATTTGTTGACACAAATTTAAAATCTATAGAAGGATAAATAACTAGTCAAATGATAAGTAATTACATAATAATGTTTTTGGTTTTAGTATGTATTGGTATGACCTTGCTTTGTGTGTGTCAATATGTGAACTATGTTATATTGTAGCACTCCTGTCATATGGATGTAATGTAGGTAGTGATGTTTCTTTTTGCTCCTCTTATATCGATGTATGTTACATTCTACAGGGAAGGAATCACCATGGTATTGATTATTCATTGTTGACCTTAGAATTTTATAATATCTTATTATGGAAATAAGAGCACATTACCTTGACCAAATGGTGGTTTACTCTACCTAATTTTTGAGGGCTTCCAAGAGGAAACTTAATCTTAGGGGGGGAGAGTGTGATGCCCACTACCTTCTTTCTTGTTCTCATATTATTTTTATAGACTTGTTTGTATAAAATACTTGTGGATGTGTAATTTTACCTTATTTTTATCATAGATAGTTTAGGCAATGATATTATATTTAGAATAGTAGTTGATTACTAGTTGTGAACATGAATTGGTTAATTAATTATGGAATTAATTATAAGTATGTGCATGGAAATGGGGGACCAAAATGGGGTTAAAATTGGCCACTTTTTTTTTTCTTTTTTCTTTTTTGAAATCAGTAAAAACTGATCTTGGATGAGAAAATTTAAGATAACCACACTCAAAATTTGAAGATGTGACAAGAACTAGATTTGTAGTGCTCAGAATCAAGTTTCTAAACTATGAACTTTTTTTAAATGGTGGATATTACGAGGTTCAAATAGGGGGAGCACACAAACTGCTACTTTTTTTTTAGAAAAATATAACATAGCGTTTGGTGTGCTCACCCTAAAATGTTGGCTTTTTTTAAGTATTTCAAAAACTAGTTTTGTGAAAAATTAGCTAGCATGATATAGTTTATGCTTGATTTTTCTACTAATTTTTTAATGAATATATGTTTTTTTATGAATTATCAAAGAGGACACATCCTAAAAAGAAAAAAATTTGAGCATGTTGTCCCTAAATTTTTTGAAAACTAATTGAAAACCATCTTTTTAATGTGTATAGAATACAGCCTAGAATAGAAAGGTCTAATTTGTTTCAAATTTGGATGAACAGATAAGAAATGACGCCAAAAATACTATACATAATATTTTGGCAAAAAAGGAAGACATTAGTGAAAGAAATTGAAGATAAAAACCTTAATATTTTTAAATTTTAGAACACAATACATGGTTAGAAAACTAATAAAAAACTTAAAGTCATCTTGGCATTTTTTTAGATTACCATTGAAAAATGTGTAATCCTGGTGGAGAGCATACTCAGGATTTAGATTTTTTTTAATGTTTTCTTGAAAACACATCTTTAGGCACCTTCCATATAGGCCCAACCCTTTGGCTTGGATATCCAAGCCAAATCCAATCCTAAGAGTGCTATTCCAAGGAATATACAAATAAGACATGGGCATGTTATTGTTATGTCGTAAAATGTCCTCCTAGAACTTTTACCTCCTAAGTTTAGCTGTCGGGTCCCTTATTTTACATCTTGAATATTCATTTTAACTCCCACAAGAAAATGGCCTGAAACCCATGTCACATGGGGCTTGAGGGACATTGTGGCACTTAGTCCTGACCTAAAAAGGGGACCTAGGACATGGGCACTTGTGCCCTTGTCATGTCCTATTTTAGGAACGTCCCTAATTTAAATGTCTGTTATGTGACTGTTAGTTAGGTCCCATGCTAACATCTTAAGTTTGAATTATGAAATTTAAATCATGAATGTGTGTTGTTATAGATATAAGCATTTTAGGGATTCATTTGAAAACTAGAAGATGATTATGAACTTTTGGAGAACTTATGATTTTAGAGCATCCAAGATATTCATTGTTGCAAAGTAGAGCATTGTTATCATGTTTGTGTTTGCAAATTTAGCTTCATCTTCTCATGTGTTCAAGGATATTCATCTACATGTGAGATACACCTCTGAGATGATATCAATTTGTGTTTGAATCATTTATCAATTTGTTTTTGCCTCTATCCTATAGGGATACGCACTCTTAACTGACAATGGTGTTCAGAAGACTTGAATGTCCTTCCGGGACTTGACTGAGGCAAGCTCCTAAACACCACAACCCCCATGTACACTCCTTATGATTGCAGGTTACAGGTATTAGATTTCACAGATTGGAGTTGTAGAGGAAGGCTGTAGAAGATAAAAATTATGGATATGACTGAAAGAAGCAGTTTGAAGCACTTTCAGGATAAGCAAGCCTAGGGCAATGTCTTCCAAGGTTGCAGACATGGGAATCTTTGTTAAAGTGATAATCAACATCTAAAGAAGCCCTGACATCTTGAAGAATAGCCTAGCTTGGACTAGAATGCCTAGGGTAGTGTCTTTTGCATCTCCTGTGACAGAAACAGATGAAACAATGATTATCAGTGCCGGAAGGAGTCCCTAATTCCTTGAAGAAAACTGTACCTTGGACTTGGGTGCCTAGGGCATTGTCCCCAAATATTCTCCATCAAAAACTTCAAAAAATGGTCAATAATTAATCTCTGTCTACTATCTTAGTCTATGAGCATTTGTCGTAATTTATCAATTTGCTTCCGATTTTGCATAATTAGCGCTTTTGACATACTTGAGCACTAAATTAATGCATTAATTAACGATTTCTAAATTTCCACATCATTCCAAGTGACTATCAACCTATAGGTGAATCCTCTTATAAAAGTTATGATTCAACTCGGTTAAATGTCCTTGAATGTTTGTAGTGAAAGGAGGATGTAGCTATTAAACCCCATCGTGCTTCTTTTCCTATTAAACATTTTGGTGAGCCCATGTTTTATTTGAATTTTGTACCTTGTTGAGTGTTGTACTTGAGATTTTACTTCATTTCATTTATCATTTTCATATTGCTTTTAGAAATTTACAAAAAAAATTGAAAATTTTGAAAAAATTTGAAAAATTGGCATTTTAGCTTGCATTCTGACATAATTTGAATTAACTTGAATTAATTTTCTTTTAATTTTTTATTTTTACATTATATCTGAAATTAATTTTCATTTAATTCATAATTTTCATATTGCATTTGAAAATTTACAAAAAAAATTGAAAAATTTGAACAATTTTTTTTTGGCATTTTAGGCTTGCATTTTGAAATAATTTTAATTAATTTTAATTTAATTTCATTTAATTTATGATATTTTCATTAGATGTGATATAAATTACAGAAATTCATCTTATCATAATCATTTGCTTTGTATTTTCATGCTTAAATTGTTAAAAATTGCTTGAAATTATGCATTTTCATATAATCTTGTTTTTGCATTACGTAGGGTTTGTGGTTAAAATATTGTTTCAAATTTTACTAATGTTTTAAATATTCTTTAAAATCTGATTTTGGACTGAGTGTTTCATCATAGTGTATTTTTGTATTTTGCATATAGAATTGCATTATAGGTGTGTTGTGAAGGATATCGCTGCATTATTGGACTGATATTAGGATTATTATTCACTGCCCCTCATCAATTTCCTTACAACATTTCATCCTTTAGTCATTTGCATTGAAAAAAGGTGAAAAAAGTGAACATTTTAGGTGCATAAACAAGCATAATTTGTGTTGTTTCATTGCACTCAATATAAATACATAAAATCATCAATTGGAGCTTGTTGTGTTGTACTCTTTTCCTCCTATCCATTGTGTTTTTTGTGAACTTGGAGTGTCCCTTTAGCCCTTTCCCTCAAACAAGTGCTTAGTAGTGAAATAGTCACACATCTAGGGTGTGTTAAGTACCTTATAACTTTGCATGTCTTGTCTTATTAGATTTTATTAGAAATTTATGTTAGAAGACATTTCATCATGGCATCTTTGTCTTATTACTCTTTGGTATCTTTACATGCATATAGCAAAAACTTTGATAATTTCTACAAATTTCTTAATATGAATCCTCATGTTCTCACTTATATACAAGCTATGTATCATAAGGATATATTTAAATGCTCTTCATTTGAAATCCTTTACTATGTATCTAATTTTGACAACTTCATATCCCTCATGAATACATACCCTTCGATAGTAGAAGATTTAACAAAACACATCAAGAATGATGAGTGTGAAAGATCTCTTAATGCTTTGGAATTAATATCTAAAACATATGATGATAATGATGATGATTCCATAAGTTATCCTACTTCTCTTATAGTTGAATGTCCAAGAACCTTAGATGAGAAGACCATGGAGAGCTCTACTAATAACACAACACCTCACCTTCCTAACAACACCTTACCTTTCTTTCATTTCAATTCTCTCCCTAGCCAAGATGAAGCATTAGTGGATGAGAAAAGTTCTCTCACATTAAATCCTTTAGGGATGGATGTTGGGTATAACTTAGAGGGAAATAGTGTTAATTCAATCTTCACTAATAGACTTATTCCACCCACCAAAGGGTTACAAGATAAGTGTAGCAATATTCCTAAGATGATTGTGTGAGGGGTACCTAGTGCACCTTCTTGCTTAAAACTGGTGATTATAGTTTAAGGTGATTGAAAACCATCTCGACGCCTAATTACATCTTAAACTATGCAAGACAAATCACTGAAAGAAATCAAGGTGTTCAAAATGTGTTGCAACAACCACATCACAATGTGATTGCTCACACATATAACACCCATAATAACAAACAAAGTAAGAAAACACTTCATGTTCCCATCTCTCTTCCATGTCATCTTACTCCTAAAAGGGGTTAAGAATATGATCTTGTCGAGCAGCTTTGTGCTACTTTGGCTACGATCTCTCTTTGGGATTTAATACAAACATTGCCTACATACCATGGATTGCTCCAAGAGGCTCTACAAAAGGTGATCATACCACCTATTGTTAAGTCGAATGATGTTGATGCAGGAGCATCCCTAGTTCAAGAGCAATCTTGTATCAACTAAAAACATTTGCATTTCAGTTTGTTTTTTTTCATTTCTAGTTCAGTTTAGTCAGTTCATTCAATAGCAGTTTCTATATTTTGGTCTACTTTCTATCGTAGTTTCATTTTAGACCTTGTGGAGATGGATTTAGCATCTAGACACATTTGTGCACATCATATCCAAAATTTAGAGCATTTGGATAAGGCACCAGTAATATATTGCTATTAGAAGATCGACTATTTTCTCATAATAGAGCATCCTAACAGTCTCAGACAATTAGCTAAAAGAGAAGACTTGTAGAGCATTTCATGACTTGTGAAGCTAAATGACACATCATTCAATGTTTTTTGGTTCATGGTTGACCTTCTATGAGATCCACACACCATTCCATTCATTGGAGTTTGTGATCTTCCTTGGCCAACACAGAGGAATCTTATGTTCTGGAGATGATATAAATTGATGTAATAGATGCCTAGGAAATTAGTTGATCATTAGTTCAAAGTTGATAGTTTGAATTTCTCGCAAAGGAGCCTCAAATCCATATCTTGTGCATATTTTGTAACTATGAAAAAAGGTCTGTGATCCCTAATTGTAAGACATGTTGCTGACTAATTTGTATTTGAATTATATGATATACTGAATGATTGAATCTGCATTTTCTTCCTATCTTTAAGTTGTTTCCACTATGTTTACTCTAGTTGCATGGCCTATATAGTTCACTTTGTGGACCCTCCTAACTGTGACTGCACCAAGTGGTATCAAAGAGAAAATTCGAACTTTTGGGATGAATTGAGAAAAGTTAACAAAGGAATTCCATGAGATATCACTATTAACAGATCACTGAATCCAAGGTAGGTTACTTGTGTTGCAACTGATCGCTAATTGTGAGGCAGTTGTCACCTTGTAGTCTGATCATCAAATTTAAGGTAGTTACACTTGATCCTAGAAAGAATGCCACCGAGGAGAATGCCTGATGTTGGAACAATGGCTAGAAGAATGGATGAGATGATGGAGATGATGAAAACAATGTGAGTTTTCTTGGATGCTGTTGAAGATTAGAGAAGAGAACTTATACCTCGACCTAATGTTGAAAGTGATGATGATGAAGAATTTCAATCCGCTGACCAAAATGGCAAAGCCCTAGGAAACAAAGAAGAAGAAGAATTAGATGAAGTCAAGATATTGCAAGCTATTTCAAAGATTAGGAAAATACCTAGAGTTGATGTACCAAACTATATTGGCAATTTGAATCCTGAAGAGTTGATTGACTAGATAAATGACATGGAAGGATACTTTGAGTATGAAGAAATTAAAGATATGGAGAAGGTAAAATTTGAAAAGACAAAGTTAAAAGGACATGCCTCTATATGTTGGATATAAACAGAAGAGGAAAATAAAAGATTACAAAGTGGGACAGAATGGTGACAAAGTTGAAGAACCAGTTTATATCTGCTGACTATCTATTGGAGCTATTTAAAAGATTGCAAAATATGAGACAAAAGGAGAAATCTATGAAGGAGTACATTGAAGAATTTCATAAGATGACCATAAGGACAAGACATAGTGAAGAAAGAAAGGAGAAAGTGGACAGATACATCAATGGACTGAGATTGAACATTCAAGAAGAACTAAGTTTAGTAAGGATGACAACATTGGAAGAAGGATATCAGTTTGCCCTGAAGGTTGAACAAAAGTTGAATAAGAGGCATGATTAGAGACCGAGAGGGAGAGGAGGTAAATTTTAGAGAGGTAGAACATTTTCTGGAGGAGAGAGATCATATGTAGAGTAGAACAAACCAGAGAACACATTCAAGAAGGAGGACAAATATAATAATGCATATTAGAGAGATGACAGAACTTTCTACCATAGAGCAAACCCTAGTCCATACTAGAGTGAATGATATAGAAGAGAAGGAAGAGGAAATGATAGGAGAACATTCACAGGAATTTGTTTCAAGTGTGGAGGTGAAGGACATAGATCATTTGAATGTAATCAAGGGAGTACAAGCAAGAGGATAAAGAATAGTGGAAGAGTAGCCTATGTGGAAGAAGAACCTATTGGATCATCAAGTTCAGTTGGTAAACCTGAGAAAGTAGAATCACTTGTCATGACGAGAGCACTATTTCAAGGAGAGACAAATGAGGAACCACCGCATATGAAAAGTTTGTTCAAAACTAGATGCAAATCAAGAGGTAAATGTTGTAAAGTTGTTATTGATAGTGATAGTTCTGATAACTTAATTTTAGAGGAGATGGTGACTAAGCTGAAGTTGGAAAGATTGAAACACCCTAAGCCCTATCAGATAGCATGGATTCAGGATGATCATACAATACTGGTTAGTGAACAATGTCTGGTGAAATTTCATATTGGATATTATCATAATGAAGTATTGTGTGATATTATGCCTATGGATGTATGTCATTTTTTATCGGGTAGACCATGGTAGTATGATAGAAAAGATATACATGATGGGAGAAAGAATACATATACTATAACATCAAATGGAAAGAGAATTACTTTGATTCCTTTGGAAGATGATCCTAAGAGTGAAGTATGTGGGAATGCTAGAATATGTTTGGTAGACGGAAGAAACTTTCTGGATGTTTTGAGACATGAGAATGTGTGTTATGCTTTGATCCCTAAGAAGCCTGAAACATTAAAGAAGGAGACTAAAGAATCACAAACAGAGGAGATAACTGAGTTGCTGACAGAGTATGAAGACGTCACGTTAGATAATGTGCTAGAAGGATTACCACCAATCAGGAGTATTAGTCATCACATGGATCTTATACCTAGAACTAGTTTGCCTAACAAAGCAGCACATAGAATAACACCAGTAGACAATGAAGAATTGAATAGATAGATATAAGAATTATTGAGGAAAGGTTTGATCAGAGAAAGCTTGAGTCCTTATGTAGCACCTATAGTGTTAGGACCAAAGAAAGATGGAGAATGTGTATAGACTCTAGAGCAATCAACAAGATCACAACTAAGTATAGATTTCCTTTACCTAGTATGGATGATATCATGGACTATTTAAGTGGAGTAAAATATTTCACAAAGATAGACTTGAAGAGTGGATACCATCAAATCAAAATCAAAGAAGGAGATGAATGGAAGATTGCTTTTAAGACAAATGAAGGATTGCATGAGTGGTTAATAATGCCTTTTTGATTGACAAATGCACTGAGTACTTTCATGAAGTTGATGAATGAAGTCTTGAATAAATTCTTGGGTAAGTTTGTTATTGTATATTTGGATGACATTCTAATTTTTAGTAAAACAAATGAAGAACACATATGGAACATGAGACAAGTATTGCAGAGACTGACAGAAGAGAAATTGTTGATAAACATCAAGAAGTGTAGTTTCATGAAGGAAGAAGTGGTATTCTTTGGATTTGGGATTTCTATGGAAGGATTGAATATGGACCCTAAGAAAGTAAGATAAATTGTTGAATGCCTACACCAGAGAGCATTGGAGAAGTTAGATAATTCCATGGGTTAGCTAGTTTCTATAAGAAGTTCATTAGAAATTTTAGTTCAATATGTAACCCTATGACAGAGACAATGAGAGGTGACATCAAGGACTTAAAGTGGACATCAGGAATAGATAGAAGTTTTGAATCATTAAAGCAGAAAGTGACAGATCAACCTTTTTTGGCATTACCAGATTTTAATAAGCTATTTCAGGTAGATTGTGATGCAAGTGGAAATATAATAGGAGCATTGTTAAGTCAAGAAGGTAAATCTATAGCATATTTTAGTGAGAATTTGAATGATGGAAAGAGACCATTATTAGTTTATGATTAGGAGTTCTATGCTATAATTCAAGCCTTGAAGAAGTGGAGACATTACTTATTGCCCAAGAAGTTTATGTTTTATATAGATCATCAAGCTTTACAATATTTGAACAGTCAAGGAAAGTTGAATCAGAGACATATGAGATGGGTAGAGTTCATGTAGAGTTACACTTTTTTGTTGAATCATAGGAGTTGAAAATAAAACAAAGTTACAGATGCCCTAAGTAGAAGGAGGAACTTGTTGACAGAGATGAGAGTTGGAGTGTTGGGATTTGATGAATTGAAGAACATGTATGATGAAGATCTTGATTTTGCTAAACCTTGGAAAGCATGTAAGGAACTTGTTGTGACAGATAGGAGTAAATGGTTGCATTATTTCATTCAAGAAGATATGTTGTTCAAAGGAAATTAGTTGTGCATACCTAGGAGTTCGATGAGAGATAATTTGATCAAGGAGAAACATAGTGGTGGATTGGCAGGATATTTTGTTATTGAGAAGATAACGGCTTTGGTAAGTAAGAATTAATTTTGGCCTCAGATAAATAAGGATGTTAGGAAATTTGTACAGAGTTGTAGAATTTGTCAAGTTGCAAAAGGAAATAGTCAGAATACTAGTTTGTATGTAAATCTTTGACCATACTAGAGAGACCTTGGGAAGACATAAGTATAGATTTTATCATGGGATTGCCAAAGACATCGAGAGGACATGATTCAATATTTGTAGTGGTGAACATATTTTCAAAGATGGCGCATTTCATACCTTGTAAGAAGACAATTGATGCAGTACATGTGGCTGACCTATTTTTCAAGGAGATTGTGAGGTTGCATGGATTATAGGTAAGAGCATAATTTCAGACAGAGATGCCAAATTTCTTGGATACTTCTGGAAGACACTTTGGAAGAAGATGAAGACATATTTGAAGTTTAGTTCAGCATCTCACCAACAGACTGATGGACAGACAGAGGTAGTGAATAGGAGTTTGGGAGACATGTTGAGATGTTTGGTTGGAGAGAAGGAAGGAAATTGGGATTTGATTCTTTCACAAGCAAAGTTTGCATATAATAATTTATTGAATAGGAGTACCAGAAGAACACCATTTGAGATTGTGATAAGAACTAACCCTAGAGGAGTTGTAGAGTTGAGAGATATCAGCATGGAAGACAAGAGGATTGTGGAAGCAGAAGAATTTGTAGGACACATGGAGACAGTGCATAATCAGGTTAAGAAGCATTTGGAGGAAATGAACAACAAGTATAAGGAGAAGGTAGATGAGAAGAGAAGACAAATAATTTTTGGTGGGAGATGAAGTGATGGTGTACTTGAGAAAAGAAAGATTTCCAGTTGGGATAAATAACAAGTTAATGATGAAGAAGTTTGGACCATGTAGGATACTCAAAAAGTATGACTTAGGAAATGCTTATGCAGTGGAGTTACAAGAGACATTGGGTATTTCACCTATTTTCAACATTGTAGACCTACATTAGTATCATAAAATAGAGTTCAGTGACATAATTGAAGAAGACTTACAGTAGCAGTTACCACAGCAAGCACCGATGCAGATTGAAGACATTCTTGATAGTAGAATTAGACACAACACCAGAGGAAGACAATATAAAGAATGTCTTGTGAAGTGGAAAGGCAAACTAGAAGAAGACCCATCTTGGATTTCTCAGGCTGAGGTGAACCGCCTAAGTTTCCTTCTAGCCCTAGCAAAGTGAGGGACTCACTTTTTTCAATAACCTTAGATCTTTGATGCAGGAGTATCCATGGTTCAAGAGAAATCTTGCATTAAACAAAAACATTTGCATTTTAATTTGTTTCTTTTCATTTTCCAGTTTAGTTCAGTCAGTTCAGTCAATAGCAATTTCTACATTTTGGTCTGCATTCTACCGCAGTTGCATTTTAGAGTTGGACATAGCATCTAGACACATTCATGCACATCATATCCAAAATTAGAGCATTTGGATCATGTACCAATAAGATATCTCTATCAGAAGATTGACTATTTTCTCAGAACAGAGCATCTTGATAGTCTCAGACAATCATCTAAAGGAGAAGACTTGTGGAACATTTCATGACTTGTGCACCTAAATGACACATCATTCAATTTTGTTTGGTTCATGGTTGACCTTACCTAAGATTTGGACACCATTCCATTCATTTGCAGAGGAATTCTACATGATTAGGTCCAACCTATCCATGTTCACATATTACAACTCTTCATTGGAGTTTGTGATCTTCCTTGGCCAACACAAAGGAATCTTATGTTCCACAGATGATATAAATTGATGTAATAGATGCCTAGGAAAGTACTTAATCATTAGTTCATAGTTGATAGTTTGAATTTCTTGCGAAGGAACTTCAAAGCCATATCTTGTGCATATTCTATAACTGTAAAATCAGGCCTGTGAGCCCTAATTGTAAGCCTGCATCTTGCCAGCCAATTTGTATTTGAATTATATGATATACTAAATGATTGAATCTACATTTGCTTCCTATCTTTGAGTTGTTTCCATTGTGTTTACTCTAGATGCATGACTTGGATAGTTCACTTCGTGGACCCTCCTAACCGTGACTGCACCAGATGTAGTAGCTCTATTAGATTGTATGCATGCGACAAAAACATATATTCTCTTTCAACCACATGAATTACTATCAGTTGAAGTTCAAAACCAATATGATCCTCTTATAATCTTTGTCACCATAAATAAAAAGTTGATAAATTGAGTTATGATTGACAATGGATCAACTCTTAACATTTATGGCATAGACTTACTACACAAAATCAAGATTGACACATCTTTAATCAAACTGGATAGGATTAGCGTTTGTGGCTCTGATGATGTTGGAAGACAATCTGTAGGCACCATAACTCTAACTATGAAGGTTGGACCTGTGACTTTGTCTACCCTTTTTCATGTCATGCCTGGATCAATTTCATATAATATGATTCTTGGTAGACCGTGGATTCATGCCATGGGGGCAATTCCGTCTACCCTTCATAGATCAATAAAGTTTATTTATAAAGACAAGCTCTACACCATTGTAGATGATCCTTAACCAGATAATTGTTCACATATAGAAATACAAAAACAAGAAAAAAATCAGCAAAACCTAAACAACTTACAAAAAGATTCATCCATGCCTCTTGCCAAAGATAATGTTGCGTAAGACTCTAAACCATTGAATGCACTTTTTGGTTATGATTGGGGTTCATTAGATTTTACCCCTTCCTTCAATGGGGAATATAAACTTATTAACTCTAAGACATCAAAAGTCACATCGATCACATCTAAGCAATCTTTGGGAACACATGAGAAACATAAAGTCTCCTTAGTAGAAAATAAGGATAATACTCTTCCTTATATGACAATCATGATACCTATGAGGCTTCACCATCTTCTAAAGAAACGGCATCCCTCTATGGTCAAGGATATAAATCCTTTATAACAACTACGACTATGTAGGTAATGGTTGTGGTGTAAATAAAAAAGGAATCAGAGTACCTTTACCAGTTGCTGGAATTAACTACACAGCTGGTATTGGATACCATTCTTTGAAACCCACTAAAGCCTCTCATCATCCTAAACTTAATTTTAATGCAATATCAACGAGACCAAAGAAACATGCAAGATATCCTAAGCTGATAGACAAGAATTGTTCACTAAGAATTATCCCGCTGAATGATGTAAATATTTCTCCCTCCTTAAGCCACACTTGTTGTAGCAAATATTATAGTTTCTCTCAAGGGTGGCCTTTTCCTAGATATATTTTCTTAACATTGGGTTGTATCAGGTAAGTATTTCTAACCCTTTCTCCCCTTTGTCGTGATCCCCTATGATGTGTTATGTGTTGTTTAGGCCTCCTAGGATGACCCTTGGTACTCTTGTAAGGCCAAGGATAATGGGAGACTGCCTATGTCATGACCATTCTTTTATATTGCTCCTCTCCTCTATTTTATTGTTGTGTGTCATGCCTTAAGGGCATAGCATTGTGGTTGGTGACCTGGGGGCACCCTCCTATGTAAAGACCCTAAGGCACTTGTCCTCCTCTCTTGATTTATTGTTTACCTTCTTCTAGTGATTTGATCTAGTCAGCAGATGATGAAAAACAAATAATACTAATACAGACCATGTGTCCCTTCATCATGTAAAGAAAAAATGGACCTAGTCCATACATGAGGATGGGTTGATATATATTATCTGATGCTTGGCTAGTAGAATCACTCCATGTGATATTTTGATGATGACTTATATTTGCTAACAAACCATAACAATATAGCTACTATGTGCACTTTGTCTATCTTGGGTCTCGCCTTGGTGACACTCAGTTCTGAGATCTCTACAGTATAGGCCCATAGTTATATTAGGATTCCAAATCTGTAAAATGACCTTGGCTCTTGATGTGATTGTGATTATGCAATGCTTTTATCATTTGATGTGGTTATTATATTAGAGAAAGATTTCTAACCTCTCTTCTTGCAGTAAATTGTGTGTTTGTGGGAACATTCGGTGATCATAAAGTACATGTCACCTTTGGGGGCATGGAATTTATGAGAGCTCTTGTTCCCTTGTGTGTTTTCTCTCTACCTTAAAGTTCTTGATATCAATACATGATATCAACCACATTAAGGTGGGAGCATATAAGATAAGTTGTGTGATTATTTTGATACTAACGAAGCATGTTTGTAATCCCTGTACAGAGGTGGGATGTTGTATCTCTGTGCGAGTGCACATCTTTATTTTATATTGTAATGATAAATCTCTTTGCAGAGGTGGGATATCATGCATATCCTTTTATTTTAATCCCTCTACAGATGCGGTATATCGTACATATCCTTTTATTTTGAAGCCTTCTGCGGATGCGGGGATGGTGTATCTATTGAGCTAGTGCACATCTCTTTTATTCTAAAAGTCCTCCGAGGAGGCGAGGTTGGTGTATCTTCCCTTAAGCGTGTCTTTGGTGGTTGTTGTAGCATAATCCCAACCATCAGGTGTTCATATAATGTGCCTGAGATGGTGGTGAACCTAGTAATAGGCTCCTTCCATTACTTGTTTGCCATGTTTTAGAGGTATAGTATGTCTTTGGAATGCTATACGATGCTCATGTTTTTGGTGTGTCTTCCGTGTGTTTGTTCCCAAGTATAGTCCAAAGAGCATGGAGAAATGCCCCTCCTATGCTTTGGGATTTATATGGCATGTTTGTTCCCAAGTATAGTCCAAAGAGCATGGTAAAATGCCCCTCCTATGCTTTGGGATTTGTATGGCGTGTTTGTTCTCAAGCGTAGTGTAAAGTTGTGTGGCAATGAGTCCCTCCCTACACTCTAATATTTTTATTGCATGTTTGTCACCCCATATGTAGTCCAAAGAGTGTGGAAAAATGCCCCTCTTACATTTTGGGTTGTGTTGCATTTTTAATTTCCATGTATTTGCATTCATATATATATATATATATATATATGTATGAAAATGAAAAATAAATAATCACTGCATTCATTGTATTCATTGTGTTTTGTGTGTCTTCAATACTATATTCTCCATATTTTGCATGCTTGTAAATATCTTCTCCATGTTTTACATGCCTATTACTATCTTCACTATGATTGGCATGTCTATAATGTGTCTTCTCTAATGTCTACCTAAGACTGTGGGCTAGAAATATTTCCTCAATCTTTGTGTATGCATTAGCTTCAAGTGCCTGGCATGTTAGCTATGTTTTGACCGTACTTTAATGCATGTATTGGCCTTGTATTCATGCATACATTAAAGTGGGGGCTAAATGTTGGGTCGTAAAATGTCTCCTAGGACTTTTACCTCCTAAGTTTAGCTCCTGGGTCCCTTGTTTTGCATCTTGCATGTTCATTTTAACCCCCGAAAGAAAATGGCCTGAAACCCATGTCACATGGGGCTTGAGGGAAATTGTGGCACTTAGTATTGACCTAAAAAGGGGACTTGGGACACGGGTGCTCGTACCCTTGTCCTGCCCTATTTTAGGCATGTCCCAAATTTAAATGTCCATTATGTGACCATTAGTTAGGTCCCATGCCGACATCTTAAGTATGAATTATGAAATTTAAAGCAGGAATGTGTGTTGTTGCATATATAAGCATGTTTAGGGATTCATTTGAAAACTAGAAGATGATTATGAACTTTTGATAAACTTATGCTTTTAGAGCATTCAAGATATTCATTATTGTAGAGCAGAGCATTGTTATCATGTTTGTGTTTGCATATTTAGCTTCATCTTCCCATGTGTTGAAGGATCTTCATTTACATGCGAGCTACACCTCCAAGGTGATATCAATTTGTGTTTGAATCATTTGTCAATTTGTTTTTGCCTCTATCCCATAGGGATACACACTCTTTATCTGACAACAGTATTTGGAAGACTTGAATGTCCTTCTGGGGCTTGACTAAGGCAAGCTCATAAACACCACAACCCCCAACCACACTCCTTGTAATTACAAGTTACAAGTATCATGTTTCATGGAGTGGAGTTGCAGAGGAAGGTTGTAGAAGATAAGGATTCCAGATCTAGCAGAAAGAAGTAGTTCAAAGCACTTTCGGGATAAGGGCGCCTAGGGCAATGCCCTCTGAGGTTGTAGACACAAGAATCTTTGTGATAGTGACAATCAACATCTAAAGAAGCCATGACATCTTGAATAATAGCTTACCTTGGACTAGGGCACGTAGGGTAGTGTCCTCCACATCTCCCACGACAAAAATAGATGGAACAATGATTATCAACACTAAAAGGAGTTCTAAATTCCCTGAAGAAAACTGTACCTTGGACTTGGGTGCTTAGGGCATTGTCCTCAAATATTCTGCATCACAAACTTCAAAAAATGGTCAATAATTAATCCCTGTCTACTATCTTAGTCTGCGAGCATGCTAGTTTGCTTCCAATTTTCCATAATTAGGATTTTTGACATACTTGAGCATTAAATTAATACATTAATTGAAAATGTCTGAATTTCCACATCATTCCAAGTGACTATTAACCTATAGGTGAATCCTCTTGTAAAAGTTGTGATTCAACTCAGTTGAATGTCCTTGAATGTTTGTAGTGAAAGGAAGATCTAGCTATTAAACCCCCTCATCCCTCTTTTCCTATTAAATATAACACGCATGAGTTACAAATTCAAAAAAGAGTTTTTCTTTGTTTTTAATGAATAAATAATGCAAGTGAGTTATGAAACACTAGTGTTATGGCTTAGGATTTCTGATCCATCCTGATCCATAATGCTAGTGTATTATAATGTGCTTGCGTTATGTCAAATTTTTCTTCAAATTAAGGGTTGGCCACTTTTTGGCCCTCCATCTTGGTGCACATGCCCTTATATTTGTTAGATTAGAGTTACAAATTTTAATTAGTGGTCCCTATGGATTGATTTTAGAATGAACATAATTGTGAATTATAAATCTAAATTATATTTAATTAAATGCTATGTGTTAATGTGATATTGTATTAATATGATGAATTAACTTGTTATTTGATTTTAATTTAATTATGATAATATTGTTAATTATGAAATATTTATGACACATATATTAATTTAATTATGAATGTTGCTTCAGCTGTTATCTCAAATATATTAACGATATGTTTGTTTAAAATGTGTCTGAATACACGGAAGACAAAAGATAAACTGAGAGGTTTTGTCTGCTCTGCATGTTTTTTTGAAGTTGACCACCATTGTCTCTCTAGGTTTCCATACCGCGCTCTAGGCGTAGGAACTATAGCCTTTTTTCTATATGTCCGCATTTATTGCAGCATCTTGGCCATTTAAATGCCTCTTACCACCTCTAACCCAGCATTTGTTGATGGTGTTGGCGGTTTCTCAGCTCTGAACAATGGCTCCTCCTCTGAACAAGCGTCCATAGAAATTTTTTTCGAAGGTGTTCCACGAGGTAAGCCCTCAGACTCTCCTGCTGATGTGATCTTACCTTCACATGAATTTGATACTACTTGTTTATGGTTAGAGAAGCATACTCTCATTGGATACTTTGTAGGGAGAACTCCCCCTGAATCTATGCTCAAAGAATGGGTCTAGAAGGCTTGGCTCCCTCATGGGGTCTGCCTTGATATGGTCTAGAATCTAACCAAAGGCTTTTTCTTTTTCCACTCTGTAGAAGTTAGCCATGTTCAAGCTATTTTAAACCATGGTCCTTGGTATGTCTGGTCTTCCTTGTTGGTCTTCCAACAGTGGACCCAGGATTTTGTAGCCTCTGATGATACCAAACACAAGGTTCTGGTGTGGATTGTATTCCCTACATAACATTACCTCTTCTTTAGGAAGAGTTATTTATGTTGAACCTGATAGGTTCTTTCAAGAACGCCCTCAAAAGTGTGTTTGTGTTGAGGTGGATCTTTAAAAAGACCTCAAGGAATTTATTAACATTCAAATTGGCCCCCTTCAACACACTCAGAAGGTCACATACTTCAATTTGCCCAATACTTGTTATCACTGCTAGTCAGCTAAGCATAAAATTAGGGACTGTCCTCTTCTTGTGCCTAGGACCTAGGTTCCACCCAGGGATACTGTACAGGCACATCTAGTCGCAACTGTGCCCAAGGAGGTGGTTTCTAAACCAATAGACACTTGGACTACTGTTACCAATCACAAACAGAGAGTGAAACCCTCTCTAGATGCCCTCAAAACCACCAAAGAAGTTAAAAAGGTTTCAAAGTGTTTTGCGAATGGTGGGAAGGACAAAAATAAGAGTCCTATTATGTTGCCTTCGCATCGAACATCACCGCCAAGGGCAAGAACCCATGTCAATCCTTCCATGTCATCTCGTACCTGCTCTCGTAGCAGAGAGCTTACTAAGGAAGGAGAAATTGTTTAGGAGACTAAAAAATAGCAAATCCCTCCTCTCCAATTTGGGTCAAACCCCACCAACTTTCTTTAGAATAGTTTTGTTTCCTTTGAAAGCCTGGATTGTGGGGAGATGTTGGAGGATTTTAAATGAATTTTCTCTCTTGGAATGTTTGAGGTTTCACTGACCTCACTAGGAAGTACTATGTTCATGATGCTCTCCATCATTATGCTTCTCTTGATGTTCTGTGCCTGCAAGAAGTTAAAGTTACAGGCTTTCTTTTGTCTTCGACTTGCTGTTGTATTTGGCTAGCTAGTAAAAAAATTTCCACCACCCATGAGGCTGGCAAAGGTGGTGTCACTACTCTTTTGTCCCTTCGGTGGCATGATTTAGTGGTGGATCATGGGGTGGATCCCACCAACTAGTTAGTCTGGATGCTTTTTAATATTAATAATCATTCCTTTGGGATTATTAATAGCTATGCTTCAAATGACACGTCAGAAAGATCTGCTTTGTGGCGGTGGATTATGGATTCAATTTCCATGGCCATGTGGCTTATTTGTAGGGATTTTAATATGGTTGAAATTGCTACTAACAAAGATGGTGTTCTTCCTTTTTGGTGTCTAGCTGGAAAAAGAGAAGCGTGGCTCCATATGCGTAATAAATTGGGGTTTCTTGATCCCAATGTTGGCTGCCGTCACTCCAGTCCTTTATGGCATACTTGGGTAATTTTTGAACTGGAACTGACAGGGTCTTTAAGTGCCTTGATCGTGCTATGATTTTTGCATAATCTTTCTTTAATTTTTCCACATCATCCACCCTTCCTGTGCAGCTATTAGTGGATGTGACATTGTCAGACCACTTTCCTATTCAGTTTGCCATTGACTGGAAACTGACTCAGTCATGTGCCATGAAATCTTAGTTTTTTCTGAACACTTCCTTGCTTTCTCCATCAACCCACCTTAGCACACATTTCAATTGTATGGAATTTAGAATGTCGTCCATTGCATTCTACTAGCTAGATTAAGTGGTGGAATGATGCTATTGCCTGCACTGTGAGGTTTCTTCGCATCTATGGCCATCAGCTGGCCAAATTTAGGAGAAGGGCTTATGAAGCTACTGTCACTACCTTGAAATTTGCTTCTGAGGCCTTGGTTGCTGATCCTTTCTCTCCTTCTAAGAAAATCCTTTTTTCCAATTTACGACATCAAAAACAAATGGCTAATTGTCATGTTACCAGAGGGGCGCAACTTAAAGCCAAGATGCACTGGCTAAAAATTGGAGACCGTGTTTCTAAGGAATTTTTTCTTGCTCTCTAAGCTAGACATTCCTCACACAGTATTAAGCAAATCAAAGAGGATAATAATGTTCATATAGATCTGCCAGACATTCTCTAGGCTTTTGTAAGATATTATGAAATAGTTTTCACTGCTCAAGATTACACTCCTGAGTGACATGCTACTTTGCAGGATTGTCTTGATGTTGTGCCAAAAAAACTTTCCTCAGCCCAGAAGTGCTTGTGTGATCAATTATTGACCATTGAAGACCTAAAAGAAGTTGCTCGCTCTATGGCTGATGGCAAAGCTCATGGAATTGATGGCTTTCCTTGCGAGTTTTACAAATCCCTCTGGGATTGTTTAGGAAAAGATTTACACAATGTTTACCTTGAAGCTTTTCATTCTTATTATTTAGGAAATATTAATTATAAATCAAGGAAACATTAAGTTCATACCTAAAGTTGGTGATCTAGAGGATATTTGCAACTAGAGACAGATTATGCTCCTCAATGTTTCATACAAAATCATTGCTAAAGCCCTTTCACTCAAACTCTACAACATGCTTCCTCTGATTGTCTACCCTAAACAAACAGGCTTCATTAAGTCCAAAAATATTTTAGATAATATCATTACAGTTTGGGAGCGAATGGAATGGGCACAAAAATCAAATCAAAAAGCAATCTTTTTAAAAATTGATTTTGCTAAGGCATATGATCGCATTGAATGGTGTTGTATCCTTGCCATGCTTGCAGCATTAGGGTTTGGACCCTCTTTTATTCAATCTATCAAAATGAACTTTTCAGATGCTTCTACATGTATCACTATCAATGGCCACCAGTCCCATACTTTTGGCCTTTTCAGATCAATCTGGCAAGGATGACCTCTTGCTCCAAGCCTATATGTTCTTGTGGTAGAGGGTTTTGGTTATCTTCTTTCTCATTTAGTGTCCAATCAGCTTGTTCATGGTATTACTTTACCTAATTCCTCCAGCCAACTGGTTAATCATCATTTTGTTGATGACTCTTTTTTAACCCTACTGGAAGAAGAAAATTCTGTTAAAAATGCTCTTGGTTATCTGGAGACCTTTTGTTTAGCCTCAGGTTCTTCCATTCAGTGGCATAAAATGCTTTTCTACTGGCAGTCCATTCTTCCCATTCCTCAATGGCTTCAATAGTATGGTTGGTACTGGGTTGGCCATGGTGAAATTTTTAGATTTTTGGGTATTCCCTTTGCTTTCTAGGGCACTTCTACTACTCTATGGCAAGTTGTTCTTACCTGTGTGGAACAAAAACTTGTAGTCTAGATTACTAAGCCACTTTCTCTGGCTGGTAAATTTTAGGCTTGTTCTAAGATCTTGGCAGCAACCCATGTTTATTATTCTTCTTGTTGGGCTCCTTCAAATAGTTCTTATGCCAAACAGGAAAAACTCGAGGGATTTTCTATGGACCTCTTCTGATACTCACCATGGTTTTCACCGTGTTACATGGGAGTTTTACTACCTTCCAAGAGATTTTGTAGGGCTTGGTGTTCTTTCTATCTAATGCCAAGGAACTACCTTGGCTGTCAAGTACATCATTCATGCTCTCACTGGCTGTGAGGCATGGAAAGTTTTACTCCAGCATAACATTGAAATGGGATATCTTTTGCACAAACTAACTTGGAAAGGAATTGGTTTTTCTACTCTCCTTGTCATGAGAGAACCAATTTAGATCTCAGGCACGTTTGTGGTTAAAACTATTTGGAAAGCCTGGAAAAAAGTTAAACCATGGTTATGCTGGTCTGGTGATGGATTTTGTGCTGATCTTTCCTTCAATCACCTTAATATTTGGTAGTCACCACTCCTAGATTCTGCAGTCCAATCCTTGGCTAAATTGTTTGGTTTAAAGGCTCTAAAATTTCATAAATAAGATATTTAGACCTTACAGGATATGTTCCACCAGCCCACTATGGGCCTTTCTGGTTGGGAAAGATTCTGTGTTAAATTTGGTCTTTCAAAAGTTGATTAACCTACTTATGACAGAGTCATCACGGCTATTCCACCTAAAATGCTTCATAAGGCTAGAATTCAGTCCAACAAGCCTTGGTGGAAGGACTAGAAATGGTATCCTGAAACACCAATGCATCATTTCAAGCCACGGATGGCTTATAGCTCATTTTCCCATGGATGATACTCTTAATAAGCATTGGCTTATTCATAGCTCTTTGCGTCTTTGGTATTCCAGATTTAAAACTATTTGGTCCACCATTCTTGAGCCAAAACTTGCTCATTTTTCTTGTGCATTCTCTTTCAAGGCTTGCCTGTTGGTACTAGGTTGTTTCATCTTGGGGTCTAGGATCCCTATTGTCCTTTTTGTGGACAGTCTGAGACAATTCAACATCTCTTCTGGTATTGCACTAGAGCACAAGCCTTCTGGCTATGGATTCATGATTTCTTCTGCCCTCTCAGACTAGAGCCATTAACCTGGCAAATCATTCTTCTAGGTGACTCACCAAGGTTTCCAAAAAGATTTACTCAGATTTGGCATATTTTTAGGGTGGAGATATTATTTTCATTATGGAAAGATCATGATTCTTGTTTATTCTCAAAAAGTAAAATTGGAACTTTTATTTCTCTTTACATTAAAACAATTATCTATTCTAATGTTCTTATGCAGATTCAAGTGCAAGATAACAAATTTTCCTTGGAGGTGGCACACCTACAAGAGTTATTGGATCATTGGGGGAATGCTCCCTATACTGTGGCTCGAGTTCCTCCCTCATCTTCCTCTATCAGAGCTCGTTCACCTAACAGACCAAGAAGTGTTTTGGCCAGAGATTCTTGGCCCTGCTCCTAGCCTGCTCAGCATCGTGGTGCTCACCATCGTAGACACTTGGCCTCTCCACGTCAGTGTGGTTAGACCTCAGGCCATACTGCAAGTGGAGAAGGGGATAATGCAGGTTGGCCCACTGGCGATAATACTAGTTGGAATGTTCCTGGTCCTTCTCATCCACCTAATATAGGATGAGATAATACTAAAGTCTTCCCCAGTTGAATTTGGCTATCTCACCACAGCACAAGGAGCCAAATGTTCAGAATGATGAACAAGAAAATGAAGATGGTTGGGCTATGCCTGATGTCAACCTAGACCCCACTAATATTTGGGGGAAACTGGATGATAGGGATCTGCCATCTACGGGGGTGGCTATGGCAGCTTAATTATGTTTTTTATTATGTTTTTATATGGGTTCTGTACCCTTGATTGTTTGATCTAGAACATTCTAGGCTTAGCCCATGTGACTTTCGGGATGTGCCTTTTAACCACCCACTATTTTTTGTGAAATTTTATTTTATTTTAATAGATAACTTGCATTTTTTTATGTGCAAGTGTAGAGATTAAATTTGATGACCTATGGAAAAATTGTGAAGGTTCCCTAAGAAATTATTGTTGTTTTTCCCCTATGTACCTAGGCCTTATCCTAAGTATAATAAACAAGAATTGATTAATAGAATGTTTGCATCAAAATCAAGTATTTGATTATGAACAAGAAGGTGTACATATAGGTTAGAGAGGTTGATTCGACTTAGAAGTCAACTTCAACACTCAACTATATGTGTCAAGTTAGTTTCACAAAGCTAGAAAAAGGTGGCTAGGTGGTTGCAAACTTTTTGACACCTATCCCAAGTCATCAAACAACCTTGAATGAGTCAAGGATGAGTCACCCAACAAACTTGATACCTCAAAGAGGCATGTGTCAAGAATACATAAAGGATGCCTAAGTTAGGCTTAAAGCCTATAGTGTATGACAAATGAAATATATACACTAACACCGCCCCTTAAGCATAGATTAGGTGGGTACAAGAAGGATGGGACTCATCTACTAGGCCTAGTGAGGTACCCATTTACAAAGTAATCTCTCGTGAACTGGAGAAAGGTAGAAAACCCTATGGGAAAAAAACTACCCTCCAAAAGAGAGAAAATATGCATGAAAATTATACAAGTGAAGAAGTACAACTTCTTTCACTAAGTACAATATATGATTCCCCATAGGAGAGAAAAGGATAGAAGGTCTAAGAGACCCCCCATAATACATGTCCTATTGCAGTGAGGTTTGATAGTCGACAAAGGATGCAAATGTAGATCCAAGAACGCCAAACAATGTTCCTTCCTGTGAGAAGAAATGAAATCACCTAAAGATGTAGGATATCTTCCCCTGCAGGAAGATGTATGTATGATCCTGAATCATGCTGAAGTTGATCTAATGATGATGATGATGCCTATTGTGATGTCTTCAAATAATGCTCAAGTGTCCCCATGGGCTATGCTAAAGGATACCATAATCAAATTAGGTGCATGCCTAATAGATGAAGATGATGACAATCTATAACCATGTGTAGATGGATGTAGAGAATAAATATCCAAAGAAGATAATGGAGATATAGCTTCATTGAAATACTCATCGAAGAGAAGACTGATGTCCTTAATGTATGCTTCCATGTCAGTAATGCGGGACTCTACAAATAGATAAGTAATGTCAGATAAAAAACTATCCCATTCAGCAATGCTAGGAAGACTGATATCCTATTGCAAAGAAGTACCAAAAGATTTCAAAGAAGTGGCACTAGAATTTGATGAAGCAATAGTAGGAGGTGGTAGAATATCTACCAATGCAAGAGGTGTAGAGAGAGGAGATGCAAGCAGGTATGTCTCTATGTCATCAAGACTTTCCCAATACGCAAGTTCCTCTTCAGTATCATCGTCATACAAAGGATCATTAATATCATCAAGGGAAAGAAGTATGTCTATAGCAGGATCATCTAGGAATGGAGGTTCATTAGGCTCTCTATACATTTTCCATAGTTTGGTCTAAAGAGCTATAGGGAAGTCGATGTGTGATAGAGGAACCCACTAATTGTGGTTCATAACACTTAAACCAATTAATCCTATGACATGATTATTCTTATTTTCCCATACAATTTTCTGCCAATATGTACTTGGTTCAGGAATAAGTCCACAGAGATGTGGCAATAGGTGAATCCATTGATATTATTCTAGGATACAATTGCGCCAGGACTTGTAGTTTCTATTTTCCAAAGTAGTGACAGATGGATGACTTGTTATCCCCATTAGTTGACTTAGATAATTTCACCCCCCTTTTGAACTTTATGTTAGTTCAATGATTTAAAAAATGCATGTATAACCCCCCCAAAATTTATACATAAAGGTGGCACTTTATAAGATTAGTGCATGAATAAATCTTCATCTTCGACAGGTGAAAATACAAGAGTTAAATACCGTCCAAAGGTTGGCACTTTATCAGTTAGTTCGATAGATGTAAGCAGGATGATTAAAATCATGCCCTAATACTTAGTCTATTTACAAAAAATTGTAATTTAATCCAAATTGTTTATTCCCCCCCATAAAATTTGCATTTTGCATTGCTTAGTCCTTTTAGAAATAAAAAATGCTTTGCAAAAATATTTAGAAAAAAAAAAATTTTTAGCAAGCCCAAATTCACAAAGCTCAAATTAGGGTGAATTACGGAAACAGGAAAAAAATAATTTCTCAAAGCATGAAGGGGTAGACTGCATAGGGGTATGGCGGCCAAGAATTTGAATCACCTTGTAGAAATGCCTTCCAAATAGGGTCAAATCCTCATGAGAATACAGGGACCATGACTTTTCACAGCCTGATCAGCCCTTCCCTTACCTAGATCACATTTCCATGGCCTGGTCAACTTGTATTTCACTAAATTAGGCCCTCAATCGGCCTTTGGATGTAAATTTTTCCTCTAGCTTGGATGCTTTAACAAAGAGGTTTTGAACAAGGGCACAATGGAGGCACGACTTAAGGTGTCTTCTTCACTATAGGGTGTGTGGGCACACTGTAATGGTGGACATGGGTGCAGAGATTTCTCCACCCTTTAATGGCTCATGTCGTTGGTTTTGACCCTTCAGTAGAGACCCCAATTTGTTGCCTGTAGGGTGTGATGTCGATGTGGCTGAATGAGCTTAGTTTTGAGGGTTTTTGGATACCCTTGATAGTACGCTAGGAGTGCCTTTCAGATCCTTGGGCTGGCCTTGACAATAGTGGAGTTGGGATAGCCACAGGGGCTAAGGGTGCCTAGAACAACAATAGGGTTGTTCAACTCCTGTAACAAGGGCGTATGAAGCCTCCCTCTTTCACACTATACAACACTCTCAAAATAGGGGTGTTAGATGCTTTCCTCTTCCTACAAATTTGTCACAACAACAAGAACAAACCTAATAAAATAATGTAATTCCTATTCAATAATCAAATTAACAATACTACCGCCTGTTCAACCAAAATTGAACTATCAAACTAATTTAGTTTTTCTCTGATACCATTTAAGAAACAAGAATCAACTAATAGAATGCTGGCATCAAAATGAAGTATTTGATTATGAACAAGAAGGTGTACATATAGGTTAGAGAGGTTGAGTTGACTTAGAAGTCAACTTCAACACTTAGCTATATGTGTCGAGTTAGCTCCACAAAACTAGAACAAGGTGGCTAGGTGGTTGCAAACTTGTTGAGACCTCTCTCAAGACGTCAAACAACATTGAATGAGTCAATGATGAGTCACCCAAAAAACTTGACATCTCGGAAAGGCATGTGTCAAGAATACATAAAGGATGCCTAAGTTAGGCTTAAAGCCTATAGTGTATGATAAATGAAATATATACACTATCACAAAGACAGGATTAATATATTTTTGTATAAATGTATTGTGAGTGTGATTGTGTTAATAAATTTTTTAATTTTATTCTATTATCTAATGTAGGGTGTGGCTGAATTACCTTAAGTATCAAATTTCATATTTGAACTCAATATGGAGATTTTAGGGTTATAAAGTATTATTTTCTTTATTATTTATGTAAAATTAAACCTCTATAGTGATAACCTATCAGTGGGGCCCATATTCGAAGATTTTAAAAATGTTTTGGAAGTGTGTAGAGCCTAGAAAAGTGTTGCAAGTATGTGCCTAATCGATGTTGTCATTAATGTCAACATATCTGTGTTGTCACCGGTATCAACTATGCTATTAATTTGTTGAGGATTTTGAGAAAATTAGTCCCTCCAGAAGAATCAGAAAGGAAATAGTGAATCACAATGAAGACAGTGAGTTGCATACTGAAGAACAGTCCAGAAGATTGCTCTGCATTTCTTGTATATTGAAGATCTTGGTCTACATATTAGGAGTTGTTTAGAGGCATATCTAAAGATGCTAAATCCTAAGTTTGAGCCACTAGTATGAATAATTGAGTGAGTTACATTCACCATAGTAAAAACTACTTTTTCTAATTAAACACTGGTGCCAGGGAGAAAGTATTTTTCTCTGCACTCCTCTGCATTGCAGTATTTTGCTCTACAGTTCTAAAGGGAAGTCTGGGATGATGATAAGTGCCTACAACTACAATGGTTCATGATTTGGAGGTGCACAAGCTATCTTTCTTTTATGACAGTAGAAGACAGTGAAGTTCATGTGCTCTGATGTGAAGAATCTCATGGATAAAGTGGTTAGAGTTTGGGCAGTTTCTCCTAGTGATTACAACATGCCTATGGATACCTCCTGATCATGTTCCTGCCTTTACATTGGTTTGTGTTAAGGAATTGAGATTGTGTTTGAAGATTATTCCCAGATAACTTAGCATGTAACCGGTCTTAGCCGACTTGGTTAATTCCAGTGATTGTAGATATCTCTTGAAGATTGTAGAAGTGTGTTGTGGCATGTAAGATCATGTTTGAGTCCTAGCTAAGACATGGAATGATCCATATACATCTTTACTACATTTCCTTAGTATAATCTTGTATTAGGTTAAGACCTATTTTGTAAATGTTTGTAATGCCGACCTTGAAGATTGTTCCTATAGTTGATGAATGTAATGCTGACCTTGATGCACATTCCAAGGTTGATGTAGTGTATAAATACTTGTAATTGAGTTGTGAAAAAGTATCCAAGTGCGAATATGAAAAGATAAGGTGAAGTAAAGTAGCAGAGCAGAGTAGAGATGTTTATGCTTCAATGGAACTGAACCTTGGGATGAAGTAGATGTTGGTATCTCAGTTCAACCCTTTGGCATTGAGCCTTCCTTTGGTATTTACCCACCCCTTGGCAGTGAGCCATCCATAGGTAGTGAGCCTTTCTTTGCAGTGAGCAATTTGGGTAGTGAGCCTCTAATTTTTTGTATTGATATATGTTATATATTTTTGTGGGCTAACACTGACCATGGTTTTTCCCTTTTAGGATTTTCCACGTAAAAGTTTGGTGTCTCCTATGTTGATTATGCTTTTGTGTTGAGCTTGTCATTCTATTCTTTCATGGTTATATTTGAATACAATTGATTGATAAGTTTAGGAATGAAATTGGTTAAAAGTTTTAGGACAACTAGTTCACCCATCCTTCTTAGTTGTCTAGTGTAGTTCAACAATTGGTATCAGAGCAAGGTTCCTCTGAAGAAAGCGTAATAGCTTAAGGAATATCCAAGATGTCTTACAAGAAGGAAGCTCCACATTTTGATAGGACAAATTATACTCTTTGGAAGGCACAAATGAAAAGCCATCTTCTCTATCTTGGTTATAAAGTATGGCTAGCTACACTATCACAATTTTTCATGCCTGAAGGTGGTTTGACAACTAAAGTTGATATCAAAGAATATGAGCTGGATGTAAAAGAAAAGAATGCTCTATTAAGTTCCTTAAGTGACTCAGTGTTGACAAAAGTTGTGGACCTTGAATCTACAAATGAGGTATAGGCGAAGCTAAAAAATTTGTATGAAGGAGATGATTCTATCATAGAAGGAAAGCTACAATGCCTAAAAGTAAGATATGAGGTTTTGAAGATGAAAGAAGATGAAAACATAATAGCCTTTATGCAAAGAGTTAATGAAGTTGTCACTGGAATAAAAGATATGGCAGGAACTCTCATTGATAAGGAAGTTGTGATAAAAATTCTTAGATCACTACCAAAATCCTATAGTGACAAGGTGGCTACTATTGAAGAATTCATGACTTTGAATACTATTGACAAAGATCAGTTACTTGGAAAGCTTACAGCCTTTGAGATGAGAGAATTTGGTGATGCTCTTCCAAAAGTTGAATATGATTTCAAATCTAGTACTTCATAAAAGATTTCCAGAGCTGAGAAATATAAAGTGGATGATGACTTTGTGAAATTGAAGCTGACTTTGTTAACAAAATGCAAAGAGGTTCATGTAAGTTCAAAGGTAAACTGCCTTTCAAAAGTTTCTCTTGTGGTAAGGTAGGTCATTATGCTTCCAGATGTCCTAAAAGAATTGAAAGAAATAAGAAAAGATATGAGAGTAGACCTAGAATTCCAAAGAAATGCTACTATGTCAGAGATTTTGATGATGAAGGTGTGACTGATGATGAATTTGATGATGCTAGTGCTAGTGCAAATGAATGTTTGTTTATTGCCATTAAAGAAGATCCTATGTCTATTAATTCTGCTAGCTGTGTGAAGGATGAAAAACTAGTAGAAGAAAGTGCCTTGGCTATTGAGGTTGAGAAAGATAAGGATGAACAGATTATTGATAGTGGATGCTCAAATCATATGACCAGTGACAAAAGTAAGTTTGTAATTTTAGAAAATTATGAGGGATGATTGGTTGGGTTTGGAGATAATGCAGCTAGTAAGATTTGTGGAAAAGGGTCTATTTCATTTGATGGAAAGCATACTACTGACAATGTTCTGTATGTGAAGAGTTTGAATCATAATCTTTTGAGTGTTGGTTAGATGTGTGACAAAGGATATGATCTAAGATTCAAAGACAATGGGTGCAAGATCATGGAAAGCTCCAAAACTATGATTTCTACTGGTAAGAAGACAAAAGGTAACATCTATCAATTGAAAGGAACAAATGATTATTGTTTATTGCCCCAAATAGATGAAAGCTGGTTGTTGCATAGAATGATGTGTCATATAAACTTTGATAGTCTAGTAAAGATAAGCTCAAGTCAGGCTGTGAGAGATTTACCAAAACTTGTGAAACCCTCTAACTCAATTTGTAAGGAATGTCAATTGGGAAAGAAGATAAGGACAAGTTTCAAGAGAAAAGAACAATTTTCTACCAGTTTGCTGGATCTAGTGCATACAGATCTCTACAGTCCTACAAGGGTGAGAAGTCTACAAGGTGATAGATACTTCATGTTGCTTATTGATGATTATTCTAGAATGACTTGGGTTACTTTTCTAAGAGATAAATCAAAAGCCCTAGAGAAGTTCACATCAAATGAATTTAACATTTTCTATGAAGAGCATGGGATAAATAGATAGTTGTCTGCACCTAGGACTCCTTAGCAGAATAGAGTTGTGGAAAGGAAGAATAGGATAGTTCAGGAGGCTGCTAGGACAATGATGAAGGAAGAATCTCTACTAGAAGTCTTTTAGAAAGAAACTATTCACACTGCTGTCTACATTCAAAACAGAATTCAAGTGAAAGGAAATGGTACTAAAAATCCCTATAAATTGTGTTATGGAAGAATTCCCATAGTAGAATGTTTCAAAGTCTTTGGAAGAAAATGTTATATCAGAAGAGATGAAGATCTAGGAATGTTTGATGCAAGATGTGATGAAGGAATCTTTCTTGGATACTCTACCAAGAGTAAGGCCTACCGGTGCTACAACAAGAGGCTCAAAAAGATTGTTGAGAGTACAAATGTGAAGGTAGATGAAGGAAAAGAAAGAATATTAGAATTGAGTTGTTATGGACCAGATGAACCTATGACTATAGAAATTGAAGAAAAAGATGAGCAAGCAGACAGTCAGGATGAAGAAGAGGTTGTGGAAAGTGCTATCAGGACTTCGAGGTATGTAAGGATCAATCATTCTGAAGATAAGATTATAGGTGACAAAAACAAAGGTGCGCTAACAAGAAGAAGAGCTGCAGAGGAACAAGTTAATTAATGTTTTCTTTCAAAGATTGAACCAAAAAATGTGAATGAAGCATGCAATGATGAAAATTGGGTAAAGGCAATGGAGGAAGAACTACTACAGATAGAGAAGAATGAAACTTGGGAATTAGTTCCTAGACCTACTAACAAAAGTGTTATTGGATCTAAATGGGTCTTCAGGAACAAGCTGAATGAAAATGGAGAAGTTGTAAGGAACAAAGAAAGACTTGTATGCAAAGGATATGCTCAAATTGAAGGGATAGATTTTGAAGAAACCTTTCCCCCAGTAGCTCAAATTGAAGCAATTAGAATGTCCCTGGAATTTTTAGCTCACAAAGATTTTAAGGTCTATCAGATGGATGTGAAATCTGCCTTCCTGAATGGTGAATTAGAAGAAGAAGTATACATTGAGCAACCGGAGGGATTCCAATTGTCAAATCAAGGTGATATGGTACACAGGTTAAAGAAAGCATTGTATGGACTCAAACAAGCTCCTAGAGCCTAGTATGCAAGGTTAGACAAGTATTTATTGCAATTGGGATTCAGTAAAGGTACTACAGATAGCAATCTGTACTTCAAAATCAATGATGACTAGATCTTGATTGTTGAGGTCTTTGTTGATGACATCATCTTTGGAGGAAATGAAGGTATGTGATAAGGTTTGCTGGTGAGATGAAAAGTGAATTTGAAATGTCCATGTTTGGTGAAATAAATTTCCTTTTGGGTCTGTAAGTTAATCAATCAGATAAATGAATCTTCATATCTTAGTCTAAGTATGTGAAAGAGTTGTTGAAGAAGTTTGGGATGGAAGACTCTAAACCAGTATGTACTCCCATGGTGACTAGTTGCAAGTTGAGCAAAACTGATGAATCACCTAAGGATGATCAGTAAAAGTATAGATTGATGATTGGAGGATTGATTTATCTAACTCAAACTAGACCTGATATTATGCATGCAGTTTGTCTTTTTGTAAGGTTTCAAGTTGAGCGAAGAGAATCACATGTGATGGCAGTTAAGAGAATCCTGAGGTATTTGAAAGGTAGTCTGAAGTATGGCTTATGCTATCCAAAGAACAATGACTTCACTCTCAGTGCTTATACAGATGCAGATTGGGCCAGAGATGTTGATGACAGAAAGAGTACAAGTGGAGGTGCCTTCTTCTTGGGAAATAGATTGGTCTCATGGCTGAAAAAGAAATAAGACCCAATCTCCTTCTCAACTACAGAAGCAGAGTATATTGCAGCAACATGTTGTTGTACTCAAGTGTTATGTATGAAGTAGACTTTGAGGGATATAAGAGTTATTTATGAAGATCCAATTACAATCTTGTGTGACAATACAAGTGCCATAAATATTTCCAAGAATCCAGTGATGCACTCAAGAACAAATCACATATCAATAAGGTATCACTTTTTGAGAGAGAAGGTGACATAGAATGGAGTAAAGTTGGAAGTCCACAAAGGATAAGATTGCAGACATTTTCACCAAGCCTCTGCCTAAGGATACTTTTGAGTATCTCAGACAAAAGTTAGGGGTTATCACCCCTCCTTAAAACTAAGATGCACAAGAATGCATCAGTCTGGTGGTGCTTAGAGTTCCACCTCCAGATCCAAACCGATGCTTGTACGGACTACTTCTTAGGGGGAGTAGTCAGATGGAGAGAGTTTAGAAGAGAGTTTGGTTCAAAGAAGTAGAGTGCAAGTATGTGCCATTTTACATTGATGTCAAAGAGGGAGAGAAATCATGTGAAAAAAATAGAGAGGAAAGAATGCAAATGTGTGAAGAGTAAGGGGAAGAATCTTGTCTTGATGGTAGTTACAATTTTTCACATCATATGTTGCCATCAATGACAAAGGGGGAGATTGTTGCAAGTATGTGCCTAATCAATGTTGTCATTAATGTCAACATATCTATCTTGTCATTGGTGTCAATTGTGCTATTACTTTGTTGAGGATATTGAGAAAATTAGCCCCTTTGGAAGAATCAAAAAGGAAATAGTGAATCACAGTGAAGACAATGAGTTGCATACTGAAGAATAGTTCAGAAGATTGCTCTGCATTTCTTGTATATTGAAGATCTTGGTCTGTGGATTGGAAATTATTTAGAGGCATGTCTAAAGATGCTAAATCCTAAGTTTGAGCCTCCGATATGAATAATTGAGTAAGTTACATTCACCAGAGTAAAACCTACTTTTTATAATTATTCACTGGTGCCAAGGAGAAAATATTTTTCTCCACATTCCTCTACATTGAAGTATTTTTCTCTGCAGTTCTAAAGGGAAGTCTAGGATGATTATAAGTGCCTACAACTACAATGGTTCATGATTTGGTGGTGCATAAGCTATCTTTCTTTTATGATAGTTGAAGACAGTGAAGATCATGTGCTCCGGTGTGAAGAATCTCATGGATAAAGTGGTTAGAGTTTGTGTGGTTACTCCTGGTGATTACAACATGCCTATGGATACCTCTTGATTGTTTTCCTACCTTTACATTTGTTTCCGTTAAGGAATTGAGACTGTGTTTGAAGATTATTCCTAGATAACATAGCATGTAACTAGTCTTAGCTGACTTGGTTAATTCCAGTGATTGCAGATAACTCTTGAAGATTGTAGAAGCGTGTTGTAGCATGGAAGATCATGTTTGAGTCCTAGCTAAGGCATGACATGCTACATATAGGTCTTTACTACATTTCCTTAGCATAATCTTGTATGAAGTCAAGGCCTCTTTTTTAAATGTTTGCAATGTCGACCTTACAAATTGTTCCAATGATTGATGAATGTAATGCTGACCTTGATGCACATTCCAAGGTTGATGTAGTGTATAAATACTTGTAATTGAGACATGAAAAAGTATCCAAGTGTGAAGATGAAAAGATAAGGTGAAGTAAAGTAGCAGAGCAAAGTAGAGGTGTTTGTGCTTCAATGGAATTGAACCTTGGCATGAAGTGGATGTTGTTATCTCAGGTCGACCCTTTGGCAATGAGCCTTCCTTTAGCAGTGAGCCACCCCTTGGCAGTGAGCCATCCATAGGCAGCGAGCCTTTATTTGCAGTGAGCAATTTGGGTAGTGAGCCTCTAATTTTTGGTATTGATATAACTTATGAATTTATGTATGCTAAAACCCACTGTGGTTTTTCCCTTTTAGGGTTTTCAACGTAAAAATCTAGTGTCTCCTATGTTGATTATGATTTTCCTTGAGCTTCTCATTCTATGCTTTTATGGTTATATCTAAATAAAATTGATTGATAAGTTTAGGACTGAAATTGATTAAAAGTTTTAGGACAATTGATTCACCCCCCCTCTCAGTTGTCCGGTGTAGTTCAACAAAAAGTGCCTTGGAAGGTAAGTGACAAGTTGTTGGAGGAAAAATGTGATTTGAATTACAAATTCAAACTTAACCCTAGGTTCATTATATCTAGACATTTGTCTTTTATTGAACTCCTTATTGAAGCTTTGTGGAGTTTTTCCTTTCCATTGTAGAAATTTTCTATTTTAAAGAACAAGAGTTTTGGGAAGTGGAGAGATCAGAGGAAAAGATTGGAAGCTTAGAGAAGATGAAGAATTTGGATCAAGGCTTCACCTAACTTATTTGAAGCATTGAGATAGGATTTTAAGTCATTTTTAGATTGTGGTAGTGTTTTTTTTTAATACTATGAAATAAATATGGTTTCTAATTTTTCTATGAATCATCTTGCTTTTGTATGTTGAAAACCCCTTTGTGTATTGATTATTTTGGTTTTGGAGTTGTGTTGGGTATTGATCTTTTTATTTGGGTTACTTGATCCACCCATATATTGAGGTTGAAATAGGTGTTGACCCTCTCTTGGGGAAACATTCTATTGTATGGTGTTTTGGAATAAGTGCCTTTGTGTATGGTGATTAGGTTGTGGAGAGGAGTTGCACATTTTTGTGGGTTATTTATGTTGTGGTAGATATGTATTTTTGTATGATTACCTTTGTGTATGGTGATTGGGTTGTGGACAGGAGTTGAATATTTTTGTGGGTTATTTGTGTTGTGATGAATATGTGATTTGGATGATGGAGTATTGGGATGAATTGGAAAGTTGTAAAATTCTTTAGAAATAAATATATTATGAGATATTTGTCTTCATGGCATTATGTGATTTGAATGAGGGAGTATTGTATTGATTTGGAGAGTTGTGGAAATCTTTGATTTATGAGGAGATGGAGATTGTTGTTATACTTTGATTCTTCACCAAGAGGTTAGTGAGTCCCTTTAACTCTCCATATTTAATGGATCTAGAGAAGATCCATTTGTGAGTGTTAATCATTGGATAGTTTTTATATTTGTGTGTACTTGTGTTGTAAAACTAGTTTCTTGGGAGCCTCCTAGCTTGGGAGTGAACTTGCTTACAAGTCCTATGGTTCGGAGGTGAGATAGCCTTGGTCATGAGAGACTTTGTAGATATTTATGTTGTAGGTTTAAACTACTTTATGGATGGTAAACTTATTGTGAGGATATGATATTTGATTTATTATTGTCATTTAAGCACCCTCATTGTTGATGGGTTCATATGATTTTATCCATTTTGTGTTTGGCATATTTAATGGTCATAAAGAGTTGAGTCAATCTTGTAAATAGAATTACTATGATATTTGACCATTCCAAATATTTTTTAGAAGAGAAATATGCATCTTTGTATACATTGAAGATTTTAAATGCATAAGTCTCCATTCAACATTTTTAAATTTGTATGATTGTGATAGAGGAGAGCAATGTTTTAGCCATAACTTTTAATTGGTCAACTAGGTTTGGCCAATTTTTGTATATGTTATTCTAAACTCAGTAATTGAAAAATCATTTAATTTTTTTATCAATGTCTAGTGTTCTCGATGATTAAATCTATATGACTGATTTATTATAGTTTACTATTTGAGATAGAGGAAATAGTTTTTTGATCATAACTTTTATTTGGTCAAATGGGTTGCCCTAATTTTTGGATATGTTGTGTTGAGCTCAATATTTTAAACTCTTTAAATCTTGTCTCCTAATTCTATTTCTATCATTCTATACAATTAAATTTATATGATTGTATTATAACAGGTTGCTATTTGACATAGAGATCAATGGTGTTTTAATCATGATTTTTAATTGGTCAACTGGGTTGGCATAATTTATGGATATATTTTTCTAAACTATGTATTACAAAAACTCTTTAAATTTTATCTCTCAATCATATGTCAGTCATTCTTTATGAATAAACGTAGATGACTGTTTTATGACAGTTTTGTAATAGACTTTTATAAAGACCTATAGACCTTTTTCCATTCATAATCCATTGTCAATTTGTAAAGAAATTTATGAGTTTTGTATTACTTTAGTTCTTCTTTATTTTTTATATTAGAAGCCACAAAAATGTTATGTTTTGATCAAGTTATGACAATTTTATTCCTTGTAGTAATTATGTGAGTACAACCTCATTTTGCATGATGAGACTAACTTATTTGCACCATTGGAAAGGTCTTGGAAGTCTTTAATTTTTTTTGAGCTTTTGAAAGGTTTCTAAAGTCAATTATATAAGTCTATTTCATATTTATGTCACATTTATGGCATTCCACATGACCACTATTCCTGAAGGTGTTTCATTTAACAATTCCTATACCTCCTTACATTTGAAAATTATTTGAAACAACTGTTCAAACAAATTACACGCCTCCATTATAGGAACACATTTCATGAGTTATTTTGTCAAAAAATCCACTTGCATGAATAATTTGCATGGAAGTTTACCTGATTGATAGTACTAATAGTCTTTACACAAAATCTATATGCATATGCTTTAGTGGATATCCTCTAATGATAATTTCAATGACAAAAGTTGTTGATTTTAGGTCCAATTATTTTTAATTGTTGTGCTCTATTTATGGCGCCCTTGTATTTTGCATTGTGCCTATCTTGTAAATGGCACAAAAATGTGAAAGATGGTAGCACCTTAGTTTCTCTCATTTGTGTTATTATTTTATTCCTCAATTTACATGGTTGTTGTGTTGGATTTGACTATGCTCCACCTTGATTTTTTTTTACTTACTTGAGCCATCTATGATATATATATAATAGTTGGTTCAAATGTTTCCCACCCCTCTTGAATGGCTTGAGATTTGAAGGCTCATTCCAAGCTTCATGTTTAGTCAACTTGTATGAGATCTCTATATGATTAAGTCATTGAATTTTACATTGTCAATAAGAATTAACTTGTTTGTCTTGATGTGCATTTATGAGTGATGAAATATCATTATATATGGGTAGTATATAGTAATAGTGTATTGATTGCATAAAGTCACTATACTCTATTATGTAGATTTGTTCATTTTGTTGAAGTAGTGTTGCATCAAGTAAAGTTACAAGGTTAACACTATAATCTCTTGGTAGAGTTGATAACTATAGTTGTGAATGGTTGATATGGAATAGCTATAATTGTATCATAGATATATTATTGCAAGAGTAAGTCTTCAAGGATTTTCTCTCTTTTTCGTATATTTTTATCCTTTTGTATACTCACACTTAGCTAATAATGCGAGTAAAAATAAAGTGTAGTCGACATCATTTATCATAATTTTATAGTAGCAGCATTCTTATGATATCATTTTGTATTGCACTTTAGTGTATATGCTTTAAAAAAATTGTAACTAAAAATAATATGAAGTTTTATAGTATGTTTTGCCACTACATAACAAAATACTATAATTATATAATGGAAAAGTTATTGCAATTATTTCCTTGTTCCTTGGTTTAGGATTGAAGCTTGTAAAATGAGATTGGTGGATAAATGATGGAGCTATCATATTTGTATTTTAGTAGATAGTTGTATATTTTATTATAGTTGAATACTCTCTTTTTTGTGTCTTGTTTAAGTGACATGAATTTAAGTTGATTTATCTACTTAGTCCATAACTGTCTATTTGTTTTAGAAATCTATTGGGAGTCAAGTTTTGAGTCAAAATATTTTACAATAATTTTATTGCAAATTGAGTTTAAAGACTATTAAAAATTATTTAGATTTTATTGTTCAAGTCACTTTAAGGTGACAATAAATTATCACTTCCTCTTAGGATGTTTAGAGAGAAAATAATCATGAGTTTTTTCTTCCTTTTATGATGCCGTGCATAATAATGTCAACACCTTGTTAGATTGTCTCCACTTTTCTAGGGCATTATGAATGGGGTTCCATCACACCTGCCTTTGTTATTATTTCTCGTTGCGTTCAGTGGTATGTTCTTATTTTGTTACATGTACAACAATGTTGAGTATGCATAATTCACTAATGCGAGTAGTGTATCCTTTAGTATCTAAGTGTAGTAAACAAAAAAAATAGTTGCATTGTGTTTATGCCTATTTGTACATGTATGTATGGGTGGGCATCACAGATTGTACACCTATCATATCAATAATGACATATTTAATAGAATAATCTTAAACTTGAATTAGTAGGTAGAGGGGTGAGATCACCCTATTTATCTATGTCATCATGTAAAGGCATTTTTGAGATCAAATGTGGAAAAATAATGCCTTTTGTTTCAAATGGTTTGAACTAGACAGCCTAAATCTAAGGCATTAAGAAGAGAATTCTTATTAGTATTATTGGTTGTTTTAAATTCCCAACCTAATCTCAATAGGGCAATCTAAAGAATATCTAATTCTAATGATTGATTTGCCTTGAGTAATTGGCCAATGAACATGAAAAGCTAGGTTACACTTTTCCTCTGCACTTTAGCTCTACAAAACCTAGGAGGGTAATCCTTTATAGTACTTATTCTAGATCTCTTTGATATTTACTCAAAATATTGTTCCAAGAATATATGCTTTGTTTGATATGCTAAAGAATGATAGCTATGCTAAAGTAACTGGCTAGATCCTCAAGCTTCTATATCTACATTTTGCAAGAGAGCATGGAAATAACATTATATTCATAACATAGGACAAAAAGGAAAATTTATTGTTTTTCAATATAGATGACCAAGGAGTTGTATTAGACGCAAGTTTTGAGAGATTGGTGCCACAATCCAGGGCTACAGAGTCAAAATAGATATAAATAGAAACCCAACATGATAGTATTTTCCCTAGCTCATTAAACTTGGCAACAATGCATTACATTGTTATAGTTTTATCAATTCAAAACCAATTTTACTTACTAATCCTTGGAAGCTTTCATTAAATTCAACAATTTCCTTCAACAACTTAAATTTACCCATTGAGCAAAAGCCATAAGAAGAACATTCATACACAGGAAAGATTGGAAGATGAATATAAAAATCCTTGATTGAACTTTATTCAAAAATGAAATGTAGCATGCAACAAAGGAGACAATATAGCTTTGAACTTTGTAATATATTTAGGCCATAAACTAGTACTATCATACAATATTCACATACACATAAAAATCTATCCTCAGAAAACACCTATATTAAGAAAACTAACTCTATTACTACATGTTTTATGATACAAACTTTCTAAGATTAGTTGCCAAAGGCCCTAAATTCCCTTTTATAGAAACAAGGGATCAAAACAAGCTTCAGGCCTTATGACAAGTGTCACATTTTCAGTTGACAAACTTAACTATAGAAAAAGACAACAAATGAAAACTATCCACAACCACTCAGGCATGCCTCTGTAGTAACTCATCTTTTCTAGTAGGCAGGAATAAATGTCTTTATCTTGTATGCTTTCCAACTCCCACGTGGAAGCAAGAAATGATGCTAACTGATGGTAGTTTGTTAGATGCCTTTTTAGCTCAGCCACCATTCAGATCTAGATTATTGTTAATAAAAAAAGAATCCTCTGCTTTGTCTCTCCATCCATGCACAAAGACATAAGAATTCTTGCCAGAAGAAAAAAATCAAGGGACACCCAAAAATCAGTGTCCACCACCTCGTGCCACATTCTAGACATAGAAACGTGAATTCCCATCTTTCAAATGAAGGTTTCCAACCACCTCAATCATTAGGATGTATGTGGAAGCCACATATAGTTGACTCTAGAAGTGCGAAAAACTTCCCAGAAGAGGAAGTAGCAGTAGTCATATGTCTAAATTAGACTGAACTAATTGTTCTTGTCAACTTATATCCTTCCTCCAATCACCAACTATTTCATCCAAGTGGGAAATGCGTATAGGAAAATTGAGAGGTCGAATGATAAAATCAAAGCAATGATAATAACAACTCAATAACCCATAACATAAAGAGATCGATCTAAATAAAAAGCCAATATCAATGAATAAATTAAACAAAACAAGAAAGACTTCACCTAGATTGTATTGTTCTCTTTGTAGATATGTAGATTGCTCAATAACGTTGTGAAACCATGTTTGCAACAAGCGGATGTATGTGTATTCGTGCTCAAAAGATCGATGTCCAAATATCATAAGGTGCTTAACGATGCGATGTATGCTCAAGGCACTATAAAAGGATGCCTAAGAATAAGTGATCAAAGAGGATTTGTGAAGGAGACGATGGGGGTTTATATACGTTTCAAACATGATCAATCAACGGATGAAATAAATCCATAGAATGAATGGTTGAGATAAATCAAATAACTCATGCTGAATGTGCACATGACAGGTGTCACTCCAAAAAAGTATTTTTATTAAGATAATTTCTTTTTTGCTAAAGATATATTTTGATATCATAAATTAGAATGATTTTTCTTCTAATTCATGAGTTGATGAAAACAAGATAAATTAAAGCCAATTAACTAAACTTGTAATTTGCTTTTTAAAGTTCTAAAAATAAGACTGATTGTGCACATGAGTTAACATGACATTTTTAGAGGAATTGGAAAGATAATTGAAATTAAATTTGTGCATGATTTTGAAGAATAGATAAGATATGAAGATTTAAATAAATTAAACAAATAAATTGATTTAATTTATTTTACATGATGAAAAATAAAATATGTGAATATATTTTATTCTTAGAAGATTTATTTTTAGAGGAAGAAGAAAATTAAATAAATAAATTTATTTAATTGTTTATGCAAGATTAGATGACATAGAATAGATTTGAAGATTTAAATATATTAAACAAATAAATTGATTTAATTTATTTTGCATGATGAATAAAAATAAAATATGTGATTATATTTTATTTTTAGAGGAAAGAATAAATTAAATAAATAAATTTATTTAATTGTTTGTGCAAGATTAGAGGACATAGAATAGATTTCAAGATTTAAATAAATTAAACAAATAAATTGATTTAATTTATTTTGCATGATGAATGATAATAAAATATTTTATTATATTTTATTTTTAGAAGATTTCTTTTTAAAGGAATTCAAAGATATTTGAAGCAAATTAAATAAATAAATTTATTTAATTGTTTGTGCATGACAGAGGAATATGAAGATTATAAATAAAATACTTGATTTTATTTATTTTTAGAAGATTGAGATAATGTAAATAAATCTGCATGATTTATTTAAATTTAGAAGAATAATTGATTTAATTAAATAATGTGAATTATTTAATTGTAGATAAGAGGATTTGTGATAAACTAATTAAATAATGGGATTTATTTAATTAATGTAGACTTGAAATTTGAAAAGGATAATGATTTAATTAATAAATAAAAATTATTTAATTTTGCAAGAATATAGAGGAATTTAATGAAATTAATTAAATAAAGAGGATTTATTTAATTAATGTTGAAAATATGTGATTTGAAAGAATTGGATGAAATTATTTAAATAATTAGATTATTTAATTAACATTGAAATGCAGGTGATGCGACAGATTAGACGAAATGCAAGTGATTCAAAGACATGCTTATTTTAGGGTGTCTACATTTTACCCCTCTTTGATGCAATGTAGTTTATAACATTGTTTCAAAGAAAATGATTGTTGAAGGCATGATACAATTTTGATGCCCCAGTGTAGCTGGCATTTTGATTTTTAGAAGATTTATTTTTAGAGGAATTGGAATATATTTGAAGCAAATTAAATAAATAAATTTATTTAATTGTTTGTGTATGATAGAGTAATATGAAGATTATAAATAAAATGCTTGATTTTATTTATTTTTAGAAGATTGAGATAATTTAAATAAATTTGCATGATTTATTTAAATTTAGAAGAATAATTAATTTAATTAAATAATGTAAATTATTTAATTGTAGATAAGACGATTTGTGATGAATTAATTAAATAATGGGATTCATTTAATTAATGTAGACTTGAAATTTGAAAAGGATAATGATTTAATTAAATCATAAAATTTATTTAATTTTAGAAGAATATAGAGGAATTTAATGAAATTAATTAAATAAAGAAGATTTATTTAATTAATGTTGAAAATATATGATTTGGAAGAATTGGATGAAATTAATTAAATAATTAGATTATTTAATTAACGTTGAAATGAAGGTGATGTGACAGATTAGACGAAATGCAAGTGATTCGTAGACATGGTCATTTTAGGGTGTCTACATATTACCCCTCTTTGATGCAATGAAGTTTATAGTGTTGTTTCAAAGAAAATGATTGTTGAAGACATGATACAATTTTGGTGCCCCAGTGCAGCTAGCTACCCTAGTGTAGTTGGCGTAGGATACCCACTCGAGAGGAAAGATAGGGAAGCGATAGAAGAACTATGTTGACACTCGACTAGAAGATTGTGGTGGAGATATACGAAGTTAGGTAGAAGAAATTGGAGATAGAATAGAACATGAGAGAAAGATAATTGATCAATCTTTGCTTGAAAACAATATAAGGCCATGGATGAATGGATGGGTAGATGGATAAGCTTGTTCCAATGGTTTCACAAATGTTGATAAAGAGAAATCTTTTTTTTTGATATAGCACGTGGATAGTTTTCCACCAAGGTATAAATGACCAAGGTGCTATGATATTTGAGTGCATAGATGTTGACTCTGCAAGAAAGCAGTTTGAACTTAGATCCCTTGGACATAATATGACCTTGTTGAACATGTGAATGAGCCATAATCTTGAACATAAAATAAACTTCAATACATAAATACAAGAAGAATATTAACATGTAAGATACTAGGTCGTAACACACACAAGATAAATATGCTGCTAAGAAAGATGCTAAAGATCATTCATCAAACACAACACACAAAAGCAATGACTATGCCCCCATTCTGTATTGCATCCCAACATACCAAGATATAGATAAATAAAGATAGTCTTGAATAGGTATTGGCAAGAGGAACAAAAGATAAACCAAAAATCAAATTGACTGACTTACAAGGTAAACATAAAGTCGACAAATTCTCTTGCCAACGAGGTTGCTCATGATAGATTGGATAGGATAGATAACAACCTTATCTTAGGAGCTATGTATCCATTAAAGAGTGTTATCTATTTAAAAGGATAATGTCTTGTTTCACAAAATGCAAAATGTTGTATAAGACACGTGTGTTGGTCTGGTTTCAAGCATGGAACATTCTGTATAAGATAAGTTTGTTGATATGTTGCTTGGTTGAGATTGATTTAGCTGATGTTGGTAAGTGATATGTAGGAAAACATATGGCTCTGAAAGGAAGTTTCTGTGCTTTAGGTTTGTTAAGGACTTTTGCTTTGAAAGGATGCGTTTGTTTGTTGTTTTGTTGCTTGAGTTAGTTAAGTCGAGGTGAATGGATTTTGATAAACAAAAGACTAGAAAGATGACATGTCAATGGATTGAGGTGGGTGAAGAATGATGAATTGTATGTGCCTGAGTACTGGATACTTCCTTCATATTCCAAACTGCCTACATACCCTATAGCCATGGGATCAAGGCACATTATGAGGAAAGATGAAAAATGATAATATGTAGTTCTGGCTAGAGTGATGAGATGGGTCAAGGTGTTTGAGCTTGGGCAGGTGAAATGATGATATCTTATGTACCTGAGTACTGGAAACTTCCTTCATAACCCATATTGCCTACATACCCATATCCATGGGATCAAGGTACCTTAAGATTGAGAAGATGATATGTAGTTCTGGCTTATGTGATGATGTAGGAAAAGTGTTGGGAAGATAATAGGCTTATTGTAGGAACGATGTGTATGTTTAAGGGTGTTATCTAGTGAAAGGAGAATGATTGAAGTGTTTGTGAGTTTTGGATTGTTGAGGTGTTTGAGGTGTTTGTGAACCACGAACAAGGATCCATTGCTAGACCTAGGTTAAGGAAAGAGTTGCCCCCATTCTGGTAGAGGTATTTGCATGGGTGACTAATGGAGAAGACATAGAAAGGTTGACCTAGGACACGACAGTGATAATGATTGACATAGATCAAGACGTGGGATGACAATGATGGACATTGACAAATTTCTAATCTATTCTAGATAGGGAGATGGAAAGACAAATTAGGTTAATGGTTTTAATATGGATGGATGGATGAAGTTTGTTGTGAAATGGAAATGGAATGAACATGACTCGATATATGATGGATGCTAACTCTACACATAGCGCTTGTTTGCCAGGTTTGCACGATACGATGGATTTTTTTGTTTTGTTTTTGATACTTTGAGGATCAGGCATAAAACTTCTTGATATGAACACTGTTGACTGGCTCATCGAGAGGAATTCCATTAGATGTAGCTAAAGTATAAGCTCTTGATCCATATTCTTCTGTGACAATAAAAGGTCCTAAACAATTAGGCTCGAACTTGCACTTCTTTTCTCGATTTTCTTGATTTCTCTTATTTTCTTTTAAGACAAGATCACCAACTTGAAACCATCTTTCTTAGATCTTTGTGTTGTAATTATGCCGGAGGCAATTTTAACAAACATGGAGATGATTAAGTGTGGAAAGGCACCTCTCATCTAGTAATTCTAGCTTAGCTAATCAGGAAGTGCGATACTCCTCTCCATCAATTAGGTTCTACATGGATACTCTGAGGGATGGGATCTCGACCTCTATAGGTAGAATGGCTTGAGAACCATAGACCAAGGCATAGGGTGTGGCACCATTTGGTGTTTTGGTACTAGTATGATAGGCCCATAGGGCGGGATTGAGTTGCAGGTGCCAATCATGACCAGCTTCATTGACCGTTTTCTTGAGGATTTTAAGAATGGTTTTGTTGGAAGTCTCAGCTTGGCCATTACTCTGCAGATAGTAGGGAGTTGAAAAGTAATGTTGGATATTGTATTGTGTACAGAAGGCATGGACATTTTGGTTCTTGAATGGTCTCCCATTATCAGTGATAATGGCTTGTGAGATACCATACCGGCAAATGAGGTAGTTAAGGATAAACTTGGCTATTTGCTTACCGGTGATATAGGTCATGGGAATGGCTTTGACCCACTTCATAAAGTACTCAGTGATGGTAGTGATGAATTCATGGCCATTAGATGAGGAAGGGTGGATTTGTCCTACAAGGTCGAGACCCCATTGTGAAAAAGGCCATGGAGTAGTCACAGGTTATAGTTCATGAGCTGGTGCATGAATCAAATCTCCATGTTGCTAGCATTGTAGACAATTCTTAGCAAATTGTAAAGCATCTTGTTCTATTGTAGGCCAGTAATAACCTATTCTGAGTATCTTCTTAGTGAGATTAGGACCGGTAGAATGTGTGCCATAGACACCTTCATGTATGTCTCGTAATGTAGCTTTAGCTTCTTCTGCATTAAGACATCATAAGAGGATACCATCAAGACTCCGGTGATAAAGTGTATCACCCAGAATAGTGTAACAGGAGGATTGACAGATAAAGGTTTTGCATTGGGTTAATGAGAGTTCAAAGGGAAAGGTACCGTCTTTAACGTATTCATAGATATCTTCATACCATGGGGAATTGGGACCAACAAGTTTGTAGATGATTTCAGTAATTGGAACATCGATGGCTGGTATCAACAATTACTTGATCAAGAATTCACATTTCTGTGTGTTTGCAGGCATGTCTATAAGTGACCCCACAGAAGCCATAGAATCTACATCTTTATTATGCTCTCTTGGAATTTTCTCAAATGTGATGCTAGAAAAGTGTGGTTTGTAGGCATCCACTAGTTGCTTGTAGGGGACCAACTTTTCATCTTTTATTTGATATTCATCTGTGACCTGTCGAATGACTAGCTATGAGTCTCCATATACCTATAATTCTGTGATGTCCCATTGAACTTCTATATTGAGACCTATGAGGAGTGCTTCATACTCAGCTATGTTGTTGGTGCAAGGAAATGTAAGCCGATATGACTTTGGAATATAGTCATTTTGAGGTGTGATGAATAAGATGTCAGCCCCTGATCCATGCTGTGTGTAGAAATCGTCAAAGTACAATTTCCACATTATTAAGGTAGAAAGAGTGAAGAGATTTTCATTTGGAAAGTTAGATACCATAGGATTTAGATCTGTAATGGGTGCTTCTACTAGTTGATCTACTAGGGCTTGTTCCTTGATTGCTTTACGATCCAAATACTCAATCTCAAACTCACTAATGATCATGACCCATTTTGCTAGTCTACCTGTGAGAGCTACTTTTTCTAGTAGATACTTCAATGGATCAATTTTGGCTATAAGATTTGTGTGTTGGTCTAGCATGTAATGCTGTAACTTTTGGGAAGTGAACACTACTACTAAACAAGCTCTTTCCATACGTGAATAATTGAGTTCATAACCCACCAAGGTTCGAATGATGTAATAGATTGCATGCTCTTTTCCTGACCCATCATGCTATTGTAGAAGAGCCCTTAGGGCTATAGTTGTAGTTGAGATGTACAAGATCAAAGGCCTACCGGTGATTGGTGGTACCAAGACAGGAGGTGTAGCTAGATATTCTTTGAGCTAATCAAATGTTGCTTGACACTTATTGTCCCATCGAAATGAGACATCCTTTTGGAGCAAGTGTTGAAATGGTTGACATTTATCTGCTAGCTATGAGATGAAATGCCTAATAGATTATAATCTTCCTTGCTGGCTCCTTAATGCTTTTAGATTCTTTGGTGGAGGCATCTCCCCTATAGCCTTGAGTTTTGTTTGATCTACTTTGATGCCTCTACGAGATACAATGTATCTTAATAGTTTTCCTGATGTTATCCCAAAGACACACTTCTTTGGATTGAGTCTCACTTGGTATTTTTTGATCCTATCAAAGATTTGTCCTAGAACCTATATGTGATATGCTGTAGAAGATTTTTCTAGTATATCATCAACATAATCTTTCATGATGTGATGAAAGAGATCGTGGAATATCACTGTCATTTCTCTTTGATAGGTTGCCCCTACATTTTTAAGACCAAATGGCATGATGCACAACCAATAGGTACTCCAAGGACAAGTGAATGTTGTTTTATGTTGATCTTCTTCTACTATCATTATCTGATTGTAGCCAGAGAATCTATCCATGAGAGAAAGCATTTCATGACCCATGGTCAAGTCTACTATGAGATTAATGTTAGGTAATGGAAAGTCATCTTTGGGACATGCTTTGTTAAGATCTAAGAAATCATTACACACGTGGATGCCCCCATTACGTTTAGCAATAGGTACAATGTTTGAGACCTATTCTCAATAATCAATAGGCCTGATAAACTTCGTATCTAGCAACTTCTATATTTTCACTTTCACCAACAGAGCTATCTGTGGATGCATCTTCCTTATCTTTTGCTTGACAGGTTTAACTGTTGGATCAACTTTGAGATAGTGAACTACTAGCTTAGGGTCTAATCCTGGCATATCTGCATAGGTCCATGCAAAGTTGATGGTTCTTTGTAAGAAGAAGTTTTTAAGATTCTCATACTTTATTTCTGATAATGATGCAACAAGGAATGTTGTCTTAGGATTTTTCTCTGTGCCAAGATTTATCTTTGTAGAATCTTCCACTGGGAGAGCTGATTTCTCTTAATACTTAGATGGTAGGGGAAAGTCAAATCCTCCATCCTCAAGTGCCATAGTTGGGTTTTTACCTCTAGATATGTCCTTTATTTTTACTATTTGTTGATGGGGAGGTGCCACAGTGTGGTTTTCACCTAGAAATCTTTCTTTATTTTTACTTTTGCGACTAGAGGATTTGGAATTCTCACCAAAATAAGTTGTTGGCTCTAGTTCCATTACAAAACTAGCTTTGTGATCCCCATGAGGGATACTATCCCAGAGTCCCATGAACTTAGCAATAGCTTCATTATTCTAAAATACATCTAGAATGGGGTCCCTTGTTAGTCCCAATCGATAAGTTCAGGGTAGACAAGTGTTACTTTCTGGGTGTGGGTGGTGGATGTTAAGGATATAGATGATAGCATGAATACGGCCAATTCTATAAATAGGTCAGTCATATGGAGGGAAGAGTCATCGATGATATCCTCATTAGACGTTGAGTTGGTAGGAAAAGTTTATGCCACCTTATCGAGAATACCCTTGATGTCCAAGGTGTGTGGTACCTTCCTAGTAAATCCTAACCCCTTTTTGTCTAGTTTCTTTGTCACAATAATGGGTTCCATTGTTCCTTGATTCTATTTCCCAAGGCCACCTTTGCCTTTATAGCCCATGTTTTTTACTATCCTTAAGCCATTGCCATATTGCTTGACTAGTATTGTGACTAGTTCTTTCTCCTTATAGAGCCAAGAAGAGATGTCTTCAATAGTTTCCTCTGCCAATAATTTTTCCTCTTGAAATTGGGTTAGAGATGCTAGGGGAGTAATTATTTCTTTTTTAGTTACTTTGGCAATGGGTGGTTGGCCATAAGATTTAGGGGATAAAGGCATCTGCCCTATAGAACAAGATTTTGAGATGTCATATTCTCCAAAGCCACTATCACGGATATGAGATTTGATTTCAAGAATAGGATGAGGATTGGGTTCAGTTACAGAGGTTTTTGTTATATTTTTAGGGTTGACATATAGTGGGGATTCATGGGCTTTGTCATTATTGGGCACTTGGTTGCAATTCTTATAACTGCCTTGCAAGACACGACATAATTGAAAAGGATTAGGATCGCTAGGAATAGTTATCTCTATACCATTCAATGGGAATTTGAGAGACTAATGGTACATGGAGGGAATAGCTTTCATGGCATGGATCCATGGGCATCCTAGGATAATGTTGTGAGGTAGCTCAATATCAAGGACTTGGCAACTACTTTCAAGCATGACAAGGCCTACTTGTATTGGCAAGTGGTAACACCTTTTGACCAACATTTAGCATCATCATACCCCATTGATTGTAATACTTTGATCAATGTTGACTTGATCCTTGGAGTATCCCAATTGTTTAAGTAACTTTAGAGAACATATATTGAGACTAGCACCACCATCTATAAGTATGCGTTTGATCTTTCATTTATGGATGAGAACATCAATGTGAAGGCCATCATTGTGACATGGATCATGGGATGGGAGGTCCTTTTTCAGAAAAGACCACATTGTATGGTGAGGCAATGTTACCTATAATAGCTTGGAAATCTGTGACCGCTATGTTGTTAGGAATTGAAGACTCTTGTAGGGCTTTTTCTAGCATAGCTTTATGTGCAGGTGATGACCGTAGAAGGTCCAAGTAGAGATCTGTGTAGGGGTTTTCCCTAGATGTTTGATAAGATTGTAATCAGATGGAGTTGGGAGACTTGGTGTTGGACCATGAATGGTGACACGACCACAACGAGTTGTAACTGTGTAATCTGTAGATTTGCCTTTGATAGTGAGGGTAGATATCTGACTCTCTTCAAAACGACCCATAATGGAGTCATACGAAGTGGAAGCTTTGTTAACACCTTTACCTTTATCTAGAGGAGGACCTTGACCATGGTTAGGGAATGGTTCCTTGTACATGTTGAGATCCTTGTTGGTGTGTTGGATTGGTTGTTCTTCCTCAAAAGTGATTTTGTTTCCATTGATAAGGTTTTGGATCATGTGTTTGAGTTTCATGCATGATGCGGTTCTGTGTCCTTTGCTCCTATGGAATTCACAATATTCATTTTCTCTGTATCATGAGGATTTGTAAATAGGTTCACCATATGGGGTGGTATTTGGTAAGGTGACGAGTCCATTGTGTAAAAGCTTCTATAGAACAGACTCTATGGGCTCTCCTAAGGGAGTGAATTGATGTGGCAGAGGGTAATCTTGTGGAGGTCACTCTTGTTGTTGTTGTTGTTGGTTTTTGTATGGTTGTCTTTGTTGTTGTTGGGTTTGTAGAGGCAGAGGTTGACTTGGTTTGGAAAGATGAAGGTGTGTTTGTAATGTTTGGACATGTTTAGAATCGACCATACCATTGCTGACCATGTTTTTATTTTTGTTCCAAAACTTTGGTTTATCATTTTTTTGTTGTTGGGGAGCATTGCCTTTGTTGTATTTAAAGATTTTGACCATGCCTTTAGTGATGAGGGCTTTTTCAATGTTGATTCCCTTGTAGTTAATTTCATCGAAGGTTGTTGCACTAAGAATTTGTAAATGGAAACCTAATTCTTGGTGAAGGTTCTACACAAATATGCTAACAAGATGCTTTTCATGTATCTTGAATGGGAATTCACTAGCCATTTATCTCCATCTTTGAAGGAAGGAAATGAAAGTTTCCCCATTTTTCTGTTTATTATTGCGTAGGTCAGTCATGGAGATCTCATGTTCTATGTTGTAAGAGAAATGGGTGGCAAATTTCTCCACAAGCTCATTAAAAGATTTGATACCCATGGGTAGGTGTGAGAACCATTCTATAGCTTGACCTCCAAGACTACGAGGAAAAAGATGCATAAGATATGTGTCGTTATGTGAGACCTCAAAGCAAGCATGATAGAATTCTTTAAGATGGTCTTTTGGGTCCCCTTTTCCTCTGTATTTATCAAATTTGGGAATAGTGAAATTGTGAGGAAAAGTGATCATGGGTAATGACCGATCAAATGGATAAGGACAAACTTCTTCCAAAGAGAACATCTTCTTGGTGTGGCCAAATGTAAGATCAGATAGTTGTTGTTGAACTTTTGCAAGTTTTAGTTCCATAGTTGTGGGAGGGGTTAGAAACATCTCCTGTTGTCCTAGAAGTGGTTGGTGTTGCCCATATGGAAGATTGTAGTGGAAGCCATGGGCATTGGTGTTTAAGGGTCATATGATTGGTTAGGTTCATATGTGTTGTATGTTGGGTTCAGATTGGGTTGGAATTGGGTGTTTTGATTTTGGAGAGGTGGGGGTGGTGCTAGGTAAGAATGTAGGTTTTGTGATGGTTGTTGATAAGAGTTTGGTGGAAGAAAGCTAAAGTTTCTTGGGTTTGGTTATGGTGGTGGAACATAGCTTTGGGAAGTTTGGTTTTGGGAATGTTGGGGGTGGTTAGGAAATGTGTTGAAAAAGGTAAGTGTCGATGATCGTTGTGGCGGAGGGACATAGGTCAATGTGTTTTGTGATGGTGGAGGTTGATTAAGAGATGTGTTGAAAAAGGTTAGTGTTGATGATCATTGTGGTGGGGAGACATAAGTAGATGTGTTTTGTGATGGTGGATGTTGATTAAGATTGAGTGTAGAAGAATGTTGTGGGGGAGGGACATAGGTTGCGTTGATGTTCTGTGATGGTTGGGTTTGTATGACTTTGTTTGGTTGAAGGATTCGAAGGGTTGATGATGGTGGGGGTGGTGTTTGTTGAGACCCTTGTTGCATGGCTACATAAGTGTTTCCTGGATTGTAATTTGCTAAAAAAACCTTCTCGTGATGGGGTAGCCAATGTTCCACTTGCGATTGGTGTGGGCATTTTGGGAGGTTGTTGTGTGTTTAATTTTGCTAGAGGGGCCTGTCTTGCTAGTTCTACTTGATGATGTAGAGTCTCTTGTTGTTGTTTGTAGATCTCCATAGGAGTCATAAGAGGTGATATGGGTCTTTCTACGGTTGGATTTTAATAAAGAGGATTCTCATATTGTGCAATTGTTCTCCCTTGTGACCTTTGTTCGAGTAAGGGTGTGGTCACAGTTGACATGGTTTGGACTGCAGGTATGACATCATAGATTTTGTTTGTGTTGTTGAGATTGAATAGATCAAAATCTTGAGGTAATTTGGCTCCTTATTCAGCTAGTAAGTGGAAGAAATGATCTTGGTTCTCTCTAAGGATTTTATCAAAGGAAGCCATGGCTTTAGGATCTTGTTTGATTTCATCCAAGTCTTGTCTATCTTCTTGAGAGGATGGACCTATTTCAAAGTGTCACTCTTCTTCAGATGGGACTTGAACTGCGGTATAACTGGGTGTAGCAAAATCATGAGGCATGCCAGTAGTGAATTGAGTTACATCTATCAAAGGGATATTACCTTCTTGAGAATTGTTTGGTTGGTCATGTTGTGGCATGTTTTGAGAGTTGGTTGATCTTTCCATTGGTGTCTTTGGAGTACCCTTTAGAGTCATGCTTGGTTGAGGTGTTTGAGGAGGCAATTTGCGCTTCCTTGGGGCAACTTGCTTTGCCTTCATAGTTTACTGAAGTCTAGTGGTTACCATGGGATACACTAAGACAATATGCTTTGTTTGAGATGTTTGTTGGGGTTCTGTTTATGTTTTTGGAAATGACATTTTTGATGAACAATTTATTGGACCAAAGGAATTGTACTGTTTGACCAAAGGTGCAGGACCCTATTACCAAAAGTGAGCTACTATGTTACTAAAGGCATTGGACTAAGCTGCCAAAGGTGAGGTATTGTTAGACCAAAAGTGAGCTACTGTTAGACCAAAAGAGAGCTACTATTATACCAAGGGTGCTGAAGTAGGTTTGCTAGAGGTGAGGTATTGTTATGCCAAAGGTGAGCTACTATAGTGCTAGAAGTGAGTTGTTGTTATACCAAAGGTGCTGAAGTAGTGTCAGTGATGTTTATAAAGAAGATTTTGATAGATTTGGATTTGATTTTGATTGGATTTGCTTTGCCAAGAGAAAATAAATCAAATAAAGTGGCAAAAAGGACTGACACAATAGATAGTGTATGTTTGAGACTCACAAAAAAGCCTAATGGTTCCACGAGTATAAGACATTTGCAAACAATATCAAGCAATTTTTATCCCTAGAGACAAGGTTTCATTGTAGTTGATCAGCTCACAACTTAATTCTCCATTGACCAAGTGTCATTCCATAAAGTTTTTTGACATTTGTATCTTTGCGAGAGAGGATAGGTAGGGATATCTCACCCTCCTCTCAGAAAGCTCAAGTAGGTCACAAGAGATTTATGGCTGAGGGAATACTATCTCTTCTCAAGGGAGCCAATGGTGAGTATCTTGAGGGATTAAATCAATTCCCCTTGCACTAATGATTACCACAACGTTTGGTGGTGAATTGGGTAGTCACTATCTAGATTGGTTCTTAGTAAATTTGAGGGACCAATGCCTTACGAGCAATGTGACAAACTACTAAAAGATTTGACCAATCCTACTAAGAGTATCAAACACTTCACACAATGTGAAAAATCATTTCCACAAAGTGCTAGTACACCTCTTTTTGATTTGGCACCATAAGGTATGGCTGATGCTAGTTAGGACTTGGCTTTTGCCTTATCCCTCTTATATAGCGGTTCAAAGGAAAACTTTGCTTAGGGTCATCCCTTTTCGATGAAGCACAATCCAAAAGTAGGCCCTTCTAAAGGAATAATTAAAATGTAAGATCAAGCATGTCAAACAAAGGTTCAATTGTCCCATTATAAGAAAAATAAGGTACAACTAGATTAGGTACACACACGATTATAGTTGTCAATTGTCCCTTATGAAATTGAAGTGTTTGAAATTCATGTCCATTGTCTCTTAGAAAATTGAAATGTTTTTGTATTGATGTCCATTGTCCCTTAAGAAAGAAATATGTTCCTAAGACTTAGATAAAAAATATGTTTTGTCCCTTAAGAAAGCAATATGTTCCTAAGAGTTAGTTTGCAAAGATTTTGACAATTCTTCAAAGCTTGTCTTGCATGAACATGTTAGAAAACCCCATTTACTCTGTTTGAGTGATAAGAAGCTACAACAAGTTGATTAGTTCCACACAAACTCAAAATTTGGCAAAAATAGAGCAACTTAACCAAAAGTGCTCGACTGTATTATCAAAAGCGACTTACTATATTACCGAGAGCATTGCACTATGTTATCAGAGGTGAGTTGTTGCAGGACCAAAAGTGATTCACCATGCTACCCAAAGTGTTGTATTGTCGTACCAAAAGCACGGTACAGTGCTACCAAAAGCGCTTTCCTGTCCTGGATCTAAAAAAAGTTATATTTCATAAAAAAAGCTAGCTCAAAAGATGATTTCATGGTTGACTTGAAGATCTAGGATGTAATAGCTAATAGGATCTATAACCTAGTGTCAAGAACAACTCAAATAATGCCACAAAAAGATAGGTTAACTCAAAAAGCAAAAATACTCCTAAATACATTAGCTTAGGTAGTATAAAAGACAATTGAAAGATAAATAAATTAGCTTGTCAGTCAATCAATGATAGATGTGGTAAATAAAAAACCTTGCAAATCACAAAACAAGATCACAAAACCCTAATATGCCAAAAGTGCCTTACTGCTATGCCATCTGCACTTGACTGTGTTACCAATAGCGCACTACTTTGCTACCAGAGGTGCTACAGTGTTGCCCGAAGGCATTATACTGTGCCGCCAAAAGTGCTTCAGTTTATTGCCAGAGCCTCTTTTCTGTGTTATGTGCGTTGTTCCCTACTGTACTTTAAAAAAATCAATTTCTCAAAGAAAAATAGGGATTAGTGGGTCCCACTGGGTGTGCCAAGATGTGTATGAAGAAAATCAAGGGGTCAAATGATAAAATCAAAGTAATGATAATAACAAGTCAATAACCCATAACATATAGAGATTGATCTAAATAAAAAGCCAATATCAATGAATAAATCAAATAAAACAAGAAAGACCTCACCTAGATTGTATTGTTCTCTTTGTAGATATGTAGATTGTTTAATAACGTTGCGAAACCATGTTTGCAACAAGCAGATGTATGTGTATCCATGTTCAAAAGATCAATGTTAAAATATCGTAAGATGCTCAACAATGAGATGTATGCTCAAAGCGCTGTAAAAGGATGCCTGAGAATAAGTGATCGAAGAGGATTTGTGAAGGAGATGAGGGGGGTTTATATAGGTTTCAAACATGATCGATCAATGGATGAAATAAATCCATAGAATAAATGGTTGAGATAAATCAAATAACTCATGTTGAATGTGCACACGACATGTGTCACTCCAAAAATATATTTTTATTAAGATAATTGCTTTTTTGCTAAAGATATATTTTGATATCATAAATTAGAATGCTTTTTCTCCTAATTCATGAGTTGATGAAAACAAGATAAATTAAAGCCAATTAACTGAATTGTAATTTTCTTTTTGAAGTTCTAAAAATAACACTGATTGTGCATGAGTTAACATGATATTTTTAGAGGAATTGGAAAGATAATTGAAATTAAACAAATAAATTTATTTAATTAATTATGCATGATTTTGAAGAATAGACAAGATATGAAGATTTAAATAAATTAAACAAATAAATTGATTTATTTTATTTGACATGATGAAAAATAAAATATGTGATTATATTTTATTTTTAGAGGAAAGAATAAATTAAATAAATAAATTTATTTAATTGTTTGTGCAAGATAAGAGGACATAGAATAGATTTGAAGATTTAAGTAAATTAAACAAATAAATTGATTTACTTTATTTTACAGGATGAATGATAATAAAATATTTGATTATATTTTATTTTTAGAAGATTTATTTTTAGAGGAATTGGAAGATATTTGAAGCAAATTAAATAAATAAATTTATTTAATTTTTTGTGCATGATAGAGGAATATGAAGATTATAAATTAAATACTTGATTTTATTTATTTTTAGAAGATTGAGATAATTTAAATAAATTTGCATGATTTATTTAAATTTAGAAAAATAATTGATTTAATTAAATAATATAAATTATTTAATTGTAGATAAGAGGATTTGTGATGAATTAATTAAATAATGGGATTTATTTAATTAATGTAGACTTGAAATTTGAAAAGGATAATGATTTAATTAAATAATAAAAATTTAACGAATTTTGGAAGAATATAGAAAAATTTAATGAAATTAATTAAATAAAGAGGATTTATTCAATTAATGTTGAAAATATGTGATTTGGAAGAATTGGATGAAATTAATTAAATAGTTAGATTATTTTAGTAACGTTGAAATGTAGGTGATGCAACAGATTAGATGAAATGTATGTGATTCAAAGACATTGTCATTTTAGGGTGTTTACATTTTGCCCCTCTTTGATGCAATGTAGTTTATAGCATTGTTTCAAAGAAAATGATTGTTGAAGACATGATACAATTTTGATGCCCCAGTGTAGCTAGCATAGGAATGTCGTCGGGTGCAGCTAAAGTATAAGCTCCTGATCCATCTGCTGCTATGATAATAAAGGGTCCTAACCAATTAGGCTCGAACTTGCCCTTCTTTTCTTGATCTGCTTGATTTCTCTGATTTTCTTTTAAGACAAGATCACCAACTTGAAACCGTCTTTCTTTAATCTTTTTATTGTAATTATGCCAGAGGTGGTTTTGATAGACATAGAGATGCTTAAAAAAATCAAATTCTCAAAGAAAAAGAGGGATTAGTGGGTCCCACTAGGCTTGCCAGAATGTGTATAGAAAAATTGAGAGGTTGAATGATAAAATTAAAGAAATGATAATAACAACTCAATAACCCATAACATAAAGAGATCGATCTAAATAAAAAGCCAATATCAATGAATAAATCAAATAAAATAAGAAAGACTTCACCTAGATTGTATTATTCTCTTTGTAGATATGTACATTGCTCATTAATGTTACAAAACCATGTTTACAACAAGCGGATGTATGTGTATTCCTGCTCAAAAAATCTATGTCAAAAGATAGTAAGGTGCTCAATGATGCGATGTATGCTCAAAGCGCTGTAAAAAGATACCCAAGAATAAGTGATCGAAGAAGATTTGTGGAGATGAGGGGGGTTTATATAGGTTTCAAACATGATCGATCAACGAATGAAATAAATCCATAGAATGAATGGTTGAAATAAATTAAATAACTCATGCTGAATGTGCACACAACATGTGTCACTCCAAAAAGGTATTTTTATTAAGATAATTGCTTTTTTGGTAAAGATAGATTTTGATATCATAAATTAGAATGTTTTTTCTTCTAATTCATGAGTTGATGAAAACAATATAAATAAAGCCAATTAACTCAACTTGTGATTTACTTTATGAAGTTCTAAAAATAAGATTGATTATGCACATGAGTTAACATGATATTTTTAGAGGAAGTGGAAAGATAATTATATTAAATAAATAAATTTATTTAATTGATTGTGCATGATTTTAAAGAATAGATAAGATATGAAGATTTAAATAAATTAAACAAATAAATTGATTTAATTTATTTTACATGATGAAAAATAAAATATGTGATTACATTTTATTTTTAGAAAATTTATTTTTAGAGGAAAAAACAAATTAAACAAATAAATTGATTTAATTGTTTGTGCAATATTAGAGGACATAAAATAGATTTGAAGATTTAAATAAATTAAACAAATAAATTGATTTATTTTATTTTGCATGATGAATAAAAATAAACTATGTGATTATATTTTTTTAAGAAGATTTATTTTTAAAGGAAAAAGAAAATTAAATAAATAAATTTATTTAATTGTTTGTTCAAGATTAGAGGACATAGAATAGATTTGAAGATTTAAATAAATTAAACAAATAAATTGATTTAATTTATTTTGCATGATGAATGATAATAAAATATTTGATTATATTTTATTTTTAGAAGATTTATTTTTAGAGGAATTAGAAGATATTTGAAGCAAATTAAATAAATAAATTTATTTAATTATTTGTGCATGATAGAGGAATATAAATATTACAAATAAAATACTTGATATTATTTATTTTTAGAAAATTGAGATAATTTAAATAAATTTGCATGATCTATTTAAATTTAGAAGAATAATTGATTTAATTAAATAATGTAAATTATTTAATTATAGATAAGAGGATTTGTGATGAATTAATTAAATAATGGGATTTAATTAATTAATGTAGACTTGAAATTTGAAAAGGATAATGATTTAATTAAACAATAAAAATTATTTAATTTTGGAAGAATATAGAGGAATTTAATGAAATTAATTAAATAAAGAGGATTTATTTAATTAATGTTGAAAATATGTGATTTGGCAGATATGGATGAAATTAATTAAATAATTAGATTATTTAATTAATGTTGAAATGCAGGTGATGCGACAGATTAGACGAAATGCAAGTGATTCGAAGACATGGTCATTTTAGGGTGTCTACAGGAAACACTCCTTCAAATGCGACTGTTGCTCTGTCAAATGCCACCCCTTGGGGGAGGGAAAGAGGGATAAATAAGGCCTCTCTTCTCCTAAACCTAATCTAGAGACTCACAATAACATGGAGTTATTGGAATCAACAAATAGGGAACCTAACCCCTTAACTGAATGAAACCAAGAGAAAACAAGGGGATGCAAGGAGTTCGATGCTTTCCACTTCACCCCTTGAATCTTATTAGATTCCCCCATTCCTTAGAAAAAAACACTTTTCATTCCTTAACTCTGTAAGAACAGAGCACGAGCTAGGAGAAGAGAGAAATATTCCTCAAGGAACATGGTGGTAAACATAGCATACTAAAATAGGAAGTATTCATTTTTCTCATTTAGAAGATGAGATGCACATAACAAAAGATAGGGAAATATATTTATAGCATGAGTGCAGAGGCCTCTACACCTGAGTAGTCATATATTGTGAACTCTTTGATCATTTTAGTCCAACCAGTACTATAACGTGTTGGTCTTAAATGGCAATCCTTCAATATTCTATCAACACTACCAGACGAGGAAATGTTGGCGGTATTACATCAATTTCTTGGAATTGAGAGTGCTTGCATATTGATTTCTTTGGTAGAACATCAGTTTCCACAATAAGGATGCCAAGTTAGGTTTTTTTATCATAGCACTATATCCATTTTAAACATCACACCATTCTCAAAATCTATTATGACATCAAGCGAAAGATCCCATCAAACCTAAATACAAATCCCCAAGGGTTGATCCCATATTTTGATAGTCCCCATTTAACCTTATTTCCTAGTACTATGGTGGCAAGAAAGACCCAATATGTGCTTGAAAAAACTATCATGATACTAGCTCATTGTTTACTATGTGCCACCACACTGTTGCCTCCTTTAGAAAGTGGACCGTCGACCCCTGGGAAAAATGCCTAATCAAATGGTATTACCTGGTCCAACTATTTTTAAAGTACCTTGAAATGCGTGAAGAAAATCATAGAAAAGTGAAAAATGTCCACCTAGACCATCCCGCAACTATGTCGTTGGAAACAAAGGTCGACAGTTAATATGGCAACCTTTTGTACTTCTGCAGTTATAAGATTCACCTGTGTATGAGAACCAGCAGAATGGTAGAAAATCCATAGGATTTCACCACTTGGCACCAAAAAGATCACTATAATGATCTGTCAGCATATCTTGCCACATGCCTTCCCTCTGTGCTTCCATAGTTATAAGATTCACTTGTGTATGAGAACCCTCGAAATGGTGGAAAAGCCTCAGGATGTCGCCGTGTGACACTCAATAATCCTTCAGACCAAGTTCCATCAGAAACTAGCCACTTGTCTCCTTCCCACCTTTTTGCAACCCTTTCAGGGGGCCACCACATAAGTTTAGTGGAATAGAAGAAACCTTGAAAGCTTGTCATTTAAGCACATCAGGGCCCACCATGACAAATCCTAGCAATAAGTTCACCACTTGTCACCCTTCCGCGGTTCTGTAGGCTACTTTACCCTTTTATAATATTCATTGCAGAACATCAGAATCAACCAAAGCACACCACGCATTGACAAATGGTTCCCCAGGCAAACATTTTAAAAGGGGACTTAAGCACGTGCACCCAAAACAACATCATTCAACTAGGTAAAGAGGGGCTAATTTTTCTACTAAGGGGCTTAGGCCAAAAATTAAGCCTATGACAATTTAATTGGTGCACGAGTTGATCTGGTAACTGTGGGAACAAGGGGTTAGTAGCTGAATGAGGACCTAGACAAAGTTATAACTTGGAGACCGACAATGGAAGGCAAGAAGTCAACACAAAATTAGAACAACATATACCTTGATGCTTGCATAGACCTAAGGGTTTAGGGATTTAGACCAAAGAAGATGATTTTTAAGTATTTTCAAAGCTAAACCATATCATAGGACCACCAAATTGAAGCTTGAAGTAGAGCCAACATAGGAAGCCAAGGAAAATTTCTCACGGTCCTAAGAGTGGCTCTACTTGGGGATGTTTGTTTGATAGAACAAAGCGAGAACATAGAAATATCTGGAGTAGTAGACCACATAACACAATTTAACCCAAGAACTTCCCAACAATAAAAGGTCAAAAACATAGTTTTCCAACATATCCCGGTGGCCCTAATCCACCAAAAACAAAAGACCAAAGCCTTCCTCTATCAAATATCCTACTTTCCAACATTTTCTTTAGGCCTAGTTGGCAAACATCACTGTAATTCATTTGGTTGCACACATAGCCATCGACATTTTTCACCACATGCTTGTATTTGGAAATCATGAAGTCTCTTGTACTGTTCTAAAATTTGTAATCACACATCCATTTAAAAATACTATCACTCCCAATATGCACATCATATCTATCAAATGTGTCAAATTCAAAATCAATGTGACACCATTCTGCATTAATCCCATCTTTATATAGCATTAGATGAACCTTTGGTTTAGTTGGGAAATCAAAACTTTCTTAAATAATTTGGCAAATATCATTACAAGCATAAGCCTCATCACTTGTAATTAATCCAAACCTAAAACACTCATAAGTGACATCCTCTTGGAATAATTTAGCATGTATCAACTCTAGCTCATCAAAACCATAATTCAGCCCCAAGTCTAATAGGTCAGGCTAATCAAAAGTAGAGGGATCAAATACATCAACTGAGTGGTCATCTAAATCCTACCATTCATATGATGAGCAACAATGCTCGTATGTAGGCACCCCTCTAACCTATGTTGACATAAACTTGGAACTAGTCATATCTTGTAGCCTATTGACACTGTTCTGTACTCTTGTGTTGAGCAGAAAAGATTTAGTTCCCCATAGAGTTGGATCTTTATCTAAACATAGACCATGATTAGAATACTCTTCTTGCATCATGGATTGATCTCCTTTAAACTTTTCATCTTCTTCATATTCTCAGTCTTCTATAAAATTGGGATTAATTCTGCTCCCGTGAGGATTATCATTTCTCATCTCTGGTGAGTCAAGAGGCTCGTGATAGAGGGGATTTTTCCTTATGAACATTGTTGCCATAGAAGTTTCCCCCCTTTCAATGTGAGGATCTAAGTCCTTCTCAGCATCAATATATTCTAAGTCATCATAATCCTCGAAAGAACATTCAGACACATTCTCCTTATCATTTATCACACTAACTCTTATCTCGTTAGTCTTACACTCTGACCATTCACCCAGGTATGCAACTTGATCATTATTAGACAAACTTTCCTCCTCGTAGTCTTGTATATCCACACATTCGTTGATTGAGGCAATGCATTCTAATTCCACTTTGTAAGTGCCCATTAAAATACTATTATCACAATTATCATAACAAAGATACACCTTTGCTATAGAATCATGTTTCCACCCTTCAAATAACATATCTATATACTCTTCTTTCATATCATCTTCTGTATGAGACACCTTATCATATTAAAATCTTGGACCCTTCTCCAATTCCAAACTAGTAGGTTTTCAATGAGGAGTGAACCCATATATATTCCTTTGTCCATTGTGTCCTACCTCCAGAATATTATAGCCACAACTCTCACCAACATAACTAATGAATTTATTATGAGCATCATCCATAACCTCCTTGTTCCTATGTTGAATTCTTTCTCTATTTTCATGCATTGCAATCAGATCACTATTTCTTAAATGACTAAATGAAAATTCAATTGAAAGATCGGGGTCATTGCAATTTTGGTAGATGATGTTGTCATCTAATCGACATTTGTTATTTGTGAGAGTTGTTGCAATAAATTCAATACTTGCAAATCCATAATCTCTTACCCTCATATGCTTCAAGTTGTTCTCAATATCCATAGTCGTAGAATATGCTTGATGGACTATTGTAGGATTTTTATCTCTTAGTAAATAACTCATCTCTTCATTGAATGCACCCAAGTATATAACCAAACACATTGCATCATTTGGCCTGATATCCTCTGGAATATCTCTTATTGTCTTTGGAAACCTTAAATTGAAAGCTGGAACTAGCTCTTCTTCAACTTTTAAATGTGAACAAGTCTATTGATCAATGAACTTACATTAACCTTCTTACCAAATTAATCAATAAAGGCTACTCTAAAATCTTGCCATGAAGAAATACAATGCATAGGTAGATCTAAAAACCAATCCCTTGCATCTCCTTTCAGAGATTGAACAAATAACTTCATGACAACATCTTCTGCATCAAGCTCGTTATCTCCCATTAGGTCATTGAAATCTTGCAAATGCTTATTTGCTGATTCAGAACTATCACCATTGAACTTTAGCACATGTTCTCTAACCCCATTAGTAATGGAATTTGGATGGTCTTGAATACCACTGAAATCTAGTGCTTTATATCTTTCAACAGAGAATACCCTTCTATGAGGATATGACTATTGTTGTGAATCTTACATTGTGACATCTAAATGTGTAGGTGGATGGAAAGAATAACAACCCATGTCCAAATATGACCTCAACAAAAGCCTATTTCCTTCACAACTACTTTATGATAACTCTACATCTTAGCAAAACTTTAAGTATCTCCAACAAAACCCTTAATTCTCCATTATAAACCTTCATTCAACATGGGAATAACATTCTACATAGCATTTTCACAAATAAGTTCTACTCATTTGATTTATCTTGCTTTGAAGATGAAACAAGAATGAAGAACCAAATACCTGGAAATTACTGCAGACTTCACCATTTTCCTCTCATGACTGTAAACTTTGAGTATTGAGATATTCTTCATATTTATATCAGGCTCTTTCTTGTAGAGTTGCCACCTCCTTTCATAAAGGACTATAGTTTAAACAACACAAAGCCCTTTAAAGCTTACTTTTAATCTGGGTTTTCTCCAACAACAAAGCCACACAAAATTTCCTTTCATACACAGTTGGTTTCCTCTTTGATCAACCAGTTCAAAAGCAAGAAGAGGCACCACCCTCTAAAGGGAATGATATTACATTGCACATATGCTAACTCTAAATACCCATGACAAACTACTGGATTGATCTTGACTATATAAATAAAGTCCCCAGAAGAGTCACAAACATGTTGGTAGTTTTAAATTTCCAACCTGATCTCGAAAGGGCAATCTAAAGAATATCCAATTCTAATGACTGATTTGCCTTGAGGATTTGGCCAATGAATAGGAAACACTAGTTTACACTTTTCCTCTGTGCTTTAGGCTCTACAAAACCTAGCAGGGTAATCCTTTATAGTATTTATTCTACATATCTTTGCTATTTACTCAAAATACTTTTGCAAGAAAATATGTTCTTTTTGATATGCCAAAGAATGATGGATATGCTAAAGTAATTGGCTAGATCCTTAGGCTTCTATATCTTCATTTTACAAGAGAGCTTGGAAATAAAATTATATTCATAACTTAGGACAGAAATGGAAACTTATTTTTATATTCAATATAGATGACCAAGGAGTTGTATCAGACACAAGTTCTGAGAGATCAGTGCCCCAATCCTAGGGCTACAGAGTCAAAATACATATAAATGGAAACCCTACATGACAGTATTTTCCCCAACTCATTAAACTTGGCAACAATCCATTACACTGTAACACTTTTATCAGTTAAAAACCAATTCTACTTACTAATTGCTACAAGCTTTCATTACATTCAACATTTTCCTTAAAGCACTTAAATTTACTCATTGAGCAAAAGTCATAAGAAGAACATTCATACAAAGGAAAGACTGGAAGATAAATAAAACAATCCTTGATTGAACTTTAATCATAAATGAAATGTAGGATGCAACAAAGGAGACAATATAAGTTTGAACTTGGTAGTATATTTAGGCTATAAACTGGTACTATCATACAAAATTCACATACACATCAAAATCTATCCTCAGAAAACACCTAAATTAAGAAAACTAACTCTATTACTATGTGTTCCGTGATATAAACTTTCCAAGATCTATTGCCAAAGGCCCTTAATTCCCTTTTATATAAACAAGGGAGGAAAACAAGATTTAGTCCTTATGACAAGTGTCACATTTTCAGTTGACAAACTTAATGCTAGAAAAAGACAACACATGAAAACCATCTTGAGCCACTTAGGCATGCCTCGATAATAAATCATCTTCTTAGTAGGCAGGAATAACTACCTTTGTCTTGTATGCTTTCCAACTCCCTGTGTGGAAGCAAGAAATGATGCTAATTGAAGGCTTTTTAATAAAACAAGAATCCTCTGCTTCACCTCTCCATCCACGCATGAAGACACAAGAATTTCTTCTAGGAGAAAAAAACCAAGGGATGCACAAAAATAGTGTCCACCACCTCGCACCATATTCCAGACACAAAAACATGACTTCCCATCTCTCGAATGGAGTTTTTCAACCACCTCAATCCTTAGGATGTATGTGGAAGCCACATATAGCTAACTCTAGAAGTGCACAAAAACTTCCCAAAAGAGGAAGCAATAGCAGTCATATGTCTAAGTTAGATAAAGAATGAACTGTTCTTATCAACTTATTTCCTTCCTCCCATCACCATCTATTTCATCTAGGTGGGCAGCACTCCTTCAAATACAACTATTGCTCTATTGAGTGCCAGCCCCCTAAGGGAGGGGAAGAGGGAAAATAAGGCCTCTCTTCCCCAAGCCCAATCTAGAGACTCACAATAACATGGAGTTATTGGAATCAATAAACAGGGAACCCAACCCCTCAACTAAATGAAACCAAGAGAAAACTAGGGAATGAAATGAGTTTGATGCTTGCCACTTAGCCCCCTTAATCTTACCAGATCCCCCCATCCCTTAGAAAAATACTTCTCATTCCTTAACTCTCTAAGAATAGAGCATAAGCCACGAGAAGAGAAAAATATTCCTTAAAGAACAGGGTAGAAAACATAGCATATTAAAATAGGAAGTATTCATTTTTCTTGTATAGAAGAAGAAATGCATGTAACAATAGACCTGAACATCTATTTATAGAAAGAGTGCAAAGGCCTCTATACCTAAGTAGTCATATTCTGTCAACTCTTTGATCATTTTAGTCCAACTAGTATTACAAGATATTGGTCTTAAATGGAAATCTTTCGATATTCTATCAACACTACTAGAAGAAGAAATAAAGGTGGCATCACATCAATTTCTTAGAATCTAGAGTGCCTGCATATTGATTTCTTTGATAGAACATCAGTTTCCACAATAAGGATGCCAAGTTAGGTCTTTTAGTCATAGCACTATATCCATTTAAAACATCACACCCTGCTCAAAATCTATCATGACATCAAGTAGAAGATCCCATCAAACCTAAATACAAATCCCCAAGGTTTGATCCCCTATCCTACTAGTCCCCATTTAGGATTATCACCTAGTGCTATGGCAATGAGGAAGACCTAGTACATGCCTAAAAAAACCATCACCACACCAGCTCATCGTTTACTATGCACCAGCAATTTGTTGCCTCTTTTTAAAAATAGACCATCAATCCCTGGGCAAAAGGCCTGATCTAATGGTATTAACTGGTCCAACTATTTTGAAAATACCTTGAAATGTGCAAAGAAAATCCCAGACAAGTGAAAAATGTCCAACTAGACCACACTGCAACTACACCGTTGAAAAGAAAGGTTGATAGTCAATATGGTGGCCTTCTACACTTCCATGGTTATAAGATTCACTTATGTATGAGAACCTGGAAAGTGGTGGAAAAGCCACAGGACATCACCGTGTGGCACCAAAAAGATCACCGTAATTATATGTCAGCATATCTTGCCACATACCTTACTTCCGCGCTTCCATGGTTATAGGATTCACTTGTGTATGAGAACCTATGGAATGGTAGAAAAGCCTCAGGATGTCACCATGTCACACTCAATAATCTTCCGACCAAGTTCCATCATAAACTTGCCACTTATCTCCTTCCTACCTTTCTGCAAGCCTTTCGGGGGCCCACCACATAAGTTCAATGGAACAACAGAAACATTAAATGATTTTCATAGAAGCACATCAGGGCCCACCACAACAAATCCTAGCAACAAGTTCACCACTTCTCACCCTTCTGTAGATCCATAGGCTACTTTTACCCTTTTATAATATTCAACATAGAATAGTGGAATCTATCAAAGCATGCCATGCGTCTACAAATGGTTCCCCAGGCAAACATTTTAAAAAGGGACTTAAGCATGTGTGCCCAGAGCAACATCATTCAACTAGGTAAAGAGGGGCCAATTTTTTTGGTAAGGGGCTTGAGCCAAACATTAAGCATATGATAATTTAATTGGTGCACTAGTTGATCCGATAACTGTGGGAACAAGGGTTGGTACCTAAACAAGGACCTAGACACAAAGTTATAACTTGGAGACCAATAATGGAAGGCAAGCAATCAACACAAAATTAGAACAACACGTACCTTGATGCTTGTACAAACCTTACGGTTTAGGGCTTTAGACAAAAGAACATGATTTTTAAGCATTTTCAAAGCTAAATCCTAGCACATGACCACCAATTGAAGCTTGAAGCAGGGCCAACATAGGAAGACAAGGAAACTTTCTCACATTCCTAACAAGTAGGATAACTCTTGAGAGGTTATAGCATATGAGAAAAATTTGAGTCACTAGGGGTGGAATCTAATAATTTTGGTGCTTGGGTGGTGCATCTTGGTTACTATCCAAATCCACATGATTTAGCATATTTCTCTTGAAAATGAGTTGAGTTTTTTTTTGATAATTTTTGGGGCTATTTCCTTCATCTTGTGAGTATGGGATTGTGTCCATGAATTCTTGTTATTGATCTTTTGGTAGGCATTGGGTGATTTTGCTATATTTTCTACAAATTTAAGTATCATGCCCCCTTTTCTTATGAAATGAGCAATAGTTATTAGGATCATAATTTTGAGATTTTTGATAGTAATTGCAATGATTGTTGTATGAATTTTCATTTGATCTACTTTTTTTCTCATAATTGATTCTAAAGGGATAGTTAATAGCATTGATTCTTTAGTTCCCCAAATTCATGTAACCATTATCATCTAAGGACACTCTCGAGTGCCTCTTCATACAATTTGTAAGGGGGTTTTTGGACTCTTTCTCACATTTCCCTATTGAGAGCATGTAAGAAGAGATCACATTGTTCCATATGATCTATGTTTGGTGCACTAGTTGAAGAATAGATGACTTCACTCCAACATGTGATAGACTATGTGAACTACTCATTGGTTACTTGTTTGATCATTAAAAGTTCTTGAATTCATATTTTGACCAGTTTGTTCATGTAAAAGGAAACCACACATTGATAAATGAGTTTCTTAAAGGAGTGGGTTGATGCTTCTAGATGTTGAGAGTACCAACCTAGAGATACCTTCTAAAGTCTTTGGAAAAAAATTCTACCACCCCATCCCAAGGAAGGAGTTCCCACACTACTATGACATAGGCCTTAATATGAGAGTTGGGGTCCCCTATTCCTTTGAACTTTGGAAGTTCAAGGGGAAGATGTGGTAGTATGAAATTATGAATGTTTTAGTCAAGAGGCTCCTTTAAATACTTGAGGTATGTTCCTAAAAGGGGCTTATGTGATAAGGGTTTTTCTCCTCCTTAAACGTTATCCCTACATGTGGAGCTTGCTACACTTATTGTACTTGAAAGGGTATGCTATATTATTGATATTTGGAGAGAAGTGGATAACCAGATGGAATCATGCTTATGTTATTAAAACTGGGTGGGACTATTTGTGGTTGATTTTGCATCACAGGAATCCCACCTATTTGATTAAAACTTATCATGTTGAATGATGAGGGCAAGGGAAGATTGATTTCTTTATTACTTGTGTTGTGGGAATGTACATTCAGATGGGGATTTTGGGTTACCCCTAGTTTGATTTGATTTATTTAGAAAAAAGAGTTCCCTACACCCTAGCTCTCTCCTCAATTGTGTTTTCATGAGGTTGTCCAACACCTTTAGCCTTAAGTGTCTTGATTTGTTAGACCAAGGTTGCTATAAGGTCTATGGGTGTGGCTTCCTCTATTATTTGAGCTTCACCACCTTGCAGTGGATTGTTTCAAATTAAGGTTTGAGTGTCCCCATTTGTTCTTTGGATGACACTTTATATGTTGCAAATCTTTTAATTTGATATGTTCCATGGAGAGCTTCTCATGCCTCCCAAGATTCTTGTAAGTTCAAGTCTCTAGATAGCCCACCTAGTTGTCTATTTGTGTGGCCATTTTCCTATAGCTTGTTATGGGTTGATCTCGTTAATAAATTTTAGACTGAATGCTCACTCAACATGCTTTGGTTTGGTCAGGTTGAATGATAGTGTCTTCCTATGCTGGGTTATTAAAAACTAAGAAGTTGCAAGACTCTTATTGGATACTCTCTAAATTTGAGTCTTTAAAGTCTAATTGATTTAAATTCAAGGCTGTTGGATCTAAATGTGTGATAGTTTAATTAAAGTGGAGGTTTACCTAAAATCTATGTGATTTTGTCATACTCTAGGGGTGCAAGAAACATTGCAGAATAAATAAGATCAACATGGAACCTAAACAAAAAAAAAAGAAAGTGGAATAGAAGAAATGATTTAAAATGTGAAAGACCCCATCATATATATTTGTAATTCATGTTAGTTAAAACAAAATATGTGAAATTGGTGTGGAGAGCAAGATGAAGATAGAGATGAAAAAGAAAGCAACAGAGATGCAAAAGCTTACCTAGAAAGATTTGTACTTCATGTCAAGATCACTAAGATATGTGATGTTTAGAATATGACTTAGACACAATACAGTTGAGTCAAACTATAATACAACAGATGCATTGCACCCTTGATAAAAGCATTAGTAAAATCATCCCTACTCTTCTATATAAATCCAACTAGGCAAGGATGAATCAAACTATCTACTCTCTTCATGTGGAAGAAAAGTGTCATAGGTGATAGTGAAGTTGTTGTGTTGTGTTTGTTGAATGTTTAATTGTTGATTTTAAGTACCTCATGATGATATCAAGGGTTTCCTAAATATTTTCTATGTTTGAATGTTTTGAATGATGAATATGTTATTTGCCTTGTGATATGATTGAGCGCTTCCCTTTTGTTTTTGTGTTTCCAAATGTTTTGATGAGTCTCTAAATGCAATTAATATTAAGTGAATGCAAACCTTTATTTTGTGAATTGTTAATGATGAGTTAATTACTAGGAAAGGAGAATATGTATGCAAGCTATATGAGTTTTCTTAATGTAGTTTACGTATGTTTTTGTCTAATATATCAAAGAAAATTTTGTAACTACTCTAAGAAAAATAGGAAATTTAATCTAAGAAAAGCAAGTAACTCAAGTGTAACTCCATTCCATCAAGAGAAACATAAGAAATGTTTTACTTCCTCAAGAGAAAGATGTGAGATAATTACTAAGAAAATAATAAAGAACCTATTGATAATGGGTGCCAATGCTAGGATATGTCCTTAGAGGTCTTGTAGCAACTATCTCCTCCTTTGTAGCAGTGGGGTCCTCTTGCAAATATGGATAGAAACAAGGATATGAGGAAATAAAATTTAGCTTTGAAGTAATAACAAATTTGAAAAAAAAGTATAAATAAAAGGAACACAAAGTCCTACATGACCACAATAGTGCTATTGGGGTTTTTATGCATAATCTTGGCTAAGACAAGAATACATGAAAACAACCTCTCCTATGGGGAATGAATCTTCGAAGCTTTATAAAACTAAAACTAAAACTAAATAAAATAAAATAAGAGGCTCTCGAAGTCTGATAAAATAGGTTTGATTGATTCTTGATGATTGAATCATGTTAAATAATGGAGAATGGAGGGGTATTTGTAGCTTGAAATGAGAGGGAAGTGATGAAGAGATAAGAATGAAAGAATGAGTTGATTGAATGTAGAGGGTAAATCCATGGAAATGGGGGACAAATTAGTGGCTAGCCTTAAGAATTTTAGCAAAATGTGTTTGCGTTACGAAAGACATAATGCACACATTTAATGCATACACATTTTTAATGCCTTCAATTAAATTTTTTTATGATCTCACCCATTTAGACTTGGATTTTCAAGCCTAAGGGTTGGACATCTATTGTGGCTCATAAAGTCATGCTTTTAAGATAAAAAAACTTGAATTCAAACTTCAACCTCATTAGGTTTATATGTTCTACAAAAAAAATTAACAAAACCCCCACCAAAATAAAAGGCTACTTCTTAGCTTTCTAGCAATACAATTTTTTTAAATTTTGAATAAGTTATGGTATTTTTAAAAATTTTTTTTAAGAGTGTATTCGTATTCCTCTAGTAAATGTATGTATTATTTTTTTAATAACTTTTGACCCTCTTATCCAATTTTAAAAAATATAGGATCATTCTACACTTCATTCTATACACATTTAACAAAAAATTAAAATTTTCAATTAGTTTTTATCAAGTTATCTAATGCACACACTCAATGATATAATTTTTAGGATGCTTCCACTTCAAAAAAACACAAAAACAATTACTCAATTAAAAAAATATATAAAAACATATACAACTTGTAGTACTCAATCTTGGCTATATTTCCACCAACTAGTTTTTGAAAATATCTAATGTAGAAAGAAAAATAGGTGGTGCACACTAGACACTATGTTATATTTTTGTGATAAAAATAGGAAAACTTTTGTGTGAAATAAAAATTTCACTTCCTTAACCTTAACCATTTAAAAAAATCTAAATAGTAGTTTAGAAACTAGATTCAAAGTACTAAAATTCTTGTTCTTATTATATCTTGAAATTTAGAGTGTGCACATCTTGAATTACTCATCCAAGTTCAACTTTAGCTGATTTTTAGAAGAAGAAAAAAGTGGTCACTTTTGACCCCCTTTTGTCTACCATTTCTATGCACTTACCATACAACAAAAACTTTTCTAAGAATAGATGAGAAGTTAATATGGAAACAAGAAGAAGACTAATGAAAACTAAAGTAAACAAAAAGAGAAGAGGAAGTTAATTGGGAAACAATTTTGAAGAGATAATGTTTGAATGTGAGTTTGGATTGGAATGAAAGTGAGAAGGAGACTAGTTAGAAAAATAAAAAATGAGGGAAAATGAGCTAAAAATTAAGAAGAGAAGTTAGAACTAAAAGTTATTTTGCACATCCAAAAATGATACGGTCACCCCTTTTGGGAAGTGGGTTGCCCCTTTTACTAGGGTTGGTCACCTAGGTGACCATACAACTTAAGTAAAGGTCACCTAGGAGACCCTATAGGACAATTTGCTAACCCTCCTAAAGAGTATCCAAAAGGTTCTATGAGGAAAGAACAAGAACTTGAAACATAAAATAAAGGCTAGAAAATGGGAGAAAAGAGGGGAAAACACTAGGATACACCACCAAGAATGAAGTTGCACAGAGGAGGCTAATTCATGCCTATGTGGCTATGATTAGGAACATATTTATCATAATCAGACTACCATGTAGGCATGTATAGGATTTTGGTACTTATAGGAACAAAATAGTCTAATGTGTTTTACCACTAAATAAAACAATTAATTATTCCTTCACCTGAGTGACAAAACATATTGAAAATTCCAAGGGAATCCCCATTTATAGTATGTTTTCTTTTTTACATGAAAATATTTTTATTTATGTATCATATTTGACTTTATATTTTTTTTTAACTCAAAATTATAAGGGTTGTATTAATTGCACCTTTTCCCAACTAAAAACATGGAGTTACCTACACAAATGCATAAACTAGCAATATTAATCATAACATGCATATAAAATTCATCACTTTTTGTTATGAGACCTAAGAGCCATATGACTATAATTCCCAATATTCAACATTCTTTGACATTTATTTAATTTATGCACCTTCTTCCAACTTTTACCCTCTTCCTCCTCCTCAATAGCTAAGGATGCAATGAAGGAGAAAGTGACTGATTTATAGAATTAAAAAAAGATTTAGGAATATAATCACGTACACCCCATTCTTTAGCAGGAGTTAGAACATATTTCCATGCTACATTTTGAATTCTATATGGATTCAAAACTTAACTCAACTTTTCTACATTAGCATATGATTTCCCATTTCGAAGCTAATAAAAAGAGTACATACTTTTCTTATCAATAGAATCCAAACTAGAAACACCTATTGCTTTTACTATTTCTTTTAGCATGCCTATCCTCATAGAATTCTTAGAGGAGTTAGCATGAATGATATCCATAAAACATGGAAAACTAGAGGAGGGTTGAGAAAAATCAAATTTCTTAGGAATCTCTAAGATATGCATACACAATGATTGAAATGTTGCATTTATCTTACCTTCTATCATCTCTACATTATCCATTGCTTGAGCCATAGTACGATGAACTAACAAATCAGAATAAGGTACTTCATTGCACCATTTTATTGGTCTTGATTCAAAAATTGCCCCTTCTTTACAAGTTGATGCAAGGTGTCTCACTTAGAAGCATTTCCTACAATGAAATGGTATATTCTCATAATCTATGATTTGTTTCCAAATACACTCTCCTACTTATAGCCATATCTCAACTAGTAATCCATTACTAATATCTAACTCCACTCAGATTCTCATAGAAGTAGAGTGCACAAGCCCATCAGTTTCATGATGTAAAGATAAAAATATACTTAACTGATTTCCTATCCTATGAAAACATGCATCAACTTAATATTGTAAAGATAAATTTGGAAGATGCATCCATATAGATAAGATAGTAAAGGATTATTCAATGAGATTAAACTCTAGAAACCATTGTTTTAATAATAGTACATTCTTATCTTAGTGCTAAGCCCCTTTGGTTGAAATAATAGAATGATATTCTTACATTTCAAACAATAAAACAAAGAATAATTGAGCATAGGGGAAGAGTTTTACAATATTCTAAATGTGCATACTCCAAGATTTAGAAATCCAATCATGCAAATATAGTAAACTTAGCCAAAGGCAATGAAATTTTTAGATAGAAAAGGAGGTGACACAATATAGGGAGCATGTTTACTACATACCAATGCATCACCTCCCTCCTCCATATCTAACTAAATATTAGACTTGCAATGGTTAATATGTTTACCTCCTACTAGATCCTTAGTAGATAGCACATTCTCTTTAGATTGCATTTAAGGAGAAATAGGTCTTTCTATACCTACCAAAGATGGGACACATGTCTTCTCCCCATTATAATAGATATTGTTGTCCATAAAAATCTCAACTTGCTCCAGATAGCTCTATTCCAATACCTATTTTTTTGATACACAATCTTCTTTAGCTAATTTAGGGTTTGACATAGTTGAGTAGGAAACTTCTTTCAAAAATTGTTTCATTACCACATCATGTTAGAACTTAGTCATCTAAAAGCATACATTTAATTTTATATGTTAATAATAACTGATATTTAGATCTCGATTAATCAATAACCTACATATTTATTATTTTTATGGCTTTGAATGGTCATATATACCTATATGCAATTTTAGTAGATTTCTCAATATTTGTTGAACTCTTTTGGTGCAGGAGCACCTACCTGACAGCTGGCCTCCATGAGGCAGTTAGTTTGTTTTAAGTCTTGTTAATGTTTCCAAGAAGGTTTGATAAGACCAATGCATGTAATAAGGTCATGTTGACCATGCTTTACTATTTTTAGGTAGGTTGTTAGGACAGCTGTTATGCTGTATGTCCGGTTGGATCTCCCAGCCGCCTGGAGAGATGTCCCAGCCGCTTGGAGTCGGGTCGGTAGTACTCGCAAGAGATCCTATTTATGCATGGGGATCGGTTGGTATTGTATTTCAGATAGGATTGATTAGATATTGCAGGGAGTGAGACAGAGAGAGGAGAGACTGATCATTGTATTGCATCTTTTGAAATCAATAAAGAGATCCTGTTGTGTCAATTTTCTGTTTGATCTCCATTGTGTAATCGATCTGTTGTTTTGGTGGTTACATGGATTCGCTGATCCATTCCACCGGTTGATTCGTCGAATCGGTGGAATGGCTATGTAGAGTAGGTTAGGATTTAGCTTGCATTTTCTGTTTGTTTGCATGCAGGTGTGCAGGATCGTCGTCGAGAGGTGTTGAGGACCCTAGCATGGGTATGTGCTAGGTCGTGCTGATAGTTCAAGTTTGGAAGATCGCCCTGAAAGTAGGTCGGGTCACCTCAGGAGGTTCGGCGGATTGAAAATTCGCTAAGGTTGGAAAATCCATCGCAATGGCATCATCAGGATATTTCTATGTATATCCTGCAGTTACTTCGGGTGTCATCCGAGTAGATGGAGGTGAGCATGATGCAGTAGATTGCATAAGGTGAATGTGCATTGGGGTGATCATCATCAGGTGTTGCCGAGGAGGAGCGTATTGGCATAAGGTAGAAGATTAGGTTGATAAAACCATCACGGGCTGATAATGTTAAGTTTGGCCGACAGCAGGATATTGAAGGAACTGCATGTGACATCATCGTCATCAGGATAATCGTCATCAAGATATCGGGGTGACGTAAGCATCGAAGGAAAGGTGCATGAAGTTGTCATCATCAGGATATATGGAGGGAACAGGATATGTTATATCCTGCTGATGAACATGATGTTGAACATCATGATGCTGCAAAAAGAGGTTGGCGGTAAGATGAACAGTGAACATCAGGAGGATGTTTGCGCTTGCCGAATGTGATGATGCTGCCGATAGTCGGATATGATGATGCTGCTGACAGGCGAAGGGTCGAAGGTTTGTCTGCAGGAGGATATCGGTCGGTAGAGAAAATATGATGATGCTGACAGTGTTAAGGAAAATATGATGATGATGAAGGGTTGCGGACATACATGCTGTATGTCAAGGTTTTAGTGTGGATGCCTCTGCATCATAGTGGTATCAGAGCTCAGCAAAAGGTCTGGGCTGTTGTGTGTTGATTCTATCACCGAAAGGGCAGAGGTAGAGTTGATTCTGTCACTGAAAGGACAGAGGTAGAGAAGTGAGAGGTTGACAAAATGCCTCCGAAAGGTAGTGGTACTGCAAGGGAAGTGCAGGAGATGAAGGAAAAACATGCCCGAGAGATGAGGAAGATGAAGGAGCTTGCTGAAGCACTTCAAGCCAGGCTTGTAGCCCAGGAGAAGAACAAAAAGAGGGAAGTGGAAGACAGTGAGTCTGAAGAAGATGAAGATGCTGTTGAAGAGTATGAAGAGGTAGCTGAAGATCTAGATGCTGAAGACTAGAAATTTGCAAAACTATTAAAGGCAGTGCAGAGTGATAAACCTAAGGTAAAGGTTGATGTTTCCAAGTATAATGGAAGTTTGAATGAAGATGAGTTACTGGATTGGATTGCTGCACTTGATAATCACTTTGAATGTGAAGATGTTGCTGAGGAACAGAAGGTAAAGATTGCAAAGACCAAGTTAGGGGGTCATGCTTTGGTATGGTGGGATTATGTACAATCTGAGAGAAGGAAACAAGGGAAGTCAAAGATCACTTCATGGGATAAAATGGTAGCAAGGATCAAAGGTAAATTCTTGCCTAAGGATTGTGAGATTCAGATGTTTAAGAAGCTGCAATTTTTAAGGCAGAAGGAAATGGATGTGAAGGCATATACTGAGGAGTTTTATAGTTGAGTATGAGATCTGGTCATCATGAGAATGAGGTAGAAAAGGTGGCTAGGTACTTGGCTGGCTTGAGATTGAACATACAGGATGAGTTAGTTTTAGCTAACCCTAAGAATGTGGAGGATTGTTATCAAATGGCAATCAGGATTGAAGAAAAGGTGAATAGAAGACAAGATAAGTCCATGAGAGGAAGAGGCAGCAATATGAGGGGAAAAGGATTAGCCCCTACAACAAGGCAAACCAATGAGGGTCAAGAAGACACTGGTAAAGGACAGGGACAGTCTGATTTCAGAGGTGGATAGAAAGGTAATAAAGGTAGATTTGGAGGTGGTAGAGGTTCTACTACATTTTCAGGAAAGTGTTACACCTGTGGTGAGTTTGGTCATCCATTTTTCAAATGTCCAGAAAACAAGGGTTCATCATCCAGAAATGATAGAACGAATGACAAGAGCGTACAACTTGTGCAAGAAGAGAAAGTAGAGCAAAGTGTGCAAAGTTCAAACACTTATCAAGGAGATAGAGTTCCTGATGGTTATGGATATCCTTAGGATGGAGAAGCATTGATGCTAAGGAGAATTAGTTTGCAGGCATCAAAGGATATGATGCAAAGAAGAGCTCTTTTCAAGACCACATGCAAGAGCAAAGATAAGGTATGTAAGGTTGTCATTGATACTGGTTCAACAGACAACATGGTATCTCAGGAAATGGTGGATAAACTGAATTTGGAAAGGATTCCACACCATCACCCTTACAAGGCATCTTGGGTGAGTGATAGTCAATCACTTTTTGTCTATGAACAGGCATATGTGGATTTTCAGATTGGAGCATATCATGATAGAGTTTTGTGTGACATTTTTGCCCATGGAATGTTGTCACATACTGTTGGGTAGACCATGGCAATTTGATAGGAGGGTACTGTATGATGGGTATGCTAATACCTACACCATCAAGAAAGATGGGAAAACTATTATGTTGATGCCATTGCAGGCAGATGCTGTAGCACAGGGGGCAGCCAACATCATTTTAGTGGGAAAGAATGAGTTTGTACAGATGCCTATAGGAGCAGGCATAAAGGCAGTTGCGGACACTGCAGGGAAAGAAGTTGTTAAGGACAACAGGTTGAAGAAAGTTTTAGTTGTGACTGACAGAGGTCAGCAGCAGGTTCAGACACAGGTTTGCAAACATCAACCAGTTGAGAGGAATGACAAGGATGTTGTCATAGTTGGGACTATTGTTTGTCCTATAAAGGTTGAAAGAAAGACAGAGTTGAACATTACAGAAGTTCAAGAGGCAGTTCAGACAGCGGTTCTAGTCAGACAACCTGACAAACACAAGGTATGTGAGAGAAGGGCCTACATTGACAGGCATGAGGATTTCCTTGCAAGAAAGCAAGTTACAGTTCAGAAGTCTTGGAGCAGCCGAGAGCCAGCAGAGGACAAAGCTGGAACAGGTCAAGACACTGCAAAGGCAAAGTGTAAAGGTGGAGGACTTCCACAACCTAACTCATGGGACATGAGTTCTTTTCTGTTGGGGAGTATGGTGCAGGAGCACCTACCTGACAGCTGGCCTCCATGAGGCAGTTAGTTTGTTTTAAGTCTTGTTAATGTTTCCAAGAAGGTCTGATAAGACCAATGCATGTAATATGGTCATGTTGACCGTGCTTTACTATTTTTAGGTAGGTTGTTAGGACAGCTGTTATGCTGTATGTCCGGTTGGATCTCCCAGCCGCCTGGAGAGATGTCCCAGCCGCTTGGAGTCAGGTTGGTAGTACTCGCAAGAGATCCTATTTATGCATGGGGATCGGTTGGTATTGTATATCAGATAGGATCGATTAGATATTGCAGGGAGTGAGACAGAGAGAGGAGAGACTGATCATTGTATTGCATCTTTTGAAATCAATAAAGAGATCCTGTTGTGTCAATTTTCTGTTTGATCTCCATTGTGTAATCGATCTGCTGTTTTGGTGGTTACATGGATTCGCTGATCCATTCCACCGGTTGATTCGTCGAATCGGTGGAATGGCTATGTATAGTAGGTTAGGATTTAGCTTGCATTTTCTATTTGTTTGCATGCAGGTGTGCAGGATCGTCATCGAGAGGTGTTGAGGACCCTAGCATGGGTATTTGCTAGGTCGTGCTGATAGTTCAAGTCTAGAAGATCGCCCTGAAAGTAGGTTGGGTCACCTCAGGAGGTTCGGCGGATTGAAAATTCGCTAAGGTTGGAAAATCCATCGCAACGGCATCATCAGGATATTTCTGTGTATATCCTGCAGTTACTTCGGCATCATTCGAGTAGATGGAGGTGAGCATGATGTAGTAGATTGCATAAGGTGAATGTGCATTGGGGTGATCATCATCAGGTGTTGCCGAGGAGGAGCGTATCGGCATAAGGTAGAAGATCGGGTTGATAAAACCATCGCGGGCCGATAATGTTAAGTTTGGCCGACAGTAGGATATTGAAGGAACTGCATGTGACGTCATCGTCATCAGGATAATTGTCATCAGGATATCGGGGTGACGTAAGCATCGAAGGAAAGGTGCATGAAGTTATCGTCATCAGGATATATGGAGGGAACAGGATATGTTATATCCTGCTGATGAACATGATGTTGAACATCATGATGCTGCAGAAAGAGGTTGGCGGTAAGATGAACAGTGAACATCAGGAGGATGTTTGCGCTTGCCGAATGTGATGATGCTGCCGATAGTCGGATATGATGATGCTGCTGACAGGCGAAGGGTCGAAGGTTTGTCTGCAGGAGGATATCGGTCGGTAGAGAAAATATGATGATGCTGACAGTGTTAAGGAAAATATGATGATGATGAAGGGTTGCGGACATACATGCTGTATGTCAAGGTTTTAGTGTGGATGCCTCTGCATCATCTTTTAATGTTTAATTTGTAGGAATAGCTTATCCCCAATCAAACTAGATTAGAACCCTATTTATGTATACATAACTCTTTTACCCATGAATATCGTCAACAAGCATTTATTTGACATAGTTCAATTTATCTTCTACATCCTTCAACTTATTTGATCGTCTAACAAATTGATCTTTGGGATTGTATGGCACTTTCTATCATATATATATATGATAGAAAGTGCCATACAATCCCAAAGATCAATTTGTTAGACGATCAAATAAGTTGAAGGATGTAGAAGATAAATTGAACTATGTCAAATAATATATAGTATATGTATATATATATATGTATGTATATATATATGTATGTATATATATATATACACACATATATATACATATATATGTATATATATGTATACATATGTATATGTATGTATATATATATATACATATGTATATGTTTACATATACATATATATGTATATGTATACATATACATATGTATACATATATGTATATATATGTATACATATGTATATGTATACATATACATATGTATATATATATATACATACATATACATACATATATATACATATATATATGTATATATATGTATATGTATATATATGTATATATATATGCATATGTATATATGTATATATACACCTATGTAAATATAGAATTCATACAATTATATTTATTATTGTAAAGTAGAAAAGAGATACTAGCTCAATAGATCAAACTAGGTCAAACCCTCTTTTACCCAACATTAGGTCACAAACTAAGCTTGGCTTCTATCCAAAGAGAGCCAAACTATAGGGGTTCTACCATTTTGTTGTATAGAGAAGAAATTAATCAAATCCAATCAATCACGCTAAAGACATGAAACCCTAGTTGACAAAGATCAAAGCATAACAGACTGTTAGAAGTGCAAACCCAGAAACCAAATGAACAACAGAGGTTATGGATCATATCAAAACCTAAATCTAGGGGTAGAAATACCTAGCACAAGGGTACTTGGGTGTCCTAGACCCTAATTAGGGTTCACACAAACTGATAACTCCAATGTCTTCACCTTCCTGTGTTCCTACTTTCTATAACTTGTCCTTGACCAATTCCTCTAGATCTAACTTGCACACACACAAGAAGGAAAATGGTTGGGTGATGTTGAGAAGATTTCCTAAGTCAAGCTCTATGAATGGTGTTTCTACCTCCACAATAGTAAGGATGATAGATAAAGAGTGCATGCCCTAGGAGGGCAGAAGCAAATCTAAATTAGGATGGAATACTAGAAAAAAGCATGAACGGAAGAAGTCACCATGAGAATGGAAACCCTATCATGCTTGAAGAGGCATCACAACTTGACTCAAGAATTTGGTGTAGCCTAAAGAAGTAGAAAGATCTTCACAATACATGCATTATGTTAGTACTGTAGCAATAATCCACAATAGAGAGGCTTAGAGAATAGTAAAGAGCATGAGAGAGAAGAAGAGAGAGTGCAAGAGTTCCTAGATTGCTTAGAGAACTTAGAGATGTTCAAATGAATAAACTAACTTGCTTTTATATGTATTCCCATTGATTTCAAGAGAATTAAACCAAATAAGACCAACATTAGGAATCATTTAAGAGGTCCCAAGATGACAAGCCACTAATTAGGTTAGGGCTAAAGAGGGAAAAGGGCACTTGGGCATCCTGCTCCTTTAGCCTCAAACTCCCAGGATAAGGCACTTAAGGTGTGCTTGGCCCTGCCTTATAATTACTTTTCTAGGTTTTCTACATTGGGATCAAGAATTACATGCTTAATGCTCAAAAAGGTGTTATAATAGGTCCTAATTAACAAGTGTAAACATTTGAGGTCCACCTAGGTGATAAACTAGGTGTAAAATGCTAGTGTACATATTTTATTACATTACATTTAGCCCCCACTTTAGCGTGGGTATGAACTTATGTTTGAACTCATAGTAAAGGATGGAGAAGATGAAATTCAAACACAACATAGAAACCAAAGAATTTTGCCAAGTTGAGGACTGTAGTAGCCCCCAAGCTTAGAATTCTAAGGTTACAAACACATAGGACCATAGAAGCCATAGAATGTCACCAAAATTAAGGGGTGATCAAGCCCCCAAGTTTAGGATTCTAGGAGTCTATGATGATTTACATATACATAAGACACATGACATAATTCACTCATGTATGAAGCACTTATAAAACACAAGATGAGACAAGATATACACAAGGCATACACTTGAGAAATCACAATGCATACATGCAATACACAAAGCATAGATGTCATACACAAAGTATACACACCATACATATGACATACATGCTTGACACGAAGTATACATATAAGGCATGTGAAGTATACATAGAAGACACATGAAACACACATGGAATACATGCAAAACATTCAAGGAGAATACATATGGAACACATAGAGAGAAGATATGCAAGGCATGCATGAGGTGTGAAAAATATATAGATAATAAGAATATATGAGGAGAATACACGCATCATACATCAATCACAAGAAACATAGTACAAGACACCTTGAGTCAACATGAGAAAGGAGACCTTAATCTAAGTGTTGTCTCAATCACCATGCATCATTCCCAAGATGAAATAAAGAAGAATGCTAAGGGGATAGTTAGAAATGAGAAGCACAAGAGGAGTACAAACACATCATACACATAATCTTTCTAAAGGGAAGTGCTTCAACTCAAGGGAATACACAACCCACCTCCTGCAAGAGGAATTACACAAAGTATTGCAGAATAAGAAGGTGAAGTGACCTTACTACCAACCTCTAGTTGGTGGTGCAACCCTTCTCCCAAACATGCAAGGAGCTTCAACTTAGGAGAACAAGATAGACTCAAGATCTTGTTTCGAAGCTTTCCATAATTCTTCCCAAGAGAGTGGAGTAACAAAGATAATCAACAAGTATTTAGATAGAAAGATGAAAGTAAGACTCATAGAACAATATATGCCCCCACCTTAAAGTGATTACTAAATCCGTCTAGGAGTAATTGTCTTTAAGGTAGAGTGATGAAGAAATATAAAATAGGCATGAGAGCTTTCTAAAGGCACATGCCCAAATGACATGCATTTTTGAAAACTACATCATGACAAGGGGTTGCCCCCAAGATGAGAAAACCAAGGTGATTCCTATGGGCATGATACATAATGGCTTGTGTAGTCATGGTATGATGCTGAGCATTGCAACAAGGTACCACATAGATGAAAGAAAGATCACATGAGAGTACACATAAATTGAATCATGGAAGGATGCTAAATCATCCGAGAAAAGACAAAAAAATTGCACATAACAACATATAGCAGAATGGAGACACACATAGAGGAATGCCACAACACGTTCTTAGTCCTTGTACCTTTGTGCTAACAAGAGTGTTAAGAGAGAACAAAACATCACAATATAGGGATAACAATACATACAAACATAACAAAAATGATAAGGAGGGACCACTCTTGTGATTTGGCCTATAACAAGTTGATTATAAAATGGATGGAGGAAACGGTGCTCTAGGGACTACATCAAGCATGGTGAGAAGTGCTAGAGCCAAACCTTGTTCAAAGTTGTTGAATTTTGTCACCCAAGACTCGACATTCCTTAGTGGAATGGCCAAGTGCTCAATGATATTGACAATAATGAGGTGATGAATGATTATTTTGTTGAATCTTTTTGTTTTCTGGAGTACGAAGAGTGGTTAAGTTGACTTTGAGTAGAATTGGCAAAATATACTCTTGTTCAGATAGAAGAGAATATTTAGGGGGAGTGGGAAGCAATCTTTTTTGTTGCGGAAATGGTGGAGTGAGCATAGGAGAAGGCCAGAAACCTAAACCTACGTTAGACAAGTGTAGTGTTGGTTCCACATGTTCCTTAATCCCTTGTTCTTTACATCCTAACCCATTTCTATTGTATCATTGTTTAGAAAGAATTTTAAATCCACACCATAACACTTCTCCAAGTTTCAAGGAAGAGTAGCTCAATCATATGACTGTCTTTGTTAAAACATGTTGAAGAAGGATCATTCTTTTTATCATGGTGAGCAGGGTCAAACTTTGTTTGAAACATCCCATGGGGGTTGAAATCTAAAGAGACCTCGTCACTACCGTAGACACTTAAAATTGTCCATGCATTGCATCACCTTGTTGACACTTTACTAGAGACATCATATGACATTTTGTCCTAATCCCACTCCTAATCCTACTCCTAATCCCATCCTAATCACCTAGACAATTAATTAAATAAATCTTATTTATTTATTTAAATTCCTTTTCACATGTTCCAACTAATTCAAATTAAAAATTTGAATTTATCATCACCTTTCACCACATTCAAACACTTGTCCACCTCTCAATCTAATCATGTGTGGTACTACAACTTTCATTTAATACACTTCACATGTCCAAACTAATTCAAATAAAATATTTGAATTAGGTCTCCTTTATTCCCCTTTGCACACTTGTCACATGACTATAACTCATTGTGGAGTGGGAAACCCTATTCGATCCTAGTCATCCACATCATTAAAAACAACTTTAAATATCAACCATCAATTAAAATCATCCCTTTCCTATAAATCAACCCTCAACTAAGCCATTTGGGGAAGGAGCTTTCAAGTATCCTTATGCTATCAAAATGACATTAGAGCCTCTCATGCAAGTAGTTTTAAGTATCATTATGATGCTAGAATGAGCAACCAATAATCAATCCTTTGAAATCATACATTCCTATGCAAGATTGAGAAGAGAAATGGAGGAGAGCCAAACATAGTGTGGAAATTTAGTTTGGATTTGATTTGTGTTTTGATTTTCATGTTATCTTGTACATCATTGTGCTTCTTAAGGTTTGATAGTTTGCTATTTATGATTTAGCCTTAATTTTTACCCTAGCTACATTTGGTGAACCCAACATGAATCTTTGAAAATCTAACATTTTTTATCGATTTTAGGAACTCAACTTTTGTAGGTGACAGCTAGGCCTAAAAGGGACCTCACCGTTGCGTTCGGGAGGCCTCGCAGGTGAAAAATGACATATAACACTTGATTTTTCATTGCAGGAAAAAATTTGAATTTTTTTAGTTTGGTCCTTGTTGCAGGGCTGTACCATATGGATCCGTACAGTCCCTATGTAGGGGCACTGTGTCAGATTTGCCTAGTTTTTATTTTTTGATCGCATCTCTAGGTTTTTGATTTTTTGTGACGTTTAACTTAAGGGTTGTAGGTCAAGTTCATTTCTTGCAGGTTTTAGATTTCATGGCGAATTGAATCTCCATCAAACATATTCTTCAAAACCCAAACTGCTAATGTTCTTGGTTGCCAAGATCTTTGTTGTCATTGCCCCTTATTCGGCCTTGTAGGAATCTAGCCAACGGCATACAACCTAAACCCTACCTTCGCCTTCAAATCCCTTCGCCTACGTTTGAATCTTCCCCTACCACTTAAAACCCTAATCACTCATCCTTAATAGTCTTCAACCACTCTGTATAGAACCCTAGCACCACCTATGATAACTTAGTCGCCACCTTCGTGACACCTAGTCACAGCCTACAAACCACCTAGGCACCGACCGTGCTTAAAATTTTGGTTGGCAACTCTTTTGATACCGTTAACTTCCAACTTATGTGGGTCGACACCGGCCATCAACAATATCTGCCACCACTGTTTCTACAAAGACATCACCACCTCCTAGAAATGACCTCCCTTCCATCGTCCAGTCTCCTAAACACTTCGGTACCCACATCTCCACTCACATACCCTACATCTGCCACCTCCTTAAACTGTGACCACATTCCATGCATAGTTTCCACCTACATGTTTCAAACAATAGGACTTAAGCTCCTTATTGGTGAGCTTTGGTCACTTTAGTGACCATGAGGTAGGCATATGCCCCCTCTTGTCCTCCCTTTTTATATAATTTTTGCTTTCGGCCCTCGGTCATATGGGAGACCGAGCACCTCATTTGAAACTAAACCACCACTCTTTACACTTAAACCACTAGCGCAAATAGTTTAGACTTGATAGCACATGTGACCAGACTTGGCTTTCACTACTAATAGTCTGGGTAACTACTAGGCTAGCCCTGGCCTTCTACATGCCCTAATAGAGCCATTTTTTTCTTTTCTTCATTACTGAAGCATATAATGTCAAAAATTCACAAAAAGGACTTGTTGGAAAGCTGACTTAGCCAACTTCGTTGTGGCATAGTTTTCATCAGGTGACTATACTATTTTCAGCTCCTTTTTCTTAGACAAAGCCAACTCTCTTTGCAAACTTCAAATGAGCATAACTATTGCAAAATTCATTCGATTTTAGTGATTTTAAAAAAAAACTGCATAGAATCTCCTAAATTTTCTATTCATGCTATTCATTCTATTGTAGCTTTTCATCTTGATAATATTTTTATCAGATTATTCATTTTTCACATAATGCTTTCATGTGCAAGTTTACTCATTCCTTCTTAGTTTTGCTGGCTTCTAGGTGATTATATGGAGCTATAGTAGTGTTGGAATCAGTCACAATAGTAGATTTCAAGGAAAAAAATATTCAGGTGCACTCATTCTATTCTTTCATCTCTCATTCAATCAATCGATCTTACTTGTCTCGCACTTCAATTTGGGGCTTAAAAAGAATAGTTTGTTTGCATTAAAATTTGCATTTGAGCTCTAAAACATACTCTTGTTTTCATTCACATATCGAAAGTTGCCTTAAAATGAACCATTGTCTTCCATTCACACATTTTGACTTTGGGTTTAAAAACAACACGTTCTTGCATTGCTTGGTGAACTTGAGTGAGGTTAAAGGTGTATATGCTCTTCTCATGTGCTTCGTATGATCTTGAGAATCAAAAACACCTTTCATCCATTCACTTTCACATCACACATTTGGATTTCATAAAGGGAAATTAACAAGTGCTAGTGTGAATCAAGTGTACGTGTGTATGCTCTTTACACCCATTTGGTTTTCTTTTGTCATGCCTTTCTTAGGAGGCCTACTTGGAGACACACCACTTTAAGGGATGACCTCAACTCTAGCATTTTAGTAGAGTATAAAAAGTGAGGTGTGAATCGAAAGACACTCTCTTTGGAAGTCAAAGTCTTGTCACTCTTGGCTAAGCCCCAAAGAATTTTATACCTTTGGGAAGTGAACATGAACGGTGGGTTACCCCTTTCTCCCAGCTATTTGGCACTATTTTTCTTTCATTTCACAGAATTGGGCCCCCATACCTTGAGTATATTGAGGACATCCTCAGTCAACTTGTGCAACCTAGAGTAGGACCTAATTGGCCATACCTACCTGACTAATCTTAGGGCTTGTTTATGTGTCTTCCACATGTCTTCCTAATCACCACATTCATTTTTCAAAGTTAAACATGCTTATGTGTCTTACATGTGTGATTCATGTGTGTACATGTGTAACCATTTGTTTGCAAATTACCAAATCAAGCTATCAACACAAACACATTAGTACATCATTCTAAACATTCCTTCAATCACATTCATCCTTGTAACTTTCCTAATTGTATCCTAATCATTCCTAATCATCCAATCACTCTATCCTAATCATTCCACATCATCATCCTAATTTTAGTCAATCACTTGACAAAATGATTTTGATTCTTAGCAAGCCTATTCCTAATCATAAGCCCAAGCTCATACTTATAGGAGGCCCTCCCTCTAATCCTAATGATGAAACAAATTCAAAACCCAATCTCATAAGTTAGAGGAGGCCATCCCTCTAATCCTAATAATGAAACAAAGTCAAAACCTAAGATCATAATTAGAGGAGGCCCTCCCTCTAATCCTAATAACAAGAACAATGCAAGACCTAAGCTTATACCTCGAGGCAACCCTCCTTCTACTTCTAATGATGACAAGAATCATGTTGCATACCTTGACGGACAAACTAACACGCAAAGAATTAAACACATGTGTGACACCATGCCAACACTAGAAAAAAGGTCCTAGCACCCCAACTACAAGACCTCCTCCAAACATTTCACCAAATACCCCAACCCCTAGACCAACAAACCATACAATGATTCCAAATCATCATTCAACAATTTCAACAAATCCAATCACCTCAAATACAACACCTCCTAGTCCAAGCCCAACAATTCATAGCCACTTGTCAAATTCAACCGATACAACCTCAACCTCAACAACATTCATTTCAATCCTATGTGTCATCCCCCTCCACTTCATACCAATCTATTCCATCTAGTTATCAAGTCTATGCTACATCAACTTATCCCACTTCATACCAACCTAGTCCATCCATATGTCAAGTCTATTCCACATCAACCAATCCCAACCAACATTCATATCAAGTCACATCCAAACAAGCACATGTGAGCCTAAGTCAGCCCTTGAAATGAGACCAAGTGCCTTCAAGTACTAATGCCACCTTTGACAAGGGGAACACCACTTTAGCTTGTGGGACTTATAAGTATATTATACCACCATCCAATCACATACCTATCCTAAAGCCACCATGTCCTACTCATAATCTATTGGTCCCTCCACCTTCCAATTTATCAACCCCTTCATTACCCCCACCATCATCTAATCTTATATGAACTACGCGCCCTAAGTTTAAATGTTACAAAAATAAACCTACAGGGTTATCAAAATCCACCAAATCATCTAATCCCTTTGACACTCCATCCAATCAAAGTCCAAACCCTGAGCCTATAATGTCCAACACCCCTTTTTATCCTTCCACCATGGGACTTATCAACTCCTAGGCCTAATCCATCCAATCCAATTATCCCTCCACCTAATCCTAATCCTAAGCCTTCAACTTCCACCACCCATCCACCTACAAAGGATGTGATCCAAGGGCTATTATCAAGGAATCAATCATCTCCATGTCATCAAAGTCCTATCCTTGAGCCTACCAAGGAACCTACCAACACCATGTCCATTCCTCCAACCCCTTCATATGGTCCACAACCCCTTGAACCTATTCAAGGGTCTCCCCACTGAGCCCAAATAAACCTCAATCATGCCTTCATGTTGTTGACCATCTAGAACATGTCAAGCCTCCCCAAGATCCTTCCACTTCCACTTCCATTCAAGAAAGTCAAGGGTATAGTCCTAAGCATGTGGAAACATCAAGCCCTCATTCTAATAAAAAACAAATCAGTTTCATTCAACCCATTCATAACATATATCTTTTCCATGATGAAGAACCTATCCATTAACAACTTGATCCTATTCATACTCCCAAAACCATTCATGAGCAAGATACCCAAGACCTACATACTAAATCTCATGAAAGTCTTGTTAACCTACTTGATCACTCACCCCGCTTCATGGCCTTCCTTCAAAGTAAAAAAACTTCTCCTCCATCCAGCCCTATCCATGATGTGCAGACTTACACTTACCTTGATGAGACACATGCCTTCCAAGCACACATAGAAGATCAAACCAATACCTTGGATCTTAGTGAACACAATGATAATCAAGATCCTAATGATCCTTCATCATCATCCACTATCGACCCTATTTCAAATCTACTATCATATCCTATTGGTCTATCCACCTTCATCCATGAATGTTCTTCCTTAGGACAACAACAACAATTGTCTATCACATCACCTTTTCCATGTAATAATAAACTCAAGTCTAGTTCTCAAAACACACCTAGTCCCATTGTCCATCATATACTCCAAAAAATGAATTATCAAGGTAAAGGCTTAGTCCTTTATGAACAAGGTATTTTGGAGCCTATCCATGTCAACATTCCTCCATGCTCAAATGGCCTTTGATATACACCCCAAGGTAAACAATCTCAAGATGTTGGTACTTCCTCCATTCATCCTAAGTCCACCACTTTCCATCACAAATCCTATCATACTCCCAAAACATATGTCACCATTCCACCTCCATTATCCTACAAATGTCAAAAGCATGTGACCATCCACCTTCCACCATCCACTTTACCTCCATTACTTCCAACTCCTAATATCCCTCCATCCACTTTACCACTACTTCTCCCAGTACCTAATATCTATATCATCCAATCCACTTATCCATTTTTTGCCAAAAATCCATTCCTAATCATGATCAACAAATGCACACATCATCTAAAAAAGAATCTTCAACCAATTCCAAGGTATTCAAATTTTTTTTGGATGTGTCTACCCATAAAGCCAAAAATCATAAGGGTCCTAATGCCATAGGGTACAAATGCAAAAATTAAAGTCAAGTACATTCAAAAATCTATCCAAGCCCATACCTCCAAAAGTAGAGTCAAAAATTAAAATGGTTTGGGTAGCTATGAAAAAATCAAGAAATTCAAATGAATAATCCACATCTCAAAAATCCCAACAATCCTCTTCTATCCAGGAATCCCATTCCATTCAAAAATCTCAAGTTCCTTCATCCCACAAGAAAAACAAAAATCATAAAAATCCTAAGTCTATGTGGGTCCCTAAGTCTTTACATCAACCATCCTCTAAGCAAACATCTCCATTGCTTCCTACACCACCTTCCAATCAAAATCTTCAATGTTTATCATGGTGTGTGAAACCGTTGGTGATGGTTCCCTTCCATTCCATAACATTCCCACATACATCCATCTCCCCATCTTTCATCCACTATCCTACATATTTAACCCATCAACCTCATATGGTCCATGCTTTTGGGTAAATATTTCATCCATTCTTGTAAATGAGTCCTACATAATCCACATCATAATCTACTATACAACCTTACATAATCCACATCATAATCCATTATCTACCTAATCCATCTCACTTTCACACAATATCCTACCAACATCTATGAGCATAATGACACTTGACATGGCCTATGCGATGACATCCATCCCTAATGGGGCTATCACCTTCATGGCACTAGACACTTGAGTCCCTCTTGTCCATATCCACCTATCCTATCCAATATCAAAAAAAAAATAGTAAAGAGAAATCCCTTCATCCAATGGTGAAAACCACCCTTGGTGCCGCCTTGGATAAGTACCATCATGAAAACATGGAAAATAAATGTCATGTGTAGGTTGATCTTCTATGTCACTTACACTTGGGGGCACGCTGTCAGATCCAACCTATCATTTCCAACTTGTCATTTTCTATACATTACATACATATACCTAACATATTGTGTCCATTCATCCTCCCTTCCTCCTTTTGATCTTGATAAAGAAATGGGGGGAAAATGTTGATAAATGATTTGGATATCTCTTGATATACCTCATCCTTTCCAACAAATCCCATCACCCTATTGTCATAAGCCTAATCCTATCATCCTTTTCTCATAATCTTTGTTATGTAAAATCCTAAGTATTACACCTCGAATGGGGCATCTTATTCCTATGCAACGTAGTCTTTGGAGAACACATCCTCCCCCATTATGATGCCCACATCCATTCCATTTGCTATTGTCCACCCTTTTATCCATTTATCCAAGCCTACATCCATCTTCGCACCTAGATTTGGTTTTCCCTTGTCATTGGTATCTAGCACAAAGGCTACCCAAATTGTCATCCAGTGACATCCCAAAACATATTCAAAATCCAAAAAAAAACCAAAATATCCAAAGAAAAAAAAATGATCAAAATTAAAAAAAAAACATTTTAAAAAATCCAGAAAAATCAAAACATTTCAAAAATCCAAAGAAAATCAAAACATTTCCAAAATACAAAAAAAATCAAATATCCAACAAAAATCCAAGCAATAAAATCAATCCTTCACATCAATTCTTCAAATCAATTCATCAAATCATTCCATCATCTAATTATCTCATCAATTCAATCAATCAATCCTCATCAATCATCAAATCCAATCATTCCTTCTTCAAATCAATTCAACCAAATCACTTCTTCTAATCACATCATTCAAATCAATTCATCCACTCAATCAAATCAATCATTCAATCAAAAAAATTCTAGGAAATAAATCCAAATGCAAATCAATCCTTAATTCATACCAATCAAGTCAAATTATCCAATTACATCAATGGTCTAGATCGTAATTTTGACATAAACTAAATCAATCAATCAATTAATCAAATCCTAGTGTTGATTTGCATGGAAAACAAGACTAGTATCAATCAATAAACCAATTTTATTATACATGATATTGCATTGTGGAAACTAGACCAGGCATCTTATACGACATGTTTCATTTCCTGAAACTAGACACAATCAACAATCATCAATCAATCAATCAATTAATAATTGGTTTACAGGTTGACAAGGGCAATACCTATCTTGTTTTTGCATCATTTGTGCATGCTTGCTTGCTTTCTTGCATGTGTTATCATTTCATCTTGCATTTGTATCAAATCCAAACTAGCTAATATTTATATCTTGCATCTAGACAAGATTGTATTATGTTGGGTGCACAAGACACATTGTCACCCTAGTCCTTATACCTTGGTGCATAATGTCTAGTGCTATATCAAACTTCATGGTTGATCACCTTCATTGCAGCATAGCGTATCATTCATTTCTTCTATCCATTCCCTTAACTTTCTTCCATGACCAACCCTTTTCAAGAGCCTACCCGTGTTTGTCCAACCTACTTATCCTCTGGAGGGGGCATCATCATCCCATTTCATCATCCTTTTCCTCTTTCGATGTCTTAGCTTCTTTGAATGATGTTACTTCTCTTAGTCACAACATTCACAACATCATCTAAAAGAGGGGCAAAATGTAGACACTTAGAATTATCCATGCCTTGCATCACCTTGTTGACACTTTACTAGAGACATCATATGACATTTTGTCCTAATCCCACTCCTAATCCCATCCTAATCACCTAGACAATTAATTAAATAAATCTTATTTATTTAATTAATTTCCCTTTCACATGTTCCAACTAATTCAAATTAAAAATTTTAATTTATCCTCACCTTTCACCACATTCAAACACTTGTCCACCTCTCAATTGAATCATGTGTGGTACTACAACTTTCATTTAATAAAGTTCACATGTCCAAACTAATTGAAATAATATTTGAATTAGGTCTCCTTTATTCCCCTTTGTACACTTGTCACAGGAATGCAACTCCTTGTGGAGTGGGAAACCCTATTTGATCCTAGGTGTCCACATCGTTAAAAACAACTTTAAATCTCAAACATCAATTCAAATCAGCCCTTTCCTATAAATCAACTCTCAACTAAGCCATTTGGCAAAGGAGCTTTCAAGTAGCCTTATGCTATGGAAATGACATTAGAGCCTCTCATCATTCATCCTCATGCCATTGTTATGCTACTGAAATAGTGAGCACCCAACATTCATTGTTCAAAATCATGCATTCCTATGTAAGATTGAGAAGAGCAATGGACCAGTGCCACGCTTAGTGTGGAGATTCGATTTGCATTTGCTTTGTGTTTTTGATCTCTTTTCTATCTTGTACTTCATTGTGCTTGTCAAGGTTTGATTATTTGTTGTTTGTGCATTTACCCTATTTTTTACCCTAGCTACAACTACCACGACATGTACTAGAATTAGATGGTACTTTATCACAAATGGCCGCCATTTCTATAGAAGAAGGTAGATCTTCATCTATTTTAACTGTCCTGTCATAATTAATCTTGAGTTTGAACTTTGTAGGAGTATGAGATTGTGTTGAAGAAATTTCATTTACCTTTGAGGTCTTTGGGTGCAAGGGTGAGATTTTATATTTACCTGCAAAGGAGGGTGTATAATCAAACAAACCCTAATCATCACTGAAAAATGCATTCGATGGACTGGCACTATCCTAATCAACACTATTATTAGCAGTGGAGGATAGAGGTTTTTCTTTTGTTAAAGAAGGGATCAAATCACTTAATGGAATTTGATTTCTCACTTTTGTTTGTAAGTAACTTTCTAGAAATGAATCATCTTTAATTGTATGTATTTCATTTTCAAAGGTGAATTTTATTAAATGATGAAGGAGAGATGCGACTATCACCATAGCATGAATCCATGGTCTACCAAGAAGAAGATTGTATGAAAGAGAATTAGGCATGACATGGACAATGGTAGGCAATGTCATGGGTCTAGCCTTAATATCTAAGGTGATGGCACCTAGTGATTGTTTATCTATATTATCAAAGCCATGAATGCTTATTTTATTTGGTTTGATGAGAGATGTATCAACATTGAGTTTATTTAACAAGTCTATTCCACAAACATTGAGACTAGATCCACCATCAATCAAAGTGTGCCTTATCCTTGCATTACCAATCATGACAAATATCATAAGAGATTCATATTGGTTTTGAACTTCTATGGGAGCTAATTCATGTTGTTGAAATGATATATCTAATGTTGTTTCATGTATACAACTAAGCAAAGATGTTACATCATTCAATCTAGTAAAAGGTGGAACAACTACCTTTTGTAGAGCCTCATGGAGAATTCTGTGGTATGTAGGTGATGTTTGTATTTAATCCCACAAAGAGATCTTAGCTAGAGTAGCACAGAGCTACTCGACAAGATCATATTCTTTACCAATATGTGGAGGAAGATGAGGTTCTTGAAGTAGGATAGGTTGAGAAGGTACAAGAGAAATGGGTAGAGTTGGTGCATGCTTACTTTTATTGCGGGTATTATATGTGTGAGCAATCGTGTGGTGCTACAACACATTTTGAACACCTTGATTCTTTAGAGTAATTTTTTTTCACAATATTGAGATAGTAACCTAGGGTTCAAGATGATGTTGGATTACCTTGAATCATAATCACCAGTTTGAAGTGAGGAGGCATATTAGGTGCCTCATGCACAATTATTTTAGGAACATTAGTACACTTATTCACTATCTGCTTAGTGGGTAGAATAAGTCTATTAATGATGATTTAATTGACATTGTTTTCCTTTTGAATAAGCTCAACAAACATCCCTGAGGGATTTAATGTGAGAGACCCCTCTTCATCCACTAATGCATCATCTTTTGAATAGAGAGCATTGCAATGAAGGGAGGATAAAGTGTTGTTAAGAAAATATTTGATGATGGTATCCTTAGTGATGTCCAATAGGCTTGAACATGCAACCAAAGGAGAAATATCCAAGGCCTTCGCATCCTTAGTGATATCCAAGGTACTTGAACATTCAATCAATGGAGGAAAATCAAGGTTGTTCACATCGTTAGTGATATCCACAGTACTTGAACATTCAACCAAAGGCGGAAGATCCATAGGATGAACCATAGAAACCTCATGTACTATGGTAGAAATAGAAGATGTAAGATGATGCGATGAATGCCCATTATCTACCCATGGAGGATTCTTTGTGAGAGAAGGTTCTTCATCCACTAATGCTTCATCTTTCAAAGGGAGAGCATTGGAATGAGGAGAGGGTAGAGTGATGTTAAGGAATGTGTCAATGATTTCATCCTCTTGCGCTAAAATATCCTCACAAGTGGGTGAAATAGACAAAGATAGGCCACCATCACATGTATTAGAGAGTAGATCAATGGGAATAGACATGGCATTATAATGACTTGTAGTAGAGGTAGAAGAAGAACTATCACCATCATCTTTCTCATGACAATCCATGGAGATGAATTTAGTAAAGTCTTCTAATATGGATAGAAGTAATTCTAAGAATCCCATAATACATGTAAGTGTGATATGGAACAACAATGTACAATTGAATTTAAACATTATTTGAGTATCTAAGATAAGATTACAATCAATGAACTACAAGTGCAAGATAAGTCGGGCTTTCCAAAAATGTATGTTTTTGGTAATCTCATCAACTAAGCCTTGCAAATGTGAGACGTGTAGTATATGCAAAAGATGTGCCTAAATAATGTATCCACTTGAATGCAACAATGGTTTAAAAACTTTTATTTGATAAAGATTGGTGCAGAAGGTACTCCTCTCTCACACAAAAACAAACATTCAAACACATAGTATGACCATATAGGCAATGTTCTAACTTTAATCTCAATAATGCAAGATTGCAACCAAACACTTTGATTTATTAGACTAAACTAACATAAATCAGATGACATTTAGAGCCTCCAATGGCCACTTTCATGCATACATCCCAATCTACCCCTCCTGTGTTCTTGGACAACAATTTCTTCATATTCTTTCCTATTACATGGTGTCTCTTCTATAGTCAATGATTCAAATACAAAATAAAACAAATCTTAAATGAATTACCTCCAACCAGCCTATATATCTTCCTTATTATATGCAAACACCACACATCAATTTCCAATCATAGTGATTTGATTTGTTCCTAGGCAACCATCCTAGCTAAATATCCTTCAAATTTCTTTTATGTTGAGTATATTTACTTCCCTATTTTCTTTTTCCTTTTGTCTATGGCAATGAATGGTCTATATATTTTCTCCTCTTTTGTCAATATCAATCCCTCTACACTCCTTTCTCTTTTCTTTATTTAAACATGCTCCTCATCTACAAGAGTGTTGGAGAATTGCTTCTTGGATTCTGGTGGTGTTTCCTTTCCTAGTTGCATCCAACCAAACTCTGTGCTTTTTCTTTTCTCCCAGAATAGCTCTACAACATTCAAAATCAAACACACTTAATAGCTAACACATGGCAGTGGAATAGGAAGTGACTTTTTGGTAAAATTTATATGCTTCAACAAAAGAATATCATTCCATTCTCAACCGCCTTTTCCCACGCTTCCCTCTTTGATGTATATTTTAACATTTCAAATTCTCAAAATTTCTATATATGAGGCATCCCTATAGGGAAGAATTTGAATAGTTTTTAATCTAATTTCAATTTAATTGACCTCAACCTTGGTAACATGCCCTCTTTCCTTTATTTATAAATCTGAAACAACTTCAAAGTAACCTATACAATTTGGAACACTGCCTTTGTACAAAATATAAAACGCTGCCTCTATTTGGTGTTTTATATTAATTCCCTAAGAATAGATTTGGAATGCTAAATGTATGGTGTGGGAGTGTGATTTCCTTTTCCCCACATGGTCTAAAACCTTCAAACTTTGATCTTATGAATCCACTCGAAGTTATGGAATTTTATCTTCTTCCTTCAACTATGACACCTCAGTTAGTATTTGAAACCTCTATTTACAAGAATGAAATTTGCAACCTATTCCCTGAATCTCTATTTTCAAAAGACTTGAAATAAAAATTCCCTTTCATAAAAATCAATTAGATATCATCAAAAGAAGCAATTATGTGGACTATACCAAACAGCGTCATTTGACAATTTACCAATGAAGCTAAAAACTAACTTCGGCCATAACTTTTCACCAAGAGCTCGAAACCTCTCCAAAATAGACAAGGATGAGCATCTTATCATTCTAAGACCTCCACCAAACCATTCGATCTCAAGTGCTATAGAACTCCAAAAATTACAATTTCACTAAACTACCAACACAAGTTGCGAAACTAAAAAATCTCAAAAATCAGAATGAATTTGACTACGAAATCTTGACATGTAATTTTGGAATTATTTCAAGATTCTTCCCGTCAGAGGGTTTATCACCAAACCTCATAGATTTCCCCAAACAATTGTTCATTGAAACTACCTTGTTATGTGCCAGGAGTGAAATTAAAAAACACTAAAATTTTGTATTCCTGACTGTACCAATCACATTCTATGCTAAGAAAAGCCATTAGAACCTAAATAAACCAAACAAAATCAAAAATAAAACCTGCAATTGTTTTTGGTTGATGTCGGATTGCCCATTCTCCTGGATGCTCCTGCATCAGACATGCTGAGTAGAAAGTTTGTGAGCATATGCTCACAAAAGTGGAGATGAGTGATAGAATCACCCTTTCAGATTACAAGCAATCTCCAGCAAACTCCATTGCTGTGGGATATACACCAAGTTATTTCTTTTTCCTCTTCTTCTAGTACGATGCTAGAACATTTGTCATCTTCCTCCCACAACTCAATTCAACACTCTTCTCTCCTCTCGTGGATTTGTATTCACCATGTACTGTCCCCCTCTGCAAAATTATTTCTCCTCTCCTCTCCTTCATGGGATCCAGCCCACTAGTAACTGGCCTCCTCCACCAAACTCTCATGTCACTCATACATCCTACAGTATGTAAATATTCATCTAATACCTTATGGAAATTGAAGATTTCCATAGGTTCTTCTCCACACTCTTCAACCCTTGCTACCTCAAATGGAAGTACAAAAGCATTATCAAAATATGCAACAAGGGTTACCTCTCCATTTTCTATTATAAATTCACCATGGGCTGCATCACTAACTTTTATTTCCTTCATTGTGATGCTTGTTTTCTCACCATCAACTGTTGTAATCTTTTCCAACCATTCATTCTACATTGTCAAAATCTACAACCTCTTAATATTCCATCACCGCATCTTCATTTTTCTCCTCTTTGACTACCTCTACTATAGGATCTTTGTTGTTTACCCCATCCTATCCTCTTTTCTCATGCCCTTTTGTTCACTCAGTTGTGCCTCCAACTTTTCCAGCTTATCCAATCGCTTGTTTATATTTTCAATCATCCTCCATGTCTTGTTTTCTTCATACCATCTCCACACATCCCAAATCATGGGCCTCTGCCTTATGACTATACCCATCTCTCTTACTACTACAATCTCATCTCAATTTGTATCACACTCTTCATAATGTACAATTCCTCACCAGTCTCTAGCTCTCAATTGCTTAAGGCTTCTCTACCTACAACAATTCACACATGAGATCTCTACAATCACTTCACTCCCCTGCAGGTCTTGGCATAGGCTGCCATGTTTAGTACTCTACCTATGCACTCAAGAACTCCAACTCTAATACCATTTGGTACATAAGGTATTCCCCTCTCACACTCAAACACACAGTATGACCACACATGCAATGTTCTACGTTTAATTTTGATAATGCAATATTATAACCAAACACTTTGATTTAATAGACTAAACTAACATAAATCAGATGACATTTAGAGCCTTTAATGACCACTCTCATGTATAAATTCTAATCTGCCCCTCCTCTGTTCCCGGACAACAATTTCTTCATATTCTTTCCTATTACATAGTGACTCTTCTATAGTCAATCATTCAAATATAGAATAGCACAAATCTGAAATGAATTACCTCCGACCGGTCTATCTATCATCCTTCTTGTATGCAAACACCACACATCAATTTCCAATCACAGTGATTTGATTTGTTCTTGGGCAACCATCCTTGCTAAATATCCTTCAAATTTCTTTTATGCTGACTATATTTATTTCCTTGTTTTCTTTTTCCTTTTGTCTATGGCAGCGAATGGTCTGTATATTTTCTCCTCTTTTGTCAATATCAATGCATCTACACTCCTTTCTCTTTTTTTATTTAAACCTACTTCATCCATGAGAGCACTGGAGAATTGCTTCTTGGATTCTAGAAACCTTTTTTCCCTAGCTGCATCCAACCAAACTCTATGCTTTTTTTTCCTCCCACAACAGCTCTACAACATTCAAAATCTAATGCACTTAATAGCTAACCCATGCCAATGGAAGAGGAAGTGTATTTTTGGTAAAATGCATATGCTTCAGTAAAAGAATATCATTCCATTCTCAGCTGCCTTTTCCCACGCTTCCTATATATATATATAACTTTTCAAATTCTCAAAAAAATTGTATATGAGGTGTTCCTATTTGGAGGAATATGAATAGTTTTTAATTTAATTTAAATTTAATTGACCTCAACCTTGGTAATGTGCCCTCTTTCCTTTATTTAGAAATCTGAAATAACTTCAAAGTAACCTATACAATTTGGAACCCTCCCGCTCTACAAAATATACAAAGCTGCCTCTATTTGGTGTTTTATATTAATTTCCCAACTGTAGATTTGTAATGTTGAATGTATGGTGTGGGAGTGTAATTTCCTTTTTCCCACATGGTCTAAAACCTTCAAACTTTGATCTTATGAAGCCACTCCAAGTTATGGAATTTTACATTCTTCCTTCAACTATGACGCCTCAGTTAGTATTTGAAACCTCTGTTTAGTAGAATGAAATTTGCAACATATTCCCTATATCTCTATTTTCAAAAGACTTGAAATAACAATTCCTTTTCATAGAAATCAATCACATATAATTGAAAGAAGAAATTATGTGGACTATACCAAACAACATCGTTTGACAATTTACCAACAAAACTGAAAACTGAGTTTGGCCATAACTTTTTACCAGGAGCCCAAAACCTCACCAAAATGGACAGGGATGATCATCTTAGAATTTCTAAGACCTGCACAAAGCTATTCGATTTCAAGTGATATAGAACTCCAAAAATTGTAATTTTGCCAAACTACCAGCACAAGTCATGGAACTAAAATATCTTAGAAATCAGAAGGAATTTGACTACGAAATCTTCACATGTAATTCCAGAATTCATTCAACATTCTTCCTATTAGAGGGTTTATCACCAAACCTCATAGACTTCCCCAAACAATTATTTCATTTAAACTGCCATGTTATGCGCCAGGACTAAAATTGGAAAACACTAAAATTTTGCATTCCTGACTATACCAATCACATTCTATGCTGAGAAAAGCCATTAGAAACCAAATAAACCAAACAAAATTAAAAATTAAACCTACAATTATTTTTGGTTGATGCCAAATTTACCATTCAACCAGATGCTCTTGCATCAAAGATGCATTAAATGCAAGACTAGCTAGGGTTTACTATCAAAACCCTAGATTTTAAATGCTTACTTCCTAAACCACAATTTTTTGATGCAATAATTATTTTTGAACATAGATGATATTCATGAAATTCTTTAGAAATGAAATATCATATTTGAAATGTAAATTATAGCAGCAAAATCTAAAACAAGATCTTAAGTACAATCCCTAGGGTTTGAAGATTGAGTAGGTTTTCAAAAATACAACTTTTTTTGACAAAACCATAGCAAATGAGAGTCATAAATGCAAGATGCAACACCATGAAATGATTATCTACTATAATTTCAATCAGATATGATGCAAAATCAGAAACTTAAATCTTTCTATGATTATCTACAACATATGCAATGAAAACAATGCAATAAATATGCCTTTTGCTGAGCCTAAAATGCTCTGATTTTTTTACTTTTTTTCAATGCAAAAATGGAAGAACCTCCTAAAACAGCAAGGATGATAACGTATAATGAATTAAATCCCTTTAATCAATCCAATAATCCAACAAGATCTAAAACAACACACTAATCTACGAACCCTAGGTTGAAGATTAGCTAGATTTTCTAAAAATGCAAAGCTTTTTTTTTGGATTGAGAATCTAGCACTAATATTGTATTCCAAATAGAAAAAGAGTTACATATAAGTGGTCAAGAGGACCACTTAAAAATACATAAAGTTGTTTCTTTAATCCAAAAAATGATTATTGTTCCTTACTGTATAAAATTCATATTTAAGATTAAAAAACATAAAAAACAATAAGACTCTGTAATTGCATTGAGCACATGTTTGTTCCATCAGTTTCCCATTTTTTGTACATCTTCTATATCACTTCTTTAAGAAATGTTGGATTCTTGTCCATCACTATCATAATCGATCATCTCATTTGGATCTTGGTATACATCAGTCATTCGGTCTTCATTATCCTCAGGTTCTTGTAACATTGCTTCATCCTCTGGTTCATGCCTTGCATTCTTGAAGTCATTGTTTAGGCCTACATCTTTCTGGACTTCCCAGTATTGATAGTAAAACATCTAGCTATCATCTAGTTCTATTCCACATTTAGATACCTCAGAACTTACTTTCCTCAGTTCCACCCCAAGATCTATATGCCAAGGAACCTCTCGATCCCAGATATCACACCTGTTATCACTACATTCACAAGCATCCATTCCCGGTATAGCCCCCAGCTTTAGAGAAGCCCTTAACTAGTCAACTAGTACATTGAAGTTTTGACTAGATTTTTCCCAAATCTTACCTATTTCACTTTCCTTTATCTCCTTTTTCATCTTGTTGTATACCTCTTGAAAATCTGTGTATGAATTAAAGAACCTGTGGTCTAATTTTCTTAAGTTGTTGGTACAAAAATTAGTTTCTTTTATATCTTCTTTATAGAATGTAGCCACTATCTCCATCAGTTGTTTGAACCTGTCTAAAGAAATTTCCATTGTAACTAATACCTGCTCAAAAAAATTAGATGTAATGAGATTCACAAGAATCTCAGTGGGTTCCCTCTTCTTGGCCAGAATTCTTTCATCATTCCTTTTTTCCATAAAAACCAAAGAATTTCAGTTCACAAAACAAGCCAAAAGGAATTACCTTTAGCATTCAAACCATTAATGAACCCACAGACAATTTCTAATCTAACATAAAAAATGGATGTAGACCAAAGACTTATATTTCCCATGAGAAAAGACCAGACCATTTTTGCATACAGACAATCTAAAAATATATCAGGTACTGACTCAAGCTTATTACAAAAGGAACAGATAACAAATTCAAGACCAAGATTCATCTTATTTAAGATCAACAATCATCTAAAGAAAGCCTTTTTAGGTTCTAGAGCTTTGGACTAGATACTTTTAAAGATTCTAGTTAGGAGTTTACTATCCAGAGTGCTTCCCCATGTTCATCTGATATGGAGAGGGATGTCTATATTTTTAGTAAACATTTTATACATCAATAGAGGTTTCATATTGCACAACAAACTTTGATCCTCCCAATTCAGAGTCTCAATATTTAGTTTATTAGTTATGGATACTTTCGAGCTGAGCCTGTTAAACAAGTCCCTGTTTAGCATTGAGAAGATTCTAGAGTGAATTCCTTCCAATTGAAATTGATTCTTTATTGATTCCCAACTTTTAGGCAGTCCATCTTCAAATAAATTACACAAATTGTTTAGACCTTTTTCACTAAACTTTTTGGCTGGACACCCTTGAGTTAAGGCAAGAAATTTACCATTATGTTTAACATTCCACCAGATTGATCTTTGATCCAAAATAGTAGAGTTTTCCAGATTAATAGCCTCCTTACCTTGGATGAAGGGCTTAGCATGCTCCCAAGCTTTCCAAATGCTATAGAAGATAGTAGATCCCCCCGGTTTACACTTAAAATCCCCAAACAAAGAATCATAGAAAAAGATCTCATCCCAACCTTTCTTATTTATTGGGATAGCCTTTTCAATATTATTTCTTACCAATATTTTCCATGGTTCATTCCTAGAGAGGGAGTTGATAATCCATTTTATAGCTAGTGCTATACCTTGGAGTCTCAAGTCTTTGAGCCCCAGACCCCCCATGTCCTTACTCACACAATAACACTCCCACTTAACCAGGTGTCTTTTCACCCTTCCTTTACCATCTAACCACATGAATTCTATGATTAATTTATGAATAACATTAAATTGGTATTTTGCAAAAAGCCACATAGATGAATAGAAGATAAAGTATGCAGAAAGAATTTTTTTCGCAAACTTGGGTCCTTCCTGTAAGGGAAAGGTTCATTCTACTCCAATTCCTTAGCTTCTTCTTTATTCGAGATCTCTTCGTTCCATCCTGGTTCCATTCTGTTGTTTCATTTTTTTTTATTTTTCTTTTTATTGAATTGAATGTGGTTTTATTCCCAGTTATCATTGTGCATGGTATGTATGTTTTGTTGAATTTATTTCCTTCTTAATTTTTTGAAGTGTGTTCCCTCCCTTCTCCCTTTCCCTGGTGTCACCAAAGTGCTCCGCTTGTGGGATAGTTTTTGGGGGTTGGGTGGTACCGGTACAGAGCAAAGGATTTTAATGTAGAACTCTTATAGAAATGAATTTAGATTTAGAGAAAGTAAATAATGAGCATTAAGGGTATGGAAAAATTTACAGAGAAATCCTAAGGGCCCAATATCCTGAAGATGCACCCAAAGATGCTAGTTTCTCGGTTGTGGATGTGGTCAAAGGAGATGGTGCAATTACCAAGAAAGAAGTAGAGGGAGATGAGATGATGGGAAAGGAACAAGGTGAGTCCCCCTTAGTGCCCAGAAAAAAATTCTTTAATCCCCAATCTAGAATTATTTAATGCAGTTAAGAAAGAGGGAACTCAGTTGAGAAATGTGTCTATGTTTTTTACATGCATTAATGTTGAGAAGCTTCCGTCGAAGAAAATTATTGATAACTGGTTGATTTCAGTTTGGGATAAAAAATTAGGGATTCACTTTTCCTTCTGTAGAATGGTCCAACCAGGGTTATTCGTAATTTTTTTAAATCTCATAGTATGCAAAAATGAGTGGTAGATAAAAGATTTTGGAATATTGGGCCAACTTTGTTCAAATATTTTCCATGGTCTCCAAATACCTCTCAAAATGAAATCAAATTCTATTTGGTACCAAGATGGATCTTGATCAAAGATATCCCAATCCAATTTTGGAATTTCCTGCCTCAAATCATTAAACTGTTTGGCAAAATTCTCAAGGTGGACGAAGCTACGGCCACCCTACCCTATCTAGATGCTCAGCTCCTGGTGTCTTTTGATACCAAGATTCAAATCCCTGATGTGTTAGAAATTGACTGTGAGAATAAAATTTTTCAATGCGGCCTAATAAATTTGGGAAACCTGAACTTGTGTTTTATGTGCAAAAGAGATGGACATGTAAGGAAAAATTGCCTTTTCTTAAACAAAAGAATGAATAGAGATAACATGGAATTTGAAATGAATGAAAAGGAAGCCAACCCTAAAAAATATAACTGAGGTCCTTCAGGGGATACCTCTGGGAAAGGAATCTTTGAATCTTCCCATGTTGGGGCTGGGGCTTCACTAGGGGATAATCCTATTTTAAACCCTAGGCAAAATGAGAATCTTGCTAATGATGCTTCTCTTTTGAAGGAGGATCTGGACTCTGTTGAACCTTTTAGTGACCATCAAGAAGTAAGTGACTCAAAAAGTACTCAAGATGATAATCTAATCCTATATTCCTTGGACACAAGAGAAAAAAAATGGAAGTAGAGGAAGACCCCTTACTAGTTTCCTAAATAGAAGAAACCCCAATGCCGAACAATGCAGAATTAAAGTTGGGGGAGAATGAGGCCTTGACATTGGTTGAACCTCATAAAGTAGAAGAAACCTTAAATATTGAGGACACTATAGATGATGGCTTTATAACTATAAAAAAGAAAAAAAAATGCACAACAACTAGCTTTCGATAAGATAAGAGAAGTGGCTGATCAAAAGTAAATATTAGAAAAACTTAAAGAAGAGTTCATAAGGAAAAAAAAAAGATCTCCAAGGAGTAGACTTGACCCAAGTTAAGCAAAGCATCAGGAGAGATAGGTCTTGCCCTGAGGAAAGAGAAATAATTGGCAAGGAACATGATATTGACAAAAATGATGACAAGGGAAGAAAAAGAAAAGACATGAGTAGATCTAATAGCTCAATTAAGCCAGGTAAGAAAGGGAAAGATGGCCCTATTCCAAAATTCTTTGCATAGATTGGTTTCTCAAAAGCCTCACCTCATCTGGACCTCTTCCACCTTGTAATGAGATACATAAATTGTTACTCCTGGAATATCAGAGGTTTGGAGTCTCCTGATAGAAAATATGTGGTCAGAGATTTTTACAATAAGAATAAAGAAATGGATGTTCTTTTTATTCAAGAAAGTAAAGCAATAGGCTTCATGTTAGAAAACACCTTAAGATTTATATGGAAAGATTCTTTGGCCTTCTCCCCTAAGAATGATAAGGCAAGAGGTGGAAATGCCATACTACTAAATAGAAAATGGGAGAAATAATTGAAGGAATCTCGTATTTCCCCTTGTAACAGATGGAGTTGAGATGGGGCTTTTCTCTGTATAGGCTCCCAATGAATATTCTAGAAGAGTAGAATTATGGAATTGGATGACCACAGATTTGTCAAATGTCCCATGGATTTTAGGTGGTGATTTCAATATGATTGAACACACATAACATAAAAAAGGTGGTAAAAATATGTAGTGGAAAGGTAATGAAATATTTTTTTGGTTAAAGCTCAAGAAATCCCTCAACCTGGTGCATCCTTTAGAATGTCAAAAGGATAGCAGTAGGGGAATCTGGTAGTCTTGGTCCAACTGGCAGAAGAAGGGCAATAGAATATATTGTAGACAAGATAGGTTCTATATGGAAAAAGACTCCTTCTTAGTTGTGAGGGAGAAAGAAACTAATAAAATTCAAGTGATCCCGAACCCTCTCTCTGACCATCATCCAATCAAAATAGTTGTTACATTGAGAACTAAAAAACAAATAGTAAGGAAGCAGTGTAGATCCTCTTTTAAACTTAACTATTAACTTCTGAAGGATCAAGACTATGATGGAGGTATTAGAACTCTAAGAAGAATTTGCAAAGTGAAATTCAAGGATCAAGATAGAATAGAGTATTGGAACAAGTTGATTGAGGCATGCAAATCAATGTTCCAAATTGTAGGAAAAAAGTATGCATTAGACAGTAAAAGAGAGGAACTTTCTCTACAAAATGAATTCCTTAGGATAGAAGAAGATATCCAAGAGAATCCGAATGAGGAGAATTTGATTGTGGAAATAGGAAAAGTGAAACATAATCTAAGGAAAGTTCAGATAAAGAAAGCTCAGGGAGTGAAAGTTGGAGCCAAACTTAACTGGCTGAAAGATGGTGACAAGGGATCCAAATACTTCTTTAATCTCCTTAAATACGAAAACATTAAAGAAAATGTTCAAACAATAATTGAGAATGGTGTCTCTTTAAATAGTCAAGAGGAGATTTTGGAGGCATGTAAAAATTCTTATGAAAAGTTGTTTAAAGAAGAAGACAAAAGACAATGGTGTGTAGAAGCTCAGGACTTGTGTGCAAGGATTTGTAAGAAGAAAACAATATCAGAAATGTGTTAGAAGCTTAACATTAGGATAACCAAAGATGAAATAAAAGATGCAATTAGCTCAATGAGCAATGGCAAGTCTCTAGGGGCAAATGGTCTTCCTGTAGAATTCTACAAAATAAACCTAGACTGGATTGTAGATGACTTGTTTGAAGTATATAATGAAGCCATTGAAAAAGGGACCTTGGGGAAAGAAATAAACAAAGGTATCATTAAATTATTACCGAAGGATCGGGATAAAATAGATCTGAGGGATTGGAGACCCATTACATTTCTAAATGTGTCTTATAAGATTATTGCCAAGGTCTTAGCATCTCAGTTGAGGGATATTCTACCAATTATAACTAGTCCAACCCAGACTGGATTCATTAAAGGTAGATATATATTAAAAAATCTTATCACAAGCTAGGAAGCCCTTCATTGGGCTAAAGAAACCAATCAAAATGCAAGAATTATACTACTAGATTATGAAAAGGCATATGATAGGGTTGAGTGGTCCTTTATTTTAAAAATGCTAACTATTATTGGCTTCCTGGATTACTTCTGTAAAATGGTGGAGATGTTGTTTGTAGATGCCTCAGCTCAGGTTGAGGTGAATTGTGTTTTTTCTGCCCCATTTTTGATGGGTAGGTCCATTAGGCAAGGCTGTCCTCTTGCTCTGGCCTTGTTCATTCTTGCATCCAAGGAAATCCACTATATTTTAAGAACTGATTTAATTGATAGAAAGTTGGAGGGCATTTCACTACCCAATGGATAAAGCTTGTTGAATGTTCAATTTGGGAGATGACACTGCTCTTTTTCCCAAAATCTCCAAAGTTGAATTTGATAACCTGGTGAGAAGATTGGATACTTTTTGTTTAGTCTCTGGCTCAAAGATATCTTGCTCCAAGTCAATCCTTCTAACTTAGCTTAACTCAAAACCAAAATGGTTGGATGGTTGAAAATGGTTGTGGGGGGTCCATGAAACAAGTCCACTTTTTGGGGATGCCCTTTGCCATTTGCCCTTCTCTTAAGCATGTGGGAATGGCTCTTTGCTAAAATGCAAGGCTTTTCCAAACCCTAATAATGAAATAATGCAAAATTAAGCTATATAACTATGTAAAAATGATGAATGAATATAATCTAATCAGATCTAAGGTAGAAAATAGCTCATATCTGATGTAAGAAGGATGTCAAAGTGCAAGAAATGATAAGTTCACCAAAATGTAAAGTAGAAAAGAGAGACTAGCTCAATAGATCAAACTAGGTCAAACCCTCTTCTACCCAACATTACGACATAAACTAATCTTGGCTTCTACCCAAGAAGGTGAGCAAAACTATAGGGGTTCTATGCTTTTGTTGTATAGAGAAGAAATTAACCAAATCCAATCAATCAAGCTACGTCAAAGATATGAAACCATAGTTGACAAAGACCGGAGCATAACAGACTATTGGAAGTGGAAACCTAGAAACCAAATGAACATCAGAGGTCAAGGATCAAATTAGAACTTAACTTTGGGGGCATAAATACCCTAGATAAGGGCACTTGGGTGATCTAGATCCTGATTAGGGTTCACATAAACTGATAACTCCAATGTCTTTGCCTTCCTGTGTTCCTACTCTATATAACTTGTCTTCAGCCAATTCCTTCAGCTCTGACCTACACACACACAAGAAGGAAAATGGTTGGGTGTTATTTAGAAGCTTGCCTAATTCAAGCTCTGTGAATGGTGTTTCCACCTCCATAATAGAAAAGATGATAGATAAAGCATGTGCCCTAGGAGGGCAAAGGCAAATTTGAAGTAGAATGGAATGCTAGAACAAAGGATGAAGGAAAGAAGTCACCATGAGCATGGAAACCCTAGCATGCTTGAAGTGGCATTATAACTTGACTCAAGAAGTTGGTGTCGCCCAAAGAAGTAGATAGATCTTCACAAGACCTGCAATATGTTTGTGTTGCAATAATAATCCACAATAGAGAGCCTTAGAGAAGAGTAGAGAGCATGAGAGAGGAGAGAATGCAAGAGTTCCTAGATTGCTTAGATATGTTCAAATAAATAAACTAACTTGCTTTTATATGTATTCTCATTGATTTCCAATAAATAAAACCAAATGAGGCTGACATTAGGAATCATTTAAGAGGTCTTAAGCTATCAAGCCACTAATTAGGTCAAGGATAAATAGGGGACAAGGGTGCTTGGGCGCCCTAGTCCTCTAGCCCCAAAATCTCAAGATAAGTCACTTACAGTGTGCTTAGCCCCACCTTATAATTACTTTTTTAGGTTTTGTGCATCGAGATCAATAATTACACACTTAATGCTCAAAAATGTGTTATAATAGGTCCTAATTAACAAGTGTAAACATTTTAGGTCCACTCGGGGGCTCAACTATGTTACAATTATATGTTATATTTTTAAGGACCTTGTGTAATGTGAAGGCATTCTATAAGAATCTTCTTGCCAAAACTGATGCATCATCCTTTAAATTTCATATAATGAAGTTTGTGACCTTTGTGAGTATGTCCACTATAAGAAAAATGATATAATCCCTATTATTAGACATGGTTAGTCCTTAAATAAAATCCTAACTTATAAGTTGTTACTCATGTGTCTCATGAGGATACAATAGTCCTATTTGGTGTACACCTTTAGTTGTAACCTAGTAACATTTAAGAAACATAAAATTAAATCTTTTAATGAATTTTAATCGTTGTTTATCAATATATTCAAGATGACATAATTTATAATATAACATCTAAACCAATTAAGATTTAATAATATAATGGTGAAATTTACATATGTCAATTCCCATTTAGTTTTGGGCCCATTTTGAGTAGCAATTAAGAACTAGTCAACTTCATCCAATTTTTTTTATCAATTACTTTAATCTAAGTCAATTTATGCTAATGTATATACTTTTTTTATTAAGCTAGATTAATCTAAAGAAATATTATTTTCCTTTACAACTACTTTAATGAGAATGGATCTTTACATGAGAACATACATGGTGAAGTGTAAATAAATCACATCAAAATTTTATGAAGTAGAACCATTACTCATTACATTAAAATATGCAATTTGTTACTATTACCTCAACTTAAATTGTATTATAAAAATCATAATTTATGATATAAAATATCTTTACATGTTAATATAAAGGGTAAAATGAACTCTTCTACTCAAAGGATTATCTAAGCAATACATTTGCAGAGCTCATAATGTGGGGCCACAATAATCTTCTATTTATAAGCATTTTTCCAATTAGCAAGCACATAGAAGACTATGTTCATAACAATTAGACCTTAAAATGATTATTTATGATACTACAGTTTACAATGTTAAAATTAGAAGTCACACCATTACACCAATAAAGAATATTGCTTCACCTTCCAAACAAAAACACCTACAATCCCAACTAGAAAGGCCAAGAAGGCAAAGGGAAATCCTAGCAAAAAGCCTAAAGGCCTACATTGGCAATCTTACTCATATATCTTGGTAATATCCACAACATTCACTTCACCACCAATATATAATTAGAGAGAAAATAAACAAAATTGACTGATCTACCTAATTGATACTTTCTTTTGCACATTAGTTCAAGTAAATTACATCATGGATCTATAAGATTCTCTAATTCTATCTTTATGCAATTAAAACCCTTAAAAACTCATGAAAGAGGCCCTAAACATCATCAAACTAGTAACAAAAATACTTATATACAACAACATTTCTTGCTTGAAAAAACCCCCAAAAAAATTATGTACCATCACTAAGGAGTCATCATAGCTGTCATTGTCTATACAGATCCTCCAACCCCATAACACCTTTAGAAATAGAAAAAAATAAATTGCACATGCCTAAAATTATAAATTACACAAGAGAAACAATTTTCTCACATGGGTGGGTGAATTCTTTGGCTCAAAGTCTAATATCTAGGATTGAAATTGGGCCAACAAACATTATTTCCCATGTTTTAAAAACCACTTTTTAATTAAGCATATTGGTACATGCAATTTTGTTTTATGGGCATGTAGATGTTGCCTTCAATTAAGCAATTGAAATTGTAGGATTTGGAAAGGGTTCCCTATCATTCCACTCATAGTTGGGCTTAGTTTTAAGCATATTTATAGGCACCATTGAGGTTGCAAGGATCTGATTCAGAGGGTATCCCAACTACTATTACATTGGTCTCCAAGGAATTAGTATAAGTAACACATATTTATAGGCACCATTGAGATTGTAAGCATCTGATTGAGAGGGCAATAGAGGTATGATTATTGACTCTAGAAATACCTACACTCATCTCTTTGAGGTATTTTAGAAAAAAAATTCTCAATCACTTTACAAGAAATAATTCCTTATTCCAGATCTCATGAGTACAAGAACACACTCCTTTTGATCTTTTCTATTAGACAACCTCCTCATAAAAGCAACAAAGTTTACCAACTATATCATTTTATTTAAAAAGTCCTAATGCCACCACTGTTTCACCTTCTAAGAATGACTCGGGGCACATTGATAAATGTTTTACTATATCCATGGGTAAGAGATGGTAATTGAGCCAAGCATAGCCATTGGAGATAGCATCCCAAGACGAACCTTGCAGTAAGAAAGCCCTTAGATGGGTGATGGGTGATATTTAGGTTGCTCCCTGCTGGTTTGTTTTGGAGGTTTTAGGTGTTTGTTGTTGAAGTGTTTGAATGTTTTTTCCTGGTTGTGGTTTTGCCATGAGTTTGACTGGCTTTATTTTTAGTGCCTTTTGGTCATTTCTGGGGGACTTCTAGTTAGCCCCATTTTGTATACTTGACAATTTATTTTAATTAATATATGTCTAAGGGATCTCCTCTTTTCTCTTAAAGAAAAAGAAAGCCCTTAGATACGTTACGCTCATTCTAAAAGATTCCAAAACTAAATCTCTCTAGGTTCCAACTGTGTAGTTCAGAGTCCAACACACATAGTTGATGGTGATGCACTTGCCATTAATGATCTACACAAGTGCAAAGGTGAATCCACTATCATGCCAATCTGTTGGTAGGTAGATTTAGTTGATTTGTAGGATGGGAAGATGAAATCAAACATGTTCTTTTAACCAAGTTTGCTTCCTATATCTAATTTGACGGATAGGCCATTCTATATGTGCACACATCTTGCCCAAAATTTGGTAGTCTTAAAAAAATAAATTTTTTGGTAGTCAAAAAATTTTGGTCATCCTTCAATTTTTTTTTTTTTCTAAAATAAAAAAAATTAGTTGTCCTTTTGTTTAGCATCTAATTTTTTACAACTCCCAGCAATGACTTCTAAATAATTTGGCAAATCAATTCTCCAAACTCTTGAAATTAGCCAATGATTTTTAGTTATGCATTACATTAGATAGGGATTCATGCAGCAAGGTTGCTTTTTAAGGAGTCACTTGCAACGATAGCAGTAAAGAGGTGAATCACATTACGCATGTATGTGAGGAGGATGGCTTCTTCCAAGATAACATTCATTTCTTTTCTTCTTTAGATTTATTTTTTAACATCAATTTCTGATCTGATTACTAACAGACAATAATATATATATTTTAAATTTCCCCCTTCATATTTTTACTAGACCTTGTTCAAAATTTAGTAATTTGATGCCACAAACAAATTATGAACCATGGTGTCTAGAGGGATTATCTCATACACCCATCTCATCATCTTGAGGATTTTGTTAGTTCTTCACATCCTACATGTAACAAAACCCAAACAGAAATTCCTCTCAAAATTTACTAATCTTTTCTAATTTACAACACAAAGGGATTTCAGGTAAGTATGCTAAGGAGGTGAGAAAACTCATTTTGAGGCTTCTGCGTGTGATTTCTAAGGCTCTGGGACAATAGTTTGATTATTTGGAAAGTATGGCTAGTGATGGGTATAAATAATTTTCCTCCATACCCAAATCTAGATCTTATGCTTGACATTCCATCCCATTCAAATTCGTGAGGCATCACTATTCTAATGCAAAGAGATTTTAATAGTATTTTAATTCCATTTTTTGTTTCTAGAGGTAGTATATATATCTATATTCAAATGTTTAAAGAATAATATATCAAAAAAAGTATTTTTTTTGTGTTGGGCATTGCCATGGTATGGCAGGTTCACGTCCTACAAAAAGGGGTCGTGGGATGCCCCACAGCTCCCCATGCAAGGTGTGACCCCCATGAGGTTGTAGCACCCCCCTCTCCATAGCCTTCATTTAAATTTAAAATTAAAATTTTTTAAATTTTCTTAAAATTTATACTTTAACTTCATGAATGTGTTCATATTTCATTGTAATTGTTTCTGGTCTCTAAAAGTTATGCAATAGATTTTATATGAAAACTTTATATATATATGTATATATATATATACATATATGTATAGATATATGTATACATATATGTATAGATATATGTATACATATATGTATATGTATACATATATATGTATATGTATATATATATATACATATATATATACATATACATATATATATATACATATATATATACATATATATACATATATATGTATGTATATATATACATATATGTACATATACATGTATGTATATATATACATATATGTACATATACATATATGTATATGTATATGTACATGTACATGTACGCACACGCGCACACACACACACACACACACACACACACACACACACACACACACACACACACACACAAGTTGTTTGCTACTCCAAACTTTTATCTATATTTTTCTTGAATGCTCTTTCAAACCTATACAATAAAATAGTATTCATTACATGCAATATATATATGAGTTGTTTGATACTCCAAACTTTCATCTATAGTTTTTCTTCAATGCCCTTTCAAACCTGCACAATAAAATAGTATTCATTGCATGCGAAATAGATAATAAGGAAAATAGATAAAAAGGAAAAGAAGAAAAAAATAGGAATTTAGGTAAAAGAAAGAAAATAAAGAAAATAAAAAAAGAATTACAAAACAAAACATGTAAAAGTTATAGATCATAATGGTAAGTTTTAATACATTCTAAAATTAGCCCTCTACCACTCTTATCATTAATTGGTGCATTAGTTTTCAAGATGAGTTTTTAAATAAATATGCTTATCCATTAGTGCTCAATATTATTTATTAATTAGTTTTTTCTTTTATGTAAAATTTCCATGCAAGTTTAATAAACTAAATTAAATAGATTTAAATATTTATTAATTTCATAGTTTTAGTTTTTTTAAAAGAGGGGTAAAATTTTATTATAAAAGAAAACACCAGTACAAAACAAAGAAAGCAATAGACCACAGAAACAATAGAAACAAAAAAATTGAACCACTAAATCACCACCCAACCAAACCAAAACTTAAACATCCCACGACCCCAAGGCCCCAAACAGGGACCACAACTTACCATCCATGTCTTCAGAGATCAACCTTTCAAAAGTTTGAATAAAATCTTGGGACAAAAGACCCCACTCCTAAACTTTCCAATCTCCATATAATTAGAGGCCCACTTAGCCACACAATTAGCCACTTTGTTCCACTCCCTAGGGACATGGACAAAGGAGACAAAATCTATGGAGTGACTCAAATGAAGAATCTATCTAACCACCGACACAAGTTGCCACTACATGCCTTTCACAACATACTCATTCATCATATTAATAACAATATGGGAATCAGATTCACAAATCGCCCTTCTGCAACCTAAAGCACACCCTCTCTCTATAACACAAAGAATAGCTAGGGCCTCCATCAAATTGTTTGAATGATTTCCCTTATAAATAGAAAAGAAGAACAAGACAGTTCCTGAACTATCCCTCCCTAATCCCCCGATCCCAACATGACCGGGGTTCCCTCTGGAGCAGCCATCTATGTTAATCTTAAAAACACTTGGAGGTGAAGGAGTCCACCTTCCTGCTCTCCGGATCTTACCCTTGGAATGACCCCTTTTCTTAGGCTAGAGAGGCCATAAGAAAACCCCTCGGAGGCCACTCAGTAAAGTCTTTCCATCTAAAAACCTCCGCCGGACCCAAAGGCTGAACCGATTTGAAGTGCTCCACGGGATTCCACCTCGCATCTAGAAAGAGATTGCACAAAGGTTTTAAGTGTGGAAACTCTACCAATATAGGTGGATGGCCATCCCAAGAGTCATGCCAAAACAACACCTCATAACCCCTGTTACAAATCCAAAATAGCCCCTACTTAACTAGATTGTCCCCCCTTTTGAGAGTACCCTAAACCATGGATCCTTTACCAGAGAGACTAATCCTAGGGATCTCAACACTTTCAACTCCCCCAAGTATTTATAGTTAAGGATCTTAGCCCAATCCCGATCCTGACAGGTGTACCACCTCCAATACAACATGGTAGCCAAGGCCTGCCCAATAAGACTAGCATGCTAATGACCAAGACCCTCCTCTTGTTTTAGCCTACAAATTGAATCCCACTTGACCAAACTCCACTTCAAAGATTCCAAATTCCTAGCCCATAAGAATTGTTTGGATAGAGCATTAAATTCATCAATAAATCTTGAGGGAGCCCCTTTAACAAAACACCTATAGATGGAAAGATCTTGAATCAGTTATTTTAAAAAAGTAACTCTCCTCACTGACGACAACCATCTACAAGTCTATTAACTAGTCCTCTTATGAAACTTGTCCAAGATTTCCTGCCAAAAACCCTATCTACAAAGTACCAAATTAATGGGGATACCCAGATAGATAAGAGGAATAGTCCCAATCTAGAATCTGAGAATCCCAGCAGTCCTATCCTAAATAAGTCGATGAGTATTAAAGAAAAAGATGAAAGACTCATCTTGATTAATCCTCTGACCAGAGGTAGCCAGATAAATATCCAAACCCTTCCTTAGGTTAACCGCTTCATTGACTTTTGCTAAACCCATCAGAGTGGTGTCATCAACAAATTGTAAATGAGAGTGAGGAGGTAATGTGTTGCACCAACTTCAGCCTTGGATCAATCCCTCAGCCACATGAGATTTTATCGGTCTCCCCGATCCCTTAGTTAAGAGGATAAACAAGTACAGAGACAAATGGTCCCCCTAGCGAAGGCCCCTAGATGCACCAAACAATTCAGTAGGATGACTATTAATAAGAACATTAAAGGAAGTTGATGTAACATAGCTCATGACCCAATCCACCCAGGTAGTAACAAAGCCAAAAGCCAACAGGACCTTTCAGAGAAAAAATCCATTTAACTTGATCATAAGCTTTAGCCATATCTAGCTTAATAAACATTGATTTCTCCTTAGACACTACCATTGAATGAATAGCATCCGTCCCCATAATCACACAGTCCATAATTTGCCTACCAATAACAAACCCCCCTGCCCCTCTGAAATCAACCTATTGAGCCAAGGTTTAAGTCTTTCTACAATCAACTTCATGATGAACTTATAAACAACATTACACAGAGCTATTGGCTTAAAAAGATTCAAATAATTAGCTCCTTCCCTCTTAGGGTTAAGAACTAGGAAAGTAGCATTCAAAGCTTTCGACATCTGCTTTCTCCTGTGTGACTCCCTAACTACCTCCAAAAGATCAAATTTAATAATCTCTCAAAAAAATGAAAGAATTCCATTGGGAAGTCATCCGATCCAAGGGACTTCACTCTTTTTAATTGAAAAACAATCTTCTCCAATTCATCCATAGAGATTGATCTACAATGGCCTCATTCATCTCATTAGTCACAAAAGGAGGAATGTACTCTAGAACCCAATTTTCCTCCTCAACAACTAAGGGGGAGTCCTCTGTAAACAAAGAAGAGAAGAACTGAGAAGCCTTGTAGTGCCCCTCCATTCTCACCTTGAATGTATAGGTGAACTGGTCAAGGCGCATAAAGGTGAAAGTAAAATAATAGGAATATTCAAGGTAAGGTAAACAATTGATGTTGTACAATATAGATGGATGCTTCATCCATGTGTGGTTTCATATGATAGTTAATGTGTTTTGTTGATAATCTCTATTGCGGCACTGATAATGCAAGCTTTGATATTGTTTTGCATTCCAATGATTAAGATGTTGATCTTACTATAATTGTTATATATTAGAATGGATCTCATGTGACTGATTCTGTTAGATTTAATTGTTATGATGGTACTTCTGACACTTATGATTTCATGCACCTGTATGTTAAGTGTAGGGTTCTGTTTAGATTAAGAGATAGATTTGATTTGGTTGAGCTAATCTAGATTGATATGATGTGGAAGGGACGATGTCGCATCACTCACATGTGAGTGCCCTGCGATGTTGTGATTCCTTTTTCCACCTAGTGCTAGCTTATATGCATCTATACATGCTTGACTGTGACATTTGTTGTAGGATGTAGGTACCAGGCATCGACTCCACCTAAATTAACAGGTCCGAGTGTGCCTTCAACCCAATGGATATGTTGTTTCGGAGATAACTTAAGGTCCCACATCCCAAGTCATTATCCTCAACCAGGATGCATGATATGTCTAGTCAACCTGTCAGTTCTGTTAGTATGTCGGTCTTGCAATTGATTTATATTTGATGGAGCTTGTTGGATAAGTTCATTTTGGCCTGACTTGAGAACATGTTTGATTTGGTATTTTTGAGAACATGTTTGATTTGGGTTTTGACGGCTGTCCTACTCAGTGGGCTATGTTGTATGCCTATATTTCATTATATAGTCATACTTTAATATTTAATAAGGTCATATAATATTCTTATTATTATTATTAATATTTAATAAGATTAAATTGGTAATTGATAATTACCTAGTTCAAATAATTATTTAAGTTGTTTGAATATGAATTATGTTATTACTATTGTTAAATTGATTTAATTAAGGGAAGGTCACTGAACACTAGTAAATGCACTAACTAGACCCTAGAGTAGAGAGGAGACAGTCCTACCATCCAATTGACGAAGCCTAACAATTGGAGCAAGAGTGTATTGATTTAGCATTACACTATGGTTACTAATGGATTTGTGATAATATGTTATTTATGATGGAGATATTTTGGCTATATATTTTACTAACACTTCTTGTTGAGTGTACATGTAGAATTATTATGTCAATGGATGATGGTGGTCATTTAGCCACTTAATGTCTTTCTGTGTGATGTCTGACCTAGGCATGGGGCCCTAAGGTCTATTGGCCATGATGTTAAGAAATATTATTTTTAGTTTTATGTGATAAAATGATTATGTTCTTGTGTGGGAATTAACCTTGTAACTTGTAAAATGATTTTTAAGTGTTTTTAAGAGGTCTAAGTTGTATTTTATGTTTGGAAAATTGTCTTATATCCAAGGTGCATAGGTAAGAAGATTATTTTTGTCATTTATAATATTTTAAAAGGTTTTTAGACCCTCCTTTAAGCCCCACTTACAAAAGTGACGAAAATGGGGAGGTGGTTGAGTTAGTTTTGGGTAGGAAGTTACTCTTTCTTTCTCTTTAAAAACTCTCCATGGAGTGGGGGTGAATTGCTCATTTTTATGATTTTCATTCAAGGATTCTACCATTAGTGGGATATTGCGATTGAGGTATCATGTTTTCTTTAGTAATTAAATATAAATATAATATGTTTTTCTTTATTGATTAAATGTAAATTTTATATGTTTTTCTTTATTGATTAATTATAAATATTATATTTTTTTCTTTATTGGTTAAATGTAAATATTGTATGTTCTAAATATTATATGTATCCTTTATTTATTAAATGTAAAGGTTGTTTTTCTAAGGGTTGTTGCTTGTGAAATTGGAAAAGCAAACATTTCAATGTAAATCTTGAAAGAAGCATATTTGTTGCCTTATTTGCATGTCATAAACCTAGATCATCATAGCATGAATTATATTTTTAATTTTTACATTAGATCTTCCTATAATTATAAGATAGTAATCACCATATATATTGGCATTAAGGTTTGCATATATTCATATGTTATCTATATATTAGTATTAAGATTTCTATATAATCTTATAATTGCTAAATGCTGGTGTTGGATCTTAGAAATGATGGTTTTTATCTATTTTTAAAAGGGGTTACGAAGTCATCTTGCTAAGGATCTGTTTGTTTGTTCATATTCTCTAATAGATAAACTAATGATGTTCTTTGTGTACGTAAGTATCTTTGAACCTTGTCAAACAGTTCAAGTACATTGTCCATTAGAATATTCCTTACTCCTGCCTTCTATTAGATCTCGATGGAAATGTTTTTCTTATGTGCATTAAGGTCTCAAATAAATATGGACTTTGGATCATATAAAACTGCCCACTTTTGCATAGATTCTTCAGGATCCAATTCTTATAGTATATTGTATTAAACATTTTATTAGCTCTTCATTTAGTCAATTTATATTTTGGGTGTCTTGTTCTTTAGTTGTTCAAATCTTTACAGTATTCTTGATTGACCATAATCCAAATCTAGATAACCCATTTAATACGGTGTGCATACTCCTTAAGTCTGTCAAACTCCATCCTCTAGGTGAGACTCCAGCCATGTATAACAAAGGTGTTTCAAATTGGGTGTGGTGGTCTATGAAGTTGTCGCTTGAAGAAATGGAAATGGTGTGGCTGCTACTCAATGGCAGAGTGGTGTTGTTTATAAACCGTCCAAAATTTGAAGGTTGATTGACCAAATCTTACCTTGAGGATAGGAATAACCTACACAAGTGCATGAACATGTATATAAACATTTATGTCATATGGATATTTGTATAGGTATCAATTATTAATTATAAATTAAATATGAATCCATGCATAGTTAAGATACATGATTTAGTAGATGAGTTTGTTGGAGTATATATATATGATATAGATATTAACTTATGAAACAAAAGAAACATAGTTGTTATAGTTTAATACGAATGTTTATTAAACTAATCGATATGATTGCATATTTACTGTAATATGGCATTGATTCTATTATAATGGTTTTGTTAGTAGAAATATGATATATGGGATTGGATTATAAATGTTGTAATTAGCATTTAAGTTATAAGTATTTGTAAATAATAATATCTATGCATTGTTTAGCTTGACGGTTATATGTAATTGATGAGTGATTAATATAATAGATAGTATCGATTTATTTGTTAATGTGAATAGACGAAAGATGATATGGTGATATATTTATTGTTGACATTTGTTTAATTTAGTTGGAATTGATTTATTTACGATTTGTTACAATGGTTTTTTTAAGTTAAAATTTGATAAGAAGGATTGCGATCAGGGTAAAACATTGTATTTGGTTATGCTTTAAATAATTGGTATATTGTAAATGAATCTTGTGTAAGTTGTACCATTGGTCGTAATGGGCTTGAGTGTAGGTTGTAAAGGTTTGTGTTCCGAAGGCATAGGATAATAAGATTTGATATATTGTGTTGATGTTGTAAGAACATGATGTCTCTTGTATGAGAACTTTAGTTATCATAAATAAGGTAGGATGTAGGGTTTGGGTCTTGAGGTTCTTAGTGAGTATCGCATCTTAGTTTAAAAGTGATATGCTTATCATGTTATTGAATTAAGAATAGAATCATTTGTGATCTATTTTAGATAGTTTAGTTCTAAGCGTTGCTCGTCAAGTGTCTTGTCGAGTAATGGTTATTGCTAACTTTTCCTAGTAGTGAATTAAATGTTGAGAATAAGTGCTAACTCTTTGTTATAAGTGTTTTGGACTTGGATGAGTTGTTGTTTGCATTCATAATGAAGTCCACATTCATGGATCCCATTTGATATAATAAATTATGTTGTTGTTTATATCATCTTGTTGCAAGGAATAGTAGAATGATTGAAGTGAATGTTGTATTGATTCATGGGCATCTTATGAGTACGGTACTGCTTGAAGACCCATGGTTAGTATGTCATATTATATATTGCACTTAGGGTATGTTATTGGATTGGTCTATTTGAAGGAGTTGTGTTTTTAAGAGTAAATGTTAATGTGGGGATTGTTGTGTTTCAGTGGTGTCTAGTGAAAGTTTATTCCAGAGGCTAGTAGGGGTAGTTGTGGGTTTGATCCTTGCATTGCTGCATTTTGGTTGAAGAATGAGCATGTTTTGGTTTTATGTGATGTTGACTTCCCTCTGCTTATGGTTTATATGATTTTCACGACTGTGTAAGAGGGATAATGCCTTGCTCAGTATATCTAGGCCTGTTGTTAGGTCTTGAATCCATGTTGTTGAGCTCTTCTTGAAGGTTGTGGTTCCATATTGTGTTGAGCTTGTCTTAAAATTCTATGTTGGTCTGTGTAAAGGATTGATTTTGGGAGCAAGAGGACCCATGCCTTGCTCTAGATTACACTTGGTTATGGTTGAAATTTTGGGAGCAAGAGGACCCATGCCTTGCTCTGGATTACACCTTGTTATGGTTGATATGTTGGAGCAAGAGGACCCATGCCTTGCTCTGGTGATTTATTATGTTGTGATTGGTTGCAAGATGGTTGATGCCTTGCATTGTTATGTATATATGTTGCTATGATGATAGTTGTTATGTTTGATAGATAGGGTTTCTAGGTGCAGGTAGGGGAGTGGCTTCCAATGTGGGGCCGGCACCCAAAGTGGCTATCAGGGTAACCCATTGGAAGTTGTTAATCCAGTAATAACTTAAAAATAAATTTAGAGGGTTGGGTAGTTTTCACACTAATCAAGATAATTGGATGTCTCACTCATGCCTGTAGTGCTCGTTCAGGCTAAGGATGAGATGAGAAGGCCGTGGTTGGAAAAATCAACTTCCTTGTCCTCATTAAAGGAATGTTGATTCCGCATGTGTCACCCTATGGGGCCGGTGTCTAGAGAGAGATTGTCAGGGTAACCATAGATGGGGGCCGGCGCCTAGCGAGAGACTGTCAGGGTAACCCATGGATGGGGGCTGGCGTCTAGCTAGAGGCTGTCAGGATAACCAATGTTAGGGCCATGCAATGACACTCTCCCTACTGCAGTCTAGCATTCCCTAGTTGTACACTCCCCATTTGTCGTGTGTTGCCTCTGGAAGTGATATTGAGTTGCTTGTGATGTTGTCATGTGTTGTAATGGTACCATGAATAGTCCTTGTTCATGTTAGGTATTGTCTACCTGACTGTTTGATGTTTTGGGACCTTATGTTATCTCCTAGCTTGGAGGGGTGGGCCTTAGGTTTCCACATGGTTGGGTGGATGTGCTTTATCTCCATTGGTTTCTCCTTGGCTTTGTTCGTGTGCAAGAAGATGGTAACTCTTGTAGTAGATTCAGATCGTGTACCTGTTTATGGAGACAGTTATTATGCTCATGTACTGGCCTGTGTATCAAATGATTCATTATGTATGTATTCATATGTATTCAGAAGATGATAATGTAATGATGTAATGTTGTATTCATATGTCAGGAGAAATTGTAACTATGTACTAGATCCTAATGAATAATTATATGATGTTATGTAGATGTAAATGTTTATTGTTTTAGTGCATTAGGTTTACAATGAGGTATTGATGTTAATTCATGATGTGTGTTAGATTATGTTAATTGTTTTATCAAGTAATGCAACCATGTTATCTTAGAGGACAAGTCATTAGTTTAAATGATGCGTTAATATTACTTTGTTACTTTACTGTCTCTTTCAATTTAAAAAAAATATATATCTTGTTGCATAGAGCATAGATGTGATGTTCTCTAAGGTATTCATGGCGGGGCGTTACAAGCCTCTATTGCAATATCATGCCTAGAAGAAAGTAGAACTCCTTAGGAGGACACCAAGGAAGAAATGTCATTCCCACACCTCCTTTCTTTAATGCCATTATGAAAGAAAGAGGTATTTCTATCACCTTCCTAGAGCCAGTCAATCCTTGATTTTTCCTTCCAAAAAAATTCCTCATCCAATTCCCATTCTGCTAACTCCTTTAAAGTTTTTGTTTCATCCATGAGATTCTCCCTAATGAAACCAAAATCTCTAATCTAGCAAGTAATAAGATCCAACTGGGATTGAGCAGCTACCTTAGCCTAAAAGATATTACCAAAAGGGTGTCTATTCCACTTCTTAAAATGAAACTTCACATACTCCAACCTCTTAACAAAATAGTACATAGTAGTACCAAAAGATGGCTTTCCTTCACTCCACCAACATCCAACCATAAAATTTTGAAGAAAAGGTTCTTAGAGCCACATCAGTTGAAACTTAAAGGAAGGATTCTTAGCTAATCCAAACAGGGAGATTGAATGTTTAATAGGCCAATGATCCAATCCCCACCAATCTAGAATCTTAGAACTTGTAGCCCAATTGCTGCTAATTCAAAAGCTAGAAACCAAAAACCTGTCCATCCTTTCTGAGATTCAATATGCCCCACATCTTCTATTGCTCCAAGTAAACAAACTATTGGAGGGCTTAACATTCACAAGGTTTAGGCCAAAAATATTATCCCTAAACATCGTAGAACAAGGATCCAATCTATCCAATTCCCCCTTTTTCTCATCCAAAGTAACAATCACATTAAAATCCCTAGCCATGATCCAAGGAAACAAAGGGGCTAAGGACCTAACATACCAAATATGAGACAAGAGAGCAAGTTGTCCTCGAGCATCAATCGAAGCATACACATTGGTGAAAAGAATAGTCTCTCCCGATTAATAACTATTTGCAACCATCGACAAAGAGAATCTCCTAGAGATCCACTAGAGAGGAGAAACCTTGTGCAGATCCCATAAGTAAACAACTCTATCAGAGCTACCCTGGGCCCCAATACACTACCACTGACCTCTAACCCATAAACTAGAAGCTATGTTGGATATACTTTCCACTAACAACTTTGATTCCTGAATGAAGACCAAATTGGGAGAATGGACATGAATCAACTCACAAACAACCTTTTGTATAGGGATGTTGTTCAACCCCCTTACATTCCAAGAAAGCACTATCATCTGTGAGAAGAAATAAACTAAGAATCAATGGTTTTAACTGACCCTAATTCCACCAAATTCTCACCTGTCAACTTAACTTTCTCCTAATCTTTCTTCTGACCCAACTTAGGGGGCATATCCTGAGTAGCCTTTTTGAGGTTTTTTTGCTGAATCCAAAGAGAGGGTTGGGCACTTCTATCAACTTGAGGAGATTGAGATGGCTTTGCCAAAGGCATGCTTGAGGGTTCCTGACTCAAACTAGATTCTGCCACTACTATCTCATCTGGCACCACCAAAACCTGATTTGCTTCCATCTGTGAACCTGTAATCACTTCCTGAATGTTATCACAAAAATTAACCTCTTTTAAGCCTTCATGGGCCATTCTCATGGGGCCTAGCCCTTCTTACAACTCCATTGTGATCATCCCCTACTGATCTTCCACACCTAAGGCATGAAAATGGTTGTACAATCCATCAGTCTGCTTATCTTAGAGAGTCATCTTCTGGCCTCTATGTTTATTACAGGGCTTTACAGAAATAAACCCCTCCTTATCTATCTCACTTGCTGTGGTAGGGGCTTTCCACTAATCCATCGTAGGAGCAAGCCTAGATGGCTTATTCGAATGGATCCATGCATGGTTAATTCTAGGGCACTTCTTTTGCAAATGTCCATACTCATGATAAATAGAACACCAAAAAGGGAGATCCTCACAATCTAATTGTTGAGTCCAGGAGGAAGATCCTAACTGAATTTCCAAAGAATCTGGCAAAGTATTTTTTAAATCAATTTCAACACAAATATGAGAAAAATAAAATACATTTTTATCGAGGGTCTATTGTGAAGGACCCACCAGCTTGTCTAGAAGCATCACAACCATATGTAGAATATCATTCCTCTAGCATTCCAATGGGAACCAAGGAAGCCAAACCCACACTGGGATCCTGGAAGGGAGCTCCTCCATTGGATCAAATCCTACGTGCCAAGGCTTAATTAAAATCGCAATTTGATTATGGAAGTACAAGCCCCCTCAAAGGCCTTATTGTAGTCTGACAAATTTGAGAACACCACCAAAAAGTAATTATTTTCCATTAGCATTACCTTCATATCACCTTCAAGATTCTAGGTACTTCTTCTCTAGGATTCGATGAAGGGCAGAGAAACATGAATCCCCATAAACTTGCAAATTAAGGCATGATTTGCCAAATAAGTCACACCGTCCTCCACAACTTATGGCTGAATAACCAAAATAGGCCTTTCCTAGCTCCTCTCGCTGTCCATTCAACTCCTAAAGTGACTTTGAAGAAGAGGAATCCTCTCTATCAAGAGAATCCTGAAAAGACACCTTAGGCCCATCAAATGGACCCACAAGAAACCCCATGGCTTCAGGGAAAAAAGATCAAATCCTTGGCTAAAAATCTAATAGCCCTAAGGTTGACCCATAACCCAATGAACAAAAAACTCCATAGAGGAAAACCTCCACAGTGACACAACAACCTCACACCCCACTAACCTGTCTTTTGTATCCTAAAAACAATAGAAACCACCCCACAAGACCCCCTGAAAGCACACAAACCCCCCACCAAGAATCCTCTAAACTGCAACCAAACCGTTCATCAACCCAATCTCCCCCAGTGCCTAGGAAAACAAGGAAAAAGAATGCAATTAGGATAATGCTCAAGCATGACCTAGCCTGCAACTTCTTTCCCCATGCGATGCCATCAAAACTCTTCTTTCTTTATTATTATAGTTTTACTTTTAAAGAAATGAACATTTAGATTTAATTTCTTATTTAATTATAAAGATTAAATAACTTTAAAAAAGAAAAATAATTATTTAATTTAATTTTTTTACTAGTATATTTATATTTTAAAGACTAAGTATGGCGATAGATATCTTCTCGTTTTGTCTGTGTTTTTTTTTGTTTTCCATAGCTTTCATTATGTATTTTATGTTAAATTTCCATGCAAGTTAATAAACTAAATTAAATAGATTTAAATATTTATTAATTTCATAGTTTTAGTTTTAAAGACATGAACATTTAGATTTAATTTTGTATTTAATTATCTTGGAAGGTTGATTTTATTTAAATGATTAAATAACTTTAAAAAATAAATAACTATTTAATTTAATTATTTTATTAAATCTATTAAAATCATTAAATAAATGTTTAGACTATAAAGTTAGTCCATGATAACCTTAATAAATTTATTTATGTCTTTGTAATGTTGGTAATGTATATTTTAATAAGTTGTTTATTCACTATAATGTAATTCCTATGATGTCAATTTATTTATTAATTTATATCTATTGAATGCATAATTTGATAGAAATAATTTTAGTTACAAATTTTGTATATTCTTAACTTTTGGTAGTATCTTTTGGTTTAAAAGGAATTTAATTTAAATATTATTAACAAAGTAAATGTATAAACTATATTAAAACAATCATAATGATCTTAAACGAAAATGTTATTATTTAGAGTATAAATTGTAACTTTATTTTATGCTTGTGGTGTGACACTCAACTATTTTGAGTGGGTTCAAGTGCAATTGATTAAGCAATTTTTTTGACTTGGTAATGAAGATTAGAATGGGAATCTAAGATTGCTTTCTTTATTGAGGGTTTCTAAGTTGTTAGATTCAATTTTTTTCATTGTTTGAATGTTGTTGTGTAATTATCCAAATAAAAGTTGGATAGATTTAAAATGTATTTTTTTGGAATTGATTTTATGATTAAAAAGAATTTAAAAAGTATATTTGTATTTAAAAAATAATTTTAGATTGTTTGGAAGATGATGTTGTAATAGAAGTGGTCCTTCTATTAATATAATAATTGATTAGTTGCATATGAAAATCTTATTTGTTGGGATTGCCCTCTATTTTTATGTGGTTGAAAAATTAAAAAAAAAAACATTTTTAGAAACTTATTAAACCTCCCCCCCAAACACATACAATCTACATAAACAAAAAGTGAATATGCCAATGTTCAAACATAATTCGTTCACACAAAGTTAGTACAAACATGCATGAACGCTTAAGTTCAAATATGTCAAAGTACAAACATACACATAAAATGAGTGCCAAAGTTATAAAACATGGTAAATTCCAAGTGCACACACCACACCAAGTGAATGTCAAAATTGAATTTTAGACCATGCACAATTCACACAAAATGAATGTCAAATTTAAAACAAACACTTCACATTTAGAAAGTGATCAGATGCCAAAGTTCAAACATACTTCATGCACAAAGTTAGTTCAACCACATATGAAGTAAACACTCAATTTCAAATATGCCAAAGAGAAAACACACACAAAGTGAATGCTAAAGTTAAATCATACTCTTCACACAAAGTTAGTTGAATCACTTCACACATAGTTTGCTCAAGCACACATTTCATACATATAAAAAGTAAATAATAAAGGTCAAACATGCACATAAAGTGAATGCCAATGTTAGTACACTCTTCACACAAAGTGAAAGTGAAAGTTCACACACACAAAGTGAATGCTAAAGTTAAAGTTCACGCTCTTCATACAAAGTTCAATAATTCCACACATAGTTTGTTAAAAACATATGCTTCATACATATATAAGGTAAACACTATAGTTCAAACATACCAAAATTCAAGCATTTAGTGAATGTCAAAAGTTAGTACACTCTTTACAGAATCAAGGTTAAACTTCACAAACACACACACAATAAGAAAGCCCATGCACACACACAATACAAAATTTAGACACACACTCACACAAAATAAGAAGATCAAATGTAAGTTAAAGGTAAAATTCAAACACACTTCATACAAAGTGAATGCCAAAGGGTCAGTGCAGGATCATGGGGGTCTAAACTAGGCCCCTAAGTGGCAATGAAAATTTAGAAAAAATAGAGTTAGGTAACTTGACATAAAAAATTTAATAGGTTAGTAACATAATTTGGAAAATATGTAAGAACAAAATTTGTAGAAAATTGAATGTAGTTTCTAGGGTACTAGTCCTTTTTTGGAAAAAGTAAATCCATTTTGCAAAAAAATGAAATTTCAATGCAGTAGTAATAAATTTTTAGGAAAAGGATAAAAAGCATGTGTATGTCTAACCAACCTAAGTACAAGAAAAAAAATAATATTTTTTTCTAAAACTTCCAATATAAGTAGAGGAAACATGCCCGAATGTGCCGCATTTTTTTTTTGTAATTTATTTGCAAGTAAATAATTAGTTATGATATTTTTATTAGTACATTTCAAAATTATTAAAACATGTTTGTCTAACCACCATAACTTGGTCAAAAATTTATGAAATTCAATTTTTTTTATCCTATAGTATGTGAAGCATAGAATGTGAAACATCTTTTAGATTTGAAAAATCTGAAATAGTTTAAAAATTATAGTAGTTTTTCAATCAACCTATCAATCAGGACTCTAGTCATAATGTATGTGGAAAATCAATAATAATTATCTATTAAATTCAAAATAAGGCATATCTTATATTGGTGGAAAGATGACAATTTTTTCAATAAGCCCTTTTCATTTCATCAAACTCGGATTAAAAAAAGTCATTAGCCACAAGGGTGCAATTTTTGTCATCACATCGCCATTTTTGGACCCTCATGATCCTGCATAGACCCCAAAGTTAGTTCAAACACTCTCACACACACAAAAGTAAACATAATTCTACATGCTAATTTTCAATTCACAATAAGTGAATGTGAAAGTTTAAACTTACCTAAACACAAATAGTAAATGGATCTAATAAGTTAATGGAAAAGGTAGTTCACTCACATTTCATACAGAAAAAATGAATCCACAATTAACTCAAACAAATCAAGTGGATGTCAAAGTTCAAACATATGATTCACATAAGCAAAGTGGATGCTAATACACAAATAATAAGTGGCTCAAATCCAAGTGAATTTCAAAGTTGGCTCACTCACACACACACACAAAGTGAATATAAAAGTTAGTTCATAATGTCAAAAACTCACTCAAATTATAAAGAGATGTCAAAGTTCAAATGCACACTTCATACAAACAATAAGTGGATGCCAAAGTTTAAACACACATACAAACTAAATGCCAAAAGTTCAAACAATAAGTGGACATAAAGTAATGCCTAAAGTTCAAAGACACTTCAAACAAACAAAGTTCAAAGACACTTCAAGCAAACATGGATGTCAAAATTCAAACACACACACAATAATTCAGTTTCTTATACTATTTATAGTCTTTTCCACCTACTACTACATGTAGTGACTTTCAAATAAAGAAATAAATATAAACTATTTAGTGACAGGCCTATAAATATTTGTGCCTATTGGCCATTTGATAGAACCTTTAGTTGTTTTACTAGTTTTCAATTTTTTGAAAATTGATGGTATTTGTAAATGTCAATGGCACATTAATCAGTTAAGTTTAACATTGTGGTCAGATTTAAATGGTGGCATGATGGAATCTAAGTAAGTTAAGAAACTGCACAATCAGATGACAAAAATGGAAAAGTAGACAGACAATAAATGGTGCAGGAGCACCTACCTGACAGCTGGTCTTGATAAGGCAGTTAGTAGTTTTAGGTCTTGTTTGTGTTCTTGCTCTGGTTGGATTCCTTTGTGTAATTGATTTGCTGGTTTGGTTGGCTTTATGGGTGTACTGATCCATTCCACCGGTTGATCTGTCTGATCAGTGGAATGGTAATGTACAGTAGGGTAGGTTGTAGGTTGTTTTCTGTTTGCATGCAGGTGTGCAGGATCATGGTCGACAGATGCTGAGAAGCCTAGCATCCTCATGTGCTAGGTCAAGTTGAGAAATTTGAGTTGGAAGATCACCCTGAGGTTGGATCGGGTCATCCCTGAAGGATCGGCGAAGTGAAATTTCGCTAAGTGAAGAAACTGGTCAAGACGGCATCATCAGGATATCTAGGTGAATATCCTGCAGTCGGGTTAGACATCGTCATTCGGATAAGTGAAGGAGAGCATGATGTTGTCGATCGCATGAAGTGCAAGTGCGTCAGGGTGATCATCATCAGGAGAGCCGAGGTGGAGCGTATCGGCATCAGGATCATCATATCGGGAGTGCCAAAAGTCTGCATATCGCGAGTAGATGCAGGAGAGAAAGTTTGTGTTTTTCAACTAAGTGTTAAAGAGGTCATCAGGATATTGGATGACGTCATCGTCATCAGGATATGACGTCATCGTCATCAGGATATTGAGATATCCCCTTATACGAGTTTATACTGCCGTCGTTAAGTGCTAAGGTATCGGCGGAAGTCCGTGGCAGGAAGTTGTGTTAACATCATCAGGAGGTTTCGAAAAGAACTGGATAAAGTAGATCATGATGCTGTTGCTTGTGTCATCGGCTAGCGGAGCATTGAAGGTAAGCTGCTGAAGGTGGTCGTCATCAGGATATTTGAACAACCGGATATTTGGATATCCTGCTGACGAAGGTAGTGTCGGAGGTCATGATGATGACGATAGTGTTTGGAGCCCGATGAACAGTGCAACAGGAGGATGTGTGCGCCCGTTGAACATCATGATGATGATGTTAGGAGGAAAGCGGAGGTGAATAGTAGTCGGCAGGAGGATGATTGTGATCGTCCGAAATATGATGATGCTGACTGTGTAACGCGAAACATGATGATGTTGGTGGTTTTAGGGAATATGATGATGATGAGGTTGGTCTACAGACATTCATGCTATATGCGAATGTTGTAGTGTGGATGCCTCTGCATCATAGTGGTATCAGAGCTCAGCAAAAGGTCTGGGCTGTTGTGTGTTGATTCTGTCACCGAAAGGGCAGAGGTAGAGTTGAATTGTGTGTTGTGTGTAGATTGAGAGGTTGACAAAATGCCTCCTAAAGGTAGTGGTACTGCAAGGGAATTGCAGGAGATGAAGGAGAAACATGCTAGAGAGATGAGGAAGATGAAGGAGCTTGCTGAAGTACTTCAAGCCAGGCTGACAGCCCTGGAAAAGAACAAAAAGAGGGAAGTGGAAGATAGTGAGTCTGAAGAAGAAGAAGATACTGTTGAAGAGTATGAAGAGGTAGCTGAAGATCTGGATGCTGAAGACCAGAGATTGGCAAAACTATTAAAGGCAGTGCAGAGTGAAAAACCTAAGGTAAAGGTTGATGTTACCAAGTATACTGGAAGTTTGAATGAAGATGAATTGTTAGATTGGATTGCTGCACTTGATAATCACTTTGAATGTGAAGATGTTGCTGAGGATCAGAAGGTAAAGATTGCAAAGACCAAGTTAGGAGGTCATGCTTTGGTATGGTGGGATTATGTACAATCTGAGAGAAGAAAACAAGGGAAGTCTAAGATCACTTCTTGGGATAAGATGGTAGCAAGGATCAAGGGTAAATTCTTGCCAAGGGATTATGAAATCCAGATGTTTAAGAAGCTGCAATTTTTAAAGCAGAAAGACAGGGATGTGAAAGCATATACTGAGGAATTTTATCTGTTGAGTATGAGATCTGGTCATCATGAGAATGAGGTAGAAAAGGTGGCTAGGTACTTGGCTGGTTTAAGGTTTAACATACAGGATGAGTTAGTTTTAGCTAACCCTAAGAATGTGGAGGATTGTTATCAAATGGCAATCAGAATTGAAGAAAAGATGAATAGAGGACATGAGAAGTCCATGAGAGGAAGAGGAACCAATAGGGGAAGAGGAACAGCCCCTGCACAAAAGCAAATCAATGAGGGTCAAGAAGACACTGGTAAAGGACAGGGACAGTCTGATTTCAGAGGTGGATGGAAAGGTAATAGAGGAAGATTTGGAGGTGGTAGAGGTTCTACTACATTTTCAGGAAAGTGTTACACCTGTGGAGAGTTTGGTCATCCATCTTTCAAATGTCCAGAAAACAAAGGTTCATCATCCAGAAATGATAGAACAAGTGACAAGAGAGTACAATTGGTACAGGAAGAAAAAGGGGAAGAAAGTGCCCAGAGTTCAAACAGAGATCCTGATAATGTTGGATATCCAGAGAGTGGAGAATCACGGATGTTAAGGAGAATTAGTTTGCAGGCATCAAAGGATATGATGCAAAGAAGAGCTCTTTTCAAAACCACATGCAAGAGCAAAGGTAAGGTATGTAAGGTTGTCATTGATACTGGTTCAACAGACAACATGGTATCTCAGGAGATGGTGGATAAACTGCATTTGGAAAGGATTCCACATCCACACCCTTACAAGGCATCTTGGGTGAGTGATAGGCAATCACTTTTTGTCTCTGAACAGGCATATGTGGATTTCCAGATTGGGCCATATCAGGATAGAATTTTGTGTGATATTTTGCCTATGGAATGTTGTCACCTACTGTTGGGTAGACCATGGCAATTTGACAGAAGGGTACTGTATGATGGGTATGCTAATACCTACACCATCAAGAAGGATGGGAAGATTATTAAGTTGATGCCATTGCAGGCAAAAACTGCAGTACAGAAGGCAGCCCAAATCATTTTAATGGGAAAGAAGGAGTATGTGCAGATGCCTAGAGGAGCAGGCATAAAGGCAGTTGAGAACACTGCAGGGCAAGGAGTTGTTACAGACAACAAGCTGAAGAAAGTTTCAGTTGTAACTGACCAAGGTCAGCAGCAGGTTCAGAAACAGGGGTACAAACAGCAATCAGTTGAGAGGAATGACAAGGATGTTGTCATAGTTGGGACTATTGTTTGTCCTATAAGAGTTGAAGGAAAGACAGAGTTGAACATTGATGCAGTTCAAGAGGTAGTCCAGAAAGAGGTTCTGGTCAGACAATCTGACAAACACAGAGACAACCTGAGAAGGGCCTCCATCAACAGGCATGAGGATTTACTTGCCAGAAAGCAAGTTACAGTACAGAAGACTTGGAGCAGCCAAGAGTCAGCAGCAGATAAAGCTGGAGCAGGTCAGCAGACTGACAAGGCAAAGTGTAGAGGTGGAAGACTTCCACATACTAAACTCATGGGACATGAGTTCTTTTCTTTTGGGGAGTATGGTGCAGGAGCACCTACCTGACAGCTGGTCTTGATAAGGCAGTTAGTAGTTTTAGGTCTTGTTTGTGTTCTTGCTCTGGTTGGATTCCTTTGTGTAATTGATTTGCTGGTTTGGTTGGCTTTATGGGTGTACTGATCCATTCCACCGGTTGATCCGTCTGATCGGTGGAATGGTAATGTACAGTAGGGTAGGTTGTAGGTTGTTTTCTGTTTGCATGCAGGTGTGCAGGATCGCGGTCGACAGATGCTGAGAAGCCTAGCATCCTCATGTGCTAGGTCAAGTTGAGAAGTTTGAGTTGGAAGATCACCCTGAGGTTGGATCGGGTCATCCCTGAAGGATCGGCGAAGTGAAATTTCGCTAAGTGAAGAAACTGGTCAAGACGGCATCATCAGGATATCTAGGTGAATATCCTGCAGTCGGGTTAGACATCGTCATCCGGATAAGTGAAGGAGAGCATGATGTTGTCGATCGCATGAAGTGCAAGTGCGTCGGGGTGATCATCATCAGGAGAGCCGAGGTGGAGCGTATCGGCATCAGGATCATCATATGGGAGTGCCAAAAGTCCGCATATCGCGAGTAGATGCGGGAGAGAAAGTTTGTGTTTTTCGACTAAGTGTTAAAGAGGTTATCAGGATATTGGATGACATCATCGTCATCAGGATATGACGTCATCGTCATCAGGATATTGAGATATCCCCTTATACGAGTTTATACTGCCGTCGTTAAGTGCTAAGGTATCGGCGGAAGTCCGTGGCAGGAAGTTGTGTTAACATCATCAGGAGGTTTCGAAAAGAACCGGATAAAGTAGATCATGATGCTGTTGCTTGTGTCGTCGGCTAGCGGAGCATCGAAGGTAAGCTGCTGAAGGTGGTCGTCATCAGGATATTTGAACAACCGGATATTTGGATATCCTGCTGACGAAGGTAGTGTCGGAGGTCATGATGATGACGATAGTGTTTGGAGCCCGATGAACAGTGCCACAGGAGGATGTGTGCGCCCGTTGAACATCATGATGATGATGTTAGGAGGAAAGCGGAGGTGAATAGTAGTCGGCAGGAGGATGATTGTGATCGTCCGAAATATGATGATGCTGACTGTGTAACGCGAAACATGATGATGTTGGTGGTTTTAGGGAATATGATGATGATGAGGTTGGTCTACAGACATTCATGCTATATGCGAATGTTGTAGTGTGGATGCCTCTGCATCAATAAAGAGTTTCTAGCAGAAGAGTGTGGGTGCCACTGCCATAGTGTCTAAAGTCAACCAAGTTCATGTGCTAGTTAAGCGCAGCATATGTTGGCTGCCTTGAACTCTCAATGTATCATATCATAATAGAGGGTAAGGGACCAATTTTTAATAAACTAATAATTTATTAAAATTTGAAAGCATTGTCTAATGGGTTTATCAAATTAAAATTACTATTTTAGTAAAAAATGCATCCACAAATGGTAGAAAGACACTAACAATAAATTGTCTTGGCACACATTCAAAACTCATGTAAGTTCTATTCCATTTCGAACCCACAAGATCCTGCTAATTCCAATCATTGTTGTATCTCTCTCCATTATTAAAGACAATTGTGTAGTATGTGGTCAGTTTTTATTTACGACTATTTTTATTCATTTTAGCTCATGAATATAAACTGTCTTGTTATCTTGTTAGAATATTAACTGGCATGTCCCTATGTGATTCTTAAAGGGTATGAATATGAGTTGTACGACACCTTAAGGTTCAAGTGGTTCTAGAAAAATATATAAGGTTTGAGTACTCTTTACTACAAGCTGTGAGCTATAAAATATTTATGTACAAATTGAATGTATGGATGATAAAAAATTAGTGTTTTATTATTTTTTGGGGAATATTAAGAGTATGATAGTTTAAGTTATAAGATGTTTTATGTAGAAATTGAATTTATGAATAAGGATAGACTACATATAATTAAGTGTCATATTATTATTTTTGGAATATTAAGAACATCTAAATATAATTAAGTGTCATATTATAATCTTCCTCACTAATGATGAATCCTAGAGTGTGATTCAACACATATAGACCCAAAAATATTCACATGTTTCTTTTACCAATAGCACTCAAACTCAATAAATGGATATTTAAGTATTGAAGACAATGTGTCCTTATTCCATACGGATGTCTTTGAGCCATGAGGATGTCGCCTTGTACCTCATGTGAAATATACACACAGTTCTTCCTCACTTAATGATGGATCCCTCAAGTTCTTCCTCACTTGAACATGGATCATAGAATGTGATCCAAAATGTTGACCCACAAATAATTAAATTCATTTACATAGTGTAAAAAATATCATGTCTATTATCCATATATTATTAACATTGTATCTAAAACTAGTATAGATATATTGAATACATCTTTCTAAAAAATGTTGAGAGATATATAGAGTTATTTTATTTACTTAAAAGTTATTTTCTTTTACTTTAGAACTATTTAAGAATTATTTATTTTATTTACATTTTTTTTAATAAGTAAATGGTGATCATGGTGATCACACCCTTTCTATTATAAAATTTAAAAATTCCAAAGTATTTTGTCCATATTAACAACTGGACCTTATCTATCCTTCTATAGGGTAGTCTATATCTAATGGCATTTCCACTAAATAGTTCTACTATCCATTCTAGGGAATAAGATGAAATTTCCCAATCTTCTATAGCATCTATAACTATTACATTTGGGGCTTATTATACAAAATGCCCTTTTGAGAGAATTTCAACAAAATTTGAAAAGCTTGTTGTCCAAGTTAGTCTTCATTACCTAAGCTATCTAAAACTAATAACCCTAGCCATGCCACATGTTCAGTAATCACCAAGCCTAAAGATTTCCTCAGGAATTCTGCAGGCCGCATTACCTTCCTTTTATGATAAGCTTCATTTTAAGGGTTTGTAATGAGAAAGAAGGCTCTCCACGATCTATACACCTCTCCACTCCTAACAAGAATTGCACAAGTGATGGGAGGCATTCCCACACCAATTACCATGCTCTAAATTATTTCCTCCATCCCTCCTAGCCAAACATTTTAAACCAGAATATTCACTAGTTTCCTTGTCATCTCTTTGTACTCTCCCAAATCACGTAACACCATCACAAACATAGAGGAAATATCTTAATTAACCCTATACCTATGTTCCACTATTAAAAACTCCTCCTTCAAAACCCATTGAATCCCACACAACAAGATGTTGATTTTGGTCATGTACATCCACTTGAGACACTACTCTCTAATTTTCCCAAAGACTTCCATGTGCCTATGCCAACCTACTAGTCATATTAAGATATCCATTCTTCCTTGTTTTGTCAAGAGATACAAAAAAAGATAGACATTTTGATGAAAATCCACCATGAATTCTAGAAAATTGTATCTCATCATCATATATGCTAAATTCACTCTCCATTGATTGATGATTACCATTCATGGCATGAGAGAATGAACATGAGCTATAAATATCTCTTGATTCATGGGTGTAAGGCATCTTTTTTTTTTTGTGTTCACTAGTTAATGAATCTCAAATAATATTCACACATGAATAAAATTGATTTGGGCATGGACACTCTAAATTCATCTACCATATCCAAATCACTCACTGTCATTTAAACTAAGTCAACATGTGAATGTGTCTATTGTTCACACGATGTGAAAGGGGACATCATCTTAGCTCTAATACATCCATAGGGAATATAGAAACATTGTCCTCAATACTTAAATATCCATAAATTGAATTTGAGTGCTTTGGTAAATAAAACGTGTGAGTGTTTTTGGGTCTATGTTTTGAATCACACTCTAGGATCCATCATCAGGTGAGGAAGAACTTGAATTTATTTTTCACCTAATGATGAATCCCTCAAGTTCTTCCTAACCTAGTCATGGATCATAGAATGTGATCTAAAATGTTTTTTATTACGATAAAAAACAAAACTAGGGTGTCGATCCCATTACAAAATAGCCCAGTGGGTGCACATCATAGACAAAAGAGTCCTTAAGAGACATACTAAACCAACAGAAAAGGAAAACACCTAGAAATAGTAGACTAACAGCTAATGGACAATGGACCAACCACCAAAAAACATCAGAGAGAAAAACACCCAGGACTAATTTAATAACTAGCTTGAGTCTTCCATGAGGAAGTCGTACAACTCCTCCTAGTCCTTCATCTTCTTGTTCCTAATACCATGTTTTTTTAATTCTAGGTCTTGCAAGACAACCAATGTGGTTGCTAATCTATGCATAAATTTAGATGTGAACCTGGCAAGGATTTTAAAACTTTTCTCCAAATCCATTATTCTGGTGTTCAAGGATTCAATCATAGGCACCTCTCTGGAACTAGTTTCTCTATATTTGGTGCCCTCATTGTCCTCTTTCATCTTAGTAGAGTTCTCCATCTCAGAACTTGCAAGATTCATCTCCAAGAAAAGGCTAGGGCCTTCATTCTCCATCATACCACCTATCTTTTAACCTAAGATCTTGTCCACCTTCCCAGTATTTTCCTAGCTATCTATGTTCTCTTTCTTCTTCTCCAAGTTGCTAGAAACCACATATTCCTTAAGTGAGGGGGTAGGCTTTGCAACAAGTCTGCTTGACCTCCTGGTTGTGGGCATTATGACTTTACCTTAGGGCGTAAGCTTCCCCTCGTCTTGAGTTTCCTCACTATCTTCCTCCTTTCCACCAGAAATCTCAACCATCTTACCTTTCACCATCTTATGTCCCTCCTTCGTAAGAAGCTCACCAATATTAACAAACTTAAACACGTCCTCTTTCCCATCCTTGGCTTTCTTCTGGGAATTATTTCCCTTGCTATCAATGATGACGAGCTTCATTTTGGTAGATTTCAAACCTCCTTTGGGACTACCAATTTTAGGAGTAATGTTGGTCTCAACCTGATTAGATGGGTGACAAGCCACATTGGGGGTTTTCACTGAGCTATTTTTGGGGATTGGTTTCTTTTTGGAAGTAGAAACCCTAGTGTCTATGGGAGTCTCCAGCAATTTCTCAGGGGTTAGTTTGTTAATAACCACACCCTGGCTTTGGTCTTTGGCATGTTTAGAGGTACTAGGGGAACTATCAACCCAAGTGGTTGTGATTTGTTTAAGTAGGCATAAATCCAAATGAAACTTTTACAGCCAGTAGATAAGGCCTTCATAAAGGAGTATCAAAGGCTTCTCAGGGTTTAGGGCATGCAATTCCATCACTGCCAAGACTGAGACCTCCAATGATGAGAGAGGGTAGGAGGAGAAACTAATTAACTAATTTCTCCTAAAATTATTTAACAACACAAAATGGTAATGGTAAAAGTGATGGAACCTACCTTCCAACATAAAATAATTCATCAACATGTAGTAGATATCATCCCATGGCTTGGATAGTCTTTCATGGTCAAAATTGCCTTGAAGGTTGTGAAGTTCCTCTCCCTTCTTTAGAAAGAGAGACATACTATATGAGTATGAAACATTGCTCTAGAATTTTTGTTTCACCCCCTAAATGGTCATGCTTGTAGCAAGGCCAATGACTTCATTTGTTATCTCAAACTTGACAACACCAATTTGGACCCTTCTGTTGTCCTAGGAAACCACACACTACTTTGACAAATTCTCATTATACCCCTATAAACTTTCAAGGTAAGGAGCCACAACACCCTCATAGCATATATGCTGCAGAGTTTTATTTCTCTTAAATTCATTGGAGGATAAAGGTTTCATTCTGGTTCTCTCTCCCCCCATCTTCACAAAGATGATAAACTTAGCAATTCGCAGAGTGAACGTAGTAAGGCTATGAAATATGCAACTTTGTAAAAGTTTGATCTATATATTGGCAGGTGACCAGCTAAGCAATTCTTGAAGTTAGATACCTTCTTCATCACCCTGTCACCTTATGATTTCATCATGTTGGGATCAAGTTCCATTAACCTTGTAAATCCCTTTATTGTATTATTCCATTATTATTTTGTAATTACTGATAAGGGATGTACTAGTTTCACTAGCAGTGGTAAAAAATGATTTATTGTCCATGGTAATTATGGAGTTACTGCATCGGTAAGTTTAGGAGTTATCGAGAGTAGTTACGAGATGTTATTTGCTATGGTAAATCGTAAATGGTCAAGGTGAGGCACATATGTGGAGAATCTACTATTTTTAGCTTGTATGATGCATGTCATAATGTTTGGTGGGTGCATGTAAGAGAATCTATGACAGCTACAAGTTGTCATAAGATTCTATGATACTATGACGCATATGATGGTTATTAATGTGTTGGAAGTTGATATGTTTAGTCCCAAGCACCTATCATGGGAAGATTTTTTTTTTAGTGGTATGTATGATGGTTATGACGCATCATAAGATGTTGTAAGTGGCTATTTTTGCCCATAGGCACCCAAGTTTCCATGGGCATCTTTTGCCAAGAGTAGGATACATGTATGACAACATTTAATGCTTGCATGTGGGGCAATCTTGGAGAGAGAAAGTGGATGCCTATCTTGAGGATTGCAAATTAGATAAACCATGGCATAGTAGATGAATAGGATAATAGTTTATAGGTACCTAGGTTATGCCAGAGTGAAGGTTGAAGGACAGAGGAAGTGAATGTATTTGTAATCTCCTTATGTGAAGATAATACAACTTGGCCATGTTTTCTTGGTGGATTTTTTTACCCAAAAGGGTTTTCTCCATGTTAAACACTCTGTTGTGTACTTCATTTTGCTTCTGGTATATTTCTATATTATGGGTTTATTTTCTGTGTTGCAATCTCCATGTTTAATACTCTATTAAAGATTGTTAAATATTTATTTGAATTAGATTTACGTTGAGTAGTTGTGCTTTCATTTCTAACATTTGGTATTAGAGCCTAGCTAACTTTGACTCTTAGGTGGTAGTGTAGAAGCTATAACTGTAGTGGGAGATTTGGTTGTGTTTTTTTCGCAAATCTTGAGTTGATATTATGGTTGCATCCACCATTGCATCAACCTCCTATTTGGACATTGAGAAGTTCAATGGAATGAGGTATGAGTTGTGGAAGCTGAAAATGGAGGATTTGTTGAAAGAAAGAAACTAGTGGTCATCTGTGGTACCACCCTCAAATTTTTCAAATTTAAAGTGCCTATATTCATTCAATGTGTCGACAGAGGTTAGGTCAGCATGCTGCTAAATCTAGCTTGGAGCTCACCTTTGCCAATTAAAATCTTGAAAATCAGAGATCATCTTGCAAATCTGTATGGTAGGAAGTTTTTTCATGCATATGGTAACATGCCTGTTTAGTTTTGTACTTCCAAAATGAGTTTTCATGGGCCATTTAATTCTTTTCTGACTACGATCGAGCCAGATTTGGTGTTCCAGAAAGTTTCAAATCTCATAATTCTGAGGGTGACCCAATTTTCATTTTGGTCCAAAACATCTCCTATTCTAGTTTCATCAAAATCAAAGATTATATAATACATTATTTTAATGCATTCTAGTTATGGCAAAGGCATCTGACAAGCCAGGTTACAAAGAAAGTGTTTGGTGTGGAGCATGATCAGTCTCCAAGTTGGAGATTGTTGGTATGTGGTGACTGATAATGCAAGTACTGTACATAAGTTATGTATCCTCACTAGGGTTTGGGGCCAGGCTAGGCCTTGAGTGGGGGTTTGGGGGCGGGAACCCCCAAAAAGTAGGGGTTCAGGGTTGAAATTTTTTTCCCTCTTTTTATATGTGTTGATGTGTAAAATTGTGCAGGTTCCAACACCAACATGGGAAGTTTTAGGAATGTGGGACTTGCTACCTGAAACAACCTCCAGATTTTAAAGAAGCTGGCTCTTCTCTTTCTTAAATGGGTTATGGGGAAAAGGGTAGAAACTAATAGAATTACAGATACAATGAAAACAAATCTATCTATAGCGATGCGCCTGAATAAAGTGTTTCTCTCAACTAAGCACAGTGAAACTATCCTCAAGATTCAGTCACATTAAAGAGTAGATACTGTATGATTAACATAAATAGATGAAATGAATAAAATCAAAGGCTTACAACTAGACAATTTGTTATGACACAAGAAATATCAACCAAGACACAGAACTCGGTCTTTCTCATTAATTTTCCAGCAACGTAAGAGGCACAGATACATGGACAGTTACATTCACTTTCTGAATCAAGAATAACAAAACAAAGGAAAATGATATTCACTGGTCACAGCAAAAAGTCTCAAACTTCTCTCTTAAATCTCTGACAGAAAATGTCTAGCAAAACTAGAATTCTAACTTTGAAAAAAACTCTTAATTCATTACAAATGTCACATATTTATAGCACAAGATCGACTCTAGATTATCTGTAACAATCGAATCCTAATGGCCCAACCGAACTGGAGGTAACTAGAAGTCTTTGCCAGTTGAAGATCTTTAAAATCTGTGACAGTTACTCCTTCGTGCAAGCCCATTAGCTGTGACAAAACATATGTTGTATACTTCCTTCTATAAGGAATAGACACTTGGCGGCTTCCGCACTCTTGAAACAATAAACTGTGTGACAGATGGCAACGTCTGTGTGCACAACTTGAAACTCCTTCATCTTTTGGGAAGAAACAAGAAAGTGACACTTGGTGGCTTCTGCAGCAACTAAAAACATATACATATCTTTCTCTGCAACACTTTACTTAACTGTGTCTTCTATGCTCGGGAGAACTCCGCAGGTGACAACTGTTGCGATCCACAGCTTTGAAACTTAAAGACACTTTTACAAATGGGACCCACTACTTCCAGCTCATTAGCTTCAAAGGGAGAAAAATAGGGATAGGTGGCAAAGTCTGCGTGCTCAATGAATTGATACATGGTGCTTTCCGCAATACTTAGAACTTTATTTGAAAATGTTTGAAACTTACGTGGAGGTTGACACATGTCAGGCTCCGCATCATTTGAGAAACATTAAATACACTGGAGAAAGGGACAAAAAGTCTTTATCTTTGGAGCCACGTCCACCACGTGGCACTCTCCACATCACTTGTTACTTAAACTATGGCCCACCACCATCCTTCACTTAGCATCAAAAGATAAAGGAACTGACCTGTGGAAGATGACACTTGGCGAGCTCCACAACAACAATAAAAGACACATGGCTCCTTCCATGCTCATGCTAAAAATTTTAGAGAGTACCTCCGCTGATGACATGTGTTTCCTTCCGCAGGGTTGTAACTTAAAACAAAATAGAAACATTTTCACTATGTGGCACGCTCCGCACCAAAGATATAAATTAGAAACAAAAGTGCAGCTTGAACTGGGGCTCGACACTTGGAGGATTCCATGGCTCTGGCAAAATAAAACCATCACAGCCACTCTCAGAAACATTTATAGACATGAAACTACAACCCATGGGTGCACTGCGAATGATACAGAATGTAGAATTTTTTTGCTCTACGGTTCTTGGCGACCCCTAGGACTTTTGAGCCTCCTCAAAAAGAACCCAAAACTTTGGCAAAAATGTAGTATTTAAAATACAATGCAGGGTCACAAATTCTACAAAGTTGTCTGGTAAACAGACCATTCCGAATCAGAGAGTCCCTGCTTGCTCTGTAAAGCTTGAAAGGCAAAATCAATATTTATTATATCTTTGTGGGAGAATGTCTGCAAAATTTGTACTGTGGCCTTCAATTGAAACTCTAACTAGGCCATTGGTATCAAGACAACTTCCACCTCCTGTACTAACGAAGAATCACTTAAACCTTGAAATATAGTTTGATCATTTTGCCTTGTTAAAAGCAGGGTCTTGATATCATCAATCATCAGTACAGTATTATTATCTAGAAATGGTGAGGGGAGACCCAAGTACACCAAATCTTCTATGTGTCTCTTCATGTGCTTGACCCCTTCTTTGACAGTATCTAGGAGCTCTTGGCAATTTGTGGCAGTTGAGTTGCAACTTAGAACTTCATTTACCTTCATTGCAACTATCATTCTGTCACTGATCCCTGCTGCTAACAATATTTCATCTATTGTGTCATATAGCTTCTTTAGCAATAGTTGAGAGTTAGAAACCCTCAAAGAAATAGTAGATAGAGTGGCCTGAATTGAAGCTTCCACCTTCTCGCACAACTGCTGTGCATTTAACAAGAATGTCAATGATGGCCTTAGCTAGACAATCTCCTCAGAGATTCATTTCCAAACTGAAACATATAGCTCCTTGACCAGATTCAGAACTCCAACATTTTGAGGCCTGTTAGCTAACTCAAGTGTTAATTGTTTTGTCATTTGTTGCTTAGCTAGGAGTTGTGCCTGTATTACAACAGCAGTATTATGCTCACTCAGTAACTTTTGCTGAGATTGTGTGGCTTGTTATAGCTTAACCTGATATTTCTTCTCTAAAATGGCCTTCTCTTGCCTCAAAACATTTACTACAGCTTTTTCCCGATCTAGCTCCATTTTTAGAGAAGCATTTTGGGCTTGTGTTGCTTGATTGATCTGACAAGAAACAATATTTTGCAACTATTTATTCAGATTCTCTATTTCATCTTTCTTTCATTACAACTCTTCAGCAAGGTTGCAACTATTTGTCTTCTCATGTGCTAACTCATTTTCAATGTTCTGCAACTCCTTGGACACTTTCAAGTAATCAGTTGCAATAATAGAAGTGGTCTCATTGAGTAGTTCGACCCTATCTTGTAGTCTAAAAAGGGACATGTCCATGGCTACTACATTCATTGCAAAGTCCTGAGGCTGCATCTACTCATTTGGCTTCACCACATTTGGGGATAAATGTGTGACAGTTAGCTGCTATTGAATAGGGTCAAAAAATGACCTCATGTGTGGTACAGCCAGACTTTTATTTTCTTTCTTTCTTTTCTTATCCATCGTGTCTTTTCTATCCTTCTTTGCTCTATCTGCCTGATCTTGGAAAGTGGGAGGTGAAGCAATATATCTCCCAGTAAAGGGATGACACATAGGTAAACCATAAGGTATAGCCAATGATTGTTGGCTAGGGGAAATTTGGGGAGGGGCTCTTTTTGGAACAGAAGGGGAAAAGAGTTGCAATGAGGTAGCCTATGAAGACATGGCCTGAGGATTGGTAGCTAGGGCAAGTAGTGATATAGGCATAGCAGAGGTGGTAGGGGATACTAATGTTTGGCCGGTTGGGATTACCACCCCTAAGGTAGAAGAAAGAGATAGTGAAGAAAAAGGAGAAGAAACACTTACCTAAGGAGCAGTGGATGTGACTGGTATTTGTTGTTTCAGGGATTCTGCTTCTTCATCTGACTCTACCTGTAGGTACAGCTTTCTATGCTTCCTTGGTTGTTCTCCTGTGTCCTCTTTTGATTCCTTGTTTGCCACTTTCACCACCACTGGAGGTGGCAAGGGTACAAAACTAGAAGCCCCGGTATTTGAAACTGATGGAGTCCCTCTAGTTGGTGATGACACCACACCCTTTTGTTTCTCTAGAGTACTAAGGGATTGGGGCCAGGAAGATACATGGCAGTAGATGAGGCATGTCCTGTTGCTTGCACTGTATGGGTTGACTCAGCCTCCTCTTCAGATTCTTCACCCTTCTTGTGGGTTCTTCTTGTATCAGGGCTAGAAACTAGAGAGGGATGCCACTCATCCTAGATAGACTCCCATTTTTCATCAGTATCAACATTTCTAAATGAATGGGTGATCTATGAGATTTCCTTCCTATACTTCCAATAGGCCTCAATCTTCTCTGTCTTCCATTCTTTCTTTTATAATGCCCTTCTCATATTGGTGGCCATTCATATCTTAGGGTCAAAGGCCTTCTGTTTAACATAAAAGGTCTCCCATGGCCTGGGCCCCTCAAAGGGCAAGTCTGCTATTTCCACATACAGGTCTGGGGTATCTTCCTTAGGGTTTCTTCTATCCTCCCAAAAGGGTGAACCCTCATGTACTATTTTAGCCCTGACTTTGTTGCTTCTAACCTAGGAGGCTATAAAATTGTTTGGCTCATACCTCCATTTGTCTTCAATGATAAAGAACACCAAGACAGCTAACTTTTGTAGCAACAGGTGTTCAGCATCTTTGACCTCTAGGGCCATGTTCTTTCTGACCCATCGGATATCATACATTTTCTTCTTCTTCCTCTTGGTGCCGAACTCATTGTCAACCACAGACACCTGCTGGGTTACTTCTAGAAACACTACCCTAGGGGTCAAAACTTTAGGTAGCAGCATAGGTTCCCCATTGAAGCCATGGACTCTAATGATAGTATTTTGGGCCCCAAAGAAATAATCACATGAGATTGGGCAATTGGTCATGAAACCCTTAATGCTCTGTGTCAACTGATGTTCTACAGGTTCAGGGCTCAAATGGCAAAAGGTAGGGGCAACAAAGAGTTCCTAGAACTCATAAGAGTCTGATGCCTTAGATAGCACATGTGTCCATGCAGACACAGGAATAGTTCTATTTTGCCAAAAAATTAGGTCATACATGTTCAATTGCATATTTTGTACAAAAATACTATGATTCTGATATAACATTAAATGAAACAGATAAGCGGAATACCTGAAAACTCCTTTGGATTTGAAATTAACAAGTTGTTTGACCATGAAGTAGGCAATTTATTTTGAAAAGTCCAACCGGTAATCCTGTGACTTGTCAACAGTCTTTAATCTAAAAAGGATGGCAATTTGCCAGTCGTAGACTGTATTATCTTCCTTCATCCCAAAAATGAAAGATATCATTGACAGTGCCTCTTGACTAGCTTGACTAAATTGTGCCCTTCCTATAGGTAATATGGGTATCTGTGTGTTCTCCTCTGCCAACTAGAATTTTGAGTTGAGGAACCTGATATGGTTATTGACATTTGACCATGTCTTTTGCATTTTAGCAATAGTGGGAAATGTGGCCATTCGATCATGATACATGGCCAGCATGTCTCTTATGGCTTTGGGTGTAATTTGCACTATAAACAGACCCTGTTGTATGGTGCTTGAGGGTGCATGAAATAGCTGCATGTATATATCAATTAGGTCAGGACATAGGTGCACATTTGGAACCATAAATTGTGTCAACTGTGAGGTCCAAATCCTCATTCCAAAAGTTTCAGATTGAACACTCTTTGCCTTTTAAATGCATCTTTGGTGTACCCCTTCTTGGAGAGTCCTGGTAGGCTTTTGAAGGGCTAGGTCAAAAATGCCATCTACAAAATCTTTTACCTTCTCTGGGTCAATAGAATACCCTACTTTGGGAACCCTCGTTCTTGGATAGGTTCTCTTGGGCTGAGTGGGCATTGAGGCGTATGACTTACTACTTAGAAGCATGTCGATTGATTTGTAAATTCTGAGTCCCTCCTGAGAAGATTGTACTTCGGCCATATCTATATCTACGGGGAGAATGTGGGAAGCTTTGACATAGCACAAACAGACACTGCATAACAGAAATGACACTCAACTAGGAAGTGTTTGCTAGGGATGGGAATTGCAAGAAATAGTGATTTCACAGTGGAGAGTTGGATGCAAATGAGAGCCACATTTTTGGATTTACCTCTTATTAATGGAGCTTTAATGATACATCATGTCTTATAAATGGCATTAACACCAAGAAACTGTTAGTGTATCTTTCCAAATCCACGTGGAAAGGAGTGTCAAGAACATTATGAGAGTGGCTGCAAAAGTGCATACTTTCAAGGATTTTGGGGATTGGAGACAACCTTAATGAATGTGAGATTTCAAAAAGAGAAAGGGGGCTTGCACTGATGACACATGTTCATAGAACACTTATTGAAAAGGAAAGCGGAAAAAAGGAAAGCAAGAAAGGGAAACTAACTAACTATAGTACATAAGAGTCCCTGCTTAATTGAAATGTTTCAAATAGATCCCATTAACAGGAATCTCTTTAGGCTCACCATCCATAGTCTCCAGTTCAAAAGAGTTTTGTTGTTTACAAGAATGAATCTTGTAAGGACCAGTCCATAGTGATTCAAATTTAGTGTGTCTACCTGGCTTTGCAGCTCTTTCATCCCATTTCAACACTATTGAGCCAACTTCAAAAAGGGGATTTGAAGTCTTCTTATCAAAATAGTCCTTGATTATTTTCTGGTGTTTGATCAGTGACTTATGTGCTTTTTCCCTTTTCTCTTGTACTTCCAGCAGTTCAGCAAGTCTAACTTGCATGGAGCCATTCTCTTCAATCTCTATTTGTTTCAATAATTGCAAAGCAGGGATTTCTAAGCTCAGTGGCATCACTGATGGTTTACCATAAACTAATTCATATGGAGACATTTTTTTCACTTGCTTAGGTGTGATCTTGTAAGCCCACAGTGTTGTATTAAGTAGTGTGTGCCACTCTCTATGATAATTTGTCCCTATCCTTATAATGAGTCTGATTAGGTTCTTGTTAGTAGACTATGCCAGACCATTACCCTGAGGATAATAATTTGAAGAAGTCTTCAAATAAATTCCATTCCTCAATGTAAAATCAGATAATTTTATTCCCAAAAATGCCTTAGCATTATCTGATATTATGGTACGAGGAGGACCAAACTGAGTAGTGATACCTTCCAAAAAGTCTAATATTACCTTTTATGTTGTTTCTTTCAGTGGTACTGCTTCACTCCATCTAGTAAAGTAATTTGTGGCTATAAGGATCCATTTGTGTCTCATACTTGACATTGGATGTATCATAACAATAAAATCGAGACCCCATTGGGCAAAGGGTTCATCCACAATTATGGGGCTTAGAGGCATTGCTGCATTTCTTATTTTTCCTGTATAAAATTGACAGGCTTGGCATTCTTTAACCAGCTGATAGCAATCTATGATTAGAGTGGGCTAGAAGTATCTTGCTTGAGTCACTTTGATTGTTGTGGTCCTTGCTAAAAAGTGTCCACCTGAGGCTCCATGGTGTAACTCATGTAGTATTCTTTGAGCTTCATCTTTCTCTATACATCTCAGAAGTATGCCATCAACATTGCTTCTGAATAGAACATGGTCAATTAGTACAAAGTGGGCCCCTTGCTGCCTGTAATACCTTCTCTTGTCGTGGGAGAGCTCATTTGGGAAAATCCCATGCTTCATGAATTTTTTTTTGTTTGTGACCCAAGAATCTTGACCAACCTCTTGTATTTTTAATACATTTTCACTTTCTATTTCTTGTGTCATCATTCTCTCCATGTCTTGAGCCATATATTGGCACAATCCTTTGCCCCTTACTAGCTTAGTGGGTCTGACCTCCACATCATATTCAAGGATCTTTGTTATCCAGTCAGCTCTTTTCTCAATGATCTTACCCTCCATGATGTATTCTCTTACACTAGGATGAGCCACTAATATCAAAATCTTATTCCCTATGACCATATGTCTGAATTTCTTAAGGGCTTTTACACATATGCCTGTTTCTCCAAAAAATTGTATCTAGCCTCATATTCCCTGAGAGTCCAAGAGAAAAAGGCTATTCAGTGCTCTCCTTCTTGTTGTTCATCTTTTTGAGTTAAAACTTTAGCAACACTGAATTCTCCTCCATACACATACATTATGAAAGACTTAGAGAAGTCTGGGTTTCTGAGTACCGAGGTTGTCGAAATGGCTTTTTTGACTTCTTCAAAAGCCTACCTCCCCTCTGTAGTCCATTTGAAAATCAGGTCTTTCTTTAGGAAGAGTGTCATTGGTCTTATTAGACCTACAAAGTCAGATATGAACTGGCTAACAAAGTTGATCTTCCCTAGAAAGGATTGAACTACTTTCTTATTGACTGGCAGAGATAGATTCATTATGGTAGTGACTCTCTCTAGATCAATAGAGACTCCTTCTTTTGACACTATATGCCCTAACAGTTTACCCTGAGGTACTGTAAAGATACACTTCTTGGGATTCAGGGATATTCCAAACTCTTGGCATTTCTTAAAAATAGCCTCTAAATGGTCAAAATGATCTACAACATTTTTAGAGAAAATAGTGAGGTCATCTAGATAAATCAGGATGATCTTGTTTATAAGTTCCCCAAATGCTACATCCATGGCCCTCTGAAAAGTGGCTTCAGCATTTGAAAGGCCAAAAGGCATCTTAGCATATGTAAATGTTCCCCATTTTTTAGTAAATGCAGTCTTATGCTAGTCGTCATCAGCCAACCAAATCTGATTGTATCCAGAGAAACTGTCTAGCAGGAAAAATCTCTCTGATCCAGCCACAGTCTGTAAAATTTATTCCATAGAGGGCAGGGGATAATGATCTTTCAAAGATACTCTATTTAGATCCTTGAAATCCACATAGAGTCTTATGTCACCATTCTTTTTTCTTACTGGCACTAGGTTTGATACCCAGGTTGAGTGCTTAATTGGAAAAATAATCTTTGATTCTAAGAGCTTTTGCAACTCATCCACCATTAGAGGTTCAATTCTAGGGTTCACTGGCCTTTGTTTCTGTCTGACTAGTTTAGATCCTTCAGTCAGCTCTATGGTGTGCTGAATGATGTCTCTATTATAGCCATGGAGGTCTTCATAGGTCTAGGCAATCACCCTATCATATCTTTCACATAAATCAATCAATCTTTCCTTTTCTTGCTGGGTTGTAGAATTGCCAATCTTCAATCTTCTTCCTTCACTAACTTGGATTTCAGAATAATCTTCTTTATTTGCTTGAAACCTCTTCTTCTCCAAACTTACATCTTCTCGGTCAAATAGGTTTTCTAAGGTAATCAGTCCTTGAGGGAGCTTATTTGACTTCAATTGAATAATTTGGTCACCATATGCTTCTTCAATTTTAGGTTGCAATTGATCAACAAATTCTCCTAACTGTTGCAAAAATGAGAGTACTTGGAAATCATTTTCAAAAACTTGCCAATTTTGGTCATTGTCTAGGATAGCTGGTCTTACTATAATTTTGACTGACTCATTTTTGACTAGTAGATCAGTTGCTGGATCAAACTGTGAACCAATCTGTGTCATTCTATCTGCCTTAGAATTCTGGGCTCTAGGAACTACTTCAATATTGAAATCTTCAAAACCATCTATTAGGTCCCAAATTCTGTGCCTATAGGATCTCATTCTTACATTTTTGGCTACTGCCTTTTCTCTAATTTGTTTCACCACTAGTTCTGAATCACCTCTTACTATCAGATTAATGATGTTGAGTATGAATCCTTGGTGCATGGACTCATGTTGGCAAAGAAAAAAGGTCCCAAATTCTGTGCCTATAGGATCTCATTCTTACATTTTTGGCTACTGCCTTTTCTCTGATTTGTTTCACCACTAGTTCTGAATCACCTCTTACTATCAGATTCTTTACTCCTTTTTTCTTTACCAACATGAGTCCATGCACCAAGGATTCATACTCAACATCATTATTGTTATAGGCAAACTAAAAGCGAATGGCTCTTAAAACTTTCTCACCATTTGGGGCAGTAAGGCAAACTCCTGCTCCACCTCCATTCTTACTTCTAGCCCCATCAAAATTTAGAGTCCAGATTTCTAAGTCCTTTTCAGATTCTTGAGTCTGATTAGGTTCTTTCCTTAAAACATTAGGAATCTCTTGGTCTTCTTCAAATATGACATAAGTGCCTAGACCTGTAGAGTCATAATTTCCATAGCGATCACTTTGCATCATAGTCAATAACTGATTATTCTCTTCTTCCTATTGGTCATGCTTAGTCTAGTCACCTAACTCTTCAACAAAGATTCTCTCATCTTTGTTTAGCATAGCATGGGCTGCCTCTAATTTTGGGGTTGATTCATTTGTGATATGGTCTTTTGCTAATGGCTCAAACAATATTTTCATCTTTGTCTCATATTTGGTTCTCAGAATGAGGTGCGACCAATCTACTGACATGTAACCTCCTATCTTGGCTGTGAAATCTCTAGATAAACATAGACCAAATACAAAGGGAATATCTATGACTACCACATCCTGATTTACAATTATATTAGGGCAAGTATATAATTGCAATGGGAGTTGTTTAATTTTCCCTATTGTTTGCACAGATTTCCCATCCAACTGCATAACCCCTCTTGTAAGTGGCTCATATTTTATCTTCAAAGCATCTGCTATTTGCTTTGGCATTACTGTAGTACTAGCCCCAAAGTCTATCATTGCATTATGTAGTAACTTCTTCCCAACTATTAGAGTTAAGTAAAAGGGATCTAGTTTAGGTTTACCTACCTTAGGTGCATTATTCAATAGCGCTGTTGTCTGCAAAGGTACAGTATCTTTGAGCTACAACTTTTCTTTATCGGTAGATCCTCCTTTAGAACTAGTCTATTTAGGAACTTCTTGGCCTTGCAGAGCCTCTTGCAACAGTGTCTTCTACTCAAGAATAGATAACATGTCCTAGATTGATACATGCGCTAGAGTTCTTTTTAACTGATCCACCACATTCACAGGTCCTAATGCTTGGGCCTTTAAGTAATAAGGGTATCTTGACTTTTCTTGAACTTATCCTAGGACTACTTGATTCTACACAGGCTAAGGCATTTCTTGTCAAGTGACTGTGTTCTGATGATTCTGAAATGGAGGAGCTCCCATGATCTCATTATTAGTGACTTCAGGTTGTTCCATCATTCTCCTCTTTGCTCTGGTATAGTAATCTGATTGTACCAATGGCTTCTTGGAAGTTGATGCTTCTTTCAAAATCACCGAATCTTCTTCTTCAATCCATGAAAATAAAGCATGCTTAGGGGTTATTTCTTATTCCTGTTGTAAGGACATTCCTTACATCTGGGCCACTAAGACTGCATTTTGTACACTAGGAGACTAATACTGTGGGATGTTAGAAGTTACAAATTGTCCTTCTAATCCTTTCTGTTCTGCTATCTTCTATTGTAAATTTCCTCTGGGGCAGTCTCTAGGCATATGGGCATTATTGCAAGGAAAACACCAAGCGTTTGTGCCATCTGCAAAATTATTTTGCCTTGGAATAATTTCCCTGTTGGGATTAGGAGGAATAGCCTATAGAGGTGTAGGGACTGTGACTAATTGATTTGATGGCATAGGATTAGCTTGCTTTTAAGGGCCTTGATATTGATTTGGCTAAAAGGGAGGTCTATTTCCCTAGTAACCTTGATAAGGGGGCTTTGGATAAGGATTTTGTTACCTCTTTAGATTAATTATCTCATTCGAGAAGGTCCTTAAAATGTTCTTGGCATCATCCATTTTAGATGATTGAACAGGGGTGGCTATCTTGGCAGGTTGTTGAGGGAATGCATACATAAACACAGGTGGGGTTGTAGGATTAGGAACTTCTTGAGGCAAAGGTAAGGTAATCTCTGGGAACATGGGCATAGGAGGCCTTGGGGGCAACTTTCCAGCATCTATTAAGTTATTTTCAGCCTTGACTACCAACTCATAAGCTTCTGGTAGTGTCTGACCCCCAAGGGACCGGATCATCACTGATATATATATGAGTTTAAAGCTTTAAGGTAAAACACAATAGCCATACCTGGTAATGGTCTTGCTATAGCAAGAATCCTTTCCCAATTCTTTTGAAATCTTGAGTTGAAATCAGTCATTACCTCTTGAGGTGCCCTTTTGATAGTGATACATTGTTGCAGTAATGAAGATTTATCACCCTTTTTCTTTAAATCTTTCAAAGAAAGCATCACCAAGCTGATCCCATGTAGATATAGTGTTTGGGGTTAAAGATCTATAACAATCCAGAGCCTTCCCTTTGAAACAAGCTACCAACAATCTTATAGCCACATTCTGATCTGTGATAACATGTATTGCACATACATTAGATACATCTTGTAGGTGCTCTTCAGGTGTCTTGAAATCTTCCCCACTGAATTTGGGCAGAGCCTTCAAAGCATTAGCAGGAATAGCATCCCAAGTGGCTAGTGGTATTGGAAGAATCAGAGGACTTCTAGTGTTCCAATTTGCATAATTTCTTAGGGCTATAGGTGCTCCCATATTTACTCTTGGTGCTACTGCAAACTGAGTCACTCTTCTCCTTGGATTAGCTATCAGTGGTGGCAAAAGAATGCTTGGTCTAGCAGCAGATTGAGCTCTTGTTACAAGTCCACAACTCTAATTTCCTGTGGCTTCTTGGCTCATACAATCTTGACAGAAACTTCAAGAAATGGTCCCACTGGGCATGCCAAAAATTGTTGATGTGTAAAATTGCGCAGGTTCCAACACCAACATGGGAAGTTTTAGGAATGTGGGACTTGCTACCTGAAACAACCTCTAGATTTTAAAGAAGCTGGCTCGTCTCTTTCTTAAATGGGTTCTAGGGAAAAGGGTAGAAACTAACATAATTACAGATACAATGAAAACAAATCTATCTATGGCGATGCGCCTGAATAAAGTGTTTCTCTCAAATAAGCACAATGAAACTATCCTCAAGATTCAGTCACATTAAAGTGTAGATACTGCATGATTAACATAAATAGATGAAATGAATAAAATCAAAGGCTCACAACTAGACAATTTGTTATGACACAAGAAATATCAACCAGGAAACAGAACTTAATCTTTCTCATTAATTTTCTAGCAATGTAAGAGGCATAGATACATGCACAGTTACATTCACTTTTTGAATCAAGAATAACAAAATAAAGGCAAATGATATTCACTGGTCATAGCAAAAAGTCTGAAACTTCTCTCTTAAATCTCTTATAGAAAATATCTCTAGCAAAACTAGAATTCTAAATTCGAAAAAAAATCTTAATTCATTACAAATATCACATATTTATGGCACAAGATTGACTCTACATTGTCTGCAACAATTAAATCCCAATGGCCCAACCGAACTGGATGTAACTGGAAGTCTCTGATAGTTAAAGATCTTTCGAATCTGCGATAGTTACTCCTTCTTATAAGCCCATTAGTTGTAACAAAACATATGTGGCATACTTCCTTCTATAAGGAACAGACACTTGGCGGCTTCCGCGCTCTTGAAACAATAAACTCAGTGACAGATGGCAACGTCCGCGCACACAACTTGAAACTCCTTCATCTTTTGGGAAGAAACAGGAAAGCGACACTTGGCGGCTTCCGTAGCAACTAAAAACATATACGTGTCTTGCTCCGCAACACTTTACTTAACTATGTCTTTTATGCTTGGGAGAACTCCGTAGGTGACAACTGTCACTATCCGTGGCTTTGAAACTTAAAGACACTCTTACAAATGGGACCCACTACTTCCTGCTCATTAGCTTCAAAGGGAGAAAAATAGGGATAGGTGGTGAAGTCCGCGCACTCAATGAATTGATACGTGGCGCTTTCTGCGATATTTAGAACTTTATTTGAAACTCTTTGAAACTTACGCGGAGGTTGACACATGTCGGGCTCCGCATCATTTGAGAAACATTAAATACACTGGAGAAAGGGACAAAAATTTTTAATCTTTGGAGCTGCATCCACCACGTGGCACTCTCCACATCACTTGATACTTAAACTGTGGCCCACCACCATCCTTCACTTAGCATCAAAAGATAAAGGAACCAACCTGCGGAAGCTAACACTTGGCGAGCTCCACAACAACAACAAAAGACACATGGCTCCTTCCATGCTCATGCTGAAACTTTTAGAGAGTACCACCGCTGATGACATGTGTTGCCTTCTGTAGGGTTGTAACTTAAAACATAATAGAAACATTTCCGCTATGTGGCACACTCCGCACCAAAGCTATAACTTAGAAACAAAAGTGTGACTTCAACTAGGGCTCGACACTTGGAGGACTCTACAGCTCTGGCAAAATGAAACCCTCACAGCCACTCTCAAAAACATTTATAGACGTGAAACTGTAACCCACGGGTGCACTACGACTGATACAAAATGTAAAGTTTTTTTACTCTACAATACGATTGGAGTTGGTTGTTAATTTTTGTTAACCGACAAAAGAAAAATGACATTGCAAAACCCTAATTCTAGAATCTTCATAAAAGCTTGTTATAAGCGGCTGGGATGTATGGTATAGCTATGTATTTGCGAGATTGTAATCTGTTTTGTACTGGATAATAAAATCATTGGATGGTTGAGTTTCTGTGGATGTAGCCCATATTGGGTGAACCACGGTAAATTTTTGTGTTGATCTCCTTTGCGTTATTTCTCATTGTTATATTTGGGTTATTTAATCTGCATATAATTGTTAGTGTTTATTGCTTTGATCTGCCCTAACCCTAACAGGAAGTCCCTAAAATCTTTCGGTGATGCAAATTCTGAGGAAATGGGTTTGCTCTAAATAATTGATAATGGCCCTATGCAAATGTTTACGGCCTCCAGATGCCCAGTGTGCTCACAGTGGAGATGCACCATTTTCCTGAGAGGAGGAATTAATTATTTTTCATTCTCTAACATTGAAAATTGAAAATTCTAAAATATTTATGGGAAAATGTAATATTTTAAATGGGGAAATATTTCAATGTGAACCTTGGTTTATAATATTTATACATTATAAAGTAAAGCAAAGGGAAAATAAAGCTCAATTTTAAGTATTTCGCACAATTGTATGTGTATTTTGCCTACACTCCTTCTACCGTGTGATGGTATGATATCGACTTTTCTATGTAGCTTTTGACCTGCACTCTTTTCTGCAGTAATGATGGATGCATTTCCTTCTCCGTTGAGGTGTCTCTAGGGTCTCTTGGGCCATTCTCAAATGGGGTTTTGCCTGGTGTAGTAGCTGATCACGTTTTTAGTCTTCTAGCTAATTTTTAGAGCCTTTATTTGGCCCAGAATTATTGTTTCATGGTTTAAATCCATCCCCTAGCCATTCCTAATACTTGGGTAGAGCTTTTAAGTTTATTTGTGATGAATTTCAAGTGCCTGCAGCCATCAAAATGCCCATGCATCAAGAAAAATGACCCACTAATGATAAAAAATTGAATTAGAAATTGCTGCAATGATTTCTCTATGTTCTTTATTGTTGTATTCAATTGAAAAGCTAGAGAAGAGGCCCCAGGGCCTCATTTTATAGTAGCACAGAGGATTGAAGAGCTTTTAGTTGTTCTTGTATGACAGTACGAAATTGGTGGTTTCCGGCAACTACAAAGTAAAAGGTGGAAAACTCAAAGGGGAAAATTAAATTTGAAACATTAGGCTCCAAGTTTTATTTATTATTATTTTGTTTTCCCCTTTGTGATATATAGTTTTTAATTAATGCTCCAACGCCCTTGAGTGGTGCTTTGTATTGTAAACTCACCTACCGGCCTGTTACATTAATTTCTAGTGCCACATTCTTATGTCTATAAGAGAATGATGGGATCTCATTTTAGGGTGGTTGAAGATTGGATATTTTGAGCTCTGGAGTGAAAACAAGATTTAGTAGGTTGCCTTATATCTATTTTTCAGGTTTTAGTTTTATATGTTGAATATATTTTCATAAGGAGTCTATCAGTTTCAGATTAAGTCATATGAATAATGTTGTAAGCATGTATTTGTGTTAACTATCTCCTTTGTTATCTATATTTTTTCTTTTGGACAACAAATCAAAGGGTTCAGAGTTCTTAAATACACATTTGTTGTATTTCGAGTTTGGATTTTTGCTTTTATTTAAGGAGCAGATTAAAATGCTTTAAATCAAATGTGGGAAAATATGTTAGGTAATAAGGATAATCATAAAAATAGTTGACATGAATACTTATTCTTGGGTGTATCTGCAAGGAAGAGACAAGTAAACCCTCTTAAACTATATGTCTATACTATTGTTTGAAATACTTTGCATATTAAAATGTGACTCTGCACCCTGAGATAGGTACCGGTCAAAAGTTAGAAAGATTTCATGGTTCAAACCCTAATCTTGTAACCAAAATATAAAGAATAGAATTAATACATCATTTGAAAACTTTAGGATTTTTAGGAATAGGATTTTACGTTTCAAATCATGTGATTTATAACTGAAGTAGGATCCAAAGATAGCCCTTTTGTATTTATCTTACAATTTGGATCTGCATAATAGAGGATTTATCTGCTAAAATGTCAATACCTAATTAGAGTCAGGATTTACCATATGGGTATTGATTAAGGGAATAACCCCCTAGGTCTTGCAAAACCTTAAGTGCAGAGGAGACATAGAGTCAGTCTCATGTTTGTTGGCCACTAACCTAAGGTCCCTGTGGATAAAAGATGGTTGCCTTTTAGGGGAACTCAGACAATCAGCTAGGAACACCAACAGATTAGTAACTTCACTGGGGAACAGTGACAGATCTATGAGAAAAGAGTCAAATAATTTAATGTGTGTCAACATCTGGTTTAGATATTGAGTTTTATACCTAGAAGAGGCTTTGTTGTAGCAAATTTAAAAGAATTTATGTGTGGCTTTGTTGTTGGAGAAAACCTAGAATGAAAGAATGCTTTAAAGAGATTTGTGTTGTTTGAAGTCTAGTCCTCTATGAAGAGAGGTGGTGACTCTATTTCATGAACTTGATAAAGGATACAAAAAGCTCCAGATCTACAAAATTTCTAGTCAGGAAGAAAGGTTAGTAGGTGCTACAAGTTTCTAGGTATTCTCATAAATTTAAAGAAAGTATTATTATGTTTGAAAGCAATTTATGAGAAGTCTTCAAGCCTTAAGATGATAAATGATTCCCTATTAGGTGAAATAGCACTAAGAAAGGGAAAGGATAGCAATACTGAATTTCCATACTTCTATGATAAAAGTTATAGTTAGCATTATGTATAAGTATGCTTGTTTTTTTTAGAGCTACTCATGATGAATAGACCTTAAACATAGTTGAAACTAGATTTTGTAATTTGTAAAGGGTTTAAGGTCATATGTTGTATAAGGAAGCTAGGAACTATGTGAATAATAGTTGCATTACTATAAAAGTTTTTGAAAAGGCATATCAAAATGCATCAATATATGCATCCTTGTATGGTTCCTAGTGCAACCATGGTTTGTGATCGGCCCCAGCCAAGTTTTCAAAGGAGTTTCAACACTAAAAGATATAGACCCATCAATTTCAGTGACATTAATGGTTACCCAAATGTTATTCTGCCTGAGGTCAGAGATAGATTACCAAAATTCAGTGGTACAAGGAATGAATCAGCAGAAAAACACTAGCAGAAGTTTAGTGATCTAATGGATGATTATGAAGTTGACAATGAAGATGTAAACATGACGTTGTTTGTCCATTCCTTGAAGGATGAAGCGAGAGAGTGGTTCTTGAACTTGCTACCACATTCAATCAACTCTTGGAATGAATTTAAATCAGCCTTCAATGAGCAGTTTGGTGAAAGAATATCTATGTTTTCAATTATCAGTGATTTCATGAATATCCACATTGAAAAAGATGAATTAGTTCCAGCCTTTAACCTTAGATTCATAAAGGCATTGAAAGGAATTCCTAAAAAAATTAGACCTAATGATGCTTTAGCTTTACTCATTTATATGGGTGCATTTAACAAGAAAATGAGCTTCAGATTGAGAAGTGAGGATCCAACAAATTTACATCAAGCTTTTGAAATTGCTATGGACATTGAAAAAGTTTTAAAGTATGGAATGAGTAGAAGTCTCAAGCCTAAAACTGTGGGTTGTCATAAAGATTTCTATGCAGCTAAACAATCCAAGTCAGAGGTTATGAATAGTTACCAAAGCAATTATCAGTTTGCTACCTCAGTTTATGATTCATTCCATGATATGGGTTATGATTCTCTTAATGTTAAATTCAAGCCAAAACATGATGCAAGGAATGTCATATATCCAAATGTTGATCACATTGATCATACTGTAAGAAGTGAACAAAATGGTGACAGTATGTAGATGAATGAAGCAAATAGGTTTGAAAATATGGTTATAATTGTGCCTAGTTTAAAAAATGTTCATGATCAGCTAATAGACACAATGCACATATATGAAAATGGTGCTCTAAATGCATCACATGATCAAGTAATGGAAACTACTAAGGTTATGCATCAGACTTGGCCTACTTATGGCTTGATCAATGATGAGGCAAGAGCATTTTCAGGCAGTGAGGACATTCCATTAAATTGTGCAATTGATTGTTGCTCTCTCAATAGAGGTACAATAGAGCTCCAATGACATCCATGCAGAGAGAGTGATTCAAATGATATGTCTAATGATTGTTGTTCTATTGTTCACATTGAAATGAATGGTGTGGATAGCATAAGCTCACTCTTAGAAGATCAGGTGATGAGGAATAATGAATGCATGAATGGTGGGACATCATTGTTGTTGATTGAAGCTATCAAAAGGGTTGAAGAATCCTCATATCAAGCAGTATCAGAGTCTATTGACATGGCAGAAATCTCAGACCTATATGTGACAGAGTCAGAGGATGAAATAAGTAATAATGTTGATTATGATTGTTTCTTTGTGGGTATTAATCATCTTCCTGACATAGAGACATTTATGTTTGTTGAGGATTCACATGGTGAACAAGTAGAAGATGTAAATGAATCATTGACATATAGCTCAGTTATCCCATTATTCAACAGTACTTCTGAGGATATGAGACCATTTGAGGGTCAAAGTGAAAACCATGGTGAAAATAAAGGTAAAAATGAAAAAAAATTAGAACTTCATTTTGAAGTGAATAGTTATTTAAGGGAGATCATATGAATTTATATAATGATTGTGATGATAAGGGTTTTCATGAAAATATGCATTGGAGGATGTCTCCATATTTGTGTGAACCACTTTATGAAATTTTTAACATGGATATGGGTCATAATTTCAAAGTTGAACCAGAATACTTTCCTTAACAAGAACTGAATGTTTTTATGCATGATATGGGTGTTGATGATTCAGACATGTGCCCTTGTAAGATTAGATGTATGCAGCTAGAGAAACATGTGTATGAAAACTTTCTTTTTCATACAGTTGAGAGTTTGAGTGAGGTGCACAAAAATGACTATGATAGTTTCCTCATTGATATGCAAACTTATGATGAAATAAGACCTAATGATCCTAGCTATATGGTGGACTATGAGTGCTTTTAGTTTTTAATTCAGCTGGGAGATCATTTTATAATGCATAATAGTGACATAGATGATGGGAAGTGCTATATGCCATATAAGAATGCATTGTTTAATGAATATGACATACATACATTACTTGATGGAAAAGGGTATGAAAATATGTGTGGTTATATGCCTAATTTTAAAGTGCAGAATGACAAAGGTTAAATTGACAGTGATAGGCTCAGAGAAATGGTTAGAGATGTCGGTGAAAGTGTATATGATCAAGGAGATTTTAGTCATGTTTTGAGATTATGTTTGGGTTAGTCAAATCAAAATCAAGTTTTTGATAGGGGAAAATATTGGTTCTCCATTTTGATGGCCTGGGGCCACCAAATGAAGTTTGAAGTCTAATTTGTAGAATGGCATATACAATGGTCAAGTAGCCCAATGGAGTAGACACCTGGTCTACATATCAGAGGTAAATGGAATCTTGCCATGCCTACAAGAGGCATACATCCCTGAGCAAGAGCCACTGGTGGCACCCTCAAATTTTGCAAATTTGAAGTGCCTATATTCTTTTGATGTGTGGACAGAGGTCAGGTCAGCATGATGCTCAATCTACCTTGGAGCCCACCTTCACTGATTAAAATCTTGCAACTTAGAGATCATCTTGCAAATCTATATGGTAGGAAGTTTTTCGGTGCATATGGTAACATGCTTGTTCAATTTCACACTTCCAGGATGAGTTTTGATGGGCCATTTAATTCTTTTCTGACTACAACTAGGCCAGATTTGGTGTTACAGAAAGTTTCAAATCTCACAATTCTAAGGGTGACCCATTTCTTGTTTTGGTCCAAAACTTCTATAGTTCTAGTTTTATCAAAATTGGAGATCATATGATGCATTATTTTAATGCATTCTAGTTGCGGCAAAGGCATCTAGCAGACCAGTTTACAAAGGAAGTGTTGTGATGTTCACAACACACCCCATTTTACTCTCTAGCAAAATGAGGACAATGTTTGCTTGTGGCTTGGTTTGCTTGGTGGTAAGGGGAAAAGTGTACTTAGTGCTAAAAATGTTTGAAAATCAAAATACCCCATAGTAGAAAGAAACATGAGGTACTAGTGAATTTTGTGTGAAAAATGACTTAAGGTTGTTTTTTGAACCAACTTGAAATTCCTGGTATTTTGTGAAATATGAAGTTTTTGGTAAAATACAATGTTCAGATAAATTTGTATGTCATATACAAATTTATTTGCATGTGAGATGCTAATATTGTTGTATTATGGTGTAATCAGGTTTTGTGTATCTTGTCTTTTATATGTACATCTTGAATGTTCAAACTTTAATATGCAAAGATAGACCTAATTAGGTTTGGAGGTTAAGTGAATAAAAATTGGAATCTACATTTGTATTTGGGTATTGTATTGTATGTTCAAAATCATTAACTCAATATACAAATCGATGAACATACATGCCTGAACCCAAAAGGAATATGTAACCTAGTTTATAAAGGTTGAAATCTGAATAAACATTATATTATATATGTATGTATAAGTGTTTGCATATAAAATACAGATACAATAGCAGATTTCAAAATGAAGTTAAAAGAGATTAAGTTTGGCGGGACCCATAGATGTATTATTGTAAGATGTATTCAATATGCATAAGGTAATATACATAAATAGAGATGGAAGGGTGGACCCGATAATAATTAGAATATAGTTCATAATAAATTGAGGCCCGAAAGGTTTGTATGTATATTATGTATGGTGTGTGTAATCATGATATACATAAAGGTTGATATACAAAAAAGTGAGATACAAAGAAAAGGAATGGGAAGTAAAGAATATAAATTTCAAAATACAAATTTAAATGGAAAGTTGTACATAAACTGAACTATATGTATTAATTGCATCATTCAATGCGGATCTAACACCAATATAACATGGAAATGTAGAATTTGAACAAGTTAAAAGGTAAAATTTGATGATGTTTATTTTCACAATTGCATCTGAGAGTTAAATTATAGAGAATTTCACATAGCCAAAGGAACGTGATTCAAGAGTTTAACGATAACGGTAATAGTAAAGGTTGAACAGTAAATCTTTGTAGACATTCGTAAAGTCAAAACGGTTGCGAATACAGGTATGTACATCAAACACCGTTGGATTACAATTAAGTAAAATTAGGGTTAATTACAGTAATTTCATTAAAAAAATGATTGAAATTGTTAGTCATTACTATAGTTAATTATGCAAGAGGAATTTGATGTTGTTAAATTCTCAAAATCCTTATTAGAAAAAATGACAAGAAAAACCCTAGGGTAATTGGTAAAAACGTAAAGATTGTGGTATAAACCCTAGAACTATACACAAGCAAGAGGGTAAAATGTATAAATTCTCTTGGCAGGATGACACCCAAACAAAAGAAGGTGGATATTATGATAGCTAATGAAAAAAAGAAAGTTAAAAGAGAGAAAACCAAGGAAAGAAATGGTTAGAGAGGAGTTGCCGCTAGTCAGGGGATATTCATCCTTGATATACAGTATAGGAGGAAGGATAAGAATAAATTTGATTACTTGAAGGGACATATTGTACAGTTGCAACAGTTCACACAGGGGATATTTGACCCCAATGTTAGCATGCCAGATTTACCTATAGACTTGGCTATTTTATCAAAGGGCCAAGTTACTGAATTGGAAAATAAGAATATTAAAGAAAATATTTTTGAGGAGTGGTTTAATGCATTTATTCAAAAAGGAGAGAGCACAATAAATAAAGCAATTACTAGTTGGCTCATTTCTCCTACAAAGAGAAATAATTACAATATTATTTTGCATCATTGCAATCTAGAATGGAAGAAAGTAGTAATGAGTTGAGGCAAGTTGAGGCCATGAATGAGAGAGTGGAAGAATTGATAAATGAAGGAATAATAACACCTCAAATGGAAGATCAAATAATAAAATACAAATTGGAGTTGAAGTTTGAAGAAGACATCTTGGGAGGATGCATAGAGAATACTCAAGATTTGGAGGAAGAGGCTAATGACATAATAAAGAAGCACATGAAGATAATTTAGAGGTTTATTGAACATGAGTGCCTAGAGATTCTAGTGTATGATACATTTATGGTAGTAAAAGATTTTAAAGTCATTTATTCACCCTGCCTGGAGAATCCTACTGCATATCTAAGCAATAAAATGATTGATTCCATCATGGAATTAAGCACCAAGATAAAGAAGTATCATAAAAAGAGAGAGGATATAGAACAACAAACTAGGATATTGAGAGAAAGTTGAATTACAGCAATATACATGGAAGGAAAGCCATAGAAGTACTCATACTTCTATAATTGCATTGATAGCTAGGTATTCACAATACTTGAAGAAACAAGGAGAGGATCCAAAGACAGGCACTAGCAGATGTAGGTAATTCCCTCTTGGGATAATTCAAGTGCTTTGGTGTTGGTAATTTTGTTTTTTGTAAAAGTCCGTGAATGGAAAGTTAGTGAAAATATTCCATATTTAAAACATCCCAATGGCATCCTTTGATCCAAAGGGAATATTCCTGTAGATATTTTGAAGGGCGGTGGGAAATGTTTTCCACCATAGATTTTGTGAGTTTGAATTGGAACCATTGATTGGGTTTCTTTGTAACCGTAGCAAGGGGGAATTCAAATTTATATAAAGAACCCTACTACTGTCGTTTTAGGTACACAGAGTTTTAAAAAAAGACATATGTTACATTTAGGTGAGAGAAGTAAAATACTTTGAGAAGAATTTGTGTGAAGTAGAATGGACCTGTGTCTACAGCGGAGATAATGTGGACTGTCTAGTTTCTCCCTATATCTGTGAGTTTTGATTAGCTGCTAATGTTTTCAAAGAATTTGAAGTCAAATTACATTGTCAATTTGAAAGAGTTTTTCATATATTAATGAATGCAAACATCTAATTACTGCGTCTATTCTAGAGTGCATTAGATTCAAGTATTCTTTACTGAATTTCCTTTGATGATCGCATTTCTGTATGTTAATTTGTGATACTACTCAGGATAAACATACATGAAATTTACTCCTTTGAAGAGTTACAATTGATTAAACTTGTATACATGAGTAGTAGAGAAATAATTCCTACAGAATTGAGTTTTCTAACCCTATCTTTTCTAACTTTTCTCTAAAATCACAAATAATTAGCATGCATGTAGAAATCTAAAAGAAATTGTCATATATTTGAAAAAACAATGATGAATCATAAAGATCTCTGATAATTTTTATATAAATCTAAGATGCAAAGTTCATTTTATCAAAATTCATGCAAAGCTTTGTAGTAAAATGGTAAATACATGGAAAGGATCACTAATTCTAGTGTATTTTGCCATTATTTGCATAAATAGAGCAAGTCCATTGAGTCACAGATTACTTTAGTTTGTGTAAATCCCCTTGAATATTACAACTCACAATGAACCGCTAAACTTTCCAACATAGTCAAGAACTGACTACCAGAGCCTTGGAGTTGAGAATTATCTTTGTATAATTCTCCATACTTTTCAAGAGAGACTAAGTTCATTGTGAATTTATCTCATGTTGTTTATGTGTAAAAACATACATCAACAATTTTTTTCACTAGAAGGAGGGCTTGTTTGGAATTAAGGTAATTTTTGTGCAAAGCTGGCTCACAATATTGGTCGAGTGACCAGGTCTAGGTCTAATTCAGGTGATATCTTGACACAACTACCTAACAGATGACAGAATAAGATTCCCTTGATTTGAAATCCTAGAGTATTGCAAATAGGAAGTTCCTCAAGTAATCCTTCAAGATCACTAGGGAGTACTCCAAACATATTAAATCCTGATGGTTCTGCATTTAGATTGTTAAATCTTGGTTTAGGTCCCTTGAGTGGTCCTAGTCCTACTATTTCAAGAGGTCCTAGCCCTCCCAAAAGTCCAAATACACCTAGAGGCCCAGTCATGGCATACTTTGATGTTAATTCTCCCATACTGTTCACTAATTATCATGAAATGCATAAGAATCCTGAGAAAATTTTTCCTAAGTACCAACTACATCAAGATGTTGAAGATCACATTAGAATCTTCAAAGAAGCTTTATTCAAGGCAAGGTTAGTGTTGTTGTATAAATTTGTGGGTCTAATCCAACAACAACATGGGAAGCTTGAATGATGTGGGATTGACCTCTAAAGCAACCTCCAGATTTTAGGGAAGCCGGCTCTTCATTTTTTTAATGAGGGTTTGGGAAAAAGGGAGAAGAAACAAGATTATAGATACACTATTAAACTACCTTCCTAAGGTGATGTGCTAGATTTAAACAACTACCCAGAAAGCACAGTGTCAAACCCTATATGATTTAACTAGAAATCAAAGTGCAAAGATTCATGGTTAATACCCAGTTTATAAATAGATTTAACAAAGGTAAGGAAATAGAAAATAAGAATCAAGAACCAAATATTGATTCAGTATGCACAAAGTAATATTTCTCATTATTTGAATAGAAAAGAAATTTACAGAGGCAAAGTATCTGCACAAAATAAAATGTTTCATTCTTTATGAAAAACAAACTGAGGAAAAAATAAATCTCTGATGTTGCTCAAAAATCTCTGATCTATGTGGAACTCCCTAACTATCTATTACTACCTTTCTCTATCTTGGATCTATCCTTTTATAACTTAGAAAAACAAAACCCTTGAAGATCTTTTGCAACTGCCTTTGAAAATATTTGAAACTGAAAACCATAAAATCTGGCACAAAATTCATCCTTGATTCTGGCAACTGAACTTGCAACTGTAACTCTCCATGGCTGCAAAATATCTTCCTCGATCTCTGGCCTGCATGGGAAGAAAAATCTCTTTCCCATCTCTTTATTTTACTTGCCATAAAAAATGGTTGTCGTGAAACTTAGGGTTTCTATTTATGTTCCTGTGAGAGTCAAAAATAAGTTTCAAGAGAATCCTTTTATAAAGCCTTAGCTTAATGTGGCATCTTGGAGGACCCACCATATTTGATTTAACTTTGCCTTTGTCTAAATCTGATTTTCTACTCACCGTGGCCTTTTTTAAAGAAACTTATAAAAAATAAAGCATCTAGCTTTATGTAACGGGCAAACCACATTGATATAACTTTACCTTAAAAGTCTCAACATGACTCTTTTTGATGCATTTATGAATTTTATAAAAATGAAATAGATCTCATTTCTCTAAGCTCCGCTTGCCCCACATGGCAGCCTGGCTGGTATTTTGGATGAAACTTTTCCTTTCTGCCCTTTGAATAAGTGTGATGTTGCTAAGTGTTTGGCTCCACTGCCTTCTTGAGCCACTCTCTCCTATCTTCTTTCTCTAACACATGGTGCATTCTGCTTGTTTTCTTTGCTATTTCTCAGAGCCATTGGTTCAAGTCACATCTAATGGTTGTTGAGTTTTAGTGTTGTATTTTGTATTTGGAGTCTCTATTTTTTATGCAGCATGTCTGAACTCTATGAGTCATGCCACCATTATAAGTTGAGTGTCTTAAGTTAAGGCTGCATCTTTCTTCAAATGGTGGTTATCGACTTAATACTGTGACACTGTATTTCTATTTGTAACACCATGAATGTTTCCTATGGACGCACCCTCACTACATGAGATGAGCCTTGACATGGCTCTTTGACATAGCTTTGTAGACCTTTTAACTTGAGCCCTTTCTCTTACTCTTGTTGTAGCTTCTCTATAATGGCCACTGCCTTATTTGCGCTAAGAATCATAGACCGCAACGTGTTCCTTTGCTATAGTGTCTTCACTTGATATGTTGATGCTATGCCATTAATTATATAGACTCTATTTTTATTGAAAAGGCCTCTATGCTTGAAGAAGGATGTGCACTTGAATTTATAGCTGAGGTTTCTTTGTTTTCCTGCATCATTGCATTCACTGAGATCTACCATGATCTTTTAAGCAGAACCACCTTATTTATGGTTAAGCACCTTACATTTCAAGGCTGAGCATTTAGAGTTTGAGCTAGCTTCTTATCATGGAAAGATTGATTCCTCTATCGAATGATGGTGCCTCTATTAAGGGAAAATTGGATTCGAATGAATAATCAATATAATCAATATCAAAATACCCAAAACTCAACAAATACAGAATCTAAGAGATCAATCAAATGAAAGAACTTCAAAAACCTTTGCAAACCTCAAAGTTTCATAGCTTCAATTGGTTGCCTATCTCAATCGATCTTGCATGTATGAATAAGGCCCTCAGAGAGTGCACTTCCTTGCTTTTCCAAGATTGTCAATGGTGAATGGCTATGATAATACTTTGTAATGAACAGGAGATTCACAACAATGATAGTAGTATGGTAAGGAGTGTGATCACAAAAAATGAAGGAATTGCTATCAAAGGCATGCTGTAATTCTTGCAGAGTAACAATACTTAAAGCTTGGATGAATGAAATGAAAGAAGAGGGTTCAATTTATAGACTTGAGAAAGAGAAGATCAATGGTATAGAAAACTTCAAGAATGTACGCGAATAGGAAGAAGACAAGTGTCACACAAAAGCTATTTTATTTGAGTTAACTACTTTCTTTTCTAAAGATAAGACATGCTTTTCATAAATTAGAAAGCTTTTTTCTAATTCAAGAGATATTGATAAAAACAAGGTTGATTGAGTCAGTTAACTCAACTTGAGATTTTCTTTTGCATGATTTGAGAGAAATTAAATAATAAATTATTTAATTTTGTGTGCATGAAGAAGAAGACTTATTTTTAGAAGATTTTGGAAGATATTTGAAGAATTAGAAGATAAGAAAACAAATTAAATAAATAAATTTATTTAATTGTTGTGCATGATTTTGGAAGAATAAATAAAATATTTGATTGTATTTTATTTTTGGAGATTGAGAGAATTTAAATAAATTTGATTTATTTATTTAAATTTGGAAGAATGGTTTGATTTAATTAAATAATTGAGAATTATTTAATTGTTTGGAAGAATTTAAGAAAATAAAAGATTTTATTTAATTTTGACTTTAGAAGAGGTAATTAAATATTTCGATATTTAATTAACTTAGAGGAATGTGAATCAAATAAATGAATTTGTTTATTTATTTATTGATAGAAGAATTAGAAGGGAATACATATTAAGAATGTTTATTTAGATTGAGTCGTGTCATTTTTAGGCATATACATTTTGCCCCTCTTTGATGCAATGTGTTTTATCACGTTGTTTCAAAGAATAATTTTTTCTGATAATGATACATGCCCCAGTTTGCCCTTGGTACAGGTTTTAATGATGATAGGATTCCCCCTCAGGAGATTGGATGGGAAGAAGACAGAAGGTGTGAGACGGACAATCTCACGAAGAAGAAGGTTAAAAAAATAGGTTAGGATAAAGAAAGAGCTGAATGATATGTGATGCAAGATAGAATGATAACACACACAAGCAAGTAAGCAAGTATGCACAAATGATACAAGAACAAATAAGGTATTGCCCCTGTCAAGCGGTAAACCAATGATATACTGATAATGATATATGACAGTGTTGTCATGGCGGGGAACAATATATCCCTAGACCAACACGGCGAGCATGTTGTCATGGCGGGGAACAATAGATCCCTAAAGCAACATGGTAGGATAGTGTCTAGTTTTAGGAAATGAAACATGTCATGTAAGACATGTGTATTGGTTTGATTTCAACAATGTTGCATCCTTTATAAGACAATTGATTGATTAACTGATCGAGTTGGTTTATGACCAAACAAGGATCAAGACCACTGATTGTGATTGCATCATTTGACAAGATTGACTTGACTTGATTGGTATGGATTAAGGATGGACCTACATTTGGATCACTGCTTGGGTTGACCAATTTGAGAAGAATGGACCACAACGATAGATAGAATACTAATTGATAGAAGAATGACTCGATAGAAGGAATCACAAGCTTTTGTTTGTATTGATACTCTACATTTTGGATCTTTTATTGCATGGGATATGGATGCTTTGGAAATTTTTATTACATGGGATATGGATGCTTGTGGATGCTTTGTGGATGCAAGTGGTTTTTTGACATCTTGATATTGCAAGTATTTTGAAGTACTTATTTCATCATTGGGCTTTTTTGTTTTTGTGTGTTTTTGAAATGTTGTAAGAAAATACAAGCATCTAGGTATAATTGAACCAAGATGACCTAAGGATTGCTTACATGGATTTTGATTTAGCAACTTAATACAAGCATCTAGGTATCAACATACAAGGATTGCCCCCTTTCATGTTAGACTTTTGATGTCCTTGGTGATCTTTTGTTGATCATGTTGTTAGACAAGGCTTCACATTACTAAAGTTTAATCTACAAACAACAAACAAAGAAAATAATCATGTCCCCATCATACCATCTCTAGCTTTTGGCATCCTTGAGTAGCATAGAAAAACATGATAACAAAAACTAAGATGTTGTAACCTAACCTGATCACAACCACAAAACATTTTTGCATTTAGATGTGTTTGTTTCTTGCCATAATTTAGGTAAAATCATTTTAGAGTGCTTTGGGTACTTGCTTGCTTTGCTTTGGCTAGGTTGAGGTGCTTGCATCAAAATTTCTACCAAAGAGTGGGATTTGCTTGCGCTTGCTTATGTCTGGTGAAAGGTTCCACAATCCTTATTGGGGAAAAATGGACCCTAAGGGACTGACCTAGTGCCTTAGAGGGCAATGATAAAGGCCTTGCCTACGTGACGACATAGAGGCAATGTAGTTTGAGACTTGGACCATGGATGGACTAGAGGAAAGATGACAAGACATGGGATGGACTGGAAAGCCTTGGGGTGCATTGAAAATGGTCTTGCCTACATGAAGACATAGAGACAACGTAGTTTAGGACTTGGACCATGTGGACACTAACGACAGACGCTACACTAGGTTGACACTTTGGATAGGATACTAGATAAGACCTTGGTTGACAAGGTGACAAAAAGAGATAAAGTATCAAGCCATGATAGGTTAAGATGACATTATGGATGGCCATAATGCTAGATACTAATGACAAGGAAACAAAACAGATAGGCAGAGGGATGGGTTTCAGGAAGATCATAAGCTGGTTGCTGAATTGTTTCCTATAAGAACTTGTACAATGACTCATTCTTTGGGATTTCAAGAAGAGGGACAATGGTTGCCATGGCATCTGCTGCTTTGTTCTCAATGTGAGGTATCTTCTCAAAAGAGATGATCACAAAGTATTCCTTCAAGTCCTTGACCATCCATTTCTACGGGACAAGTTTCTCATCTTTGGTTTGGTAATTTTCATTGACCTGATTGATCACTAGCTGAGAATCACCATAGACATGTAGCTCTTTGATTTTCCACTCTGTTTTCATCTTCAGATCAATGGCCAGGGCTTCATATTCTTCTATGTTGTTGGTGCATGGGAATAACAAATGGTAAGACTTCAGTATGGTGTCGCCATGAGGAGTTACAAACAAGATTCCTACCCCCAATCCATGGTTTGTGTAGGACCCATCAAAGTAAAGTGTCCAGGAATGTGTTGATATATTGAATAAGGATTCATCTAGAAACTCAAATTGTATTGGTGTGGTATCCTGTAGTGGTACATCTGCTAACTGAGAAGCAATGACTTTCCCTTTGATAGCCTTTCTATCCACATACTCAATGTCGTATTCACTTAGGAGCATTAGCCATTTGGCTAGGTGACCTATTAGAGCTGCTTTGCTTAGTAGGTATTTCAATGGATCTATTTTTTCAATAAGTTTGACTGGATGTGCAAGCATATAATGTCAGAGTTTTTGGGAAGCAAAAACTACTGCAAGAGATGATCTTTCTATCTAAGAGTATTGCAACTCATAGCCCACCAATGTGCAACTGATGTAGTAGATGGCTCTTTCTTTATTTTCATAATCTTGTTGTGCTAGAAGAGCCCCAAGAGATGTTGGTGTAGCAGCTATGTAAAGTAACAATGGTTTCCCTTGGATAGGAGGCATGAGAATGGGTGGATTCATAAGATACTCTTTTAGTTTGTCGAATGCTCTTCACATTTCTCATCCCATCTGAATGGAATGTTCTTATGTAGGAGATGACTCTATGGTTGACACTTGTCTGCTAGTTGTAATATGAATCTATGAATTTCTTGTAGCTTGCCCTGTAGAGATCTGATTTGAGTATGAGTCTTAGGTGGTGGCCTGTCCATAATAGCCTTGACTTTGGTAGGGTCCACCTCTATTCCATTTGCTGATACAATAAAACCTAGGAGCTTGCCTGAGGTGACTCCAAACACACATTTCTTTGGGTTCAACCTTACCTTGAATTGTTCTAATCTCTGAAAGACTTTCTCTAACACATCCAAGTGTGATTCTCTTGTGAGTGACTTTGCAAGAATATCATCGACATAGTCTTCCATTGTGACATGCATCATATCATGAAATATGGTGGTCATAGCATGTTGATATGTGGCTCCTGCGTTCTTTAGCCCAAATGGCATGACATTCCAACAGAAAGTGCCCCATGGACAAGTAAAAACTATCTTATGCTAGTCTTCTGGTGCTATCTTGATTTGATTATATCTTGAGAAGCCATCCATGAGAGATAACATGGTATGCCATGATGTTAAGTCAACTATGATATCTATATTTGGTAACACAAAATCATCCTTGTGGTAAGTTTTGTTTAGATCTCTAAAATCATTGCATAGTCTGACTGAGCCATCAGGTTTGGACATTGGTACTATGTTGGAGACCCATTCTGGATAGTCTATAGCTTTGCTGAATCCCACATCCAGTATTTTCTTGAGTTCTTCTTTTGCAAGCAGTGTTATCTGTGGATGAATCTTTCCAAGCTCTATTTCACTGGTTTCACTCCTAGATCTAATGGAAGATGATGTAGAATCAAATCTGGATATAACCCTGGCATATCTATGTATGACCAAGAAAAATTGATTTTCTTTCTCTTGAAGAATGGTACAAACTTAGTCTTTTCTGGTGGGGTTAGAGACTTAGAAAAGTGAATGATCTTAGGCTCTTCCTTTGTTCCAATGTTAACAGGTTCTATGGGTTCCACAAAAATCTGAGACTTCTCCTGGTGCATGTTGTCGGGGAGAGTTTCAATCCTTCCATCATTAGGTGCCATAGTTGGGTTTTCACCATCGGATGCGTCCTTTCTTTTTACTATTTTGGGATCTGACACTACCGCAGAACAGTTTTCACTGTCAGATCTAGTTTTGATTTTGATATTTTTGTGATTGGAAGGCTTGGTACCCTCTCCAAAATAAGCCATGGTATTAAGTTCAATAGCAAACCCAGCTTTATGATCTCCTTTAGGTAGGTGGTCCCTAAGTTCCATGTAGTCAATATAGACATCATTGTTTTGGAACATATCTAGTTGCGGGGTTCCTCGTAGATCCCAATCAGTAAGCTCAGGATGCACAAGGGGGAGGGAGTCGAAGGATAGATCCCATTCGTTGATAGTTTGAATGGATATACTAGGAGTATTTTTAGGGAGAGTATTTGGGATGGTACTTTCCTCCAAGTTGTTTATTGCGATAGAACTTGAACCTTCCTTGAAAGTTGTATTCTCAGGGATAGGCAAATCACACTCTAATGGCCTATGCGGTAGCATTTGTCCCTCATGGTAGGGGCTATAAGTTTGAATGGTATCAACCTCTTTTTCGTCATAGGAATGCTCTATTATCTCATCCCACTCATATTCATTGGAATCTATGTCACTGTCCTCTTGAAGGGTATGGATCATTTTTACGAGACAAGCATTTGCTTTGCCCTCATCTTTATATCCTAGACCTTTCGTAGTTCTAGCCAATGATGATGATGAAGGTTGAATGGGTTCTATAAATCCTTCTTTTCTTAGGCCGATGGGGCCTTGTCCTTCATAACCCATTCTATGTAGGATAGATTCACCTCACCCATAGATTTCTATTAGGACCTTAGGCGGTTCCTGTTGTGTGTTCTCTATTTCTTTAGTATAAAGCCATTGTAGGATATCTCTTTCCTCTATTTCATATGATAACGTCCCCCATTTTACAAAGGGAGCTGTGGGAGGTGTAGGAGGAGAAGATGGCTTTGGAAAATGCTTGGGTCTCCCAAAGGATCTAGGAGATAAAGGCATCTTGGCTAGATTGAGGTTGTGCTCAATGGAGTATTCCCCAACTCCTGTTTCTTAATGGTAAATTTTTGCTCTTTGGGCATTGATGAGGAAGCTTTAGAGGTAGGATCATGCTGCGGGTTAGGGGATGTAGATGCTCTATTGTTTGGTATGATGCAATCAGGTGTTGAAAAGATAGAGTTCCAATGCTGAAAGGGGTTAGGGTCACCTTCGATGGTGACTTGCTTGCCGTTGTGAGGGAATTTTAAGCATTGGTGATAGGTAGAAGGCACAGCTTTCATGGCATGAACCCATGGTCTACCTAGGAGAATATTATAGGTGAGATCCCTATCTAGGACTTGGTACACAACATCTTTTATCACCGGTCCCACTTGTATGGGTAATACCACTGTTACTTTAGTAGTTCTCTCCTCTTCATCATAGGCTTTGATAGTAATCTTCTTTCTTGGATCAACTACATTTTCAAAGAACCCCAATGTAAGGACTCACTTTAACATGCAAATATTTAAATTGGCTCCCCCATTGGTGAGAACCCTCTTGATGCGGTGCTTGTGGATGAAGGCGATAATGTGCAAAGGGCTGTTATGAGGTTGAGACACTGAGAGGTATCTTGTTCGGTAAATGATATGGTACCTGAGGAGGTCAAATTACCTACCATGGACTGAAACTTCTCTTGGGCCAAGTTAGTGGGGACTGTGGTTTCCACTAAGGCTTTATCAAGAATCTCCTTATGGGAAGGAGATATACATAACAACTCTAAGATATAAATGTGGGTCGGAGTCTTCCATAGTTGGTCTATGACACTATACTAATGGAAATTGGACTAAGAAGGTGATGACCTTGGAGGGACGGTATTCAAGGTTACCTTACCACTGCGAGTAATGATACTACAATCAGTTCTATTGGGTTTTGATTATTGGTTGGGCATGACCACACTAATTTGTGGGACATGCTCTAATATGCAATTGATGTTATAGTCAAATGGCACACTTATGTAGTTGGCATTACTATTCCCACTATTCTAATTTTGCCTGTTGCGGTTGTTGTTGTTGTTGCCATTGTTGTTGTTGTCATTGTTGTTATTGTTGTTGTACAGTCTATCATGATTGAGAAGTGGATCCTTGTAATCCACATGTGTCTCATTAGAAGTATGTTGTTGAGTTCCTCCTTGATTTTGATCAAGCACATCTTGAATAACATGTTTGAGATGGATACAGTTGTTGGTTGTATGTCATCTTCCTCTATGATACTCACAATAGTTGGCAAGTTTCCAATAGTGAGGTTTAATTTGAGGTTCATAATCACTTGTTAGCAGTAGAGAGATTTCATTGTTGGCCAATAGCTTCCTTAATGTGGATTCTTGGGACTCACCCAACGGTGTGAACTTTTGCCTTAGATTTGAGTTGAACCATGGTCTTGGCTCCTGAGAGAATGTTTTGTTGGGTGTAACATTACTTGCCTCTCCTTTGAGAGTAAATATCGGTTGTTGTTTGGGAGCTTCCACCTAGGCATCAACTACTCCATCATTGACAACATTTTTATTCTTGGTCCAAAACTTTGATTTGTTAGTCATGTAGTTGGAGTTAGGTGTGTCCTTGTATAATTTGATTTACCCTTTAGTGATCATAGCCTTTTCGATGAACAATCCCATTTCAATGACCTTTGAAAATGAGGTAGGGCATTAAATTTGTGTTTGATAGCTAAGATCAGAGTCGAGGTTATGGACAAACATCTCCATTAATTGCTTCTCTAGTATGTCATATGAACATTTACTTGCAAGTTGTCTACACTTTTGTAGGAAGGAGGTGAATGATTCACCACTCTTTTGCTTGGTGTTGCATAGGTCGAGCATGGAAACTTCATGTTTAATATTGTAAGAGAAATGTGTGATGAATTTGTTGACTAACTCATCAAAAGTTTTGATGCCTAGTGGAAGCCGTGAGAACCACTCCATGGCATGACTACCTAGGGATCTAGGGAATAGTCTCATTAAGTAAGTTTCATTGTGAGCTACTTCCATGCATGCTGCATTGAATTCCCTAATGTGATCTCTAGGGTCCCCTTTCCCTTTGTATTTGTCAAACTTAGGAACTTCGAATAGAAAGGGAAATGGTGTCATGTTAAAACTTTTATCAAAGGGCTAAGGTGCAATATCTTCCAAGGAGTAGGTTTTAGTGTTTGTACCCATCTTGAAATCCATCATTTGTTGTGTTAGACCCTTGATTTGTTTCCTCATTTCTTCCATAAGAGTGCTTGGGTCTATGGATTTCTTTCCCTTTTCATGATTATCTTCTACAGTTTCTTGGATTTTGCTTAGACCAAAATCGGCGGGGAGCTTAATTCCAAGATTTACAAGATGATAAAAATACTCGTGAGGGTCCTCATGGAGCACCTTCTCTAGCAAGCATTGGAATTTCTAATCTTGGAGGGTTCCTTCATACTCTTTGTGAGAGATTTCCTCATCACTATCATGAGGGGTGATGATGTGGTTGGATGATCCAACCATTTCAAGTTTCCTTTTGTATTGAGATCTAGTAAGAACCATGCAAGGTGACGAGGGATGAGGTGGGATGAAACTTGTGATTTTGGCAAGGTCCTGATGGAGACTATTGAGAATAGGATACTTATGACAAGATTTGGACAAGGGATTCTTTTGATCAATCACTCCAAGTAAGATGGCCGATACAAGATGATAGCCACTAGTAAGGGTACTTGATACCTATCTTAAAGTGTAGGGACTAGTCATGCACCAAGATCCACTAGCAAAGTTCTGTGACCCACTAGGGTTACTTAAATCCAAAGTGATACAAAGAAGGGACCTATGCTGATCTGATATGGGATAGTTTTGACTTTGGATTAGAAAGACCTGATAGAAGGCAAATGGGATGACCAACAAAAAAAGAGACTTTGGTGCAAAATGGATGAAAAAAGGCATGGAAGGTAAGATCTGATCTCAGAATTTGGAACTAGACTAAAATGGGTATGTAGAAATGAAAAAAAATTTCTCTCAAAGACTATGGAAGTGCTCAATGTCATGCATGCTCTAGAACAGATGAGCTGCAAAAACTAGTAAATGTGCCACAAGCTGGCACAAAAGCGCCGCACTGGTAAATATCAAATGTGCTATAATAGAAAGTGAAAGCACTAGAAGTTAGTATATATGCGTCGTAGGTCGGCACAAATCTACAGCAGAAGAGGATGGATGCGCCACTCTGGTTTTCTCAGTATTTTTTGCAATTTTTTGGAAATTTCTCTAATGTTTTTGGTACTTTGGTTTCAAGAAGGTCTCTTTGATCTAATTTTGTGAAATTATGGCAAGAAGACACAGCAAACACAAAGAATATTTTTATGGTTTTTTTACTTTTTTGTTATTTTTTGACTCTTTTTGGACTAAAAAGAAAGCAAGTACAAACCTAGGTTTCAAAGGACAGTATAAAACTGAATTCTCACTATTTCTAGTGAAGCATCTTTGGGAGGTGATAATTGCCCTTCCCTGCACTGGATTATAGGGGTTTTTGGTCTACTAAAATAAAGGATGAGTAATAAAGGCAACCGTTCAAGTGGTTATACATGCGGCAGCACTACTCTCTGTTATGGAGTCTCCCAGCCTACAAGGGTTGCACCTTGGAGGGTTTTGGGGGAGGTTGGCTGTCGGTATAACACAACTGCACTCATTGTTTGAAGCTTTTGCTCCAAACATAATTTATTTATAGTGTCTTGGAAGGGCTTGGTGTCTAGCCTATTAGCACTTAGGGTTGTTCCTACTTGGATGAATGGTATCCAAGAGCAGGCCCCTCTAAAGGAAAAACACATGCAAAAATGATATATCTGGCATTTTGGTCACCCAAGATAGGGGAGAGCATAGGCCTGGTATCATTCCCAAAACATGGAATATAGTGGTTCTTTTCCCCTTGTTTAAAATGAGAAAAACTAGATGAGCTATCTACTTGGGCAAGCACATAATTTTGTTAACTTTGAAGTGATAACTAGACAGCAATGGTCTAGTTTTACCAAGATAGCAATAATGAGTTCAATTTTATCCCAAATAGCACTAATTGTTAACTTTGAAGTGATGATCGAGATAGCAATGGTTTAGTTTTACCTAGATAGCAATGATGAGTTCAATTTTATCCAAGTAGCATGAATTTGTTAACTTTAAAGTGATAATCAAGATAGTAATGGTTCAGTTTTATCGAGATAGCAATGATGAGTTCAATTTTATCCAGATAGCAATGAGTTGTAAACTTTGAAAGATAGAAATAGCAATGATTCAATTACCGCCTTCCTAGTTAAAACTATGTGAGATTTGCATGAGCATCCATTTATTTTCCTGTTAGAAATTGAAGTATGAGTTACAAGTGCAGCTATATGATTCTAAACCAGTACCTATCTTGCAAAATAGATCAAGAGAGTTCCTATAAAAAGACATCAACGTTAGTGAAAACTTCAAGAAAAACCCTAAAAATCACTGCCTAGATCAGATGCACCGCTTCAGAGACTGATTGCGCAGAAACAAAGATCAGAAGCATCATAGTACATGTGCGCTAAGACAGAGGTCAGAAGTGTAGGAAAATAGTGTATATGTGCCGATCTGACAGATGTGCCATATCAGAGGGTAAATGCACTGTAACAAAGTTTGTATGTGCGAAAAGGATATATATGCTAGAACAGACAGTATATGCATAAGATCAGAGACTGTATGTGCTGAAGGAACATAGGCACCATAACAGATATCAAATGCATGTTAGGATGTGTTAGATGCATGATTTCCTCCTGTGTACGGCTTTCTAAAACACAAAAACTCAATTTTTGGGTTAAATTTAGGGCTAGGCCCCACGGTGGGCGCCAAAAATGTTAACGCAAAATTGGATTCGAATGATTAATCAATATAATCAATATCAAAATACCCAAAACTCAATGAAATACAGAAACTAAGAGATCAATCAAACCAAAGAACTTCAAAAACCTTTTCAAACCTCAAAGCTTCATAGCTTCCATTGGTTGCCTATCTCAATCAATCTTGCATGTATGAATAAGGCCCTCAAAGAGTGCACTTCCTTGCTTTTCCAAGATTGTCAATGGAGAATGGCTATGATAATACTTTGTAATGAAGAGGAGCTTCACAACAATGATAGTAGTATGGTAATGAGTGTGATCACAACAAAATGAAGGAATTGGTACCAAAGGCACACTATAATTCTTGCAGAGTAACAATACTTAAAGCTTGGATGAATGAAATGGAAGAGGAGGGTTCAATTTATAGACTTGAGAAAGATAAGATCAATGGTATAGGAAGAATGAGAAGATCAATGGTTTAGAAAACTTGAGGAATGTGTGCAAATAGGCAGAAGACAAGTGTCACACAAAAGTCATTTTATTTGAGTTAACTACTTTCTTTTCTAAAGATAAGACATGCTTTTCATAAATTAGATTTTTTCTAATTTAAGAGATATTGATAAAAACAAGGTTGATTGAGTCAGTTAACTCAACTTGAGATTTTCTTTTGCATGATTTGAGAGAAATTAAATAATAAATTATTTAATTTTATGTGCATGAAGAAGAAGACTTATTTTTAGAAGATTTTGGAAGATATTTGAAGAATTAGAAGATAAGTCAGAAAATTAAATAAATAAATTTATTTAATTGTTGTGCATGATTTTGGAAGAATAAATAAAATATTTGATTGTATTTTATTTTTTGAGATTGAGAGAATTTAAATAAATTTGATTGATTTATTTAAATTTGGAAGAATGATTTTATTTAATTAAATAATTGAGAATTATTTAATTGTTTGGAATAATTTCATAAAATAAAGGATTTTATTTAATTTTGACTTTAGAAGAGGTAATTAAATATTTTGATATTTAATTAACTTAGAGGAATGTGAATTGAATAAATAAATTTGTTTATTTATTATTGATAGAAGAATTAGAAGGGAATAAATATTAAGAATATTTATTTAGATCGAGTCGTGTCATTCTTAGGCGTATACAACCTCCTTATTTGCAAACCAATGCCTTCACTCATCATAGATACCCCTTATCATATAGCTGGCAGTACATTGATTCTATATAACTTGCAGTTCAATTTTAATGGTCTTCCATGCTCTTTTGAATGGCTACATGCTTTCTCAGACGACTTGTTCAAAATGCAACATCTATTGAATAGATCATTCCTTTCATGAATGTGCCATATTAATGATGGTCGAGCCCTTGCACCATGAAATAGATTGTACCAAGTTTTAGAAAGGTCGAGCCATATCTTTGAGGTAGCCAATGCACCGTTTGAAACATGAGTGTCTTTGACTAGATATGAAAGTGCTTATTACAAAGGAGGCATGCCATTTATGCAGTGTCATCATTATATGGCTACTCTTAGACTGCACTTCATTTAGTTATGGTTGCACCTTAAAAAAATTGAGCACCCATCACACAATCTAACCATTTTATTTGGCTGGGACATGAAAACTTTGGTACCATGAGTTCCCTGTAGGAACGATTGAGACTTATGAAAAGGCTGATTTTCCTCTATAACAATGACACCATAAATCCAACTTGGCTAAACCACTTAGAAATGGAAGCATGCCATTAATTCAACATCAGCACCTTTTAATGATTGAGTCTTCAAATAGAATGTGGCTCTTCATAGGCTGAGTTGGATTTATATTGATAGTGCCCTTGTATTTGGCAACGTACATTAGGGTATTGGCACACTGAGGTGCCTTCATTTTGAATGGTTGCTTCCCTCGGAAGAATAGCAACGTAAGTTTTACAAGCATGCCAAAAACTATTTATACCCAGTGCTTTCTTTCCTCTTGAATAGGCCACTACTAACTGATGATGTCTTATTGTTGATATGGCCTGTGGCCTTCCCTTCACTATCACACCATATTTTTCGTGAGATGGGCCTTCATTGTAGTCATATACTTTGAATCCTTTTAAGACCACGCTATAATCTTTGTCACTTGGTATACCTTATACATAATCATGAAATCTTAGATGGCAGCGTCATTCCTTAAGAGATGTTGGGACTTTTATTTGGCTAAGTGCCATTATCTTTTTGAGTGTATCTAGACACTATATCTAAATTAGTCAAGTGCCTCGCACTTCAATGCTAAGCATCAATTATGACTTGCACCATTTTGTTTGCACTAACTGACACTATCATCTTAGCTGAGGCTGAACTTCAAGGAATTATCTAGCTAGGTCTATTTTGCAAAACTGAACCTTTAATGCATTGAGACTCTTTCTTTTGAAAGCTTATGTGACTTACCAGTTTGATACTCCTATAGTTAATGAATGATGCCTCCTTATGATTGGTTCAAGCTTTGTAGATTGTTGTGCTTGGGCACCACTATTATAATGGCTCCATTGAGGACTTAAAACTTGCCATATATTAATGCTCATTTGCTTTGTTTTAGAGGTCAAGCTTCATGTTCATGAAATAGCCAAACCATCTAAACTAGGCTTGCCTTTCTCTTTATATGTTGTGTCTCTCTGCATTGATGAATTCTATCATATGGCTGAAGTTTCATCTTCATGTTCTTGAAGACTGACTGACATTTATGCCTTGATTTGCCTTGATGTGTCTTGGAATTAAAACAAAACAAGTTCCCTACTTTTATCATAAATTCATGAAACCAAAATTTTTGAAATGGAGTGAAGAATTTCTCAACATTTCCTGGCAACTAGCTAGGAAGGTGAGCCTGCTCACTCGAATCCTAGAATCTCTAGTTTCATAGACCAGTGCCTTGTCCATTGGGCATATAGAGTTGATTATACCAAAGCTGAAACATCCATAAAACTATCCAACATTTGTGGCACTAGACTAATACCAGCTACCTAGAAAAATGTGTGAAGCTGAAGTTGTAACACTACTGAACCAAACACACCCACAACTAAAACCACAATGGATAAGCATTGAAAACTGACCTTGGCTGGCTCATAGAAATAGAACCTTCATTCTGTATTGCAGCTGAGACTTATTGAAAACAAAATAGCTGAAACTGAAAACTAATGCTACTACAACTTATTACTGAGATCCAATTACTGACATATGAAATATACAGTGACATGCCCATTCACAGGAATGGCAAAATAACTTCTGGTTCTGGTGATGCTGCTCCAATGAATCTACAATGAACTGATAATGGACCAGAGAAATTGCACAAAGAAATAAAGTAAGAATTGTACCTTTTTCCTTTTCTACATTTTGGGGAGTCTTTGCATCAAAATACCTTACAGGCCGATTTGCATGATGTTCTTGATTGAGCGGAGGGTCGGAAGGGAAAATCTAGTGATAGAGTTCACCTCTTTGATCACATGTGAAAGCATTTATGATCTTGGACTCATTGGTGACTTCTCCTATCTGCACCTTTGTATGCTCTTGATCCATAGTAACCTGAAACTCTGGCTGGAATGTGATAGAGCTTCCTATAATTATCTTGAATTTGATTTGCATGTCTTCTTGAAAGAAGAATGGAGTATGATGTGATTTTGCATGCAACTCTTTACTACTTGTGTCTTTTGATGCATCATTTTTGTGGATCTCATTTTTCATTTTGTCGTGATCATCCAAATTTAAACAAAAAACTTCTAGATCATCCCAAAAAGAATCATTCTCATGTTCATCTTCACTATTTTGCACAAGTAGACCTACCTTTTGTTCTTTTACAAGATGAGGCAAAGATTCTATATCCTCTGATGGCTAGTACCTTTCATCTTCTAAGAGAATCAAGCCATTATCATCTATCCTATCTTTCTCTTCATGTGGTTGTATTTTTGTATGATTTCCTTCAAGATGTGAAAATTTTTGAAAGAAAGATTGCCTTTCACTTGTAGATTCAATAGTAACTTCTTTTGCAACTCCTATCTCCAGATGTGATATGGATGATGCATTATTGTTCTCTGAGTACTTTTCAGCTTCAAAGCCCCTCTTGAAGTACTTTTCATCTTCTAAAAGTGTCCTCTTATAAGCATCTTCTTAATCTTCTTCATGAGTTGACAGAATCTCTGAGTTGTATGTTACCAAAGGTGCATGAGGTTGATAATCAGAAAGACACCTTGAAGAGACAGGAACCACCTTCTTGCTTGCAGCTTGAGTTTTGAGACTCAAATTTTCTTTGATGTTGAAATGGCAATGAACCTGATTTGTGACTTCTATGGTTGATTTACAGCTATAGAGGGTTGTAAAGTATAATTCTCAAGACAATTGGACATTGTCTGATTATATTCATATTGCTATTCATATAGACTTAGAGGCATGAAAAATGGATCAGCATTATACATGGCTTGATTTTTTAGCTCATTGATACCATAGGTGAGGGTTTTTATAAGTTCTGTTACCTCCATCATCTCCTCATGGTTCAGAAAATCAGTAGGGATGATAGGTGGACTAGAATTTATATGCACTTGGCTATAGGAAAGAGTCTGAGATAGGATGTTGGCATGAGGCATATGTGGTACTAAGGGCAGAGGTGGCAATTTACCAATCTCAATGAGGTTATTTTCATCCCTGATAGCCAGATCATATGACTAGGGAAGAGTATCACCTCCTAAGTCTTGAATCATAATTGATATGTTAGAGTCTAAAGCCTTTAAATAATACAAGAATGCAAAAACTAGAGGAGGTCTAATATCAACAGAGAAATTTTCCATACATTATCAAATCTTGAATTGAAGTCACACATGCTTTCCCTTGGATGCCTCTTAATGGTGATGAGGTTCTGGGTGTGAGTGCCAACATTTGTCCTCTCCATGAATTGATTGTAGATGAGTCCTCCTAGCTGATCCCATCCATTGATTGAACCAGGTTGCAAACTTCTGTACCATTCTTTTTCTTTTCCTTTGAGAGAAGATGCAAGAAACAAAAGAGCATGATTCTTAGTTGTAATATTATGAATGGTGCACAAACTTACAACATCTTGGATGTGATCCGCAGGACAAACAGATCCATCCCCAAGAAAATGAGGCAGTGCCTTCCATGTCGTGTTAGGAACTTGACCTTGATACTGAAGAACAAGAGAACTTGAATCCCAAGTAACAAAAGGTAGATCTCTTGCTTGAATATTCAGATGCACATAGATACCAAGGGCTACCATGGTCTACAAAGGTAAAGATCCAAGAAAGAGTTTCTAGTAGAGTCACCAAGAGGAAGATTCATGCTCTCATGAGAAGATGTTTTTTTTCCACCAAAACTACAAAAATAGGGCAAAGATTTAGTGAAAACAAAGACCCAAGTCTTCGATTCCAGTCCCACCAGGCTTGCCAAAAATTGTTGATGTATAAATTTGTGGGTCTAATCCAACAACAACATGGGAAGCTTCAAAGATGTGGGATTGACCTCTAAAGCAACCTCCAGATTTTAGGGAAGCTGGCTCTTCCTTTTTTCAGTTGGGTTTTGAGAAAAAGGGAGAAGAAACAAGATTATAGATACAATATTAAACTACCTTCCTAAGGTGATGTGCCAGATTTAAACAACTACCCAAAAAGCATAGTGTCAAACCCTATATGATTTAACTAGAAATCAAAGAGTAGAGATGCATGGTTAATACCGAGTTTATAAACAGATTTAACAAAGGCAAGGAAATAGAAAATAAGAAACAAGAACCAGAGATTGATTCAATATGCACAAAATAATATTTCTCATTATTTGAATAGAAAACAAATTTACAAAGGCAAAGTATCTACACAAAATAAAATGTTTCATTCTTTATGAAAAACAAACTCATGCAAAAATAAATCTTTGTTGTTGCTCAAAAATCTCTGATATGTGTGGAACTCCCTAACTGTCTATTACTGCCTTTCTCTGTCCCAGATCTATCCTTTTATAACCCAAAAAAAAAAACCCTTGAAGATCTTTTACAACTGTCTCTGAAAATATTTGAAACTAAAAACCATAAAATTTGGCATAAAATCCAGCCCTAATTCTGGCAACTGAACTAACAACTATAACTCTGCATGGCTGCAAAATATCTTCCTCCATCTTTGGCTTGCGTGAGAAGAAAAATCTCCTGCCCATCTCTTTATTTTACTTGCCATAAAAAATAGCTAACATGAAACTTAGGGTTATTGTTTATTTTCCCATGAGAGTCAAAAATAAGTTTCAAGAGAATCCTTTTATAAAGCCTTAGCTTAATGCGGCCTCTTGGAGGACCCACCATATTTTCTTTAAATTTACCTTTGTCTAAATCTGATTTTCTACTCACCATGGCCTTTTTAAAATAAACTTATAAAAAATAAAGCATCTAGCTTTATGTAACGGGCCCACCACATTGATCTAACTTTACCTTAAAAGACTCAACATGACCCTTTTTGATGCATTTATGAAATTTATAAAAATGAAATAGATCTCATTTCTCTAAGCTCCGTTTGCCCCATGTGGTAGCCTTGCGAGTATTTTGGATGAAACTTTTCCTTTCTGCCCCTCAAACAAGTGCAATGTTACCAAGTGTTTGACTCCGCTGCCTTCTTGAGCTACTCTCTCCTATCTTCTTTCTCTAACACGAGGTGTATTCCACTTGTTTGCTTTTCTATTTCTCGGAGCCATTGATTCAAGTCACATCTGACAGTTGCTAAGTGTCTGTGTTGTATTTTGTATTTGGAGTCTCTATTTTTTATGCAGCATGCCTGAACTCTATGAGCCGTGCCACCATTATAGGTTGAGCATCTTCAGTTAAGGCTGCATCTTTCTCCAAATGGTGGTTATGGATTTGATTCTATGACACTGTATTTTTGTTTGTAATGCCATGAATGTTTCATATGGTCATACCCTCACTACATGAGATAAGCCTTGACATGGTTGTTTGACATGGCTTTGAAGACCTTTTAACTTGAGCCTTGTCTCTTACTCTTTCTGTAGCTTCTCTATAATGGCCGCCACCTTATTTTCATTGAGAATCATAGACCGCGACTTATTCCTTTGCTATGGTGTCTTCACTTGATATGCTGCTATTGTGCCATTAATTATATAGTCTCTATTTTCATTGAAAAGGACTCTATGCTTGAAGAAGGAGGTGCACTTGAATTTATGGCTGAGCTTTCTTCATTTTCCTACATCATTGTATTTGCTAAGATGTACCATGATCTTTGTAGTAGCACCACCTTATTTATGGCCGAGCACCTTACATTTCAAGGCTGAGCATTTAGAGTTTGAGATGGCTTCTTATCATGGAAAGGTCGATTCCTCTATCGAATGATGGTACCTCCTTACTTGCAAACCTACACCTTCACTTATCGTAGATACCACTTATCATATAGCTGCCAGCTCATTGATTCTATATAACCTGCGGTTCAATTTTAATGGTCTTCCATGTTCTTTTGAATGGCTAAATGTTTTCTCATACAACTTGTTCAAACCACACCATCTATTGAATATATCACTCCTTTCATGAATGTGCCATATTAATGTTGGTCGAGCTCTTGCACAATGAAAGAGACTATGCTAGGTTTTAGAAAGGCCAAGCCATATCTCTGAGCCAACCAACACACCCTTTGAATCCTGAGTGTCTCTGACTTGATATGATAGTGCATATTACAAAGGAGGCATGCCATTTATGCAGCATCATCATTATATGGCCATGCTTAGACTACACTTCATTTAGTTATGGTGACACCTTAAAAAAAACTAAGCATCCATCACACAATCTGATGCTTTTATTTGGTTGGGACTTGAAAGCAGTGGTAGCATGAGTTCCCTCTAGGAATGGTTGAGACTTATGAAAAGGCTGATTTTCCTCTGTAATGATGACACCATAAATCAAGCTTGTCCAAGCCACTTACAAATGGAACTATGCCTTTAATTGAACACCAGTGCCTTTTAATGACTGAGTCTTCAAATAGATTGTGGCTCTTCATAGGTTGAGTTGGATTTATATTGGCAGTGCCCTTGTATTTGACAATGTACCTTAGTATATTGGCACACTGTGGTGCCTTCATTTTGAATGCTTGTTTCCCTTGGAAGAATAGCAGTGTAAGTTTTACAAGCATGCCAAAAACTATTTATACCCGGTGCTTTCTTTCCTCTCGAATAGGCCACTACTAACTAATGATGTCTTATTCTTGATATGGCCTGTGGCCTTCCCTTCACTGTCACACCATATTTTTGGTGAGATGGGCCTTTGTTGTAGTCATATACTTTGAATCCTTTTAAGACTACACTATAATCCTTGTCACTTGGTATACCTCATACATAATCATGAAATATTATATGGTAGCGTGATTGCTTAAGAGATGTTGGGAATTTTATCTCACTGTGTGCCATTATCTTGTTGAGTGTAGCTAGACACTATATCTGAATTAGTCAAGTGCCTCACACTTTAATGCTAAGCATCAATTATTACTTGCACCATTTTGTTTACACTAACTGACACTATCATCATAGTTGAGGCCAAACTTCAAGGAATTATCCATCTGGGTCTATTTTGCAAAACTAAACCTTTAATGAATGAGACTATTGCTTTTGAAAGCTTATGTGACTTATTGGTTTGATACTCTTGTAGTTAATGACTGATGCCTCCTTGTGATTGGGTCAAGATTTGTAGATTGTTGTGCTTGGGCACCACTATTATAATGGCTCCATTGAAGACTTAAAACTTGCCATATATTAATGCTCATTTTCTTTGTTTTAGAGGCCGAGCTTCATGTTCATGAAATAGCCAAACCATCTAAACTGGGCTTGCCTTTCCCTCTATATGTTGTGTCTCTCTTCATTGATGAATTCTATCATATGGCTAAAGTTTCATCTTCATGTTCTTGAAGACTAACTAACATCTATGCCTTGATTTAATTCACCAAGTCTCAATAGATTTGCCTTGATGTGTCTTGGAATTAACACAAATCGAGTTCCCTACTTTTACCATAAAGTCATGAAACCAAAATTTTTTAAATGGAGTGAACAATTTCTCAACAGTTAGAACATCAAGATGTAGTGTGTAGGCTATTCTTGTTCACTTTCAATGAACAAAATTCTAATTGGTATGTGAACTTTCCAAATGGTTATATCACCACTTGGGAACTCATGGAAGAAGCATTCTTATCCAGGTTTAGAGGGCCAGTTGAACCATCATCTCTATATCATAAACTAATAGCAATTAAAAGAGGTGAAGGAGAACTCATAGACAACTTTAATGATAGCTTCCGGAAGGCATATTAGAAATTGGTTGACCCTTATACTGTGACTACCAAGGCAATCTTAGCAGTGTACTATGCTGCCTTAGATCCTTTGACCTTAATGTTTGTTAAGAGACATGCTAATATAGATAGTTTGTCAAAAGCTTATAAAGAGGCAGTTAAGATCAACCAAGAAATGAGATAATGAACATATAATCCTTATCTGAGTGTAGGAAATCTTGGAGTTTCAACCGAAATGCAACCATGGAAAGGTATTCCAATGCATCATACTTCATTGTTGAATCCAGTGCCCACTTATGCACCAGTATATAACCCCGTCCCTACTCAGTCCTTAGTTCCATACACAGATAATGGTACTGTATACACCTAAAAATGACACAACTCTATCCAAATAAATATTCTTCATATTTATTTATGTCTAATTCCTCTATCAATAAATAAATAAACAAATTTATTTATTCGATTCATATCCCTTTAAGTTAATTAACTATCTAAATATTTAATTACCTCTTCTAAAGTCAAAATTAAATAGAATCCTTTATTTAATTTGAATTTTCCAAACAATTAAATAATTCTTAATTATTTAATTAAGTCAATTTTCCTCCAAATTTAAATAAATCAATAAAATTTATTTAAATTCTCTCAATCTCTAAAAATAAAATACAATCAAATATTTTATTTGTTCTTCCAAATCATGCACATCAATTAAATAAATTTATTTATTTAATTTCCTTTCTTATCTTCTAATTCCTCAAATATCTTCCAAATCTTCTACAAATAAGTCTTCTTCTTCATGCACACAAAATTAAATAATTTATTATTTAATCATGCAAAAGCAAATCACAAGTTGAGTTAACTGACTCAATCAATCTTGTTTTTATCAATAACTCTTAAATTAGAAAAAAGCATTCTAATTTACGAAAGCATATCTTATCTTTACAAAAGAAAGAAGTTAACTCAAACAAAACAACTTTTGTATGACACTTGTCTTCTTTCTATTCATGCACATTCTCTTAAGGTTTCTATACCATTGATCTTCTCATTCTTTCTATACTGTTGATTGTCTCTCTCACAAATCTATAAATTCAATCCTCTTCTTCCATTTCAATCACCCAAGCTTTTAGTATTGTTACTCTGCAGAAATTACAGAGCACCTTTGGCACCCAAGTCATTCCATTTCCTTGCGATCAACATGTCACCATATCACCATTACCATTGTTGTGAAGCTCATCTTCATTGCAATAAAATATCACGGCCATTCCCACTTAACATCTTCGAATAGCAAGAAAGTGCACCTTCTGAGGGCATATTCATACACAAGATCATTTACAATAGGCCATCAATGGAAGCCATAAAGTAAAGAGGTTTGTGCAGGTATTGTTCATTGTTTTAGATCTTATTTTTTTCTATATTTCGTTGGGTTATGGGTATTTTTGATTTCATTGATGTTTATGCATAATTTCCCTTAACATTTTTGGCGCCAACTGTGGGACCTTGCCCCGATTTAACCCAAAAACTGAGTTTTTTGTGTAAAGGTTTTGTATACAGGAGAATTTGATGCATCTGAGCTATGTTCCAGTGCATCTGATCTTTCAGCACATTTATATCCTAAAGCTATGCATATATGATCTATTACGGTGCATATAATCTTTATTTCAGCATTTTAACCTCTATTTATGCACTTCTGAAATTCCTGCACTTCTGAGCTCTGTGTCTATGCATTTAGGCTCTGAAGCTGTGCATCTATTCTAAATAGTGATTTTAGGGTTTTCTTACGATTTTACTAATGTTGACACTTTTTGCAGGGATATTCTCTCATCTACTTGCAGGGTTAAGAGCTAGTTTAGACATTTTAGCTACATTGTTAACAATTTGTCTTTTTAAAGGATGCTAATCGAATGTTCATGCAAAATCACATCTAGATCTAACTAGGAAGGGAGTAACTTGAATCTTGTTGCATCAACAAATTGAATCTAGACCCAATGCTAGGAGGATAAATTTCAACCACTGTTATCTTGTTTTCAAAGTTAACAACTCATGTGTGTGCCCAAGTAGCTAGCTCATATAGTCTTTTTCATTTTAACTAAGGGAAAAGAACCACTATCTTTCATGTTTTTGGGAATGATACCAAGCCTATGCTCTCCCCTATCTTGGGTGACCAAAATGCTAAACATATCATTTTCACATGTGTTAAACCTTTAGAGAGGCTTGCCCTTGGATATCCTTCTGTCCAAGCGGGAATGACCTTAAGTGGTAACAGGCTAAAGACAAATCCTGCCAAGCCACTAGAAATAAATTGTGTTTGGAGCGAAAGCTTCAAACAATGAGTGAAGTTGTGTTATACTGATAGCCAACCTCTACTAAAACCCTCCAAGGTGCAACCCTTGAGGGCTAGGAGACTCTATAACGGAGAGTAGTACTGTCGCATGTATAACCACTTGAACGGTTGCACTTAAGAGTCATCCATGTTTTAGTAGCCCAAAATCCCTCTATTTGTTGGCACAGAAGGTGGGACCTTCGAAGTTGCCTTAATTCTTGTGGTTCTTAGTAGAGATAGTAGAGACAATCCTAAGGTTTAGTGGGGGTATGAGCATTGGGAAACTTGGATCTTAGTATGTGTGAGAAGTGTGTGCCATGGAAAGGAGCTAGTGCTACCAAGATCTTAAAGCTGTCTGCTTTGAATATGCACAACTAGGGGATCCGACAAATATTGCCTTTTCCAACCTAGGATTTGTACTTTCTTTTTGAGTCAAAAAAGAGTCCAAAAGATTACAAAATAAAATAAAATTTATTAACCATGAAAACATTCTTTGTGTTTGCTGTGTCTTCTTGCCATAATTATGAAAATTAGATCAAAAAGACCATCTTGCAACCAAGAAACTAAAAACACCAAAAAACATGCCAAAAAACTACAAAAATACTCAAGAAAACCAAAACTATGCATATGTCCTGTAAAGCTGTGCATTTACCTCAACCTATTGTATATATATTTTGACTCACTACACATTTGTCATCTATTCCTACTCCTTTAAATTTTACCATAACTATGCTTTTACACTAACTTGCTATGCATATATCCTCTGTTTCAGTGCTTCTATACCTGCGCATCTGCAATAGTGAGCATTTCCACATCTTTTGAGAGAAAATTTTTAGCATTTCCAGATACCCATTTTAGTCTCATTCTAGTTTCTGAGATCAGATCTACCAGGCAGTCACATTTTCCATCCATTTCCATAGCATACCCTCTCTTTCATTGGTCATCTCGTCCACCTTCTACCATGTCTTTCCTAGACAAAGTCAAAAGTTCCATATCATATTAGTTCAAGACCCTTTTTGGATCATTTTGGATTCAAGTAACCCTAGTAAGTCACAAAACTTCGCTAGTGGTCTTGGTGCATGACTAGTCTCTACACAGTAAATGGGTACCAGATATCCTTACTTGTGGCTATTGTCTTGTGTCGACCAATTTACTTGGAATCATTGATCAAAAGAATCCCTTGTTTGATCTCATCACCGCAAGTATCCTCTTCTCAACAATATCCACCAGCACCTTACTAAAATCTCTAGTTTCATCCCACCTCTTCCCACATTGCCTCACATGGTCTTAACTAGATCTCAATACAAAAAACAACTTGAAATGGCCAATACATCCAGCCGCATTATATCCCCTCACGATAGTGATGAGGAAATCTCTAATGAAGATTACGAAGTAACTCTCCAAGATTGAAAATGTCAACACATTCTAGAAAAAGTGCTCAACGAGGACCCTCACAGGTACTTTCTTCATCTTGCAAACCTAGGACTTAAACTCCCCTCGGACTTTGATCTCAACAAACTAAAAGAAACCATAGAGGAAACTCATGAAAACAACACTAGTGAGGACAAAGGAAAGAAAGTCATAGACCCAAACATACCTATGGAAACATTGTAGAAACAAATTGAGAGCCTAATGCAGCAAATGATGGATCTCAAAATAGGAACAACCACTAAAACATATTCCTTGGAAGACATCGCACCATATCCCTTTGACAAAAATTTGAACATGGCGTCCTTCCCCTTTCAGTTTGAAGTTCCTAAGTTTGACAAGTACAAAGGGAAAGGAGACTTAAGAGATCACATTAGGGAATTTAACGCCGCGTGCATGGAAGTGGCTCACAACAAAACTTTCATAATGACACTATTCCCTCGATCTCTAGGTAGCCAAGCCATGGAATGGTTCTCATGACTTCCACTGGGTATAAAAACTTTTGATGAGTTAGTAAACAAGTTGGTCACACACTTCTCATATAACATTGAACACGAAGTTTCCATGCTCAATCTATGAAATAAAAAGCAAAAAGGTGGTGAATCTTTTGCCTTCTTACAAAGATGGAGACAACTCACGAGAAAATGCTCATATTATGTACCTAATAAGCAATTGATGGAAATGTTTGTCCACAACCTTAACCTTGATCTAAGTTACCAAATCCAAATTCAATGCCCTACCTCATTTTTGAAAGTCATTGAGATGGGATTATTTATCGAGAAAGATATGATCGCAAAGGAGCAAATAAAGTTGTACAAGGACACCCCTAACTCTAACTACACCATGGACAAGTTGAAGTTTTGGACAAAGAACAAAAATGTCATCAATGATGGAGTAGTTGATGCCAAAGTGGAAGCTCCCAAACAACAACCAATCTTCACTGTCAAAGGAGAAGCAAATAATGCTACGCCAAAAAAAACCTTCTCTCATGAGCCAAAGCCATGATTCAACTCCAATGCTAGGCAAAAATTCACACCACTATGGGAGTCCCAAGAGTCTGTGTTAAGAAAGCTATTAGCCAACAATGAGATCACTCTTCCACCAACTAGCGACTATGAACCTCAAATAAAACCCCACTACTGGAAAGATACGGATTTATGCAAATATCATAGAGGAAGAGGCCACATGACCAACAACTGCATCCATCTCAAACATGTCATTCAAGACATATTTGACCAAAATTAGGTAGGCACTAAAGAACATACCTCTAATGAGACACATGTGGCATACAGGGATCCACTCCTCAATCACGATAGGCCATACAACAACAATAACAATTGCAACAGGCAGAATCAAAACAACATAAACAATAATGCTAACTATGTGAGCATACCATTCGATTATACCATCAACTGCATATCAGAGCACATCCCACAAGTCAATGTGGTCACATTCAACCAACAATTAGGACCCAACAAAACTAATTGTAGCATCATCACACGTAGTGGTAAGGTCACATTAAACATGCTTCCTCTAAGGTCATCACCTTTTCCGTCTAATTCCCATACGTATAGTGTCATAGACCAACTTTGGAAAACTCCTGCCCACATATCTATCTTAGATTTGTTGTGTCTGTCTCCCTCCCATAAGGAAATTCTTGATAAAGTCCTAGTGGAAACAACTGTGCCCACTAACCTGGCCCAAGAGAAGTTTCAAGCCATGGTAGGAAATCTAACGTCCTCGGGCACAATATTATTTACCGAACAGGATTACCTTTCAGTGTCTTAGCCTCATAATGCACCCTTGCATATCGTCACCTTCATTCATAAACACCATATCAAAAGAGTTCTTTTTTGATGGAGGAGTTGGTTTAAATATTTGCATGCTCAAGCTAATCCTTACATTAGAGTTCTCTGAAAATGCAATGGATCCAAGGAAAAAGATCACTATTAAGACCTATGATGAAGAAGAAAGAACTACTAAAGGAATAGTGGTATTACCAATACAAGTTGGACTAGTGATAAAGGACATTGTTTGCCAAGTCCTAGACAAGGAGATAGCCAATAATATCCTCCTAGGTAGACCATAGATTCATGCCATGGAAGTTGTGCCTTCTACCTATCACCAATGCATCAAATTTCCTCATAACGACAAATAGATAACCATCTAAGGTGATCCAGATCCTTTTCAACATTGCAACACTATTCACTCAAAGCCTAATTGCATCATTCCCAACAATAGAGCTTCTACATCCCTCATCCTGTAGCATGATTCTACCTCCGAAGCTTCCTCATCCAAGCCCAAAGAGAAAAAAATCACCATCAAAGAAACAGGGGTAGGGGAATACTCCATCGAGTATAGCCTCAACTTAGCCAAACTACCCCTATCTCTAAGATTGTTTGGGCGACCTCCACCTAAGTACATGCCAAAACCTTCAACTTATCCCGGAGCTCCCACAACTCCCTTTGTAAAATGGGGGACCCTATCAAATGAAAGTGAGGAGAGAGATGTCTTCCAATGGCTCTACATAGGCGAAGATAACACACAAAAAGAACCGCCTAAGCTCTCAAAAAAAACCTATGGGCATGGTGAGTCTATCTTACACAGGATGGGTTATAAACGACAAAGCCCCATTGGCCTAAGAAAATAAGGAATAATAGAACCCATCCAACCCTCTTCATCCTCACTGGCAATGACTACAAAAGGGTTAGGATACAAGGACAAAGGCAAAGCTAAGGCCAATGCTTGTTTTGTGGAATAGATCCATGCCCTACAAGAAGACAATGACACAGATTCTAACAAATATGAATAAAATGAACTCACAGAGCACTCCTATGAGGACAAAGGAATTGATGCCATTCAAACCTATAGCCCCTACCACGAGAGACAAACACTAATGCATAGACCATTAGAGTCTGATTTGCCAACTCTTGAGAGTATGACTTTTGACGAAGGTTGGAGTTCCATCGTAATAAACAATTAGGAGGAAAGTACCACCTCAAATCCTATCCCTACCAATCTCAATCCTGACCATGTATCCATTCAAACTACCACACCCAATGAATCAGATCTATCTTTTGACTCCCTTCCCCTTGTGCATCCTGAACTTATCAACTGAGACTTACAAGGAACCCCGCAACTAGACATGTTCCAAAATTATGATGCCTACATTGACTACCTGGAAATTAAGGACCACCTACCTAAAGGAGATCATAAAGTTGGCTTCACTATTAAACTCAACACTGTGGCTTATTTTGGAGAGGGTGCCAAGCCTTCTAGTCACAAAAAAATAAAAATAAAAAATGGATCTGATGGTGAAAACCGCTCTGTGGCAGTATCAGATTCCAAAATAGTAAAAAGAAAAAATGCATTGAATGGTGAAAACATCTCTAACGTACCAGACGATGGAAGGCTTGACACTCTCCCCACTGACATGTATTAGGAGAAGTCTCAGATTGTTGTGAAACCTATAGAACCTGTCAACACTAGAACATAGGACAATCCTAAGATCATTCACTTTGCAAAGTCTCTATCTCCACCAGAGAAGACCAAATTTATACCATTCTTCAAGAAAAAGTACATCAACTTTGCTTGGTCATATGCAGATATGCCTAGTTTAGATCCAGATTTAATTCTACATCATCTTCCACTAGATCTAGGGGTCAAACTAGTCAAGCAAAAACTTAGAAAGATGCATCCACACATTGCATTACTAGTAAAAGAGGAACTCAAGAAACCACTGGATGTAGGGTTCATTAGGGCAATAGACTATCCAGAGTGGGTATCCAACATAGTGCCAGTATCCAAACCTGATGGCAGAGTCTGATTGTGCAATGATTTATCAGATCTAAAAAAAGCTTGTCACAATGATGACTTTCTGTTGCCCAATACTGATATCATAGTCGACTTGACAGCAGGACATACCATGCTTTCTCTCATGGATGGCTTCTCTGGGTACAATCAAATTAGGATAGCACCAGAGGACCAACATAAAATGGCTTTTACTTGTCCATGGGGAACCTTCTACTAGAATGTCATGCCATTCAAGTTAAAGAACGCAGGGGCAACATATCAATGTGCTATGACCACTATCTTCCATGATATGATACATGTCACAATGGAGGACTATGTAGATGACATCCTTGCAAAGTCACTCACAAGAGAATCCCACTTGGATGTACTAGAGGAGGTCTTTAAGAGACTAGAACACTTCAAAGTCAGGTTGAACCCAAAGAAACATGTGTTTGAAGTCACCTCTAACAAGCTCCTAGGCTTCATTGTATTAGCAAATGGGATCAAAGTGGATCTTGCCAAAGTCATGGCTATCATGGAAATGCCACTGCTAAAGAACATCACTCAACTGTGGTCTTTGCAGGGCAGCTACAAGCAATCTGTCAGTTCATATCACAACTAGTAGACAAGTGCCAACCTTTCAGTCACCTTGCATAAAAACATTCCATTTAGATGGGATGAGAGATGTGAGGAAGCATTTGGCAAACTGAAGGAATACCTCATGAATCCACCTATCTTGATGCCACCTATCCAATGTAAACTGCTATTACTTTACATATCTGCTACATAGACAGCTCTCGGTGCCCTATTAGCACAATAGGATTATGAAGGAAAAGAAAGGGCTATCTACTACATCATTCGCACATTGGTGGGCTATGAACTATAATATTCTTAGGTAGAAAGATCTTGTCTTTCTATGGTTTTTGCTTCCCAAAAACTACAACACTACATGCTAGCACATTCAGTTAGGCTTATTACAAAGATAGATCCACTAAAATACCTATTAAGCAAACCAGCTCTCACAGGTCACCTAGCTAAGTGGGTAATGCTCCTAAGTGAATATGACATTGAGTATGTAGAACAAAAGGCTATCAAAGGTCAAATCATTGCCGATCAGTTAGCAGAACCACCATTAGAAGATAAAACACTAATGATAGTTGAATTTCTAGATGAAGCCATATTCAGTATCACAACACACTTGTGGAAACTCTAATTTGATGGATCCAATACAAACCATGGATCGGGGGTAGGAATCTTGTTGGTCACTCCTCATGGCGATACCATACCTAAGTCTTACCGTCTGCTATTCCCATGCACAAAAAATATAGTAGAGTATGAGGCCTTGGTCATTGTTCTCAAAATGACAATAGAATGGAAAATCAAAGAGCTACATGTCTACGATGACTCCCAACTGGTAATCAGTCAAGTCAATGACAACTATCAGACCAAAGATGACAAGTTAATCTCATACAAGCATATGGTAGATGACTTTAAAGAGTACTTTGGGATCATCTCCTTTGAGCAGATACCTTGCATTGAAAACAAAGTAGTAGATGCCATGGAAACCACTGCCTCGCTCCTCAAGATCCCAGAGAATGAGTCATGGTATGAGTTCTTGGTGGAGATAGTTATGCAACCAACTTATGATCTTCCTAAAACACACTCCATATGCCTATCAGTCAGATCTGATTCAACTTGGTACGGCAAAGTGTACACTTACCTCAAGGATAATACCCTACCGCTTGACTTGTCCTCTAACCAATGTCAAACCTTCATTTGCCAAACCTCCCGTTACACCATTATCGCTGACACCCTATACCGTTGAGGTCTGGATGGTACTTTACTCTGATGTTTAGAATGGGAAGAATCTCAAACCACCTTACGAGACATACACAAAGTAATTTGTAAAACACACTCTAGCAGTCCTTCATTAGCTAAGAAACTCATGCGTTTCGGATAATATTGGCCAAACATGGAAACAGATTCATATCAATTTGCGAATAAGTGTAAGGAGTACTAGATACATGGAAACCTGATACATGCACCAGCTCAAGAGCTATGACCTTTAATGACACCTTGGCCCTTTTGTCAATGGGGACTCAACCTTGAGGGAAAAATTCACCCTCCATCATCCAATGGCCACAAGTTCATAATAACCACCACTAAATATTTTACCAAGTGGATTGAAATTGTTCCACTCACAAATGTCACAGGCAAACAGATTGCCTCCTTCATCCTCAATTACCTCATTTGCAGATACGGAACTCCCTCATCCATTGTCATGGATAATGGAAGGCCTTTCAAGAACTAGGATGTCCAAGAGCTTTGTGACAAATTCAAAATCCAACACCGTTTCTCCAACTGAATCCCGCTCTATGCACCTATCAAACTAGTATACACACTCCCATAGGTGCTACCCCATATGCCCTTGTCTATGGGTCAAAAGCCATTTTGCCCATCGAGGTTGAGTTACTATCTCTAAGGGTGTCATTAAATGGTCTTATCACTGATGAAGACTATAGAGTTTCCAGACTACAAGAGTTAGAGCTATTAGAAGAAAGAAGGCAACATGCCTTTAACCATCTCAAGGCATATCAGCAAAGGCTATCTCAAATCTACAATCACAGGGTCCTTCCAAGGCTCTTCATTGTTGGTGATCTAGTGCTTAAGGAAAATCCCTGCAATCAACAGGATCAAGAAAAGAAAGGTAAGTTTGAGCCTAGCTGGCTTGGTCCTTATGTCATCATTGCTCCCTATGGATCAGAGGCATATCAATTAGCAACATTAGAGGGTGAGCTACTTGATGACCCAATCAACAGTATGCATCTTCACCTATTCTATACCTAAGAGAATCCCAATGTAAGGGGGCAAAAATACAAAAAAATAAAAAAAATTAGAAAAATGAACAAAAGTATCAAAAAAATCAAAAAATGGAAAAACAAAAAAAAAATTGTCCTCTGGTGAAAACCTAGCAAACAGGCACCTTGGATAGGTACCATGATGAAAACCTGGCAAACATGCGTCATGTGTACTTATAGCTTTCATGCAAATAAAAGAAAGTGGTGAAAACCTGATAAATAGGCATTACTTGTGATAAACCGCCTTCTCCATCTTTGGGAAACCAATCACTTTGTGTGCATTCTCCTACCATCATTTCTCATCCGATCCATATCTATTTCATAATAAAACACCTTGTGAAACCTAACAATAACCTACCATGGCTTGATACTCTATCTTTTTTTGTCACCTTATCGACTATGGTCTTGTCCAGTGTCCTATCCACAGTGTCAACCTAGCATAGCGTCTGTCGTTAGTATCATAGGGTCACCCTGAACTACGTTGCCTCTGTGTCGTCACGTAGCCAAGGCCATTTTCAATGTGCCCTCGAGGCTCCACTTTCCTATCCATCCCATATCTTGTCGTCTATCCTCTAGTCCATCCGTGGTCTAACTCCCTGAACTACGTTGCCTCTATGTCATCACGTAGGCAAGGCCATTTAGCAATGCGCCCCTAAGGCACTAGATCAATCCCTTAGGGTTTGTTTTACCAGGCGTGCATGCAAGCACAAGCAAAGCCCGCTTTCAAGTGGAAATCCAGATGGAAGGTGTCAACCTATCCAAAGCAAAGCAAACAAGTGCCTATGCACTCAAACTGATTCTATCTAAATTATGGCAAGAAAAACACATCTAAATGTAAGAATGTTTTGTGTCTTGTGATCAGGTTAACTTACAGAGTCTTGATTTTTGTTATTATGTCTTTCTATGCTACTCAAGGATGCCAAAAGCTAGAGATACTATGATGGGTGCATGATTATTTTCTTTCTTTGTTGTTTGTGGATCAATCTTTAGTAATGTGCAGCCTCATCTAATGACATGATCAGAAAAAGATCATCAAGTACATTAATGGTCTAAACATGAAAAAGGTCAATCCTTATCTGTTGATACACAAGAAATAATTAGGCCATCTCGGTTCAATTATGCCTAGATTCTTGTATTAACTTGCTAAATCAAAATCCATGTAAGAAATACTAAGGTCATCTTGGTTCAACTATACCTAGATGCTTGTATTAACTTACAACATTCAGAAAAAGTACCCAAAAAAAATTGCTTGATGATGAAATAAGCACTTCAAAATACTTGCGATATCAAGATGGAAAAACCATTTTTGCATCCATATCATATCCATTTATATCCATATTCCATGCAATAAAAATTCCTATGTAGAACATCAATACAAATAAAAGCTTATGAGTCCTTCTACCAAGTCATTTCTTCTATCCGTCAGTCTTCTATCTATCATTGTGTCATTTCTGTGTTGATTGAGTACATTTGGACATAACAAAAACATGGCATAATTTACATATCATATCACATGAGATAGTCATTAACATGATTAAATCATTTGCATACATAATAAGTGCATTAGGTCATCCATATGCATTTGCATCATCTCATATCGTCAACAAAAAAATCAAAAACATAGACAAGCACATGTAAATAAAAAACATAACATTGCATAATCATATAGATAATATTCACATTTACATATTAGGTGCATACATGAAATCATCCACGTCTGCATTAGATCATCATCATATCAAAGTCCTAGAATCATAATTAAGCATCATAGTGTCAAAAACATAAATGTACATCCATCACAGACATCACATAACATCATATAGAGTATCATAATAGGTGCATCGCAAATGAAACATCATAAGATAGAATGCATCCATAACATATAGTATAAACAACTATATAGAGATCATCAATAGCTACATCATCAAAAAAATAAACATAAAACCATGTCCAAATGTACTATATCAAAGTCCATTTCTGAGTCAAAATCATATAAAGTGTATACATCAGAAAAATAATGATACATGTCTCGGTACAAAATGATACGGGTATATACATATCTGGCTATCTGAGCCATCAAAAAGTGTATACATAAAGCCAAAATATGTATAGGTGTTAGCTAGCCCTGCTGCCATGGGACATTGCTCCCAACATTGCCCTCTCCATCATCTCCTCTGCTGGCACAAGACTGCTATGGGCCCATCACTAACCCTCCTGACCATGATCCTCCTGCCCTCTAGGGTGTGGTTGCTACTGACTAGCTCTGGAAACTAGGTGCCCTCTGATCCACTGGCACCGCCTCGTGATACAATCCTCTATAGTACTAGGTATGTACTTGCGCTCTGGCAAGCTCACCATGCATCTGTACAATCTACGTCTGTAGATGGTGTAACTAAGCCTGTCCCTGCTGCACCTGTGTAACTAAAAATGCATTGGCCCCATCCATACCCAAGGCGGCTAGGGCCACATCTCTATCTAGTCTCAAATCTCACACCCTCACCTCTACTGCATCCTACTCTGCCATGAGCCTTGATAAATACCCATGCATCAGACTCTCTTCGAGACTTTGCCACTCTGAGATGAGCCCTAAGCTGTCTCACCTATCCCTCCAGCGTAATAATGGCCTACTACTATAAATCAGGTTGGGCAAGAGCCTGAGAAACCTGTGCAACTTGTGGTACCTGCTGCTAAGGCACCTGCTATGCCTGACCCTGTCCTTGCACCTGCTGTTGTCCTATCTGCTGAGGCACCTATTGTGGTGCTATCATCTATACCTACTATGCAACCTATGGTAGCACTACCTACTACTGCTGGGAGGGTCCCTCCCTAGATCTCCTCCCCTGTCCCTACCTCCCTCTACCTCCATCTCCACCTCCTCCTCCTTCTCCTTCTCCTCCTCCTCCACCTCCATCATCCCCTCCATCATCTCCATCTCCCTGTCCTCCTCTCCCTTCCTCTCTCTCCTCCTTCTGCTACCTGCCCCATCCTCATCATCTGAGTCCTCCTCATCTAGGTGAGGGACCAACTCTCCCAGTCCTAAATATCTCAGGAACAGGTGCATGACCAACTACTCCTCATAATCAGGAGTCATACCTACATCTATCACCTCCCTCCTCATCGGCCAGGCCACATAAGGAGCCATTTAGAACCCTACTAAGGCCTCCTCATATGATACAACTAGACCCCGTTTGAACTACTCTGCGTGTGTCCTAGCAAACCGAGCCTGCCCCTAGGGCATGCCTTGTATCCTACCAAACTGTCTCCAAACCTTGCTAACAATCTGTCTCTCCAAAATAAATTGTGTCCTTCCAATGAGCCACCGAGTCTGAAAGTAGTATGGAAGCTCATCATCCTCATCATCCCAATGCTTGTAATCTAGATAGGGCTGCCAAACAACTCTATCTACATTGTCCAGTGCATACCTCTAGTACTCAAGCCTTTCTAGCTTGTGCTGGGAAATCACACCTGCATATCCATAGGTGTAAGGCTCACCCCTTTGCCTGGAAAAGATGCATATCGGTTGGGTGATTGCAATATGCTCCCACAACCAAAATTGTAAAATAGAAACACTTGCTGATAAGCTAGCATTGTGGTATACCACCTGATGCATATCGTGGTATAGGTACGCCAAAACATAGACACCCCATGCAAATCAGGTGCCCTCTCTAACCATCCTCTCCATAACTCGACCCCAGCCAATCAGAAACCTGTGTGACCTCCTATTAGGGTAGACAACACCTCTGATCAATCCTACCACTATCCCTGGGAAGTAGTCATAGTAGTCATGAATATCCTACCAAGATATAATCTATCCCTCCAATTCTACGTCATCAAAGACTCCCTTGCACTCTGCTAGTCTTGCATCCCGCTGAGGATCGTACTCTACAAGCTCACCTTGTATCGGTAAGTGCATAATCCTCTATACATCCTCTAGAGTAATCGCCATCTCACCAGTAGGTAAGTGAAAGGTCCTATCCTCGCTGTGGAATCTCTCCATAGCAGTAGTCAACAAACTAAGGTTGGCGCGAACCTCGGGCATGAAGCACACATTATCAATTCCCATCGGACCGAGAGCCTCTCAGTCAATCTCAGTAAGCATGTACCGCTGCAACAACGACAAGGGAAACTGCTCCCGCGACATGAGTACATCCTAGATGTCCTCCTGCAATCAAGAAAAGCAATGCGTCAACTAAAACTGCATGATTGTTCAAATCTATCTAAAGCATCATATCACTTCCTTAACATATCAAATTGATCAAAACAGCATAAATATCTCTTCACTACATTCCTGCAATCTTGGAGATTGCTTATCGATTGATGCATTGAGCAAGATGCCAATCGAGTCAATTTTGTTAAGTAAACTGACTATCCAATACATATGCGCCGAACCATAAGGTACATGCACCATTTCACAATAAATGCACCACTTCTGCTAAATGCACCGCCAAATTGAGGACATCTGTAGCTTCCTATCAAAAGCGCAACTTCTTAATGAATGCGCTGCAACATGTCATCCATGCGCAGCTTCTGCGAATGTGCCGTTTCCCATGTCCAATGTGCAAATTTACAATGCATGCACCGACCCATACTGTATATACACAGACCTTATATGTGTGTCGTTTCATACCGTAAATGTGTTGAATCATATCATATGCGAGGTTTCGGAGCGTATATGTGCCAATACACAGATCGGCGCATCTGTCCTAGTTGAACTTTACCTAGCATTTATTGCACTAATAAATAACCCTAGGTGAGTTTTTTCAAACTACATACCGGTGGTCCTGCGTCAGCTAGCCGGTCGAACCGTTAGAATCACTTAGAGTGGTGCTCCTCGCATGGAATATCCATATCTGTCTCAGCTGGTCTATGCTCCTATGCTCTCCTAAGCTCTCAAGGGACCTATCAACAAAAGACAAGTGTGAAAATGACTAGATTTGTGGACCCAACTCCTATATATAAAAAGTGAACCCTAACTAGCTGTGTGGCAACTATGACTACTTCCCAAGCCCGTTTCCTACCGTTTCTCTAAACTGTGACCTATTTTTCTTCATTCTAACCTCTTTTTCTCCTTCTTCATCATGAGATTGTCAGTCTCACATCCTTCTACCCTACTTCCCATCCAATCTCCTGAGGAGGCATCCTATCATCGTAACTTGTACCAAGGGCAAACTGGGGCTTGTATCATTATCATAAATTCTATTCTTTGAAGCAACACTATAAACTGCATTGCATCAAAGAGGGGCAAAATGTATACATGTCAAAATGAGACGACTCTATCCAAATAAATATTCTTAATATTTATTTAAGTCTAATTCCTCTATCAATAAATAAATAAACAAATTTATTTATTCGATTCATATCCCTCTATGTTAATTAAATATCTAAATATTTAATTACCTCTTCTAAAGTCAAAATTAAATAAAATCCTTTATTTAATTTAATTTTTCTAAACAATTAAATAATTTTTAATTATTTAATTAAATCAATTCTTCCTCCAAATTTAAATAAATCAATCACATTTATTTAAATTCTCTCAATCTCAGAAAATAAAATACAATCAAATATTTTATTTATTTTTCCAAATCATACACATCAATTAAATAAATTTATTTATTTAATTTGCTTTCTTATCTTCTAATTCCTCAAATATCTTCAAAATATTCTAAAAGTAAGTCTTCTTCTTCATGCACACAAAATTAAATAATTTATGATTTATTCATGCAAAAGCAAATCACAAGTTGAGTTAACTGACTCAATCAATCTTGTTTTTATCAATAACTCTTAAATTAGAAAAAAAATATTCTAATTTTTGATAGCATATCTTATCTTTATAAAAGAAAGCAATTAACTAAAACAAAATAGCTTTTGTGTGACACTTGTCTTCTTTCTATTCGTGCACATTCTCTCAAGGTTTATATACTGTTGATCTTCTCATTCTTTCTATAACGCTGATCTTCTCTCACACAAATCTATAAATTTGATCCTCTTCTTCCATTTCAATCATCCAAGCTTTCAGTCTTGTTGCTCTGTAGGAATTACAGTGCGCCTTTGGCACCCAAGTCATTCCATTTGCTTGCAATCAACTTGTCACCATATCACCATTACCATTGTTGTGAAGCTCATCTTCATTGCAATAAACTATCACGGCTATTCCCACTTGACATCTTGGAATAGCAAGGAAGTGCACCTTTTGAGGGCATATTCATACACAAGATCATTTGCGATAGGCTGTCAATGGAAGCCATGAAGTAAAGAGGTTTGTGGAGTTATTGTTCATTGTTTTAAATCTTCTTTATTTCTATATTTCATTGAGTTATGGGTATTATTGATTTCATTGATATTTATGCATAATTTCCATTAATAGGTACTAATAATAATCAGGTTAGTGGTCAGTCTTTCTTTCAACCTCCTCAAAATACATATACAACTAAAACACAAGACGATAGAGAAGAGATGAAAGAAATTACTGCACATTTGAGGAGATTAAAAACAAAGATGACTCATGTGAGAAATGAAAATTTCTATGGCAGAAATTCTCAAGGTCATAATAAGAATCAAATTCATAATCAAAATTAAGGCCACAGTCAAAATCAGAATCATAACCAGGGACAGGGATCACAAAACAGAGGACATAATGGAGATAACAGGGCTTGGGGAAATGATAATAGGGATCTGAATCAACCTAAACCTCCTAGAATATGGAACACCAGACTGAACTATGGCACTCTGGCTTCTCCATTTGAGAATCAAGATAATCAGGATCCTAAATAACTAGCTAGGATACAAATGGCTAATGTAGTGTCAAAAAATTGGTGTAAGATTCACAATACTAATGCACATGTTGAAATTGACTATCTGCAGTTCCATTTAGCAGCTAGTATTTTTAATGTAGAGGTACAAGCTCCTACATCTGAGTTTTTAATCCCTAAAGGAAATGAGATAGTACCTTCAGGATTTGAGTCTACTATGGTCTTAGAAAGTTTTACTTTCACAACCAAGGAAGAAGAGAATCAAATAGCAGAGGATGAACCATACTATTGTGATAGCTTGTACCCTGAATCAACTTTAGTATTAGAGGCTTTTCAGTTTCCTTTTCAAACTAAAAATGAGGCATTAGGTGAACCAAAAGAAGTACAAGCCTTTCAATAGTCTAATAGGAATCACACCTACAATCTGAGAACTACTAGTAAAGTAGGAGGTCCTTTCACCACCTCCACACCTCCAAACAACCTCAATACCCTACGTGACCAATATGCAAATAATAACCAAGTGCCTCCCAGAGCTAACTATCATGGTACTGGTGCAACAGTAATGCCTAAGGTTTAAGTAGGAAAGCTAGAATCAAATGAAGCCTCAAAATTAATGAGTTACTTGTCTAAGTAGATAAAGAAGATAAAGGTAAATTTGTACCTTTATATGAGTTATGGAAAAGCCTAGGGGTAAGGAATACATTCATAAAATATTTAGATAAGTTAGGGCCAAAAGAAAATCCAGTTACAAACAAGCATGGTAAAGATGTACCGACCAAAGATAAGAGTAAAACGGTTGAACAGCCTGCAAATGCAAATGTAGTAGTGTACACAGAGAAGGAGTCCCCTCATTTTCTATTAACCTTGAGAATGTTTGGGAAAAATCTACATAATTATATGGTAGATTCAGGAGCTTCGGTTAATGTCATGTCATTGGGAATATGTAAAACTTTAGGGCTTACCCCTACAAAGTTTACCAAGGTTGTTACACAATTAGATAAATCCAAGGTCAATGTAGTGAGACAACTTATGCATATTCAAATGCAATTAGATTCTAATCTTAGGGTAAGTTAGTACATTGATATTCAGGTGGTAGACATCCCAGTTAATTATGATATGTTACTAAGTAGGGATTGGTCTAAAACTTTAAACGGATACATGGCCACTGATTTTTCACACATGTGGTTGCCATGAAGGGGCATCCCAAACCAAATTAGAATTGAGGTTGAACCTAGAATGAAACACATGATTACAGAGTATAACATGATGAATGAGGTATTATATGCTTCTGTCGAACCAGGAGTTTATAGAGTTTCAAATAGAGGAGTGCAAATAGAAAAAATTCTAGCCTTGAATTTGAAACAAAACCTACTAACAGTGGAACAACTGTGTTTGTTAAATTCGATCATGGTTCTTCTGATGAGGAAGATAATGCAATGAGTCATTTTGGTCAGATCATAAGAAAAGAAATGGAGCAATGTATCCAACAGGGAATCTCTATCCAATGTAGTTTGTATAGGAATTTGTGTAGGGTATGTAAGACCGCTCACTCTAAAGAAAATGGTGGGATGTGCAGAGATATAATTGAATATCAGTATAAAAAGTGCATAGAATTAATGGGAAAACAAGACGGAAAAGCTGTCCTTAATGAGCCTAAGTTGCATTTCCATGAAGATGCTAACAAGTTGATAAAGAATCCTAGTGAGTATGTGGAGATAAAAAGTACTAATCATTCTAAAATTCATAAATAGATAGAGAGTATGGTGATATCTACAAGACAGGAAAAGATACATGAGAATATGAATGCTCCCATAAAACATGAGGTAAGTAAAATAGTTCTTGTTAAAACAAAGGGTTCAGTTGATAAAAACACAAGTAACATGTGGACTCTAAAGTGTGATGGATCTAAATCCAAGCAAGGGGTAGGAGTAGGGGTTGAACTCATTGATCCAAATGGTAAATCCTTTTTGGCAGCATATAGACTTCAGTTCCCATGCACTAACAATGTAGTAGAGTGCGATGCTCTAATCTACAGATTGGTTATGGCCATTAAGAAAGAGGTAAAGATGATCAAGGTATTTTATTACTCTGAACTAGTAGTTAGACAAGTCAGGAAATTATATGCATGTACCTTTAGGAAAATGGTCAGTTACAGACATAGGGTGTGGGATTTAATTGAATCTTTTGATGCTTTTAATATTGAACATATGCCTAGAGAGTTGAATCAGAGGCCATATGCACTAGTAGTTGCTGCTAGCACATTAGAACCCTTAACATTGTCAGGTCTAAAATGATTTGCCGTAGAGTTAGTAAATGTACCAAGTATACCTAATAATGTAACACATTTCCAGGTATTTGATGGAGATCAACAGAATGTAGATTTTCTCACTTGTCATGAGGTGTTTGAAATGCAAATCATTGATGAACAAGAAAGGCTAGATGTATCTTGGGATGAAGAGGATATAGTGGACTTGAAAGTAATTTGCTGCCTAAAGGGGTGATAGAGCTAGAGAAGATCTTTGATTTTGATGGAGTGATAAGAAAAAAAGATCTTCCCAAAACATAAGGAGGCAAGTGTGACCCCTTCAACTTAGGGACAAAATAGAATCCACAAAATGTGTTGATTGGAAAATCTTGTTATGATGAACTGAGAAATGAAATTGTAGAAGTATTACAAGAGTATAAACATGTGATCGCATAGACTTATGAAGATCTGAAAACTTATGCCAGGGGTGAAACTGTTTAGGTGGAAACAAAGGCTTGTAAATGCTATACTAGAGCCCCTAATATTTGAAGAAGTAAGAAAATTATTGTCTGCAAGAGTAATTTTCCCATCGAGGGATTCAACCTAGATTAGTAACTGAGTGCTCGTAAGAAAGAAAAGTGGGAACATCAGACTGTGTTGATTTTAGAAATTTGAATAAGGCTTCTGAAAAGGATAATTACCCTTTACCCCCATTGGATTAAGTGTTACAAGTAGTTAATGGAGCTAAAATGATGTCTTTTCTTAATGTTTTCTCTGATTATAATGAGGTTTTAGTAGACAAAGAGGATAGGATTAAAACTACATTCACATGTAAATGGGGAAACTATGCATATAGAAGAATGTCATTCAGCTTAATTAATGCAGGTGTCACTTTCCAAAGGGCCATGGACATTGCATTCCATGGGTTATCAGGTAAATGTATTGTTATTTACATGGATGATCTAACTATATTTCCTAAAGACATATCTACTCATGCAGATGACCTAAGGAGAGTGCTGAAATGATGCAAAAGGTATGGAATTTCTTTAAATCCAAAGAAGTGTTCATTTGGTGTAACCAAAGGGAAGTTGTTAGGTCATATTATCTCTAAAAATGGAATTTCTATTGATCCAGATAGAGTAGAGGGAATTAAGAAGCTACAATTGACTAGCAGTAAGAAGGAATTGAAGTCTTTCTTTCGTAAAATTAACAATGTTAGAAAGTTCATTACTAGTTTTGCAGAAACCGTGCAACCATTAAATGTAATGTTGAAAAAGGATGCTAAGATAAAATGGACACCTGTGGCTAGACAGCATTTGAGGACCTTAAAGAGGTTGTTTCTGATGCTCCTGTGTTAGCCAGTCTAGATTATGCTAAATCTTTTTGTTGGTGTTTTTCTTGCAGCCCTAAATCCTAAGGAAAATTAACACTAGGCTAAGGACAAGAAAGGCCAACAAACAAGGCTAAACATAGCCTTCTACTCTTTGAGCATTTCCATGCTTGGGAGCGTGTTCCCAGAGACCTCAAAACAATTTAAGCAATAGATACACAGCAATGGAGATCTCTAAATTTAGGCAATTTGGTTCAAATAGTGTTAACATATGATAAACTTGGTTATAATCCTTGTCAATGTACTCATTGACAACTTCTTACAATGCCATTGACCTAGGAGATGCAATATGCATAAGTCCTCTAAAGATTTGCATCAATTACAAGTTTCTCATGAGGTTTCATCAATGTTTAAAATACTAGAATTCATGCATAAGGGTAAGGCAGAAATAACTTATAACTAATAACAAACATAACTAAAATAATTTTTAGTTTTGTAATGGGGTGGAGTTATACTTGATTGCCCTAGACCAGTGCCTAATCCCATGGGCAACAGAGTCACACTTGGATCAAAATCCATATATGAAAATGGGAGCACACATTCAAATGAATTCAATTAACTAGGTTTTTGCCTTGTAGAAACATTGAATTCTCAATAGCCCTCCTACACTCAACACTACATCCATTCTTAGTTATCCACAATGCACTAAAACATCCCAAATATTTGTCCATGAAAGCATGTTCACTTAGATATTTAAGTAAATATTTAAGAAAAATACTATTACTGTATATCCTTAAAAATACAGACTAACATAGATCAAATGGAGAGTGTAGAAAATGTACACCCAAAAAACCCTTAGATCCCATGAAATACTCAATCATTTATGGAGACAGAGAATAGTATTGACAGCAAAAGCATGGACTTATATTGATTTATTGAAAAGACTTCCAGATCCAATATAGAAATTCATATACAAATAGACCTATTATATCATAAAACAGAGACCTAACTATTGCAGGACAATAGAACCCCTGGATTGATCTTTATCTTCCAGACCTAGTCTAAGAAGACAACCTGGAATCAACAACTAAAATGATATAGAAGTTACAGTCTTATAGAGAAAGAGAGAAGAAGATGAAAAACCCTAAAAATAATCCACTGATGACATATGGTACATCTTAGCTCCCTTGATTCTGCAACTAATTTGCTTCTAGAAGATGCTCCTCAACTCTTCATTTTCCCTCTTCAATCTGCCCGCTTCCCTTTTGCAACTGAAATTGATTTGGCTCAAATCTGTTTTGTATTCCTGTGCAAATTTTCCAGCTGAGTGTAAAAACTCACTAACTACCTCCTTTTTCACTGGTAAGTGAAAAATTTCACATCTGAGTAAATACCCATTTTGTAAATAATTGCAATTTTTCTTTACCCTGCACTTTAACCTTTGCAACCAAACATTTTCCTCATAATTGACTTATGCATTCTCAGGGAATAATTTCAAGTTCTCGGGCACATATTACCTCTATGAAAAATAATATGAGGCTTCATTTCACTTGCGAGTTAAAAATTTCTAACCCCAAACAAGTTTCCCTCTTACTGGCATTGAAGAATAATCTTTAGCAAGCATAATACCAACCAACATTATTAAATAAAAATTGTAGAGGCGTCATTTGATTGCTGTGCCGTTTTTGCAAATGTTGGGTCGTTTTTGGGCTTACCCGCACTTCAAAATCAACCATAACAATGTTAAAATGGCCTCCAAGGCAAGGCAAATGGTCTGGGCACTCATTCAAAGGTAAAAACCATCATTTCCAGCATGTAGGAGGCCCCAAAAACTGCACAAAGCCAAAAAAACATGATTCCATTTACCTTCAGCTCTCTCAGCAACCTCACTCAGTTTCCATTTTTTCTTCACACGAGCTCACATGGAATGCATGGGAAATTAATGTTTCATTTAAACAAAACATTAATGTTTTAATTCTTTATTCAACTCCTCAACTTTCCGTTGTTCCGCAAAGAATTTTGGGCATGCCTTCCTACAGCCCTGGGAGGTGTGGAGACAATGTTTATAAAGTTAATCTTTATAACACATGAAATATTTTCTGCCTCCTTATAGTTGCCCAAAATATATTCTAGAATATTTAAAATGGCTTCTTCTCTCCTTTCTATTGTTCCGTGCTCATAATGAGGGCTCCCTTTTTTGCATCCACGGAATGGCGAAATATAGAGAATGAATACCATAAAGCTTTAAAAAAATATTTTCTTCAAACTTTAAACTCTGCCAAACATTAAAATATTTAAAATGTTTCAAAGAAATGCTTTCCACACTTCCGCAATCCTTTGTGCCTCTTCTTTTTTGTCGTCTGTGGAACTCTGGGATTTTGACTTTTGGCAAAATACTTTATAAACATTAATCTTTTACAAAGCTTAGGCAAATATTTAATTTGTGCTAAATGTTGTACATTTTCCTTTCAAACTATTTAAAATATATAAAATATTTTAAATATTTACAAATTCAAACTTTAGGAAATAGTGAAATTTTTAATTGCACATGTTGCCGAAACAGGGAAAATTCATTGCGTGCAAACCGAAACATCTGGGGCCATGAAAACTTGTGACCAAGCATAATCAATTATTTAAAACATGGGTTTATTGACGGATCTCACCTAACTCACCAAATTTATATACCTCCTTTGTAAACTGACCCGTAAAACATGTTCACCGCAAACGAGATGCATTAAAATAATGCATCATATGAACTTGGTTTCTGATGAAAATGGAACTGGAGACATTTTCAACTAAAAAGAGAAATGGGTTGCCTTCAGAATCATGAAATTTGTAAATTTCTGGAACACCAAATTTAGCCTGTTACAGTCATAAAACAATTAAATAGCCCATCATAACTCAACCTAGAAGCGAGAAATTGCACAAGTGCACTACCATATATACCAAGAAACATTGTACCATACAGAATTAGGAGATCACTTCTGAGTTGTAAAATTTTAATCGGTGAAGATGGCCTCCGAGGTGGATTGAGTAGTATGCCGACCTAGCCTCTGTCGACACATTGAAAGGACATATGCACTCAAAATTTGAAAACTTTGAGGGTTCCATCAGTTGCTCTAGTTGGGGATGCATGAACCTTGCAGGAATGGGAAGATTCTAGATCTCTGGGACGTAGTCCAAGTGCCTACTCTATTGGGCGGCTCTGAAAATTGATTCAACTTGCAACTTGCAGAGCTCCAAAATATAATTTTCAGACATTATGTGATGGCCCTAGGCCACCAAATGAAAAGAACCAATGTTTACCTCTATGAAATACTCTGTTCTACACTATTTGTACTAGGCCAAGTCTAAAAATACTAACCACAAACTAACCCTGTCACTGACATGCTTAACCATATCACTGAGCCTGCCACTTTTAATGTAACCTTTGTCATTCTGTATTGTATAACCAAACATAAACTAAATTTTTTCATCATCACATGACACATATGTGTTATATTCATCACATGAAACATAATCATATTGAAAATAGCATTCCTCACTCTTCATCTTATTGTCATGCTCCATCAAAATACCTCCCAACTGAACTAGAAATTGAAGGTGTTCATACTCTTCCAAATAACTGGCATCATAATACTCAACCTTTACTACAACATCTATATCAAATGTAAAATATTCATATGCAGTGCCCTTGAGGAGATCATCAATGTGTTTCTTTGTTTTCTTAAGGCCACATTCTAGCCATGTGTCAAATGCATCACCAGAGTTCTCAGCAAAGAGTGGATTATCTCTGCACCAATAAGGATCATCATTTCTGATATCTGGTGAAGATGGAGACTCATCATAAAGGACATTTTGCCTTATATTCATTGTTGTCATAAAAGATTCTGCCTCCTCAACATGAAGATCTAAATCTTTCTCATCATCATTATATTTAGAATCATTACAGTCACTAGAAGAGCATACAAATACATTTTCAACATCATTCACATTATCAATAGTTAGCATCTCTGACTCACATTCTGAAAACTCTTCACAACAAGAAAGTTGTTCCTTCTTAGGTAGACATGCTTTCCCATCATTATCAACATATTCCTTATTTGAAGCAAAAGATTCCATCCCTACTTTATGAGGATAATAATAATCAACAGAGGAATGACCATACTCGATGCCATCATAGTTATTACAATAAAGGGACTCATCAATATTGAAACTATGTCCAGGCTCTTCAAGTTCATTGCATGGACCCATGTCTTTCATAAGACTATAAATATTGGAATCTTCACAAGAATCAAACCCTGGGAGGATACCAAACATGTATTCAGGCTCATGCTCCTTAGATTGGTCATTTGTACACACTATTTCAACACCAATCACTTGGGTTGATTGACCATGTTGAATCCTCAGGCCCATTTCCATTCCCTGATTAGTAGGTCTACAACAAGGGATAACTTCACATACCTCCTTCTGTTCACTAGACCATGCATTTGAAATATGATGACTATAATCATTATCTACACAACTAATGAACTGACCACACATTTTATTTGCTTCACTGAGGTATGCATTTTTAACCTTTGCTTTGCTCTCTTCTTCTTCATGTGATATCTCACTGCTTGACTCATATGGAGTAGTAGAATCATTATCATTACAGATTGAAAACATAATAGTTTTTTATGACCATCTATAATATCTTCAAAAAGAAAAATGCATTAACATACTTGGTCAAGCCTAACCGGCTTCAATTCCTTTGGAAGAGCACTCAAACTTTATTCATAAGATTCATAAAGTAAATCAATGCATACTAAATTTTTAGATCTGTGACACTCATGAATTGCAAATAGAGTATCCATAAATCTTGCATAGAGATCATATGATAATTCTCCTTCATGTCTCCTTATGTCAAAGAGGGCCTGAACAGAGACCATAGGATCACAAATGCATGCAACTTCTTGACAATTTGTTTGGGGCTCTATGTGATCAACATTATGGAATGATGTATAATCTAGAACAACATGGATGTAAGTACTTTGAAATTTATTTTTAATTTCTGACTTACACCTTTCATCAACGTTTGGTGCCTCAAGGCGACAAACACTTGTAGACAAATAACCCTTATGCATTCCATACTTCCAATTGTCTTCAATGTTCATGCCCATTTCATAGGATTGATGCAAGGTTGTAGGATTCTTGCTTCTCAATCAGTAACTCATCTTCTTGTCAAAAGCTCTCAGATAAACAACCAAACTCATTGAGTCATTTGGTCTCACAGTTTCAAGAATATCCCTCAATGCTTTTGTCAATCTTAAATTAAATGTTGGAACTAGCTCATCTTCATCTTTTTTAATACTCAAACTTGTTGATCATTGAACTTGCATTGATTCTCTCACCAAACTGCTCCATGAAAACTTCTTTGAACTAATCCCAAGAATGGCTAGAGCATGCTAGTAAATAAGAGAACCAATCTCTTGCATCTCTTTTCAGAGATTGAACAAATAATCTCATGACAACATCTGCAAAATCTATCTCATAATCATCTATTACATTACTAAAATCATGCAGATGCTTATTTGCAAATTCAAATTTATCACCATTAAACTTTGGCAGATGCTCTCTAATCCCATTAGGAATAGAATTTGGATAATTTTGGATACCACTAAAATCTAGTGCTTTGTATCTTTCAACAGAGAAGACCCTTCTTTGAGGGTATATCTGTCAACTTTCCATTGTGACATTTGAATCCATGATCTTAAGCCTTTGATAGTACATATTTCTACCACAACTTGTGTAAGATCCCCTAAATGAGTTTCTTCACAAATATGCATACTTCATCTCAAAACACAGGTTACAGTCATGTAATATGGAAGTATGCAAACCTTTGACTACACTTTCCTTTCTCTTAGTGCTTTGACATTCACTTAATAAGGAACCAAATTATTTCCAAGGCCTTTCACAAGATACCTTCAAACATAGAACTATCCTTTATAAAGATAGAAATATGTCAAATACCTGGAAGTTTGTTACTGCTACTACAAATTCTCTTCCTGATTGGAAACAATGAGTGTTGAAATGTTCTTCACACTTTTATCAGGTTCTTTCTCACAGAGTCACCACCTCTTTTCATAGAGGATTGAATTTCAAACAACACAAAGCACTTTTAAAGCTTTCTTTTTTTCTGGGTCTTCTCCAATAGAAAAGCCACACAAATTTTCTTTAGGTCATCTAGCAAGGAGAACATTAGAGTCACCACCCTTTATAGGGAATAATATATCATTATACATATAATAGCTCTAAATACCCATGATAGACCACTAGACTGATATTTAGAATTTTATATATAGTTTCCTAGTAGAGTCACCATCTGTTGGTGTTTTTTCTTGCAGGCCTAAATCCTAAGGAAAACAAATACCAGATTAAGGACAAGAAAGGCCAACGAATAAGGCTAAACATAGCCTTCTACTCTTTGAGCATTGCCAAGCTCAGGTGAGTGTTCCCAGAGACCTCAAAACAATTTAAGAAATAGATACACAACAATAGAGATCTCTAAATTTAGGCAATTAGGTTCATATGGTGTTAACATATGATAAACTTGGTTGTAATCCTTGTGAATGTACTCATTGGCAGTTGATTACAACACCATTGACCTAGGAGATACAATATGCATAAGTCCTCCAAAGATTTGCATCAATTACAAGTTTCACATGATCTTTAATCAAGGTTTGAAATACTAGACTTCATGCATAAGAGTGGGGTAGAAATAACTTATAAATAATAACAAACATAACTAAAATGATTTTTAGTTTTGTAATGGGGTGGGGTTATACTTGACTGCACTAGACCAATGCCTAATCCAATGGGCAACAGAGTCACACTTGGATCAAAATCCATAAAGGAAAAGGGAAGCACACATTCAAATGAATTCAACTAACTAGGTTTCTACCTTGCATAAACATTAAATTCTCAATAGTCCTCTTGCACTGAACACTACATCCATTCTTAGCTATCCACAATGCACTAAAACATCCCAAATATTTGTCCATGAAAGCATGTTCACTTAAATATTTAAGTAAATATATAAGTAAAACACAATTACTGTATATCCTTGAAAATACAGACTAACATATATCAAATGGAGAGTGTAACAAATGTACAACCAAAAACCCTTTAGATCCCCTGAAATACTCAAATATTGATGGAGATAGAGAATAGTATTGACAGCAAAAGCACGGACTTATATTGATTTATTGAAAAGACTTCTAAATCTAGTACAGAAACTCATATACAAATAGACCTATTATATCATAAAATAGAGACCTAACTATTGCAGTAAAATAGAACCCGTGGATTGATCTTTATCTTCCAGACTTAGTCTTAGAAGACAACCTAGAATCAACAACTAAAATGATATAGAAGTTACAGTCTTATAGAGAAAGAGAGAAGAAGCTGAAAAACCCTAAAAATAATCCACTAATGACACATGGAACATCTCAGCTCACTTGATTCCGCAACTAATTTGCTTCTAGAAGATGCTCCTCAACTCTTCATTTTCCCTCTTCAATCTACCCACTTCCCTTTTGCAACTGAAATTGATTTGGCTCAAATCTATTTTGCATTCCTGTGCAAATTGTTCAGATGGGTGTAAAAACTCACTAACTGCCTCCTTTTTCACTGGTAAGTGAAAAATTTCACTTTTGAGTAAACACCCATTTGGTAAATGATTGCAATTTTTCTTTACCCTGCACTTTAACCCTTACAACTAAACATTTTCTTCATAATTGACTTATGCATTCTCAGGAAATAATTTCAATTTCTCGGGTACATTTTACCTCTATGTAAAATAATCTGAGAGGCTTCATTTCACTTGCTAGTTAAAAATTTCTAAGCCCAAACAAATTTCCCTCTTATTGGCATTGAAGAATAAAGTTTAGCAAGGATAATACCCACCAACACTAACAAAATAAAAATTGCAGAGGCGTCATTTGATTGTTGTCTCATTTTTGCAAATGTTGGGTCATTTTTGGGCTTACCAGCACTTCAAAATCACCCATAACAATGTTAAAATGACCTCTAAGGCAAAGAAAATGGTCTAGTCACTCAGTGGAAGGTAAAAACCATCATTTCCAGCTTGTAGGAGGCCCCAAAAAACTGCACAAAGCTAAAAAACGTGATTCCATTTACCTTCAGCACTCCCAGCAACCTCACTATTTTTCCATTTCTTCTTCACGTGAGCTCACATGGAATGCATGGGAAATTAATGTTTTCATTTAAACAGAATATTAATGTTTTAATTTTTTATTCAACTCCTCAACTTTTCATTGTTTGGCAAAAAATTTTGGGCATGCCTTCCTACAGCCTGCGGAGGTGCTGAGACAAAGTTTGTAAAACGTTGATAAAGTTAAACTTTATAACACATGAAATATTTTTTTCCTCCTTGTAGTTGCCTAAAATAGATTCTAGAATATTTAAAATGGTTTCTTCTCTCCTTTCTGTTGTTCCACGGTCATAATGAGGGCTCTCTTTTTTGCATCCGCAGAATGGCAAAATATAGAGAATGCATACAATAAAGCTTTAAATAAAGCTTTTCTTTGAATTTTAAACTCTGCCAAACATTAAAATATTTAAAATGTTTCCAAGAAATGCTTTCTGCACTTCTCCAATCCTTTGTGCCTCTTCTTTTTTATTGTCTGCGGAACTCCAAAATACAGACTTTTGGCAAAATACTTTATAAACATTAAGCTTTTACAAAGCTTTGGAAAATATTTAATTTGCCCTAAATGTTGTGAATTTTCCTTGTAAAACTATTTAACATATATAAAATATTTTAAATATTTGCAAATTCAAACTTTAGGAAATAGTGAAATTTTTAATTGCACATGCTACCGAAATGGGGAAAATTTACTGTGCGTATACCGGAACACCTGGAGCCACAAAAACTTGCGAGCATGCATAATCAATTATTTAAAACATGGGTTTGTTGATGGATCTTGCCCAACTCACGAAATTTATATACCTCCTTTGTAATCTAGCCTGTAAAACATGTTCGCCGATGTAATGTCAGAAAATGTCCCCTTGGAGGCTTTCCCCTCATAAGGTTTAGCTCTTGGGTCTTTAGTATGCATTTAGGACATTTTAGTTCATATTTTGGCATCCCAATGGAATGAGACATAGGTTCCATGGCAAATTGGACCTAGGTGGACCCCTTGAGCTATACCCTGCCCAAAATAGGGAGGAGGACTTGGGCGGACGCACCCTAGTCCTACCCTATTTTGGGGCAGCCCCAATTTCTGGGTGTTAGTTTATCACCGTTAGTTGGTTCTTTTGCCGACATGGTAAAGTTTGATTTTTAAAATCTTGGCGGGAAGGCTTATAGTTGCATATATAAGCATGTTTAGGAATTCATTTGTAAACTAGATGGCAATTGTGATGTTCAAGTGTTCTCAAGGTGATTCAAGGCTTTCTATTGTGTTGCAAGGGCAGACTTGTGTGTTTTGTGTGTTGATATTTGCATATTTGAGCATCAATCTCCTCATGGCATGAAGAGCATCGTCCTCCATGAGAGCTTCACTACAAGGTGACATATCATTGTGTTTTTATTATTGATTCCTTTGGTTTTTGCCTCTGCCTCACAAGGGCACGTACTCTTTGTCTAACAACGGTGTTCGGAGACTTAAGTGTCCTCTAGCGCTTGAGTGAGGAAAGCCTCTAAACACCACAACCCCCAAACTAAACCTTGTGATTGTAGGTTACAGGTCTCACATATAGAAAAAGTGGAGTTACAGGAAGGCTTGGTAGGCATCAGGGATTCAGGATCTGAAGAAAAGCAGGACACAAGAATACTTCCAAGACTTGGGAGCCTGTAATAGTGTCCTTCGCAAATAGATTTTGGGAAATAGAAGTTATAGGGCTGATCAGTGTCGAAAGGAGGTCTAGATTCCCTAAAATAGTAGGTACCTTGGACATAGGCACCCGCACCTTAGTCCTCGACTATTCCAGTTCAAAACCCCGAAAATAGGTATTCTGTGATTTACTATTTTACTCTTGTCTACAAGAGCTTTTTCCATCTTTCATCAATTTGTTGTCATATTTGGATAATTAGGGTTTTAATGGTCAATTGGACATAGGAGAAGGAAAATTTTGATAATTAATTCCCTAATCCAAGTTTCCCTACATCTGCAAGTGACCTAGGGTATGATAGTGTTGCAAGTATGGGTTAAACCAGTGTTGTCATTAATGTCAACATACTCATGTTGCATTAATGAGAAGGATTGGATGAGTTGTGTGCTGAGGATATTGAGAAAATTAGTCTCAATCAGGAACAGTGAAGAACAGTGATGATAACAAGGTAAAAGTCCAAGATAGGTTGAGGATCAGAGGATGCGGTTTAAAGGGTTTGTAGATATAAGTCTTGAGATGCTCCAGACAAGTTTTCAGGGATTTGCATGAAGATCTGAATAAGATATGGATGCTCAAATAGAACCGGTTCAGACAAGTGCTCAATGGTGATAGAGTGAGACAGATAGGTCCGGTAAGGTCCGATAATGCATTATCCCACTCTGTAGATTTAAGGAAGTGTTTAGAACATCCTTGTGAAGTGTCAAGCAAATCAGTTTGTGGTTTGAAGGTCTGGAAGAACCTATTCCTTTGTGACAGTGATAACAGACTGTGTTCTTGAGGTTCCGGATGTAGGAGAGAAGGATTTTAGTAAGTAGAGGAAGTGTGGATGTTCCTGATGATTCAGGAAAACTTGTAAAGGTCCTTGGATTATGTTCAGTTCGTGTTGATGGTCCACATTAGAATTAGAGCCCGAAATTGAAGAAATACTTCCAGATGAAGGTGTTCTTTTTGTGACTGGCCGACTAGATGAATTATACACCTTGTGAATGTTCTTGTGGTTGCTTGCCGACTTAGATGTTTGTTCCTAAGTTGATGTCGTGTATAAATAAAGGTCTACGAAGTCATTTCAAGAGTACTCTTGTGGAGATGAGTGTGTGGTAGTGAGGAGAAGAGCGAAAGGAAAAGCAGAAGCATTTGGGCTTTAATGGAACTGATTCAAGCATGGTGACGATGCTATTTACCAGTTCAAGTATGTAATACTCATTTATTGTAGACAGTGTGTCTCTTGTAGGCAGTGAGCCTCTTATGAGTAGTGTGCTCGGGCAGTGAGCCCTAATTGGCATGTGCCATCTTATTATTTCTATTCTTCTAATAGAGAATAATATCTTGGGTTAGTCACCTCGTGGTTTTTCCCTTAACTGGGTTTTCCACGTCAAAATATTGGTGTCTCATGTGTAGATGTGTTTCTACTCTTGATTAATTACATTAAGTTTTCATGATTTATTTATTATTAATGCTAAGTGAATACAAGTGTTGAAAGAAGAAAGTTTTGAACAACTGATTCACCCCCCCTCTCAGTTGTTTTCCCTAAATCTAACAATTGTTATCAGAGCCAAGTTCCTCTGAAAGGAGCTTAACCGCTTGAGGAGATCCAGGATGTTGTCCTCCAAGAAGGATAGTCCGAAGTTCGATGGAACTAACTTTTCTCTTTGGAAAGGTAGCATGGAATGTCACTTGCAGTGCATGGGATTTGCATACTGGTCCATGGTGACAAAGGCTTATGTACCTCCACAGGGTGGTCCAACAACCCTAAATGAAATCATAGATGCTAAAAACAATCTATGTACCAGAGAGGCTCTTGTAAGTGCATTATCTGACTCAGAACTCTCTAATGTTATTCATCTACCAACTGCCTTTGAGATTTTGAAGAAATTAGAACTTTTGCATGAAGGAGACTAGTTTGTTAAATGTGCAAGATTATAGAGTCTGAAAGGGAAATTTGAAAGACTAAAAATGAGAAATGATGAAAATATTACCTCTTTTATGCCAAGAGTGAATGACCTCGTTTGTGGAATCAGAAATGCAGGTGGAACCTTGAGTGAAGATGAGATAGTTGGCAAAGTTCTCAGATCCCTTCCTGAGTCTTATAAAATCAAAGCTTTTGCAATCGAAGAATTCAGAGCTCACACAACAGTCACAAGGGATCAATTGGTTGGTAAGCTAGCTGCTTTTGAAATGGCTGAGTTTGGAGATGATCCTCCAAAGACTGAATCTGCATTCAAAGCAAGTGCCTTGGTAAAAGGAAAACAAAGGTTTGATCCAGGAGAAAACACTTCAAGGAAATCATCATGGTATGAAAATGCAAGAAAAGACTTGGAAGAAGAAGAACCTAAAACTGCTCATCTTGAAGCTCTTATTACAAAAAGACTACCAAGAGGATCCGGTAAGTATGAGAGAAAATTGCCCTTTAAGTGTTTTAACTGCACCAAGATTGGTTATTTTGCATCAAGGTGTCTGGAAAGATTTTCTAGGCCAAACAGTAATAGACCAAGATTCCAAAAGAATTGTTACTATGCTCATAAAGGAGATGTTGAAGGAGTAACAGATGATGAATCAGAGAAAGAAGACAAATCTAGAAGTGACTGGGTGTTCATTGCCATCAAGAAAGAAGATCCAATACCTTCTTAATCCATAAATCATAAAGCCCTAGCTGCCCAAGTTGAAGAAAAGGATGATTGGGTCATTGACAGTGGCTACTCTCACCACATGATAGGTGACAAAAACAAATTCATAGATTTGGAAAGGTATGAAGGAGGAGTGGTAAAGTTTGGTGATAACTCTGCAAGTAGAATCAGAGGTAGAGGAACTATTTCTTTTGATGGAAAGAACAAAATTGGTAATGTACTATATGTTGAAGAATTGAAACACAATCTTCTCAGTGTGGGACAGTTGGTGGACAAAGGCTATGATCTCATATTCAAGAATGGAAAGTGTAAAATCCTTGAAAGTTCTAAAACAGAGATTACATCAGGTACCCAAACAAAAGGTAACATCTTTCACTTAGCTGGTACTGGTAGAAGTTGCTTATTTGTTCAAATTGATTAGAATTGGTTATGGCATAGAAGAATGTGTCATGTGAACTTTGATAATATAATCAAGATAAGTAATAGTCAGGCTGTAAGAGATCTTCCGAGATTGGTAAAACCTACAAATAGTTTGTGCAAAGAATGTCAGTTGGGAAAACAAAGTAGAATCTCATTCAAAAGCAAGGAACAATCTTCTCAGTCAATTTCATCATAAATCAGACTTCAAAATATTCGCATAGCATTCTATGTCAAGATCTCAAACCTAGGGCTTCAAAAACAACGATTTTCACTCAATTTGGCCTTATTAACTCTCTAAACTTGCACCATAGTTGTGTTGTGAAAGGTATTTTGGCATTTATTTTCTATTATTAGGATAATCATTTCTTTCCCCTCATAAAAAGCTTCAAAACACCCTTTTAATGGGCTCTTGTAGTGAAAATTCGGTGAAAAACTACACATTTTGGCTATTTTTGCCCTAGGGTTTGACCTAGTTTGCACTCCAAGCATGTTGTGATCAATTTTATGGATTGAGATGACTGATATTATTGATATTCTTTTATGTACCTCCTAAAATTCTGTACAACACCCCTTTTTCGAGGTCTTGGAGTTGAAAAATAGTTTATTTCTGCTATATTTTAACTAGGGTTTTACCTTAAGTGGCACTAAAAGCGTGTTGTGTTTGATATTTTGCCATCTAGTGGCTATTATTACTTATATCATTTTCTTTCCATCATCATTTTCCTCACAACACCCTTTGTTATGCTCTTTTGCCTTGAATTTTGGTGAAAAAAGGTGCCTATTTCGACATATTTTCACTATATTTGGACTTGGCATTATCTTGGATTCGCATCAAGAGTGTGTTGAGAGTGATTATACTAGTTTTTTGGATAGATATCAGACATATAACTTTCTGCCCTTGACTGAAATCATTACAACATCCTTTGTTTCCTTCACTGGCATTGAAAAAATAACGAAAAATCAAGCATTTTAGGCTATTTGTGCTCTTATCTTTTGCACCAATTTTGAAAAGCTTTCAAAATCTGATTTGGCATTGGTTTGATCATAAAAATATGGCCTCTAATCATAATAGCAACAATAGGTTCCCTCCTAGACCTTACATGAAAAGAAAGGCTCCTGAACTTGAAATTGTCTTTACACCTCATGATAGAACAACTGGAGACAAAGAAGGACCTCTTTACATCATTGTGAAAATAATGGGAAACCCCGTGAATGGAACTCTTATTGATCCTAATTGCATGACTAATGTTTCAACTGAGGAGTTCCTCTTTTCACATCAGTTAATGCAAGGTTCTTATGACCTCTCGAGCATGATGATTAAGACATATAAGGGAACCTTTATCAAACATTTGGGTAAGGTATCATTGTTAGTAGCACTATCTAGAAAACATGTCGAACAATGGTTTGATGTTGTCCCTATTTTGGACCTCTTTTGCATTAAATTGGGACATCCGTGGCTAAAAGAAATGAAATCTATCCCTTCAAAAATACACCATTGTCTGAAATTCCCTCTGGATGGTCATATAATCACCATCCCTCATAACAAGTATAAACCTTTGGTTCAGCAAAAACATTACAAGTTCAATTACTTTTGGGATAAAACTGAAGTACTTAGTCCTCCTATACAAGAAATGATAAAAGAGAAACAACCCGCATGTGAAGAGAACTTTAGATTGTAAGGACAAGGTCCCTATGTTGAGGTTTCTCCCCCGAAATCCATACAAAGATCAATAGGTCATTGGAAACAACAAAATGTTCCACCACAACAAATGAGATTCGATCCTGATGCTTCATCTTCTAATTTGCACAAGCCTATGAAAGAGGATAGCACTATCTTACAAGAGATAAGTGGTAAAACAAAATGAAATAGAAAAGCAAGAGAAAGAAGAAAAAGAAGACTCTAAGCTTATGCCATAAACCTTTCCTCTCAACAAGAAAACATTGATCCCAACATTCAACCAAAAAAAGATGATCCTAATGATGAATAACATGATGAACAAGATATGAACTTCACTATTTTACCATAAGTCCCACTATCCTCCAACATTAGGGAGTGGGAAGATGACGACGATGATTTGCTTATAGACAACTTCTAGCCTGAAAGAGGCCCTATAGGTAAGTATCTCTAACTCTTTATCTCTCTCATGATGTGCTTCCCTCATGATGTGTTACATGTTGTTTATGCCTCCTGGGATGACCTCAAATTCTCGCGTAAGGTTTAGGATACTAGGAGACCGCCTCTGTTGTGACCTTCTTCTATTTGTATCATCATTCTTCTATATTATCTCTCTGATTTCATTGTTGTGTTGTGTCTTACGGACATAGTGTCGCGGTTGGTGACTTGGGGGCACCCTCCTACATGACTATCCCTAAGACACTTGTTTCTCCTCTCTTATTTATTATTTCCCTTCCTCTAGTGTTTCCATTTAGCGGGTGAATGATGACAAACATTTATAATGATGTAGACCTAGTGTCCCTTTTGAGACAAATCAAAAAATGGACTTAGTTCCTAATATGACGATGGGGTTGTATATCTTATCTGACGCTTGGCTAGTGGAAGCACTTGTGCTTTCTGCGTAGTGAATTTTATTATGTTTCTATCACATTTACAAAACTTAACAATATTGCTGCTCCATGCAACTTTTTTTGCCTTTGAATCTAGCCTTGGCGGTACTCGATTTGGAGAGCTTCATGATATAGCCTCACAGTTATCCTCAAACTTTGAATTGATTGTATAACCTTGGCTCTTTGTGTGGTTAATCATATGCATTGATGTTGTTTATCATGATCTTGTAGACACTAACATGTTTCTTGCAGGGATATGTTTGTGGGAACATTTGGCGATCATAAAGTACATGTCACCTCTGGGGGACATGGGCTTTGCGAAAGTTAGTGTTCCGTTGTGTGTTTTCTTCCTACCTTAACATTCTTGATATCGATAATTGATATCAACCACTTTAAGGTGGGGGCATATATAAGGTAAGTTGTTTGTTGTAGATATTAGCTATGTGTTTAACATCAGATGCAGAGACTTACACCCTAGGGTAGTGCATCGTGCATCCTGAGTTTGTTTGCAATCAATCAATCAATCATGTAAGCCCTCTGCGGAGGCGAGATATCAAATATATCCTTTTTCTTAAGCCCTCTGCGAAGGCAGGGATGGTGTATTTCTCAGAGTAGATTGTATCATCCTGTCATTTTCAAAAGTCCTCTGCGGAGATAGCGAGCGGTTCTATGACTAACTCAACCCTTAAGCGTGTCTTCGGTGATTGTTGTGGTGAAGCACAATCGTCGGTGTGTGCCTGTAATGTGTATGAGATGGTGTTGGACCTAGAAATAGGTACACACCATCACTTGTCTACCGTGTTTTCTTTGTGTCTTCAAGTGTGTGTGTTTTGGCGTGCTTGTTTTGTGTGGTGTGTTTGTTGCCCCATATGCAGAGACCAGCGTCCTTAGGTAGTGCTTCCTGCATTTTGGGAGGTTTTGCGTGTCTTGCGTGTGTGTTGCCCCATATATACTAAGACCTACGCCCTCGGGTAGTGCATCTTGTATTATGGGAGGTTTGTTTAATTTCCAATACTTGCATTTGCATTTCATATATATGAGAGAAAGAAAAGAAAAGATATCATTTGTCTTCCATGCATTAATGTGTCTTCTATGGATTGATTGTATTCTCCATGTTCTGTGTGACTGTAACTGTCTTATCTATGTTTTACGTGCCTGGAACTATCTCTTATGTGATTGGTGTGTCTTCTCTATGCTTGGTGTGTTTGTTGTGTTTGTGACCTTACTTTAATGCATGCATTGGCCTTGCATTTATACATACATTAAAGTGGGGGCTCAATGTACCATTGGAAAATGTCCCCTTGGGGGCTTTTCCCTCATAAGGTTTAGCTCTCGAGTCTTTAGTATGCATTTAGGACATTTTAGTTCATATTTTGGCATTCCGACAAAATCAGACCTAGGTTCCATGGTAAATTGGACCTAGGTGGACCCATTGAGCTGTACCCTATCCAAAATAGGGGGAGGACTTGGGCGCCCGCTCCCTAGTCCTGCCCTATTTTGGGGCACCCCCAATTTTTGGGTGTCAGTTTATGATCGTTAGTTGGTTCTTTTGTTGACACGATAAAGTTTGATTTTTAAAATCTTCGCGAGAAGGCTTGTAGTTACATATATAAGCATGTTTAGGCATTCATTTGTAAACTAGATAGAAATTGTGATGTCCAGGTGTTCTCAAAGTGATTCAAGGCTTTCTATTATGTTGCAAGGGCAGACTTGTGTACTTTATGTGTTGATATTTATAGATTTGAGCATTAATCTCATCATGGCATGAAAAGTATCTTCCTCCATGAGAGCTTCACTCCAAGGTGACATATCATTGTGATTTTATCATTGATTCCTTTGTTTTTTGCCTCTACCTCACAAGGGCACTCACTTTTTGTCTGACAATGGTGTTCAAAGACTTGAGTGTCCTTCGGGGCTTGACTGAGGTAAGCCTCTAAACACCACAACCCCCAAATCAAGTCTTGTGATTGCAGGTTACAGGTGTTGCATCTAGTGGAGTTGCAAGAAGGCTTGGCAGGCATCAGGGATTCGGGATCTAAAGAAAAGAAGGACATAGGAGTGCTTCCAAGACTTGGTGCCTGCAACAGTGTCCTCCGTAGATAGATTTCAGTAAATAGAAGTTATAGGGTTGATCAGTGTCGGAAGGAGGTCCAGATTCCCTAAAAAAGTAGGTATCTTGGACTTGGGCATCCGCACCTTAGTCCCTGACTATTCCTCTTCGGAACCCCAAAAATAGGTATTCTGTGATTTGTTATTTTACTCCTATCTACAAGAGTTTTTTTTCTCTTTCATTAATTTGTTGTCATATTTGCATAATTAGGGGTTTAATGGTCAATTGGACATAGGAGAAGGAAAAATTGATAATTAATTCCGTAATCCAAGTTTTCCTACATCTGTAAGTGACCTAGGATATGATAGTGCTCGCCACTCGACCCTAGATCCTTCAATATTCAGTGGAAACAAGGGTTTAATATCTAAACAATAAAAGATTAACAAAATATGATTTTACCCTAAACAACCGCAATCGAGATGCATTACAATAATTTATCATATGAACTCAGTTTATGATGAAAATGGAACTGGAGATGTTTTCAACCAAAACGAGAAATGGGTTGTCTTCAAAATCATGAAATTTGGAAATTCCCAAAACACCAAATTTAGCCTAGTTGCAGTCAGAAAACAATTAAATAGCCCATCAAAAATCAACCTACACGAAATTGCACAGGTGCACTGCCATATATACCAAGAAACATTATACGATATGGAATTGCAAGATCACTTCTGAGTTGCAAAATTTTAATCGATGAAGATGGCCTTCGAGGTAGATTGAGCAATATGCCAACCTAAGCTCTGTCGACACATTGAAAGGACATATGCACTCAAAATTTGAAAATTTTGAGGGTTCCATCACATTTTACTTTTATTCTTTTGCATCAAAACATTCTTGTGTAGCTGCTTTAACACGGAAAGGAGAAGAGAATGAAAAAAAACTTGTTGCATTCATGAGTGCTCCATTGAAGGATGCTCAGTTAAGGTATTTGGATACAGAGAGGCAAGATTTTGCATTGGTGAGAGTAGTAAAAAATTTTAGGCATTACATTTTGAGGAGTTAAATAAAGGCCATAGTGCCTGATGGAGCTGTGAAAATGCTATTAATGCAAAACAAACCTAGAGATAAAAGAGTAAAGTGGATCATAGTTTTACAAGAGTTTGATATGGAGATCATTCTGATGAAGTTAGTTAGAGGCCAAGCCTTAGTACAAACCATAGCCAATACTGATCCTAACTTGGTAAAGAAATAGTATGTGTTGAACACTAATGATACACCAGGATGGTATGATGACTTGAATACATTCCTCATATCTAGAAAGTATCCCAATTAGATGAAATCTTCTCAAAGGAGGGCTTGTTGGCAAGAGACACTATGTGGCTTCATGATTGTTATCATTGATGGAAACAAAGTCTATCCCAGACATCCGTAGAGCATAGTATGCCTATTCTGGAAGTAAGATTCCAGAGTGTTCTGGTCCGGTGAACAAGAATAGAGCATGCAGCAAGGTCTAACAATTAGGTCTGGATCTCTCAGAGGGTGTAACTCAGCAAGGTGTGGATTTAGGCAAGTCAAGAGGAGTATCATGACTACTATATTCCAAAGATTGAGCCTCTAGTGACGAATCATGGAAAAGATATGATTATCTGAGTGTTGGGTTCTAGACAGGTAGAGCAGACTGAGGAAGAACTAACCGACAAAGTATCAAACTTCAATCCGGATGAGTAATTGATGTTGATCAAGGTATTTGAGGGATCTTACATGATTGGCTGACATGATTTATGACTTCTATGTCTATTTTTTTTATACGCATCACATATTAAGCATGGAATCGACCGATAGATCAGTGTTTTGTAAATATCTTGAATATTCCAGTTGTCGACTAGAAAGATGTTGAAATCCTTGGTGCGGATATATATACCAAATGGATTTTGGTATGAAGGGGGTGTATGAAGTAAAATATGTGTGAAGAAAGGTAGAGATAAAAGTGGAAGTAGCAATACAAGTCCAGTATGTGACAGAACAATAGCACTTAAGCAGAGGAAGAATGAAGTGCATTAGATCAGTATATTGAGCCTAACCAGAACTGAACCTCAACATATATGGATGCCTCTCATCAGTTCCAACACCTAGTTACCTTCTATAAACATTGTAGACAGTGAGTCTCTTGTAGGTAGTGTGCCTTGTGAGCAGTGTGCTCAGGCAATGAGCCCTAATTGGCAAGTGCCATTTTGTACTTCTTATTCTTTTAATAGAGAATACAATCTTGGGTTAGTCACCCCGTGGTTTTTCCCTTAACAGGGTTTTCCATGCTAAAATCCTTGTGTTATGTGTGTTGATTTCATTTATGTTCTCATGATTATATATGCTTATGTGTTTTAATGTTGCACAAAGATAAAAGGAAAATAAAAGTAAAATTATTACAGATAACTGATTCACCCCCCTCTCAGCTATCTACCTTGTTTAAAATAATTGGTATCAGAGCCAAGTTCCTCTAAACAAAGCCTAACAACTTGAGGAAGATCTAGGAATCTCAATGGATATGTATGGTATGATGGAACAACTTCAGTCTACCCTAGATGATCTTGAGCAATCTCACTCTGAAGTCAATAACTTGAGAGAAAGACTCAAACAAGATGATGATTTCATAAATGAGCTAAAAGAAAAATTGAGTATCTCTTTAAAAAAGAGAAAGGAACTACTTTAAAAATTAGTAAGTCAGAGTGAAGCCAATGATACTAATGAAGATCTGAATGAGACAAACAAGCTATGTGAGAAGCTATCAAAAGAAGTCATAATGGTAAGAAATGAGATGGAATCAAGGGTTATGAGATTCACCCAAGAAATTGAAGACAAAAGGAAAATTGAAGATAATCTAAAATAATCTCTCAAGGAGAAGTCAAAGGACTCCCACAAAATGGATAGAATAATTAGGCATCTAGAATCTGATCTTGAAGAAGCTAGAGATAATGAAGAACAACTTGAGAATCAGATAGATACACTTAAACAAGATCTTAAAACAACAAATGAATAAAAAGAGAAATTCAATATAAGCTTATCTTAACTTGAAGTTCTTCTTGAAAGCCAAAAGAGGGTAGATGACAAGCATGGCTTGGGATATGAGAAAGGTTGATGTAGAGTGGCACAAGGGAAGCAACTATGGTTTAGTCTTCTCTGCCCACTCACCCACTTCACCTATCCTTCATCCAACCAAAGTCACTCAAATGGACAAATCATGGATTTGATATCTAGGTTGTTGCTCAACCCTCAAGGCTTCTTCCACACCTTAAGACAAGTCAGCAAACACATTTCCCACAGTTGGTTTGATCCCCAACTTCTCACTACTCTTCAAACTTCACTTGGCCTAGTGAGGCTACTAGCCCTACTAAACCTGTTTTCACTACACAACTCGCCAAAACCTTGAATGACCAAGAAAAAAAATGATGGATTTGAACACCCTTTAAGGAGCTCTAACAAACTTCCAAACCTCCAGTCTCAACTCTACTCCAGCAACTCAAAACACCCACTAGGACTCTAGGCCTAATTGATCACTTTAGGTCTAGGTTACAAAGAAAGGGGCTAAGTTGGGGTCATAGATCAGAGACAGGAATTTGGAAAACCTCCACAACCTTCAAACATCTCAAAAAACCATCAGGCATTCATCCACCTTTCAGATTTTGTCAAATACAACACTAAATTGCACATTTTTGGTCAAATACATAGAGATACTTGACCTTGGGCATCACTCCAAAAATCAAAAACAGTCTTTCCCCACCAAATGCTTTTGGAATCAAGTAATATACATCCCTATCCTGCATTTCATTGATTTGTATGAGATTTCACTAATTGAAATGCATTCTAGGGCCAGATTTCTATGACAAACCCTAGAAATCAGGGTTTTAGAGTAGTGAGAATACAAAATGTGATATCTCCCTCCTGAAACCACTTCAAGACCTCAAAATTGTTGCATTGGAACCCTAACTCAACCTATTTTCAAAAAAAGTACATTGATCTCCTCTGCCAATCCGTACAGGCCGTACAACTCAAGAAATGCAGGGAAAAATAGTCAGTTTTTATTGTTTTTGTGCCCAAAACTCCGTACAAAATCCTCTCTTCCGTATTGGAGCAAGATGTCCACCATATCAACCAATCCAAGTTGGTATGCAACTTCCCAAAGTAGTTGCAACCATCAAAAGTGGGTTGGAACCGCTCAAGTACATGACACATTTGGACAACTATGGCATTTGTGCCTTGACACAAGGATGGCGATTGGTTTTGCTTGGCCAATGGATCCTAAACATCCACCATACTCCCAAAAACATGACAAAACATCAATACTACCAACTAGACTAAAAAAAAATCAACATTAGACCTACTAGGCCTAAATGACTCAACTAGGGTCAAATGGACTAAAAATGATTGAGGTTTATATGATTACCCCAATTATCTTGACCACACAAAAAGGACCTTAAATCCATGGCTAAAGCCTTATTACAGAACACATTGAGCAAAAACCACAACTTATCAAAAATGTAATAAAAATGATTTAGGTGCCCTACACCATACACCCACTGTCAAACAGAACTCAAGTCTCTTGAGTTGGGAATGCTGTCAAATGTGAATCCTGCCTTCTTAATGGCTTCTCTACTCATCCAAGTTGTATCTTCCTAAGGTTTATTGAGCCACTTTACCAAATATTCATAGTAGGTGTGCCTTCTAGTCTGTTTAGCCACCCTGTGATCCAAAATACATTCAATCTGATTAGGAGATGAAGGAATCAGGTCCTAGACTATCTGATCATTTTGTTCTTTTGCCACAATTGTTTAAGGATCAGATCCCTTATAGGGATAAAGGTTTGCTACATTGAAGATTGGTGACAAGACAATGCCATCCAGAAGTCTGATTTTGTAGGCATTTTCTCCACATTTCTTTAGCACTTCGCAAGGCCCAATCTTCTTCATAAGTAGCTGGGTGTATTTACTTATAGGTAGCCTCTCCTTTTTCAGATGCACCATGACCAAATCCCCTTCTTTGAACTACAGATCCCTTCTCTTTCTGTCAGCAGACTGTTTGTATTTGCAGAGGTAGACTGTAATTTCTATTTTACTTGCTCATGGACATCTTTCATCACTTGGACAAAGTGTTTAGCCAATGCACTACTCTTCTCCAGTCCTCCAACCTCTCTAAGTTCCAAAATACCCCTTGGGTGAGTGCCATAAACAATTTGAAAAGGTGAGAGGCCGGTGCTTCTGTTGACAGTGTCATTGTATGAGAACTCTGCCTGAGCCAAAACTAAATCCCAACTAGCACCCTGCTCTTTAGTTAGGCACCTTAGGAGGTTGCCAACTGGCCTATTGGTCACCTTAGTCTGACCATCAGACTGAGGATGATAGGCTGATGATAATGACAAGTTTGCACCTAGTCTTTCCCAAAGTGTCCTCCGGAAGTGTCCTATGAACTTGGGGTCTCTATCAAAGATTATGGACAAAGGTAAACCATGTAATTTGACTATTTCCTTGAAGAAAAGACCTGCTATGTGTGAGGCATCATGTGTGGTTTTACATGGGATGAAGTGAGCCATTTTGAAGAACCTATCTACAACCACAAAAATGCTGTCATGTCCATTCTTGGTCCTAGACAAACCAAGTACAAAGTCCATGCTAATGGAATCCCAAGGCTTTGAAGGGATAGGTAGTGGAGTGTATAGACCTGCATTTGATGTATGCCCCTTGGTTCTTTGGCAAATTTGACAAGTTTCTACAAACTTTCTTACATCAATTGGCAACTTTGGCCAATAGTAGTATCTCCTAACCAATTCTAGGGTCTTATCAATGCCAAAGTGGCCTGCCATGCTACCACAATGCTTCTCTTGAATAATATTCTCCCTAACAGACCCTCTTCGAATACACAACGGGCTGCCTTTAAAAAGAAATCCATCTTGTATCAAAAAATTAGAAAAATCAGTGTTATACCTGCCTGTCATGGCTTTGCAAACTTGGTAAGGTTCCTTGAAGGCTTCATCTTCTGCATACTGATCCTTAATGGCATGTATACTTGTACTCTCCAACTGAATGGTTTGAACAACAAGATTCCTCCTACTTAAGGCATCAACTACCTTATTGGAAACTCCTTTCTTGTGTTTAATTGAGAATGTGTATGCTTGGATGTACTCCATCCACTTGATATGCCTGTGGTTTAACTTCAGCCGCCTGTTCAAGAAGCTCAAAGCATGGTTATCAGTAAAAACAACAAACTCCTTGGGTAGTAAATAGTGTCTCCATTTTCTTAATGATTGAACCATTGCATATAACTCTAGATCATAGGTAGAATAGTTCTATTTTGCCTCATTTAACTTCTCACTAAAGAAGGCTACAGGCCTCCCATCTTGACTTAGGACTCCTCCTACAGCCCTCTTACTTGCATCACACTCAACCACAAAGGTCTTATCAAAATCAGGCAGCACTAGGACCAGTTGTTCTGATATTTTCTTCTTTTACAGTTCAAATGCTTGATTGGCCTCATTTGTCCATACAAACACACATTTCTTGCCCCCTTTTATAGTATCAACAAGTGGAGCACAAATGGCACCAAACCCTCTAATGAACTTCCTATAAAAACTGCATAAACCATGGAAACCCCTTACCCCAGAGGCTGTAGTAGGTGTGGGCCAATTAAGAATGGCTTCCACCTTGCTTGGATCCATCTTGAGGCTGCCCTTAGAGATGACAAACCCCAAGAATGTCAATTCTTCTTGTAGGAAGACACATTTATCAATATTAATTCTCAACTTCTCCTCTTGAAGCCTTCTAAGCACTTGATGGATATGTCTTATGTGATCTTCCTTGCTGTCACTAAAAACTAATATATCATCCAAATATACAATAATGAACTTGTTAAGGAAAGGTTCTAGCACCTCATGAAGGTGCTTGGTGCATTGGATAAGCCGAAAGGCATCACAACCCATTCAAATAGCCCTTCATTGGTTTTGAAGGTCATTTTCCACTCATCCCCCTCCCTTCTCCTAATTTGGTGGTAACCACTTTTTACATCCATTTTGGCAAAATACTTAGCCCTACCCAAGCAATCCATTAAATCTTCTATTCTAGGCATTGGAAATCTATACCTGATAGTAATCTTGTTGATGGCCCTAGAATTAGTGCATAGTCTCCATGTGCCTTCCTTCTTAGGTGCAAGTACTGTAGGTACTGTACATGGACTAATACTCCTTATAAGCCCTTTATCCAACAAGTCTTGGATTTGTCTTGCCACTTCTACATTTTGCTCTGGGGTCAACTTGTAGTCTGCTTGGTTTGGTAGAGTGGATCTAGGGATGAGATCAATGCAATGACTAATCTCCCTCTTTTGTGGAAGGGCATCCTTACTTTCATCGGCTATCACATCATGAAACTTCTCCAATAGTTCCTCCACTTCTTTTGGTCCAATCCTCCTAAGAGGCTGATGCACTTTGATCTTCTTAGGATTTGCATCCTTGGGCTTGATGACCACTGCAAAACATGGCACTTTCTCCTCCTTGAGGTTATCCAAAAACTCCTTTTCACCTACCAACATAATTGAACTAGGAATGGTATTTTCGTTGCTATCATCAATCAAAGGAGTTATTGTTAAATTTTCACTATTTTTAGATAAATGAATTACATTTTCCTTACCATCATGTTGGGCACTTGTATCATGTTGCTAAGGCCTTCCAAGAAGAAGGTGGCATGCATCCATATCCACTATCTCACAAAGAATCCTATCATGATATTCACCTATCTTGAATTCAACCCAGCATTGTTCTTTCACCATAATTTGTTGGTCCTTGGTTAACCAAAAGACTCTATGAGGGTTAGGATGAGGTATCCTTTGAAATCCTAACTTAGTCACCATTTCATTAGAAACTAAATTCTCAAAAGAACCTGAATCAACTATTACCTTGCAGACTTTCCCTTTCACCTTGCAAGTGGTTCTAAACAAATTGTTTCTTTGGGGCTGCTCCTTGGTGGCTGGCATGATGAGATATCAGTTAAACATGATGCATTCTCCACTCTCTGGTGTTGTTGTCTTAGAAGAGGCAGTTTGGTATGATGTGGTGCTTTGGTAGTCATCCTCTTGAAGGAGCTACACCCTTCTATCTTTCTGATTTGCAGCAGTGTTTCCTATCTTCTCCGGGCACCTAAAGGACCGATGTCCTATCTGATTGCAAGAGAAACACCTTCTAGTGAACATAGTGGAACCGCTACCTCCACTTCTTCCTCTACCATTACCTCTCCCTCTAAACTAACCCTGATTAGCACTGTTTCTGTCAGCCTACACTTTACTGCCCTCTTGTGATTTGCCATCTTGGGGTCTAGAAAAGTTTTCCTTGTTCTAAAATCTACCTCTGCCTCTAAAATTCAGATTGCCTCTGCCCCTGCTGTTTGAATCACCTCTCCTTCTTTGTTTGTCTTCAATCCTCAATTCCATTTGAAAACACTTATGCACTATCTTAGAGTTAAAGAGACTTAATTCATCTTGAATGGAGAACTTAAGGCCATTAAGATACCTTGCAAGCTTCTGTTTTTCATTCTCAGGCATCTTGGCTTTCAAAGACATCTTGTGAAACTCCTCGGTGTATGTGCTTACATCCATGTCCTTCTGTCTCAAGTTTTGCAACTTATTGTGCAAGTTGACTTCATAGTCTTTAGGAACAAATTGCTTCTAGATTTCAAGCACCATCTTCCTCCATGTAGTGATAGGGTTCCTATCATCCTCTATCCTCTCATTTTGAATGAAGTTCAACCAACTTAAGGCTAGCCCTTTCATTCTAGATTTGGCAATCCTTACCTTCTGATTTTCTGCGACTTCTTCACATTCAAAATAGTTCTCCATTGCCTCTGTCTAATCAAGGCACTCCTCTAGATTCATCTTACTAGGAAACATAGGTAAATCAACCTTACTATCCTTCCAACTAAACTTTCCAAGTGCATCTGGGAATTGTCTTTCTGACATGCCTCCTTGTGGTTCCTCCATTGGCACTTCTTTTTCTTCATCTTGATCCTCTTCATCCGAATCTAAGATGACTTCTGGTTTCTTCTTCTTATCCTTGTCCTTCTTCAACTTCTCTATCTCAGCCTCCATCCTTTTGTTCTTGGCTGCTTGCTCTCTCACTATTTTTGCCAATTCAACATTAGTCACCCTTTGAGGAATTTCCTCCTCTTCTTCTCTATCTTCCATCTCTTTGATGGCTCTGATACCACCTGATGCAGAGTGGCACAAGGGAAGCAACTATGGTTTAGTCTTCTCTACCCACTCACCCACTTCACCTAGCCTTCATCCAACCAAAGTCACTCAAATGGACAAATCATGGATTTGATATCTAGGTTGTTGCTCAACCCTCAAGGCTTCTTCCACACCTTAAGATAGGTAAGCAAACACCTTTCCGATAGTTGGTTTGATCCCCAACTTCTCACTACTCTTCAAACTTCACTTGGCCTAGTGAGGCTACTAGCCCTCCTAAACCTGTTTTCACTACACAACTCGCCAAAACCCTAAATGACCAAGCAAACAAATGATGGATTTGAATACCCTTTAAGGAGCTCTAACAAACTTCCAAACCTCCAGTCTCAACTCTACTCCAGCAACTCAAAACAGCCACTAGGACTCTAGGCCTAATTGATCACTTTAGGTCTAGGTTACAAAGCAAAGGGGCTAAGTTGGGGTCATAGATCAGAGATAGGAATTTGGAACAGCTCCACGACCTTTAAACATCTTAGAAAACCATCAGGCATTCATCCACCTTTCAGATTTTGTCAAATACAACACTAAATTGCACATTTTTGGTCAAATACATAGACATACTTGACCTAGGGTATCACTCCAAAAATCAAAAACAGTCTTTCCCCACAAAATGCTTTTGGAATCAGGTAATATACATCCCTAGCCTGCATTTCATGGATTTGCATGAGATTTCACCAGTTGAAATGCATTCTAGGGCCGGATTTCTATGACAAACCCTAGAAATTAGGGTTTTAGAGCAGTGAGAATACAAAATGCAATATCTCCCTCCTGAAACCACTTCAAGACCTTAAACTTGTTGCATTGGAACCCTGACTCAACCTATTTTCAGAAAAAGTACATTGATCTCCTCTGCCAATCCGTACAGGGCATACAACTCAAGAAATGCAGGGAAAAATAGTCAGTTTTTATTGTTTTTGTGCACAAAACTTCGTACAAAATCCTCTCTTCTGTACTGGAGCAAGATGTCCACCATATCAACCAATCCAAGTTGGTATGCAGCTTCCCAAAGTAGTTGCAACCATCAAAAGTGGGTTGGAACCGCTCAAGTACATGACACATTTGGACAACTATGGCATTTGTGCCTTGACACAAGGATGGTGATTGGTTTTACTTGGCCAATGGAACCTAAACATCCACCATACTCCCAAAAACATGACAAAACACCAATACTACCAACTAGACTAAAAAAAAAATCAACATTAGACCTACTAGCCTAAATGACTCAACTAGGGTCAAATGGACTAAGAATGATTGAGGTTTATATGATTGCCCTAATCATCTTGACCACACAAAAAGGACCTTACATCCATGGATAAAGCCTTATTACAGAACACATTGAGCGAAAACCACAACTTATCAAAAATGCAATCAAAATGATTTAGGTGCCTTGCACCAAAGGTGAAAGCTCCGGATCCGGTTAGATGAACTCTGGATCATAAAATCCAAGGAACAGGCCTAGAAGACCTCTGGTAAGGAAACCAAATGCTCAAAGATATCCATCCTTCAATGGATATTGCTACAGTTGCAATAACTTCGGTCATAAAGCAACTCAGTGCAGAAGAAGAATGAATCAAACTAATTCACCCTTCTCTAGATAGTGTTTCAACTGTAAAAGGTATGGTCACAAATCTCATGGATGCAGAAATATGCAAATAAACAATTCATTCAATGGTAGATTCTTTGCATACAATAGAATGTGACATATGGCTAATCAATACAGATCAAGAGAATATTAGTCAAATATGCAAAGAAATGTTGTTTGCTACAATTGCAATAGATTCAATCATATTGCTAAATTCTGCAGAAGTAACAAATAGGATAAAAAGGGTCTGGTGCATCATAATCAAAATCAAGATAAAGGAAAAGGAAAAATGAATGCAAATGAAGTTCAAAGGGAGATAAACAAGATTTGGGTGAAGAAGAGTACAAAAAATGTTGGGGATGGATCTGCACCAGAATCTGGTGCTGATATTCCTTCTGCAAACTAAACAGATGTGTTCTAGCTCAGGGGGAGTCACAAAGGAAAATAAATTCCCCTAGCCAGTCAATTGGTGCCTGAATTTGGCACATGGAATGTTGTAGATTAAAGGGTTCTTAGAGAAATATCTAAATAACCTTCAATAAAAATATGAAAGATCCGTAAGGAGTTTTGAAGAGTTTAATCAGTCAAGATTGATCTAGTTTGATAGCCATCTGGTAAAGTAGGATCCTCAGAGACAGATCCGGTATGATTTAAAATTGAAATATCTTGATCTTTGGATTCATGGCATGATTGGAGTAAATAAGATACATTGTCAATTATCACTGAAAATGATTCTAAGTGCATCTCAGTGATTCGGAAAGATATCTCTCACAACAAGGCAATCAGATGACTTAAGTTGTGCATTTATTGCAAAAGTAAATTAGGGTTTGCATAGAGATAAAAGGGTTCTTTTACTCATCATTTGCACATTTGCATTCAAGAAGAAGAAAGGAAGATTTTTGCATCAAGTTTTTGCAACTTTGTCAGAGATCAACCGCAGAATCTGATTCAACCAGTGACCTGTTCTGGCTCTTATTGTGAACCCTAAAAGCATAAAAAGGTATTTCCATTTCTAAATATCTCTCTCTGAATCTTTTGCAAAGATGGCTACTCCAATGGTTGTTAAGTTCACTGATAAGCCATGCCCAAAGTTCAAGAAACACCCCTACAAGTCCCTAGAAGTTGATCCCTTAGGTGCTTTCTCTAGCATTTTGCATGGGGTTCTGCATGTAGAAGCTGTTAGGGTGTACATCCACGCCAATATTAAGGAATTTGGAGAATCTAAGCTGATAGATATCTACCATAAACAATAAATAAATGAAGAACCTTCTACCATGGATGTCAAAGGATTAAAGACATCAAAAGAAGAATCTACTAAGAAAAATGTAGAAGGGTCTAAATGGACAAATGAAGGGAAGTCTAAAGACTTGGATTCCTCTGTTCCGGAAGAGGAAGTTCATGAAGAAGTCAATATCTCTCCTTTGGATCCCATTGCAAACATTCCAAACTCAAGAGCTAAAGGAGAAGGAAGAAAAGAAGAAAAAGTGAGTCAAGAAAAAGAGGCAAAGGGAAGAGAAGAAGAGCAAACAGAGAAGATCTCTGATGACAGTTTAGAGATTCCAAAAGAAAAGACTTAGTCTCTGGAAAGAGATACTATAGAGGTAGTGAAGAAATTCTTGAACAAAGAGATGATGGAGATAGATGAACCAAAACTCTTTCAAGGACCACTCAAATTTGATTCCCTCTCTCCGGTCCAGACAATGAAGACAGCATCCTTTGCCCAAGCTAAAGCAAAAGAAAAGCTTCTGAAGTCTCACATGGAAGATTGTGAGCTGATAGAGATTGCATCAGGAATGTTGGAGAAGATCATGCCATCTTTCCAAAAGGATCCTTTGACCTCTCCATCTGGTAACCTTAAATCTCTGATAAACTCTGTCAACACTCATTTTGATTCCTTAGAGAAATCGACAGAATAAAAGGTTCGGAAAGAATTTTTGGGAAAGAGATTCTCTAAAGTACAGGGACTCATAGCTAATGATAGGAGAACCCTATATATTGGGATAAAGAGCCTAGAAAATGTTCTTAAAGATGGTGGAGAAATGTACAAATTTTGTTTATCTTGGTCTAATGTGACAAAGGATATTGAAAAGAAGGTGAAAGAACAAGAAGGTAAACTGTCAAGTTTATCTTAGAATTTTGATCCTCTCACCACATCCATAATGAATCAAGAGTGCCAGGCTATTGGCATTATAAATGAAATAAAGAGGCTTGAAAAGGAAAAGAAGAATATGATAAGTAGGATGAGTGAACTTAGAGGGATAATTGTCCCTAAGTTAGAGGCAATGCATGAGGCCTTAACTGATACTCAGACCACAGCCCGGACTAGTGATCCAGCAGACTTAAGAAGTGCAGAATCTTATGCATTTTTGTTGAGTGGTCACATCTCAATTTTGGACAGGATGAAATAGAGTTGGGCAACATAATTTGTATAGTTGAAGACCACTTTTGTGGGTATACTTAAGTATATGTACGTATAACATGTATATATACTTATGCGGCTATGTATAGGTTGATTTTTGTAAATTTTGTTGTGTGGATTCCACCCTTTGCCATTGATGTCAAACGGGGAGTGAGGAGTAGTGAAAAATGTGGAATCCAGCTAAGGGGGAGCTCTGGTAAAAGTGTACATAAGACAGAGCATCAGCCAAGGGGGAGTTTGCTATGACAGTTATTTTTCACTAAGTGTTGCCATCAATGCCAAAGGGGGAGATTGTTGGCAAGAGACACTATGTGGCTTCATGATTGTTGTCATTGATGGAAATAAAGTCTATCCCACACATCCATAGAGCATAGTATGCCTATACTAGAAGTTAGATTGAAGAGTGTTTTGGTCTGGTGAACAAGAACAGAGCATGCAGCAAGGTCTAACAATTAGGTCCAGATCACTTAGAGGGTGTAACTTAGCAAGCTGTGGATTTAGGCAAGTCAAGAGGAGTATCATGACTACTATATTCTAGAGATTGAGCCTCCGGTGATGAATCGTGAAAAAGATATGAGCATCTAAGTGTTGGGTTCCAGATAGGCAGAGTAGACTAAGGAAGAACTGACCAGCAGAATATCAAACTTAAATCCGGATGAGTAATTGATGTTGATCAAGCTATTTGAGGGATTATACATGGTTGGATGACATGATTTATGACTTCTATGTCTATGTTTTTGATACGCATCACATATTAAGCATGGAATCAGCTGACAGATCAGTGTTTTGTAAATATCTTGAATATTCCAGTTGCCGACTAGAAAGATGTTGAAATCCTTGGTGTAGATATATATACCAGATGGATTTTGGTATGAAGGGGGTGTATCAAGTAAAATATGTGTGAAGAAAGGTAGAGATAAAAGTGGAAGTAACAATACAAGTCCGGTATGTGACAAAACAACAGCACTTAAGCAGAGGAAGAATGAAGCGCATTAGATTAGTATATTGAGCCTAAGAGGAACTAAACCTTAGCATATATGGATGCCTCTCATTAGTTTAAACATCTAGTTACCTTCTATAAACATTGTAGATAGTGAGTCTCTTGTAGGAAGTGTGCCTCTTGTGAGTAGTGTGCTCAGGCAGTGAGCCCTAATTGGTAAGTGTCATTTTGTACTTCTTATTCTTTTAACAGAGAATATAATCTTGGGTTAGTCACCCCAACGTTTTTTTGTTAACAAGGTTTTCCATGTTAAAATGCTTGTGTTATGTGTATTGATTTCATTCTTCTCTCATGATTATATATGCTTATGTGTTTTAATGCTGCACAAAGATAAAAGGAAAAATAAAGTAAAATTATTAGAGATAACTGATTCACTCCCCCTCTCAGTCATCTACCTTGTTTCCAACAGGGCCTTAAAAATTAAAGCACAGAGGTATATGATGGAAGGAGGTTTGTTATTCAAGAAAAATCATGAGGGGATTTATTTAAGATGTTTAAACAGAGATGAAGTAGATAAAGTGTTGCTTGAGCTTCATGATAAATATGGGACAGCCCATGATTCTCACCTGGCAACCAGACATAAAATTCTGAGGTCAGGTTACTATTGGCCCATGATATTTAAAGACACAAAAAATCACATCAAAAGTTGTCACATGTTCCAAATTACAGTAGATAGTGGGAGAAATCAGACACATCCATTGTAGCCTGTTATTGAGTCTAGACCATTTGCTCAATGGGGACTAGATTTTATTGTGTTTATCAATCATCTATCATCTACTAGACACAAGTTCATACTAATGGTGACAGATTATTGTACTAGATGGACATAAGTGATAGGCTGTAAATTTTCCACTACTGAGGTTGTCATCAAGTTTCTAGAAGAGAACATCATCACCAGGTTCCGAACACATATGCTCTGGTATGTGACAATGGCCGTGTATTTTCTTCTTTAAACTTTTCTAAATAGGCATTTGAATATGGAATAGTTCTTAAATTTTCTTCCAATTATTATCCTCAGGGTAATGGGTTAGCCAAATCAATGAATAAGATTTTGTTGGATATCATTAAAAAACTGATTTCTAAGAACCCTAAAGAATGGAATACCTTGTTGAAATATGCATTATGGGTAGATAGGATGAAAGTTAAGGCAGCCTTGGGCACTGCACCTTATCATTTAGTATATGGGACTTGTTGACATTCCTTCTGAATCAGCATTAGGGTTTGCCACTTCTAATGCACAGGCAGATTCAGGCCAACTGAATACAGGAGGTTGCGTGAGCTCCTCCCCTTCACTTCTGGTTCTGCCGCACCAAGGGGGGTATCCCTATAACTCAAGATGTAACCTTGACTAGCTCAAAGATAGAAAGATCTAACTTGACAACAACAGGCAGAATACTCTCATGTATGGACCAAGATCTGCATGATAGATCACAAGGCTGGCAACATTCTTGGACATGATGTCTGGTTGGGTATGAGAGTATGCAGGGGGTTCCTAATCCTACTCCTACAACTAACAGGTGGAGGTGTGAAATGGTTTGATATGAATTTGGATGCAAAGCTGGACATGGTGTATAACACAAGAACACAGCATGATTGGTGCCTATCCAGGGCTTGGAGTCGGTAGACATACACCTGTGAATGATCAGCATAAATAGCTAAAACTGGATTTCAGGGGGACAAACATGATATCTGCCTTACAGACATCTCCCAATATAGAGTGTTGAGCTATCTCTACTTATGGTATCCCTACTGCAGTATACCCTTCCCAATGTTCAACCTGAAAACAGTTTAATCTACCCCTTGAGCAGAAGTTAAAAGGTCAGACATTCAACATAGGAATTCTATGCTCTAGAATCTAAACATTACCCAAATATCCAGATCCAGAAGAAGAATACATGCAATACTGGAGACAGAATTAACACAACACATGCTAAGATAGCATTACTCATACAAGATCAACCATGAAATCAGTGGATTCATGCCAAATCGTACAATAGGAGATACATAAACTCACAAGTTTAAGCTGTACAGAGCAACCAGATCAGCTGGTTTTGAATTACAGAGCCAAAAATCATCAACTTTCAACAACCTCAAAAGAATAACACCATCTGCATTATATAGCAGGAGGGTGTCTTCAGCATCAACTACTAGGTTGACCAAAATTCCCGCCAGATATACAGTACCATAGAAATGGCGCTCAAACTTGAATGCAGCAGGTAAGGGAGGAGACAGGAAGATTTTTCAAGCCTTGCGCTGCCGCCTAGGGATTCAGATCTTCAATCAGGTACAACATTCGTCCACGCCATCGCCCATACCTCTGCAACAATCGCCATTGATGGCGCACCAACCCGCGGCCTCGGGAAGAACATCAAACAGACAGTCGCAACCGCTTCCCGCCGAGATTCATCATCATGATGTTTCGAATATGCAGGATAACAATATCCCACATGCACCCCGCGATGACCTCAATAACACTTTATATACTAGGTCACGAGCATTTATCATGTCGGCGCTTTTGCTCCTGACGACACTAGTATAAGACTTCATCATCATCATCCTCCAGCAGCATGATATCTTATTGTTCGAAATATCACCCTGACGTCATCATGATATTTGAAATATAACCTTCATGATAATCGGCACAACCTGATCCATCGGAGGAACATCCTCCTGCTGAGCTTATAACAAAAGTCTGGCCGATGAACATCCTGATGACATCATCATCATATTAACATCATCATGATATTCGGAAGACAACCGGATATTTGGAAATATCCTCCTAATGTGAAAATATCAGGTTGCACTGTAGCTCCTCTGTAAGATCGGGGTGAAAACTGAATATGATGATGCTGCTTGAAAAGATCACCCCCAGTAGATAATGCGCGAAGCCAGCAGGCGGATATCTCCCTGATATCAGCATCATCATGATGCTCGAGCAAACATATATCCGGGTGATATGAAAATATCACCCCTTCCTTCGGAATATCATGATGCAGATAGGCAGAAAGAAAAATATCACCCTGATATACGGATGACGTCAGCATCATCAGGATGAGAAACAAAGAACAAGAAGTGATACAACATCATCAGGATGATATTGACTAAGATCATCCTGACGTTCCAAAATATGATGACCCTAGTGAATATCGGGTCGCACTTAAAACTCTTCAACATCATCATCAGGATGATCATAACCAAGATCACCCGATGATAAAAATATCACCCCGGCGAAATATCATGAAGGCAGAAAATATGATGACCACCGCAAGCAGCAGGATGACAACTGAAAAAATGATGATGATGACGACCCTTAGGATAAAACAAGTTAGGTCGAGCAACTCAAAGAATAAGCAACATCATCATCATGCCTGCGCAAGGTGATAAATGGAAGATCACCGGAGACTTTGAAGAATCACCCTCGCAAGCAGATAAGGGCGCACTGTAGCTCGTCAGCATCATCAGGATAAAACCCGAACATCACCCGACAGCGAAATATGATGATGACGATGAGAAACCGGTCGAAGGAGAACATGATGATGCTGACCCTCATGGAAACAAATATGATGATGATGACCTCCTCCTCAAGAAAACATGATGATGCAGCTGAAAAATACTGAGGAGGTCCGTTACTTAGAGCATTTTTTGGATACTTAGGGAGAGTGCCTGAATGAAAATTGCTCAGAAAACCACCAGTCAATTCAGGCGCTAACAGGACTGATCCCATACTTTCAGTTAACTTGAGAATTTCTACATGGAAATTTGCAAATGAGTATTTGGGTTTTGATGACCATAGAGAGGCTAGGATTGTCCAGTTGTTACAATTATATGAGAAAAGGGATCAGGCCATTGACAAGTTTGCAAAACATCAGGATGTAGTTAAAAGATGGTTTGACAAAAGAGTGAAGGTTAAGACATTTTAAGATATCAGATCTGGTTTGATATTGGGATAAGGCTTATGAAAAGAAAGGAAATCATGGTAAGTTTGATAAATTGTGGTTAGGTCCACTACAAATTTTAGAAATCATAGGAGATAATACATTTAGGCTCAAAACTTTAACTAGCAAAGATGTACCATTACCTATTAATGGTCAGCATCTTAAACACTATTTTCAAGCCTAGAATGTGAGTGATATCCTACTGTGTATCATACTGTAAATGTTGTATAGTCTGGTTGCTTTTGTTTGTTTTGTTTTGTTTTTTTGCTTCGTCTATTTTGTTCTATTTTTGGTCTATGTTGGTTCTGTTGGTTTGCTATTTTTCTTTTAGTTGGGGTCTTTATTTTGATTCAGGGTATACAGAGCAGACAAGCAACCATTGAAAATAGTGAAATTTGGGAAATTCAAGTAAATCATTTGAAATTTATGCATAACTTGTAAACTTTCATGAATGTGGTTTCTTTATTCATTTTGTAAAGGATTTTATTCAATGTCTGTGGCATGAAGCATTCAAAGAATCATATAAATACAAACCTTAACTATAATTCTGAGCCTTATACAACATATTCCATTACTGTGCAAAGAATGAGATAATATGATATATTTTATACACTAGTGGATATTGAGAAATCAATAAAATAGAGAATTTATTCTGTTAAGGTCGTCTAGAGAACTCTATCGGGGCTATAGATGCTTGCTGGTAGTGGGGCTCTATCTATGGGAATTATAGGTGATAACCTTGTCGGGGCTATGGACGCCTACTGGCAACAAGGCTCTATCTAGGATTGGCTTAAAAGGTTAAACCCAACTATGCAGGTTAATGCAAATGTTTATTATTTTCTTACTTGCCCAAAGGAGGGAATGAATTAAGTGCACACACCTAAATTCTTTTGAAACATTCATGTATTTTGTTGAATGTTTTCAATCCATGATGAATAATGTGATCACTTTTGAGGAAGTTGGAAATTATGAATTTATTTCATTTTGTTTCTTTAATTGTTTGAATTTGGTTGTTTTATTTGGTTGCTAGTTGTTGTGATGTTCACAATACGCCCCATTTTACCCTCTAGCAAAATGAGGACCCTATTTGCTTTTTGCTTGCTTGTGGCTTGGTTTGCTTGGTGGTAAGGGGAAAAGTGTACTTAGTGCTAGAAATGTTTGAAAATCAAAATACCTAGTACTAGAGAGAAACATGAGGCACTAGTGAATTCTGTGTGAAAAATGATTTAAGGTTGTTTTTCAAACCAACTTGAAATTCCTGGTATTTCATGAAATATGAAGGTTTTGTTAATATACAATGTTCAGATAAATTTGTATGTCATATACAAATTTATTTGCATGTGAGATGCTAATATTGTTGTATTATGGTCTAATCAAGTTTCATGTATCTTGTCTTTTGCATGTACATCTTGAATGTTGAAACTTTAATATGCAAAGACAGACCCAATTAGGTTTGGAGGTTAAGTGAATAAAAATTGGAACCCACATTTGTATTTGGGTATTGTAATGTATGTTCAAAATCATGTACTTAATATACAAATCGGTGAACATACATGCCTGAACCTAAAAGGAATATGTAACCTAGTTTATAAAGGTTGAAATATGAATAAACGTTATATTATATCTATTTGTATAAGTGTTTGCATGTAAAATATAGATACAATAGCGGATTTCAAAAGGAAGTTAAAAGACATTAAGTTTGGCGGGACCCACAGATGCATTATCGTAAGATGTATTCAATACTTATAAGGTAATATACATAACTAGAGATGGAAGGGCGGACTTGATAATAATTATAATATGGTTCCTAACAAATTGAGGCTCGAAAGGTTTTTATGTATATTATGTATGGTGCATGCAAACACGATATACAGAAAGGTAGGGATACAATACCAGAATGGACATGAAATCAAAATGGAGTAGATACATTTTTCAATTCCGTACTTGTATGTTAGAATGTATGTATTGCATGTACATTGCAGAATAGAAAGGTTAGATACAAGGTCGAGCATGAAATTAAATGCAATATGTCTTAGAAACCCGCGCAGGTCTGAGTTTGTATGTTTTGGTAGTTGCATGAAATATACATAGGAACTTACAAAGGTTGATATAAAAAAAGTGAGATCCAAAGAAAAGGAACGGGAAGTAACGAATACAAAGTTCAAAATATGAATTTAAATAGAAAGTTGGACATAAACTGAACTGTACGTATTAATTGCAACATTCAATGCGCATCTAACACCAGTATAACATGGAAATGTAGAATTTGAACAAGTTAAAAGGTGAAATTCAATGATGTTTATTTTCACAATTGTATCTGAGAGTTAAATTGTAGAGAATTTCACATAGCCAGAGGAACACGATTCAAGAGTTGAATGGGAATGGTAACGGTAAAGGTTGAATAGTAAATATTTGTAGACATTCATAAAGTCAAAATGGTTGCGAATACAGGTATGTACATCAAACATTGTTCGATTAAAGTTAAGTAAAATTAGGGTTAATTACAATAGTTTCATTAAGAAAATGATGCAAATTGTTAGTTACTATTGTAGTTAATTATGCAAGAGGAATTTGATGTTGTTAAATTCTAAAAATCCTTATTACCAAAAATGACAAGAAAAACCCTAGGGTAATTGGTAAAAATGTAAAGATTGTGGTAAAAACCCTAGAACTATATACAAGCAAGAGGGTAAAATGTATAATTTATCTTGGCAGGATGGTACCTAAACAAAAGAAGGTGGATATTACTACAGCTGATGAAAAAGAGAAAGTTAAAAGAGAAAGAAAATCGAGGAAAGAAATAGTTAGAGTGGAGTTGACACAGGTCAAGGGATATTCATCCTTGATATATAGCACAGGAGGAAGGATAAGGATAAATTTGATTACTTGAAGAGACATATTGTACAGTTGCAATAGTTCATACGGGGGATGTTTGACCCCAATGTTAGCATGCCAGATTTACCTACAGACTTGGCTATTTTATGAAAGGGCCAAGTTACTAAATTGGAAATAAGAAGATTGAAAAAAATATTTTTGAGGAGTGGTTTAATGAATTTATTCAAAAAGGAGAGAGCACAATAAAGAAATAAATTACTAGTTGGGCCATTGCTCTTACAAAGAGAAATAATTGCAGTATTATTGTACATCATTGCTAATCTACAATGGAAGAAAGTAGTAATGAGTTGAGGCAAGTTGAGACCATGATTGAGAGAGTGGAAGAATTGATAAATGAAGGAATAATAACACCTCAAATAGTAGATCAAATAATAAAATACATATTGGAGTTGAAGTTTGAAGAAGACATCTTGGGAGGATGCATAGAGAATACTCAAGATTTGGAGGAAGAGGTTGATGACATAATAAAGAAGCACATGCAGATAATTCAAAGGCTTATTGGACATGAGTGCCTAAAGATTCCAATGTATGATGTAGGTATGGCAGTAAAAGAGTTTAAACTCATTTATTCACCCTGCCTGGAGAATCTTGCTACATATCTAAGCACTGAAATGATTGATTCCATCATGGAATTAAGTGCGAAGATAAAGAAGTATGATTCCATCATGGAATTAAGCGTGAAGATAAAGAAGTATTAGAAAAATAGAGAGGATATAGAACAACAAACCAGGATATTGAAGGAGAACATTGAATTATAGCAATATACATGGAAGGGAAGCCAAAGAAGTACTTATACTTCTATAATTGCATTGATAGCTAGGTATACACAATACTTGAAGAAGCAAGGAGAGGATGCAAAGACAGGCACTAGCGGTTGTGAGTAATTCCCTTTTGGGATATTTCAAGTGCTTTGGTGTTAGTAATTTTGTCTTTTGTAAAAGTCAGTGAAAATATTCCATATTTAAAAGATCCCAATGGCATCCTTTGAGCCAAAGGGAATATTCCTGGAGATATTTTGAAGGGTGGTTGGGAAATGTTTTCCATTATAGATTTTGTGAGTTTGAATTGGAACCATTGATTGGGTTTCTTTGTAACCATAGCAAGGGGGAATTCAAATTTATATAAAAAACCCTGCTACTGTCGTTTTAGGTACACAAAGTTTAAAAAAAGACATGTGTTACATTTAGGTGAGAGAACTAAAATACTTTGAGTAGAATTTGTGTGAAGTGGAATGCGCCTATGTCTACAGTGGAGATAATGTGGAATGTCTAGTATCTCCCTTTATTTGTAAAGTGTATGTGAATTTTGATTAGCTGTTAATGTTTTCAAAGAATTTGAAGTCAAATTACATTGTCAATTTGAAACACTTTTTCATATATTAAGGAATGCAAACATCTAATTGTTGTGTCTATGCCAGAGTGCATTAGATTCAGGTATTCTTTATTGTATTTCCTTTGATGATTGCATTTCTGTATGTTAATTCATGATACTGCTTAGGATAAACATACGTGAAATTTACTCCTTTGAAGCATTACAATTGATTAAACTTGTATACATGAGTAGTAGAGAAATAATTCCTACAAAATTGAGTTTTCTGACCCTATCTTTTCTAACTTTTCCCCAAAATCACAAATAATTAGCATGCACATATAAATCTAAAGGAAATTGTCATATATTTGAATAAACAATGATGAATCATAAAGACCTTTGACAATTTTTATATAAATCTAAGATGCAAAGTTTGTTTTATCGAAATTCATGCAAAGCTTTGTAGTAAAATGGTAAATACATGCAAAGGATCACTAATTCTAGTGTAATTTGTAGTTATTTGCATAAATAGAGCAAGTCCAGTGAGTCACAGATTACTTTAGTTTGCGTAAGGGCCCTTGAATATTACAGCTCACAACGAACCACTAAACTTTCCAACACAGTCAAGAATTGACTACCGAGGCCTTGGAGTTGACAATTATATTTGTATAATTCTCCATACTTTTCAAGAGAGACTGAGTTCATTATGAATTTATCTCAATTTGCTTATGTGTAAAAACATACGTCAATAGAAAGTCCCTGAAATCTTTTGGCGATGCAAATTAGGAGGAAATGGGTTTGCTCTAAATAATTGAGAATGGCCTGATGCAAATTTTTGTATGGCCACCAGATGCCCAGTGTGCCCGTAGTGGAGATGAACCGTTTGCCTGGGAGGAGGAATTAATTATTTTTCATTCTCCAAGTTTGAAAATTGCAAATTCTGAAATATTTATGGGAAAAGGTAATATTTTAAATGGGGAAATATTTCAACGTGAACCTTGGTTTATAATGTTTATACATTATAAAGTAAAGCAAGGGGAAATAAATCTCAATTTTAAGTATTTCATGAGTATTTCGACTACACTCCTTGTGTTGTTTGATGGTGCAATATGGACTTTTCTATGCAGATTTCAACCTGCACTCTTTTCTGCAGTAATGATGGATGCCTTTCCTTCTCCGTTGAGGTGTCTCTAGGGTCTCTTGGGCCATTTTCAAATGGAGTTTTTCCTAGTGCAGCAGCTGATCATGTTTTCTATCTTCCAGCTAATTTTTGGAGGCTCTTTTTGGCCCAGAATTGTTGTTTCATTGTTTAAATCCATCCCCTGGTCATTCCTAATTCCTAGGTAGAGCTTTTAAGTTTATTTGTGATGAATTTTGGGGGATTACAGCCATCAAAATGCCCCTTCATCAAGAAAAATGACCAAGTAATGATAAAAAATTAAATTAAAAATTACTGCAATGATTTCTCTATGTTCTTTAATGTTGGATGCAATCAAGAAGCTGGAGAAGAGACCCTAGGGCCTCATTTTCTAGTAGCACAGAGGATTGAAGAGCCTTTAGTTGTGCCAAATGCGATAGTGCAAAAGTTGTGGTTTCTGGAAACTACAAAGTAAAAGGTAGAAAAACAAAAGGGGAAAATTAAATTTGAAACATTAGGCTCCAAGTTTTATTTATTATTATTTTGTTTTCCCCTTTGTACTATATAGTTTGTAATTAACGCTCCAACACCCTTGAGTGGTGCTTTGTATTGTAAACTCACCTACTACCCAGTTGCATTAATTTATGGCGCCACATTCTTATGTCTATAAGAGAATGTTGGGCTCTCATTTTGGGATGTTAAAGATTGGATATTTTTAGCTTTGGAGTGAAATACAAGATTTAGTAGGTTGCCCTATCTCTGTGTTTTAGGTTTTAGTTTTATATGTTGAATATATTTTCATAAGCAGTCTATCAGTTTTAGATTAAGTCATATAAGTAATGTTGTAAGCATGTATTTGTGTTAACTGTCTCCTTTGTTATCTATATTTTTCTTTTGGACAAAGAAGCTATGGGTTTCAGAGTTCTTAAATACACATTTGTTGTATTTCATGTTTGGTTTTTTTCTTCTGTTTAAGGAATAGATTAAAATGCTTTAAATTAAATATGGGGAAATATGTTAGGTAACAAGGACAATCATAAGAATAGTTGATATGAATAATTATTCTTGGGTGTATCTACAAGGAAGAGATAAGTAAACCCTCTAAAACTATATGTCTATACTATTGTTTGAAATACTTTACATGTTAAATTTTGACTCTGCACCCTGAGATAGGCACTGGTCAAAAGTTAGAAAGATTTTATGGTTCAAACCCTAATCTTGTAACCAAAATATAAAGAACAAAATTGATACATCATTTGAAAACTTTAGTATTTTTAGGAATAGGATTTTAGGTTTCAAATCCTCTGATTTATAACTGAAGTAGGATCCAAAGCTAGCCCCTTCATATTTATCTCACAATTTTGGTCTTCATAATAGAGGATTTATCTGCTAAAATGTCAATACCTAGTTATAGTTAGGATTTACCATATGGGTATTGAGTAAGGGAATATCCCCTAGATCTTGCAAAGCTTGAAGTGTAGAGGAGACATAGATTTAATCTCCTATTCATTGGCCATCGACCTAAGGTACCTATGGATAAAATATGGCTACTTTTTAGGGCAACTCAGACAATCATCTCTAGGAACACAAACATACTATTCAAAAAGAGAATAAACCTGATGATGTCTCTCTGGATGAGTGGGATAGACTAGATAAGAAGGCACGAGGAACCATTCATTTGTGTCTGTCAAATTTTGTCTTGTTGAATGTCACAAAGAAAGAGACCACACATAAATTATGGAATCGGTTGGGTGAGATCTATCAAGCTAAGAGTATGGTAAATAAACTCTATTTAAAAAGAAAATTGTTTTCCATGAAAATGAGAGAGGGTGATTCAGTTACAGAGCATTTAAATTCTTTTAATTTGTTGTTGAGTCAGCTTGCTTTAGTAGATGTTGATGTTAGTGAGGAAGATAAATGTATATTACTTCTTTGTTCTTTACCTAAGTCTTGGGAGAATGTTATCATGGCTATCACTACTAACCTCACAGATCCCAAGTTGGATGCCCTTGTTTTAGTTTTGTTGTCACATGAATTGAGGAAGAAGAGTTTGAATAGTTCAAGGGATGCTCTCAGTGTCAGGGAAGGTCTAGGGAAAGAGGACTAAAAGGAGATCAGAAAGGGGCTAAGGAAAAGTCCAACGGTCATTCTAAAACTCCTCGAAAGAAGAACAGAGTTAAGTGTTGGAACTACGGTAAAAGGGGACAGGTGAAGGAGTATAGAAACCCAAAGAAATAGTGGGAGAGTGCTTCAGATAAGTCCTTGAATGTAGGTGAAGATGTTTTACTTGCTGCATGTAATGTTGTTTCTAATGATCACTAGTTCGTTGACTCAAGATGCTCATTTCATATGACCCCACATAAGGAATGGTTCTCCACATTCGAAGAGTATGATGGAGGTAATATCTACCTTGGAGACAACTCTACATATCTAATAGTTGGGAAAGGCAAGGTATTGTTGTGTTTCAGTGATGGGAGGATTAAAACCCTCTTTGGTGTTTTGCATGTTCTTGGATAAGCTAGAAATTTGATTTTAGTTTCAAAATTGAATGATTTGGGAATGCTTGTAACTTTTGACAAACATGGCTACAGATTGGTGAGAGGGAACTTGGTGTTAGTTAAGGGGAAGAGATTGGGAAACCTATTCAAGCTTGAAGCCACTACAATTTGTAATGTCTCTTATGTATCTGAGGCTAGTACTAAAAATACATGTATGTTGTGGCACCGTAGATTGGGTCACACAAGTACTAATATTTTGAAAACTATTAAGAATAAAGATTTGTCAGATAGGTTCTCTTATTCTAATGAGCACTTTAATTTCTGTGAGTATTGTGTGTTTGGTAAACAAAATAGAAAGTCATTTCCTTTAGGAAGCAATAGAGAAAAAGAGGAGTTAGAAATTATTCATACGAATGTGTTTGGACCTGTGGATAATGATTCTATCTAAAAATCTCATTATTTTGTTACCTTCATTGATGATGTGTCCAAATTTACTTGGATTTATTTTATGAAACACAAATCTAAAGTTTTCACTAAGTGTAAGAAATTCAAAGTCTTAGTAGAGAACTGTTGTCATATTTTGCCTAGCCCCAAAATATTCTTGTTTCCCTCCTTCTATCAGACAAATCTTATCAAAGATAGCCTAAATAGGAGGTAAAACCAAAAAAAAACCCTTTGCAAAAAAATCCCCAAAATCTCTTGTGGAAAACCTAGAAAATCTAGGCCTTTCCCTTAGTTTTATCTACTTTTGGCCTTTGGGTAGGCTTTTTCCTTGTCAATTTCAAAGGTTTAAAAATTCTACGGTTCCCCGACTCAACTTCTCCTCGACAACAAAGGATGGAAGGGAAAACGCCAAATTTCACTATGGCTTGAGGTCGGACTTTTCCCAAGTTGGTGAATCCAAAGGTTTTCAAACCCCTTTTCATAGGTTTGAAAGTTTAAAAGTTTAGTGACTCACTGACTTGCTGACTGTGAGCCCCTTATGTTTCATATACCTAGCACGACCCCCTTTTAAAACAACTTCATGTGAACGTGCTTTGTCTTCACCTAAATGTGCCACATGGTAAGCTGTTGCATGCCCATAAACTTCTCAAGCTGAGGTCACTTTTCTTCCGCATAGCTACGAAAGAGTGACAGGTGTAAAGTGCTATCAACGACTTGGTCAAGTGAAGCAGATCACACTAGGTGTTAAAGAAGGAAGGACTACGGTGGGGTAGATGATTAGACAGTAGCGCAAGCCCATCAAAGAATCTTGGCACAAGGAAAGATCCTCTGCACTACCACAAGATCGTGACATGTGGCTAGCTTTCAAAGGTAAGAATGAAGCTTGAGTAGTGGAGGTCCATGTTTAGGGTTTTACGCACTCGCATAAAGCCAAAAGGTGGTCACCTCTTTCCTTCTGTGTGACTGTGATATGGTGCCACGTGGCTTGTTCTTGACAAGAATGAAAAGTATATGAAAAGGGGGACACATGGAATCTTTCTGGGTCGCAAAGTCAAAAGGAAGAAAACAATCTACGCTCAGCGCTGGAATGAATTACCGTTCCCCGCTAGCTCATGGGGAATGTTTCTAGGATGCTGATTCCATGGCAGAGTAGTGGGCAGCAGCCACGTGGTTCCTCATTAGCCATCCATCTAAATCTTCAATGAGGAAACAACAAATCAAAAAAATTTGCACGCCCGTAGCCTACTTATGATGACATCATATTTGTACTGTGCGGCTGCAAGATTATGATGCATGGCACCCATGTGGTGCTGTTGGTATAAAAGGAAAAAAGGTTGATGATCTAATGGTGGTGTGATAGCACAGAGGAATCTTATCTACATGGAAGATTTACTGTGTGACCATGAGATTGTGCCACGTGGCTAACTTTTGAACAGCCCAAGGCTTAGCACACTTGCGTAGAGCCAAAGGGAGGTGGCCCACTTTCTTCTATGTGGTTGTGCTATGGTGCCACATGGTGGGATACATAATCAAAAGGGAACTTTGGTGGCTATCCATTCTAAAGGTAGATCTCATCCATGACCTAGATTTAAAGGAGATTACCAAAAATCCTAAAGGTGGCAAAATTACAGACTTGGCTAACAAGGAATATAGAGACCAATTATTCAAAGGTTTTCAAAGCCAATAGAGCATAGGATTAAGGTTTCAGACATTAAAATGTTGTAAAAGCTTTGCTTGGGATTTTTGTCTCATCTACCCTCAACAAGATCCAATCTTCTTAGCCGCCCCTTAATAGATATTCACTGCATTGATTGCTACAGATCAATGAATCAACTACTTGCATTGAAGAAGGAGAAATATCTTCCAGCCACCTATGGATCCATATATTTTCTGTAGTTAATTCTTATAGACAGTCAACCATTTAGACATAAATATTTTTTGTTAGAGCCCATGGGGAAATTTATTGTTACCTTATTAGGTCAGGGTTTGGAATCAGATGCTATATATGCATAAATGTAATATGTAAAAAAGGTTGGAAAATAGTTAGTCTCATGCTTCTATATTCCAAATAGAACTCCTGTACTGTAACCTTACCTTCTAATTAAATATATGCTAGTTATTTTACCTTTCCATGCTAATTTTGACTCTATGTGTTCTAAGAATGATGTGTTTGTGAATGCTTAATTCCTTCTAATCATTTCTTGCTCCTTGCCTCTATTAAAATTAGTTTGATCTATATATGTTTACTAGTTGTATCTGGTTATTTTGTGCATATTCTCATTTTTGTGAGGGCTCTTATATTCAAATCTGGTGCATGACCTTTATTTTCATTAAGCTTTCTTCTAACCCTTTTCCGCTACAAGCATTAGCACTAGGTTTAGACAGTTTTCTCTAAGCATTAGGCTTAGAATGAGGAACCAACCTTCTCTAGAGGTTTCACCTCAACTTGCAGGATCCCACATATTGAGATCATTCTCATTGTGTCATTAGAATGCTTGGACTCTCTCCAAGCAGGGCATAATTCTATATGACAACAAGAACCAATTAGGTATGAAGATAAAAATATTAAGATCTAACAATGCAGGGGAATATTTCTCTAACTAATTTGATCAGTTTTACAAGCATGCAGGTATTATTAGACAAAAGACAACTCCATATATACCACAACAGAATGGTGTTACAGCAAGGATGAACCAAACACTCATGGAAAGAGCTAGAAGTATGTTGAGTGATGTATAGTTGGATATATGTTTTTGGGAAGAGGTTGTGTGTACTGCCTGATACTTGATTAATAGATCTCCTTGTAAGGCTCTTGATTCAACACCTTATGAAGTGTGGATAGGTAAGAAATCTTCTATTTCACATTTAAGGGTTTTTGGTTGTGAGGCTTTTGTTCATGTGCCTAAGGAAAAGAGATCTAAGTTGGATCCAACAGATGAAAAGTGGACATTCATTGGATATGGTGATAATGTCAAAGGTAATAAGCTTTGGAATCCACTAATCCATAAGATTATCTTTTCTAGAGATATTATTTTCAAGGAACTTAGAGCTATTTCTGAACCTAAGCAACTAAACGAAAAAGATGAAAAGGTAAAGAGAGTGCACTTTGATTGAGAGCAACAAGATGCACCTCAGGAAGAATAGAAAGATGGATTGGGGGTGAAGAAGAAGAAGAAGATTCAAGTAGTTGTGATGAAGATGAATCTGTTATTATAGAAGAAGTTCGTACAGACGATCATGTAGAAGAACAAGTTGAGACTCTTACTCCACCCTTGAGGAGATCCACAAGACAACGAAATCTAGTTGACACGTATAGCCCACTAGATTTCCATTGTATATTTTCTTTATTGAGTACCGATGATGAGCCTAGATCCTGCAGGGAAGCTATTCTTGTAGATGATAGCGAGTCTTGGCAGTTAGCCATGTAGGAGGAGATGATGGGTTAAGCCTCTTGTAACTCCTAAGATCTTGTTCATTTTCCCAAAGGAAGAAAGGCCATAGGTTGTAAGTGGGTCTTCAAGAAGAAGTTTGGAGTGGACAAGTCATTGGAAAAGTACAAGGCTAGACTGGTAGCCAAGGGCTACTCCCAGAGAGAGGGAGTTGATTTTGGTGAAATTTTCTCTCCTGTTGCTAAATTGACTTCTATTAGATTTCTTTTATCCATTGTTGTAGCTTATGATTGGGAGATTGAGAAAATGGATATTAAGACTTCATTCTTGTATAGAGATCTTGAGGAATAAATTTATATGCAACAACCTACACATTTTGAGGTAAAAGGAAAAGAACATTGGGTTTTCAGATTGTAGAGGTCTCTCTATGGTTTGAAACAGTCCCCCAAAATGTGGTATCAAAAGTTTGATTCATTTGTGTTGAAATTGGTTTTTGCTAGAAGCGAGTAGGATCATTGTATTTATATTTATTGTGTTGGTGATTCTATACTGATCATTGCATTGTATGTTGATGACATGTTATTTTTTAGCAATACTAAGGATATGATTAGTGAGATGAAAGCTCAACTTTCAGGTGCATTTGATATGAAGGATCTTGGAGCTGCTAGGTATATTCTAGGAATGGAGAATAGAAGGGATAGAAGTAACAAAAAACTTTGGTTGTCACAAAGTAAGTATGTGAATACCATTTTGCAGAGATTTAGTATGCAAGACTGTAACCTAGTTAGAGTTCCTTTACCCATTGGTACTAAGCTTTCATTAGATATGTGTCCAAAGAATGCGGATGATTTTGAGGATATGTCTAATGTACCATATGGTAGTGTTGTAGGGAGTTTGATGTATGCAATGGTTTGCACTAGGCTAGATATTGCCCAAGCAGTGGGGGTTTGAGTAGATTTATGTTTAACCTTGGTAGGCAGCCTTGGAATTATGAGAAGAGGGTGCTTAAATATCTTGCAGGTATTCCTGATTATTGTTTGGTTTATTTTGGTACTGATAGTGTTGATAAATCTTTGGAAATACAGGGTTTTGTTGATTCAGATTGGGTAGGTGACTTGGATAGTGAAAGGTTCACTACTGGCTATGTGTTTACTCTATTTGGAGGAGCAGTGAGTTGGATGAGTAAGAGGAAACCCACAGTTGCTTTGTCCACCACATAAGCAGAGTATATGGATGCTACTCATATCTATAAGGAAACAGTTTGGTTGAGAAGATTATGTACAGGTATTGGATTTGATTGCAAGATCATTTAGATTGGTTGTGATAGCCAGAGTGCTATCTGTTTGGCTAAGAATCCTATGTAACATGCTCAGACTAAGCATGTTGATCTTTAGTATCACTTTTTTTGAGAATTGGTTGCGAATGGACAAATTGAGTTGAAGAAGATAGACACTCAGGAGAATGTTACAGATTCATTGACCAAGCCTGTGAGTACAAAGAAGTTCAAGTGGTGTAGAGAGGCCATGGGCCTTGTTTCTAGTGCCTGATTATTTTTTCATACTATTTTTCCTATGGGTTGATTTACTACGTATAATGTCAAGTGGGAGAATGTTGGGATAAGGTTCCACTAACCTTGTAAATCCCATTATTGTATTATTTCATTATTATTTTGTAATTACCCATCAGGTATGTACTAGTTTCACCAGCAGTGGTAAAAATTATTTACTATCCATGGTAATTACAAAGTTACTGTATCGATAAGTCTAGGAGTTATCGGTGGTAGTTATGGGATGTTCTTTACTATGGTAAATGGTAATTGGTCAAGGTAGTACACCCATGTGGAGAATCTACTAATTTTATCTTGTATGATTCATGTCATAATGTTTGGTGGGTGCATGTAAGAGAATATATAACAACTACAAGTTGTCATAAGATTCTATGACACTATGACGCATATGACAGTTATTAATTTGTTGGAAGTTGCTATGTTTAGCCCCAGACACCTATCTTGGGAAGATTCATTTTTTTAGTGGTATCTATGATGGTTATGATGTGTCATAAGATGTTGTATGTGGCTATTTTTGCCCCTAGGTGCCCAAGTTTGCATGGGCATCTTTTACCAAGTTTAGGATGCATGTATGAGAACATTTAATACTTGCAAGTGAGGGAATCTTGGAGAGATAAAGTGGATGCCTATCTTGAGGATTATAAATTCTATATAAACAATGGCATAGTAGATGAGTTGGATAATAGTTTACAGGTACCCAGGTTCTGCCGGAGCGAAGGTTGAAGGACAAAGGAAGTGAATGTATTTGTAATCTCCTATTGTGAAGATAATACAACTTGGCCTCTTTTCTTGGTGGATTTTTTTACCTGAAAGGATTTTCTCCATGTTAAACACTGTGTTGGGTGATTCATTCTACTTCTAGTATATTTTTGTATTCTGGGTTTATTTTATGTGTTACAATCTCCATCTTTAATACTCTGTTAAAGATTGTTAAATATTCATTTGAATCAGATTTCCATTGAGTAGTTGTGCATTCATTTCTAACACATCATGCCATCAATTCACCCTATGTGAACTATATGCCATGTATGCAACATGATGGGTGATATCAAAGCAATCATTAAAGTAAGCCTTTCACTAGGTTAAAAAACTTTGCCTAGTCATCTTCCTAACCACATGACTAGCCACGTGCTTGTGAGGTTGTGTCATCCTAGTCATCTTGCTGACCTGTAACTATGTTATCACATGATAAGTCATCACCTGATGGTGCCAAAAGCCCGCACAAATAGTTGTAGAATTCAAATTGAAATTAGCATGCCCACAACACATGACAAACAAAAAGAGGAACTAATGCAGCTCCTTTAGGAGGAGTGTTTGAACATGCTTAGGGAGGCTATTTACATTCCTCCAACACCTCCACCTATTGAGGTTTTGTCCAAGGCTGGACATGTTGTCTACCACCTTATTACTCTCTTTGAAGGTGTATCCTATTTCTTTATCTCTGAATCCCATAAATAGGCTAGTTATGTCCCCACTTATGTCCTTGAGCTTCCAACCGATGTCAACCCTACCAAAAACATCATCTATAATGATTTGTGAATCTCCTTTAATTTTAATTATGTCTATGTCCAAGATAAGGGCAATTTTAAGACCCCACGGTAAGGCAAACCCCTCAACCACATTGTTAGACTGTTTGCTTATCCCTCTAGCATAAGTGACAATCATATGCCCATTCTTTCTTTTGATAATCCCCCCAACTAGCCATACCTATGCCATTCTTGACAACACCATCAAAATTAAACTTAACATAGTCCTATGGGGGAGGTTTCCAAGTAGTCCTCTAACAAGAAATCCTTTTTGAATTGTCAAAGGTAGCCATGTTTGAGGTCAATTGCCAACATTTGGCCATGTGCAACTCTGAGTGGGTTGGGGAGTCTTTGCAGTGTTCAAACTGTTGTTGGAGGTCTTTTCAAACACCAATTTGTTGAAAGAAAAAAGACCTCCTTAGGGGTTTTGGTAGAATCTCTAAAGATTCTATTACTTCTCTCCTTCCAGATGCTCCACTCTAGGTGTGGTGGAATTTGTCTCCATAGTTCCCTGATTCTCAGATCTCTAAAGGGGGCAGTCCAACTCTCCACAAATTTAGTGAGGCTTTCATTCATCACCTAGTCAAGACCGATCTTACCCAATATTATACTCCAAATCTCCTTAGTGTAATCACAGTGGAAGACCAATTGGAGTATGGACTCTTCTTCTTTATGGCAAAGCACACACCAATTTACTAGCTGAAAGCCCCTTTTCTTAAGGTTGTCGATGGTCAAGATTTTCTGGTGTGCCATTGACCACCAAAAAAATTTGATTGTGGGAGTCAAGTGACTGTTCTAGACCTTCTACTAGATTTTGTTGAGTTGAACAAAGTTAGACAATAGATTATAAGTAGTCCTAATTGAGAAGAGACCCCAGTTGTCCTACACCCATAACATTTCATCCTACCTAGGAAAGATAGGAATTCTATAATTGCTCAACTTTAGTTGTAAGGAGCTAGCTACCTAATCCCAGATATTATTTTTAGTCCAACATTCAGCTATACTTTTCCACTGTCTTCTACCCTTAAAGTGGTCTATATAATCAATAACCTTTTCCCCAAAGAAATTGCTAGCTCTATGAATAAGATTGTCATTTCCCTAGTTAATCAGATGTTTCTCTTGTAGCCAATTGTCTTTCCATAATTTGATCTTATCCCCCTTGCCAAGCTTCCATTTCATTCCTTGAGAGAGGATGTTCCTAGTTTTTCACATTTTGTTCCAGATTATGGAACCTTTGGGGAGACCCTCAAGCTCTAGGAAGTCAGATCTCTCCACATTTTTCAGGTACTTGGCCCCAATTATCTTAAACCCCAGTCTTTTTCTTCCTTCAAGAAACTCCACCCCACCTTTGCCAGAAGAGATTTGTTCATCAATTGGATCTTTCTGATGCCCAATCCCCCCTGAGACTTAGGAAGGCACACCTTGTCCTAGCTAATGAGAGAGATCCTCTTCTTTTCTTCAACCCCTATCCAAAGGAAAGTTCTCTAGATCTTTTTAAATTTCTCAGCTATATATCTAGGAATTTTACATAAAGTGAGAAAGTAGGTGGGGATATCTTAGAGGGAAGCCTTCATGAGTTGGTACTTACCGGCTGGACTTAGCAGCTTACCCTTCTAGCCTTCCAACTGCTTTTGGATTCTCTCAAGAATAGAATTCTAGTAAGATGGGGTCACTTTCTTTAAAGTGAGGGGGAGTCCCAGGTAAGTAGCTGGTAGAGTATCCTCATTAAAATTGAGAATGGTTTTAATCTTTTGTTGAAGGTCTTGGTTAGTGTTGAAGAAGAAAATATTGCTTTTATCATAATTTATGCATTGCCCAAAAGCCTTAGCATAGTCATTAAGTAATTGTTTCCACTTTCTGGCGTCCACCCCTGAGGCTAATCCAAACAACATAGTGTCATCCACAAATTGTTGAATAGATGAGGGGTCCATAGTAGAAGCATCTATAAGCCCTTTCAAATCTTGTCTTGTCAGAAGGTTCAATATGTTCCTCCCCAGAACCTCATCCATGATTATGAATAAATAGGGAGATAAGGGATCCTCCTGTCTATTTCCTCTTCCAGAGTTAAAATAACCCCAAGGAATACCATTGGTCCCAGAACCAAATACTTGACCATGGTCACACATTCACTTATGAGTTTGATCATGTTGTCTTGGAACCCAAACTTCCTTAAATTTTGGAATAAGAATTCCAAGGAGATTTTGTCATAAGCTTTAGAGATATCTAGTTTGAGAGACATACTTGGTATATTACATATGTCCATAGAGTGAATTATCTCATGGGTGGAGATGGAAGCATCAACAATCTATCTTCTAGGGACAAAACCCCACTAACAAATAGTTATGAGGCCATCCAAGAAGGGTTTTAATCTGTAGACTAGGGTTTTAGTAATAATCTTATAGATTGTATTGCAGAGACTAATAGGGCGATAATCAACCATAGTCTTAGTATTTAGGTTCTTGGGGATCAGGGCAATAAAAGTAGTGTTAATTAGTTTGAGGATCTTAGCTGTTTTGAAAAAGTCTTTGACAACAGTCATAACATCAAACCCCACAATGTCCCAAAAGTCTTGGAAGAAGGACAGAGGGAAACCATCAAGGCTAGGGGCTTTGAATGTCCACATAGAGAAGACAACAACTCTCACTTCCTCTTTGGTAACCGGCTTCAATAAAGAACAATTATCCTCAACTAAGAGTAGAGAAGGTATACTATCCTATAGCATTTCAACCATATCCGAGTGGGGATTATCAGTCTATTTTGAGAGGAAATTTCTGATGTAGTTAGTGGCAAGCTGAACAATCTCCTCTTCTGAGTTGACCTCTTTATTATTCTCATCCAAAAGCTTAGTTATTATGTTCTTTTTCCTATGCCTCTTTGTTGACTGGTGGAAGAAGGAAGTGTTTATATCCCCTTTAGTTAGCCATTGGACTCTAGATTTTTTCTTCCTAAATATTTCCTCCCTTTTCATCAACTCCCTTCACTCTTTGAGTAGGGAATCTTCCCGTTTGCAATTGGACTCACTCTTATCTCCCTTGGCTATCTTGTCCTGGATATTTAGAGGCATGTCAGAGATGTGTTTCTTTTGGGTCATGACATTGCCAAATAAGAACTTGTTCTAGCCTTTGACCTTTAATTTGACATGTAGAAGTTTTTGGGTAAGTCTAAATATAGGGGAGCTCTATATTGTGATGCTCCACTAGTTAGAAATGCAATCTTTGAAATCTGGGTGTGAAGCCCACATTATCTCATATCTGAAAGGGAAAGGGCCTTTGGGCAATCATTCCCACCAGGTGAATAATAGAGGGTTGTGGTCGAAGATGATACGGGGCAGAGTTGTCAAACTAGAGTGCTAAATGATGTCTCAATTGGAAGATATCAACAATCTATCAACTTTTACCTGAATTAGTTGATCTTTCCTTCTCCTATTGGTCCAAGAGAAGAGTTGATTATTAAGATTGATGTCTATTAAATTGGTCTGATTAAGAAAGTCAACAAGGTCAACATTTGAGTAGTCCATAATGCCCCTTGACTTTTCCAAAGGGAATAAGGGGGTATTGAAGTCTCCAGCTAGCATCCAATTGGCTCTCTTGTTGGCATTCAGTCTAGGGGCCAGCTCTTCCTAAAGCTCCTTCTTGGCATTCCTAGTGTTGGACACATAAATCTTTATCAGTCTCCACACTTTCCTCTTAAGGTTGAATTTCACTTCAAGGTTGTTCCTACTGTGGGAGAAATAACAACTAGTGAGGTGCTTTTTATTCCACATGGTAACCAAACCTCTATAAGCTCCAAAGGAGGGGCTGATGAGGTAATCTATGGACTATAACTTGCTAGCATCTTCTTTGAAACTTTCTTTTGACATTTTGACTTCTTGGAGGAGAATGTCTAGCTTGTTTTCATAAATGTAGTTTTTGATTAGAAATTGCTTTTGAGGACTATTCAGTCCTCTCACATTCGAAGAGAGGAACTTTATTTATGGCCTCTCCTGGTGTGAGCCTCTAGGGTACTTTGTCTCCCATTAGCTATTTCCCTGGTAGCTTCCCTCTGCCTAGTTTCCCTCTAAGAGGGTCTTCCAACTGTACCGTTCATCCCAACATCTGCCAACTTTTTCATATGGCCTTTTCCCTTCCTCTTGGGTGTTGCCCATCCCTCCTAGTTACTCCACAAGGAACTAGGTCCTACTCCAGGGGTTAAAACTCTAGGTGAAGACAACTCTACCCTTTTCCCATTTTCTTCACCTTCCAAGACAACTGGGGGCCCGTGAAAGACATGATCAAGAACTTACTCCCTTACAGTAGCCTCCTCCTTCTGAGGAGTGTTGTTGTTTTTAGTTTTAGGAGATTGATCCTAGATCTCTCATTCTTCTTTCTCTTATGTTCCTATAGTATTTTCCTTTAGTTTCGTGTACATAAGCTCTACCAACTACTATTTGATCACTGGAGAGTTTTTCTCTTTAGTTCTTACAAGTTTGGTTGGTTTGGGAGGGGATCTTATGATGTTTAGTATATCTTCTTTGAAGGGATACTCCTCCATGTCAACCTCATCATCTCTCACCTCTTTAGGTTTTTGGCTTTTTAGGAGGTTGCATTATGTGATTAGGTGGCCTTTTCTAGAATAGTTTTGATAGAAAGTAGTGGCATTTTCATAAACCAATTGTTGCTCCCAGCTTCCATATTTAGATTTTATATTGATTGAAGTGGGGAGAGTCTTATGTATGTCTACACTGACACAAAAGCAGGCAAAAACTAACTTCATTTTGTTCTTGGTGGTATTGTTCACCGCTATAAATTTGTCAAATGAGTTTCCACTCCAGGTGAAGATTTCTTTGTCCCAGTACTCCAGTGGTTATCCTGGTAACCTCACCCAAATTGGGTTAGATCTGTTTAGTTCCATGGCCACATTGAAACTAGGTTTCCAACAACCTAAACACAAGTTGTGTTTACCATACAACCAAGGTCCTCCATCCAATATCAAGATAAGGTCCTCTTTAGCAGTCAACTTCAACAAAAATAGGCCTCCAGACATAGTGCTGGTCACAACACTTCCTTTTAGGTGCCATCTAGAAGATACCTATCTCCGAACCATATTTATTTTTGGTCTTAGAGAATAGAACTTTCCAACCAGAGATAGCTCCATGGACGAGACTATCTTTTCCATCATGAGGTTTGGGATTTGAAGGTCCTCTCCTTTCTTTGACTCTAACAGCATAGGAATAGTAGAGTCCTTTTTTTCTATTCATCTTTACCAAGTAGGACATTTTTTTAGGCCTTAGGACCTGATTCCGAGGCTGTAATCTCATGCTCTGATGTACTGCCCGAGACAGTACTTACTGTAGTAGGTTCAATCAAGGGGCTTGAAGGGGGAGTAGGGCCCCCCTGAGCTGATAGAATCCATGACCTAAGCAGGTTCAAACCAAGCTCAAGCGAGAAAGCTATAGAGTAAAAAATCAATCAATCCTATCAGCATGATCCATGTGCTTGATCCGAAATGTTGACCCAAAACACTTGCATAATTTTTATCAAAATTACTCAAATTTATTTACAAAGCTTGTAAAAAATATAATGTCTATTATCCATACATTTTTAACATTGTATTTTAAACTAGTATATATAAATTAAATACATCTATCTCAAAAATTATGAGAGATATATAGAGTTATTTTATTTACTTAAAAGTTGTTAAAACTATTTAAAACTTATTTATTTTAGTTACATTGTTTTTTCTATAAGTGAATGGTGATCATGGGGATCATGCCCTTTCTATTATAAAATTTAAAAATCACAAAGTATTTCATCCATATTAACAATTTGACCGTACCTATCCTTCTACTAGGTACTCTATATCTAATGGTATTTCCACAAATAGTTTTTCTATCAATTCTCTGGACTAAAGATGAAATGTCCCAATTTACTATACCATCTATAACTATTACATGTGGGGCTTATCATACAAAATGCCATTTTGAGAAAATTTCAAACAAATATGAAAATCTTGTTGTCCTTACTCTTCGTCACCTATGTTGTCTAAAACCAATAAACCTAGCCAATGATAAATTTAAGAAAAGGCCACTAAAAATCTTATGAAATCATAGTGAATCTTTCCTTTCTTGTACATATAAAAGTGAACATAAAGAACAAATTAAATTAACTTATCCTATTTTATTTACAATTAAATGTAGCCTCTGATAGAAAAAATAAGAATGCATGATAACATAAATTGGAGTCAAATAAACAACCCCAAATGCAAACCTATGATATGTGGATGTGCTCCTTAATAGTCGATATGTTGATTGCTCATCAAACTTATAGCATAACTTTGTATTCCATGGACAATTGAAAATGGCTCGCACCAGGTTCAACTTATAGATTTTTGAATGGGTTGATGGAGGATTAAGATTGACTTAAAGGATCAATTGTTGAGATTGGTTGAAAGAATTGGGTTGATGTGGATCCTCCAAGTGGCATGATTTGATTGGTGCATAAGTGGAGGTTCTAGATTTAAGGGAGACCAATGGTGGAGGATCTCCTTGGAAGAAGTGGATGGTGAGGACCAAAAGGGTACCTTTTGGACAGATGTGCAAAGGACTTGCCCATACCTCATGTAAGAATGCCCATGCCCAAAAGGACTTATGTACACTTTTGGAGGATGTGCAAGGTTTGAATGAGTTGATATTATTTAGGAATGTACAACTCTCTGGCTGTGGATATGCTCCTTAACAGTTGATATGTTGATTACTCATCAAACATATAGCATAAATTTGCATTCCATGGAGAATTGAAAATGGCTTGCACTAGGTTCAACTTATAGATTTTTGAATGGGTTGATGGAGGATTGAGATTGGTTTAAAGGATCAATGGTTGAGATTGGTTGAGAGAACTAGGTTGATGAGGATCCTCCAAGTGGCATGATTTGATTGGTGCATAAGTGGAGGTCCAAGATTCAAGGGAGACAAATGGTGGAGGGTCTCCTTGGAACAATTGGATGGTGAGGATCAAAATGGTACCAAGGGTACCTTTTGGAGGGATGTGCAAAGGACTTGCCCATGCCTCATGTAAGAATGCCCGTGCCCAAAAGGACTTATGTACACTTTTGGAGGATGTGCGAGGTTTGAATGAGTTGATCATGATTTAGAATGTGTAACTGTGTGATTAGTTGGCTAATTGGTTTTAGCCAGCTTAATGAAAATTGGATAAAATAGGGAATTAAATATATAGGAATATTTATTTATTTTTGGGATGAGGATGAGGGAGTTACATAAATAAATAATTGGATTTATTTATATAATGTTGGACTATAGAAGAGGATGATTAATTAAATAAATGATCAAATTTATTCAATTAATGCTAGGACAAGGGTAAGATGAATAGTGATCACTAGTGCATGAATAGTGATTTTATTAATTAAATAATAAAAGTTTATTTAATTAAGTTGGGATGAAAATTGGATATTTAATCAAATAAATAGGATTTCAATCAATTAATTATAGAAAAATTGGTTGAGTGATGTCATGATTATGGCTAAAGTAGTGTGAAATGATTTTAGGTGTCTCCATTTTTCCCCTCTTTTAGATGGTGTTATGACAGTAGCATCATTTAAAGGAAACATAAAACATAGTACTTGATGGGATAACTTGATTTTAATTTTGGAAGAATACGACTAGATTTAAGGATGATGCCCCAACCACTCAAAGTAGGAGTGATAAGGAGGAATGATGATAGGGATGATGATGATTCCCCTTGAGATGGAAGGTAGGTTCAAAGAACATGGGTGTGCTCTCAAATGGATGAAAATATGTAATATAGATGAGGATAGAGGGTGTGAGATGACTAGATAGAAAATTGGATAGAATAGGAGGGGATAGATGATCGGAGGATAGAAGATTGGAGGATATATGATGATAAAAAGATTAGGTAGGAATAGATGGATTATGATGAGAAGATTGACAAAGAAGGATGAAGTGGGAGATGCAAATGGATGTACGGAATGGTTTGTTATGTTGCATTGGATTGGGCAACCTTATTTCGTATAGCATTGGATGTTCTGCACCAAGGTATAAAGACTAGGGTGATGATGTGTCCCATGCATAGGATTGAATAAAAAAAGATGTCACAAGTAACCCTATGTTGTATAACACCATGATATGGAAGACCATGATACAACTTTGGAAGGTAGGATACATGGACTGATACATATGTAAGAAAAAATGATAATGCACAAAAAAAATAAGAAACCATGCAAAAAAAGATACAAAGAAAACCATAATGTTGCCCCTGGTCAAGCCAAAAAGCCAAAGATTGATTGAATGAGGATTATGGATGGTGTTGTTGATGTGGGAATGATATACCTCGAGAACAATAGGAGGATTCAAAATGATATCTATTAATGATGATGATTAAAAAGGATCAAGACTTGTAGCATGGTTGAGAACAAAATCAATGGATACAATTAGATGATTTGTGTGGTTTTCTTGGAAATATACTCATGGATTAAGATTTTCTCACAATGGTTGGATTAATGAGAGGGATTGCATGTGGATAAAATTTATCTTGATACTGATGACAAGAGAAAACTAAGTCTATGGACAAGGTATTGTGGGATGATTTGGAGGAGGTATGGAAGGATAGGCAATAAGGGATGGGATAGATGGTGGATTCATGACAGATAGATGGAGGGGTTCAGATGGGATCTCCAAGGTCTACATCATATAGGAATAACATGCCCAACACTAGATATGTCACTCATGATGAGGTGTTGTAATGTTGGTCATGAGGTATGATAAGGAGTATGTTGTGAATGACAGGTGTATCCCAAGAGGTGTCCAAAGCATGTTTCAACATTCATGCCCCTATCCTTGTGAATATAAAAAGTGGGAAGGGATGATGGATGGTAGGGAAATAGGATAAATATGTAGATATAGTGGATTGGATGGATGGGAGTGGTAGGATGGGAGTGATAAGATAGCCGAGGCTTGCTACCAAGTGTAGGGCACTCTTTGATAGTGAATTTCACATGAGGCCCACAAAAGGTTTTTCATCATGGTACTTGTCCAAGGTACCATAGAATGGTTTTCATCATTAGACAATTTTTTCTGTTTACTTTTTTTCTTTTTGATTTTTTTTATTTGTGTTGATTTTTTTCTAATTTTTTAAATGTTTTTGGATTTTTGGCTATTTTGCATGGCAATTGGGTGAATTTGGATGTGAATTAAGATTAGTATGGAGGATACAATATGAGATTGGGGTGGGTGGAATCAAGTGTCCATTTCTAAATGGAAGTGATAGGAGCCCATGTTGGATGACTGCTACACATGGACCATGTCAATTATTGTTACGCTTATAGATGTTAGTGGAGACCTTAGCAATTGCCAAGTGGACTTCTCCTAGATGTAAACAAGGTGCCACAATAGCTTTGATGGTAGAGGATGTTGCCAAGGGAGTGGAAGGTAAGATGGATGGAGGATGAATGGATTATGTGAAAGCATGGAGTAAAGGGATGTCATGGTGGATATACATGTAGGAGAAGGAATTTGAGTATAATAGGATGGGGTGATGGATGAATGAGGCAACTCCATGGGGTTGAGGGGGACCAGAACCAATAGTTGCACACACGATGATGGATGTGGAAGCTTTGGATTTTGATATAGGATTTTAGAGGATAGGGATTTGAGATGCATGGGGATAGGGGATTTTTATTGTGGGGTAGGGATGGGGGATTTTTGGACCCAAATGGACTTAGAATTCTAGGGATTTTTTGATTAGGTGCGGGATGGGGGATAGGGATTTTGTTATTTAGAGATGGAATGGGACTTTAGAAGTGTAGATTTGGATGCTCCACTTGGATTTATGGGTTTATTTTATTTGGGGACCCACATTATTTTTTTCTTTTGGATTGTTGGACCTTTGTGGCCTTTTGGATTTATTTACATTAGATTTGGAGTCGATGTGGAATGTTGAAATGGTGTGACATGGTGATCTTTTGATGTTTGTGGGGTTTTTTTCTTTATATGCCAAGGAATCCAAAGTGCCTCCAAAGTGGATGGTGTTGTACCATGGGGAGATATTATATTGGAATCCCATGAGGGTAGTGATAGCTTCATCATTTTGGAATAATTCCAATGATATGTGTGTTTGTTAGTCTTGATTAAGGAGTTGAGGTGATGGATGGTTATGATGGGTGATAGAGATGTGAAAGGATTAGTGGATGGAAGGATTAGGGGATTTAAGAATGGAAGGATTAATACAATGGGATGGGGGAGGAATAGCAATAAAATTTTTGGATTGGTATGATGAAGGAGGGATGACAGTGAACATTTTGGAGGAGCATTGGGAGGCACTTGTTTTGTGATTGGAAAAAGATTCCTTAAAAGGCACAAAGGTGGTGCCAACATTTTTGGATTGGTTTCCTTGATATGTGTAACCAATGCCTTGCGATTGCAAATCAGGTTTAACTTGTATAGTCTCCAAGATGCCTTGTTCATGAAGGCCTGAACCTTTTCCTTGATAAATCATGTTTTAGAGCATGTAATTTACAATGGGATTTTTATTCTTTAGAAATAAGATGCAAGTTTAATTTGAGATGGAGAGGGACTGGTGGATATAAGTTGTTCTTTTGTTGCAAGAGAACCACCATGGATAAAGGTGTTGGAACTAAGGGGATAGGGTGATGATTTTAGGATGGGGTCTATAAGAGGTGGTAAGGGATTAGATGGGATGTTTATATTTTGATTTAAATTGTGAGATGTTTTAGCATGCTTTGGAACAAGCTCTTGACATAGGTAGATTTGCTTGGATAATGTGATGTAGGAGGAGTACTTAGCTTTGATTAGAATTTGGCTAGACTCCTCTAATTGGGTAGATGCAGGGATGATGGATGGTTGATGTTCAAGGTTTTGGAATTGGATAGTGTTAGGATTTTGGATAGGTATTAGGTGGGTGATGACATCATCAATGACATGGTTAGATGGTATTATATTAGTGGTGTGACATGACTCCACAACTTTGTGATTTTTTTGAGATCCTTTGCTAAGAGTCCTTGAAGGAAATCTAAAAATGATGATTTGGATTTAGTGGGATTGGATTGGTGATTGGAAGGGTGGATTGGTTGATAATGGGATGGAGGATTTATATAAGAGTTGCAGGCAATGATAACATCACACAAGGATGGGTGTTGGTATGTTGATGGGGGATAAAATGGGTTTCGGTTGTTAAAGTTTCCATAAGGATGACTAATAGATATGCAATTAGCATTAGTGGGATAGCTTGTGCTATCCAATACTTGGTTGAAAGGAATTTTTTTATAAATGGATGGGTGAGGGAAGTTTATGGAAAGCTTTCTCATGACAATGCCATTAAGGGCATGGATTTAATACCCGTCTTGGTCAAGAAGACTATCATCATTATTAGATTTAAAAGGACTTTTGGAATGGGTGTGATAAAGAGACTCGTCAAAACAAAATAGATTCATGATGCTTGATTTGGAATTTTGATGAGTTAAATTTTGATATGATGTGATTTTTGAATTTAGTGACTTTGGATTTCTAAGGCTTGAACCTTAATATTTTCTTTGATACCAAAATGATTATGGATATAGATTTGATGGGGTAAGGTAACTTGATTTATTTCAAATTACCAAGGTCAATCATGCATGACAATTGATAGATGGATTGGATGATTTTGATTGATTTTTATTAATCAAGGTCAAGGATGCACGACACTTGATTATGGTTAATTGGATTGATTAGGATTTTGATTAGGCCAAAGGCCCTTTGATATTTGATTGGTTGGATGGAGTTGATTTTTCTTGGTATCATAGAAATGCAACAATATGGCTATAGGTGCTCAATAATTACAAGGGTGCCCAAACATAAAGGTGCCTATTTATGCCACATACATGCCAAAATATTATAGAGGTGCCCAAACATAGAGGTGCATGTTTATCCCACACAAGAACTCAAGTATGCTACAAGGGTGTTGATCAGTGAAAAGAGGTTCCTAAGTGTGTTGTTTGGTGTTGACTTCAATTGGGATTTAGATGGATTGGTAAAGGATGAGGTCTAGGATGCTTTGATGATGGATTTAATACTCGTCTTGGTCAAGAAGACTATCATCTTTATTAGATTTAAAAGGACTTTTGGAATGGTTGTGATAAAGAGACTCGTCAAAACAAAATAGATTCATGATGATTGATTTGGAATTTTGATGAGTTAAATTTTGATATGATGTGATTTTTGAATTTAATGACTTTGGATTTCTAAGGCTTGAACCTTAATATTTTCTTCGATACCAAAATGATTATGGATCTAGATTTGATGGGGTAAGGTAACTTGATTTATTTCAAATTACCAAGGTCAATCATGCATGACAATTGATACATGGATTGGATGATTTTGATTGATTTTATTAATCAAGGTCAAGGATGCACGACACTTGATTATGGTTAATTGGATTGATTAGGATTTTGATTAGGCCAAAGGCCCTTTGATATTTGATTGGTTGGATGGAGTTGATTTTTCTTGGTATCATAGAAATGCAACAATATGGCTATAGGTGCTCAATAATTACAAGGGTGCCCAAACATAAAGGTGCCTATTTATGCAACATACATGCCAAAATATTATAGAGGTGCCCAAACATAGAGGTGCATGTTTATCCCACACAAGAACTCAAGTATACTACAAGGGTGTTGATCAGTGAAAAGAGGTTCCTAAGTGTGTTGTTTGGTGTTTACTTCAATTGGGATTTAGATGGATTGGTAAAGGATGAGGTCTAGGATGCTTTGATGATGGATTTTATGATGATTTTTGGATTTGCAGGATGCATAAAGGGACTATGATTGGGATTATTAGGATTAGACCAAGGGACCTAGATTGATTTGATGTTGGATGAGGTTGAAAGGGGTTAAGAACTTTAACCTATTTGGATTTTACAATGGATGATTTTTTATTAAGGGTGATTGGATTTGATTTTGATTAGGATTTTTAGATGGATGGTAGATTAGATGAAGGGTAGATTAAATTTAATATATAAGGGATGATGTTGGATTAAAGATGATTGGATTTGGATTAAGTATGAAGTTGATGAGGGATTGTTGGATTTGGATTAAGAATGAGGTTGATTAGGGATGGTTGGATTTGATTGGGACTTGAATGAGATGATTATTGTGATAATGGGATTTAGATTAGGGATGATTAGGTTGATTGAGGATTGTATTAGATGCACATATGATTTTGGATTAAGAAGGGTGGATTGATTAAGGGGTGGATTAGGATTTGTTTAGAATGATGATGGATGGAAAGGAGAATGATGGGATTGATTAAGGGGTGATGATGTGAGTAGGGATATGGATTAGACGGATTGAGTCAAGGACCTTTGATTGAGTTTGATAACATGATTTGGATTAGGGTCCTTGAACCAGCACTTGATTTGGATTGAGGGATTAACATGAGGATTAGGTACAAGACATTGGATTAAGTGATTGATTGGACAATGGATTTAAATGCCTTAATAAAGCTTTATGGATGATGTGGATGATTGATGGATAATTAGGATGGGGTAGATTTTGGATTGGTCTAGATGAATGGATGCTTGACCTTGGGAAAGGTTTCAATGTTTGAGATTTAGATTTTGTATTTTGTGGTATTTCATAGGTTTAGACAAGAAAACATGTCAAGCACATGAACAAACCTATATTATTCAAGTATGAGTGTATACACATGTGGGCCCACCAATATCCCTTGTCTAAGCATGATGTGCAAATATTGTGATGGGGAACTAACTACTATTGATCAATTAAGATCACTCAAGGGTACAAGGGGAGAGCGTACATGGTATGCACATCTATTTTTAGGGGCACCATGTGAGTGACTTCTTACGGATAACTGCTTACTAATGTAATACACACATACATAGATGATGGTATTAACCTAGGATGAATAAGGCTTCTACAGGAATCCTTGATATGGGCAATGTACATGAGGCCAATGTCCATGAAATGAGGGGTATGTCTAATGGTGTGGATCAAGAGGGTAACCCACTCTCTTCCTTCACTTTACAAGGTATAAAGTTCTTGCAATCTCAACAAAGAAACAAGTGTCCCCCAATCAGAGAGTCTTTTGATTCTCTCCCAGCTTTGTATGCCCCACTAGAACATGAGGATTTAGGTCATCCCTAAGGTGATGAAATCCTTAGTTAGGACCACTAATGAAAAGAATTTATGTCCTTTTTATTATCAGGATTGTATTGCAACATGAGAGAAGAGCATACACAAAAAATCTCCTAGGTTGAATGTAATAAAAAGAGACCAACTCAAACTTTTGATCATTAAGGTCACCTCAAGGTGTGAGGAGAGATCATATACTTAGGTAGGCCTCACAAGAACATAAAAAAATACTAACTACCCTTAATCAATTGAAGTGTGCCTAAGACTAGTGGAGAAAAGGATTAGTCATTTTGACAAACGATGCTACAACAAAGAGTTAAGAGTTTGATAATTGTCTTGGACTAGTGATTTCCTCCACAAAATGATGTTATCTCACAAGGAATAACAAGAAAATGATTAGTTTAGGGGTTAGATTAGCATAGGTTTCAAGAAAAATGATTAACCCTACTTTAGTTATGGAAATTCTAAAATAGATCTATAGATGCTCAAATTTTACATAGATTTATAACTACAAAATAATAACTTTTTCATGCCACATAGGTGCTCATGTATGAATAGAGGTGCCCATCCATGATGTGGCCAAATGTTTTTGACTTTGACCTATAAAAAAATGATGGTAAGCCTACAAAAAAGATATGATGAGTTGAAAATTTAGTAGCATAACACCTATAAATTGATTTTTTTATAAAAAATAGAATGCTAAATGGTGTTAAAAGTCATAAAAATTATCTTTTGGGGGGTATAGGTATTGAAGTGGTGATTCGCATCACACACACACACACTCATCCATGTAACACATACATTCATCCATGATGCAGACATTGATCCATGCTAGGGGTTTGAAAAATGAGATTCAAGCCTAGAAAAATGATCGTTAATGTGCAACATAAAGGGGTTTGGTTGATAAATAAGCCATTATAACGATAAACCTCCATAAACCACCAACTTTTAGCTCAAAAAGATGATTATATAAGACCCCAAAACAAGATGTTATATTTTGGTAGGACAAGATCCTAGGCCTACAAATAGAGGTGCTCATCCATGTTCTAGAGGCACCCAAGTATTACAGAGGTTCAATCTATGAATGAAGATGTTGAAATAGGTGTTGAAGACATTGAACGAAAACCTATAAGCTACAAAGGATTAAAACAACAAGAAAATGATTATATTAAGGGGACAAGGGTCACAATAGGCATGCCAAAAAATGTCTACATATGATTTGAATATAAAAGAACAAACTAAACCAACTTAGTCTATTTCATTGACAATAGTGTGTCCCACTTTTTGGCCAAAGTGAGACATTAAAAGCAACATTTTTCACTAAAATTTTATTTTGTGACCTATAGCAACTAAACCGTCAAGAATTTGAAGATTATGTGAACTAGTGATTTTTGAGATTTCATGTGTAGATTCTAAATATATTTTAAAAATAAAAATTAAAAAAAAAATTGTGAATTTTTTTACATAACTTTTAATAACTTATTTTTTATAGTTAGAAATATTTTTAAAAAGTGACATTTATTCCATATCGCGTAACTTTTTTTACAGAGAGGATAAAATTATAACTTTTTAAACATAGATTTGTAACTAATATCTAGTGCGTAAATATTTTTTCATTACATATTTTATCTTTTATTGAATTTTGAAGTGAGATTAATTATAACATAGACATAGGTTTATTCCATATCTCATAAATTATATATATCTAAATTAACTTCTTTCTTTTTCTTGAAACAAGTACATCAATACCTAGTGTACAAATATTTTTTAGATTTTTTTTCTCTGTTTTACTAGTTTTCCATGTGGGTGGAATAAAGACCTTGATGTATGGTAAAAAAACCTATGTTCACTAGAAAGTAGAAAATAAATATAATAATCAAATCAATATATTCGAATTATACATTTTGAAAAGCTTACTCCAAGGGCTACAATCTTGCAAATTATCCTATCATGTTCATTCAATTTCCTAGTCCAATCCAAGGATTGAAATAAATATTTTTGAGAAAATCTGGGGACTAAGTTGAAAAGGTCATTTCTATGACCTTAATTCGAAGGACCTTGGAATGAAGGTACCTTCAAGGTACCTTCATTCAAAGGTATCCAAGGACCTTCAATTGAATGTCACAAAAAAAAAAAAAAAAAAAAAAAAAAAAAACCTTTAAATGAAGGTCATTTCCATTAAAGGTATAGAAGGGACCTTCGAATGAAGGTTCACCTTCATTCAAAGGTGATTTTTAACTCACCTTCAAATGAAGCCACCTTCCTTCAAAGAAATACCTTAGAACGAAGGTCTTTGGCAATTTGTTTCTCACACTATGCCAAATTCTAATGTCCCACAAGTGAGACACACTATTTGGGTCTACCCAAATGCAACCTCTAGTCAAAGTAAATACAAATGCATGATAACATAAAATGAAGTCAAATAAACAACTCCAAATGCAAAGATATGATATGTGGATGTGTTTCTTGAGGAATGATATGTCAATTTCTCCTCAAACTTATAGTATAACTTAGCATTCTATGGAGACATGAAAATGGCTTGCATGAGATTTCTTACCAAATAACCCTAGACCAAAGTCAAAAGTTTTATTCTATGTTATACGCAGTAAACCTTGGTGTGATGCAATAAAAAGGGAGAACATACATATGCAAAAAGTATAAACAAAATTATAATAAATTATATACATTCATATATATACACCAAGATATACATAAAATCATAAATTAATATAATTTAATGTCTTATAAATGCTTGATAATTTATTCCTTGTGCTTTACTCCCACTTATCGTCTTCCTTATTCTCACACATATATAACTCATATGATTCATACTTTTATCTCTCAGTTTTCCCTTCTTTATATAGCATCTTAATGCCTTTTCATAAAAACTTTTCATCATATGATCCTTTCATAATAACACGTAATTATCTTCTTACAATAAATTTACCTTCTCCTTTATGATATTTTACTCTTTTTTAGCTTATTTAGACATATTAGAGGTGTTTTAGGCATATTCAAGTGGTATATAATGGATATATGGGTCTATAAATGACCCAAATTACATGTGTGGTGCCTCACAAGCTTCTATATCCTACCAATGTTCTCCTTGGGCCTAAAACATTGTCTTGTCCTCAAGGCAACCTAGTGAAGTCACTTGTAACCTTTATGCTCAAGATTTAATCATGATGGCCTTTCTTTGTATGGCTCTTCATTTGTGTGGGTGGAAATTTGCAGTACACTTTATTTTTGGTGACATGTTTCCATTTATTTTTGTTTTTTCCCTTATTCTTTACTTATGGGGTTATAGTATATAAAACCCCTTTATTCTATTACCCATCATAAATTAAGGGAAGCATCTTCATCTCTACCTTAATTTTATCAATAAATCTGAGTTTGTATTGTCTTTTCCATTGAGGTGTTATATATCTAGTGATCACATCCTATCTTTTTCTTCCACTTCCACATTTATGCTCATTGGTTCCTTTTCCATCCCTTCTAGACCAATTGTTTCTATGTGTAGAAGATGCCAAACTTTGGGTGGTATCACTAATATTCCTTGTAGCATGAACTTAATGGGTTCCCAATTATTTGTAACCTGTTGTGGTGCTATCTTGAAGTTATTACTCTTAATTTTCCTTTGTGCCTTTTCAATTGGGAATGTGATAAGAGTTTTGATCCTTATAGGTACTTGACATGTCTTCTCACCTTGATTAGAAAAGGTAAATAATTTAACAAAATCTTCTTTTGGTTTATCCGAGTCCCTTGTTTTTGATAAGTTCTCTTGTTGGTCCTTTTTTTCTTGATGTATACACCAAGAATGAGGTAGTGACTCTAAAGTCCAATAAAATAAGTAGACCCATACTAATTTGTTTGTTGGTCCCCTTTTAGTCAAGAAATTTTAACAAAATCTTCTTTTAGCTTATCTTATTCCTTTGTTTGTCCTTTTTTTCTTGATGTATATACCATGAACAAGGTAGTGACTCTAAAGTCCAATAAACGAAGTAGACCCATACCAATGTGTTTGTTTATCCCCTTTTAATCAAGAACTTCTCAAAATATTAATATGTTTCCTTGGATTCAAAGCTCCTTTATAATTAGGCATCTTGTGCATGAGCCATTCCTTTTTTACAAATCTACATTTAATTGCAATCTCTAGATTTCTCCATGTGAGGGATCATGTTTTCTTTATGTGTTTTGCACCATCTTCTTGCATTGCTTGACAATGTAACATCCAGGGATGCCATCCTAATATCATCATAGGATTCTTCT